>CM041038.1:15161013-17561013 GCA_023078785.2 Hyles euphorbiae
TAAATGTGTTATATCTTATCTACGTAACGACGTGATTTGGGATCGTTGGTAAGCTGTGATGGTGACTGCACTAAAGAAATTCGCCGAAGAGCCGGTATAGCCAAGAGTGCTATGTCTAACCTCGATAAGATCTGGAAGAACAGAGGTATTCGACGTACAACTAAGGTACGACTTGTGAGGGCGCTCGTCTTCTCTGCTTTCTTATATGGTGCCGAGACGTGGACTGTGAGACAACGCGACAGCAAGAAGATCGATGCCTTTGAGATGTGGTGTTGGAGAAGGCTGCTCCGTATACCCTGGACTGCTATGAGAACCAACGAGTCCGTATTAAAAGAGCTCAAAATCACCACAAGACTCTCCACAATATGCCAACAAAGAGTACTGAGGCTATTTGGACATATTATAAGATCTCCAAAACACTGTCTGGAGAGGCAGATAATGCTAGGCAAATTGGAAGGCAGGCGTGCTCAGGGAAGGGCACCATCACGATGGCTTGATGCAGTAGTGAAGATAGTCGGCGGCAGCTTGCACCGTGCGGTCCACACTGCACATGACCGAGCCCATTGGAGAAAGATCGTACGTGGTCGCGATCCTCAGCAGTGAGGGAACGACAAGAGAAGAAGAACGTAACGACGTGGATATGTATAAGCACGTCTACATATGATACTTAGGTACATTATCGTTATAATTAGTGGAATATCTCAATGCGAATGTTAATAAGATAAACTAGTATATATTTTCCGTGGGTATTTCAAAGCTATGAGACCGCATTAAGTCAGGGTGCTGACGTGAGACTATCAATTGACGATCTCTGTGTGCATAGAAATTGAAACTTTTTCTGTTTTTCAGTTTTGATGCTTGATAAAGTCCTTCGTCTTCAATTTCTGTATCAGCCCATATACGTCCTACTGCAGGACACGGGCCTCCTCTACAATAGAGAGTACGATTGAGAATGTTTAGGCCATATAGTTCACCATGCTGGTCTAGTACGGGTTGGCGGACTTACATACCATAGAAATTCTTATAAATCGCTATGGTATGCAGGTTTCCTCACGATGTTTTCCTTCACCGTTTTTTAGTCTTCAAATTAGTATCCACAGAAATACACAAATGTCTATGTGATGACAAAAATTGAGCAAAAATGGTTTACAGTATAATGTCAAAATACTAGAACATGCGTAACAAAAGATATTTGAACGCTGGGGGACTCTGTCCAGCTAACCTAAAAATAGCATTACATTGTCGTCAGAGCTCGCAGTTTTCACCCCGTATCATTCATATGTAAAGCGTAGCACATATTTGCACAAAATATATGGCGTTGCATTGCAGTAGCATTTGTCTGGTTTCAACGTCGCCGAGCACGCTTCCATTATTTAGGATATTTTGTTATTGATGTTAAGTACTTTGGCTTGGATTGAAGCCAACCGCACCTGTCTGCATTTATTATTGACTTCTTTGTGGATTTCGATAGTTCGATGCACGAAATATTACGCAATATTGTTAAGTATGCAGGCTACACTTTTGAATAGCTTAAATACATTTGTGTGTGTGCACAACGAGTGGAACTACTACACACTAAACAAATACAGACTATGGTATGACTGCAACGCCGCGGTATAGGGTTTGATTCCCGGGTCGGGAAAAGTGATTTTCAATTTTTGCATTCATTATCAGCCCGCAGTCAGGCACTTGTGCTAAATACGGAATTAGGTTCGCCCACCATCATATCGTGGGACGGTGTCTCGGTAGCACGTCTGCCTACCCATTCTATAAAAAAGGCGTGTGTATGTATATGTAGGTATACAAATAAGCCTGAACAGCACTCTTACAGTCCATAGTTAAATCGCAAGCATACCGCAGCTATCACGTTAACTTATACAATTGTGTAAATCTTTATGAAATTTATATTTTACGTTCGCAAAATAAAGATAAACAGTCGAATATAACATGTAGATTACAATATTAAAATATTTATCCTCAACATCGAGCACGTACGTATGTGTGTACTCAGCATAAGGTTAAATTTTGTAAACCACAATGGTTAAAAATGTTATATACGTTCGACACGGTCCGGTGATTACGGAACGCAAAATTATTACGTCGAATAACACGTACCCGACGTGGGTTCCATTCCGTAATTTGCATGGCCAAATCTACCATTTCGTGGAAAGCATTTGAACAACCTTTTTTAAATAATGGTGATCCATGCGCGTAAATTAAAGGGTTGCCTGGGATACAGTAAAAACGTTGACACTGGAGAAATTAAGACGAAGTACCCTAATAATATTTATGAACTCTTTTTCCTTGAATATTTTTACATTTTGAAAAAAAAATATACAGTAGTATGATACATATTATGATGAAAGAATACTGATGTTATTTCTGAGCGGATCTCTAAAATTAAGTATAAAAATTAATCAAAAACACCACAGAACGCGATTACCTACATAGTACACTTCTTTAAAATCATATTGGTAGTAAGATAGTAAATAAAAAGAAAATTAAAAAAGGTTAAAAACATCACAACACATTTTTTTTAAAACGTTTTAAACCTTGTACATTTAGAAAAAGAACATAGTCCCGCTGCGTTTTATTGTAAACGTACTTGCTTAATTGCAGAACTGGCGGATAACTGCCGCAAACCTCGCGAAAATGTACTTTTCAGCGCGTTTAAATTGCAAAATTCCACTATTTATCACATTAAAGTAATTATGAGCAAGCCAAGCGATAAATGAACGCAGGCGACGAGTCCGCCTAATAAGAGGATCGGTCGCTACGCTCTACGCCGAGCTTTAAATTCTACGGCGCGCCCCTCCACGCTATGGAACGTGTAGCGCGTAGCACATCGGATCACGGCGATATTGAATATTCAATCCGAGTGTGAAAGTGTACGCCCGAGGAAATGCGAGATAAAAGGAAAACTGTGTGTTTCACATCAAACGGATCCGGTGAATAAATAAAATATTTTATTCGACAACGTGTTCAGTGCCGGTCGCTACTGTTTTAATTGAAAATAAATGATCGAAGTAGTGTGTCGTGGAAAACTATTATGTATATCAGCCCGGCCAGCTTGGCCCGGATTTGAATATCTTTAAAGCCTAGCCTACATCAGAAACTTTCCTATCACGTCCTATCCCGTCTCATTAATTAATAGTTAAGTAATAATTATTTTGCTGCGGGGTCATTTTAAAATTGTAATAACCCTTTAACATATTTCTTGAAATCAAATGTTGTAAGGGCCACATTCAAAATAATTTAATGAATAACGTACCAATTTATACATGGCATGTTTATAAATACCCCTTGGAAAATCTTTTATTTTAGAGTATGGTTATAGTAAGCGAACCTAAAAAAAGACGACATGTTGTCGTTGACTTTTTTAGACGTTACTAAGAGCAACAAACGCAGTGCACCCAACGGAAACTCCAAACAAATATTTATCGCGGTTTTTCCAAATTTTTCGAAGCTGTTTGGCGTCAAAACGCGAGTCCTACCCACTGCTTTAAACCAATATGGATTGATATTTAATTATTGACACTTAAAGTACAAGATGTAATATACATACATAAACTCAATTTGTGTTGTATACAACTATGTTATCCAAAATAAAATAATAAATGACTTACCCGATGACTGGTGAGAACTGCGTTGATGACCAAATGCTGTTGATGTCATGCTGGCTGAAGGTCACTCGAAGTTCACTGCACACACACTTGACGTTAAAACCAAACTTTGAAGCATTGATATAGTCACAAATTTTAACACCACCACATATTTTGAATTTTTCTTAATAGTATTTCGAAACAACATCACTTTTGATTGGCACTGTAACTGGTTACTGCAAAGAACTTCGCGAAAATTGACATAATATGAGCCTCAACGACGAGCGTCGTCGTCGGAGTCTCGGTGACGACTGAAGTAAATTGCATCACTGGAGGGTTTATATACCATCAAACCAGTCACAAAATCATAGATACCCTCAATCCATAGTTGTTAAGATATTTATATTTTGTGACAAGTATTCAAATTTATTTATTTGCGGAATACAGGTTACAGGATTTTTTATAGATGCTCCGTAGATACAAAGTCTCTATGTATTCAACCCTGACTGGGTATGCAAATTACAAATACTCAAAATACATAGACACGGTTGACCATGTCTCATACTGAATTTTTTGTACTATATTCTATTCATATGCAGATGTGAGACATAAAAATTTTAATATGTCTTTACGTATTATCAAAACTAAATACAATTGTTATTAATTGTCTAATTGTTGGGTCCTATCGTTAATTAAATATTATCGTCAAAAAATGAATACATTGAATAATATACTTTCTCAATCAAAAGGGTTGATAGACTACATTTAAATTTATGAAATAACCTTACTTCTTTAATATTTGCTGGTAATTTATTGTAAATTTGTATACCGATACTGTATATACTATCCTTATATAATTTGGTTCTAGTTTTCAGAGTTGAAAGCTGATTATTATGTCTAGTGCTTTTGAGTGTTTTATACTGTTTTATTTCACCTCAAATTAAAAGAGACGCTTCATAATATTCGTTTTTGTATATTCTTTATAGTGGCCCGTCAAGGCAGAAACTCTCAAAAGAAATAAATTATACCTGTTTTGCTAAAATGTTCAATGATGTTCCGCTCCTATTGGCTATTGCTGAAGTTATAATAGCCTACAGTCATCCCTGATATATAAACTATAAAAAAAGATAAATTTTCAATTCGAACTAGCTGTTCATAAGATTAGCGCATATAAACAAATGACTGACAACATCGTGGACCTACCACTCATATTCATGTGTCGACTCTCAACAGACAACTACCGTTCGCAGGTGTATTCTCTCTCTGAAGTATATACACTGGTGATAAGTCTCTCATATGTGAGAGGCCGTCTGGATAGTTACCACCGCAAAGTATATTTCTCCCACCAAACTGCAGTGTCAACGCACTGTTGTGTTCCGGTTTGAATAACATTGTAGCCGGAGTAACTACCGGACGTATTGAGACTTAACATCTTAAGTCAAAGGATAGCGGGCGCAGTGGAATGCCAAGCATTGCAATTCAAGGTGTTGTTTGGTTTTACTCTTGTTCATGAGACAATGCGTCGTATCGCTTATCATCAGGCCAACGGCATGCTCGTCTCGCCATTTATTGCAATAATAAAAAAAAAGTATAGCTACTGTCAATACCATCAGGTACATTAAACACCTTAGAGTGTCAATATAAACCAAATATACCAACCCGGGGATTTCAATATTATGTTCCCCAACACAGCAAACTTATATTTGCTGTAAACAAACCACGACACAACGTTTCACAAGTTGTAAGTTGACACGGTAACAGTAATGTGCGGAGCCCATTATATTATGGTAAATAAAGAGGACATTTTATCCTTTGGGTTGAAAAAGGGTTGTTTAGTTACATTTGATGTCCTCGGTCTGCTGAATCACCTTGTTCTACTGTACAGTATGAGCCCAGACGTCAGACTGCAGGACACGGGCCTCATCTACCATCGAGAGTGGTAAGGCCATATAGTCCACCTCGCCGGCCTAGTGCGGGCTGGCTGACTTTACATACCATGGAATTTCTTATAAATCGCTAAGTTATGCAGGTGTTTCCTTACGGTGTTTTCCTTCACCGGTACAGTGTGTGGTGATTGAACATCAAATATACACATTTGATCGAAGACTTTTACCATCATAATGGTCATTATCTAAGAGGAATCAGATATTATACAACCTGCGTTGTATTTTTATTATACCGTATGTATTGTTGTAATATATATCAAAGTTGGAAATTACTTTTGCTACGATTGACAAGGCTTAAGGTGTACCTTTGTGATTCTTGTGGAGAGCTCTAAGGTATGTAGGTTTACTTGTAATGTTATCCACTGCTATTAACGCGTCGTTTGCGACACCAAAACAATTTACTATCCACTCGCGTCTTCGGAGATATTATTTTGGTAAATAACAGAACAGAAATATCACATGTCAATGTGTTTAAATTTTTCAATCTACCCACAAAATTTCTCACACATCTTTGCTAAGTCATACTGTATCTTGGCTAGTGCGTGTAACCTACCACATGGCAAAAATAAAGGATATTTAAGCAAGTGCTTTCAACAAGCCTAAATCGTGAATAAACGTTTTGATTCAGTATTCGAACCGTTTCACTGATTCTTTTCCTGAGGCATCCAGCTAAACACCTCAGAAATGGGGCAAAAATTATATTCCATATTTCAGATGCAACAAGCGAGGAAAAGGTCAATATTTATTAATAAGTAATGTCGTTCAGTTCATTGATGCTCAATATTTTCCATACAAGCGGGAGCTTGTTAATTAATGTATTACTTTAATAGACCAGTGACAACAGTCCATTGAAGTAACACATTAATTACACTAGTTGCAAGAAGTAATATTCTGAAATAGGGAAGCCAAACTCCGATACGAAAATATGATGTAAATAAAATTATTTCATTCACTTACAAAAGGGAAGCTGTCAGAAATCGTGTTGTTTTACTGTTTTGCCATTGAAATACTAATGATAACCTTTTGGGGAAAACACTGTCTAATAAGCAATTTAGTAATTAATTTCGACAGTGAAATAGTACAGAGTACTCATGATATTATAATAATCTCGCTGATTTCGTCATATTGATTGTCAATAAAATTACTGACTTGTATATTTTGTTTATGAGCCTATATTTAATTTTGTTTTTATATCAGGTTGTTTAATTTGTGAAAATCAATTCTTCTGTGCAGCCGCACGAAATTTTAATTTTGTTGATACACGTTAAGTGTATCGCGGTGTTTTTAATTAATTATTTAAGATTGAAGTGCTTTATTAACCGACTTCAAAAAAAGAGGATGTTCTTAATTCGACTGTATGTTCTTTTTTATGTTTGTTATTATTGGAAGTTAAAACTAACGGTATTCTAAATAAAACTATGAATTCAATTTAATTTCCGTCATGTTGCCGTACACATGGCAACCAGCAGCATAGAAAACAATAGAGTCCGCGGATCATTTTCAAACAATGCATACAAATTCTCTGCGTGTAGTTAACGTGCAGCGTATGGAAAAGATAATTTCATTTTAGACGATATTTACTTTTATAACAAGAAAATCTTGTTTACTCCCTCATACTGCGGAATAAAGGGAAATAACTTTTTGCGAAAGCCGTGTGTTGCGCGAGATACGCAAGCTATTCCTGCCGATAATAAACTTCGCAAAATATTTCCTATAAGCAAAGAAAACTTTTGCTGTTAGGAAACGATTAGACAAGGCTGAATTAATTGGTTGTGTTTCATGTTTATAGTACTTTTTACGTAGTAGTTTTGCAATATTTGGTATAAGATATATTTATAATGTAATATTAACTCTTATGATTAAATTTGTCCGTGGCGCAGTCGGTAAACGAGAGGTAGCGTGTTCGATGCCCGCGATATTTCTTTCGGGTCTTGGGTGTTTGTGAGAAAGAAGTCTCTCGTAGTTCCTAACATAAGACTCGATCTCAGTGTAAGGATAAGACTGTTGGATGTTACTTTATTTATTTTACTGCTGGTAGGTCTCTCCTATGTAAGAGGTTGCCTGGGCAGGTATCACCGCAAGGTATATTTCTCTCGCCAAATAGCAGTGTAAATGCACTGTTGTACTTCGGATTGAAGGACATTGTAGCCAGAGTAATGACTGGGCATATTGAAACTATTGATCACAACATCTTATGTCTCAGGATGGTGAGCACAATGGAATGCCAAGCATTGCTTTGTAATTCAAGGTGTTGTTTGGTTTTGCTACTGTTTATGAGCGGTCGTATCGTTTACCATCAGAGGAACGGCATGCTAGTATCGTCCTTCATGGCAATAAAAAAACTCACCAACTTTATACATAATTATATTCGTTAAGATTAGAATGATTTTATATTCGTAATAGAACGTTGAACTTTCGCATAAGGCGCTTGCAGAAGAAAGCATCTTATTCCGTGTAAATCTGTGTTTAACGTTGAATTCATTTGATCTGTGTACAGACTACAGGGTACTCTTTAAAAACATTCAACCTCACTTTCAAGGATTTTGCCGAGCAACGCCAGGCTCCTCATTAAACATTCTCTTATTTGCTTATTAAATAAGACATTTCCATAATTGTGTTGAGGCCTCGAATACACACTGAACGAAGCTTGGGGAAATAAATAAGTAATAGGAGCTTCGGGTACACCGATCTAATTAATTTAAATTTTCATATCTTTACGTTGAAATATTGTTGCTAGTTGGGCATTGACCTAACTATATCGACGCAAGAAAGCGATTTTGTCGTATCTCGAAACAAGTAATTTTACACCAGAACAAAAAAAAAATATATTTAAAAACTGATAACCTCTAAACTAGAAAACTTAGAAGTACCATTTCTTTAATAATATTTTAAAATAAAACCTTACATTATCACGAGGAAATTCAATGCGGTATTTTTTTTATGAATTAAATAATATACAAAACGCATACACGCATTTTTTGAGATACGAAAAAATCGATTTCCTGCGTCGATATGGACAGGGCGAAAAGCGTGTAGTGTACAGACGTAAGTGGTGCGCACACTCCAGTGCATCTCGAGTGGAGCGTTACTAAAATTAATTGTCGCTTTTTTAAAAATACTTACTTGTATTATGACGGAAAGTTTAATAAAAATGAAGATCATATTTTTTATCGCCCTTGAGACGAAATCTATTAAATTAATTTAATATTTATTTCAGCGCGATTTTCACGCTCATTTTTTTGAAACTCCAAAGTACTGAAACGTACCTATCCTTAGTTTTCAAATCAATGTGGTTGGTTGAAAGGGTCCTGCAATTATTTTCTCGTTTTATATTGGCTAGTTTCATGTCCCTAATAAACCCGGGCTCAATATTTGCATCTGTGGTAATAGGGTACGTAAATAGGAATAAGATGAGTTGAAAAAGTATTGGAAATGGAGTTTAATTTGAAATATTGACGGAGTTGCAGACGCGTTCATTACTCACAGCTCCCGCGAGTATAAGCTAACATTTGCTCAATTAATTAAAAAGCGTACTCTATTTTTGTCCCCTGTGTATTTCATAACGGTATCGATTTAATTATGAGTAGTGTGCATACTTTACCTGCAAATTATAAATTCAAATATGTGTTTTTTGTTTTTCTTTCACGCTGCTATGAAGTCAGGGGTCGTCTTTGTTCCAGGAAGTAATAAGGCTATTTATATGGCGGAATATGTACGGTTCATTTGGGATCGATCAGGAAGGTAGTTCATTCAAAGTTAGTAGGTTTTTGAAAGCTTATTTCAAAAATATTATTCAGATTTTTCGCATTTTTCTACCTCGACAAAGCTATGGTGAAAAAATATAGTAAATTACTATAATAAGTTTGATGTAATCTCTAACACCGTCATAAAATTGATGATAAATGGACGTCGTTAAATTTTATCCCCTTTGTTTCAGAATGCTTTTGTGCAAGCCCTGACTCAGTAGCAGGGCTTCACAGCGTTCAACCTCGGAACCATCCCATTATAAATCACATAAAAATTAATCGGAATTTAAGCCGGGTTGTAATCGTGGAGGATTATGCGATAAATTAAACAAAGCACCTCTTTTGATTTGATTTATTTTCGTAATATTCAACTGTTGACAGATAACAAATGATCTTACAATATCCAATTTGTACACAATGACTTAAGAAAATATGGCAACACTCATAGTTTAACAATAAATACGTGGTGGTATTGATGCTACGGATGTGTGGGGGGTCCGGGGGGTCCGGGGGGCACGCGCCCGGCGTCCACACTGACGCACAATGAACAACTCGCCGCGGAACTATCGTGTTGTATTGAAAAAACTACTACATTTAGAGCCGACATCTCGACTATTCAACTATTACGAGGCAGATATTACAATTTGAATTGACAATGTTGCCAATAGTAATAGTTAAATTATAGCCGATCGTGCGGTACTAGAGACTTTTGGAAGCAAGTGGCCAAAACCAAATAAAATCAATATTTTCGATAAGTATCATTAAGTATTGCGTATTTATCTCGGTTAAATCGAAATCGAGGACGGAGTTAATGAAAGCGGAGCTTCCTTACACTAAGCGCGGATTGAATGCGGATAAGTGCGGACCATTGAAATACGCTGGAGCGGCTAACAAAATGTTTGTAGCAGAAACCACAGCTCTATTTGTGTCTCTTTCACTCTTAAGTAGTAATGTATCTTCCCTCTCGCTCTGATTGCCCGTTGTACGTGCGCGTAGTTTATATTCTCGGTGTCCGGTCTTGTTCAATGGCAGATGTACGCTCCGTTCACCTGCATTACCCAGATTACCGCCGGCTTACACGCCGAGCTGCGGCAAGCGTTAGAAATCTCCGCTTTACTCCTTTTCTACGTTTTATACCCGATTTTAAGTTAATGTGGCGAGCCATTAATGGTCTAGAGTTGTTTTCCGATTGACCTCGCAGAATTTCTGAACGTTATAAATATTTTCTACTACAATACTGATAATTGTGTTGTATAGTGTAAAACTAGGAAGACATATTGTTAGCTTGGTTTTAAAGGAATTCGTTCAAGTGTCGTTAACTGAGCTTAAAAAATGACAACCATAATCTTTTAAGAGATACGGAAAACCGGCCGACCTACACCATAGGAGAACCGCCGAAATCGTTCTGCATTTTAAAACTCAGGGCGCGTATTTTGGCCACTCGTTTCCACTACAAAACTACATAAATGATATGAACTAATCAACAAGTCACTTGGATTGCAGTTGATGACTGTAGCTTACAATACGTACGCTGCGCCTCGATGAAGCTTTGTCTTTTAAGTAGCCGTTTAATCTTAACACAGTTGAAATTACATTTGTCAAGCGAAAAACTTAAAATAAACTGTACAATAGGCATGACCTACACCCGAAGACAAGGACCATGATGTCTGTCTACAAAACATTCGACAATCACGTGAATGACGCGGAGAATGTTGCGAGCATGATGCGAACTAAACTGCAGTTCAACTTGCACATAATCAGTGTATGCACACAAGCCATGGTTAACATTAAACCACAGATCACTTCCAATAGATACCGCATTACGATAGTTTTGTTTTGAACCGAAAACGCCAACGAAGGGAACTGCGCGGGGGGTGGGCGGGTTGCAGCGCGGGCACGTGGACATCACTGGAGAGATGAGGCACAAGTCGATAAATAAAAAAATGTATCGATAGTTCGATTTGCCAGTAAGTTCATGTGTTATGATCGCTTCTATAACTTGATTACCAACTTGTTAAATGTTTGATATTATTTTTTCACCGGCCTGATCTGATAAATTATACCAACCGGCAACAGCTAACTACGAATAAAATAGGATTAAGATTTATACTTTAGTATGTAACGGTTTTATTTCTATTATTCACCGTGTATTTTTGTATACCATAATGGCGAAATACCCAAATTAAGTGTTAATATAAAAGATCAGATCAAAATATGAAATAGTAAATAACTAAACCTCATACCCTAAAGAGCTACAATAACTTATTCCGTTTCTTGAATTCTAACGGTGGCTGTATTAAATGTAATATCGACAAGTGACGATGAAACTCACTTGACGAACTATGAATGTTTTTGAGACGATATATACAACGTATGTTAAAATTAGTGCAATAGCTTGTGCTACGAATTCTCAATAAACTTAGTATACTAAAACTTATGATAAATACCCTCCCATTATATTTGGAAACATAGACAACTAGAGGAAAAAAAAGGAAATTTAATTACGCCAAAGATAAAAATAAATAAAAAATATTGTAAAATTACCTAGTTAACAAATTTAACTATTTCAAATTACATAAAATAACGTAATTATGGTAAATTGCGTTTATTTAAATCAATATATATTTTGTGACATTGTCATTTAATAAAATTAATTTACATTATTGTTTTACAATATCGATATTTCTGGGAATTATATTATAAACATGCGTCAAACACTAGAAGAACGCGTGATTTCGCCAAAAAAAGATGGCTTATTACGGTTATTGCTATGCGAAAAAGAGACGGCTGATTCTCCATCCGAACTCGACTGTTTGACATTGATAATTTAACCAGTATAAATTGAGCTCGCTCGGAACCAAATTAATTTAAAGAATATTAGTTATCGATGAAAACTTATTGCGTTTTTTTAGATACTTTATTCTTTTGAGGTTTTGCACACCATTTTATTGAACAAATCATTTTTAACTGTAATATTATGTTCCCAAAATGTAATTTTCGCCATCCTGCGACGACATGTGCGGGTCCACTACTTGGACGACACTGATGACGCGACATTTGGCATCGGTTTATATATTTCTGATACCTTATATGTGTGGCGCGCAACCGCTGCCTTGCATTAGGTATCTATTGGGAGTGATCTGTGCATTAAACATTTATAATATCCATTTGCGGCGCCGTAACTGCAGCCTCAAATGGATAAAGCGATAACGTTCAGTATACTTTTACACTTACAACAAACCCGAGAGAGATCTCCGAACGTCCCAATAGAACTTTTGAGCCTAAAGAAGACACGTAATGTTAAAATTGAATGACGAACTCCTAAATACGTTCAACAAACAAGTTTATTCAAGTCTTAGTACAGTAATAGATCAAATGTCCCCGCAGAGGCAGGGACGTCCTTACATCCTAACAACATCTCGTAGACATATGAAGTAACAACAGGTTAGACCGAGTCACTGCGCGAGCCCGCGCGCTACTCCCGCCGCGCTGTACACTGCGCGCTACACACGGCGCCCTGCACGACACTGTCGGCCACACTGCGCAATGTACAGCGTCGCCACTGCAGTACACAGCACTCGCAGCGCCGGCACCGTTGAAAAACTTGACACCCAGCGGTAGCCGCACAATAGTAACGAAAATTTTAAAATCTATAAACACCACATTAAACATTTGATATGAAGAATAACTATTCTACAATATTATTGTGCGCTAACATGCAAATATTAGGAAGACGAGAATTTTACCATTACACAAAAACGTTGCGACGCTCAAGTTTTCCAACGCGCGCCGCTCGCACTCCACAGTACGTACTATATCAAACGCGCCGGAATCGAAGAATGCACTGCTTCAATCATATTATCAATCGATGACGCTTCCAAATACATCAACTCCGAGTGTAAGAATATTTACACGGTGTGAGATGCGATGCCGCGCTCAAGTACTTCCGGTTCCACAAATAAATGATATTCGTCGGGCCAACATTTCTATTACTCGCGCCCCATTACGTGTGAGGCGTGCTCATTGCTCTGCTCACATAACCGCAAATACCTCATTCCTTATTCATATTTCCATTCGTTATTGACACGCGGATGATGGCGAACGCTTCGCTCCGACGTCAGATTGCGAGTAATTACATCATCGCGGCCGTCGACCACTGCGGCCCTTCTCTAATACTGTCATATTGATACTCCGACACATTTAATCGCCGATAAACGCATCCCAACGTTTCCACATGAGAAATTGTAAGACTAGGTATGTTTAACATTTATAAATTTCAGAAAAAAACCTATCTATCGTACTATACTCCACTACGCATAATGAATCTATATTTTTAATTCACATCTCTAAATTCTGACCCAGTCGTGCCGTTAACGTGATTTGTATATAAACGATTCATAGATAATTACATACACTAAGTGTTCCTCGACACCTCGATCGATGAGTTTACAGGTATTGTGTCTCCAAATACAGCATCATTGTAATGAATCAAAAATCCGAATACAAAGGAACACTTCGCTTGCCGACGTCGACAACTCCGGCCTCGTGGCGACACAAATAAGCTTTATCCGCCTATGGCGACCGTGATTCGATGAAAATGCATAAAACTCCAAGTCCGTTCACTAACACATACATTACAAATGAAAACAAACAGCGGAACCGTCGCCCCGTCAATACTTAATGAATACGACATGATGGTTAACTATTAGCTTTGGTTAACCGACTACATGCACTCGATACGTGTCGATGGTGACGACTTGGAAGCCGTCGAGTTGACGAGCGAGGCGGCCGCGTGCGAGCCTGCTGCGGGTTCTGTTACACAATATTATCCTTAACGTTACGACATGCATGAAACATTAAAATTACTCATATTCTGCTAATTTCCAAGCAAATTTGATTAGATAAAACACTGATAATAGGGGAAATACGTAATCGTTGAAAGTATCACGAAACTATCGACTAAGGTGTGAAGGCAGGTCGCAGGCGGTGGCGGTGGGGGCTTACGCGCCCTCGTTCTGTTGCTTGAACAGTAGCGTCTCCTCGAATATGTACTTCTTCAGCGTCTCCTTGGGCAGGTCGTCCAGCTCCATGGCGAAGCGGAACGGCTCCTCCGCCACCGGCTGCACGCAAAATATACACTTCAGTATATTACTTACATATCTATACAAATATATACATGTACTCGTACACAAGTCTCAAACGCATGCACGCACGCACGCACGCATGCACGCACGCACGCATGCATGCACGCACGCACGCACGCACGCTCGCATGCAGTGACATTTACTATGGCTCTCCACTTTGGTCCGTCCTAACATATCACTTTCGCTTCATCCGCTTTCATTACGTCTTTATACATTCGCGTCGGTTCAGGGTGCTTCCGAGACCTGACCCTTGTTAAGACTGTCATATGTTTGGAATAGAATCAACTCTTCACTCACTATGTAAAGCCAAAGAATAATTGTTGCGACGCTAGGATTACCAAGAAACAGCCTATTAAAATGTATACAATTTCCTTCCGAGGACCCAGGCTACATAATAAATATGGAAATTATGTTAATAACTGCTTTCATTCATGAATATTTCAATAGAGTTAATTAAGTACCGTAAAAACTTACTAAGTATTAGTACCAAATGTAATGCAATACGTTTATTGTTAGAGCTTCAATCGATCGTCTATACGAGTACCGAAACGAATTTCAAAATTAAAATATTGAATGTAAATTACATGGTATATAAACCACGAAATCAAGATAAATATCTTTTCAATGTTGATGTTACGTATTGTTTTAGTAATAGGAAAAACGGTTCTTTTTAGATGAGAGAATATTAAGGTTCTAATTTACATCACAGCGGGTTCTTAGAATTGCTTTCTTTTAGCGCTTTTGTACGCATAACTTTAGGGCCATGGCAACGAAATACTTAAATAATATATTTAACATTAATTTACCTTTTGATAACATTTTTACAGGTTAATCAAGTTCCGTAGAATATAATAAGCGACACCTATTTCACGCTACACAATTTGGTTGGCAATTTATTCAAATTGAAATAATATTATATCGTTTGCAGAGTAGTTGTACAAAATCTGGAGTAATAAGCTGGCACACATTTTGTTCGATAACCTGATTGCAATCAAATCGTAAATAAATATTAAATGAAAGAGCAATTCGGTTTTATTTTTCACACTTTTGTTTTAATGATTTATATGATATTTTAAGTTAGCGTGGACATTACGGTGTAGTTTAGTAATGTCATATTTCCATCACATTGCTTGCTGTAAGGTAATTTCTACTTATGATTGTGAAATACATAATTATGCTACTAGTATATATGTTATGGGCCAAGTGATTAATGCGGGCAGTATTCATAATGCCCGGGCAGTATGAATATTGCCGAGCCATATCGGGCCAAGTAATTAATTACAATCTAAACTCACCTATTTATCACATTGCCCGGGCATTATGAATATGGCTACATGATGATCGGGCAATGTGATTAAAAGGTGATTTTTTACGTGGTGCGCTGCCGCATTGTTGCATCTGCGGTAGACCCATAAATTAGAAAGGTTGAATTGATCTGCTAATGTTTAGTTGTTTTTTAACGTCCGAAACATTATCTTCAGAAGAAAATTAGTGTACCCACTTTATGGATCAGTTAGGTCGATTGTGTCCAAAACCGACTCGGAACACCCCGACTTCACGTCTACTTTTGGCTTCACACTTTCACGTAGTCTTTTGGCTACCGACACTAGAGTGTATATAAAAAGCCGTAGGCGCGGAGGGAGAGCAGCCCCTGAAGGGGCTGAACTTCCCATAGCGCCGGAGACGATGCAGAAGCTAATTTGTATTGACAACAAATGTTTTAAGGGTTAGGTTGCTATAATAGATAATTCTCAGGAATGGTGCGTTACCTTTTCATGGGAGTGGTACCAGGGGAGGTGCGACACTCCCCCTCCCCCTTCAGTCCTCCCAAACCACCCCCTCGTGCTGCCCTATTCTAAATTCTACCACTTCGGCTCATTGTTTTGATTTTGATTCGCTTTACATCACTCTGCCCAATAGGCACTTGGCATTATTCATAATGCCCGAGCAATGTGATAAATTGATTGGTTATAATCACATTGCCCGTTCTTATTAGGCATTATTCATATTGCCCGGGCATTATCAATAATGCCCGATTAATCACTTGGCCCATAACATATATATATTATATCAAAGTAGACACTACGAACAAAATGTTTGCAAAAAACAAACGGTATCGTACCAATATTTCTGTTTCTACCATTCCTACGCATTAACATTATCTTCCCGCTCATTCTACCGTTTTCCCGCGTGCCTAATACGCGCGCACATATTTTGTTCGCGATGTCCACTCTTCTGTACGACAATAGGTAGAAATGACTGAAATTAGTTGTGAGTGAGTGTATTTAATTTATTTAATATAGTTTGTAGTCATTAGTTATTAGTATGTGAATGTAATGATTAGTAGCAATTGCGTGTGTGCGTGCTCGCGTGCGTGTGTGTGTGCGTGCTCGTGTGCGTGTGTACGTGCGTACGTACGTGCGTGCATGTGTGCGTGCGTGTGCGTGCGTGCGTGCGTGCATGCATGCGTGTTAGCGTGTGGCCTCACCTCGTCGTTAGGGTCGTAGTACTGCTCGAGGTAGGGGTGCGCGAGGGCCTCCTCGACGGTGATGCGCTTGTGCGGGTTGAAGGTGAGCATGCGGTGCAGCAGGTCGAGCGCGCGCGCGTCGGCGCCGGGGAACAGCTCCGCCCACGGCACGCGCGGCTTGAACGGCAGCGACTCGAGGTACCCGCGGGCCTGCACACAAACGAATCGCATGTTGTTAAAGGAGAATCAAGAATGCCCATTCATAGTGGTAATGAATATCGTTGATCCCGATACCGATACTGATTCAAATTTGCTGTAGCATTTTTTATGGTTTTTTTTTTTTTATTGCAGTGTATGGCGAGACGAGCATGCCGTTCGCCTGATGGTAAGCGTTGCGACCGCTCATGAACAGAAGAAAAAACCAAACAACACCTTGATTTACAAAGCAATGCTTGGCATTCCACTGCGCTCGCCATCCTGAGACATAAGATGTTAAGTCTCAATATGTCCAGTAGTTACTCTGGCTACAACGTCCTTCAATCCGAAACACAACAGTGCATTTAAACTACTGTTTGACGGGAGAAATAGACATTGCGGTGGTACCCACCCAGGCAGCCTCTCACATATGAGAGACCTACCACCAGTAACTGGTAAGTAAATGGTTTGTCAGTAAACGTTTTCCTGTTTTATCCCGGGCGACAGATTTTAATAAAATAAAGTAATTATCATCACATTTTTCATTTTGTTCACAGGGGCAATCCAAAAATATAATTTTTATTTGACTTGAAGTTCATGTCTCCAAGAACTCCGGGCCTGGTTCGCAATAGAAATGCGAATGAAAATGGAAGTAGGTTTAATCGAGGTACAAAAATACCGATGCAAATTAAAACTTACTTATTTACTTTACAGACCAACCAATAGGCCAGCGTCGTGGACTATGGCCTTACCCGTGTTAATCGAGTTCTAGGTTATAGAGCTCACCTTAGATACAGTAAATTACTTAAGGCCACAATCTGAACGAAAAGCGAAATTATAAATCAGTGTTAGCACTCTCCTTTAGCCACAAGAAAGCCGTCGCAGTACATAAGCCTCCCGAAAGGATTTCTTTGATTACCTAATGGAAGAGGCTTGCATTCAACAACTTCCTGCAACTTCAGCTAGGTCGTTAATTCATATTTCAAATATGAAATACGATTCATGAATACTTCTGGTAACCCTATAAGACCATAATATTCGCTCTGTGCTCTCCTCTCAATCCCGTTGTTTATTAATTTTAATCCTGTTGAGCCGTCGCGTTGGCTCATTTGTCAAACATTTACAATAAGAAAAGCTTACTCCACTACAATACTTTTGAATAAATTAATACAAGATTGGCAAGTTTCATTACGCAGAAATATTTACAAATAGTTGTCTATTTGTCGCTAAACTTCAAAATAACAATCAATCTTCGATCAATCAGGATACCCGCAATTTGAACAATTATATATTACAATGATTGGTATAAAGTTTGCGGCACTTTCGGAGCACATCTCTACCGCAAACCGTAAACTTTCATTATTAGTGTAGTAAGTATTGGCGAACTTTACAGACTAAACATAACTTCACAAGTATTGTTAGTAGGTGCTCAATTCAGTAACAATATTGTTTTGCAAATAGCTCTACCATATACAGGCAACTAAAGTTACAAGTGCAAATGGGTCAGCTCGACTGGGGCGGTACAACTGTCTTACAGAAAACTGACGTGAGGTTTGCTGTTCTGTTGTATCCGATAAGTGAGATAACTGGAGGCTCAAGAAATGGTCACAATATTCAAATTCACCCGGATAACCACAAGCATGCACGAAAATAAAAAGATGGAAAATTCAAGTGATCTGTTTTCGAGCAGGCTGGCAAAATCGAGTCCTATTATGCTGGCATAATACCTAATTTGACTACATATACTATAATAAAGTCTAACGCCTCTTAATTTATGCATTGCAGATGAGGCCCGTGCTCTACAATGGGACGTATATGGGCCCATACAGGTCGAAATAATTAAATCATAGATTAAATCCGCGATAAAATCCGTAAATAATAGTCTTATTTCAATGTGTAACATTCACATAAATCTAAGAAACCATTACCCTGGTCATTACAATATTTAATTTGTATTGCATTGTACTCACCAGGAAGTGCAAAAAGGATATCGACGGTAATTTCCACTTCGTAACTTGTCATGTAGAAAGAAAAACAAAGGACAATGTATTGTCAATGAGCTCAAACGACCTTTAAGGTATTGACAATTTTCAATACAATTCAATACAATTTTCACCGGAAAGCAGACAATTAACCATTGTCTCACAACGACCTTCAGATAAACTTTGGTAAATATTTGAACATGTATTGTCAAAACAATTTTTTAAGAGGACAAAATATTAAGTGAGAGCTTTCGTACATCGATTTAGGGGAAACTAAAAAAGATAATATTATACTATATCAGCCTATAACTTGGTTGTCACGAGCGTTTTTTATAATAGGGAAGTTTAGTACAATAGCTTAATGCGGCCAAGCTTAGTTCACACAATTGACAGCCTCCGTGGCGCAGTTAGACGCAGGTTAGACGCCGGCTATGAAACGAGAGGCCGCCGGTTCGATCCCCGCACCGATATAATTATGTTTGTGAATACCTGTGGTATTTGATTTGGGTCTTGATGTTTGTGAGACCAAAGTCTCTCGTAATTTCTTATACGCATGACACAAGACTCGATCTTAGTGAGGAGACAGGAGTATGTATGTGACTATTAGGTTTATTTATTATTTTATGACATTTGATTGGTCGGAAACACATCCATGATCCAAGTGTGTGGAAGTTCATAGGCGACATTGATCACTAACCATCAGGAGAGCTGTTTGCTCGTTTACCGGAACTAGGCAAACTTAATGTATGCAGGATATTTCGCGATGTTTTCCTTTATTATTAATGTAAGCAATATTCGGAGATAACTCACATAACTTATAAGGAAAAGAGGCATGTGTCTTCGAGTTAAACCTTCAATTTATGGTTAATCCGGTCCCGCCCGATGCGCTGACAACAAGTCCAACATTCACAGGAAAAAGGTCGAAAATACAGTATAACATAGCTTCCTAAATGTGGTAATCATATCACTGGTTTTATTTTTATTTTTAATTAGTTTCATTTCCAATTCCGCCTATTAATTTACCTTTCTGACTAATTTCGTTGCAGGTTAAAGACAAGTCAGACATTCCCGGAGTCTCACTGAGTTAATCTTGGCTTACAGGAGTTGCATTGGCGGGTGTGAGGGCAGGATAATCTCCATCACTGGTATTAGTCTTTATCATTAAATACATTAGCAACTGTGACAATAAATCCTTGGAAATTTGCTGTCATTATATTCGTGCAAAATATAAATATTTATTTACACAACATAATTAGAAGATCACCGCAGTTGTTACGCAATAAACGCCACAATTCCCATTATTCCAATTAACAAGGACCTAATGTAGTTATTTGGGATTAATCGACTACGAAAACAAATCTATTACGGTAATAACTGGCAATCAAACGAACTTCTGAACGATTTCCTTTATCCTTATGCATAAATGGAATACGGGTCGAATTCGAAAAATCATTGATAGTTGTATCAAACTACAATAATGACATTCCGTTAGTGTCGCGAAAGGGTAGGCAGAGGTTTCAATTCACCACATATTTCCGTACTAAAATTTGATGGAGTAGAATCAAGCCGCGCTCAAAATCTTACTCTAAATGCTGAGAAACTGGCATGAGATTATTTTAACTGAAAACTAAGAGAAATTTGCATGTTCTTAGAATCGAAGCCACATATTTTTAACTATTATCCTATACATTTAATTTCGAATGAGTAATTAAAAAATAAAATAATAAATAAAAATAGCCTTTATTTACTACTTAACTCACACACAAACACTAAAGTCGTAAATACTAAAGTCGATCTATTTATTTAAAACGTAAAGAATGTTTTATATTGATATGGTAATAACTTACGTAATAACTTTATACAGAAGGTCCCTTAAGCAAGGACTAAATAAATTAATCGACTTGGTATTACATGCATCTCACAACTTTTTGCGGTAAAAAACCTGAGCTGCGAGACTTGGAATTTTTTTACAGGATGTTTTTGATGGGATCTCACGTCTTTTTGTAGAGTCCTACTTTTTTCCTTTTCGGTACTTTTTACTTCTAGAATATCACTAACGATTTTTCTTAAAGCCTCAGTCTTATGGTTTTTTCTTATTTTTGTAGGTATCAATTTATCACAAATATAGCGGATTTGATTATTAATGTTCTTTCTTTCATGGTAATTGATATTTTCGAGCTATTTAGTCTATTTATTTGCAATTTTTCTTCGTCATGTTTTGCTAGTGGAATGTTGTACAGTATCATGGGCTGATCACGCCCTTTCCCTCTCTATACCCTCTCCTGTTATGCCTCATATATATAGATACCTATCTACAACTATTATTCCATTATATACGGGTACACTGGTCATTAACTGCAAATGTAACTTTGTAATCCTATACATTTATATGGGATTACAAAGTTATTCATGCATATGGTGTATGTAGAAAACTAGACAGAAATTATGAAATGTTTAAATTTTCCATTACTTTAGACACTAAACACTAATCATATTCTCAATTTGAAGGTTCTATGTCTGCTAGAAGTACCTTAGACTTTTGATGATCGGTCAGTCAGTCAGTGAGTGACAAAATTAAGAAAGTTTGACAAGTTACAATTCTTAAACTACTGGTTCAAATTGAATGAAATGTTAAATATACAGTGTTTACATAATGCCTGCTTAGTAACTAAAAATTCAGGCTTCTTGCTTTAACCACAACGAAGTTATGGGGGGGTTGAAAATGGTCTGAATTGCTTCGAGAAAAGGATGGTACAACTGTGCCGCTTTTTAGCTCGACTTGGAGGGGGCACTGCCGTGCCCCCAGATAAATAAATAATGTAGATACTTAAATAATGGTGCCAAAGTTTCCGGTTGAATTCTGTTTGCCAACACAATTGAAAGCCATTCAAATTAAACAGCGGAATAATTAAACAACAGTCGGGAGCACGAACCGTTACAAAGTTTTCCATTAAGTAGAGCAAGGAGACTGCCATTAAGACAACTCTCTCGACCTCCCATTAACTGCTCAATCTATGGTCACACTTCGCATTTTATTCATGAAACAATCTAACCATAAACAAGGCTAGAAGGTTACTTGTCTATGTTTAATTTTACGTATTCGCTTTAGAGGAGATACCTTTAAAATTATCATTCTATCAAACTACTAACATGAACAAACATAATAAAGGCTGTAATATGATGCAGTTATTGGTGGTTTAAAAGCAATATTGGGGTGTAATAAAATCTATCTATCTCTTTCACACGCCCGCAATCGCTTTCTCTGCTGCAATGCACAACAAGTATAGTGACGTAAGTATCTTTATTTATTTATTTATTTATATAAGCTTTATTGTACACCATAAATAGAACAAAAGGAAACAATTCAAACTAGAGAGAAAAAAAAAAAGTACAATTGGCGGTCTTATCGCACAAGGCAATCTCTGACAGACAACCATTTGATGGATATAAGAGAAAAGGACGACAGTTGGGGCAGCATCAGGTGTACGAATAATACCTGTAGAATATTATAGTAGTGTCTATATTCAACATATATACATAAACATACATACAATATACACATATACATACATACAATATACACATATACATACATACAATATATCCTTACTAATATTATAAAGGTGAAAGTTTGTATGTATGTATGGATGTTTGTTACTCTTTCATGAAAAAACGGCTCAACAGATTTTGATGAAATTTGGTATAGTGATAGCTGACACCCTGGATTAACACATAGGCTACTTTTTATCCCGAAAAATGTAGTGTTCCCGTGGGATGAGTCAGGAAACCAAATATACATATTTTCTACTCTTTCAAATTCAAATTGTTGGCACGGGATGTCCTCTCCTACGGAAGGGAAATATAGTCGACGGCACGCGGGAAATATAGTTAGTAGACACGCGAAATAATATGTTCTTGATGTGGATTGGACTCAAAAACTACCTGCACCCGGGCGAAGCCGGGCCCGACAGCTAGTACATATATATACCTATCTATACAACATAAAGGTCATATAATTAAGTATAAATACACATAGGAAAAAGTATACAATTACTAATGTTCTCATTCAGCCAGGGAGTAATGTTCTTTAACCATCCTTTTAAAGATGGCTAGAGATTTGGCCCTTCTTATTGTTACCGGTAAAGCATTCCACAGCCGTGCAGCTTGTACTGTGAAAGATTTATCTATAAAGGAAGTGGAATGCACGGGAATTTTCAGTCTTAAGTTCTCCGATGACCTAAGAATCCTCGAATGTGAGTCATGTAGGAATTCAAACCTATTTCTAAGATATGGGGGTGAGAGTGGATTAAAGAGTATTTTAAAAAGAAGAGAGAGAATGTGTGTATTCCGACGAAGCCGTATGGGTAGCCACTTGAGCTTTCTGCGAAACTCTGAAACATGATCATATTTGCGTAATCCAAATATAAATCTAATACAGAAATTTTGAAGGCGCTCAAGTTTATTAAGTTGCTCCTCAGTAATATCAAGATATCAAGATATCTTTGGTGATTCTATTTTGAATTTTCTATTACCATCCTTTTAGATTTGAATTGATTTAAACTAGCTTAATTATGATTATGTTTACAAATAAGTAGTATCACTTTATGTATCGAGCAATAAAAAAATAAATAAAAAAGCTCATTTGAAAGGGAATCACAAAACACGTATTTACTTAGACTGTCACAATACAGTATACAAAATACGAGTATAGCAAACAGCAATTTCTGAATGTCAAAGGAAAAACAAGTTTCCAATACAAACACAACAAATTAAAACTTGTACCAAGTGGCAATCTCACTCATGATGAAAGTGGTCCTAAATATACAGTTCCGATACTGGAAAACTTTTCACACGGACCAAATTGCTGTCCCGACGAAGATTAACTCCGATAAGTCCACGCGCGTCCATGATGGATTACCGAGGAATTCAATTTTAATTTGCTAACTTCTCAATGTCGCTTCGTGATTGGTAATTTCCAGTCATAATACAAGTTTTGAACTGATATCATTAGGATTAAAGTTTGTTATTAAAATACTATATATTAATGTATAAGTAAATTAATAGATAGGCCGTTTTCAGCAGGTCGATGTGGTGATCCTTGGGGGAAGCCTATGTTCAGGAGTGGAATTCCTGTGGCTGATGAGAGAGGGAGAGAGAGAGAGAGGGAGATAGGGAGAGGAGAGGGAGAGTCGGGTGGGGGAGAGAGTCGGTGGGGTGGGGGTAGGGGGGCAGAGAGTGAGTGAGGTGCGTGGTGGCCTGAGGATGATGCGTAGTGAAAAATCAGAGCACATTTTGGGTTTCCAGAGTTATGAATTGATATTTGATAGTCAATTACAGCGCAGTTAAACAATGAAGGAAAACACCGTCAGAAAACTGAATACCATAGAGGTTTGTACGGGAATTTTATGATATGTGAAGTCCGATAATCGGCACTGGACCGCCATGGTGGAAAATGTAATAAAGTCCCTTACTGACTAGAAAGCGGAGGCTCCATATTGTAATACAAAAGTTTACTAGTTTCTTCCGACATCGTTTGCTATAGAACTTGATTGTGCATGTATTTGTGACAAGTCCTACTGAGCATTGACGTCATTCAATAGAAATGTCGTTAAATTTCATTGCCCAAGTTAGACGCGGCCCAAATCTAAATATTACGACCGAAGTTATCATGTAATAGCCCCCTGACGTAAGGCAGTAACTTTGATTATTTCTGAAGGGTTGAAAAATAAACATTGTATTTTTTTCTGTATCCCTCAGACGCCCATAGATACATTCAAACCAATACCCTCTTTGGGAAAATACATTTGAACCAAATGTCTTCCGATAGTGCACAATAGTTTGGAGATAGGTGCCAAGTGATTTCAGAATTTACATAAAAGAATATATTTATAAGACGTTGCTGCTACCGATTTATCCCTTTTCATGTAGCTAGCTACTTTTTACTTACGAGTTATTGCAACCTTTAAATGAACGCGTATCAGAAAATTTGTTTTTAATTATAACCCAACAGAATACACGAAATATGCGTCATTCGGTCTAAAATCTCTTACTTTTTCTAAGGATGCGGACGTAAACATACTCTCCTATAAGGATGTCGTTGAATTCCACTCAAACGAAACACAACCCAAGCTATTTTTGAAAGCGGATGCACTCCGCACTTGGCAGGCTTCTAGCCCGTATCAAAGCTTATACGCGGCGGATCACAAAACCATTTTGTTTTTATTTTATTTAATGAGCACATTCAAGCCTTAGTAAATCGTAACCGCTAGGGACGCCACCTGCCACTGTTGTTTTTTTTTTTATACTGGTGCTACAAAATGGCTACAATTAATCTAATGGTAAATGTAGTGCAATCCAGTTAGATATGACTAGTATTGCTCGCAGCTTCTCCCGAATGAAAAAGATTTTCCGGGATAAAAAGCCTTCCTGATGAACTTCCTCGATAAACGGGCTATCCAACACTAAAGAATTTTTGAATTCGGAGTAGTAGCATCTGAAGCTAGGATGTTCAAAGTATATTTTCAAGTTTATATATCAGTATATAGATGTAGAACCTATGAGTTTGTGGTACCACCACGTACCTTTTCATTGATGATGCAGTCGAGGTCCTCCTGGCTGGGCGAGCCGAGCACGCCGAGGATGTGGTTGAGCTGATCCAGGTAGTGCTTGCCCGGGAAGATGGGCCGGTTGGACAGCATCTCCGCCAGGATGCAGCCCACCGACCAGATGTCTATCGACTTCGTGTAGCCCTGGGTGGATGAATAGGTCGAAATATCCAATTAAGTAAATAGGTAAATGCAGAAGGATGAATTTAACTACTCAATAGTGTGCATGTCTTCAACTAATGCCATCTGAGTTCCAAGCGCACTTCTTACATTGGGGGTACCCACTGATGTGTTATAAACTTCAGGCCATGCTAGACATGCTACCAAGTGTAGTGAATGGACAAAATATTTATATATAAATTAATTTTTAGGCATAAATCTATATTCAGCGGAAACTATATTCAGTGGAATTCCCCTGGCTGAAAATGTTTATGCCGAATAATAATATGGAGAATTATTTGAAGAAGTTCGACAGCAAGAAAGTTTTATAATGCTGCTATTATTTAAACATCCATCAATATTTCCAAGTACGCACGTAAATGGCGAATTCTGTATTGTACATCACAAATAACTTGAGACATTTTGTCACGCACGAACGAACCGCTCTCAAGGATTCATGATGAGCACTCAAGAGGGTAGATGGACAAAACAATAAAGAATAATAGCAAAATTCATCTCAGGTCAATGGATACGGGGCCTAATATAGGCAGAGGACGCATTGTTTCGTCGGCTCAAAGCTTGATCTCTGGATACAAGGCATAGTGGAGATTCCTCGGCGTATTGTGGGTTTGATATCAGAATGGCGGACATAACGTTGCGGGACGTCTGGTAGCATGATCCCCGCACGTAACACTATGTTTATTACGCTCTTTGTTCCGCGTAAATACGCCGCTACGCCGCGCCGCCGAGATTCTTTTCTCATATTAGTTTTATTTTCGTATCGATGTTTTGCTAATATTATTTACGCAAGCCGTGGAGTTGTAGACTGTATTTACAAGGATATTATAAATATTGCAGCATGGTACATTTTTTGTCGGTTTTATAGGCTTTTGCCACCATTTGGAATTCCTATTATGTTTAAAAGTACAAGGAATTCAATTTCAAGATAGTTGGATATCCGTATAAATACATACAGAATTATATAAGTATTCTCGGAATAGTACAATGTTGTTTAACACGTTGAACGCCACGCGGCCCACCGGTGGGCCGCGTGGCTTTTTTCGTGGTATTTTCCTAAGAAAATATCACGAAAAATTGTTTTAATCAAATTAAATATGCAAATTTAGTAATTTTTTATTGTTTTGTGTTGATATTAACTTTAGCGAAAAATGATAGAATTGATGATTTCCACTTGACCCGAACGGGTTTGCTTGAATCGCCCACCGGTGGGCCGCGTGGCGTTCAACGTGTTAAAGTTGACGACAAGCGGTTTTCCCAGAGCTCGTTTCTAGTGTCAAAGCGATTAAGGAAATCTACAACATATAACACACTACTTACAGATATATCGATAACTCAAAAACATTGTTTGAAGTTTATGTATAATCAGAAATGGAGTAAACAGCTCAACATATGACGTAGACAAATAGCGAACAGCTGTTTTATACACAAAACATTACAATACGCAGTACTCGCACGAAATTAAATGATTCGCGTAATATTTCACCGTTTAAGCTTGACAATAACGAATGTGGAGCGTGGAGCGTCAAACGAACCTCATAATGTAAGGAAATAATTAAACGCTCTGCACCCATGTAAGGGAACATTCGTACCATCAAATAAATAACCTTGGGTCTTAATGTAGGATACCTCGCAGCGGGAGTAATTTTCAGCAAGAACAAGGGGATAAAAATGGTTTTAAGGCACTTTTATGCGGCGATGTAAATTTTTACCCCTCGGGAGTAATACAGCTTGACGTGGACTTTATAAATATTATAAAATTCCCCACAACTATAGTTCTGTTACGACTGTTATCGTAAAACATGGTTTATTGAAGCAAAGCTTGAGGCGATACCGTTAGGATGAGATAAAATGTTATGGAATATTACGGCCATTTAATTTAGACTAAATTGTAGTAGCCGTATTGTACATAAGTAATTTTTGTATTATTTACTTCTATTAAAATAATCTAATTACAAAATCTGAAAACCGTTATGAATTTAATCAACTCTCGAAATACATTAAGAAAAGGTAGACCACCTTATTCGTTCTATAGACTGTCTAGCCAAGTTATATAGTATTATATAGTTCGGAATATTGCGTCACGTAATCATCATTACATGAACTGTAGAATGGGGTTGTGCCTCGCTACCAATATTCTAAACACACGATGTGTTACAGCCATTTTCAGCGCATATCTAATCAACATTTTTCTCGACTAAATTGAAAACTTATACACGTAGATGTGTACAGACTGGGTGAAAGAACCCATTTTTTATCCATTTATTCCCTTTTTGTCTATATTATGTTCTGTAATATGTTTATATCCTAACTTATATCTGAAATATATTTGTGAGAACGAATGGTGCCCAATAATATATGAAATGAACTAATAAATGTATTAGAACAGAAAAATTAACTTCTGCACATCCCTCTACATATTATTTCCATGATCAGCCTTTAGAAGCTCTTCCGAATATAGACCTTAATTTTTTGCCATAGTAGCAAGCGCTTCTGAATGTAGAAGTCTCCAACGCATAACTTCAAAGACCTGATAGAATTGAATGCATCAAGACATAAGACGTACCTTGGAGTTGAGCATGATCTCTGGGGCGCGGTACCAGCGCGTGGCCACGTACTCCGTGAGGAAGCCCGTGTGGTCGTGGTCGGGGTCCGCCACGCGCGCCAGACCGAAGTCGCAAATCTAAACATACAAACAAATTGATTACAATAGGATAGTGGTGATATATGAGGGGGGTGGGTGTGGGACTAGGATATGTAGGTTTGTCGGCACTTCGATCAAATATATTCTATATATCTGGAACAAAATCACACACCAAAAGTGGCTTAGGGCGCTTATTACCCATTTGAATTTCAAACTGCGAGATGTAACAAAAAGTCTTAAATTATAATCAACTTCAGGTAACAATAAACCTTATTCCTTAAAATAAAGATTTACTATGGTTTGAACCATACTAAGTCAAACAAGAGCACACGCTTATTTGTGCTCTTATTTCTCTTTCTATTTTTTAGGCCGTTACTTTAATCTCGTGTATATTTGATCGAAGGACCGGCAGAATACCGAACATCGTACATAGTGGTGGAATACCATTCATAGGTGTGGTACGTTTAAGGTAATAAAGTTCAGCTTATGTATGTATGTAAAAATTATTTAGCTGAATGCGAGGTCCATTGTTGGCGCAGTCATAATTATTTGTTTTTTTTTTCATATGCATTATTAACCTGATTGTTTGTAAGATTCTATTATTGTCGAACTATAAATTATTTCTTTCTTTCCATGTACAATTTTAAGCACGGTTGCATAATTGTGCTGATCAAAGAACCACATCAACCGTTAATGGTATGCCATTTAGATTCAACTTTCCTTCTCAAGTTCGCTTTTATCATCCAGTTCATTGTACCCACTTTGCCTAGCCAGAATAAAATATTATGGCCTTACGAATACGTATACGTTATTGAATTTCAAAATAAAGCGTATTTTATTTTGTTCGTTTTATGAATATTTCTTTTCTATGACGTAACTAGCAAGCCACTTTCTCACAAGCATTTTGAAAATAAAAAAATATACTTATTGTAAACCATTGTAACCAGATTCTATCGTTACCATATTGCGTGTTCCTTTAAAATATACGGCATTAAAAATGCTGAGCGGTCGGGTCCCACTTAATTTGTGGTTGCAGTAACCTAACCGGGGCGAGATTCGTTACAGTTAAGTATGATTTAGCCGAGGGAAAAAGCACCGGATAGGGTCGTTCCCTTTTAAAGGGTCGACGGAATAATTTTACAGTGCCGTTTTCGATGTTCGGTTTTAGGATTGGGATCTTGAATTGTAACATTTTGTACCCCAATTCGGTCCATTTTAAAGAGGCGAACAAAAAGTATATTAACCATAGCCTATTATTGAGATGTGCTTTTACTTTTAAATTATGTTTTATTAATTTTATCGATCGCGACGAGTGACGACCAAGTGTCAAGACGAAAATCGCTTACCTGATGGTAAGCATAGTCGTAAATAAGGGCAACTCTAACAAAATCTACATACTGGTAGAAATAGATAAGTGGTACCTACCTAGAAGAACTGTCTATAATTAATAACCTGTTAGCATCTTTTGTCTCAGGATGGCGAGCGCAGTAGAATGCCAAGCATTGCTTTGTAATTCATGGTATTTTTAGAATTTTCTACTGCCCATGTGCGGCCGTATCGCTTACCATCAGTCAAAAAGCATGCTTATCTCTCCATTTACCGAAATAAATCAATCTGTATACTATGCTATATGTAGTCACGACACACCTTTCATTAAAGAAAGTAAATAGATATTAGAAAGTTGGCATAGTACTACAGAACCAACAACCAGACTCATCAAAAATTGGCAACAACATTGATTTATTACACGAAAACCTAATCTCACATTTAGGGTAACGCAATCATGTGTAACAATCCTGCGTCTGTCGCAATCAGTAAAGCTCGTCACACAATAGTTTGGTGGCGTATCTAATTATATTCCGAACGAATTGCTTCCGGGGGATACGATATTCGATATAAAAGCGCTTACCAGATAAAACGATTTTCGTGTTCACGCACGACATATTACAAGCGAATAACTCGTACATTTGATGGTGACATATTCACTTAAACTGTTATAATATTCGACGGTGTTAGAATTATTATCTTCAATTTCCCGTGCGATAAAAATATTTCTGAAATAACTTGGGATATCTATCACTATAGTCTTGTTGTTGGGATGATGGAGCCTCGCTGGTGGAATTTCAAGCTATAGTTTAAATAAATTGCTTGATCAAGGTTGACTCCGATTGACTGGGATTTTTTTTGGAAAACGAGATTGCGGTAGACCTTAAAGCTGTTGTTAAATCATGTTGGTGTGTTTTTATGTTTAGTTAGTATTTATTTATTTATTTATTTATTTAAATCTTTATTGTACACAAACTTAACAACAACATAGCTAAACAGAAATAATAATAACAAAGAGTACAAATGGCGGTCTTATCGCTCAACAGCAATATCTTACAGACAACCATGGGATGGATTTAAATGAAGGAAAGGGAGATTAGTATTAACTTATATTTTGGTTTCCTTTCTTTATTTACTTTTTTACACAACCCTCTCTTTCCCCTTCTTTAAATCCATCCCATAGTTGTCTGTAAGCCATTGCTTTAACCGATAAGACCGCCATTTGCACTTTTTATTTATTCTTTTTGTTTCTGTATATTATATGTTTTATGTTGTACAATAAAGATTTAAATAATAAATAATAATAATACATTTGATTCGATCTGAAGTGAGTATCGTGAACAACGGTGGAAAAAAATATCACCGTGACCAACACAAGTATGTTGTTGAGTCCAGCCTATGTATCCAGTTTCAGCCAGGCCTGCATAATAGTGACCATTTGATACAATATCCAGATTCCACTGTAACGACCTTATTAGAGACAGTTTGAAAACCTATTTTAGTTATCAAATATTTTGTCCCTTTGGAATGATTATTGAATTTATAATGGTTTCTTAGATTGTGACGCCAATGTTACAAAAATATTAAGTTAAATAATGTAAAAATAAAACCAAATTCTCGATATAATCCGTAAAAAAATGTAAAGTGTTTTTTTAAATTCGTTTTGAGCGAAGAAAATAAAAAAAAACTCGATAACTTTAAAGGTTTTAAAATTGTCTATGCATATTTCATATGCATTGAAGTCTCTGCCATTTCAATACAAAAAAATCCAAAGACTATCTAAAATATTTTCCACGTTTATTAAGGTAGTTTTGTTTACAGTTGAGTGAATGCTGATGTGGCTTTGTGCGTGCCATTATTGCTGCATCGACGGAGGCTACAGATGACGTCGTTAAAGCCTGGCGCAGCACATTGCCGCGTCGCACCGTTGCATTCACTAACATTCAGCTACTAATGAGACAGCATACACGGAATTATCACGTTTTATCCAATAACTATATATGTTACAAGGAATCAACCCATATACGTCCCAATGTAGGGCACGGGCCTTTTCTACAATCGAGAGTACGATTGAGAGTGGTTAGGCTATATAGTCCACCACGCTGGCTTAGTGCGGGTTGGCGGACTTACATACCATAGACATTCTTATAAATCGCCATGGTATGTAGGTTTCCTCACTATGTTTTCCTTCACCGCTTCAGTGCGTCCAATCCAATAACTAGATATGGATAAATTCGATAAAGATATCTACAGCTTTAACCGAAAAGAAAATATATTATCAATAAATGTAACGGAAAAACGATCACATCAAAATCTACTTAGTTTTGCGGCGTTCCTTCCTCACACTTTTTACCCGTAATTGAAGACACGGACAAAAAAATCATAACTTTCTTCTTCGAGATATTTTATTCATTTTATTTTATCCTACATTCGGGATTGTTTTTCTAATATTCCAGTTTGGTGGAACGTAAGAATTCCATGATAGCATACAACTGCTTCGCTATATTTAGCGCATTATAATTTCTTTATTCAGTGACGTACAGCCGTCCGCACTCCGCAGTATTTTTTCCTTAATTACGAAACGCGGAATGACGTCGGAAAAGGTCTTTTAATTTAAATTTAAACTCTCGAGTAATGCGCTGTGTGTAAATACGTAGGTAAAAAGTTGAGTGGGGCTGCGTGATGCATTTGTACATTTATATTGCGTAGCTTCGGTCCTGGCGCGGCTGTTAGCGCCACTCCGCACTTTAACGAGCTTCTTGCCGCTAAATTCATGCCATCATTAAGTTTAACGCAACCTCGGATGTTTTCAACAGCCATCGTATTTAAATGGTATTTTCGTGGTAAAATTCTACGAATAGTTTTTGCTTGAATTTTGAGGCACTTTTTCATTCTGGCTCGGAAAAGTGACTGCATAGCGTTTCGCTATTCGATACTTTGCCGGGCTATCTAGTTTTTTATACACCGTGTAAAGGACCTGGGATGATAATAAGGATAAACCGAATGTGCCGACAAACAGTACTACAGCTTACGTACCTTTAGATCACATGTTGTGTTGAGAAGCAGATTAGAAGGCTTTAGATCTCTGTGTAGAACATTCGCCGAGTGAATGTACTTTAGTCCTCGCAGAATTTGGTACAAAAAGTAGCAAATGTGATCGTTACTTAATTTCTGAAAAAGAAAATTTCAATCACAAACTATTTAAAATATCTTTACACGATATTACACTAAAAACAGTACAAATTATTTTACACGTTGAGTGAATTATTAGGTAAATAAACATTAAACATTCAAACGGCATTTAAACGAGCCACATTACAAATTGCGCGAATGCCACTGAGTGCTTTAAGCGGATAGATTACCCAATTAAATAACAATAGAATTCATTAAAATACCTGTGTTTTCAGCAATTTGTAAAGGTCAGTTTCCATTAGGCACTGAACGATGTAAACGTCCTTCATCTGATCAATCGTGTCCGCTCTTAAAATATCTCGAATGTCGATTATCTGAAATGAAACAAATCACTCGCATCATTGTATTCGCGTTCCACTCTCAAGGCCTCAGAGCAATGAACAAAAAGTATTACATTTTCATGCCTAAACCGAGTTAGGATTTTGATTTCTCTTAACGTCCTCTGGCAGTATGTCTGATGCTCGAACGGCGATATTTTCTTAATGGCGACTTTCGTTTTCTTGACGTTGTCGAAGGCGGACCTGCGAAAATATCATGTCATAAATCATTCCTTACGCTTTGTGCGTACCAATACACAGACCTACTTACGTTTGAAAGAACACAATACAGAGAAGCGATAAATAACGACGTATCAAATCCTTTTACGTTACGTACGTGGTCTACTTTCGATTTATGTGTGTAATGGGCCCACCGCTACCCTATGGAAAAATCATGTAGGGTTTGAAAACTTAAAAGCAAAAGCTTTGAGTTCAATACAATGGCATAGTTTAGACTTTACCGCGTATTTTAATATCTCTTTGTGGGGACGCACGGCGCACGGAGGCCGTCCCTGGCTTGCACATATTTTAATGAAAATGTCTTGTTTATTTTGCCCGCTTGTCATTGGTTTTAAATTCAACTGTACAGAACATTTGTTGTACTGAAATATAATTTTATGTTTAATTTGTACTTATTTATTAATTCCCGATGATTTTGTATTCGAACCGTAAGTAATTTCGACTTTTATCTGTCTCGACAGAAGGTTATTAAACGCAGCCAGACTTTCTTATTTGTTCGCAGAGCATATTACTCTAACTTTCAAACACGCCTTTTCCTCTAACTATAGTTTATCGCCAAGAGAAGTTATGCCGGCGAGGCATAACATAAAAAACTACTTAACAACAATACGAAGAGTTTTAGCCTCTACATAAATTGAATGCCAAGGACACAAGACCTCTGTGAAAGCACAAAGCAAATATCTATTTCCAGCATTATTATGATGAACCATAATACGGGTAAATAAAATAAACATTGAGATATAACAACATAACAGCACTTAAAGATCACTTCTATTTAGTCTATTAAACGTAAACATTTCCATAAACATTATTAGTATAAGGATTTTTTCCAATGGCGGTCGAGTAAATTTGTTGCGATTATTGATATCGTATGAGCCCTGCTAAAGATAAGATTTCTGACAACACTATAGATTACCTAATATAGGTTTACTCATATAATGGTTTACATTGAATACAGCACGTCATTCGTTTTTTCACACGAATACAGTATGACTGAACTTCAACGGTAGAATATTCACGAATACCGAAAAGATTAGAAATTCCATTAGACATTTTCACGGTAAATATTTTTCACACATCTTGAATTTATTTGTGAAAATACGTTTTATTTAGCATCGCGCTACTTTTATATTAGGGGGGTATAGATCGGGCCCTGACGTAATCCGACCAAAACCAGAAATGAGTCGAATACTTGTCGATTGTACAAATATTTGACGTGGATCTTGAATCCATTTCGAGCCTTTGACGTCACATCCTTCTGTCCTCTAAGCACACCTCTAAGCCTTGAAGTTTTCTAAACCGCGTGATGCGGTACAAATGTATGCACATATAAACGCTGCAATATACATTTATAACGGTTTCTAACCATCTGTTGTGTTGTGAGTTGTGACCCAGCGGCCATCTTAAACATACACCTGGATTTTATTATTGAACTAAAGTGGTGCAGGGCAACACTTAGCAATATTATTCCTAGCGAAACCCGAGTTAAATTTAAATCGATTAAAGGAAAACTGACGATAAATCGTTGACGTCAACCTTCTGAATATAACTTAAGTACGATTAATCCTACTTTGACGGATAATACTCAAACGAGCACTCGCATGAGAAACATGTGGGAAATAGCCATTTTTGGGCGGCCTTAATCCTGTTAACACACAACCGCAAAAATATAGGCGTGCTGACGTCGACAAAAATTTTCATGAGAATTTGGAGCAATTTATTTGAGGAACCCTTCGCGTCACTCCAATTGGAATAGTAGGCAATTTAATCAGACGAGCACACATTACGACGGAACATTATAGAGATCTGATGCTTGAAAACAAAATTGAGTCTCACAAGCTAAAAAGTCATTGGCTATAGACTTGTCTATCGAGATCATTACATTACGATTGCAGCAATACATTGAAATACCTATAGGTATCCAACACACTAGAAAACAAAAATATATTAGTGAGCTAAACTATAGTAATAAAGAAAAAACTTTGCTGAAACATAGTTCGCTAACCGTCGAGCTATCTTAGAAGTTGAAACGGAGAAAATTAAAAAACAAAGCGAGCTTTTTAATTTTCATTTTTAAGCAAAGTTTCCCCGCGACTAGAATTAATACAGAGACAGTAAGCTCAACAGGCGAATAGAATAAGATATAAAGGTCCCCGTGGACGCGGGGGAAGCACGTCTAAAACATCTCACATAACTTATTTACACACTAAAGTTAACAAATTGTATCTTAAATATAAGTGTTGGTAACCTGATGGAAGACCAACATATATTTGAAATGGGAACTTCTGTGGTCTGATGATAAAACTAAATAGAGTCAATCGTAGCTCAGATGCTACAACCCAATTAAATGATACCACTGCGATGAAGTGACATGAGACAAATTCATATTAAATATCTTTCAGTTGCGATTGACAAAAATGTTTCCAACTTAAAAACACACAATTTGAGAAAGAAATTATATTCCATAGGTTATTGGTTATTATCGTAACCGTATCTATTATTGAATCTAAACAAGAAATTGTTTATCTAGACAAGAATAGACATTATGTAGCTGTTTGCGACATCAAGAAAAATAACAAGCACGCGTTAAGGCCTTGTTAATGTAAACTGATTTATGATTGGTGGCGTCAATCCTTGAGATATCCGCGTAATTAATGTCATGACTCGAGATCCTACGTGCTTCGGTCACGTGTGTGACCGGTATCCCGTTAACATTACATACCGATAACACGTGAGAAGCCGTGTTTAACTAAAAAAAAAACTTCACTACTGTTAGAAAATGCGTATGAAAGTTGAAACTACGAGTTAAATCATTATGTTAAGAGATGACGGGGAGGCAACATGTGCAGCACGGCAGATGCTATGCTGGTGTGAGAGCGGGACAGTCTCCAAATAAATAAAACAGTTATTAGGGGCAATATTAGAGCATTCATTAGCGGTATCACCGTGAGTGCTCCTAAATGGATATCTCATATCACACAATGTGTTTAGATTGTATTATTGCGATATTGTCAATTAGCATCGTGTTATTTAGCACCATTAGCCGCTGCATTAGCGGCCGTTTCATAACTCCACACTCGGCGCGAGACATGTCAAACATTTTTATTCGGCACTCAACACTCCGCACGGCGCGTAATAAAACAAGAGCAGAACACGTGTTGCTGAGTACGTATGTGCCGGTACATCCCAAGGATCCCCGACATAAATTTTGTTTTACGACTTTAGTCCAATTTGTTATATGGACCGTGCCTCCATTCATCATTCACATAATCCCCAAAGACTTCGCATTGATAACAATATCATTTTCCTTTAATATTATTTTCGTAATAATACATAATACCTTCGACCTTGCTCGAATAAATTCAATGCATTTTTCCGTTGGCCTTCTACAGATACTTCGAAAGTCGCATACTTATTTAAGGCAAAAATTCAAACGGGAAAAATATTTGCACAAGCTTTTCCTACCTTCGATAAATTGTGACGTGTCATTCTATTTACGATTATGACAACGCGTAACTGTATTGTTGCGAGAAACCAAATCAGACGGCTCGTGAATCATTCAATGATATTATCAACACGTCATGCAGTTTCATTTAGTATTAGAAAAAGTAGCGCGATGTATGATAATTTAAAGGTATATTTTGTGGAGTGGAGGACGAATTAGTACAACTCGCGACATCCGTCGGCAGGTCGGCATGTGGTCCAGTAACCGCGGCGCGTCATAACTCACGCCGCGCCGCGCCGCACTCGGCACTCGACACCCGGCGCGCCGTGACTCGAGAGCTGTACCCCAAGCAGGAACATTTTGAAGTATCGTATAGTAATAGTATCGTGACAACGATTACTATACTATTACTACTCCATGTCGGTAGCATGAATCGATTAACCATACTCTCGTGAACGCGATACTATTACGTTACGATAGTGACAGATAACCTAGGGTAATGAACGAATGTTATTGAATGATTCGTGCGGAATTGTCATTCACTACGTGGGTACATTAATTTATTATTATTATAAAATAACAAAAAAATATAAAACATGCATTAATGTCGGGTAGAAAGGTTATGGAAATAAATTAATAAGCAAATACATATTTCTAGCTTTTATTCCGCAATATACAAAAATGACTCCAATTAATTATGCGTTTAGATTTCCGAACGTAGCATTTTTTTTCTTGATTAGTTGTCAAACAATTAATGCAAATTAATAACTCTCATATTATTTAAGTTATAGATAAAGATATGTAAATATGTTTTATAAAATCCCTCTACATTTTTAAGGAGGAGAGCTTTATGAAAGTATTCTCTATATTTTTGCTCGTTAAGTTCCTCGGCAATTATTTTCACATATTATATTATGCTCACTTCTCTGCCCTAAGAGCTTGCTCGACTATACATTGACTTATAAGATTATAAGTATAACATAAAATGATTAAGTAGGTACGCAAAACGAAAATCAAAGTTCCATGTAAATATTTTATTTATAAGTTTTTTTACAGTTTTAGGTTAGGTATGTTTTTAACTACAATAAATTCCAGACTTTCTATATCCTCATACTTGTTCGCAAGATTCCCAAGTTCGTTGCTCCGATTCCAAACAGTCCATAGTCTAAGAAATAACCTTCATATTTGAGTTAGGTATCACAATAATTAGGTATAACTTCATATCACAGCATTGAATTTCATATAACTAGCGAAATACGGAGTAGATAATTACACACAATAACACTAAGGCATCGGGAAACACTAAGCATGACCGTAATTAACACATTTTTCCTTAATTCGATGTGTAGAAATACAAAAATATACTCTCGATAATGTTCTCACGGTAAAAATGTCGGTGACAAAACAATCGTATTTCTCGATAGTAAATCGGCGATACTATACGTCAAAAATTATTCCTGCTACCACTTTTCATACATTTATATAGTAAAACTATCGTTATTACCATACTATAGTATCGTAAACGTTTCCTGCTGCCATAATTTAGTTCCAAATACGCTCACAATGGCGCTGTTCAAATTCCCATACAAAATTTTACTATTACGATTACTATACTATAGAGCCAAATGTTCCTGCTTGGGGCACAGAAATAACCTTCATATTTGAGTTAGGTATCACAATAATTATAACTTCATATCGCAGCATTGAATTTCATATAACTAGCGAAATACGGAATAGATAATTACACACAATAACACTACGGCATCGGGAAACACTAAGCATGACCGTAATTAACACATTTTTCCTTAATTCGATGTATAGAAATGCAAAAATATACTCTCGATAATGTTCTCACGGTAAAAATGTCGGTGACAAAACAATCGTATTTCTCGATAGTAAATCGGCGATACTATACGTCAAAAATTATTCCTGCTACCACTTTTCATACATTTGTAAAGTAAAACTATCGTTATTACCATACTATAGTATCGTAAACGTTTCCTGCTGCCATAATTTAGTTCCAAATTCGCTCACAATGGCGCTGTTCAAATTCCTATACAAAATTTTACTATTACGATTACTATACTATAGAGCCAAATGTTCCTGCTTGGGGCACTGATCCATGAGCAACCATCATACAACCGTAGTACTAATTCAAAACACACGAATTACAAACCATTAACTACTACTACGTATATGTTATTTGACACTTTAGTTGATCACGTGTTTTAATTAAATTCTAGTTCGGAACAACGTCCCAAAACCACAAATACTCAGCCATAAAAGAGACTGGTATTTACGAAAATATTGTTATTGTGCAATAAAATAACAATATTTTCGTGTTCCCGATAAACATTAATTTAATGGTCGAAGTCGAATATACAAAGAGTCATTGTATAAATTACAAAATTAATGATGCTTTAGTTGGGATATTTGGTTAGTGGTTGCGGAATCGCAACTAGCGAATATTGGCTTGAAGCGGCTATTAGCCAAATTGGTGAGCCTACGTTGAGCGCGAACAAGATTATTGCTACCGGCCAGAGAGGAGAATAATCAGCAATCACTATTAAAATCAACGAGGTAAAACGCGTTAATATATTTTCTTAAACAAAGCGAGTAGGGGTATATTGAATGATTCGAGTTTGAGGAGGTACTTATTCTTGATAATTAGTATTTCTTAAATTAAACAAATGCTTCCAGTAGGTCCATTAACATTTTTAGTACGTCTTTGGTTAGAAGTGAATTGCCAGTGGTGGAAGATGACGACAATGATTAGGATAGGTATGAAGACGAACAAGGGTCATTGTCGCAATTTAAACAGTTTTAATTAAACCATGCCGTGCCCAACCTGGCGAAAACTAACTTGTTATGAATACCCATTTTGCATAAATATGTGCGTCACTCCCTTAAAAATAAAGAAAAACATGCGAACAATTATTTTTATAATTGTTTCACATCAAACGAAACGGTCACTTAACAAATTATTTTTTGATACGACGTTGCCATGGCACGAACAAAATGCAATTACATTATTAAAAGTGGCTCGCGCCGTCGTGTATTTGTGAAATATACCCGTGAGAAACGATATCAGCGTTGTACATAACTGGAATTGTTTGGCCGCTAGTCGCTACACAATTCGATCGCTGTTCAAATACGAACGGAACTTTGCACGCGAACTACATGACGCAAATTAAACTGCAACGTACGTTCAACTCTTAAGAATACACCAAAACTAAACAACTTGCAACACGCTTCTGGTACATTTATAACATTCGGCCGCCGACGTTTAGCCGGCGGAATCCGGAAACATCCTTTAAACCGAGATGAATCCCACAAATGATTATACCATTATACTTTTTAATGGCCAGACGAGCATTTCATACGCCTGGTGGTAAGTAGAAAGAATGCTCATGGACAAAAGCAACAACAAACCAAACAACATCATAAATTACACAGCGAAGTTTGGCATTCCACTGCGCCCGCCATCCTGAGACATAAGATGTTTATTTATTTATTTATTTATTCTTTACTGCACACAAAAGAACAAAATATTACAATATTTAACAAATAAAATTAAAGAGTACAGTTGGCGGTCTTATCGCCCTAGGCGATTTCTTACAGACAACCTTTGGATGGATATAAGAAAAGGATAAGAAGAGAGGGCAGTATAGAATTTAAAGTTAAACATGCTCTAAAAAGGAATATATAAACAAATTATTTATAATTAATATATTATACACAATATATGATATATATTTATATAATATATTTTATATACATACATATATAAATACTTTTATAGATAGACATACATAATTATATACATACTATAAATTACCTATTGAGACAAAAGTAGGAAATAAAACTTCTTCATGCAGCTGCTTATAGGGAAAGGTAATAATCTTTAACCATCTTTTTGAAAGATGTCAGTGTTTTCGCCTGTCTTATGACAACTGGTAGTGCATTCCACAGACGAACGGCTTGGACTGTATACGACTTATCCATAAAAGTCGTGGTATGCACAGGCATTCTCAACTTCAAATTCTCCGACGACCTCAAGGTCCTTGAATGAGAATCGTGGATGTTAGGTCTCAATAGCCAGTAGGTCTTCAGCAGTTACTCTAGCTATAATGTCCTTGAAACCGGAACACAAGAGTGTATTTACACTGCTGTTTGGCGGAAGAAATAGACGTTGCGGTGGTACCTACCCAGACGGCCTTTTATATATGAGTCTGTTATATATGAGGCCTACCACGGGCAGTTTCACGACATTCATTCAAAAGCCTGTTCTCTGTCCTTGCTGCTACAACAAAATAGAACGAAATTATTTGGAAAAGATTGCTGGAGTTTTCTACGTAATTCCTTTGGAGTAATATATGGTTGCAAGTTTTTTTATATAGGGTACTTGTGTTGAAGCTACGTTCATATAGATCGACATAGGTTTGATTGAAGCGAGCTTATCCAACAAAGGCGCATTAGGACATTAAACAGAAATAAAAGGCCTATAAGAAAATCTCATTACAGAGGTCTGTCTTGTTTGAAGTAATTGGACAGAAGCGAGTGCCCGGATTGTTAAATCTTAAGTAATCTTGCGATTTTCCCTGCGTATATTTTTACAGCTTAATAATTTGATCCTTCCTAATGATAAATTATATCTGAAGGTATGGTACAAGGGTTCAAGGCTTCGCGGTGATGTATGAATGATAAATATTCCCCGCGACAACTGAAACAGCGCTTTTAGAGAGCTAGCATCTGATATTTTGTTGTACGCTTACTGGGAAAGAAATAAAAACTGCTCTCTGTGTTAACCATTTTAACCTGCCCGAATTAAACCTTTATATTGTACTCTCAACAAAGTTTGGGTCGCAAAAATGAGGGGTTATTTATGCAATTTGTATACCGAACCCCTGAAACAATGTTAGCCAAGACGTCCGTCGTCACAATAGATCCTTCTAATTTAATTTAGCGGTACAGTTTGCCGAGGTGCCTTTACATTGTAAGTTGGTCGGAACTAGCTGAACGCGGGCCGTCTGCCAACTTCAGATAATTATCGAGGCCCCTGCGGCCCTCTTCTTAGTTTTTCAATGCAAATTTAAAGTTTAAGAACGGAGCTCTCTATTCAATTTTCGTGGGAACAATAAACTAACTTGATGGGGTACATAAAGAGTAGTACTTTTAAATTCTTTAAGCAACACTGACTGAGAAACACGAAATTTACACGAAATTAAATTTATCTTTTAACTCCATTCTTTTAGTTTCAAGTTAATAAAGGCTGGACAAAGACCGACATTGAATTAGTAACAAAAAATAACAAAGAAGAAAAGTCTTTTGTTCGGTTTGTTACGTTCCACGGTATCCGAGGTTCGTAATAATGATTTGATGAATATTTGATTTGGGTGCTCTTTTGACATCGGTGTGGTATTGCCGATGTCAATGTCGATGGGTTTTGTAAATAATACATTACAAAGGGGCCTTATTTCGGATACTTTCTACGTTTAGTGGTATAATTAGCACATTAAGCTCTAAAAAAACCTGGATTCTCCTGTAAGACACGCTATTGTAGTCATCTGAGTAATGTACATACCACATACATTGGTATTAGTCTGCTTCAGTAACGTGACCTCCAAAGCCTAAACTAATCTGTACTGAATAGTTCAATTTTAAAGTAGTAAATCAAATACATACAAAATAATTTCCACATCACGTTCACTGGTAAAACAATACACAAATAAAACAAATTCCGTAACAACTGGAAAACATTCAAAAACCCTTTAAAAATTAAGCCCTTCTAAAAAATATTCGACACGAACATCTTGTGGGCGGAAACGTGTTTTCTTAACGGAAAAGTTTGTTCTCTCTATTCATAATATTTTTAATGTTTTGAAATGAAGATGTTTGTTTTTTTCCGGCATTTGTTTGCACCGTATTCAAGACAGAACGAGTTGCGCTCATTAGCGAGGCCGTGTTCCATCCAAAGCAGCCAAGCGTCCGCCAGCCGAGCCAAGTGCTTCCATTCGACGTTTTTAATTAAAATATTATTCCGAATAACTTTTGTATTTTGAAAATGTGTACCCTATTGAATTTCCACTAAATTGTTTTATATATTCTTATTGACACGGCTCGCTCTTTGATTATGCTTTGGACTAATCAGATCGTCGCCGCGATCGAGTTTAAATGTTCTCTCAAATGACGAGCATTTATCGACCCGAGCGCCGACAAAAGTTCCCAACTGTAGTAAGGGAGCACAATTAAACTTTTTATTTGAGAATAAAGCGAAATGCTTTTATGAGACACTAGCTTGCTCATTGGACTGTGAATTTTATGAAGTGAACTAGAAATTGGCTCGTAAATTGTTAAAAGCCCGTTTAAACAGGAAATTGCGACACAAGAGCTGATTGTGGAATAGTCGCGTCATTTATTTATTTACTAAATAAATAAGGTGTTCGTTACGGTATTTTTTACGACGCATCCATAAAAAATATGGGCTTCTGTTGGGCCCTTAATGGCTCGTTACTTTTACAGCCGCACCCCTAACTGCTTGTTCCGCAGCCGCGCGATACGTAAATTTATAATCATAAAGGCTTACGTCAGCAGTATCTTATCTCGTCAATCCCACTAATAATGGAGATAACGCTGGGATATTGTAGCTAAACTATTTTTACTCGCGCATATAACAATACTAAATACCACTTCACGCGATGATTAAATAATACTTGTCAGAATGTAGACTTTCTTTTAAATTAGCGTAATTATTATTTTCCACCACAGGTAATCAATTGGTGATCATAGGTTTCTCCCAAGCATAAAGTCACGTCCAGCAGACAAATATTGTTAGGTCGTCTGTCCGGCATGTGAATGGCCGGCGGACGTTATCGCCATGTACAGAATTTCTCCATAGCTAGCAACCGGGCTTTAATGAGGCTTCGTTGCATCCTTGTGTGGTAAAAACTTTAAAATTCTTCGGTGTGTATTCATATTTATGTTTGTTTTATGAATAGGATTACTTAATGTGCCTACTATTCAATAATATTACTTAAATTCAATCAGACCTAACAAAAATGAAAGAAATATCAGCCAAATGGATTCTTATCGCAGCTTGACAATGATGGTCAGACATTTCAGCTACATGTTGCATAAAAAGATAACTTAAGCTTGTATACAAGTTTCTAAATTCAAATAACAACTATGCCAACGAAGTCCAACTAAAATAATTTAATTATCGCTAGTTCTCACTCTATTAACGGTGCTAGAAATTCCTAACTATGGTAATAAAATTCACTACACCAAGTTACGTAATTAAATAATAGAGCTTTGTCACCGTCCGGCGATTGGCCATTACGTCGGCACAGCGACACGTTAGTGTTAAAAGATCATAAAATCTTCCTAAGAGCTTCGTAAAGAAGAAATATGTTCTAGCGTCGCATACTCTATACACAGCAAAATACACAGCAAATGGAGGTTTTAGCTCGTAAATCGCAACAAGTATTAAGTAATGGAGTGTTGGCGATGAGAATGGCTACTTAATTTAAAGATAGTGCTTATTGTGATTATTTTTTATTTATTATTATTACTTTACTAGCGATCCGGCCCGGCTCCACTCGGGTGCAGATACACTTTTCAAAATGGCGGCCAAAATGTTCAATTCCGAGTTTTGATTTAGAATAACGGAGCAAAGAATTCCTCAGATATCGATTTTGAGACCAATCGGACCACGAAAAACGAATAAAATTTCCTGGTATTTGCTAGATTTCCCACTACTGCTTTCCTCCTATAGGTTACATCGTGATGATATATTGCAACACAAAAATATTTTCAAACTAGTAGTTCCTGAGATTAGAGGTAACAAACAAATAAATTAACAAACTTTTCAGCTTTATATATTGGTATAGATTCAAACCTGTCAATCAAGGAGGCACTTCTATATCAGCCCATATACATCCCACTGCAGGGCACGGGCCTACTCTACAATCGAGAGTACGATTGAATGTGATTAGGCCATATAGTCCACCACGCTGGCCTAGTGCGGATTGGCGGACTTACATACCATAGATTTTTTTTATAAATCGCTATGGTATGCAGGTTTCCTCACTATGTTTTCCTTCACCGTCTTAGTGCGTGATGATTGACTATCAATACACAGGAGGCACTTAATAGCTGAATATACATATGTGGGCGTGCGAGGTGCAAGTCCAATGAGAGACCAATGAGAGATAATACGTTAGAGTCTTCTTTGACCAGGGTGTTGATTCATAAGGTTTTACGCCAGTATTTCTGGGTAATTTCATACATATACGCTTTGATAGGCTATACCATAATCCTTAGCTTCTTATTTTATTTTTTTGGTGTTAGGAATTAAGATCATGGCGGAGCCTCTCGTTGGTAACATTCTGGACATTTTATTTTGGAATCTATGGAGTAATTTTATATTATATTCAGCTGCCGTACCCTACAGCTGGATTCCCTAGGCCCAAATTGGTGTAATGTGAATATTTTTTCATTGGTACGGCAAAGTAAGTGCACTACATCTGACGGTAAATTGATGATAGTTTTTATAAACTTCTTGTTTTGAAACGACGTGCCCACACGCTTGAATTAAAGATTGTAAGAAGATGGATAGGATTTGTCTATCATCCGAACATTCATCGTGACATAACAGAAAACTGTTAACACCTTGCCATTCTAATTAACGTGCTTATTTTTCCTCATAGAAACTTACTCGTAGTCAAATGACATCAGACTACTTTGCAAATAAGAATCGAATTGGACTAAACAACACGATACGCTTTTATATCCGACGCAACATAGTTCGGAACAAATTTATACAAGTGAACATCAATACGAAGCAATAAGCAAATGCTTTCCTTATTCCGCCGTGAAGAGCAAACCAGCATTATTTTCCTCTTACCGTCCCTATATTTTTCGATCAACTCAATGGTGCAAATCAGCTAATGCTTACAGTTACGAGTTGTCGGGTTCATTGCCAATGATATGGCGTAATGCGAGTTTTACCGAGCGAACAATCACGCGATATAACAAGCCGCATTTTCGGCCATATGGACAATAATTTGAGTATGTATGGCTAATCACACCATACCGCCTGATACATATTTAGTCAACATGTCCTCAAATACGCTAGGCTATGTAACAGTTGCATATTTTCTCGAGTTCCAGTCCCGTGTCGGGCAGTGATATTGGATTTTTGTATTTATTATCAGCTCGGAGTCAGGAATTTGTGCGCGATATAGCGATAGGCTCGCCCCCTATTATATTCGTGGGATGAAAAATTCAATGGAGAACGTGGGTGCCCTGGTTACACCTCTGCCTACCCATTCTGGGAAAAGTGCATGAGTATATGTGTGTGACAATGACATATACTAAAAAATAGTGATGACTTCATTAATTTATTTAAAACAAATTATTTAGCCACCACAAATATTTATGTATCAAACGTATCAAAACTCGATACTCATTGTATTAATATTCGGTTCCCACACCCGTTTCATACCCATGTCGCGAAACAGATGGGTCCGGGAATATAACACGGTGCACAAGATTTATGTCGAATAATGTACGGACCGAAACTGAAGATGTATACGCTAATTAATTTTATGAAGGCTCGGCATCCTAACACAGGCTACCCATGTTCTCGTGTTACACGTTTTATATATATATTTTTTTTTTTCATTTATTTGGTTCACAAAACTGGTTACAAACAAATGACATTCCTTAAAAACAACGATACAGTAGAGCATACAAAATATTTGCAACCTTCTAGAAGTGAACGCGACATGCATAAATTAGTAGTTAATATTATATAGAGGTAAAGTTATGTTTAATATGGGGAGACAAGTGTTTAAGGTAACTATAGACATAGCGACAGCTTTCGTGGCGCATTTGTTTAGACGCCGGCTGTGAAACAAGAGTCCACGGGTTTGATCTCTGCACCGAAACAAATGTTTGTGGGTTCCACAATAAATTGTTTCGGTTGTGGGCTTATAAGATAGAAACGTCTCTCGTAGTTCCTGATACCCACGACACAAGACTCGATATTAGTATGGGGTTAGGATTATGTAGGTGACTGTTGGGTGTATGTATTTATTAATGTGGTGTAATGTTTTTGTCTTTTATTTTAGTAGCACATTTCGAATTTTCGCATTAAAAACAAGACGACTTAAATATAAATTTATGTTATCTTATTTTATATTTAGGTGTGTGATAAAATCAGCGTCTAGCGAAGAAGTCAAGAAAATAATTTTCGAAGTATAAATCGAAAAAAAGCCAATCAATTTTAACTTTATTTAGCACTGTATTACATCTTATTTGCAAACGTACCTTAAATATCCAAATTTATGGCCAACACACACTTAAAAATTGTTTTAATTTACCAACGTAGAATTGTTTGTAGTAGGTACTTTTAAACACATTTCTGTAAACATGTATGTAAGTATACGCCGGCGGCAGTCTCCTAACGAGGACCACAATTCCCAAACATAGTTCTGCACGTGAGTTTCACATTACGGCGCAATACCAACTGTACTTTAGATATTTTCTCTTAATTGTTTTTATCTGATAGCCAGGGGAATTTTCTCAGTTTAACCAGGAACATCGTATCGAGGTCATATCGAAGGTACGTAGAGATTACTAATTACATAATTCTGCGCGCAAGTCCTTATCTTGCAATGTCTATAAACTATATATTGCATCATGCATACGCTAGCAAAAAAAAACACACATATACGGATGTAATAGTGACGTGAAATACAATTTTATAAATACTTCATTGTATAATTGTGAGATCTCGCAAATCTATACGTGGATATTGTTCGTAGACAATAGTGCAGACTGTCATCGTTCGAAGCACGTAATTCACATCCGCAGATTTGAAGCAGGAAAAATCGGCTATCGGACGAGGTGGCGGGGTGTCTGCACGCGGGATCGACACACGCCGATGACGTCACACCACCGCTCAGCATAGCACCAGTGCACACTAGCTAACAGTGGTGTGAGTCACACACGCACATTTCCGTATACGGCGGCTAAATATATGAGCACCGCCCACGCCACCGTAATAACATGCTAACTACGATATAGTAAACGTGACCTCGTTATTTCTGCGTGGTTATCATAAAACATGGCCATTGTCGGGGGATGGCAATTAATTAAATGTCAGTGGCTGCGGCACTACGCGCCGGGGTTGCGACGACGCGCTGCCGCTTGTCAATTTAACAGAGAACAAAAGCTCGGGCCGCATTGACTACGAGGCGAACCTTTCATGGACCTAATAACAAGCCATTAGTGTCTATGCCACGACCATGACGTCACAACGCCACACAAATGGGTGAACGCAACTTGCACGCGCCGCTATTGCTATTCGGATGAACTAGTTCTGAAACCGATATGCACAAAGGTTCTTTAACTCACCGTTTGTTCCTTCGGCATTATCTGATAATATTCCATGGTAAGGTCTGATTTCTTATTTAGATTGCCACTTGGCCAGATCTAGTGTCCTCTCTCTACAAAATCATTGACTATTATCTATATTCTTTGACATCAAACTAGCGCTTATGGCCTAGTGTAAGTACTTCATTCATTATAAGGCTTTACTGTCAATGATGCAAATGAAATTCAAACTTTTGAAATGTATTTTAACTATTCTACTGAGATTTCTTTCAACTTATGTGTTGATTACGTATAGCATATTAAGTATACGAAATTAAAGATAATTCCATACTAAAAACAGCTTGTGAATAAATAAACGACAGAAACTAAACTCCTCGAAACTTGTTAACGAAGAAGTATCAATCCTTCACGCAATGTTCACTTCAAGATAGTACGAATATGACGCCACCCCTTAACAAAGTTTTCTTCTCTGAGACATTATATAGCGTGTGAAACATAAGGCTGAATAAGAAGGAGGCCGTTTGACCCATCAATCGTCCCTTGACGTCACCCGGCGCGGCGCGGCGTGCCCTCAATCGAACGGCTTTCACGCCCCGCAAGACTCCCATTAACCCGGCCGACCACTTCGCCCAAATGCAATCCGACACTGTTGAAACTACCCTACGCTGAAAACCAACCACCCGAAAATATTTCATAAAACATCTATGTTTTGGAATTTAGAGAGTTTTGTGATAAAGAATATTACTGACATTTCTCAGAAGATTTTTTAGTTCATAAGAATATTTTATGCAGCTAGACGACGAGTTTTTTGTTCAACCTTTGAAATCGACATTTGTAGAACCTGTACATGATAATATTGCTTATAATAATACAGGTGCAGCATACCAATTTACACCTATATAGATGTACTAATTGCACCCCAAACCTTAGTAACAAGCTAGTAATTACATTCGACGTTTTCTGTAATTAACGCAACGGTTGTCACACGACACCAGGGGCCCTACTATATTCAACGAAATGAAGTTCGAAACTTCGGATGATCGAAGTTCATATACGATACGAATGTACCTACATATACTTATGGTCGTTATTGACTTATAGTCGTAACCTTAGACTTATAGTTAGGATGTACGTTACACAAATACGAACTTTTACAGACTAGATAAATTCATATTGTATATAAATTTCGATCGTCCGAAGTTTCGAACTTCGTTTCGGATTTATATAGTAGGGCCCCTAGACTCAAGCTAACCAAGTGACAAATTAATAATAAGCGTTCATGGTCCGCTTGGCACTGCGATCCTCAGGTATCGGCGGAGACCACTGTCGTGGAATAAATAATGCACGCTCGGCGAGACGAAAGACGCGTCCGCCTTGCAACACCGGGGTAACGTGCTAAATTACAAAATATTATGGTTGCGTCACAACGTCGAGTGCTCTAATTGATATGTTTATGAGAAAAACAATTGGCTTAATAATTACATGATGGCGTTAATTATTGTTATAAATTAAAAAGGAAGAACAATATGGAATTCCTTGGAGTAGGAGGAGGAACTATGATGAAGATGATGACAAAAATTAATTATATCTTACTAATTATAGATTACTGCAATCTGTTAGTCATAATATGGTATCTAGGACACACTAAATAAGGAAAACTAAGCTATAAATCAAAATAAACTAGTTACGTACTATGTAGGATAAAAACGATAGGCACTTTTTACTTCTGTTCAAGCTATTACGATTTACGAGTCAAACGAAAGATTATTATAATTACAGTAAGTATAAAACGAAAGCAAATTTTCCTTTCTAAAGAATTGTACGAAGTTACTTGACGGAATAAATTACGTTGTCCGTGAAGTGTGTGCACGCAAGTCAATTACAGTCTCACTAAGGGGCGAAGTTTGAAAGAAAAGTAATGAAACTTTATGCATTCACTTTGTTTGTGCCGTCGATGAAGGCAAAGCCGTGGACGTCAGCACCATTGCAAACTTCACAAACTCGGACTTGCTACCTTACAATATTGTTCAAAAGAATGAACACAGCTTTAACCGCTTTCTGAAATTAATATTCCCTTTAATCACTGAAACAATTAACTACAACTCCTATGTGGCTGAATCTTAACATTACCTTTTGGGTAAAATATTTACGACCTTACTCATACTTAGACCGTTATAAAACTTAATATAATATATAAAACCTATATTAGCTATTGAATGTTGTGATCCATTTCTAACGAATTCTTCTTGAATTCAGTTCAACTAAGACAAAAAGTTCGATTACTAAAACAGGTTTTGAAACTGTGAATAAGACCATTATAATTTGAGATTTTAACATGTTTACTTTAAGCTCAAATTCAGCATTAACGTCTTTTGTGCTTAATTGATGGCATGGCAACTCAATTTAAACCGGCAGACAGATATTAATGGCGAGGGTCGAAATAGCTCCGGGCAGGCATCATTACATACTAAAAGTTCCCCTAAATTATTATTCCTCTGAACCTTTTCTGTTATTCCTACGGCATTGATTTTCGATTGAATAGACTTAACTTTATGCTCAGATAAAAACACAATATTGAATTTCGGCTAAAAATCGCCTGAAGACTAGATTTTTCGGATTCAAGAGATTAAGCGCCGTCTTAACTAACTTTAATTTTGAATATGGCTGGAATAAAGATTAGTACCTACCGTAGTTTTTATGGACAAAAACTCAACACAACCGAACTTCATTAATTTGTTTTTCGAAACAAAAAATCACTCCTATCTTATCAGGACATTGACTAATAATATGTCGTAGCAACATACTAAATATTTATGCACTACAAATTCATTAGATGGATAGCCAGAATTTGAAACAATCCCTTTTCCGAACAGCAGCTTCATATCGATGTAGGCAGGGATTTCTCGAGACCACAAACCAGGCTGAGAGAAATTTCATTACAACGTTACCACGAAAGTGAACCGACGGGCCGTTTCGTGTCGATCATAATCTGCTAGTTATTAAATTATATTACGCTATTAATGCACACAGCACAACGGTGCCGTACGATACGGTATAAAAATTGCAGCGGCAATAAACGCATTAATGTAACACGATTAACGGCGTGCCATAGAAAAATACGCGGTGCGGCGGCAGATATCAACCAAGTTTCATATCCATGTTAGTAGTCTGTACTCTATTGTCCAAGCTGAATTGAGGCGGCGCGATTCGATTTCCTAGTAGTCTAAGATCCCGCCATACATCGACCTTCACCGAGATGTTTATTTGATGAAACCTATTTTTTTTTTGACCGGAAAAAAATAGGCAACCTAACGTTTACATATTCTATGGGTTTCATACTTTCGATTGGTATAGACTTTGTTTAATAATCAAACAGGTGAAATGTGTAAAAAATATTTTTTTTTTAATAATTAATTAATCGTATTCTGGACTGAAATTTGCAAGGCAACCCATATACAATATATTTATTGACATATTAAATTGCATATAAAATAGGTTTCATCAAATAAACATCTCGGTGAAGGTCGATGTATGGCGGGATCCTATACTATAGACTAATGTTTGTGATCCCCGAGTATTTGTCGAAACAGAAGGTCTGATTGTTTTCTGTAATGTCTCTCGTGAATTGTGATACCTACGACATACTATATATTTACCTCTTAAAGTGAGTTCAGGACTGTGTGTGTTATTGTTGGATGTTTGTGTTTATTATTATCAGATTTATACTATGAACTTAATTATGATTTTACAAAATGTAATGTTTATTTACAATTGCCACTTCATCACATACTTCATGGTTATCAGTGCGATTGATTTCAAAATACCTATCGCTACGCTAAATATTTGCACACAATGATAAGCATAATAGAATCCATAAAATCAATTCACACAAAATTGCACAAAATAGTATTTACACAATAAAACAGTTCTATTGCTCGCAGTATAAATTGGAATCAATACACAAAGCAACAACCCGATGTCAGGGAAGAGTTGAAGCCACCGAAGGCTGCGGTGAGACAGCGCGCACAGACCGCGGCAAAATAATTTCCTTTATGGAATTGCAAATGAGAATAAACTTAGGTTGCTGTCTCCGCACTCATAGCACACACACAAACACTGGATTAAACTTATTCAACTTACACAGTAAAGCCATTTAGGTTTGTTGAGGACGTGCCAACTAACATTAAACCACCCAGAACTTCACGTGTACTAACGAAACAAATTCAACACAAAGTGATGACTGACGAGATAAACTTTAGATCCAACAAAATTAGGCTGAGTACTCATCGTTTATTATATTACATCGAGGTACGAACATCTGACAAGTCTGCACAAAGGAGAATGCCCAAAGTATCGGTAATAGATATCGCTGATCCCGATACCGATACTACTTAAAATTAATTATAGTATTTTTTATGGTTTGTCCTTAATCGTTTTCCTGTTTTATCCCGTTATCATTATATTTTACATTTTGTTCACAGAGCCGAATAATTATATATTTTTTTATTTTACTTCATGTTCATTTTGTCATTTTCCTTTGGTTATAACGTTAATATGATTCAAAAGGTATTTGTTTAATCTACAAAAAACATTAAATCGTAGGTGTTTGGCGTTTACACGAGTAATTAATATTAAATTAAAGCCGTAATACGTTGTTTGAAATTCACAATTTCAAACAACACTATTGCAAACCAATTACAGTAATTACGATTTACGGCAGTACATACGAAAGCAGTTTCGATAATTAATTTATAGCCTTCACAAAAGCTCGTAGAGCAGAGTATTGGAGTCGCTAAGGCACGGCTGGGTGTTCCGCCAACGAAATATATTAATGGTTCACTTAATATTCCTTGCTCAAGTGTCGTGGATAGAGCAAACAATGGAATGTTATTTAGAAGATGATTGCTATAGGGATGGTCGGAGCGCTTCCGACGTGACCGGGGAGCCAACACGCTCGTCAACACTGGGGGATATCGCCCGTCATATCCGCTCCATGCGACGGATATTTTTCTAATATCCATGGCTTTTTCATTGTTTAGCAGGATATTTGGACAGCTTTGTCTGCTATTCGACATGACTTTTGTTGCGGTATTAGTCTCAATTTTTTTTTAAGATCGTTTATAATAAGAAATACAATAGCTTCATTTGTCCGTATTTTAACGAATTCTTATCGGTAATATAAAAATGAAAAACCACATTAATTTACGTTCGAACTTTTTCGTATCGGAGTGATTTAACGTTCTGTAAGCAGGCTTTTTTAATCACTGGCTCGCCAAGCTTGCCTTTTCCATAAAAGCTGGCTGAGCCTAACGGCTATTGTCTACAAGGAAGATATGTACGCGAATATCGTTGATGAGTTTCCGTAGATATACACAATAGCTTTATGGAAACGTCTTAATGGCTTACAATAAAATAAAATAAAATAAACTAACGTCTATATTGTGATCATAGTAGCAAAATGAAATCACATGAAGCATTTTCAATCACTCTAGTGGTGCTTCGACACCGCCGTTATCTTTTGTCGTTTGTTTGTGTGTGGATGCACTATATGGCAATTTCAAAAAAACTACTATCGCAGTAAGAATTTATACAACTTCGTAATTCATAATGCTGGACATTCTTTCGTCCTTTACAAAGTTATTTGCCAAAGATGTAGGACGCAGTATAAATAGTTCATATAAAGGATTCAAGCTTATTTACGAGATGGCGCGTGGGAAAATGTCTGGGGGACATAAAAATGGCCTAAACAACTATATTTGGATCTAAGATTCAGTATTTACGACTAGTAATTCTTACATCTACAGAGGATCCATGTTAAATGGATTTAAATCCGGTTCATTGAATAGAATAATCTAAAACTCGCCTGGAGTCTAATCCCGATTGATCGTATTGTATGACAGCGTATAACGCAATCCCCCTGGATAATGGACCTGAATGCCTGTATCCAACAGCGGCGCGTATGTAGGCCGATTATGTCACGACTCTCATGCTTACACCGACCCGCACTTCTCATGTAGACCAACATAATAAAAACAGTAATTAAGTCCACCCCGAGTGTACATGATTTTATCATAAAACTCTATTACCCTTATAAAATTATACTCTGTTTGTTTAATATAGTAAACAACGCGATGTCAGAAGAGTTAAACAGCAATAATCTACTCATAATGTATATCAACAATGTACGGTTTAGTTGGAACTTTCATGCGTTCGTGATAAACGATAACGGACACAACAGATATCCGCGATAAGATAATTCGAACAATACGAGACCGATCAGAAAAGTACGTGTTTACGACAACTGAATGCAGTTGTGTCCTTGTCGCATCGTCTATTGTTTATTAACCTTGAATCGCCGCAACCGCATCTTATGTATTTGAGACATGATGCTGATATCAATAACTTGAGATTGCGTGCCGAGTGTTTATTATACTTGCAAACTATTAACTACAACTACAAATAGGCTCTTTCAAAGGCTTAAAATCAGTAAAAGATTGTGATTAATTTTGCATGCACAAAGAATGTTGGATAATAAATATCGCAGGCTTTTTGCACATTGCGACCGCGGCGGAAATATCTTGCGCGATGTAAAAACCCAGACAAAAGTGTTTTCATAACTACTTTGTCGCATGAATTTTAAGCTAGTTGACAAAAACAAGTTTACCAACTGAACAATCATACGTCCACTCAACTGTAATGTACTTATTGAACCGCATTCGCAATAATCTTCGAGTGCCCTCACGTATAAGCACTTCGTAGGAAATAGACAAAGCGTTATAATTATTGTTTTAGAAAAAAAATACGTCGTCTTTGTGAACACCCCATATTCCGGTTCAGATCACGATGGGCGGCTGGTACCGTTATTTAAATGATATGTTAGAAATTATGTGGCAATCATATGCATGCAACCTGTAGCTAATTTACCTCATTTTTAACATAATGAATTTAGCTTTCACTAACGCCGTGTTCGCGCGATACATGATTTCTACATAAGATGCAGTGCAAACATAATATCCATTTGTACCAAGACTTGAAGCAGAATTTATTTGGGCTATATAGATGTCCTTATGTCCATTTTAGGTCTTAACTAGTACAAAGTGATTTTTGCATCCTATATAAAAAAATATTAGGGGATAATCCTACAAAATATTTTTAGAAATATACAAAAGGATAATGAAATTTGAAACCTGTTTACAATATAGGTAAAAACATATTTATATTCATTTTACCTGGGCATATGAACAACACTAACTTCCTGTTTCTTACCATGATCATAATTATTTAGGGCTTATTCAATTATTATTTTACATACTGAATACAGGGAAAATGACATGGTTCGAGGATGTATATAAATGGATATAATATATTCAATACATATCCAATGTTATGTAATTTTTTTATACCTATTTCAAAATTTACTTGATTACAAACATTCTTTTTTTCATTTATTTTTTATGTTTATGTAACACCTATTCCAAATAGTGTTTATAAATAATACATTTTAATAATACTATGGCTTTCATACAAAATTGTTATATATCATAAATATCCGTTATTTAATTATTTTATACTAAATATATATATGATATTTCCGAACACTGGAAAATGAGTAATTTGAAGATTTTGTATTATGTATTTAGATAAATATTTGTTGATAATAATACATTGTGACCATCTGTAAAAAAAATGTACTACATAAGTATTTGATATTTTTACTAAAACTGTTGTATGGTGTTCAAATAGCAAAACTTTTGGCAACAATGAAACACATCATTTAATTTCATACTTTGATACTGACAAGATAATTGCCGCATCATTATTACAATACTTAGTATATTTTCCGACTAGTGAGATATCTGTCATTAAAAAGTATAGTTTATTGTCATAAAATAAACTATTAAACTGTGATTATTTCAAATTTCTCCAGGATGATAGTGTTGTATATAGAAACACATGTACATATATATTATACACACATGTTACTATATTTGGGAACTCTCAGGAAAATAAATAGTATTTACTGAATAAGGCAACTATGGATATCAATATTAACAATTAAAATAAATAAAGGATAGTTTCCATCTGACATATGGACATTAGCTTTCACTTTAATAGTAACATGTGCATAATCTTAATATTGGATTAGTTTGGTTCTATAAAATACAGGGACCTCAGGGTTATTAATTCTAATTGCTTAATATTTTATATTCCAACATAGACAACCATATTTGAAATTCATGTTGTTTATATATTTGTATAAATAACATGTTTAACACAACAGTGCTACTTTGTAGTCAGGGGATATTTTCATGTGAAAATATTAATATGCCTACCTAAAATAAAAACAAAAGTGCTTCATGTAATATGAAATGCTGTTGTTTATACTTTTTAAATGCAAAGTAATGTGGATAACAACTGCATTCTTTTGTGCAATAACAATGGATTTTACACATAAACAATTAAACTTGCATTTGATAAACGCGCCATGATATGACATAAAAGAGCAAATTAACAGGAAAAAACAACAGCGAGGCTATAACCGGCGTCACAACTCCACATACTTTGTGAGTCCAAAAGAAAGTTTAACCACTTGATAGATACTTACACAACCATGCCATAAGCGCCTTCGCCAATGTACTGCAGGTTTGTGTATCTGGGACCCACTTCAAAAACCTGCCCGCGAATGATCTCCGCGTTGGGATTGGTACTCGCGGCACCTGCAGCCTCGGCCATCGCGACGCACTCCAGACTCACTTTTCAACACAAACGTTTAGACCACCGGTACCGCCAGCATAAACTTCTCACAGTATATACCCAGCCGCGGGTTTCTCAATTAATCACATTAATTTTCAAAACAAACTACTGTCCGACCTACATTATCCACAGAACAAACGTCCACTTGTCACTCACTCGCTTATCATTCTCGTTGTTGCCCGACTTCTCATGGACACTCCCGTGTAGACGCAGTACCGTTACAAAAATGAACTCGATTTTTTCTGCAGCACTACAACACTACGTAACGGGTAAGCGCGTTCCAGATTTGACGTTATTCATCACTTTTTTCTTATCTTCTAATTTGCTCCTTGTCACTTAGTATGAGTTAGAAAAGGAGCACACTAGATGTCAATGTCATTTTTTATGCACAGATAATAACTGAACAGGTAATAACACACTTTACGGCAACTTTATTGAATCGATATATATCGTTTAAAATGAGAAAATATTGAAAAGATGTTAAATAACATCCACAAAATCTTTAAATCTTTACTGACTTACAATACTTTCTATATACTGAATTAGAACTCCACACGTATAGGGTGATATTCTCGTTAACTGTACCAATCGAAAAACCGTAAATACAGATTAATAATAAATATATAATATATGCGAACTAATCAGAGAATGTCAGAGAATAATGACGTTGACATTTATTTGGGTCTATGAAATTGCCCAGAAAGTGCCCAGAAAACTACACCGAAAATTCGAAATTGATATCATCAATGATACAAAATAAATGCGAATATAATAATAACTCGAAAAAGCAATAAATATTGCTAAATACATTAGCCCTTTTCATGGATTTCATTAAATGAAACAAACTGATAGTGACCTCGACGCTTCGAACTGAGGGACTGTGGTGCAAATACATTTAGGTATGTCGGTTTGGTCGGCCAGCACTGGTGGCAATAATTACCACTGCGTATTGCCAGGCGGCAGATACCCCTCTAGTAACTGGTGTCCAAAATTGAGCAAGGTATGACATAACTTATCACGTTATTAGTACTTGTTTGTGCCATCAGCCACCTTTAATTGCAAATGTCAAGTTTAATTAATTAGTTGGCATTGTGTTCACTTATCCGTTGTGCAGATTACACTATCGAGTTGCAAGTAAGAATTATTGCATTTAAATTGCTTTTATCTGTTTATTATTTAATTATGCACCTTTTTTGTTTGCTCATATAAATAAGTATCACAAAAGATAAGTAGCTGTTTCCCAGGTATTCCTTATGTTTAATATGTTTTTTCCTCTTAGTTTAATAGTTTTGTATCATTGTATTTTTTGTGTTGGTATGAAGGACAGCCACCTAATAGTGAGTAGTTAAATTTTATAAATTTTATGACTGTTCAAGTACAACCACTAAAAACAGATGCAAAAATAGTTTTATGAGCCCTTTTTTTATTATGTAAAATCTTATTTAACAATTATAAATAAACTTTAACTGTAATTAATCTATATATCTGCACAAACCTAAAATTCCTACTGTATTTTTAAATACCTTTTTAATCTAATGAAGTAAATGGAAAAATTCTTGCAACTCTATTGAGTAGAAGTGTTATCTTTGTGAAACATATTGATGTAACTACATAACTTTGTTTGTGTTAATAATAAATTATAATTTATCACATTAATACTTTCCACAATAATGCAAGCATTGCCTTTCAAGAGTTTTCTGTAAAGGTTGTGGTAAATTATATATTTTTTATATACTGAGTTTCAATAATAGCTGTTCTAAGAAGTATAGTGAATATATTTTTTTGAGTCATAAGACTCGTCATAAGATGAATATCAATATCAGATTGATAACACATTACTGTTATCAACAAAATCCAAAATTATCATTAAATTCAACATTAAGTAACTGGATCAATCTTTGGAATGTTATAATAATTAACCATAATATGATATGTCATTAACTGTGTAGAAGTGTGTAGAACTGTGAATCTTTCTGAATTATATTAAATGACAAAATAATTCCTGATTTTAATGAAAATCAACGTAACATTATCATAGCAAGTCTTAAAAAAAATATATCTATTAGGCCCAGATACTCAAACGCAACTTAAATATTATGTTGCACTTAACTATGGCAATCCCGCTTAAATGTACCGCTTAAATAGGCTGTGTGCGGGTAAGAGCTACTTTTAATATATTATGAATGTCATTTGAATAGTCTGGCTATTATTTATTTTCTATATTATTTGAGTACTTTAGATGCATGTATTGCCAAAAACTGTACTGTATCTCCAGTTTAATGTAAAATAACAATTTCAAAGCAACAATCTTCAGTTTTAAACCCTAAATAAGGTATTCTCTTAACGAAACAATGGTACATGAATATTGATTGATATTACATTGAAAAGCATTTAATAAGGCATTGTTATTAATGGACTTGTAAATACAAATATTTAAATGTCGTACCAAGGCTTTAATACAATTATATATTTTAGCTGTTAAGTATAGAAAATATAATATAAAACCACCACACAAAATATTCTATGATAAAATACTTTTTTTCCTAATTAATTTATTAATAAAACAAATTGGTTAAGACTTTAGAAAGATTAAATCAGGGAGAATTAAATATCTGAAATTATTTATATGGTAAATTGAATAAAGAATTTATTCTGGGATGCTGAATCACAGACATGTGTCAATAGTTTATTGTTAAAATAAGTTTCAGAAATACTATCAAAATTAATGAGATTTAATTTAAAAGATAAATATTAGTGGATATTTTTAAATTTAATTACTATTTATTTTTAAATTTTCATTATACTATGGTTTGGTGTTATTTATTATGTTGTTAATTTTTATGTTTTAATTTGTTAAAGAGTCAATGAGTGTATAGCAAAGCCCTTTCACCTGGTTTTGTGGTCACTGAGGCAGGAGATATTGCATCTGTCATTTTCTAACAACAGTGAGTTGAATATTGGTTGCAACTTGGGGCTTGTGGGCTTGTCTCGTCAATAATTGTACATATCAATGTCAATCATTCATTGGTTTACAGTGACTCGGTGTAGGTAATCAGTGTCATAACATGCTTGTACATAGCTAAAGTTACACTTATTAAAACTTAACTAAATACATGACAAAACAGTTTCTGTAAAACTATTTTAACATTTACAAAGATGTATTCAAAAGATAAGATTACCTTTGTCCCAATTCTTCATAAGTAAATATTAGCTATTTCTATGCTCCTTGGTTTCTTGATATGTAACTGTTGTAGTCTTTAAGATTTTATGGCATTTGGTGTTGTGTACATTTTATTCTATTTCTACATTGTTTTTCATATAATATTAAATGTTGTGGTGATTGGTTGTCGTCTTCTTCACAGACAATATTAATAAATCTATAAATTCTGTTGGCTATTACTTTGGTGTGGTACATAGTATCTTTTACATTTGCTTTGACATTATAAATTACTCATAATACCGAAATGTAGTGTTGCGACTTTGTAACTATAATTTGTAGTTTTTCCATTCATACTGTCACTGGTCTTAATTCATACTTTAGGAATTTGAAGTCCAAGATTTGATTGCCAGGTTGTATTTGCGCCTCATTATTAAAAAAATCTGCAATGGCTGTAATTTATGATAGTTTTATAAGACACATGAAAGTGGGAAGTACAGAATGTAAAGAATATTATTAAATCAGTTTTAGTTAACATAACACCCCTTCCCTCTGGAAATTTAAGGCATGAAATTGAAAATGTGAAAATATCTTCAGGGAATTATGAATAATATCAACTTGTTTATTGCTATCCACTTCCTATTGACTTTCAATAAAAATTAAGTCTATACTTTTAAATTACATTACAACTATTTATAAATAAATATTTACCTGTTCTATCACCTTAAAATCTTCCCATCCTATTGCATGATCTATTAAGATGCAATTCTTTACGTAAAAAATGTTTTCCCTGCATATTTCAACAACTATTTATCTCTCTTAGAAATTAGTTTTATTTAAAATTGAGCTTTAGATGTAGTTTTTTAAGTGTAAAATAGCATTGCATTTGCCTAATAATTCTTCATGCTACTCATCCATTTATGTAACATTGTGTGGGTTATAATTTACTGTCAAAAATAACTTTGTTATCAGTATATAAAGCGACTCGCAGGAAGTGGTCACCTATTGCTTATTTTGTTTATGTGAAACATAAATGTTTAAATCCATAAATTAAGACTTTGCCACACAAAACGCGTAATTATCGTAGCGGTTTCTCAATAAGACAACAGTATACTGTCATACAGAGGTTCTGGAGCTCCGTATGTCACATATAGCTACCATGGCAGTGCTCTGTTAAGATTTGGGCCAAATATCACTTTCCTGTTGGAATGAACGACTGCGGAAATGACATTTGGTAACCAGAAGTCATGTAACTGCCAAATGTCATTTCCATACATTTTGACTTTCCGCAGACAATCATCACAGCACCGCTCTCCATAATCTGACTGGCGACATTCGGGCGGCGGGTGGAACGAAAGACACTGTTGATTTTGGTCGACTTTTATGAAGTTTAGTACGAGTTTTGTGTGGCAAAGCCTTTAATATCGGATGCATTTTAAATATTTGGTGTAAGTGTTGTTATTTGAAATTTGTGCGTTTCTGAAGCAGCACAAGTGCGTGATGTCTGGCGAGACTCCGATACAGTCTGCCGACGGGCTGCACACGCCGGCATACCTCTCCTGGAGGAAGCTGCAGCTCAGCAGGGCTAAACTCAAAGCGTCCAGCAAAACGTCCGCCTTACTCTCCGGTTTCGCAATGGTGAGTTGAAAGCTAATATTTTGGAAATTTATTTTTAAAGTTTCTATTAATCCAAGTGTAGATTACGCGATGGACTATCGATTGATGCAGCGTCGGAGATGTTAGTTTCTTGTTGGCATGTAAAAGAGCATTCGTTTGCTCCTTGGTTTCAGACAAAAACAAAAAAATACCTATTTGGCCGAGTTAAGAGAGTCCACAATGCACAAGTACGCATAGTGCAGGGAACTTACGATGATTTTTTATTAAGATCAAAAGATTTAATTAAATTTTTACTTTTATCACAGTAGGTAACGTGTTTGTCAACAGGTAGCTATGGTAGAAGTGCAGCTCAACCCTCCAAACGAGACCAAAGTGCCCAACGAAATGCTGGTCGCGTTTACTGTTTGCACAACACTACTCGTCGCGGTGCACATGCTAGCCCTCATGATAAGCACGTGCATATTGCCCAACATCGAGGCTGTAGGTAACCTTCACAGCATATCGCTCGTGCACGAATCTCCGCACGAGAGATTACACTGGTACATCGAAATAGCGTGGGCTTTTTCTACCCTCCTAGGTTTAATACTGTTCCTTATAGAGATAGCGATACTCTGCTGGGTGAAGTTCTACGACCTGAGCCCGACGGCGGCGTGGTCGGCCTGCGTAGTCCTCATACCGGTAATGATAGTGTTCCTAGCGTTCGCGATACATTTTTACATGTCCCTAGCGACGCATAAGTACGAGGTCACCGTGACCGGAATCAAAGAATTAGAATTGCTCAAAGAACAGATCGAGATGGGAGATCACGATGCGCGGATGAATAATTTAACGTTACTAGACCAGAGTCGCATCGTGTGATAGTTTAAGTAGGAATGTTTTTTAATATTGCGTACCTACCGTAATGTACTTAGTTTTGGTAAGTTTGTACTTATAAGTGCCAACACGGGTTGCACAGTGAGTTTGAATACAGTTAAGAATGAATAGATCTGGGCTATGTTTAAGATACCCATGTTGCATAAGCGGTGACAGGTGTTACGATAATTGTTTTGATCGAAGCTTTTATACATTATCCAGAACCATGCATGTATGAAATTATAACGTAAATATTAACTCAAAATAGTTTCGCTGCCCAAGAAGCAAGCCCAGACTAAGCCATTACAAATCTCAACAAATGACTTACAATCTTCGACGTGGGAAGATTTAATAATGAATCTCTGTTACATCCGATCGGGTAATAGATTCTCGCTTAATTGAACTTATAATATATATTTTATATATTTTTATTGTATTCAACAGATGCATAGTACGTTAGACACGAAACTGCCGATGTGTATTTTGCGATCATTCTAATTTGACTTTGCGTGGGTGTGAGAATATTTGTCAATTAAAAATTTGAGAATGTGAAAATTCTCGTTGGTAATATTACTTTGATGTAAATTTATACCATTTTATTTAACTGGTATATTGTCCATATTCGCCTTCCATTAACTTTGGAGACTGTACATTAAAGGTACATCTATTAAAACCTTTCTATGTAAATAAATATACAAATAAATGTATAACTTACAACTGTAATACAAAACTAGAAATGTATTTCAATACTGCGAATTTGCTACGGGTTTACGGTAGCAATTTAATCGCATAGAAAGGTGTTAATAATTTACTTAACGGTGGTAAGGAACTACGATTTTATAATGAGTCCATTTATAAACGACCTTATTCATGCAGTTTAAACCATTTTAGTTATCGAATTCTGTCTCTAAATACTTTTGAATTCATATTGATCGAAGAATACTAGTATTCGATTAATAAAATAGGTTTATAAACTGAATATAGTGTAAAATGTTTTGTAAGTTGTGCCTGTTTGTCGGTCTTTGCGATGTAATCGGAAAATGCATGCATGCAGTTGAAACCGGTACGTAAAACGCGACGCAAAAATGATATTGACTGCATCTACTTAATCCATATAATAAGTTTAGTAAGCTGTGATATAATAATGACATTATATTATTTAATATTAGAATTTTACTAAAACAACATGTAGAGTTTTGTATAAAAAACACAATTTACATTGTTACATATGTTTTGTATAATTAAGGACAACTAATACATTTGATCGATACAGTACTTCAAGTTGTTGTCAATTCCTCCAACCTTCTGTTTCAACCATAACCTGCTGTTCTCCAATATCCTTCTTGCATTTGTTAATTCAACCTGGAATCATTTGATATATTTGAAATTGAAATAAATGAGATATAATTATTATTAATATTTGCCATGACATCTACGTCCTATATATTTATACCATATTTTATTATTATTACGTATCACATTTATTTTGGGACTCGTTAGATCTCGTGGTAACAATAAACCGCTACGCACCGTTTTAATAATACTGATGGTCCACTAATAAAATTGATTTGATTAACGTAAATTATGTATTTCAATGAAAAACAATTTAAGTACCATAAAATAGTAATTAAAACTTGAAGATACTAATAAGAAATTAAGTAAATTAACAAAATTATTAAATAAAGTAAAGTAAGAAATTAATATAAATAATACGATACAAAATGATTGAGAGAGATTAAGTGCTATGTGTGCTAACTTATCATAAGAGCTCTTTAATTGTCTACATGTCCAATAAAAACATTTGATTTCGAGAAATAGGTACAGAATGTTGTGAATTGTGAATGAACAAATTGTTATTATTAAATAACATTTTCTCTTGTTCGTCAACCCGCACTAAACATGCGTGGTGGGCTATACGGCCTCATCATCATCATCAGCCTATTCGCGTCCACTGCTGGACATAGGCCTCTCCTATGGCACTGGGCTCGATCTTCAGCCCAACGTCTCCAACCGCTACCAGCCATCTTTCGGATATCATCACTCCACCTCGTTGGAGGGAGTCCTACACTACGGTTGCCGAGTATGGCAAGCGTAGCTTACTCCTATATGGCCTAACCCCTCTAAATCGGACGCTCGATTGCAGAGACGTATATGTGCTCATACTACTTTTGTTTTCTCTTTTCACATCTAAATACTAAGGACAAAGGTAATATACGAGTACCTATAACATTATCTTTTCATGGAAAACAATCATTCGTTTTCCCAGTTCCTACAACTTGCATCGACATATTTTTACCTTATCAATGGTAAATATGTAAGTTGTATGATTCAATAATAAGGTGTAATCGGTTCTTCCGAATGCGCGGGTTTTTTGCGTGCCAAGTTCTGTCATAGCAATCCAAAGTAGCGATTACGTCACTTAAGTAACCAGCAAATATCGTCCTTCACGTTGTTATATAAGAAACAAATAATGATAACAAAACCCACTTGCAAACGAATTGGAAAAACCTATTGTTATTTAATACCTAGGACCTATATCATTAAGTATAGTCAACCGGGGTGTATAGGGCTTGGGTCTTTTAATCGAGCTCTGTGTCATAGAGATTGACCAGTAGTGGGCAATTATGGGCATGTACAATACGGTACATAATATTACCTAGACTGATTGCCTTGTTTTATACAGGGTATCTCAAGACTGCTACCGAAAACGAAGCCGGGTGGTAGTTTTAGTGACTTCAGACACATTGCAACAGAAAATGTTAAAAAAAAAGCGACGATTTCTTTTGTTATTTTTTTCCTATGGTCGTATTTGGATGGTAAATTCATTTTTTTCCTAAAATAATAGTGTATACCCTTTTATTTATAAGGACTCTAAGGTATAAAAGAGTTTAAATTATTATTTTAGCAAAAACTATGGATTTACCACCCAAAAATATCGATATTTAAAAAATCCTAAAAAAAAATTGTCGCGTTTTTTTTTCGAAAATTTTAGTTGCATTGTGTTTGTACTCACTAAAACTACCACCCGGCTTCGTTTTCGGTAGCAGTCTTGATATACCCAGTATATACCTAAACAGTTATGTTATGATCCTTTCCGGAATTAGGAGAATACCTGTGTTTGGATTCTACTATGTAAATTCTTACTAATGTAATGAAAATAATCAGTTTTTATGTAAAAACAGGCTGAAACGATTTTGATAAAATTTGCTGTGGAGATAGCTGACAACCTGTATTACCACGTGGATATTTTTTACCCCGAAACAATGTATTGTTCCTGTGGGATGAGTAAAGAATTCATATATATTTACTTATTTGCTAGGTACTCTTTCAAACTCGAATGGATAGCACGTGACACAAGGACATAATGGCATGATATTTGTCATGGGCAGAACGGGAAATAAAGGGATGGGACGGGGAAAGTACTATAATCGACAGCGGTGACATTGAGTTTCAATATAAAATAATTAGTATCTATGCGAAATAATATTTATTTTGTTTATGTGGACCAAAAACTATCTGCAGCCAAGCGAAGCCAGCACGGCTCATTAGTATCCTGTGTTTATTTACTTTCCCAATTAGGTCACATTCACTTCAGTTGACGGTAATAAAAATTGGAAATATTTAATCTCCTTGTCGATGAAAACAATGAAAACTGGCCGCAAATTGTTTTACAAACATTAAAACGCCAAAGGTCGCATTTATTAACTTGTGAAGTGACCTCGACATAATAGGATATTTATCGCGGTTTCCAGTTAAATTTAATCATTTTATACAATACGCTTGTATTACCGTTAAGGTAAAGAAGTTGTCACTAATGCCATTCCCGTTCTAAGATTTATTAAGAGAGCATAGCATTTCGCCATACCGGGCGCAAATTCAGTTCCATGTAGATACCTCATACGAATTTCGCAAACCGAAAAACTCTTGCAAAATGAAGACATCATCATCACCTCAGCCACAGGAAGTCCACTGCTGAACATAGGCCTCCCTCAAGGATCTCCATATCGACCTGTTGGAAGTGACCTCTATCCAGCGATTTCCTGCAGCCAGGTGGTCAGTCCACCTTGTAGGCGGGCGTCCGACATTTCACTTGCCTGTACGTGGCCTCTACTCTATTTTGCAAAATGAAGTATCAAACCAATTTAATCCAGCACTTCACGGTAGATAGCTCTTCAACATTCCCCACTGTGAAGTGTGACTAGACTAATGAGACGATAATGAACAAATTAATTTTCCACATATTTTACTACTAATAATTATTATTTAATTAATCCACAAATTTTCAATCGACCTGCTTGGAAAGTTAAGACGCAAATCATCAGACATTTTAATGACTTACATATACAAAGTGTCGGTGTTTTAATTGCTTTAAATTACAACGTCATTAAATAACGTAAATTAAAACAAATTAAAATTATTAGATTTTAAATCACATTAAAATTGAAAAAATGATATTTTCAAACAAACTAAATAATAAAATAAATTGGTTTAAATACAACACGCTTTATAAGTTACCTACTGCCCTCAGTTGACCCAGACATAAGAGCGGCAACGCCGCATTTTTCGTCGCCGCGTCGCAAATGGCTTTAAATTGATTTGGGGCGATGAATCCTTTGTAGTTTTTAGGCATAATTGTATTCGTAGAATAATTAATGAAAACGCTCTTAATCAAGTCACCTTTTACACAAATTATGTGAGTCAAAATTGCTTCAGTGGGTTGGGAGCGACGATGCCACTTACAATTAGTACACAAATTCAGTCTTATTTTTGCGAAGGGGGATGAAAATAGCACGTCGCGTAAAATATTACTGCCACTAAATAGACCTTCAAACAAATCATATCAGTGTATTCCACAGCTGTAAATCGCGACATCATGAACATAAAATGCTATCGTAATTCGTAATGTGTTGTGAGCAACGCACGCGCATTCGCAAAGAACAAGTACGGCTCACTGACGAGGTGGCGCGGGTGCCGACTCCTGAGTTTACACCCCCGCCCCCGCCCCCGCCCGTGACACCAGACCTTCGACCGTCGCTCGATCGCCGATCGCAGTGTTGCTAGGTTAGATTTCAAAAAATACAGAAAAAGTTTCGTAAAAATATCGTAGATGGATATAAAATAGAGGAGATTATTATACTGTTTATTACAGGGCTTTTTTCATAGAAAGCGAAAATAAACACATTCTTAAAAGTTACAAGTATTCCGTAAAAAGACTAAAGAAGTTAATCGCTGTATGTGTCACTTTTCTAAAATTCATCATAAAGTAGTGGAGATACATAGTCGTGACCCCACACTAAGATCGAATCTATGGTTTGGTTGAAAATTTAAGGATGGCTCGGTGAAATAAAAGACCCTATATCATTATTTTGTAGTGATAAACAGTTAGTAAGTGTCAGAAATAGCTTTACTATTTGTCTTGTTAGTCATATTCCAGTATGTTTTATTCTTACTGTATACTTTGTTTTGGTATTTTACATTAAATGAAGCACAAATAGTTTTAGTGTAATTACGTTGCAACACTGCCTAGGAGTCGCGGGTAATCCCAGGAGCAGGCGCGGTGGGGAAGGATGCACGATTTGAGATGCATAAAATAATTCATCGATATTTTTATCGAGAGTAAATAAATGTCGTCAATTGAAATATGAAATCCGCATAATTCATATTTAAATACTTTTAGGGCAGTAAATGTCAAAGAATATCATATTTATTAACACAGTTATCAGAACATATTCTAAGCGTGCCAAAAAGACCTCAGTACAAATAAATACACAAAAACAAAGACTTAGTAAAAGTTATATTCCAAGTTTCATTCTAATCAGCGGGTTTCTACATTGTCGCCTGCTTTTGAAAAAATGCGTCTCAACAGTACCCATACAGAATGATACCGAATAATGTCTCGGATGTTGCCACATGACCCATAGCAATTTTAAGTAGGTATAAAATGTAGATGTGAGTTGTGTATCTCATTTTATGTATCACATTTGTTTTTAATATTGTCGATAAATAAAGGTTTTTATTAATAAAGTTTGAATTCTTTAATTTTCAATAATAAAGTTTGAATTATATCGATAATATTGATATTGTATGATCGATGAAGTCGTTGCCACCCTAGCCTCATTTTGATCAACGACGCGACGTTGCCTATTCGACATCACGACGCGACGTCGCGAAGTTATGAGTCTTACTATCATGGATATTAGGTCTATGAGGAGGGTTGCTTCCTACATATGATAAAAACATGAGAAGGTTTCTCTAAAGTTTATTCACTTAAACACATACAGAGCTACAGTGAAAGTATAATGGTGGGTTCGTAACGTGCAGGCGTGCAACCGTCTAACCTGTCAGGCTCCTTCGGGACGACTGGCGCAATACCGATGTCCTTTAGGACTCGGGGCGGTTGCCTATGCGCCAGAAGTCACGTAGGCCATCGTGAGCGGCAACAGCGCATGGCAGAAAGAGACCGCGCGAGGAGTGAGCGTGTCGGTTGCACGCAAGCACCCTATTCTCGATATCGCCCGGGAAGACAGCCGCGTGAGGCACGGGGTGGTAACACAGCGGTGTTACCAGAACGGTTTACTATATACTCCCCCTCTAGTCCAGGGGAACGTCCTCGCTCCTGGACTAGGATCTTACCAGAGGTAGCTGGTCGTCCTCGTTTTCTTTTGGGGATAACTGGTACGGGCACTGAGGTGTCGTTACCTTTGAATATAGAAAGATCCTGGACGTGAAATTTGCCATGGGTTTCACTAGGCCGGTCTACGTTTGACAAAATAAACGTGGTTGGACTTATCTTTTTTGAAATTTGGTACGGCCCGTCACGCTTTGGCGCAAATTTCGCAGTTACATTCTTGCGTGCACTGCTGAGTACGTGGGATTTTAACAGTACCAAATCACCTACCTGAAAGGTGTGAGTTGCAGGACGACGAGATTGGTCGGCATATTCTTTGGTCTTGTCCTGTTGTTTTTCAACACGTTCCCGAATTGCGGAAAGTGAATTAATAAACTTCCTTAGGTAAGGAGTTATTTGTGGTTCAAAATTATCTTTATTTAAAATCGCTCGAACATCATGTGTAACATCGGTAGGAGACCTCATTTCCCGACCGAAAGTCAAATAAGCTGGTGACATACCTGTTGTTCGACATCTAGAACCGTTAAGGGCAAAACGAACAAACGGCAGCTTCTTTGGCCAAGATGTATGGTCTTCTTCCACCTGGTGTGCTAACATCGCTTTTAGGTCTCGATTCTTACGTTCTGCTGGGTTTGCCTGTGGGTGGTAAAGAGGTACAAAATTCTGCTTTACGTCCAGGACAGACATGCATTGACGCATGACAGCAGAAACGAATTGGACCCCGTTGTCGGATATTATTCGGCGAGGCAAACCAAAACGCATGAAGTACTCCTCAATAAGGACCCGGGCACAGGCTTCTGCTGTAGCGTCTTTGAGGGCAAACAGTTCAACCCACCTGGTCGCAGTGTCCTCAATGAGAAAAACCCAACGCTCCCCCTGGTCTCCTTCTGGTAGAGGTCCGAAAAGATCTATGGCGAGCACCTCATTCCGTTGGCTCATTACTGGAGTTTGTAGGAGGCCAGTAGGTTTGGCATTAGATGCCTTGTATCTTTGGCAGTGAATGCAAGCTCCAACATAGTCAGTTATTACTCTTCGCATTCCTGTAAAATAAAATAACTGTGCTACCTTTTGGTATGTGCGATCGATTCCTGGATGACCTGCTGAAGAAGAGTCATGCAGCTCCTTAAGAATATTTATCACTTGATCAGTAGGAATCACTAACTGTGGGGACTCGCACTCTGAATCCGGATTGAACCTATATAGAACACCCTGATTCATGAGATATCCCCGGTCATACCATCTCTGGGAGGCGACTTCATCAGTATCTTCGAGATCTTTGATGATTTTTGCTAACTCGGGATCGGACATCTGCTCTTGTCGTAGCTGATTGGGAGACTTCGTAGGAAGATCGCAGACTATAGAGCAAATACCACAATTGTTGACATTTTCGCTGGAACAAATTGGTCTGCTGAGTGTGTCTGCTACGACGTTTGCTTTCCCCGGGGTGTACTCGAACTTGATGTCGAAGGACTGGAGTTTTAGAGCCCAACGGATTAACCTACCTGTTGGTGATTTTAAAGTGAACAGCCAACGCAGTGGTTGGTGATCGCTTCCTATGATTACTGGCTGACCATCGAGATATGACCTAAAACGTTCGACTGCCCAAACAACGGCGAGCGCCTCGCGTTCTGTTGTCGAGTAGTTGCGCTCTGCATCGTTTAATAGTCGACTAGCATACTCTATGGGACGTTCCTGCTTGCCTTCTCCTTGTAACAAAACTGCGCCTAAAGCGTAGTTACTTGCGTCTGTACGCAGAATGAAAGGGATATTGAAGTCAGGTTGTATCAGAATTGGTGCAGAGGTGAGTAACCGTTTTAGCTCGTTGAAAGCTTGATACTGTTCTTGTTTCCAGATCCAGATTTGGCTTTTCCTAGTTAAACGTGTTAAGGGCTCAGCCACTTTAGAGAAGTTTGGGATGAACTTCCGGAACCACGAACATGTTTGAAGAAATGTTCGCAAATGTTTTAAATTGGTAGGTTCTGCCATGTCTAGCACTGCACTTACCTTTTTAGGGTCAGCGGAGATACCTTCTTGGGTAATTATGTGTCCCAGATATCTTACACTTTCTCTCGCAAAAGCACACTTTTTTCGATTTACCTGAAGGTTAAACTCTTCCAGCCGTTTCATGACTAAATCCAGGTCTTGCAGGTGTTGCTCGAATCCCTCCGAAATCACGAGAATATCATCTAGATAAGCTAGAATAGTTACCTCTTTGAGAGCTGCACTGGAACGAAGTCGGTCGATTAAACGCTGGAAGGTTGCCGGTGCATTTTTCAGACCGAATGGCATCCTTTTGAATCGATAAGTGCCGAGAGGAGATATGAAGGCAGTTTTGTCTTTATCAGACTCTCTGACACTGACCTGATGATAAGAGGAACGAAGGTCTAAAGAACTCATATAACAGTTCCTCTTCGTTGATTGTAGGAGCTCATCGATGCGTGGCATCGGGTAATTGTCAGACATGGTGATTGCGTTGAGACGTCTGTAGTCAACGCAGAACCTAATTGTACCATCAGGCTTTGGCACCATTAATGCCGGAGAACACCAAGCTGACTCGCACTCCTCAATAATCTCTTCTTCAATTAATTTATTTATTTCCTGCTTCATCAACTCCTTTTTCGCTGGGTTGAGACGATATGGAGGCACAGCTATCGGAGGGTGATTACCTGTCTCGATGCAGTGCTCGGCGAATGGAGTTGGGCCTCCCCCTACTTCGAAAATGTTGGCGTGTCTGACGAGGACTTCAGCGAGAGCATTACGCTCTGCTGGATTGAGATGAGCACCTTCATCATCACGAAGAACACTTGCAGAGGAACAGTTTATATGTCGTGAAGTAGGCTCGAAAAGCAGTTTATGTTTTATACTGTTATTTTTACTGAAATACCATATTTCTTTACAAAAATCTATGACAACTCCTGCAGCAGTGATGAAATCTATGCCCAGGAGCGTTTCGTTGTTGTCAGAATCCGGAAAAATTAGAAATGGGATCGTAATGACTGTGCGGTCTAAACTTACCGTTAATGTAGTTGTAAGTACTTCCCTGCTCCGTACCTGACCGTCGGCAAGCTTGATTTGACGCGTCGCAGGAACTAGGAGTTGACCCTTTCGTAGAAGGAGAGTATACAGTGTGTGACCAGCTATACAATGCTTCGAACCGGTATCCACTAAGGCTGTACCACTAACACCCAAAATTTCAATTTTGAAAATTGGTCGAATTTCGCGGCATGTAAGGGGCCTCTCACAACTGTTCCCGGACGTTAAAACATCTCCTTTACATATACAGTCATCGGATATACCACTAAGAGATAACTTATTTACATCATTTTTCTTTCTGAATAGATTCTGAGATTTTTGATTTTTACAGTTACATATTTTTTTTCTGACACCCCTGTTACAAAAGATACTTTGACATGAACACATATTCTGTGGTGATTTTTCCATGCAGTTAGCTCTCGAACTATTTACACAGACTTTTTTCGTACACTTGGATCTCGCACTATAACGTGTCACGTCGTCGATTTCGTGATAGCAAAAATGTTTTGGCTCGACATTACATACGAAATCGGTGTTATTGTTTTTATCTGAACAAATACATGCACATGCGTTATTATGCGGGACCCAATTTCTATAACACACGTTAGTATTGTTTTGAATGTTGCAGGCAATGTCCGACGAACATTTCGTTTGTGAATTTGATTCAAACGCACGCGCATCCCTACGCGATGGGCAAAGATCGGAACTATTTTGCAAACAGTTACTTGCATCATTCGCAACAGGCAAACTTGAATACAAAGCATATTTATGATTTTTGACATTATGTTTACTATTATTATTACTATAGCTAATTACGTTCAAATTATTATTTGATAAAGCACCACGATTAGAACGTACACATTTCTTACGCGAATTTACGCACTGATTTTTATTACGCGAATTACGAAGTTCGACGCTATAAAAGCTCTCTTTACCCTTATAACCACTATCACACACTTCCGCGGAAAAGTTATTTGAACTTAACTCACCTCGACTTGCCAACTTACGGCACTGATCCCGGGTGTGACTGTAACGTTTGCAGTACGAACACTGCAACCGTTGCTTTCTGGCACTCGTGGAGTTTGTTCTTGTAGCCGTCGATGTAGCGTCGGGTGGCGATGTAGCGACGAAGGCGCGATGCAGCTCATGCGCAGCACGGGGCGGGAGCGGCGCTGGGGCGGGAGCAACGGGCGACAGGCGGTTTCGTGCGGCCTGCGCGATCGGGGTGTTTGATGACTTGAACACGGGCGGAGTGGCGCGCGTGATCTGACCGCTTCGTGCGGTTTTCCGCTCTTCTTCACCTGAATCTTCTATATCTCTGGCCAAACGTAACAGTTGGGCGAATGACGAGAATTCTTCCCTTCGGAGCTTTACTTTAATTCTCGTATGCAACAGGCCGTATGTTATGTCCAATTTGGCATTTTCAGATACATCGTGTTTTGGAAGTTTCGAGAACAATGCTCGTATTTTCGACACGAATAAGTCGGTATTCTCGGTACGTTGTGGGTTGTTAAAAATATCGATGTAGATCTTGTGGGGCGGTCGGCGGTCTCCAAAGGCACTAATTAAGTTTTCCTTCGCCTCGGCCCAGTCATGAATTTGTTCCTTCAAACCTTGCCACCAGATTGCAGCATCACCTTGCAGCAACATAGAGAGGCCTTTTAACACATTCGCGTCCGTGACTTTACAGCAGTCGATGTAGCTGTCGACACTGTCGATGAAAGCGGTCACGGACTCCGATGTAGAACCCCCGAAGCTGGCTCGGCAGCGAGCTAGGGTTTGAGAATCATTTACTGCAGGTGTTCTTATCATCGATTCTATGAGATCCCGAAAGGCTTCAGTTTGTGACCTTTGTAATGCATTAAGAAGAGCTGATACACTGGCCTGCGAAAACGTCGGTTCGGAGGTCATCGGTGTCGACGTTACTGGTGCGCTTTCTTCCGGCACGCGGCGTGGGCGCTGCGGTGTCGGTTCATTGCGACCGGGTGCGGCGGTGTAGTCTTCAAGAGTCGGGGTTTGGGCGACCGGACTGATCGTTATCGGATCTTCCGTACCGGCGTTGGCGTCATACGCGTCCCCTTTGCTCCTAGTTTGCATTTTAATCACACTTAACTCACAGGCAAGTACAAAATTTCTGTGCGTACACCACAGAAATAACACGAACGTTGCACTGGCGTTACTATTATGTTGGGCGCCACATATGAGGAGGGTTGCTTCCTACATATGATAAAAACATGAGAAGGTTTCTCTAAAGTTTATTCACTTAAACACATACAGAGCTACAGTGAAAGTATAATGGTGGGTTCGTAACGTGCAGGCGTGCAACCGTCTAACCTGTCAGGCTCCTTCGGGACGACTGGCGCAATACCGATGTCCTTTAGGACTCGGGGCGGTTGCCTATGCGCCAGAAGTCACGTAGGCCATCGTGAGCGGCAACAGCGCATGGCAGAAAGAGACCGCGCGAGGAGTGAGCGTGTCGGTTGCACGCAAGCACCCTATTCTCGATATCGCCCGGGAAGACAGCCGCGTGAGGCACGGGGTGGTAACACAGCGGTGTTACCAGAACGGTTTACTATAGGTCTAAATTCAATTATTGATATTATTTCTATGCAACTAATAATAAGACCTTGTATTTTATTGCACTTGACCTTTATTATTCGTTTGTGTCAATGACCTAGCCAAATCGCTACAGCAGGTGGTTAAATATTGAAAACTAAAAAACTATCCTGTGGCTAAAATGTTTTGGCTCGACATTACATACGAAATCGGTGTTATTGTTTTTATCTGAACAAATACATGCACATGCGTTATTATGCGGGACCCAATTTCTATAACACACGTTAGTATTGTTTTGAATGTTGCAGGCAATGTCCGACGAACATTTCGTTTGTGAATTTGATTCAAACGCACGCGCATCCCTACGCGATGGGCAAAGATCGGAACTATTTTGCAAACAGTTACTTGCATCATTCGCAACAGGCAAACTTGAATACAAAGCATATTTATGATTTTTGACATTATGTTTACTATTATTATTACTATAGCTAATTACGTTCAAATTATTATTTGATAAAGCACCACGATTAGAACGTACACATTTCTTACGCGAATTTACGCACTGATTTTTATTACGCGAATTACGAAGTTCGACGCTATAAAAGCTCTCTTTACCCTTATAACCACTATCACACACTTCCGCGGAAAAGTTATTTGAACTTAACTCACCTCGACTTGCCAACTTACGGCACTGATCCCGGGTGTGACTGTAACGTTTGCAGTACGAACACTGCAACCGTTGCTTTCTGGCACTCGTGGAGTTTGTTCTTGTAGCCGTCGATGTAGCGTCGGGTGGCGATGTAGCGACGAAGGCGCGATGCAGCTCATGCGCAGCACGGGGCGGGAGCGGCGCTGGGGCGGGAGCAACGGGCGACAGGCGGTTTCGTGCGGCCTGCGCGATCGGGGTGTTTGATGACTTGAACACGGGCGGAGTGGCGCGCGTGATCTGACCGCTTCGTGCGGTTTTCCGCTCTTCTTCACCTGAATCTTCTATATCTCTGGCCAAACGTAACAGTTGGGCGAATGACGAGAATTCTTCCCTTCGGAGCTTTACTTTAATTCTCGTATGCAACAGGCCGTATGTTATGTCCAATTTGGCATTTTCAGATACATCGTGTTTTGGAAGTTTCGAGAACAATGCTCGTATTTTCGACACGAATAAGTCGGTATTCTCGGTACGTTGTGGGTTGTTAAAAATATCGATGTAGATCTTGTGGGGCGGTCGGCGGTCTCCAAAGGCACTAATTAAGTTTTCCTTCGCCTCGGCCCAGTCATGAATTTGTTCCTTCAAACCTTGCCACCAGATTGCAGCATCACCTTGCAGCAACATAGAGAGGCCTTTTAACACATTCGCGTCCGTGACTTTACAGCAGTCGATGTAGCTGTCGACACTGTCGATGAAAGCGGTCACGGACTCCGATGTAGAACCCCCGAAGCTGGCTCGGCAGCGAGCTAGGGTTTGAGAATCATTTACTGCAGGTGTTCTTATCATCGATTCTATGAGATCCCGAAAGGCTTCAGTTTGTGACCTTTGTAATGCATTAAGAAGAGCTGATACACTGGCCTGCGAAAACGTCGGTTCGGAGGTCATCGGTGTCGACGTTACTGGTGCGCTTTCTTCCGGCACGCGGCGTGGGCGCTGCGGTGTCGGTTCATTGCGACCGGGTGCGGCGGTGTAGTCTTCAAGAGTCGGGGTTTGGGCGACCGGACTGATCGTTATCGGATCTTCCGTACCGGCGTTGGCGTCATACGCGTCCCCTTTGCTCCTAGTTTGCATTTTAATCACACTTAACTCACAGGCAAGTACAAAATTTCTGTGCGTACACCACAGAAATAACACGAACGTTGCACTGGCGTTACTATTATGTTGGGCGCCACATATGAGGAGGGTTGCTTCCTACATATGATAAAAACATGAGAAGGTTTCTCTAAAGTTTATTCACTTAAACACATACAGAGCTACAGTGAAAGTATAATGGTGGGTTCGTAACGTGCAGGCGTGCAACCGTCTAACCTGTCAGGCTCCTTCGGGACGACTGGCGCAATACCGATGTCCTTTAGGACTCGGGGCGGTTGCCTATGCGCCAGAAGTCACGTAGGCCATCGTGAGCGGCAACAGCGCATGGCAGAAAGAGACCGCGCGAGGAGTGAGCGTGTCGGTTGCACGCAAGCACCCTATTCTCGATATCGCCCGGGAAGACAGCCGCGTGAGGCACGGGGTGGTAACACAGCGGTGTTACCAGAACGGTTTACTATAGGTCTAAATTCAATTATTGATATTATTTCTATGCAACTAATAATAAGACCTTGTATTTTATTGCACTTGACCTTTATTATTCGTTTGTGTCAATGACCTAGCCAAATCGCTACAGCAGGTGGTTAAATATTGAAAACTAAAAAACTATCCTGTGGCTAAACGGGTGGTGATAAATTAATAAAATTTGGTGCATGGGCTGCTGATGCGGTACCCTATATGTGGTCCAAAAAAAAATACTTATGTCACCGCCATTTTGTATACTTATCTATTACAGAACACAAAGGTCACCTGAGTTATATAAATTTAACACGAAATGAATCATTTCAGCATAGTATAGTAATGTCAAGTTGCTATATAAATACAGCCCTCATTGACGTGTCGACCTACCGTAATAAGATATTCATAGGACAAACTTGAACAGAGTAGATATTTATAGTGGCTGGTAGCCACCAACTTCTTATATTCATTTCCTATCGGTATAGCAGCCGCTATACCGATAGGAAATGAATATAAGAAGTTGAGGGTTCTCTAAGGAACCCGACATTTTTTTGGCGAAATAAATTTTTGTTAGTTACTTATGGCAATAATTAATAGATTTACATAAGTACAAAATATATATTGATTACTGCGTTGCGACATGAAAAACAGACAAATCAGTAAATTTTGTGTGCTGTAGTAGTGTAGTTTCTTACGAGAATTTATAAATCAACATGGAAGTCACTTAAACAAACGCATAATTATTACATACATACACTCACGCTTTTTTTCCCAGGAGAGAGAAGGTAGGCAGGGATGCCATCAGACCACCCACGTTACGCTTTGTGTATTCCGCTAACGATGTGATAGGGGCGAGTCTATTCGCCATATCGGGCATAAACTCCTGTCTTCTGGTTGATATTTTTATTTTTATTTTATCAATTACGGAAAACTTACAGCTAGATTACATAATAACATGGACACATAATATAAAAGGGCCATTTAAAATTTTTCGCAAATAGAATACAGTACAAAATGAAGGGGGTCAGTAGGTGACAATAAAGAGTTATTGACTAATTAATATTTTGATCGAATTTATTAGGTCTGATTTTTCAACGATCAGACAGTGCTTACAAACCTAAAATCAGATATTGAATAGAAAAATCCAATATCGTTTTGCCAGACACGGGATTCGAACCGACGACCACAGCTTTGCAATAATACAACTACGCCACCGTTTCATTTAAAGTACCTACCTTTTAATTATAAATCAAGTGTGTTGTTCAAAATAATAACATTAATTAAAACTAAGGACCTTCAGTACATTTGAATATGTAAAAATATAACCGTGAAAATCGCGCTAAATAAATATTAATTTAATAGATTTCTAAACGGTGATAAAAAATATTTCTTCATTTTAATTAAACATTCTCGACAGCTTCCGTGGCGCAGTTGGTTAGACGCCGCCTGTGAAACGAGAGGCCGCGGGTTCGATCCCCGCACCGAGAGAAATGTTTGTGCGGCCCACAAATATTTCTTTCGGGTCTGGGTGTTTGTGAGACCGAAAAGTCTCTCGTAGTTCCTGATACCCACGACACAAGACTCGATCTTACTGTGGGGTCAAGGACTATGTATGTGACTGTTGGGTGTTATTTATTTATTTATTTAAATTCTGTCATAATACAAGCAAGCATTTTCAAAATCGTTGCTAGCGACGACGAATATGAGTAACGCTCCACTCTAGAGAGTAGAGATGTACTGGAGCGCGCGCACCACTTACGTTGGAATACTTTATACGCTTTCCGCCCTGTCCATATAAACAAAATAATGCCATCGAACTGCTGAGATAGGAAGTCCATATTTGCACCAACAGGATAAAGCCTACAGATGTGCAGGAAAAACTGCTATATAGGTACTGCCTTAAAGTGTATTCTAGTAAATCAGTGTGGATCAAGGTAAGTCTCTATATACAGGCAGTATTTGTCTGCGGTTTCTGCGAAAGACGCTCTTAAGATCTCAGTTTTTACGAAGATTTAATAAAGGAATTCTGTTACTATAACATCCAAGGTTACGAAAATTATATCCAACAAGCGGTACTTAAGAGCGTTTATACCCTGCACGCGCTTTTTGGCTTAAAAACAGGACTTTTCAAATGAGTTAATAGCCATCAATAAACAATTTAAAGGAAAAATAATTATTACTTATTATAGAAAAGATTGTCATCTAGGGATTTTGGTAGAAAAAATTATAGATTCATGGATAATTTGTGATTAGTATAAGGATTACTGAACACAAGTTTCGTTATTTAGGCTTTAAATGGCAATTTAGAAGCTTAAGATATCCGAAACCACTAAATATAAGATAAAAATAAAAATATTATCAGACTAATAAGACCCTTATGGAGGGATTTTGCTGAGAAAAATGATCTTTTTGTGTTTAGTTCCTGAAAAATAAAATTTTAAACAATGCTAAATTATTCAGAAACTCTCGTCAAGAACATATTTTTTTTCACCAACTTATCGTACATAATTTTTTATAGCAATTGCATATTGTAATAGAAGAACATCTTATCAATAAATTACCATTTTTATATTTCAACAAAATTAGTTTTCATGTTTTCTACAAATATTTTAAAAACCACTATAAAACACGCTGTCCGACCGGTGTCAAATCAGACCGCCGCAAGGCCTTCTAGAGGGAGGACGTATCGCTCGTCGCTCCGGCCTAGCTGCAGTCGATTTTTGCCGTACGTCGTAAAAATAGCCACGCGCGGACTGCGATTACCACATCTTAGTACTTTGGTAGTAAAATATTTAATTATTTTATTACCTACAATGATTTTGTAGTGAGTATAAATTATGTTTCAGGTAATATAATGGGATGTAATTCCGAGGCTTAATTATGTTATGTATTGTAATATAAAATTAAATGTATTTCGTAATTGTAAGAGGTTGTAAGGCCTCTAACACTGTTTATGTGTTCGAACACGAAATGATTAATAAAACGTCCGTAGTGTCTACTGATTGAACACTGATTTGAATGCAACTTAACAATGTAATAATAACGAAAATATGATTAGTATCTAAATTTGTATTATTCTTTGCTTGCACAGTAATATTTGTCTACTTATAATGCAAATAAAATATTTTTATGATTTGATATTACAGTTACATTTCAATTGATAGCTATTTGAACTTGAAGCGCACGGATCAAAGTTGTTTGAGCCGATTGTATAGCGAGCCGACGCGGTAGCTCTATGCACACAGCTTTGGTCTATTATGTGTGCGTGAAATTAACGAAGAAATACCTATAGTTGACTTTGCGCGCAAGGTGTATACGCTCTTAAGTGGAAACAATTGAAACGCTAATAGTTTCATCTTCATTTTCAAATGAACAATTTGGTATTTAAAGAACAAGGAGACTGAGATATCTAAACATTATACTGCACACATCTAGAGTACAGTCATACATCGCTACTTTTATGTAGAACATACATACATAATGTAATTTATACATCGAGAATACGCACATTATCTTACAAGTTACTACGGAAAACATTACAGGCCCCGTTGTTGGTAAGACGCCGGCACGGCTGTGAAACGAGAGGCCGTGTTTAATCCCCGCACTGGGACTAATATTTGCGTGATCCAAAGTTATTTGTTTTGGGTCTGGGCGTTCATGAGACCGACAAGTCTTTCGTAGCTTCTGATACCCACGGCATAAGACTCGATCCTAGTGTTTTTTTTTATTGCAATGAATGACGAGACGAGCAAGCCGTTGGCCTGATGGTAAGCGATACGAACGCTCATAAACAGTAGCAACATTCCACTGCGCTCGCCATCCTGAGACATAAGATGTTAAGTCTCCAGTAGTTACTCTGGCTACAATGTCCTTCAATCCTAAACACAACAGTGCATTTACGCAGTGTTGTTTCACGGGAGAAATAGACATTGCGGTGGTACCTACCAAGATGACCTCTCACATAGGAGAGACCTACCAACAGTAAACCAGTGTGGGATCAGGACTGTGTATGTGACTGTTGGGTGTATTTATTTATTAATGGAAATTGTGGGGGATGGTAATATTAACCACCCTTCCGATATTGTACTCGATGGACGAAAGGCTTTACATATCACGCAGTTTTATTGAAAATAATAGTAAAGTAGAGCTAGGCTGTCCATAACATGTTAATTTTAATTTACCTCAATTGGGGAGTTATCGCTGTAAAAAATGTTGTAAAGGCAATTTTACTGTTATGTATTGAAGAAATATGAAATGCAATGTTATGAAGCGCTTAATAGCTCATTCACGTTTTAATATTAACTGTGCAGTATTAAATATATATGCCCATTGCAATTCTTGCCAGTTTCTGCTTACATTGTTATTTTAATAGCTATCCACGGTTTGTCACCTCATACGTGTTAGAATAAAATCGTGCACCATGTTTGCTGTAATCGTAAAACCGTTACAGTGTTGTGAACATAAAACGTTTTACACCAGTGCGAATGGGGACACGCTGGTTTTTATCGTTTTATGCAAATAAAACATTATCTGAACGAATGACGGTGTCAACTGTACTGCCTTATCTGGCTCACCAATGAAGGGATACAGTTGTAGCTCTGTTTTAATCGAACTAATGGGTTAATGGATCTAATGCGCACATGCTCTATTAAAAACATTGGTAACAGAAAATTAATGCATGCAAAATGTTTTTGTTTTGAAATGTAACTATCATATACTTACGGATTTTATGTCTGATTTGGTTTGATTTTTACATTTTTAAACTTTTTTATGTATTCTTTTGTTCCTTTCCGTAAGCAGCAGCGAGTGGAAATGATTTTTTACTTAAAAACTTAGCTTAAAAACATAATTTCGAATGAAGTGTGACATAATATGAAATGTATTTCAATATTTTGTTGTTGTCACACATCATCGTAGATATAGTGGCACCATGGACGTAATATATAAGTGGCACTCTATGAATAAGTAATAAACTACACTCATAACTCATAAGGTCGGCATACTTGTACAATGCAATTCGATACGGATATAACAGAGACCGCATGGTTGCATTGTTTTATAATGTTCAATCTGATAAGAACTTCACAAAATCAATATTGTTATTAAATCGGTTGGCGTAGGATCGATTAATAGAAAGTTTGAAGGTATAATAAATACGATAAATACTTTGACTGCCTCAAGACCGTAGTTGTACTACCCTGACAAAGCTGAGGTCTTGGGATACAATCCCGGGTCGGGCAAGGGTCATGATTATTTGCTCGATATGGCGATAGGCTCGCTCTATATCACATTGCGGGACAGGCACGGAACATACAAGGCGAAATGTGGGTGTCCTGGTTGCAGCTCTACCTACCCCTTCTGAGAAAAAGGCGTGAATTTATGTATTTATGTATGTATATATACACAGAGAAGAAATGTATTTTAAATATTACGCCAAAATAATCAACTATGTAAAAGACATCTATTTTTAAGTCGGCTATCATGCGCTACCACGGAATAGAAAAAAACATAGTTTTTTTCTTCAAACATAGTTTAGAAAAAAACATAGTTTTTTTTCTTCCCTGTGTGCTATAAAGTAGTCTCCAACTACATACTATCAGCTTTACGCTATCGGCCTTATTCACAAACAGTTTATAAACCAAATATAGTGTTTAAAATATAATGTTTTGTCCATCCCAGACAACTTTTGAATTCAGTTTGAGCGAAGGACTAAACATTCAATAACTAAAATAGGTTTATGAAATGTCTTTGAATAAGATCGTAAGTAATTCGTTACAAAGCTGTGCTTATCCCCAAGAATCTTAAAAGAGAGAGCAGAAATATCGTATCCCTAGACCCTAGGGATTACCGCGACACCGACTGATAAGGGTTAATGAATGTGGAGATTATTGCCAGCCTATTTAACTTTCCCGTTTTGATAAGTTGAATTTCTTCTCATAAGTATAATACCTACTAGTCTATGAATTTGTAGTAAATTAAAAAATAAATAAAAAATATTTCATTTTTTAAATTAACCCAATGCACCGATATTTATTTTTCAATGTCTTTTATATCCCTAGGGTCATCCGTTCTTACTTTAGCAGAATTGTCCTCATTTTAAATATTATTATAAGTACTACCTGCTACGCTACCAATTTTTCCAACTTTTCGTGCCACTTGACGATCATTTATTTTGTTAGTGAAACTGTCCGCACATTCCAATGGAGACTGGATATATCACTGTGACATTGAGGTATTAGGAAAGCTAATTACGACAATGCTATTGTCCCGATTTTCTTCCCCAACATATGGCAACCACGTTTGTCCTTCTTGACTCACTTACGTTGTACAAACACTTTTTTACGCATGTTGTTTAATGTTTTCCAACAGGCTTCGTGACTGACGTCAATGTTTTCGGGAATTCAGTTTTCAGTAATAAGTTTATATCAGTTCTAAACTTAGAATACACACTTCATAGAATCAATTACCCATTCAACACGTCATGATAATACAATAGATATCAAAATAAGTGGCTATTGTTTGTTGCTTATGGTGACCAAATAACAATACGCTTCTAAATGGTGGCTATAGAAATCCTTACCATAATCGCTGATATGACATTAAAAAATGAAGATGCTAACCAGCTGACTAGCAGTATTATTTGCAAGCGTAATAACTTGTTTAGAAGCAACAATGGGCGCTTAAAAAACGACCTATTTTATACCTAAACTAAATTATCATACCCAATTAATTATTGATTTATATTATAGGTATCTGTATCAGCCCATATACGTCCCACTGCAGGGCACGGGTCTACTCTACAATCGAGAGTACGATTGAGAGTGGTTAGGCCATATAGTCCTCCACGCTGGCCTAATGCGGGTTGGCGGACTTACATACCATAGACATTCTTATAAATCGCTATGGTATGCAGGTTTCCTCACGATGTTTATTATAGGTACTTATTGTAATTCAGAAATATTTTTTTTCTCTCTTTCCGGCATTATCATAGTTGCTTATTGCTATTATTTATAATTACTAAGGCCAGATGAAGTAATTCAGCTGCTTTTTCAAATGTACATAATTACATGTTAAAACCAAAATATTTAATGTCACGTCATGTCATGGGTGTTGAGATATGGCGAGAATGAGAATAGCGAGGCATTGGGATCTTTTTCCAAGAAGTAAGCTTCGGTTATTGTTTTGAATTTATAAAAGCTCACCTAACATGTTTCCCAAGACTGAAATTCGTTCGCGAAATAGTGACGTAATCGCTCCCTAATTAGGTATGACGTTGTGGTACACAAATGAAATAAGTAATCGGCCAACTGTGGATGGTACTAGTTGCTCCTGAATCTATCTTTTCAAGGATACAGCACTCAAGTGCGACCTTATTTAATTTTTCTATAATAAATTCCACTTACCGGTGGCACAGGGTACTGCGTCGGAAAGTCGCAGAATTGTCTTATAATGATGTCGGATACTTTGGACATGATACAGACGTCCTGCTCCCAACAGCCTTCTTGCAACTGTCCTGTGTGCATGTGGTAGAAACGACCCAGCCCGTTCTTCTTGTCGTTATCCCAGTGCCCTTCGTAGCGATTCCCGTTTACTATTGAAAGGTTAAAAGGTTTTTGGTCAATACATTGTAAATTTGAAGGATTTTCTACATAATTCAATGCCATGCCATGAAATAACTTTGGACTATTTTATATGTTTAGATGCGCAATGTAATTTTTATCATATAAGAACATAATATACCTTTTCAGCTATTGGTATTGCATGTCCTATAAACCAAAAAGGTAAACAATAAGAGTGTAAAACAAATTATGAAACACGTAGAGGAATCGTTAAAATGTCCACATGACGATTATAAATGTGAAATAAATTACAATTTAAATCATGAAAACAATTAAACGATTTTTAGTTTCATCGAACAAAGCTAAACTGGTAGAATATTTTATATTGAAGAGGCGGGTAAGTAGTGTTTAGCATTAGAAATATAAAAACTGACTCAGAGAATCAAAAAATGGACATTACCAAATAAATATTCTAGGGACAAATCCGTAGGGAAACGCCATAAATGTACATATTATTACCGCATAATAATCGGGCGCAAATTGCATATTAATTTTACTTACGTTGCACAAACATTCCCAACCCAGCTTTCTTGCTCTTCATCCAGTATCCAACATATAAGGTTCCATCGGCATACCACATTTTGCCGTAACCGTGTCGATAACCCTTCTTCCAAAAGCCAAAGTACACGTTCCCGTTGGCATAGTAATGCCAGCCGATTCCTTCAGGCTTACCTCGGACCCACTCACCACGGTATTCAAGACTGTATGTGCCGTTCTGCAGAAGATTACTGAGAGTTCCGAAACCGTGCCTACAACATTTGTTTTTGGAGGTAGGTAATCAATCTATGTTTGTTTTTTATATTCACAGTACCCACATATCTGTGAGCTACCGTTCTTAAATTATTGATCATCATCGACGTGTAAACCAGTGGAGAGGTCACGGGTGCGAATCTTGGGTCACAACTCTAACTTTGGAAATATATACGTGGTGTCAATCAATTATCACGCACTTTAATAGTAAATGAAAACTGCTAATCATGGTCTCTATTAGGTATTACGTGTTAAATTTTAAGTCAATTACTACCTACTTATTGACTACTATTCTGTGTTGGGTAGGGACTGGCCGGTTTAAATGTTGCTATATTTGTCAGCCCATAAAATACCCCTTGCAGGGTACGGGCCTCCTCGGCAATCCAGAGAACGATTGCGAAGGCTGCTGGCAAACAGTCCAACCGGTCGGTGGTGAAGAAAAACACCGTGAAGAAACCCGCATACCTACTATAGTGATTCGGAAGAATTTCTATAGTATGTAAAAGTCCGTTAACCCGACTAGGCCAGGGTGGTGGACTATATACAAAACCCTCTCAAATCTCTAGCTAACTCTTGATTAAAAAAGAAGTGGGTGATTATATTATCAATTGATAAGTACAGTCCAGTGGTGCAGTAGAGCTTGATTAGGACATACCTGAACCCTTTATACCAATCACCTTCATATAATTTTCCATTTACCGTGCGAAATGAACCTTTCCCTGCAAAAAATAACTCTAGACACGAAAAATTCACCTATTAAATACGACATTTTATCAATGCCGGATTAAGGTATGAGGCATGGGGTCATATCTATACTAATATTATAAAGCTGAAGAGTTTGTTTGTTTGTTTGAACGCGCTAATCTCAGAAACCGCTGGTCCGATTTGAAAAATTATTTCAGTGTTGGATAGTACATTTATCGAGGAATGCTATAGATTATATATCATCACGCTATGACCTATAGGAGGGAAGCAGTAGTGACATTTCTAGCAAATACGAGGAAATTTTATTCGTGGTCCGATTGGTCGATATTCTATATTGATAGTCGGAATAGAACATTTTGACCGCCATTTTGAAACGTGTATCTGCACCCGGGCGGAGCCGGGCCGGACCGCTAGTTGGTAATAAGGGGTCCTTGTTTTGCTTGTTTTGCCAGCGTTATTCTATGACTTGTTATAAATTATGACGAGCAGAAAATCAGATACTTGTGGAATAGCATAACATTGCTATAGTAGGTATGCACTTAATCCTTTTCAGAATAGCAATATTCACATGAAAGATATGAACATTAAAGTGAGGGGCGGCATTATTCTAATACGATCTAATTTGTGTAATAAAATATATTATAGAAAGATAATAATATTAACTAACGGTTTCACGACTTAGGCAAAAAAGATTTGAATTGAATAATGATGTAGTTTACTAAAACACTCCCAAATCACCTTCTTTCAAATCATTTTTCCATTCACCAATGTATCTATCGAACCTCGACGTGAAAATGGCGTGGTGTAAACCATTTTTGATTGACTTTTTTTCAGCAGCAATCAACAGTGGCGTAAAAATTCGTGGTTTCTGATAAAATGGCATGTTTACTAAAAATATTGCGGTTATTTACAAATACAAACATTGTCACAAATTTGACAATGTTGTGTTATTGATTACTGTCAGTTGTCGCACATTAATAGTAAAAAAATAGTGCAGACGTCTGAGGTAAGCATGTAATGCTGTAATAAAAAAATCAAATAAGAGGCCTCGGGTTTCATCCGAGAGTATCCTCATATGTAACGTAGTCGTTAGCATATCTTTTGGTAAAGGTAAAATATATACGGTCTATCTATCATTCGTAGCATGAAGCATCTCTACGTTGTAATACCTCAATGATCTCTACTCAATCTATGTCAAAATACCTGAGGGACCACCATAATTATTTGTTTTCAAATCCTGAAGATCTTGGTGGACCTTTCAATATCAACATCTAACAAACACACTATCGCCCAAATACTCGAACGCCATTCAAATAATAAGTTAGTCAGTGCCCACTTACAGCCGCTGCCAATAAACAATCCCAATCCAAAATTTTCCGTTTGAGATTGACAGCTCAATCTTTTTTCTGATACTATATTGCCAATAATCAATCTCAGTAGTGATAAAACTATGGCAACATGTTAAGAGACCAATCGAAAAGTAGAAAACAATGCAGATTGATTTCAATCTAATTTTTTTCGATTGATTATTGGCATCGGCCGTTAGCCAGTACATTTAAGCAGCAGTAACGTAGTTAAGCGCAACTTATATTTAAGTTGCGTTCCAGTATTCGGGCGATAAGATTGATATATAAAGGAGATGGGCCAGAAATGTATGGGCCTTGGGCCGTTTGTAGTACATTACACCAAATTTACTTAGTGAAATTGGCATTCGATTTCTGTATGAAATACTATTATACGTTACATATTAGCTTTATACAAAAATAAATACCAAGCCAAGAACAGCAACACTACAAGGGGACAATATGGCGTCTGAAACGGCATGTTTGACAACCGATGTCAAAACTTGACATTTATGAAATATGAAGTCGTAATTCGTTTTCCTATAAATCAAATATTATTTTTAGTCGTCTGTGCTATAAATTACTGTACTCTATATAACTCGTAAATGTTTTTACGTCAACGGAATTAGTATCATACTTTATTGATCATCTTATATAATATAACATAATGTCTATACAATAAATTGCAACAAGTCTGTCAGAATCTCGTCATGTTTATAGTTATTTAATATTAAGAAAGTGTACCTATATCTGGCCGTAAGTGCGGTGCATAATACCTGCTAAACAACCTATTTAAATAATCCACAATAAAAATCTGCTAGGCATGAGATACAGCACGGCACAGACTGATCACTTGTCCCGACTGCTAGCATCTTTTTTTTTTTTTTTTTTCTCGCGGGGAAAATCCCTTTACGGACCATCCCACCCCCGAAGGGGCGGGGGTGTGTCGGACTCACCGGTGCGCCTTCCGGCCCAGCGAGACGTGGAGCTGGGTCGGGTCCCTATCGTATTCTGCGCACCGAAATACCGACTAAAAACCCCGCGTTGGCCACCATCGGTGCACTTTGGAGACGGCCCCGGGATACCGCTCAACAGACGCGCCAGGACCGCCTCCTTGTGCACCGCCGCTTAAAGCGACGCGGCTTCAAACGCTTTTGGCGTTACGTCTCGGGGGCCGCCAGGATAGGGACGGCAACCCCGTGTGGCCTCTGCGGCGCCGGGTTAGTTGGCGTCCCGGCGCCTAGTACGTCGTCTGCGGTGACGACGAGCGGGATCGTTCTGCTCCCGATCCCGCTCGGCGCTCTCCTTCTGCAACATGACGCGCTCGCAGAAGGAGAGCATGGCTCGCCACGACCTCTGGCTGCCGACCATGGCGGCGACCACGGCCGGCAGCGAGAGGTCTCCACCCAAAACCGCAGTGAGAGCGCTACGCTCCTCGTCCCAGGCTGGGCATTCCTCGAGTGTGTGCTGGGCCGTGTCCTCGCGGCAGTTGCCACAGTGGTGGCACACGGCGGACTCCTCGGCTCCGGCTACGCGACACAGGTACGCACCGAAGCAGCCGTGCCGTACAATCAAGAATACGATTGAGAGTGATTAGGCCATATAGTCCACCACGCTGGCCTAGTGCGGGTTGGCGGACTTACATACCATAGAAATTCTTATGAATCGCTATGGTAAGCAGGTTTCCTCACGATGTTTTCCTTCACCCCAGTGGCGGCGTAAGGTAGGTTGGCACCCGGGGCGGTTTTGTAGTGAGCACCCCTACATAAACATAACACCCAATACTAAACAATCCTACACCGGACATATCGTGCACTTATCAAATCTGACTTTTATCGGAGGAAAGCTATTGTGCTCTTCTTTGGGTGGCCCGGAGGCGGCTGGAACTGTATGTTAGTGTCACTGGCCTTCCAGCCTGGCACGTTAGGGATGTTTTGGCCGAGCCGGGTCCCTCACAAAACCTCCGCTAGCATACCGACTAAATTCCTTGGATGACCGTCACACGCTTTATGGGCGGCTCCAAACTTCACAAGGCGAGAAGCGCATGGCCTCAGCGTCCTATAGAAAATCATTACTGGTTTTTTTTTTATTCTTGCCCGGCATTATAGCCGCATTGCACCTGATGGTGAGCGCAAATGCCGCCCAGGCAGAGTATCCATTGGTATCGGACGGCAGTCCCATGCTAATAGATACAATTATGCCGGCCTGCAAAGATGCCTTTTCACACTATGGCGGAAAGACCCAGGATTATAGGAAGGAGGGAACACGTGAGACGGCAAACAATTCCACAGCCTGACGGTGCGGCACAAAAAATAATTTCAGAACCGTTTGGTTCGCGCCGGGATGGTGTGGACCATCAAGCTATGGCTTCGCAAGCCAGCACGCGTGGTTCTGGTTAGGAATGGAGTGGAGGGGATCAAGTTGAACAATTCCTCAGAGCATTCACCGTGATACAGGCGGTAGAACACGCTTAGAGAGGCGACATCCCTCCGGAGATGTAGCGACTCTAAGTTGCTCGTAACGTCTGCATCATTCACAATGCGGATGGCCCGCCGCTGCAATCCATCCAAGGCATCGAGCAGGTACTGGGCGGATCCATCCCAGAGGTGCGAACAGTACTCCATACCCGGCCGGACCTGCGCTTTATACAAGCGATAAAGCTGACCGGGCGTGAAGAACCGACGCACCCTGTTCAGGACTCCAACCCTGCGTGATGTGGCAGATATTACGCCCTCGATGTGATTCCTTGGATTGAGATCACAGCGGATATCCACACCAAGGATACTCAGGTCATTCCGCACTGAGAGGAGAGCACCCTGAAGAATGGGGAGGGTAGAGAACGGGGATTTTTTGCACGTGAACGCACACACCTGGGTTTTCTTGGCATTGAACATATTCCTGGAACCCCATGTAGAAATGAGATCCAAGGTCCGGTTGAGCTCAATGACAAGATCTTCGCGTCCCTTCACAGTTTCGACTCGGCAACCCGGAGGCCCGCAGTGGTATCGCCCATGGACCGTGCTGTCATCTGCATAGCAATGCATGTTGCCAAGCGACAACATGTCATTGATATGCAGAATAAACAAGGCGGTGGACAGCACCGAGCCCTGTGGAACTCAGACATTTACCGACATGAGCGCCGAAGCGTGTCCGTCGACGACTACACTTATTCTACGCCCGTGCAGAAAGCCGGAAATCCACGAACACAGGTTGCTGGGCAGACCGTATGCCGGATTTCTTCTTTTGAAGGGTGCGACTGTTTCAAAACGCGGCGCCAGTTAAATATGTTTAGGTCGTCTACGTCAAAGATGAGGCCATGCGCCTTGTCGCTCATATCCAAGTTGCTGTAGGTAAGGGCGCACCGCCCCCTGCACAGTATGCCAAGCCCAGCGTAATGTCGCCTCTTATGACGGTTAGGTAATACCGTGGCGAAATTCTCATACTCTACGACAGGGTAGAGGCGCCGCAGCGGTTCATTCATTTATTGCCCGGCAACCCTTTTGTGCAGGTGGCAGTGAGCGGGATCGTTCACCTCGCGATCCCGTCTCGTGCTATTCTTCTGCGAGATCACGACTCGTGCAAGCGGATAATCTCAAATTTATCCGCTACGAGGCCCAGCTACCGAATTTGGCACCCCCTGGTGCTTGGTACCCGGGGCGGACCGCCCCTCCCGCCCCCCCTTTACGCCGCCACTGCTTCACCGTTTTAGTGCGTGGTGATTGACTATCAATACACACATGACTGCGAAATGTCAGAGGTGTGCCCTATGTGCATATGAATAAATAATCATTTTATTATTAGGCATATGCACTTAATAAGCTCTTAGTTATTATAGTCCATACAAATGAATACGCTATAAAAATGGAATAGAATCTGATAGCAGCCATGTTTATTTCTATACCTTAATGTCTAGTAAAAGAACATACTAGCAATCATTTCTGTACAAGCTAACATTTCAAACATTATCTTTAGTTTACCCCTAGAAGTCTAATATACTTTGGTATATTAGACTTCTGCATACTTAAAAATAATATTACCCTAAGGTTTAAGATATTATTTTTCAAATAATGTATTTGACATTAATTCTAACTGGTTATTTCTGAGCACACATAAGGAAAAAGTACGATTAATTGATGAAAGAAAACTAAAATCAAACAAAACTTAAGGACAATAAAGTACAACCAGATCTTGCTTTATATTTTTTATTTATATTCACCTAAAAATAATCTCCAGTCAAAACATCTAGGAACAATGCCGGTGCTCCTATATTGTACTATTGGTAGCCCAACCTAAAGGCTTAATACCACAGTATGATCATGGTATGAGTACAGCAACCCACTGTCCAGTATCCAGCCATGTTCCTTTCAACATGAAGCACTTGAGGGTGTTAAGTATGTCCAAAAGAATCGAGATTGATACAATCTTCTTACGGCGGAGATGGAATAAAATCTTGCTCATTGTCTACAGCTTGATTTATTTGCAGCCAGCAGTTTGTACAGATAATTGCTTGTCCTGATAACTAAAACAAAATAAAAAAGATTTAATATTGAAGATATCGAAGAATTATGATGAATAAATAACTCTTTGCAGTCACATGTGTATGATCCCAGGTCTTCTTCTTTAAACAATAGCGGACTATTGTTTAAAGAAGCATCTTAGCAGGCCGGCCGGATAATTGTATGAAATGTCTTGGGACAGTCATCTGATGCCATTAGATATTCCGCCTGGATGGCATTTGTGCTTACCATCAGACATAGTGTTGTTATTATGGAAATAATAATAATAATATAATATATTATACATAACACAAGATCATCTGAGTGTCCAGAGGGAAATAAAAGAAAATGTAATTCATTTAACAATTTAAACAACAATATATAAAATATCACTTCTTACATATTTATGTACTAGTAGACTTGTCCTGTGGACACAATGCAATTCAGCTCTAACATGAATACTTTTGTAATACTCCATACTTTGTATTGACCTTGATTAATTGGCATAAAACATACATTTCCCAAGTTAATGAAGAAAATAGAATACTTACTTCTTATTCTGCCATTTCAGCAATAAAACGTTTTGAAATACTCTACACGAGAGTGAATTGGCAGCCCATGTAGTTACTAAGATTCTGTTGAATGATAGAATCCATTTCAATTTTTGATTGCAGAAGTGCAATTCAACCATTTCACAACAATTGCAGAAGTGTAATTCAAGCAAAGCGCCACTTTTGATGTGCTGAAAAGCAGAATTGTGGGTTAGAAGAGAAATATGAACATAGAAAAACATAACAGTATTACTTACATGTGGCATTCTAAACAATATATAATATGTTTACTCACCAAAATACGAACTAGTTATTGCGTTTAAACGTCAAGATATATTATCTGCGAGAATCAGAATCCATAAAACAAAGCCAGGTATACAGAGAAGCAAATACACATTTGCGAAATGTATGCGAATAATAAAAAATAATACGAATTACGGCCACAGACGTAGACAGATAACACAGAGTTTTGCAATTGCTGTCAAGTTAAACATTTTCGTTCTTAAACTAAAATCATGTAATATAAATAAAATAATAAAAGTGACTACTTTAACAACATATATCGTCTTTTAAAAAGCGAAGAATATAGAAAAAGAAATATAGACAATAATTATAATTTGTAGGGGGGTTTTAAAAATAAGACATATTCAAGTTAAAGATAATGGGTTCGCGTATTTTTGAACGAAATGACAATTAGGCATCATGGAGGACAGATTAAAGTAGAAAATATTGCTTCTGAACTAAAACAATCGCATTTTTGTATAAAGCCCCCTATTGTCCAAGAAATCTAAATGTATTTTATTTGAATTCCACATTTTTTTCTAGAATTTGTATTAGACGTACACAAAACGGCCCAAGATAGCACATCTCCTTTCATATTAAAATGATATGACAACGTATCAATAATTCTAGTAATGTTAATGTCAACTAATGTAATAAAACACAAATAACAGGACTAAATTGTTTATTACACTATTAACTTATTTCAGGCTTGTCCGTGAGCCTTCTTTAATCCCCGGCTGAGTTCCACTCGTTGCTGGTACTCCTCTCTGAAGCCTTGCAGCGCCAGCTCGTGTTGGCTCTTCATCGCTGAGTTACTCTTTATGTACTTCTCTATACACGCGATGCATTTGTTGTCCAGCTCTATGTCTTGTTCGGATAATCTCTCAGACTTACTTTGCTGAATTGGCGTTGGTAGGATCTGAAATGGTGGCAACAGGTTAGTATTTTATTTTTATTTATTATTGATTTTACGCTGTCATCTTCAGCTACAGGAAGTTTACAATCAATCATTGGACGTAGGCGTAGACCAAAAAATCCCACCATTATTAGATGGAAGATATGCATGCATTAAATTGACTCAGAGTCAGGGCAATAATGAATCAAAATCAGCACTGTGTTATTGCTTCTGTTATCACACAGTACCATGCTGAGAATTGAAATTATGGAAATGCCACGCAACTTATTTAATTACGTGTTTTTAACCTTTTAATTTTTATTTTTTAAATGTTTTATAATAATGTATTGCATGTGGCTAATTTCAAGATAATAAAAGCATTTTCTGTGTTTCAAATGAGGATTGGTGGATAAAATCACCTGTTCAGCTAAGGCGTGTGCGGTGTCACCTTCAGCTACATCTTCGAGTATAGCATGTCGCAGAGACGTCAACAAGACTGCTTCCCTGATGATGCCGCTTTGTAAGATCTCCAGCATCAGACTGTCCATGCTATTGTGCCATGTTAGGTAGAATGTCATTGGCCCAAAGTGTCTTGTAGATCTAAAAAAAACATTATGTACATCCTGTTTCAGCCCATATACGTCTCACTGCATGGCACGGCCCTCCTCTACAATCGACAGTACGATTGAGAGTGGTATGCACACACAAAATTATACAAATAAAAACGAAACCCACAATCATAAAAGTACAATTGGAAGTCTTATTGAATAAAGGCAGTGTCTTAAACAACCATGGGATGGATACAAGAAAAGGATTAACAAAGGGCAGTATAATAAGGTAAGGTATATTGCAATATAATAAGGTAATATGCCAATCCGCCCTAGGCCAGCGTGGTGGACTATATGGCCTGACCACTCTAAATCGTACTGTCGGTTGTAGAGGAGGCCGTGCCCTGCAGTGGGACGTATGTGGGCTGATACAGAAGGTAATATGATCAAGGTTTATTGAGAATGTGTTTGATTGCAAAATCATACACTTATCAGAATATTGTTTCTTTCTCTCTCTCTCTCTCTCACTTCAGACACAGGAAGTCCGTATTAGCCAAATATATGTAAGTACCCTTATTCATAGACAGTTAGACCCAATTTTAGCGACGAATTCTTTGTCGCTTTCGACTGACTTTCGTATTAAGATTGAGCAAGGAAGACAAAACTGAGATAATAGGATAATAAATTGTCTATTATTAAGGCATTTTGTCTGTGAGGCATCTCACTGTGACCACATTCATACAGAAAAAGTACCAAAAGCTATAAAAAAAGTCATACCTTAATAAGTCATAGCTCTTGTTCATATCAACATGTTGGTATGTGATACTGGTGACCTTTTGGTAGGTAGGCTCATCAGGTTCGTACTGGACACATGCCCGGTCCAAAACGAACTCATACTTCTGTCTCTCCCAACAAACTGTTGAACTTCTCCTGATCCACAAACATAAGCGGCTCTCTTAATTTCCTTCCATTTGTTGGAAAATAAACCTATAAATATGGGAGTTCAGTTTATATATGTATATTAAAGTAATAGAAATTAATTCGTCAATTTTTTTAATATCATCAATTTGGATGATATATCCATAGTTTTTGCTAACATCATAATTTAAACCGTTGCGTAATTTAGAGTCCTTAAAAATAAAAGATTGTACATTAATATGTGTACACTGTACAGTAATTTAAAAAAAGACGTGTGGCACTCGGAGACTGCCGCGGTAAAGGTATTGCATAGCATTTTTTATCAACTTATGTAGTTATAATTATTTATTTATTTTATTTATGCAGTATCTTTTTTCCTTTGTTTTTCTTTGATATTAATTGTACAGATATTCACTGTTGTACGTGCGAGCTTCGTAGAGTCGTACCATGGCTCAAGGCCTGCGATAGAAGCTATGCAATAGCTTAAAAGGCAAGAAATATTGTTGCGTTTTTATTGCCAAAGTTTTAGTCGCATTGTCTGAAGTCACTAAAACTACTACCTGGCTTCGTTTCGCAGTCAGTCTGGATATCTCTTGTATTAAACATATTGAGTTTCAATATTCTCTACCTGTTTATTATTTATAACTCTGTTTTTTGATAAGCTAAATGTTATGCTATGTTAGTATGGCAAAAGTTTAAGTTTAGAATTATAGGAGTTAAGTAAATTCACTAGAGTTGTGTGTATCATTAATATTATGTTATTTTAAACTGTTATTCCTTTTTATTGTGTACAATAAAGAATTAATTATTAAAAAAACAAATATGTTAATAAACATACCTGGTTTAATCTTTTTCTGACATCATGGTCACAGCTCCGTAATGTACCATCTGGATCTCTGTACAATAAAAAGCAATGCACAGCAAGTTATTAAAAGAAAAATTATCACCAAAAATGTAGTTAGAGGATAATGTAAAAAAAATAATTTACATACATACATACATAATCGTCACGACTGTATCCCATAGGGGTAGGCAGAGACTATAGACTGCCACTTTACTCGATCCTGACATACTACTTTCGCTTCATCCACTTTCATCAACGTCTTCATGCATTCTCGTCGGTTCAGGGTACTTTTAACCTGACCCTTGTGGAGGGTATTACCGATTTGGATGGTGTATGTTCGGTGAGGTCGACCCCTACCAATTCTTCCATCCACACTCAAAATAATTTCGATACCATATATGGGTAGTTCTACGATAAGAGGTTTCGAGCCCATAGAAGATGCGGCCAGGGAGAAAAGTTGGACATTTTTCATGAAAATGTTAAATTATGCTAATTAACCCATTGATTAACCTTTTCACCCAAGGGCAGGTCACTTCACACATATTTTATTACTTTTTCGAAGGCCAGGGTAAATATCGAGACCAGGGGAGAGATTCGGGCAATGAAATAATGAATTAAATTAATACAATCAACTTTTATTAAACATTACACTTAACTTTTAATCGGAAAGCGAATTGATCCGCCGGACGAAAGGGTACCCTCCCGAGATGGGCCGCCGGGACCCCACTTCCGGTCACCAACCGGCACGACGGACCCACCCAAGATTATGCGCGGCATGGTGAGGCAGCCTCTCGAGGTGGTTAGCCCCGATTGGGCCCCTGTACTATACCGCGGGTGGCTAGCGGACAACCGCTTCTACGGGTCTCCCTGGCCGGCGGATCAACATTCCTCCCTTCGACAAACGACCGAAAATACCCACACGGTACAACCTCATGCCCTCGAAGAAACCGGAAAACAATTGGCTGATCCCGGAACGCGATCCCCTTACGGAGATCACTATGGCGGTCTTTACGCCTCGTGGACGGTGGTAGCTACCCGGGTGGACACATAAGTCCTACCACCACTAAACTTCAATATACGGTATATTATATATAAATCTGACTTCAGTACAATCTAACTATATTTAAATTACTTTGTGACTACATTATATGATATATTTTAGCTCCCCTGGCTAGTAAGTCTCTCCCTGGTAATTAACTTGGCAGGGGAAATACGCCAGGGGAAAGACGTTTTCATGATAAATTCAAATATTGTAATCGACGTATAACATTTTTGGCTTAATTAAATATCCCACTTGAATTAGTACAATATTATTGAATAAATGCAAATATTACACAAATGAATCAAATCATTAATATAACTTTTATGACTTACCAGGGGAGAGATATAATGACTTTGCGAGACCACTACACCGCACGTACGCGTCGCGACAACTAGCAAAATGGCGGCCTCTAAAGGCTCGCTTGTCATTTGTGGCTAACTTCACGACGTTAGATGTCCTTGAGAGGAATTTGCAATACTTCCGTTTTATTTTTATGTTGGTATTAGTGGAACAAAATTTGCCAGGGTAAAGATACAAAAAATATGGGACAAAGTTTAAGTTTAGAAAATATACACAAAAAACATACTTTGTTGGATTTTTTCTTAAAATTATTGTAGTATATTTATTAAAATACATACTTAACATGCTTTAGTTTAGAAAGCGATACAAACAAATTAGGTACGGCAGTAACTTTAACTAAAATCGGCAAAGGGACAGGCCAGGGTAGATACTTTTTTGGACTTTGTTGGCAATTTCAGAAAAAAATATAATATTTCAGCATTTAATAGTGACTCTATTCATTGAAGTACATTAAAATGGTGTAATTGATTGTAAATGATTGGACAATATGGAATAAAAAACCTATTAAATATTGATTGCCGTTCAAGTTACCTCTTATCGTAGAATCACCCATATACTGGTGGTGGATGTCATTGTAGCTAGAGTAACTATGTTAAGTCTCAGGATGGTGAGCACAATGGAATGACAAGCATTGCTTTGTAATTCATGGTTTTACAACACCATGGTGTAGTAGTGTATAACATACCTCTCTACAATGATTCTGTGTTCATTTGCAACACCAAATGTGATGTCAGTGAAAAGATACTTGCTCGAGTCATATCCCTGCAATGCTGGGTCTCGGGATAAAACATCATCTATATGTGTTTGAATCTGAAATGTATAACATGGTTATAATAACTTTGTTAAATTATAAATGTTTATATATAGGTTTAAATTCAAAAGTAAGGTTCCTGTTGATGAAGCTAAAATATTCATAATATTCTAATTATTAAATATCTACCATTATACTATATATATTCTGTTACATATTAAGAAATCAAAACTTTTGTATGTATGTAACAAATAACAGTATAATTGTCTTGGTTCATATTATGTTAATAATCTAATTTAATATTTAAATCAAGGCCTTAACCACCATATAAAAATTCTTCAACATTTTGCACACTGTTTTTAACATAAAAACCAACTTGGAATGTACTTAACTTATATTAAGAGATTCATTTACCTTGACCACAGGAGGCATCTGTAGGAGCTTGCTCGCATTGACATTGGCTTTTCCGATTTCCGCTTCCAGTTCCTCGTTGGTCAAGAACTTATACGTCGGAGTTCTTAGTACGTGCAAACCTTGGTTAGTCTTTTTGCGGAAAACTTTCGAAAAGTCGGCTCTTGTTAATCTTTTAAGTAACGTTTGAACATTCGATGAGAAAAATTTAGGAGCCGGGTCTTGTTCTCCATCTGTAATATTCGTATTGCAGATTGTTACAAATACTTATTACACATTTATAAATCATAAAAGAAAATATTTGTTGTGTTTTTACCTACCATAGAAGGAGGGTACGATACTTAATCTTCGACATGGAATTAATACAAATTGTATTTCACTCTGTCTTGTTATAACGTATTTGAAATGGTTTGTAGGAATTTTTCGAAATAATAGCGACATTTTACAAATTCCTAAACAATAAATATATTAAATGAGAACCTAACCTAAAAATCTAAACAATATTTTTTTTCTATGCTAGTGTTGTACCTTGCAGTAGATTACCATGAAACAATCGGTAAATCGGTATATTCCTCAATAGCGAGAATGTCAGTCTTTTTCTGATTCTGATTATCGTGTTGCAATTAAATATGATGGATTCAAATAATTCAATTAAATTAATTATTTGAATCCAGCATCCATAATGTATACAAAAGTGCTGATTGTAACCAGGATAACCATAATTAAATTATTATTTGAATCTACCAATAACAATAGTATTTTCAAGCTGTATCTTAATGAACAGAAATGTAAAGCTGAAAACACATTGTAGGTTTTTGTCTTACGCATAGAGTAAAGAGTACAAAACTATGGTAAAGAGCACATCTTACATGGTTCGTACGGGTCGTCAGAGGGCCCACGTACGTTTTTATTTTTTTAATTTCAATGACAAAGGACGGTTTTCTCGTCTGCCAATGACTAAGCTTTTAGGGATGGAAGAGTCGATTTTTATGTACTCTTTATCTCATCTCTATATAAACAAATGAATAATATATTTTATTAAATGAAATCAATCCTAGTTGGCGCTTATTATAAACAGTTCTTATCTGTGATAACCTGTGGTACTATCACATTCGTAATCACATTCGAGTTTGCAACTGTTTTATTGTCAAAATCAATGATTCAATTAACATTAAATCACACATCAATCAATTATATAATACTGTGATTGATTAAATTCTGTACACAAACATAGATTACATATTGAGAATAAATTTACTGTGGAAAAATGTTAAGCAACAATGCCGTGTACACATATTAGAAATACTTATGTATAAAATGTGTGAATTCCAAAGTAGGCAAGATTGTGTTTCGAGCACACGTCTTGTTCTTGTTGTCTTTTTTTATATATTTCTACTACCAGTGTCATTTTAAAAGAAAACAAAAAAGAGACTACCTGAAGACAAATAACAAGGTTAACTTTTTCCTATTATAATTCCTAAAACAGCGCGTGTATTTTGAAATTTTAACATCAATAACTTAATATTTGATTGTATAAAAAATTACTCCGTTATCTTTAGTATGATACTTTATTATCTTTAGTACAAATAGGTACTGACTATTTGTTCCCATACTTCTTACTTTAAGTGAGCATATTTGTATTCTTTACATTTAACATTATAAATAATTTCTCTATTACGCACATACTCTAATCATTTTTCTTCCATTTTTTAAATTAACGCACAGACGAACTTTTGGCTAATTACTGATAATTAAATAAATAAATACACTCAACAATCACATACATAGTCCTAACCCCACATTAACATCAATTAAGTGTTGTTTCGTGGGTATCGGGAACTACGAGAGACTTTTCGGTCTCTCAAACATCCAGACCCGAGACCAATACTTACTGGGTCTCACAAACATTTGTCTCGGTGCGGGGCTCGAACCCGTGGCCTCTCGTTTCACAGGCGGCGTCTAACCAACTGCGCCACGGAGGCTGTCAATTACGTCCAGTCTAGTATTTACAAACAACTGGTCAAAGAACTGCGGTATTTATTTCTGTTAAGTCAAGTTAGATTACCAGCAACACTTCATGTAAATAATTAGAAATGTCCAAATTGTATTCAAATTTTTAAATTGTATGCAGATTGAATGAAGAAAATTATACCTTGCATGTATTATAAATTCTAATTTAATTGTAAGTTTTAAGAAATGTTATATTAGTTTGGCTTAAAAAGCTGATAGCCATATTTACAAAACCTATTTTTGTGTAAACTCAAGTTTGTCCACAATCGCAAATCACTCAAAAGCGCTGTGGTGCACGGAGAAACCATTATTTCTTTCTCTCTTCAAATTTAATTACATTGGACATTATTATCATTACTACTATTGGACTACTAGTATAAATGTACATTGTATAAATTATGAAAGAATATTTTAATGAAAGCGTTGAAGATATTTTTTACTTTCATTTCTAGTTCCTAATTTCACCACTTGTCAATTTATGTTAGTTGCGCTGTATGTCTCAGACGTTTTTTGTTTTTGAAGGTCATGCCCTCGAATTTCGACCGACAGTGTGCACAACAAAAGAATCTATTGTTCAGATCGCTGTAAGACGCGTTGCTCTAGTATTTATGGCCGCTTCTTTACTCTATGCGTAAGACAAAAACCTACAGTCTGTTTTCAGCATAAAGCTGAAAACACACTGTAGGTTTTTGTCTTACGCATAGAGCAAAGAGTACAAAACTATGGTAAAGAGCGCGTCTTACATGCTTCGTACGGGTCGTCAGAGGGCCCACGTACGTTTTTATTTTTTTAATTTCATTGACAAAGGACGGTTTTCTCGTCTGCCAATGACTAAGCTTTTAGGGATGAAAGAGTCGATTTTAATGTACTCTTTATCTCATCTCTATATAAATAAATAAATAATATATTATTTAAAATGAAATTAATCCTAGTTGGCGCTTATTATAAACAGTTCTTATCTGTGATAACCTGTGGTACTATCACATTCGTAATCACATTCGAGTTTGCAACTGTTTTATTGTCAAAATCAATGATTCAATTAATATTAAATCACACATCAATCAATTATATAATACTGTGATTGATTAAATTCTGTACACAAACATAGATTACATATTGAGAATAAATTTACTGTGGAAAAATGTTAAGCAACAATGCCGTGTATACATATTAGAAATACTTATGTATAAAATGTGTGAATTCCAAAGTAGGCAAGATCGTGTTTCGAGCACACGTCTTGTTCTTGTTGTCTTTTTTTAATATATTTCTACTACCAGTGTCATTTTAAAACAAAACAAAAAAGAGACTACCTGAAGACAAATAACAAAGTAAACTTTTTCCTATTATAATTCCTAAAACAGCGTGTGTATTTTGAAATTTTAACATCAATAACTTAATATTTGATTGTATAAAAAATCACTCCGTTATCTTTAGTATGATACTTTATTATCTTTAGTACAAATAGGTACTGACTATTTGTTCCCATACTTCTTACTTTAAGTGAGCATATTTGTATTCTTTACATTTAACATTATAAATAATTTCTCTATTACGCACATACTCTAATCGTTTTTCTTCCATTTTTTAAATGAACGCACAGACGAACTTTTGGCTAATTACTGATAATTAAATAATGACCCCACATTAAGATCAATTAAGTGTTGTGTCGTGGGTATCGGGAACTACGAGAGACTTTTCGGTCTCTCAAACATCCAGACCCGAGACCAATACTTACTGGGTCTCACAAACATTTGTCTCGGTGCGGGGCTCGAACCCGTGGCCTCTCGTTTCACAGGCGGCGTCTAACCAACTGCGCCACGGAGGCTGTCAATTACGTCCAGTCTAGTATTTACAAACAACTGGTCAAAGAACTGCGGTGTTTATTTCTGTAAAGTCAAGTTAGATTACCAGCAACATCTCATGTAAATAATTAGAAATGTCCAAATTGTATTCAAAATTTTTAAATTGTATGTAGATTGAATGAAGAAAATTATGCCTTGTATGTATTATAAATTCTAATTTAATTGTAAGTTTTAAGAAATGTTATATTAGTTTGGCTTAAAAAGCTGATAGCCATATTTACAAAACCCATTTTTGTGTAAACTCAAGTTTATCCACAATCGCAAATCGCTCAAAAGCGCTGTGGTGCACGGATAATTGTTATTTTTTTCTCTCTTCAAATTTCATTACATTGGACATTATTATCATTACTACTATTGGACTACTAGTATAAATGTACATTGTATAAATTATGAAAGAATATTTTAATGAAAGCGTTGTAGATATTTTTTACTTTCATTTCTAGTTCCTAATTTCACCACTTGTCAATTTATGTTAGTTGCGCTGTATGTCTCAGACGTTTTTTGTTTTTGAAGGTCATGCCCTCGAATTTCGACCGACAGTGTGCACACAACAAAAGAATCTATTGTTCAGATCGCTGTAAGACGCGTTGCTCTAGTATTTATGGCCGCTTCTTTACTCTATGCGTAAGACAAAAACCTACAGTTTGTTTTCAGCATAACTAACGCTAGTATATATAAATAAATATATAATACCATGCAATATTAATATTTTTGAGGGTTTCTCTGTAAATATAAATTCTTCCAGGCTACCCTAAAAGTGAATTTAGTGAATTCATAACGTGTCAGCGGATTTATAGTCAACATTGACTTATATTCTACCGATAGACGAGGCGCGTCATAGAAACTATTTGTCCCGTATTTGTCAAAAGCTCAGTAGCGACATCTAGTACGTTTACTTGAATAATACAAATTATGATCAAAGATTATTAGACAGACAAGACAGTTCATGTCAATAGTAGCTTTGCCTAAGATACTGCCTACGTATTTGTAATGATATAAAAATATTTGTAATGTTTTTTTTTATTTACGTGAATTATTCATGTAAATGATGTAAATGAAACTAAATACTCTTACAAGTGTACAAGTCTGTCAATCAGTGTACAATCAGTCTGACATTTATTATAATAACATTCATGAATTTTTAATAAGCTGATAAGCTTTTTTCGAGACTAATAGACAAAAGGAATGGTACACCAGAAGTTTTCAAAAATGACTACCGCATTTGGAATATCAGAAATCTTGGTGTCGAAAATGAATTGAACAAATATAAGTATGTTCTCATGGTAGCCACTTATATCCGTTGCAATAATTCTGGACAAATATTATAGATATCTCCTTTTTTCGTAACCGACGCAGAAGAATATAAAAGAATTTTAAATGATATTAGTCTTCAATAACAATGGGTTCGAATAATCCATTAAGTAATTCATATTAAGAAATAGGGTCTAAATACTATCCACTGTTTCAAAACATACATACAACACACATATTTTGAGTTATTAATCAACAACATATGATTAAAATAAAATACTGAAATCAATTTGCAACTACATTCTTCCTACATATTTGTATTTGTAATGTATTCGAATAGTTTATGCCTATTTGGTCCACTGATATGAATGTCCCTTGAATAATCTATATCTTATATAGTTCGTCTCTCTCACTCGACGGGCAATTTTTATGCGCGGAAAGGAGATATACGATTAAGGAGCTCACCTTGTATTTTAACGAGCTCTAAAATATATTTAATCCATTAATTAATAAAAGATCTGTATTATCGGCATTATTCTGCAATATTATATCACTTACGTTGTATTCTTTAATTATATTGTAACTTCAGAAAATTTCGCTGTCGGTTTGACGGGGAAAAGTCAAAATAAATTACTCATAAATATAAACAAAGAGGCGTACTATTGCGCGGCCGTCACGCGGCAGACTGATTCGTGTGCGGTGCATGCACCGCACTTGGGTGGGACACGTTTGTTACAAGGAACGCCTTATCTAGTGTAACATTGATATCGATGATAGTCAATAATATAATTTTCATTTGGAGTTGAAACCTAGTACGTTAAGGAACAACTACCTCTTTAATTGATTATTGTGGACGTTGGTATAGAAGAATAATTATATACTTTCAATCAAATAAAATTATAATTCCATGGTGGTAAATATTTTTTTATATTTAATATTATAATTAACGTAAATTATAATAGCAACACTGTTCTTGTCAGAATTGAGAATCTGTCGAAGATTTCTGCAAAGTTCACTGTTTACAATGAATAATTTTAATTAACTTTAAAAGAAATCATAATTGTGTATGAATATTCTTAAAACAACTTTTATATGAGTTATTTTTCCTACAATGTCTAAACGGAAGGCTGGGGTAAACGATATCATTTATGAATTAGATAATGAGGACGTCGATTCCAGTAGTGAGGACGAGGTTAAAGAACCCAAAATCGTTCGTTTGGAGGCCGATATCAGTCCAATATCATCTCAGAACGATATAGTAATTGAAGAGAGCTGTACAGACGTGATAAACATTGATAGCACTTTTAACGAGGCGGCGGCAAATGAGCCAAATAAACACTTAGATAATGGAGGGAAAACACCTGACTTAGATATTAATGACGGAAAAATTAATTTACAGCAGACTGAATTAGACGATAGTAAAGAATCTTCGGTTAAGAAAAGTACAATAGTTAGAGAAGACGCAAATAGCAAGTCTAAAATTGATGTGAGCGCGGAAAGTGGCTGTACGATTCCCTTGTTGACTGTGCACTTCAAAAACAGAAACCTGGCGCGATACAGGGATAAAATTAAAGAGTTCTTGGTAAATCTGATTAGAGTTCACGATAAAGATGCTTTGGACGAGTTTGAGAGTGATAGTGACCTGCAACTGGATATTTGGCCAGAGGATCTTGTCGAGTGTGACTCTGAGAAGAAGAAAAAGGAAGCAGAGGACGCCACTTTATTCTTTATAGATACCGACCCCTCTCCAGGCAGGCTTACTGTGGTACCATCTTATAAGAAGGTGAGGTTTTTTCCAAGAAGTCAAACAATATTAATTGGTGTTTATGTAGGTATCTGGTACTTGTAATTTAAATTTCAAAATAATATATAAAGTTTATAGAACCATCTGCCGAAAATGAAGCCGGCTGGGCATTTTAGTGGGTACAAACACAATGCAACAAAAAAATTTGCAAATAATTAATAATTAAAATTCATGAATAAAACTGATGATTTTAAATACCAATGTGTTTGGGCAATAAATCTGTATATTTTACTAAACAAATAATTTTAAACTCTTGCATAGCATAGTGTCTTTAGAAGTGTTATCATATTTTTTTATTTCAATGGCCGGTGACACGATCTTGCCGTTCACTTGATGGTTAGCAATAAGACCGCTCATGGGCAGTAGCTACACCATAATGTACAGTCAGCAATATAAGTGGCTGAACCCTTCACATTTTTTGACAACCTTTTTATGAATTAAAATTTGTATGTACTACTCAGTAGTCATAAAATATAACCAAGTAAAGTCATCTATGCCGAGAAGTGCCATACAATATTGAAATTTATTACTATTTTGGATGATAAGACAATTCCAAATCTCTTAAATGTGCAGCGACTTATGTTGCTGACTACAAAAAGTAAGTTGTAAGTCCCGTGAAGAACCAAGTTTAATACAGTGGGATATTTGCTTTTTGTGTATTGAATTACTTAAAAATCCCTTAAGTAGATATTTTTTTAAATAAATTCATATATTATTAAAGTTCATATTTTTTAAAGCTCCACACATCAATATTAATATCAAATGAGCCTAAACCAAATGAAAGTCCGCCCCCAACACCAGCCAGAAGGGCATTGAATTGTTTCAACTGTGATGGCAACCACAACCTGAGAGACTGTCCGCTGCCCAGGAACCAATCAAAAATAGCAGAGAAGAGGAGACAAGCAATGTCTAAAACTGGGTATGGTATAAAACATAAATTTCACATATTTTAGCACTTTTGCAATCAAAATTTGTTAGAAGCTTCCTTTAATATGTTCACATAATTATTTTTATGCCATAGATTATAGCTCATAAATGTCGCAAATTTTCATCACAATGAATTTAATTGTTTTTGTATAAAATAGTCACTGATACATTTTTAGTAAGATAGATATCCTATTAACATTAAAAATGTGTGTGCTTATCAAACAACTAGACCAATTTTATTCACTAAAAAGGATAATATATTTTTTAAATACATTGCTGTGTAAAGTGCACGAAATTTTACTATTCCGTCACTAAGTTAGGCTTGTACTACTAACAGATTATTGCTTTTGTGGATTCAAGTTTTCTGTTTCTATATAAGATTGGCTGGATTTATCTCCCTTGGTTTGATTTTGTTATAAGTGAGTAATTGAAAGAATAGCTCTATTAACAGTGACTTGACAGTGAAACTCATTAGTAAATTCTTCTCATTCCAGGCGGTACCATCTTGAAGATGATCAGAAATTTGGCCACCTGGTGCCGGGCAGACTATCAGGCCAGCTGCGAAATGCGCTAGGGCTCAGCAGATATCAGTTACCACTACATGTGTATCGCATGAGGCTGCTCGGCTACCCTCCTGGCTGGCTTGAGGAAGCTAGGATATCTCACTCAGGGATATCTATGTTTGATTCTACTGTAAGTGGTTATTGTTTCATGTTGGCTGCAGTACTGCAATAATAAATACACGAAAGACAGTTTTCGAAACGAGAGGTCGTGTGTTCGATCCCGGTAATGAGATAAATATTCACAGGTATTTATTTCAGGTCTGGGTGTTTGTGAGAGCGAAAAGTCCCTCGTAGTTCCTGATACCCACGACACAAAACTCGACCTTAGTGTGGAGTCAGGACTATGTATGTGACTGTTGGGTGTTAAATGATATTATCATTAAAGAAATATGAAAATGAAATTAAACATATCCTCTAAAGATCAACTATCATGAAAACCTATATTGTTTATAATTAATGGACTAAAAATTGTACAGGCGGACTTAATGCCGTTGGAATTTATATGTAGTAGTATATGCTAAGAAGTACAACATACATTATAATAAAGTTGGAAATATTGAGTTTCAAAGTTATTTAGAAACAATACAGTTGACATATCCAAATGCAAGTTATGAAATTATTTTCTAGGGAAATCCCATCTTAGACCCGGAGGATGAAGAGGGAATGATTTGTGAACCAGGCTGTAAAGACAAGTTCGATATAAAGAAGATATTAGACTTCCCAGGGTTCAATGTGCCTGCCAGTCCACAGTACCAAGAGGTAAGAAACACTAGTGTTTTTTATGTTTCACTATTTCATTATTAAATATCATAATCATTTATCAAATTATACTCATTCCTTCTATTAGCACGGTTGCTGGTCGCCATGCTAAGCCATGATTTGTAATAGCGTGGTTCTTCCGCTTCCAAAATAATGTCTCATACGAGCATCTACAGACTCAACAGACTATAAATGAATATTTTTGGTACGTAATTATGTTGTAGGAAGCACATTTATTCGGACTGCCACCAATGTCGGAGCAGGACAGCAAAGTGACCATGTTGCAAATGTTAGCACCCAACGCAATGATGGCATATAAACGCAAGAAGCTCACCATATCTGATACCAATGCTATTAGAATGCCGTTCGAAGGACAAGCCGAGATGGAGCTAGACAGTGACGACGGTAAGTGAAAAAAATAATTCTAAATTTCACATCATATGTATACCGATGGTAATATCCTGTAGGGGAATTGCTTTTTTGTCCACATAACATTGTTATTTTTATTCAATATTTGCGATTAAGAATCAATATTTTGCAGAGAAAACAGAGTTCCCTTCAGTTCCGCCGCTACCGGACGAAGCTCCACCTCCGCCACCGCCTCCCCCGCCCTGCTCACCGCCACCCCCACCTCCCCCCGGGACGTCACCGCTCCCACCTCTTCCCTCATCTCCGCCGCCCCTTCCCACGTCGTCATCACCGCTACAACCTCCGTCATCGTCGCCCCCACTACCTCCTTTGTCATCACCGACGCCACAGCCGCCATCGTCATCACCACCTCCTATTCCCGTGACGTCATCCTCGCTTGCACCCCCGACCTCATCTCCCCCACCACCCCCAGATGCACCGGAATCACTGCGCTCATCTGCTGGTACGGCTAATGTAGAAACTCCCGAAATCATCAATATCTCGGACACGAAGGCTGACGAATCGGCAGATGACGACGTTGAGGTAATACAAGTCATGCAAGTTCAGGATATTCCGATGCCATCTCCCGACTTTATCATTTTCGATGAAGTCGTAAGTATTACGTAACAGTATTTTTAAAACTGCTTAAATGCCTTTGACAGTAGTAATACAAAGTGATTAAAGTGCCCTTAGAACAGCTACTTGGGATTCGCTTTGTGTAATTAGTTAGAATTAGAGATCCATATTATAGTTTTATTTTTTAGTATTGCTATTGCATATAATAGTAAAGTTACAAAATATACAGGGTATATCAAGACTGCTACCGAAAATGAAGCCGGGTGGTAGTTTAAGCGACTTCAGACACAATGCAACAGAAAATGTTGCAAAAAAAGCGACAATTTTTTTTTTGTTATTTTTTCCTATGGTCGTATTTGGGTGGTAAATACATTTTTTCCTAAAATAATAGTGTATACCCTTTTATTTATAAATATTCTAAGGTATAAAAGAGTTTAAATTATTATTTTAGCAAAAACTACGGATTTACCACCCAAAAATGATGATATTTAAAAAATCATAAAAATATATTTTCGCGTTTCTATGCGAAATTTTTAGTTACATTGTGTTTGTAGTCACTAAAACTACCACCCGGCTTCGTTTCCGGTAGCAGTCTTGATATACCCAGTATGTTTCACAATTACTGCTAAGGAAGCCTCGAAATCCTCATACTTTCCTACGACACTCCCGCTTTGATATAAAATCATAGCTAATTAATTAATGTTGGCAAGGAATTGAATTTTAGTATGTAATTTAGAATTGTATTCCTAAATGTTTGTTTTTATCGCAGACCCTGATACAAACAAACGGTGATCGCGAGAGCCCAAGTCTTGACGATCTTGAAGCTAAGAAAAAAGCGCTTTTGGACGCTCTCGAAGGCGAAGAACCTGAGGCAGGTGAAATAATCGAAGAAGAAGTACAAGAAGTACCTAATGGTACAGAAAAAGAAAGTGTCATTACAAGTGATGACACTGAAAATAAAACGGAAAGTGAAATGACACCCACTGAAGTACAAAATGCCCCGAGTATACCTAACGATATCCAAGTTGCTTGCAAAGACGATGCACATTCAAATGTATCACTCACTGAACAGAAGAGTGTTGGCATTCCAGAAGTAACCAAAACGCCGGACGCGAAAGCAACTGGGCATGTTAAAACTACACAATATGGAACCCCGGTGATGAATATAGCATCTCATTACGACAAACTGCCTAGTGACGAGAAATTCGCAAAGGATATAACTGACGTTATAAACTTTGAAAACTTACCGAATTCTACAGGGAATTATAAGAAAATGTGTTCACTACTGAAGAAAGTTAAAAGTGAAGTAGATAGGATACAGGAGTCGTGATCAGACCTCACCTCTTGTGAGAGGTGATTCTACGATATTTTGTAAGTGAATGGGACAATGGACTATGCAGTGACATTGTATTTTTATACCGTTAACATACGACATTGTACATTACAAGAAGTCAATAACTTTTATTTTAATACAAGTGTATTGATCATTGTACGTATCTTTTGACATTATATTTAAACTACGAAAAGAATGATAAAAAGCTATTGCTGGAAGGGCGATGTAGTGACAAGAGTCAACTAGTACAATAAAAATACAGAGGTTACACAGTAATATTTATTTGTCTGCATAAGGAAAATACAATCTCGATTGGTTTTGTCTTTACTGTTATATATTATATACTATACAAAATGCCATATATAAAATTAATATTTACTAAATCAACCCAACCCAAGGCAAACGCGTGAAATTATATCTAATGGAATATCAAGTATGATCAGAAAAATAAACAATATGTCGACGCAATGTATTTATGCGTCCGGTTTATATACTTTCATATTTATTCGAGTCGGCATCACATAATATTCTTATTTTTCTAATCACATGTATTTATCCTAAGTGTCATAAGCGAAAACAAAAATATACAAACTAAAGAAAAAGTAAATATTTGTAAGTCGATAGTTTCGAACGTCAAATAAAAAGTAGCATCAAACCAAGATTCTTCATATTTGAGACTGTCCAAGAGAAATTACATTTCTCGTAAATAAACTAAAACAGCGTTGTATTATTGTTTTTTGTGGGCTATCACATAAAAATATATTATTGCCAAGTTGTGCAAAGGGACCATTTTACACCTGTAACTTGGCGTTTCTGTTTTCATAAGTTTCTTTCAGATCTTTGCTGTGTAATACAGTATTGCACTACAGAATTTATCACAAGGACACTAGAAAGTCGATTGGACAGTGGACACCATAGCAACATTCTAAATTTACCAAATAAAATTATCTACGACATTCATTCCTAGTCCTGCATACAGGGAAGATATTTTTTCCATTATTTTAGGTATAATTTAATTCAGCCAATGATTCGTTTGATCAAAACTCAGCACCAAGTATTTGACAAACACGAAAACAATGATCACCAATAATTAATAACGGGTAAATAATACGCATATAAATATTTCCTTAAACTGTCCACCACGTGCATGTCGCAGTGGGGCCATAAGATATGATAACAGTTATATAAATTTATAGGATTTAAAATTTGTATCGCAACATTGCATTGTTATATCACACGTCACTTACGAGAAATATTTAATAGCTATAGAGATGGTTGCCGCGTGCGGCGTGGTCGCGTTGGTGTTCTCTTCGCTTACTCGCGATGCTATATGTTATAATACAAATAACTGGAATTCAAAGTTAGCATGACGTTGACGATGAGCTCGCAGTCTGGCGTTTCAGCACGGATTAAATTCTCGGCGGCGTGGGGGGCGCGCCGTCACGGTCCTGCAACCATTGCATACACTTGCAACACAACTATATGATAAATAGATATGAATCTATTTCATTGTATGGATATCGGCAACGATTTGCGAAATTTGAATCTCCTGGTACGACAAGTGGTACCTCAGTAAATTACTTGTTCACATATTAAGATGTCAACGTAATAAAATTATCAGAACATCTCGGTTAAATATAGTATCATAAATAATGAGCATGTATGTAATGTATAATTACAAAGTTTCAGTGCTACGTCGATAAATATATTTAACGGACAGGTGCACATGATTAGGTATTTTACACATGCAATAGAATATAAATAAAATAGGTACTAAACTAGAGCGATTCATCATTATGTTTTTCTGGATTTGATAGATAAAGTATTTACTGCATTGGTATTTTTCCATGCATATCGACATTTAACTTTGTATGTGTGACATACTGCCACATATACCATATCACAGGCCGGAATTAGAACAAAGTAGTAAAATGATGTATTAAATCTAACTTAATGAATTAATTCTCTTTTGCAGTACATATTTTTACGATGGTATTGTATGTTGTATTGGCGTGATGGGAAATGACCCAAAGATAAGTGCATGGTGGCAATAATGGTAAAGAACCAGAGGCGATCTGCCTAGATAGTGGTGGTGGGTTCGCATCTTACGGCACAACAATAACAAACTTTAATGGTGAAAGAAACTGCAGATCGTAAATATGTTTACGAGAAAGGCAATGGTATACGAAATCTACAAACTAGTAACAGTTCATGGGGAATAGACTATAGCCTTAGTTCTTTGATCTCTTAATCAAGCCGTAAGGGGTATATGGGGGATTATGGGTTAAAGAAATATAGCAAAGTTTGGAACTTGTTTACGACAAGGAATGAAAAGTTATTCGGGAAATCAGTTCATCTACGCCTGGGTTGATCTACGTATTAGACCAGCGTGGCAGACTAATAACAGAACATTTTTACAGGGGTCCCGATCCCATCTTAAGGTGTGAAATCACAGGCAGTCTACCACTGAACATAGACCTCCAAATATCTCCGCATAAACCTGATGGGAGCGGCTTGCATCCAGCAACTTCTTGAAACTTTAACTAGGTTAACCGTTCACCTTGTAGGATGGCGTTCCTATCCACTCCAAAATTCAAAACCTTTCTATCACAAAGTTATATGTAACAGGCTGAGAGCCCTATAAATAAAGTAGGCGCTTACATGTGGTCCAGTCGCGGGCTTGGCGGCGTCTTGTATCTGGTTGCGCCTCGGCCGCAGCATGTACATGGCGACCGCGAAGGCCATCATGAGGAACATCACGAGGAAGCTGTTGCCGGCCGACTCGGGCCGCGTCAGCCCCGGCAACTGCTCCAAGCATTCGCTGTCCGTGCAGTATGACTGCCCTTGTCGCAACTGTAAAGTATTCACACTCATATGAACTATTATATTTGTGTCCGATATGGTGATAGGTTTGCCGTGTCATGGACGGAACACAGCCCGAAACATGGGTATCCTGGTTTCGCCTTTGCCTACCTTTTTTGGGAAATAAGCGTGTGTGTTGTAAACAATTAAATATAAAATTAGAAGCCAGCACGCTCAAAGCCTTATATAAAGAAACACATAGAAGTCAGAAAGTACAATACGTTTCGGTCGATGACCTAATGCACCAGCTATTATGAATATTAATTTTAGTATTTGATCATATGCATGTAGGATGACGGTAATAAAATCCATTGTGTTAATTACTTAATTATAATTATCACCACACGTTATAATTAACGGATTAACGGTTTATCCGAATAGCTGCGACAACTTGTTACTTTATAGTAAACACGCGTATGTCTATGCTTCACTGCCGACTGCTGGATCTCGAATATGCCTTGTCTACGATCCGGACGCGCTTTATATTGCAAACTGTCATGCTCCCACCCTTACTCTGACTGTGGGTAGTGAAATAGAACCACAATCGGGTTTCCTTTAATAAAATTACTTCTACAACTACCCGTAGATTCCTAAGGGCCAATTTACAATTATTTATCATATGGGTTTTACACAAGAACACCCCGACACGGCCATACTGACGAGCACACGTCCTCGTGTGCGTGTCTATCAAAGAAATCATTCGTTCGTTCATCCTGACTCAGTTCACATAATATAACAATTCGCAAAATGGTAATAATTATTATACAGTCTAGTCCGGAAAGCATTCCCTTCAGACAACCATTCAAGTGCGCAGATTGTTCCTTCAGTTTTAAAACTGGACCGAACTGTGCTAGACCGGGATAATTCCCCTTTAGCTTACACAAATTTCCTTTTTCTTTACATAACTGGGCAGATCAGACTGTATTTTCTCTTTTTTTTTTTCACAGGTCTCAAAGAAACCCCTCAATAATTATAGTAATTATTAATTATTAAATTACTTCATGTGAACTGTGTCTATGAAAATGTTAACCTTACGAATCTTTCTTACTAAATGCTACTGCCATTTAATGAACTCTTGGAATCAATTATAACTTAAATGTTTGAGTGTATTATTCTCATCGAGCCTAGCTTGATTCTATGCTTCGGGAGTAATAAGAGTGCACGGGCACCTTGATGTTTGAACCATAAAGATGTACGAAACGTGACGTAGGTATAAACGTTTTAAAATTACCACCGGATCCAACGCGGCCCTGTCCTGAGAAGACCCGGCGAAACAAACTCAGCGGGCTTACTTTACCACTGGAAATAACGCGACACGACCCAGCTGTGAGTAGATCCAGCGAATCAAACTCAGTGGGCTTGTTTTTGGTCCAATCACTAAGTAGGTCTTAATACATTAAGAATTGTTTTTGCTGCGCCGATACAGCAGTTCGGACCGGCGCGGTGAGGTGTGCTCTGCACCTGCCGTTTCATCGTAGAGTCCACGAAGTTTGTCTGGAATAATGCAATATCCCTTTTTGAGATTGGTATCTGTGTACCTTTGCTTTAAGGTTGTGTTTTCTTTAAGTAATCTATATTGTTGCGCACTTCGTCATATTTTCTTAAATTTCTCTACGAATTAACGAAAGTAAAATGGTAAAACCAAATTCAAACAAAAATGGAAAGATCTCACCAATTTGAAACACTCCTGTGAAGATGCAGATGTCTTGGAACTTCCAGGGCACACAGTCACAGCTCCATGTCACAGCTCCTGATAACAATTAATGGCCTAGGCAGGCAGATGAGTTGGTGTGTCACCTGATGGTAAGCAGTCACCGCAGCACATGAGCTATTTCAATACCAAGGGCACAGCTGAACGTATGTGCATCAATCTTTCTTGATTGATTCTAGTAGTAGGTTTATTTTTTTCGTATAACTCCTACATGTAGGTAGTTACAATTTAATAGTCATCGATATCAATGTTACACTAGATAAGACGTTCTTTGTGAGAAATGTGTCCCACCTAGGTGCAGTGCATGTACCGTACACGAATCTTTCAAAAACGCGTAAGCGAACTTTTGGTCGCGAGAAAACTACATCCTGAAAGCGACCTAGCGCTGCATGGTTATACTGTTTGGTTAGACGACTAATTATTTGTTCTACGCTGCAGCGATTTAGTTTCAACTTTTACCAAAATCGAACGAGACATTTTTATGGGATAGCTTCTCTATACGAAGTAATTTTATCTAGATTTTGATAGTTATGCCACAAATGACAGTCACACATGAAAGACACACGACAGCTACACACGTGAGTCATACATGACAGTCACATACGTGAACCACACATGACAGCCACATACGTGGGCCAAATATGACAATCACACACGAGAGTCACACACGACAGCTACACATAACAGTCACCAGTCATCATAATTTACCTCAATTTATTAGTTATGGTACTCACGTCAGAATCTGCGCCAGCTGATGTCGATAACCAAGCGGTTGTGGCTACAACGTAGGACGATCCCACTTCTGATGTAGGATGACGGTAATAAAATCCATTGTGTTAATTACTTAATTATAATTATCACCACACGTTATAATTAACGGATTAACGGTTTATCCGAATAGCTGCGACAACTTGTTACTTTATAGTAAACACGCGTATGTCTATGCTTCACTGCCGACTGCTGGATCTCGAATATGCCTTGTCTACGATCCGGACGCGCTTTATATTGCAAACTGTCATGCTCCCACCCTTACTCTGACTGTGGGTAGTGAAATAGAACCACAATCGGGTTTCCTTTAATAAAATTACTTCTACAACTACCCGTAGATTCCTAAGGGCCAATTTACAATTATTTATCATATGGGTTTTACACAAGAACACCCCGACATGCACTATATTAATGTAAACAATGTGTTTATTATTCTTGGAGCATATTTATATTTTCATCGTTTGTTCTAAAAGCGGAAGATAAAATATTGACTTAATTATACCATTCGGCATCTAAGACTATGTTGTAAATACTTAAACTGAATGTAATTAGTAGATCTATCACAACATTCTAACACATCGCTTATTTTAAACACGATTCATTAATATTGTATCAATGATAAAATTTATTTTAATGCACAGACCACTATTGTAACATGTATGTTTGCCAATTTATGATATATATGATGTATGACCTTAAGTATCATAAATATATTGTATCTAATTTAGATAGAGCTATGTTGAATAACATCCAAAGTAGTCTTTTTTTAAGAATAAATGAATAAAATTAAGTTTTTAGTGTGTCAAATAGAGGAGTGCGGAGATATAAGTGGTGTGCCCCGATATGTAGGTACCGATGTTATCATCATTATAGCATGCGTCACGACGTGGGAAGCTGCAATGGACTAACCAACCGGACAACTTATTAGCATGCTTAAATAGATATGAAATAGTTTTAGCGTTCCAATAACGTATTTAAATGTGAAAATATGTTTTTGTATTTTAGCCAGGGTTATTTTCATAATGGAATACAAAGTGACTACAATGATTCCTTTTGTAAATAAGTGCAGTGTAAAGAATATCCACTGGCTATCAATTTGCCATAAATAAAAGTGGAACAAAATGTCATTTCCATAAAATGAAAAGTAGTTTAGAAGGAAGCACTAAACATTCAATTCTAAACTCAATCATTTGATATTGTTGATTGAACATCGTTTACTGAATTAACTGGTGGGTTTCCAATTTCTATCATATGTATCTAATTTATCGAAATATTTAAAATTCTGACAAATAAAACACACGTGAATACGTCAGAACAACGTTTACGATTCCTGTAGATATTTATCAAAATATTTAAAACAATAAATGGTTTGTTTGTAAACGACGATGTAATGTGCCGGTCATCCTGTTCATATTCGTAATAACATTCGGTTTATCAATTACGGTTGCGTGAAACACAACATCCCGCGTCGAGATTGGCGCTTATATATTATTAATTTTACACTGGCCCGGCATAATGACCACCAATACCATCGGGTGGTAAGCGCAAATGCCGTCCAGGAGTATCGAATGGCATCATTATCATTAGTTTTTTGAATCATACTAATAGTACGGTTGAGTGAGACTATAATCCATATAGTCCACCACGCTGGCCAACTGTCTGTTAACGGATTTTAAATACACTAGAAATTATTATAAATCCGTTTGGTAATATTGTTACTCAATTTGATTTTTTTTAGTCACACTGACATTAAAAATGTGTGGACTTCTTCAATTACTCACTTAGATGTAAAGAAATAATAAATATTTTTTTCAAATGACCAAAAGCATTAGTGTCTGCAAATGTTTATAGTGAATATCAAAATTACTCATTCGTTTACATCACGAACATAATTATTAACCAATTATAATGCAGCGAACACGCAAGCGAAACTCTTGATCATTGATTGCCAGGTCTTTATTGGATAACTGACTAGCAGATAATGGTATATTTCCGTCTATAATGCAATGCGTCGGGACGCCCCTCGTGTATTGGACATTACAGTATAATTCTCGCATTTGGTTTATTGCATTATAGTACACTAAATAAATATAGAGATTGAGGATGTCGACAAAAGTACTTTTAGCTCAAAAACTTTGGGATGGTGACGCATTCCCGTGCTTCAATAGTTGCTGGAAAAACGGGATAAGTCTTGGTAGACGACTAATTCTGGGCACAGATGAGGGGGAGTCTGTACAAGGGTGTAAACTTTTTGGTTTATTGAGCTTAGCTAATGAATGAATAGAAAATCCAATATCACTTTGCCCAACCCGGGATTCGAGCCCGAGACCACAGCTCTGTAACCGTACCTTAGTACAACTACGCCACCGAGACAGTCTTAGCTAATCCTTGTTTGTAATAAAATGCACAGAGCAAAAATAATCGCTTATCTATACAAAAATATTAGGAACTACTGGTTCGGATTAAAAATATATTTTTGTTGTTTAGGCCATTAATCGAGGAATGCTAAAGGCTATAGTATATATTATCACATAGCGTGATAGACATAAAGGAGGGAAACAGTAGTGAAAGATCTAGCGAATACGAGGAAATTATATTCGTTTTTCGTGGTCCGATTGGTTTCAAAATCGACAGCTGAGGGATCTTTAAAATTGTTTTAAGTTTTATATCCCATATTGAATTAAGTTGATTCTATTTAATTTTCTGTTAAAATATAATAACAATTCCTGTTGGCATTTAGGTATATTATGATGTTGCACGTACCTGATCTCAAAACAATGATATTAATTTTACCTTCAAATCACACGTTCTTTGTAAAAATTACTCAGCTCTTGAGATAAAATAATCAGTAACATAATGAAACAAAAAAACTAAAAAGATATCATGATATTGTATAGTCTGAGTTCTTTCTATTGTATAGAATAAATTTGTACAGCTATATATTATATATTAATAATTAGGATGTGGGGAGCGAAGTAACTAGAAGATATTGCGCATACAATATGCTTTGCTCATACGGTTATTGATAATTAATAGAATCATATAAATGTTATACTATTAAATTACGATTCATGTGAAACAATAACGCCACATCCAAATAGCATAGCTCGGCTACCAGCGATGAACTTCCTTTGGACAGGCTAGAAGATACATTATCCAAGTTTTCCGATTCAATGAACTATTTTCCCGGGTCCGGATCAATACGTTAGTAAAGAGATGGGCTCACAAAATGCCCATACGAAGTATGGGAATATTATTGTAGAAAACTGACGCATTTTTACGTAAATTTTAAAATAGTATGGATAGCCTTCTGATGTTATTTTGTTAGTAAATCCTGTTACAAATTAAAACTCGTTTTTGCCTTCAGGAATACGCACAGTGCGTGCAATAAAGTGCGTGGTGGCCTGTTAGTAAACAGACCAGGCACGGCTGCTAAAATGTTCCCGTAGTCTCGGATTCAAATCCTAGGCACACACCACTGACTTTTCGGAGTCATGTGTGTATTGCTAGTCAATTACCACGCACTATAACGGTGGAGGAATCATCGTGAGGAAACCTGCCTACCGTGTGAAAAATTCGCCAAACCGGACTGGACCAGCATTGTAGATAGTATGGCCTAACTACTCTCAATCGTACCCTCAATTGGAAAGAAGGCCGTGCCCTGCAGTGCCCCACTGTATATTTGGATTGAGGCAGAATACGCAAAGAAAGAAAAAAAAATATGTAAGAAAACTCGCCAGTTACATTGCAATTGTGTTCAGTGTTCAGCTATAAACACTATCGCGTACAATTACAGCTATGGAATAATTGGAATATCGCCCACTGATAACATTTAGTTGGGCACTTGTTATTGTGGAAATAGTACTTTTCGATATTGCTCTACCTTTATTTAAGAACAATTTTAATACATGTGATTATTATCATTGTTACGGTTTCTTCATTATGTACCCAATGTACATTTTTTTCACGGTATTTCTTGTCAATGTTAAGGCATTTTATTTGTTATTAAAATTAAATTGATGGTTAATATTAAAGATGGATACTAAAAATACTATATTAAATTCAGTATTCAGTCAAGAAGACTGGACGCATAAAGCGGTAGATCGCGTGTGGCGTACCTTGGGGAAGGCCTATTGTACAGTGATCTATAACGGGTTGATGATTGCACAAGTGCACATCGTCATCCACTACCGAGGGTACAAATAAGGGTGGTCAGGCCACCTAGTGCAGCTTAACGGACTTTTACACACTAAACAAATTATTTCGTATCCGAAATCGCAATAGTGTGTTGGTTTCCATACGGTGCTTTCCTTCACTGTTATAGTGCGGTTATTGACTACTATTACACAATAGGGAATATGCATGTCATTTTTTTATATTTTTAATCAATTCTGTATGTTATTACATATAAGAAAAAATATAAGTCTTTGAAATATAAATCAAAAAAGTACAAAAAAAATAATCAAAATTGCTATCAGTTTCGAAGCATTTAAATGCCATGTTGGCGCGAACTCGCTGTGACGTCAAAGGTCACGATATGAACAACTTAGTATTTGAATTAAGTTTCTTGGATGAATTGCTACAGAACTGTACTTCGTGACAAAATAATCCATTTTATTTAATAGTATAAAGAAAGCACAAAATAACTCATAAACAAACATAAAACAACAAGCTAAAACTTCATAAGAACGTAACCATTGTCGTCACTTTCCTTTTCAAGCAATAGATCGCGTTTCGGAAAAAATGCGCGGCAAATTTGAAATGTCATTTTTTAAGTATTTATTTTATCTATTTAGAGTTGATAAATTAAAAAAAATATCTTTAAGGTATATTTCTATACTAATAAAGATTACAAAAAAAAATATATTTTGACTTATTTTGAAGTCTGGTGCATATTCCCTATTGGCGAATTACTTTTTAATAACTATAAACACATGGACAGAACTCTTGGGGCCTTATTCATAGACAGTTGTAAAAACTATTTAAGGCCTCAACTGCTTGAGGTTTTGTTACTTTTGAAATCAGTTGGAAAGAAGACAAAGCATTCGTTAACTAAAATAGGTTTTAAAAGTGTCTATGAATAAGCCTTTAGAATGTTACTCTTATTCATTTAAGTATTTATAGACAAGGTCAAAAATAAATACCATCTTAAAGGAGTAAGGAAGTAAAATTCCCATAAAAAACATGGTCATTACCAAGTTAAAGTTCCCTCTTTTAATCAATTCAGTTGCTTATGCAAATGTAGCTTGCATATCAATTGTTACTGCTAATTGTTTAGACAACCCGCCTATAGGTAATACTGCAATTACGTTAAGTAGTACTATCAACAGGTTTTGATTAAGTCCTTAACTAAAATTATGTTGGAAATTCAATTTATAATTGTTTCATTCAGCTTATTGATGGAATCAATAGCTAAAAATTTAAAAGGGCGGCCACAAATTTCAATGGTGCATCAGATATTGATTCGGAGAACAATCGGATCAATAACAACACAAACATTTTACTATGAAACTTAGTATAGATGTGAAGCTATGATGAAACATACTTCTTGGTGCAGAAAAAAATATATATGTGTTCAATGAATATAAATATAATTAGGACAGAACAAAAAAAAATTGACGTCAGTAACTTCAATTGATTAGAATTTCCCATAGAAACTTTCAGCCCTTTCAACCCTTCTCATTACAATAAAAGGTAGCCCGTGTCCTTTCCCAAATGTTGACTTTCATCAAAATTGGTCCAGTTGGTTAGGTGTCAAAAGGGAACAAACAGAGTTACTTTTGCATTCATATATCAGTAAAGATTTAATTAAAAACACATATTTACACATTTATGAGTACAATGGAATGTAATGTATATCTTAAATGGAAACATAAATCCAATGTATGCTACTAAAAACCAATTATAATATTTGCAGCTTGAAAAATCATTAGATTTAGCTAGCTAGAATGCATGTTGTCATTATGTATGTACAGTTTGTTATAAATATAATGAGATAAAACCAGTTAGCACACTGATATTTATTTGTAATCCTCATATGTTACTAAAATAAATTATGGAGCTCAGTAGCTGCAACTAAATCACAATAAAAATTCAGCAAAAACCAGTCTTTTCAATCCAGTTCTTTAGGGATTGTAGACACTTTAAATATGCAATGTTTGTACCAAAATTACTTAATTCAGAACTATTGGATATCTAAATTAATACCTATCCATCATGTGTATGATTTCTGTTATAAAAGTTGCAAAAACAAGTAGTTATAAAAATACCATTGTCTTTGAACATTAATTGTCTTTAAGCGTCCAGATAATTTTGTAATTTACCAGGTAAATGTTTTGACAAAAAAAATATTTTACATTTGGACACACAAACACACACACACATAATTATTTAGTCATTTATCTACATTGATTTAGTGATTGGTATGTATATTTCCTTGATATTTTTCCTAGTAACATTGATGTTTATTAAGATCTGAGTAGGTATTAAACTTATCCTTTATTTTTAATTTTTTGTTAAAAGTAATAAAATTTAATAAAAACAAAACAACTAACATTGGAAAATCCTTACTAATATTATAAAGGTGAAAGTTTGTATGTATGTATGGATGTTTGTTACTCTTTCATGAAAAAACGGCTCAACAGATTTTGATGAAATTTGGTATAGTGATAGCTGACACCCTGGATTAACACATAGGCTACTTTTTATCCCGAAAAATGTAGTGTTCCCGTGGGATGAGTCAGGAAACCAAATATACATATTTTCTACTCTTTCAAATTCAAATTGTTGGCACGGGATGTCCTCTCCTACGGAAGGGAAATATAGTCGATGGCACGCGAAAATATAGTTAGTAGACACGCGAAATAATATGTTCTTGATGTGGATTGGACTCAAAAACTATCTGCACCCGGGCGAAGCCGGGCCCGACAGCTAGTATTTAAATAATTTAATATTTATAAAATTTGACCTAGTGATGAGTTTGAAAGTAAATGAATGCTTAGTTCAGGTTAACTAATGATTTGCTTCTTTATAAATGTTGTGTGTGACCTAGATATTTTGTGTCCTTCACATACTAATATTTTAAGATTCACATGTATTGATAAAAACACAGAATTGCAGTTTTTTTTGTTAGGCCTGAGATAATGAGTAGGCAGCTGTAAATAAGTATGAATACGTGGTATCGGAGTACACCCACTTGGTCAAACAAGAGGCAAGGTCACGAGATAATGTCTCACCAGAGAGATGAGGCGGCGCATTGCCAGCTCATGGTTCCACAGGCACTCGCACGGATCCATCTCGTCGGCCATGTCTGTAACAAACGTTGCAAAACCTCAACCCACTGTCGCTCACTCCACCATTTCACTTTCCAAACCAATGACACAGATTTGGTGATAAATTTGTTTTCAAATAACACTATATCAATAATAAAATAACCAGATGAGCACGTCACCAAACCACAAATGTTTTTTTTACTTGTCTTGTGTGATACAAGTATTATTTTTGTTTTTATTTACAAATAGAAAAAGACATAGGACAATGGTCATCTGTCACATAATAAGAAGGGAAAGTTATTACTGCTAAAAAGGGGCGCACCTGTACTCTTTATAAATATAAAATTTGAGAAGGCACAAAATAAATATATATATCTCGTAGCGAGTGCACTCGCGTTTGTCTTAGTAAATTAAAACGAAAACGTTCAACAATTATCTACACTTGCGACGACATTTTTAGGCTGTGTGCTTGGAGCTCAGGGATTGGTCGATCCAATAAAGTTGATGGCAGGCAACACCCAATCAACGATTGGGGTGACCAAAACAATACGAAAATATTTCTATGTAAACTTTAAACTCCTAATAAAGTAGCATTTAAAGTAAAATTGGCTCATATGACATTGGACAAAAAATGTAGAAAAAATAATTGGAATGATAATAATTCCATGTATATTGGTTCAAAATTCAAAGTTATCATTTACTTCAAGTACATAACTCTCGTTTTTAGTTATAACGCACCATATATTAAACGGTGAAGATATATCAAGCTGGCCGAATTCACAGTAAGCACAGACCAATAAGAAAACAGGAAGGCGGTAATTACAAATTTAAAAAAAATATTTGGCGGGAAATTGTACAACTTTTTCGGGTTTAGTTTTTTTCATGATGTGTACGATATTATGAAATATAAAAAAGTATAAAATATCTGTTTAACATACTTTCATTATTCATACTCGTAATCTAATAGTTAGAATTATAACATCCAATGTAATGGAATGTGAAGTGTGGAAAGCTATTTCATTACTTTTGGGCGACAGAAGATGGTGAATTACATATAAGTATGCATATACCGTCATTAGTGAATTTAAGAAAATACTATAAGATTAAAAAAAATATAATTATTGAACGAATAGAGATGATTTTTCAAATAGTTATATTATAGTTAAATTACATTTAAGTTCGAATATTTAATGTTTATGTTAGATGTGCTAGAAAATGGCGAAATACTGGTAAGTACATGACTAACACAAATATTCGCAATAAGTTTGAAACTTTTAAGAAATATTAGGAAGTCTTTGAATGAGCATATAGGTAATTTACTGATTTACAATAATATTTAGCTTACCTGCATATTCGTCGTAAATGTGTTCATTGTAGTTGTAAAACATTCGACGTTGTGGGCAGTGGCGTAACTACCCCATCGGGGGCCCGTGGCAAAATTCATCATATGGGGCCCCTCGTAAATGTAAAAAAAATAACATTGTAATTTCTTTTTTATGAATCTTTTTTAAGGTGCTGGCCGACCCTCTGGAAAAAGATGGACTCTTTGCGATGATGAAATGATGAGTCTTTTTCCAGAAACCGCCTCATAGGAAATGAACCTGAATCCTGACTGTTCTACGAGAAACGAGATAGATTTCATTTTGATGACGAATAGACGGATGTTCAGTGATGTCTCTGTGTTCAACAGGGTGATAACCGGCAGTAATAACCAAATGGTTAGGGGCACATTGAATATCAACTGCCAATTAGAAAAGCGTCGCTTGATGAAGTCTACGCTCCGACCTGATTGCGACGGCCCTAAAGCAACTTAAGAACAACAAGACGCCGCGCCGGGACCGGGTACAGAATCACATCAGAGCTTCTGAAAGCGGACGGAACGCCGATACTGAAAGTCCTTCAGAGGCTCTTCAATTCCGTTCTCCCCGAGGGCTCATCGCCAGAGGCATGGAGCAGGAGCATGACGTTCTTCAAAAAAGGTGATAACACTTTGTTGAAGAATTACAGGGCCATCTGGCTCCTGAGCCATGTCTATAAGTTGTTTTCGAGGGTCATCACAAATCGTCTCGAACGCAAGTTTAATAACTTAAAGCCAGTTTCCAAAAAGGCTTTAGAGCACGAAGGCTATTTCACAACAGAAGTCATCACCCCATCTGACTGGAGGGCGTTCTACACTTCGTTAGAAAAGACGCGGTCTCCACTCTAGAACGCGTTTACTCCAACGGTTATCAATTCTTCGACAGATGCGTCCAGCGCACTGCCACATCAGCTTGCTAATCCTATTTGCTATATGTATAACTTTGGTTCTCTGTCGGATAACCTCATTACGGATCTTATCCTTCAAAACGACACCGGGTATAGCACGCTCCATATGAACAACTATAAGCTAGTAGACCAGTCGTACTGTAAGTGTCCAAGTCTCAGCACCGTAGGTGGTCATAACAGGTAGGACGCACTGATAGAAAATTTTCGTTTACAAGCTTTGTGGTAAAGGTGACGAGAAGACTCGATGTAGTATACTCTAGATCCTCCTCGTAGTCTCTTTCTCAAACTTGTTTCTACCTAGTTAAAGGGTATGCCCCAGGTAGTATATTTGGAAACAACGTCAATCTAGTGGCCACAGTAACAGGTATTACATCAGGGTGGTGGTGATTATTACTTTGGTTTGGCTATGTAAATGTTAAGACATATTCGCTGTGAGGCTGAAGCCAGGCCAGCAATTGTTGCAGCTTCCCCAGAAATGTTGCCATCCAAACTATATTATCGTCAGCGAAACGTAGGAGCGATTGTTTAATATAATATTTAATTATTTTATTATTTATCGTCACTGTCTCTTACGAAGGGGACATTGGGCTTAAAGTGACCTTTCTCAATCACAAATCGTTTCACACCGTAATTTTTTTAATATTTTTTTTAATTACACGTATCTGTTATGTATGGAGATTTCATATTTTCCACTCTTATTAATACGGTTTAAATTCATTTTTGCTCGTAATTGATTGTGGTTGTATTAAGTCTGAATATTCACCCATCTTTTGTTCATTTCTCAGCCTCTGTTCACTTGCATTTTCACAATTTTCATCAATAACTTTCTCGTTCCGTTAGTACTGACTTATTTTAGGAAACGTTTTATTAATTGCATCACTGACTCTCTCAGTGATGCAATTACTACTGGACTAGACGCGACTGCCAACATGTTCACGGTGGTCGCGGGTTCGGATCCCAGAACACACCTCTGACTTCTCGGAGTCATGTCTGTATTGATAGTCAATCACCACGCACTAAAATGGTGAAGGAAAACATCGTGAGGAATTCCGTATACTACAGCGATTTACAAAAAAAAATTATGGTATGTAAGTCCGCCAACCCGCACTAGGCCAGCGTGGTGAACTATATGGCCTAACCACTCGCAATCGTACTGTCGATTGTAGAGGAGGCCCGTGCCCTGCAGTGGGACGTATATGGGCTGATACTGATACTGATTTAGGATAACGGTTCGTTAGATTTACCCGAATGTGATACATTGAAGTAAAACTATTAATTACGCATTTTAACGCGGAATTTATTGTTATTGTTTAAAAATATATTTTTCTGTTTCTTATATTAATATTTTATTTCAAAACTTTTTTGTACATACATATTGTGTCATTAAATCGTTTTTTTCATTCATTCTACGAGTATATGTACTTGTATATCGATATTTAGGGTTAAACCTGACATCATCTTAATTACCTTATTACATTCGTACCCTTATTTTCATTTAGCCTGCGTTCAGACATCGCGGGAACCGCACGGTTTCAGAATCGCATGTAAAACGCGCAGATTTCCATATTAATCATCTGGTAATCTCACTCACTGAAAGAAATGCGAAAGAAAAGCTGTTACTTCGCGTCGACCTCCTGTGAGACGGTGGTACCACTCCGGACGAGTCTGCCCATTTAAGAAAGAAAGAAAGAAAGAAAAGAAAGAAAGAATCACCGTTTATATCAAGCTACGTCATGACCAAAGAATAGACCACTAGGTCATGACTGACAACAGTGGAGTTCTATCAGTTTTAAATACGCTCTACTACAACTTTGTTAGCATATTTTAAAGCATCGAGTTTTTTTCATTTTTGAGGAATTAATTCCATAGTATGAAGAGATTTGCAAAACAATTCATCTGTTAGAGTCGAGGAAAATATTAATTGTAATCAGAATTTTGAGATTTAACCACGAAATTGTGGGTAAATGCTTACATTTATGATTAACGGTATTAGGTAGATATATTTAATTTAAAGTAACTTAATTTAAAGTAAATGTATGGAAAAGAAAATACAGTCGAATTGAGAACCTCCTCCTTTTTTGAATTCGGTTAATAAGACCCAAAAACCGACAAAGAGCCGACGCGACAGGCGGCGCGGCGAGGCGCGTCGGCTCTTGCAATCGACATGTATTTTCATAATATGTAAGTCATATCCTGACCTCATGATAATTCAGGATTCGCTGTGACGATTAACTTAAAATGATGGTTGTAGATATAAGTGCGTGGTGGCCTGTTGGTAAACGGACTAGACGCGACTGCCAACATGTTTACGGTGGTCGCGGGTTCGAATCCCAGGGCTCACCTCTGACTTTTCGGAGTCATGTGTCTATTGATAGTCATGTAGTATAGTAATCACCACGCACTAAAACGGTGAAGGATAACATCGTGAGGAAACCTGAATGCCATAGCGATTTATAATAATTTCTATGGTATGTAAGTCCGCCAACTCGCACTAGGCCAGCGTGGTGGACTATATGGCCTAACCACTCTCAATCGTACTGTTAATTGTAGAGGAGAACCGTGCCAGAATTATATAAGTCTATCGATTTCGGTTTTTGCATGATTAAGAAAAGTGAGATCGATGTTATAGCTTCGCGTATGTTAAAATTTTGGCAAATGGCAGCGACTCACTATTGATAGTGTGGAATGTTTCATTATGTTTTCACTAATATTATAGCAATGAAGTACCGTTACAGTTATAGGCGACCACGGCATGCGTATGACGTTTGGACACAGAATACTGAACTAAGTTTGGGGTTACACTTATCATTAAAAATCAAATCAAATTAGTTCTTACTTAAATGATATTAAAATAACATGAATTACTACTTTTTTTTTCTAAATTAAGCAAAATCCAATCACAAACAATTGAAATCAAATATTCAAATAAGTAATAATACAACATCAAAAAATATTCACATTAAAAATTAAATAATAACACAAATTATTAATCTTCTATATATTATAAAGCGGAAATGTTGTTATCGTTGTAATCGGTAATCTTTGGAACTGAACTGAACTTTGGATTCGATTTTAAAAACTATTTCACCACTAGATTGGAATAATATCCCTGATTGACATAGGCTATATTTTGTGTAAAGGTTTCAACTTTATATAACCTTATATTTTGTGTAAAGGGGTTAAAATGTGGTATCGAAAGTGTTTATGACTCACCTTAATCACTGAAGTTATCTTTAAGAAAAAATATTTTGCTGCTCTTTACAATAAATTAAAAATAAACGCGTGTAAGTATTTTGAAAAAAAGGGCATCAGGGTGAAATTAGTGAACACAAATACTTGTGTGAACTACAGGTATTTTTTTAGGTCTGGGTGTTTGTGAGACCGAAAAGTCCGATAGTTCCTGATACCCAAGACACAAGACTCAATCTGAGTGTGGGGTCAGGATTATGTATCTATTTGACTCTTGGATGTATTTATTTAAAATTATTGTAAAAATCGTCAACGATATTTTGGCAACCGCATGCGTTGTTACTTGTTTTCATGCGGTTGTCTAAATATTATGAACAGTTTTTTTTCATGGGACATGTTACGATTATGTTAACCTCTTCCAGACTATCCACAAGCAAGCTTGTACTCCTCTTACTTCCCAAGACTCTTCTTTGGGTGTACACCCAGCACTAAAAGCATTTATCAAGTGATCCTGTGCATCGTTTTCTTCCCTCGGCTTCTCATGACCGAATTGGTCTTCGATAACGTAGCAAAGTTCTTTCGATGGATGAATGCATGACACACATTTAGCTGCAGGAACACAAAAGTTTGCGAATAACCGTATTTCAGTCAGTCAGCAAGTGTAAAGAAATTAAAAAAAAAGAGATTAAATTTTGTAAATTTCTGAAAACATTCAAATCGCTAAAGAAAAAGAAAGAAAAGAAAAAAAGTCAATTTACAAAAAATCGTGACATTATTAAAGCAATTTTACAATAAACATTATTGTTCGTAAGTTAATTTTAAAATTTATTCAATACGTAAGGATGCATAAAATATAATAACATAAGCAATACATCGCCAAACACTAAAACATGTTTTATTGAAACATTCACTAAATTTGAATAAAAAAATTAAAGTATATACCATTTTTTTTGGAAAATTATTTATATTGGTAAACTACATTTAATTGCAAAAATCAAATGTTTTTTGGGAATCAAATTGCGTTTAAAATAATAATAAAGTAAACATAATACTATTATTTTAATAAAAATGTAAATTGATACCTTATTATTATATTCTTGTTACAGAAAAAACTCGTCGTCTTCAAGTTTTGAAAGTAATAACATTATTTATATATTTTTCTAGGCATTACATTATGTATTTGATTACATGTGTACTACACATTTTCCGTACTCTGTGCGTGTAAAATAATCAATTAAGTGTGGGCGGGCGGCCGCCCTGGCGCAGTAGGCGGAGCCGCGCCACGCCCCGCTGTGACCTCGCACCCGATGTTACAAATACCCATCGCGATTACTTAAGAAATAGCTAATCATTTTTCATATCATTACACGAAAATACTAAGATGAGTCCTGTGTCGTAAATAAGATAAACTACGATATAATTTGTTTTACAAAATCCAGGCTAGAAACAAATACATATACCCAGATATTTTTTTGTTTTGTTCTCTCTACTAAACAGTACTACGAAGGTAGTCTGAATCGATGTATTATAAGTAAACATCAATATCAATGTTAATGTCATAAGTCAATGAAAGTAAATTGATGTTGATCGATTTGGTTATTTTGTAAAGTATTCTTTCTTATAATTATGAAAATAAGAATTAAATTGTCGCTTTATATCTTTAGAATCCGAATTTTATGTTGTGAGAAAGGCAATTTACCACTCGCAGTTCATCATAGGAGCAATTTGTTGAAAGTTTGTCCATACTAATACCTAGTTACGCTAGTGACGATATTATGCTTACCTACTAGGTAGTAAACTGTCATCTCAGTGCATTGTGTAAGTAGAGACAAAAACCACAGGTTTAACCTGATCTTTGATTATTATAAAGTGTTTAAATCTCCTTGTTTTCATCGCTTTGTATCGAAATATTACGTAAGTCTGATGATAATCATTATTTTAATGTAACTTGTAATTAGCATTATTTTTATTCAAAATTGCATTTGGTTTCTTGCTCTTTTACAACAACATAAACGATGTATACTAAGAATAGAAAAATCTAGGGCCCTAGGTTGTTCCAAAAGTTTATTATAGACATTCTAATTATTTATATTAGCAATGAAATTACTTTTCCTCACTTTTCTTTTCGGCTCCAGAAACTCCACTGCTTACATAGGCTTCAGCAAGTACTCCCTTGGTGATATAATAAAAGACAGTATATTGAAATTGTTACAACAAAATGCTGTGCAGCAAAAGTCTATAATTTCCGATACAGCAAATTCTTTCGCAAAGGCTCGAAATAAAATTTACAGAGGGTTGCTAAATATCGTAAATGCAGGTTGCTTTTAACAGGTCAATTGTGAGAATCCATTGCAGAAGTCAATACCAAGATTGTAACTTGATGTCTAAAGATAGTGATGATGATTCATTATCACATCTTGGGGCGAGCAAAGCTTTATGAACTGTTGTATTTATTGGGGCAACTCTGAATAGCCTTCCGCTGTTATAGGCTATAGTTTATGTTTGTACGCTATTAAATTTTTTACATATAATTCTGTTATTGAAATTCTCAATGACTATAAACATTGATAATTTTTGATAAATTTTACTGAAATTTAAAAAAAAAGAGTCTGCTCGATTCGTGTTTTATTTTTCCATTTTCCATGGCGCAATATCCCAGGGTGTGGTCGTAAATATACCCTATGGATAAAATGAAGTACATATATGATTGTGGTATTCTGGAAGGTTCTGTGCGCGTGTGCACTAGCGCGGCCCGCCCACCGAGCAGGAGTCGTGCGGGCGCGCGCCTCGCCGCACTTTCCCTCGGGCACCGCGCCGCGCGGACATGGCGCCACTTCTGCGCCCGCCGAGCCGCACGTAAGTTACACTTCTCTACTTTTTTTTTTTTTTTTTTTTTTTATTGCCTAGTAGGCAGACGAGCTAGCGGCCCGCCTGATGGTAAGCGGCTACCGCTGCTCATGGACTTCCGTAGTGCCAGGGGGCCAGCACAACAAAGTCGCTGCCTACCTCAAGGATAGAACTCTCCTTAAACCTCGTTTGAAGAAGGACAGGTCATAGCGCTGAGGAAACACCGATGCAGGGAGTTCATTCCAGAGCTTGCACGTACGTGGTAGAAAAGAACGCTGGAAACGTACCGTTCGGGAGCGGTACGCCTCCAGGTGGTGGGAATGAACTCTACTGCGGAAACGTGTGGTGCGATGGTACATAGGCGACGGTGGTACCATCTCAAACAACTCTTCGGAGCACTCCCCATGGAACAAACGATAGAACACACAGAGAGATCCGAAGTCTCTCCGCAGTCCTAACGGTTCCAATTTGTCCGTGAGATCGGGATCATTGACAATTCGACAAGCTCGTCGCTGCAAGGAGTCAAGTGGGTCGAGCTGGTATTTTGGGGCACCTGCCCAGAGGTGGGAGCAGTACTCCACGTGGGGCCGGATTTGCGCTTTGTAAAGCGTCAATCTATGGCCCGACGTAAAGTACCGCTTGGCTCTGTTCAGGATTCCCAACTTTTTGCTCGCCAGTTTGGCTTTGTCCTCCAAATGACTCCTAAAGTCGACCTTGCTTGATATTTCGATGCCAAGGATTCCAATACTCTCGGATCCTTGGAGAGTAACTCCTTGGAATTGCGGCGCCATGACAAAGGGGTCCTTCTTCGCAGTGAACACGCAAACTTGTGTCTTCGAAGGGTTAAATTGAACTAGGTTCAATTTACCCCATTCGGAGGCCCGCCCCAGAGAGCTCTCGACTTCAGACACAAGTTGAAACCGTCTTTCCATAATGGAATCCCGAGAGTGGCTCCGTTGGCCGATGTACCGCGCGTCACTCGTACTATCATCTGCATAACAATGCATGCCGTCAATAGACAACATATCATTGATATGCAGGATAAAGAGTGTCGGCGATAGCACCGAGCCTTGTGGAACACCAGCATTCTCTACTTTTCATTTTTCTGTAAGATTTTTCTATGGGTTTTATTTTGGTCTTAACAGCATTTATATGCCTAAAACTCGCTCATTTTTGTCGTGTTAATTTTTATATACCCGATTTCTTATCTGTTATTTATGGATTTCTGAAAATATTTGCGTATACCGGAAAAAAGTTACGCAAGTCGTAGATTGTTTTATGTTTATGAAAAGGGCGACTGGTTGTAATTTATATTCTGGAAAAGAAGGCGGTTTTGTGTATATATAAAAAGAAAATTGTAATTTATGTGTAAACGCTATAAAATGCGTATGCGGGAAATTAATCTAAAACCGCATTATTATTTTAAGTCAATGAGTTTGGTTAATAAATTCTATTAAGTTAATAAAATCTTATTTTATGAAATTCGTTACAGTTCCTTTAGTGATTTTTTAATTATGGAAAATATGTATTAAATTAATAACATGCTCTATTCACGCGTAAACTCTAAGAAGCGGGAAATCCATTTTGAGTAACTATAGATTATTTTTTTCCATTTATTACATGGGGTAATCATTCAAATGTTTTCTTCTTCATAATTTTTGTCATCATGCAACTACTACCAAATTATCCTAAATTAGTATAATTAAAATTGCAAAACATACATAGAGTCTAAGCAACAAGTGTTTCTTACAAATGTCTGGGGCGGTCTTTACGCTTTTTTTATACCTTTAATTTTTTATTTTGATATTTGATACTGTAACCACAAATCCGATTAGTAGTTAAGTACTGTTGTTTGTTCTGATATAGAAAAGAAAAAGGAAATTTGCGTTTTGGAAAGAAAAGTAATTTTTATTTATAGTCTTAAAAAATTAAATCAGTAAATGTCGTTATCTCTGGGTAATTCACGTATTAATTTGTTAACCAAAGCATTTAATTTAAAAATTGTAAACACTGTTAATGTATTCTTTTTAAATAAAACTTCTACCTATCACCAAAATTTAAAATTTTTCGAGTTACTATCAGATGTGCAAAAGTATTCAGTAATTCATCATCATTCATCAAGAGTTAACTAGATACTAAATGTTACTAGATGAATTCAATATCAGAAAATAATGTTAAATGATCTTCTATTAATATAGAATATTATCCTAAATCAAACAATTATCAATAATTAATTTATAGGGAATATTTTTGTGTCCTAGGTTCCAAAACTGAATTCTTTCTTTACAAAATAAACATTAAGAATGTATTTTCGAAATATGAAAAAATGAGGGTATAATTCTTTCTGAAAGAAGAAAGAAAGAAAGAAAGGCATATTTATTCTGCTTCAATGTAAAATCGGTATTGGCAATAATTACATGAAATAGTTGTGCATTACGTTTACGAAGACAAATTCGCAACAAATAAACGCTGCACTACTCAAAATTCCAATAAAAGTAAAGTGTAGGAGACAATAAATATACAATTAAACGCATAAAAGAGTCAAATACAAATTGATGTAGTTTTGGTCTCGTGTTAAAACGGTGAAAACTGTTTTTCCAGGGTGCGATACACGACTTTTCACACTTTTCAGTGTTTCGATTAAACCTATCGTGCTCCTGACTGTACTTTCACACAGAAAAGTGTCTAACTAGTAGTGACTGTCGCTGAAATGTTTCGGTATCATTATAAACACTGAATTTTGCTGAACAATGAATTATTTAGAAAGAACAACGATTTATTTATCACAGCCGCAACTTACCGAAACATAATATTAACACCTGCATGGGTAATTTGAAAATAAATAAATTAAAACATGGTTGGTTGCTGCTGTGATCGGTGGGTTTTCATTCAGCTTACGTTAGGATTTGATTACATTAAAGGACAAACGACGTATAGTGCGACAAAAATGAAATTTACTAAAAAGAAACAAATTAACTACCAACTGGAACGAAGTACTTTAATATTTTGTTTAAGGAAATTAGGAACATTTGCCGAATTACAAATCGTAATTTTTGGCATATTTAAGAATAAGAATAAATTTATTGCGGAAAACCTCCAAGAAAATACAAAATACAGGGTACACATTTTGGATCTGGATCTGGATCTGGATCAGCCCCTATACGTCCCACTGCAGGGCACGGGCCTACTCTACAATCGAGAGTACGATTGAGAGTGGTTAGGCCATATAGTCCACCACGCTGGCCTAGTGCGGGTTGGTGGACTTACATACCATATAAATTCTTATGAATCGCTATGGTATGCAGGTTTCCTCACGATGTTTTCCTTCACCGTTTTAGTGCGTGGTGATTGACTATCAATACACACATGACTCCGAAAAGTCAGAGGTGTGCCCTGGGGTTTGAACCCGCGACCACCGTGAACATGCTGGCAGCCGCGTCTGGTCCGTTTACCAACAGGCCACCACGCATATAACACACTAGCTGTCGGGCCCGGCTTCGCCCGGGTGCAGATAGTTTTTGAGTCCAATCCACATCAAGAACATATTATTTCGCGTGTCTACTAACTATATTTCCCGCGTGCCGTCGACTATATTTCCCTTCCGTAGGAGAGGACATCCCGTGCCAACAATTTGAATTTGAAAGAGTAGAAAATATGTATATTTGGTTTCCTGACTCATCCCACGGGAACACTACATTTTTCGGGATAAAAAGTAGCCTATGTGTTAATCCAGGGTGTCAGCTATCACTATACCAAATTTCATCAAAATCTGTTGAGCCGTTTTTTCATGAAAGAGTAACAAACATCCATACATACATTCAAACTTTCACCTTTATAATATTAGTAAGGATTACACACAGTACACATTTTACAGTTAATTAAGTATCCAAAATGTAGGTCCCAAAGTAGGCAAGCCCGTATCTTGGGCACCCATCCTAGAATAATGTACTTAATGTAATTTACGAGTATAATGTACTTTTTACAATAATGAAAGTAAGATTAGGCTGTAGAGTCATTGCAGAGTAAACTTGTACTTCGGGCATAGAACTCGCAAATCAAAAATAAAAATTGGTTCAAACTCAAAATCAAGCTATTTGTTCCATTCGAGTTTTAGATAAATAATATATTGTGTTGAATCTGGTGGCTAGTCGAGTAACAAAAGTATGAAGTTTTCTTATTATTTAATGATTATTGCTGATAGACAATTCCGAGACCTGCTTGCTTTCGTTTCCGAGGTAAGAATAATGTAGAGTTTACTAATTGGCAACTAACAACAACTGGAAACTTATTCTAATCACAGGTTGCAATAGCAATAATTTAATTGTTAAACATAATTTCAAAATGATTTCCATGAATAAGATATCTGTATCTGTAATCTGTATCAGCCCATATACGTCCCACTGCAGGGTACGGGCCTCCTCTACAATCGACAGTACTATTGAGAGTGGTTACGCCATACATATAGTCCTAGAATGAGATATATGTGTTATTTTTCATTTAGAAAGCAGCTAAAATTATTTTTAAGCAATATTTCGGAATACTTAAATGGTAATCAGAAATTTTATTTTTATATGTCAAGGAAAAAAATATTAGCTAACAGGTTAAAATAGGGATTAACATGATTTTAGTTCGCTGTCCAAATTAGTAAAGCTTTATTGAACTTTAAATAGAGCTGATTTTGGACAGCTTGAGTTAATAGGCGAGAAATTAATTTAATTTGTGCTACCTTCCACGCGAACTTTAAAGCAATACCGTACGTACAACATACTGATTTGCTAGGTAAAATAAGGTATAGGTGACAGTAATATCGTGTGCGAGCGTACTATACAGTTGATGGGTTTAAATCGGCAAATGGAATTGGTGGCGAGTGGCGCTGTACTCGTGCGCTGTAGGGTGACGTAGAGGTTTTTCGCGATGAAATCAGGCCGCTGCCCGTGACAGCCACTCCGCCGGGCCGGACTCTCATCAAGAGCTGCCGGGTAGGGCTGTCGCTTTGTTATATGACAAATAATTTTACACCAATAATGGAGGTCTATATTTATAGATATCGGTACTGTGGTAATGTAGTTTTAATTGCATACTAGGGAAATGTTGAGTTGAATATGATAACTTTTAGTGAAAGTTTCAAGCAGTTGCATTAAGACTTCTTGTTCTCTCTTTGTAGTATCTTATATTACGAATGATATTATCAGCAGCCGATATGATCGTCAGTTCGGCCTTTATCAAACTTTTGTTCATTATAAGTATAAGGCACATGCTTTAATACTTATCAGTCTACGTAATGTATCTCAAAGTTTTATTGACTAATTGCATTTTACTTAAAAATATCGTTTTTGTACGACGAAGGAATTCTGGTTTATGAATATTTATTATGAAAACGAAAACTGAATACCACCGTCAGTTCAACCCTACACAGACCGGACGGTGGAGCGTGTCCGCGTCCAGTGTGATGTGAAGAGGTGGTGCTCCGTCACGGCACGGGTTATAACATTTGTCACTTCATTATACGAGCTCGGTCGCTCCGGCCCGCGGTGTCGAGAGTACTACACGCACTGCGATTATTTACCGGTTAATTAACCCGCCAGAGGTCAATTGCACTTCTTTATTCGTCGGTCCCCTTTATGGAGACCGTATGAATATGTTTGCGCGAGTTTGGCAGTTGGGATGTGAATTTAATGTCGAATTGTGGGTGAAGCGTTTTTTTTGTTTTGGTTATTATGATCCAATGTAGGGTTAAATAATGTAAAGGTAATTCTGTAATCATTAATGAATTAGTGTTCATTTAAATATAATTCTCGGAGTAGCTAGATCTTCATTAATGAAAAATATTCCATTAAGATGCAGCAGTGGCTCAACTTTCAAGACATTATTAAAATGCTCATTACGGTTGAAGATAAAGTTAACAGTAATAAAGAGAAAGGAAGTTTCCTTCAAGGAACCATTAAAAGAAAATCGAAAAACAGCCGACCATATACCTCTTTAATGAGCTAGTATTAATTAACACGGTTTTAAGAAAAACATTGTTTATAGATGCCATATTCTTAGCCTAACTGGCAAACTAAACTTTTTAAATGCCAAACTAAGAATTAAAAAATATCTCCTCATCTCACATTTACACAGCTTGATGGCAAACGAAATATAACTTTAGTTTTCAGTCATGCTACAAAATTATTTTACTACTGGCGGCCTGCCTCACATCAATCAAATAAATAAATAAATAAATATTTTTTTCTATACCGATATCATGAAATGCAACAAAAAAAAACTTTGTTATTTATAGTGCCATTCCTACTGCACAAATTTTTTCTTCGTTTCTTCTGTAGTGCTATTTGTGTCACATTAAATATAATTTGTAGCAGGGAGTGGCGGCCTCGCGTCGGCACGCAGTAGGATGGCGCTGAAGAGCCCGACGCCGGCCGTCGGCGAGCGCGAGACATGGGGCAAGAAGGTGGACTTCCTGCTCTCTGTGATCGGGTTCGCGGTCGACCTCGCTAACGTGTGGCGCTTCCCTTATCTCTGCTACAAAAATGGAGGAGGTAAGTACGATTTAAACATTTTGTGATTAGTGCTGTGAGAAGTCATTTAAGTCAAGAAGTTTAACTGGTGGCAGGCAGCGCCGGATCTAGGTTTTTTTCGAGGCGGGGCAAAAACTGAAAAATGCCGCCCCCCCTTGCCTATATTTTTATCTTAATCATCATCATCATTTTTAGCAACCAGACGCCCACTCAACACAGGACATCGGGAAAGAACGTCATTTTTTTTATTTATTTTTTACCACCCTGTTAAGCATTTTTACACGCTTTATATTAGCGTCACTTTTGACGGTTAACGTCATACACGTCTGTAAGCTTTGACTCTAGTTTTCCTACACGTAACCCCTGGGTAGTGCCAAATAAGTGACTCAGTTCTTGGTGGTAGGACTTAAGTGTCCGTCTGGGTAGCGATCACCGTCCACGGGGCGTAAAGACCGTAATAGTGATCTGATAGTGATTTTGTACGTATTTTTGATCGCTCTCAAAGGGAGGAGTGTTGACCCGCCGGCCAAAGAGACAGTACAGTACAAGAGCCCAATCGTGGCTAACCACCACGAGGGGCTGCCTCACCATGTCGCACATAATCTTGGGCGGGTACGTCGTGCCAGTTGGTGACCGGATGTGGCCGACATTTTGCGACATGCCGACCCTTTCATGCCGGTGGCCATTCGGCCTACTTAATGCCCGGACTTTGGCTTCTCGATGCCTCTTCATCAAACCTATCCTTTCAACTTCATGACAGCGCAATTCAACAAAGCGGGTCTTTCAGCGGTGCATAACCCCACCATCGCGTTCACTATGGAGTTCACCAACATCCGCGAACTCCAAACGACCTTAATGCCGTCCACCACCATTTCGAGACGGCCTAGTCTGCTTTGCTCTTCTTGATGGAGACGCGGATTCGTTGTCCGGCCGAATATTCCTACCTGCTGTACCCCGGTTATTCGCTTGAAGAAAGCTTCAAGCCTAAAGTCGGGGTATGCTTGTATGTATATTCGGTTGGACATCTACTGTCACCGTTTAAGCTGCATGGAGGGTCCTTCTCCGCTTTGTGTTTGCACGTGAATCTTGGTTGCCTGAGCCGGATCGACGTGTGCCTTTACAGGTCTCACAACGGGGAAGATGAGACGACGCGGCTGTTTAGGTATCTCAGCCATGTGGCTGATGACGGGCGGACGCAGTTCCCGTCGGCTGAAATGGTCTTGGGGGATTTCAATACACATCACAAACTGTCGCTGGGCTCCTCCAAGACTAGTTCAGTTGTACATTTATCCTGGGCTGTATAAAAATAACAATGGTGGTTGTATCATTGAGATAAAACGATGTATGGCGATGGCTAGAGGGGCAATGGAGAAACTCAGGAAAATATGGAGGAATCGTACTACTACAAAAGCTACTAAAGATCAGGCTTGTCCGAGCACTTTCTCGTATTTTCTGTATGTCGCTGAAACATGGACGTTACGGGAGAATAAAAATGTAGATTCCCTAGAGATGAGGTGTTGGAATGCTTGGAATATCAGGTCCGAATTCCACACAAACGTTTCAAGAACTCGGCATCAAGTAGCGTCTTTCCGAGATAGTACGGCCCCATATAGTTCGAATATTCGGTAATTTCTCACGACGAATTAACGACTCCATAGAACGTCTTATGGTTAATAGGGCAGAGTAGACTGAAATAGACCTCGTGGTAGGACATCATACACATACATTTATATATGTTATGGGCCAAGTGATTAATGCAGGCAGTATTCACAATGCCCGGGCAGTATGAATATTGCCGAGCCATATTGGGCCAAGTGATTAATTACAATCTAAACTCACCTATTTATCACATTGCCAGGGCATTATGAATATGGCTACATGATGATCGGGCAGTGTGATTAATAGGTGATTTTTTACGTGGTGCGCTGCCGCATTGTCGCATCTGCGATGGACCCATGAATTAGAAAGGTTGAATTGATCTGCTTATGTTTATTTGCTTTTTAACGTCCGAAACATTATCTTCAAAAGAAAATTAGTGTACCCACTTTATGGATCAGTTAGGTCGACTGTGCCCCAAAACCGACTCGGAACACCCCGACTTCACGTAGTCTTTTGGCTACCGACCCTAGAGTGTATATAAAAAGCCGGAGGCGCGGAGGGAGAGCAGCCCCCGCCCGCTGTAACGAAAGATAGGCAATCATGCGAGCCGCAGCGGCTGAGGCTGCAGCAGCAAGCCGAAGCTGCGGAGGTGAGCATGGTTGCCTATCTTTTGTTACGCAAGGGCGAAGGGGCTGAACTTCCCGTAGCGCCGGAGACGATGCAGAAGCTAATTTGTATTGACAACAAGTGTTTTAAGGGTTAAGTTGCTATAATAGATATTTCTCAGAAATGGTGCGTTACCTTTTCATGGGAGTGGTGCCAGGGGAGGTGCGACACTCCCTCCAATCCTCCCAACCCACCCTCTCGTGCTGCCCTATTCTAAATTCTACTACTTCGGCTCATTGTTTTGATTTTGATTCGCTTCACATCACTCTGCCCAATAGGCACTTGGCATTATTCATAATGCCCGGGCAATGTGATAAATTGATTGGTTATAATCACATTGCCCGCTCTTATTTGGCATTATTCATATTGCCCGGGCATGATGAATAATGCCCGATTAATCACTTGGCCCATAACATATACATTATACATACGTACAGCGGCATAGATATTATGACGGATATTATAAGGATAGCCTTGTCAGGCCTCAAAACTTCCAGGTCTGATTCAAACTCAATTTCCTAAAAACGGAGTGAAAACAATACCTTTTTTTTAATCGATATCTACGGGGAGATCATAAGGTGCATGTCGAGGTCTCCAGCCTTCCAATCTGACACACGGGGACAATTATTGTCCGTACCGCATAGGTTTTGCAGCCAGGTTGGATGTATTACGGACAATAGGCGATGCGGATGAGCGAGTAACACCTAGTTGACTCGCCGTGCCACCCGACGCACTTCCTAATATGGCTCCTCACAACTTAGGTAGGCGTAGATTTTCTCTGCAACGGACGCCCTAACCGTGGGCGTCCGCTATGAAGCCACGAGTTCTGCCGCACATCTTAGAGTGTGTCAGCGACCCCAATGACCCCTATTAATCGCCTCTTACGCCAGGCAAAGGAAACCGTGAAAGAATTTTGCCACCCCTTGACCACGGGGTGCGTGTAAACAATAAATAACCAATTTGAAAAAAAAAACAACTATATTTTTAGCAAGGAAGTCTAAAGACTATAATCAATGTTAATAGCTGTTTTTTCACATTTAAGCAAGATTTTTTTATAAAGTATCACTATTGGAATATTTTATAATATCCCAGTATAGATATTTACTTGGGAGTGTCCTACCCCGAATTGCCCCCGAAACAAGGTCTTGTTGCACCTGTTGCACCTGAAGAAGTTCTCTATAGTCTTCGTCGCATGAAGAACCGGAAAGCGGTAGGGCCTGACTATATTCCGATAGAGGCGTGGAAGTCGTTGGGGCTTCACGGTGTGGAGCTTCTTGCTGCGTTATTTAACAGCATCCTAAATACCAAAAACATGCCTGACTCATGGCGGTTGAGTGTGATAACTCCCGTGTACAAGGATAAAAGCTGTGTTCAGGAATCCGGTAATTATCGTGGCATTAAGGTCATGAGTCATACCATGAAGCTTTTCGAACGCGTCATCGAGTCCAGGCTCCGCCAAGAGTGTACTATCTCTGAGTGTCAATACGGCTTCCGTCCTGGCAGTGGTACTACAGACCCGATATTTGCACTCAGGAATCAGGATGCTTGGCGAGGCATACAGAGCGAAGAAGACGCCACTGCACATGGCTTTCTTGGACCTGCTGAAGGCCTTCAACTGTGTGCCGCGACAGGCAATCTGGTGGGCGATGAGGATGAAAGGGATACCGGAAGCCTATGTGGACATTATCAGAGACATGTACCTCCGATCCGAGTCCTTCGTTCGGACCGCCGTTGGCGATACGAGTCCTTTCCCGATTGATGTCGGTGTGCACCAAGGCTCGGCGCTGAGTCCATTCCTCTTCACTGTTGTGCTCGATGCCATTACGTCTCACATCCAGGACCCTGCGCCCTGGTTGTTGGATGTATACCGATGACATTGCACTGGTGGAGGAGGACCGACGACTTTTGGAGCGCAAGGTCAACCGGTGGAAGGAACGCTTGAGAGCGGTTGTCTGAAGTTAAATGTGGCGAAAACCGAGTACATGGCTTGCGGGAGTACGGACCCCCAAAGCATCGTAAAGGGGAACGAACTGGCCGTGAAGACGGACAAGTTCAAGTACCTTGGGTCCGTACTGCATGAGTCCGGTGACATCGCCCTTGACGTCAAAGCCCGTATAAGCGCTGCTTGGGCTAAGTGGAGGGAGATCTCGGGCATACTCTGCGACCGCAGGATGCCGATGAGGCTCAAGGGTCTCACCTATAAAAGCATCGTGCGGCCGGTGCTCCTGTATGGGTCTGAGACGTGGCCTGCCCTCAAGCGGCACGTCCAGGAGGTCCACGTCGCGGAGATGAAGATGCTGCGGTGGATGTGCAACGTTACGCGTTTGGACAAAATCCGTAACGAGCACATCCGTGGCAGTCTTGGTGTCCGCGATGTGGCTGATAAACTCCAGGAATCCCGCTTGAGATGGTATGGTCACGTCCTAAGGAAACCGCAGGAGTGCGTCGGTAATGTGTGCCAGAGCCTCAATTCCCGGACCTCAACCGCGGGGTAGACCAAAGAAGCGCTGGCTCGATGTCATCAAGGAAGATATGAGGGTCAATGGCCTTACTATTGAGGATGCCGAAGATCGGGCGAAATGGAGGAGAATTTGCTGGAAGGCGGACCCTGGCACCGGCCGGGATAACGTCAGGTAAAAGAAGAAGAAGAAGATCCAAGTATAGATATTTAATAAAGTGTTTATTATTAAATTGTCAACGTGGAAACGTGGGAACATATTACTGAAATATTTTAACTATTCTTAATTTTCAAACCCCATTTTTTCAGTGTGTAAAATATTGCCTTTTATTATTTCAGTAAATCAAAACCAAAAATTGGCCCAGATTTGCCGCCCCTTTAAATTTGCCGCCCTAGGCTCCAGCCTACTCAGCTTACTAGTAAATTCGCCACTGCCTGTGCCACATAAAAGACGTTCGATGGTTAATCAACTAAAACTAACTACTAAACACAAATTGGATATTAGAAACTAAACGTAATTATTGAGATGGATAAATTATTATACATTCCAAGTATTAAGTTTTCATCTCTTTTTCACGCGCCTCTATCGCATAATCACTAAATCGCCCACGGCGAAAAAAAAAAGTGTAAGTGGTGTTACGTTATTGATGAGTTTTGTAGTTGTCTCCGAAGATTCAATATGCCGCCCCCTGATCGTGCCGCCCGGGGCACGCACCCCGACTTGCCCCCCCCTAGATCCGGGCCTGGTGGCAGGTCTATTATATGCAAGGGCGGATCCAGCTGCCAAGCCAGGGGAGGGTCATATAGTTCTTATCAGAACACTGGGTCCGATTTCAATGCTCGAATTCATAATGATTTTTAAAAATTTGTTACAGTCGTGATTTGTGACACACACTTTTTTATTTTATTTATCTACATACAAAGAATTAATTGTGTTTTTAAAGTTTATTAACAATACAATACTATAATTAAATTCTGTTAATTTGAAGCCAACCCAGGGGGCATTATGACTCACATGACCTCCTCCTTGGAACCGCCCTAGCATTCAAGTCAAGAAGTTTAACGGTAGGTCTCTCATATGTGAGAGCCGCCTGGGTAGGTACTATCGCAAAGTTCCTTACCAGAACCACGCGTGCTGGCTTGCGAACCAAACGGTTCTCGAATTCTTTTTTGTGCCGTCAGGCTGTGGAATTGTTTGCCGTCTCACGTGTTCCCTCCTTCCTACAATCCTGGGTCCTTCCGCCGTAGCGTGAAGAGGCACCTTAGCAGGCTGGCATAATTGTTTCCATTGTCATGGGACCGCCGTCCGATGCCAATGGATACTCTGCCGGGGGGCATTAACACTTACCATCAGGTGCAATGCCGCCACTATGCCGGGCCAGTATAAAAAAAGTCTATTTCTCCATATATATATATACGCACTATTGTGTCCCGGTTTGAAGGATATTCTAGCTAGAGTAACTACTGGACATGTGGAGTTTAAACATATTATGTCTTAGGATGGCGAGTGCAGTGGCATGCTAAGAATTGCTACGGTAGTCTCGCAATTTATAGTAATAAAGATTTAGATCGTGGTTGAATATTCTAACGTTATCAGTACCAAGTGCCAGGCAGTTCCCGTTGGTTATACAAAGAGATGTTGAAGATGTTCAAGTGTCTTAAGTGAAGAAGGGTTCTGGGTATCGAAGACTTGGCGCGATAAAGCATCCTTCTTATATAGATCAGTAATCGGCAATGGGCAAATATCTGGATGGAGTTAATGCTACATACTCGTATCATCAAATGCGGTATAGTCACTGCAAACTACTCAGTCATATCATCGAGATATTGTAGAATTTATTTATCTAACGATATAGATTTTTCTAAAACTGTACCATATTTTACGATTGCTGTATCTATCAGTTCATACAAGTCCCACGGCAGGGGCACTCCTCTACAATCGAGAGTACGATTGAGAGTGGTTAAGCCATATAGTATTAGCCATTACGCTGTCAGACTTAACATACCACCGAAATTCTTGTAAATCGCTATGTTATGTTCATTTTCTCCCGATGTTTTCCTTTACCGTGTTAGTGTTATCATATTTTCCAATGCTTTAAATGTGAAATAAACAAAATAGCGTACACCTAAGTTGTATGCAGCGTAATATTTGAAACAAGAATTTCCAGAGCTAACTATATTAGTGTGGCGATCAAAGTCCTCCTGCAGTGTATCAAAGGGTGCATGTATCGCATAACTCGATAGCAGTTAATGACATTTGGCGAGTACTCGCGAGTGCCGCGTGGCGCCTGTGGTAGCGCCTTGAGCGGCACTAAGTGCCTCTTTCCGCCGTAATTGTCGCCACCACCGCCGCTTTGCACCGACAAAGACGCTAAATGCACCTCGCACTTACACGACACGTATGCTTGAGCACTAGGCAATGTTAAGCTATACGGAAAACGAGGTTAACAGATATCCTGGATACATCACACCTCCAAACCGTGTTTTTGTTTTAATATAAGTTGCCGACAAGTAATTAATCATGTTAATTGAATTTAATTTAAAAGGTTGGTTTGTTGTTGAGTTGTAGATACACGTAGTCCTAACTCAAAGCAAGACACCATATCTTTTGTCATGGGTATCGGAAACTAACAGAGTTTTTTTCATAATGGTTTGATTGATTTACGCGAATATTACACATTGAACCATTAATAAAACCATTATTTACGGGTGGACATAGTCCGCCCTGTGACCACGAAAGCTGTAAAGTAATCGAAACGGCAAGAAATGAAAAAATTAAAAAATTAAACCAATACCGCAATAAAATTTTATATCGATGAGTTTTTTCACAACTTCACACTTTTTGTGACCCGAAACATATTTTCGCTAGTCCCACAAATATATATTTTTGTGGAACTAGCGAATTCTCATTTCATAAGCCTTCCCAACAATGGGACTCTCAAATGATACCATATTTCGATAGTGTGACTTCTTTAGGGTTAATGTTGGAACTTCATGGATCTAAATTATATCAAGCATCGAGAATAGATAGCATAGAGAATAGATCGGTGCCATAATTTTGATCTTGTCAAAACCCTTGAAAATGGTTGAGAAAATCCAAGATTTCTTTGAAGCACTGCGCCGGGTCAATAGATCGGCACGTCGAGGCATGAATGCGCGCTAACTCGGCGTGTAGGGCCCTCGAGGCATAATGGGTGGTTAACAATCGTGCGCCTTGATCCTCGGCTGAGTGCTGCGCGCTTACACCCGCCCTGTACTAATTAAACACATTGTACTCTGTACTGCTGTACTGGTATGCCTTCTGTGTGGCTTAAAGTAATGAATATTGCTTGTGTTTATGAGTTAAGTAAATGAATCTAAGAATTTAGGCGTCTAGTTGATGTGATTTAATCATTTTCTATAATTCTTCAAATCGTTTTTGGAAAGAGTTGATGGGTGTAATATTGCATCCATCTCGGCTGGGCACTTTCGCAACGTTGCACTTCGTTCATTTATTTCTAATTTTCCTTCCATCATCGGATGTATGCCACGTAAAATGTCCACTTCATACATTTTATCTCTCTGTCTCTGTATCAACCCATATACGTCCCACTGCAGGGCACGGGCCTCCTCTACAATCGACAGTACGATTAAGAGTAGTTAGGCCATATAGTCCACCACGTTGGCCTAGTGCGGGTTGGCGGACTTACATACCATAGATTTTTTTATAAATCGCTATGGCATGCAGGTTTCCTCATGATGTTTTCCTTCACCGTTTTAGTGCGTGGTGATCAGAGGTGTGCCCTGGGATCCGAACCCGCGACCACCGTGATAATGTTGGCAGTCGCGTCTAGTCCGTTTACTAACAGGCCACCACGCACTTACATATTATACATCGTTCTAAACGTGGCTTTACAGGCGTATACAAGGTTACGTTACATAAGTGCAATATAAAATATTAGTTATTTACAAGATGTAAGTAGATGTATTTGTTTTAAACGTATGATAATTTGTCCAGTCCGGCGTCTGTTGGCTATGGCAGCGGAAATGACTGGCTCTAGGCGACGACAGCGGCTGTTTGCAGAGGAATACTCCGGAAACCGCTCAAATGAGATTTGCTTACGATAGCCTTTGTATTGCATACATGACATGCTTTGAGAACAAACAACACGCTGTTCATCAGTTAGTTTATACAATTTTGGAATTTTTCTAACGGTTTTAGACAGTTCATTAGGAGTACCTACCTATTTTGGGTTTTATTTTATTTGAGCTATAGAATTAAAAGAAACATTTTGCAAAAAAAAGGTACTGTACTGTATAAAGTTAATTTAATAAAATAAAATAACAATATCTATTAAATTAAAACAAAATTAAATTAAGTTAAGAAATAAATAATTCTACAAAATTAAAACACTTTAAAAATAAATAAAAAAAACTGCGCTAAAAATAAATCTGACTATAAAGCAATAATTATTTTTTGCCCTTCTTCCCCTTTGGCGGTGGCGGCGGCGGTGGTGGCGGCTCGGGCTCCGGCTCGGGCTCCGGCGGCGGCGTGGGCGGCAGTTTCCTGTCAGGCCACAACCGCTGCATGAATTCGCAAATCAGTTGCAAGTTTACAAACTTCGTTTTGGCGGATTTAGGTCCAGGGAACACTGCACACAACTCGTTCAATAGTCCATCGTCCAATGGCACGTTGTCTAACTCCACTCGCTCTATCAATTCCTTAATAGAGTAAGGTCTCGGGAATTCCTTATTTAATTGTAAGAAGTATTGTACTATATCGACCTTATGTTTCTTTCGTGCTTTTCCGAGATAATCGGCTCTTACTAATATCTTTTCTCTTATGTCTGGACCTCGTACAGTCCAGTTCTGCAATACTCTACCGTACTGGACGAGAAAGTTTTTACGCGATTTCATTTTCATAACTCTTTTTAAACAAGCAATGAAGCTTTTGTCGACGCAAATGTTCTCGAGAAATAAATTTTCGATTTTAACTCGCGGTTTTAACATCTTTGCAAGTGTATCGTGCGCGTCCTCGGGAGACATTGGATTAAAAGAAAGATGTAAAGTATTCAATTTTTTTGCTCTATATAAATAAGACAAGATTACTTGAATAGCTTCGCCTTGAAGTTTGTTGTTACTTAGATTTAATATGGTCAGGGTAGGAACCAATAAAATGCTTTTTATGCTTCCCGCCACCCGTTCACCTTCCAGCGCATTCCACGACAAATTTAGTTCTTGCAATACTTTACTTTCTGCAAATGCATCCAACATTTTGCACGTAGTGGCAGCGTGAAAAAAATTGTTTTTCGACAGATCTATATGTGTCATTTTATTATGGAATTCAAGTGCATCTGCCATTGCTAAAGCTGTTTGTTTGCCTAATTGATTATAGCTCAAATTGACTCGCTTCACCGTAGCACCCTCGGCGAGTATCCGCGCAAACCCTACGCCGCCATCGTCACCCATGTAGTTTCTGGATAGATCCAATGATATCAATGTGTGATTAAACGGCAAGCCAATGCCTAAGCGAACCACCCCGGACGGTCCTATGCGACATCCTGATAGAATTAATTCGTTTAATGTAGCATTGTAATTGAGCATATGTCCTAAGTGATAGCATGAATCATCAGATAGAAAGTTATCCGTAAGGTTAAATTTTCTTACAAATTTGTTATATTGTAGCGCCATCGCCATAGGTCGCACTCCGGCCGGGCTTACCCCGTAGTAACTGAGATCAATTACATCATTAAATAAATTCCTGTGAAATAGTCTCACCGGGCATATGTTCATATCTTGACACAAAAATAAATATAGATCTTTCCCATCGTCGGCATATATGACAGGCTTTTCAGGGGATAGAAGTGCCGGTTTAATTCCTGGGTCGGAAACGGCTGGATAGCTGTAATACGGATGTAACGCAATTTGACTGTCAGATAAAGCTACGTATTTGGTACATACTTCGCCGCTGCCTGGAGAATAGAGTCCTTGTGAGAATAACAACTTCTTTTTATTTTCTTCGGGCAATTCAAATACGAGAGACGACCATTCACTCATAGGAGGCTCCTCGCCTGAACTTTGTTCTTCTGCCACAAAGATGACTTCTGTTTTTATTTCTTCTACACTGCTGTCCGACGACATTTTGCATCAGTGAGCAGTGCAGTGCTTGAAAACCTGAAAAAGAAACTATAAAGTGGAATAGTAAAAAACGTAAAAAATCATATTAAAGAGTGACATTATGGACATTACTAATATGACATGATATTTAGACAAAAAGTTTTGTTCAAATTATGTTTGTTACAGAAAACAATCGGAATAGTCTCGGCCAAATTTTCCGCTTTCGCGTTGGATGTAGTTGACATGAACTGTAGTAAGCGTATATGTGTAGCGTAATGTCCCTACATAAAGTTTCACCCACACGCTAATTGCATCCTGATCTTTGCTTTGAACATCCTCCGCTACCCTTTACCGTCCAAGAGCCAGTAATTGACAATCAAAACGCGCCTTTTACGCTGTGAGAAACTTCGTTAGCTCCTCGATGTGCAGGAAAATTAGTAACGCAATAATGGGAGCGGGTAATAAGCTAATGGAGGGGGGAGGTCATCCGGCCCGAGAGGCCGATCGCGTCTGCCTCTGATCTAATTAAATGGCAATTCTCGCGAACTGTTGAAATGTGATCTTGTCTTTGGACCGTCTGTGTCGCGAGATTGCTTCGGAAATTTATTTAGTGATGGGTATGAAAAGCTTTTAACTTTTTTGGTGTTATTTTATAATATTTGGTGATTTTATGGATTGCTAGTTTTACAAGGCAGTATTTGTATGGCTGAGTTAAAAATACTGATGTTAGAAATACAGAAACCACCTGAGTACTTTGTAGTTATTTTAAAATCAGTTTCAGAAAGTTTTTTTTTTTATTGCAGTGAATGGCGAGACTAGCATGCCTGATGGTGAGCGAGATGGTAAGCGATGCGACCGCTCATGAACAGTAGCAAAACCACACAACACCTTGAATTACAAAGCAATGTTTGGCTTTCCACTGCGCCCGCCGTCCTGAGACATAAGTTGATAAATATCAGTGCTTTTGTTGCAGTGACTACAATCTATAGTTCAAGTTTAAAAAAATATATTTCACGATATTCTGTAAAAAACATCGGTTTTTGGCTTTCTGTGCCGAAATATTGTCTTAAAATGATATTGGATACCTGCATAATTTTATCTTACCGTTTCCTAAGGCCCATATCACCCAAAATAAAAGTTACACAAACCTAACTACACCATCAAAGAGATTTACTCTTAAACAAAGTGTATCTTGATCGAGTTGATTTATTAGTCCAAGTACACGGCGTTAATGGTGATTTCGCTTACTAATTGATTGGGGCGGCACTTCATCATGCGCCCCGCGCCATCCATCACATCAGCCGACGTGTAGGACCCGTGCCGTCCAATACGTCTTTATTGTTTTATATAGTGTACTGTTAGTATCAACTCGCCCTATTGTTCAGAAAGGGTCACTTGATTGTCTCTGTTTGAACAGATTACTTCTTAATTTAATACCTTATAGATTTATTACAGAAATAATATTCATGTTTTTAGAGTCTATATTGCCTTGATATGACCTAATCTCATGTTAAGTTCGTTTAGGTATAGGTAATTTTTCAAATGCATATTTTTACAGGATAAATAATAAATATAATGAGCCTAAGTGTATTTATTCGATGTAGGTATTTAGTAGTTTTGTTTAAGAAATAGGGTAGTTCTCTGAATTATTTTATGGATATTATGAATTAGATGCTTTTGTCATTGAATATGTGATTTACTACTAAACTGCCTATCAAAGTAATAGATGGTGTTTTCGATAAATTGTCACTCTCTACCGCATTATAAATACCTATATTTCCCGTATTTGAACGAAACAGTCTCAATAGATATCCGTTTCTCGATGATTTAATGCGTACCTTTCGAGTAATCTCGTAATACCCAATCATCCGGGCCGTCCGTCGGGACTCGGGATCGTACCGGGAACCGAGACGATTCGATTACCAACTACACCGGTGTCTTGAATATTACAGACATAAAAGAAAATTAATTTAATCAAGAACTGATCAATCCGATTAGTGGCAATTGGTAAGATCTTTCATTTGCTAAAGCATGCGGAAATACTTTGTTCATTTGAACGTTGACTTTTACAATTAGGGTTCTTCAGTCAATTGTTCTTGTAACATTTGCGCTGTCTTGTCTTGTTACTGAGAGAGCGTCCATTTTACAAAGAGCCATTATCATGTACTTAAGGAGCGCGAACTCTCAAGTCTCTTTAGCCATTTCCGGCAACTTAGTGGAAGTTCGCGTCGGATCGTCTCCACTGGCTTTATCCCCGACCTGTTGCATTTGGCAATAAAATAAATCCCGACTATATTCTCTCCCTCTCCCTTCTAGAGATATTTCGTTGCGCAATATCGGAGCATTATCGTGTTGAATAAGATTTTGATTATTATTTGATTTATAGCTTGTGATTTAGTGGAACTTCACAAAAATTATATATTCATGATTTATTTCCAAGATACTTGGATATCTACGTACTACAGAGAATTTGTATATATTTTTCAATTATGTACTTATTTTAGCCCTGTCCGTATTATTATATGGGGTTGCTGTAACGCTTTTTGAAGTCTAGTTGTTAGGATGGAAGAGGCTTCACTCTTTGTTTAACGTAGAGAATTTCCTCTACCATCGGCCACTTGCGTAGTCGTTCAGGATATTTCGAATACTTATTTTTTTTAAGTTAATAAATCACGTGCATGTTATTAATTGTCCAACAGTATAACACGGAGGATTAGGTCAAGATATAAATATCTTAATATGTAAGCCGTAGTGGACTAAATAGATGTGTATGTTATGAAGGTGTTACAAGTATTGAGACTAGGTTTTAGAACTTTTTTGTAGTTTTTGTCATTGCCATCCTAAGCGATGAAGCTGATCGTAATGTGCAAGTACTTATAACATTAATAGAGTCTACGGAAGAGTCTTGTTTAACAATTGTGCCAGATTCATTAGCAGCAAGTTTACTTGGCATGCCTGCGTTGATGTGACACAGAGATGGCGCGGTGTTGAGCACTTCGTTAAATTACTTTGAACCGCGTTGGTGAATCTATTATTTGTTTGCACTGAGCAAGGGACAAGTGTAACAAGTGTGACATTACGAAATGTTTATAGTAGGTAGATGCTGCAAAAATTAGTTTTAAAGGCTATAACTTTTCTTGAGTTATTTTAAGAGTAGGTACCTACATATTATAACACTCCACGGAATAAGTTACTTTTATGAAACAATCAGTTATAATTGTTGTTTTGTGGATACCTATTTATATTCAATTTTCATGTTAGTCTATTTGCTGACAGCTAAGTGTATTTGTTGAAATTGATTTTATAGCTGCCCTCAAATACAAAATGGAGTTGACACAACATTTCTTTTCAGCAATGTTGGATAATAATTTCGCTGGTTATCGATCGATCTACATTTTTCTGTAGCTCATTTTCCAAGTTATTACATCGTATTGTCTCGACTTTCTTAAAAGCGTATCGGGAGTAAATGCGAGCGACTTAAAAGGCCAATTACGACACAATTTGCGACGCCAACCGACGCCCTCTTGAGCCATATAAAATTATTCTATTATTACAATTGATGCCTTAAAATATAATCACATTTTCCATAAAATTAGTAAATATTTACGCACTTATTCAAGTTTTATATTTGGAAAACATAATATGGCACTATAATTATTTAGTATTATGGAAAGAAAGTCTTTGTGTTGGGCCCAATGCGTCATACTGTGTAACTGTCTATGTGTGGTGGCCTTAAACTAAAGATACCAATTTTGAATTCAAGCTCTCTTTAGATTAGTTTGCTTACTTAAATGCAGCATAAAAACTTTAAAAGGTATATAGGTAATAAAAATAATAAGTTTTGCATGCTACTTGTATTAAAGGTGCGATATTATTGTGTGGTGGGCAGGTGCATTCCTGGTACCGTATTGCATCATGCTGGTGGTGGGCGGCATTCCACTGTTCTACATGGAGCTGGCTCTCGGACAATACCACCGGAAAGGCGCCATCACCTGCTGGGGCAGACTCGTGCCGCTCTTCAAAGGTAATTTATAGCTATTTATGAGTATTTATGTGTTATATTAAATTAATTACCTTCGTGCTTAGATGTTAAACGGTTGTTTTCTGTGCACACAAACTGAATAATGTAACCCTACAACTTACGACGGACCGGTCCGAGGTAGTGTAGCTTGGGCCCTACTATATTCATCCGAACGAACGAACGAACGAACGAACGAAGTTTGAAACTTCGGACAAACGAAGTTTTTTATACGATACGAATTTATATATATATAACGTACACCGTAACTATAAGTCTATGGTTATGACCATAAATCAATAACGACCATAAGTTTTATGTAGGTACATTCGTATCGTATATAAACTTTGATCATCCGAAGTTTCGAACTTCGTTTCGTTGAATATAGTAGGGCCCCTGATGTGTTTCATTGATGTTCATTATCGATTTTGATTTATTTTGTAAATCATCTCTAATCCTTAGATTTTACAGAAATAAAATTTAGTGTCCGTACTTTCTCCTACTCTTACAATGATGTACTTAGAGAAATAAGGTTCACTTATTGTTTTTACTAATAATTTTTCATTTTGTGTTCAGAGTGAAATAGACTATAAATAAAATATATATTTTGCTGGCACTAAAATAAAATACATTATAGATAAGTAACAATATTGTAAAGTGTAGAGTGGCTCACGTAGTAAGCTCATAGTGTAGATTTATGGCCCAGCCGGTCACGTAGCCAATGGTAATATCACTGAAATGGATACTCACAGTTGAGTGCTCGATGTCTTGGCGATCTTAACTTATTGCACTGCATTTATGTTTCACGACAAGGGTTATGAGAGTAGAGGTTTATTGAAATTCGTAAAATATTTTTCGTCTTGTAACAAGACCTAGAAGATTTCATTAATTTCTAGTATGGCAGTTTAGGTCTAGATCTGGTCACTCCTGCATCTAATAGGAGTAGGCAGAGATTATGAAATATTAATCAATTTATAATCTATTTAAGTAGAACGAACGCATATATTTTTTAGATAAACTACATTTTTAAATTAAAAGCTTTGAAAATCACATGAATTATCATTTCAATCATCAGTACCTGTGCACACAAACTCGAATAAATTTAAAATCAGGCTTCGGATATTTCACACAACTATTAAGAGAAATTTGAAGTAAGTCATCGGCAACGGGCTCACTTAGCGTCCATAATTGACACCATTTGGAAGGCTCCCCTAAGTGCTCGCCCCATACGGACTCAAAAGGCTCCACTAGATTTGCGAGGCTTATGCTCGATGATTTCATTTCACCGTATTGTCACGTCGCGCCGCTGAGTGCCCGATTTTTTCGACCTCAAATAAAATTGCTAATGGAGTGGAAAGGTTGCTCGTGACACGGTTCGGTTGCGAGTCTACTTTTATAGCTTTGAAGATTGCAGAGGAAATCTTTAAAGGAATTGAATCATCTTGTACCTAATGTTTTTTCATCTTTAGTTACATTATCATTGACTAGGTTCTTCAACATTGCCAAAAGTAAAATTTGCAGAAAAAGTGCAATATCAGGACATCTTAGAACGAAATTTAAACTTTCATCGACGACCATTAAAAGTAAGCCTCAGTAGTTAAGTAGTTTTTGTACGTCTTGAATTTATATTTTCGTAATGCCATCCTATAATTTGACTAACACGAAGATTATTGGTAAGGATATAGATCCTTATAGGTATTACTCTATAATACCATAGGCATCGGGTACGCCGTGGTTCTGATAGCATTCTACGTGGACTTCTACTACAACGTGATCATCGCTTGGGCTCTTCGCTTCTTCTTCGCCTCCTTCACCACCATGCTCCCCTGGACCAACTGCGACAACGAATGGAACACCCCTGCTTGCAGACCGGTTAGTTTATTTATCCATACTAGTCTTCATATTATTGCAATTAAATAGTATGCCGCAAGTATCTTCACAATATTATTTAAAAATAGACTTGTCTGAATGTAGGTATTAAAATGATATTTTAGTTTTATTTGAAAGTAATTCAAATATTCTTTCCCATGTAGGCAATTCTAGAGTTAACTTAGCAAATGATAAGTTTTCATCAGCGTTAGCCGATTTACCTGCCTTGAAGAATATTTTTTTACTAAAATGAGTATTGTACCAATATTTGACTGTTTAACTGGCCAAGACAGATTCAAATTTATGAGATTTGGTTGTAGTTTGAAGCCGTATGGGAAACGAATGCAACCAATCGTTCCCGCTCTCGCAACATCTCGCTTGGAATCGCTCAAACAACTCCGTTCACCTCTGCTGCCTCTGAATACTTCAAGTAAGTGTTTTAATCCATATTTAATTTTATATATTTCAGTAATTCGTAAAGTAGGCTTAATATAATATGTATGTATGGTGCATTGGGGTAACACTGTAGTCCTTAATTGTAGTGCGAAAGAGCTTAGAACGTAAATTCATATTTAATGTAGGAGTTTACGTTCTTACCTCTTCCAATCTTGTATTACGGTGTAACCCCAACGCACCTTACTGTATATTATACATATTATCCAAAAGTAAAAAGAGTCAACATATTTGTGCAAATCTCCACCCAATCTCCCCTGTTTAATAATATCAAATGCATCGGTCTTAAAATCATTTTCAATTTGTCAATTTAATGAAATTTTACGGTACCAATTTTAAAAGTCACCTTATAAGAAACTTTATGAACATTTGATACTTATTTTAACCAAGCCTTTCACATTTGGTTATTTACTGACCCTATCCGTTCTAGTATGTTCTACGTATTAGTAATTACCGAGTGGCCTTCCAGCCGTGCGATACTGGAGCTGCAAGGTAGCGAGGGGCTTCACGACCTGGGCGCCATCAAGTGGGACATGGCGCTGTGTCTACTCGCCGTCTACATCATCTGCTACTTCTCGCTCTGGAAAGGCATCAGTACTTCTGGAAAAGTAGGGATCTCCTTCTTATTTAACTGTTTTCTTCATCTCTTGCAATAGTATATTAATTCGTGGGTTAGTTTTGAAGTTGGCATTATCGAAGTAAACTTATATGGCAATTACCCGATATTTTTGTTCATAATAGTCTTTATGATACTATGATAAAAATACTTATGTAGCAATGGTTAGGTAAGGTAATCTATCTATACTCATTCATTGTATATTATTTTACCAATTTTCAAAATACACTCTTAAGATGAAATCACATAAACTTGCATACTTGCGTAGATTTTTCATATTTCCTGCTTCTTTCATCTTCAATATATGTATTATATTAATAACGTTGCAGGTTGTCTGGTTCACGGCTCTGTTTCCTTACGCCGTCCTGCTGATTCTGTTGGTTCGTGGCATTACTCTCCCTGGATCTGCTACCGGCATTCAATATTACCTCAGCCCCAATTTTGAGGCGATCACACAACCGCAGGTAAATAACCGCTTTAGAATAAATGTGTGAAGAGCTAAGAAAAACATTGTTAAGTTATTGTTTTATTTCACTGTTGCATTTTCGATGCTAATAATTATGTCGCTAATAATTATGTAGGTGTGGGTGGACGCGGCGACCCAAGTTTTCTTCTCTCTCGGACCTGGCTTTGGAGTTCTTCTGGCTTATGCATCTTACAATAAGTACCACAACAATGTGTACAAGTAAGTTTTTAGTTAGTGATTAATAAAAATATGTAACTTGTTTATATAATTCTTATACTTAGGACAAATTTCTGACCTTAGTGTTTATACTTCTTATTCGTATCTTGTGTATCTCTATTTTAATTGGCATAGTTTTAGGTTACTTTTTTAAATGCGTAATAGCTAGGTCATATATTTCATAAGACACAGAATTTCTTCAAATTAAAGATTTCTTCTACCAAATTAAGTCTGCAAAATTTCAACTCATTTACAAAATGAGGGACTGACTAAGATAATAAATGGATTATATAACCTCAAGTTTAAAGCTGAAATAAAACTATCGTACGTACGCCTTACGCATAAAGTAAAGAAGCGGCCATTAATACTAGACGCGGTTAACTGGTCAGCCAGAACGATGGAACATACAAGGTCACAACTGGTAATGTGTACATAACAAAAGAATCAATTATTCAGATCGGTCTATGACGCGTTTCTCTAGTATTTATAGCCGCTACTCTAAGCATAAGACGTGACACTACAGTTTGTTTTCCGCTTAAATGTTGATTATTTCCCAGGGACGCGATCCTGACTAGCGTGATAAACTCAGCGACATCATTCGTGGCGGGGTTCGTGATATTCAGCGTGCTGGGCTACATGGCGCACGCGTCGGGGCGGCACGTGCGCGACGTGGCCACGGAGGGGCCGGGGCTGGTGTTCGTGGTGTACCCCGCCGCCATCGCCACCATGCCCGGCTCCACCTTCTGGGCACTCATCTTCTTCATGATGCTGCTTACTCTTGGACTGGACAGCTCTGTGAGAAACTCTACCCTCTCTCCAGGATTTTGTTTGTTTATCGGTTGATTTAGGTAGCCATAAACAAGTTGCAATAGGCACCCTCTGATACTAGTTTTCGGTAGTGGACTTCCTGTCGGAGACAAGAGAGATAGTTAAGTTTTGAGAGTACGTGGAGGAATAAACAAGTCTCTAATAGTTATATCTTTCAATTCTCAAAATTAAGGAAATTACTTACCTACGATTTCCCACGTATTTCTAAGGCCCTGCGCAGACGGCACACTTTTTGTGCGATCGAGTCTGCGGCGCACAAAAAGTCTGCATGGCGCGCAAAAAGTCGGTCGCGGATTTTTCACAGACTCAACGCACACGACGCACATCTTTGAACATTTTGTCGGCAGAGCTGTAGGGACGTAGACGCTATGGAAATCGTGCAGAGATCGCGAAGTATTATTTTGTACATGAAGTACAGAAAAAGAAGAAGAAATAGAGAATTTTGGGTACATCCTATACTTTCGGAAAGATTACTGAAGGGACAGTTCCATACTAAACATTCAATTCTGAAACAACATCCGGCAATTTTTTTCAAATTTTATAAAATGTCTGTTCTTTTTAAATGTCTATCATGATATTCTGCCTTAGAAGTATCATAAATTGCTGGTCTGTTTTGTATTTCTTGAATTAACATAGTTACATGGACCTCTGGCGCCATGATAATAGATCGCGTGCGTTACGTCCACCCACCCCTAGCAAATGCAGATTGCCGACTAAAGAGTGCGCCGTCTGCGTTAGCGCGCTTTGAAGCAAACGTTCAATTTTTATCACACACTTTTTGTGCGGAGCGGCGCGCCGCGGCGCGGTGCGGTCTGCCTGAATTACACGGATTTTTTGTGCGCCAGACTTTTTGCGCGTCGTGTGCGTTACTGCATATAATTGCATAGGTTCTATTTTCACAGACTAAAAAGTGCGTCACGGATAGTCTGTCGTCTGCGCAGGGCCTAAAGAAAGATGAGGATTACTTCCCCGTTATATAAGTAATATTTTTGGGCATTGCTTTGATATTTTGAAGTTCAATTTGCCGACTTATCAAATTAAAACTTATTTTTAAAGAAATTTAGGTTATAAAAACGATATAAAATCTGCATCCTACTTCAACTCTTATTTTTTGTTCTAACTTTTCACCAATATGTAATTTCAGTTCGGAGGTTCAGAAGCAATAATAACAGCCCTCAGCGACGAGTTCCCCCCAATCGGTCGGCACCGCGAGTTGTTCGTGGCGTGTCTCTTCACTCTGTACTTCTTCGTGGGCCTCGCGTCCTGCACCAAGGGCGGCTTCTACTTCTTCCAGCTCCTCGACCGCTACGCCGCCGGCTACTCCATACTTATCGCCGTGTTCTTTGAGGCCATTGCTGTGTCTTGGATTTATGGTAAGTTACATTATTATTATCGCTGGATCCAGGCTCCCATCAACAGGTCACTGTGGAGATCATTCGGGGAGGCCTATGTTCTGTAGACTCCCTTTGGCTGGTGGATGGATGGATGATATTATTATTTACAGCCTCCATGGCACATTTGGTTTGACGCTGGCTGTGAAGCCGCAGATTTAATCCCCGCACTGATATTTGTGTGATTTACAGGTATTTGTTTCGGGTGGGTGTTAGTGAGATAAGACTCGATTTTAATGTGTGGTCAGGCCTATGTATGTGACTGTTGGGTGTATTTAATTATTTTTTAAAACATTTGACACATCTGGCACTTTTATCCAGCCAGGATCAACAGACAACAGGACCACACCAAGCTTTTAATAATAGCAAGTCTAAGAATCACCATGTTCAAGATAATTGTTTGGAATTCGATGTTCTAATGATATCTGAACGACATTGCACTTACCATCACGTCCAGACACCATACCAATTCACGAAATAAAATTGTAAATAATCTATCACCAGGCACGGAGCGTTTCTGCGAAGACATCCGCGACATGATAGGTTTCCGTCCCGGTCTGTACTGGCGCGTGTGCTGGCGGTTCGCGGCGCCTGCCTTCCTGCTGTTCATCATCGCGTATGGACTGCTGGACTACGAGCCGCTGCAGTACGAGCACTACGTGTACCCCGCCTGGGCCAACGCGCTGGGTTGGGCCATCGCAGGGTCTAGCGTCGTCTGTATACCCGCCGTGGCTGTGTACAAGCTTATTACCACCAAGGGAACTTTCTTTGAGGTGAGTTCTTGTGGTTTGGTTGGTGAGAAAGGGTATTCCTTGGATAAATTCAAATTTGACTGGAGACTGCGCTTAGGTAAACGTAGTGTAAGACGTCCTCTTGCACAACGGACCGACGACTTGAAAAGTGGCGGGTAGCGTATGGATGAGAGCTGCTCAAGACCGGGATGGTTGGCGTCTACTTGGGGAGGCCCACAGAACAGATGCAAAAGTTCAAAAGTTTTGCGTCAATTTTTCCGAAATGTTTTGGGACGTTTTAGGCTTTGAGTTAAACACATGGTAGTTGCTGTGTTAAAATAAGGCTCATGTTAATTTATTTACATCTTTATTCCAGCGTCTCCAAATCCTGACAACACCGTACGCAGACAGCGAAGGCAACGGAACAGTCCACAACGGCATGGTAGTATCGGAGAGCGGCGGGGTTCGCCTCGCGTCCGCCGCGCACACCCCCACCTCCCCGCAGCCCCCCGCCACCACACCCCCCGCCACGGCCCCCGCGCTCGTCTGAGCACAACTCTCCTTTGACGTCTACTACGTCTAAACATCGGCTCACTGCAGTCCTCACAAACGATGAGTCGCGATTGCACCAACTATTCACAGTCTAGTCTATCCAAATAAATTAATCTATATTTAATCCGATAAATAGTCGATAATTGATGTATGAAGCAGATAATTAATCGATGTAGATGTAGATGTATGTATAAAGCGGTAATCGATATAAATATGTAGTCGATTACTGGTATAATAGCTTTGCATTCATAAATTATTTTCTTTGAGCTTATCTAGTTCGAGTATAAAGGAATAATGTTCTATGTATTAATGACTTATAAAGTAACGCATGGACTGGGAAGTGTGTGAATGTATATTAATATTTGTTAAGGGAACTTATTATTAGTAGTTATGTAGTGAATACTTATTTCATGGTTGTAAGTAATAATAATATTATTATAGATCATTCATAAGATAAACACATTCAATGTATGAGTTGAGTTTGATATTTATTAAATTTTCATGTCCTTGTCCATAATTTATTTTACTAATAAGTTCAAGCCATACTTTTACTATTAAAAATAATTTTACCAAAAATGTTTTATCCAACATATTGTTTTATAAGTTTTGTTGTTAAAGATAGTCGTCGTATTAAGGAAGTTTCGAATACTATAATCTTATAATTATATTCCCTATTTACTAGTATAAATATAAGTGTAAAAGTATGATATTCAGCAAACCGTCGATGTTCTTTAGCTGTAGTTTAGATGTACCCATTGAGCATTAAAGGTTGACGCAGGAACAATTATTATGTACACAGTGGAAAGCTACACGAATCCCTGATTTTAGAACCTTTTTAATTTTTAAATAGATGTTACATAATATATTTCATTGCAGTAATAATCCTGATTGTATACGTTATTATTAGGATGAAATCCGTAATTAACCTTTCATGTAGTCAAGTAGATTAGCAAAGCTTTTTACTATTTCTTTGGAAAGTTCTCCTTATGTAGTTAATATATTAACTGTACATTAATATTATAAATTTAAGAACAAAAACGTGTATCTTAGCATTATTGGATAAGACTTTTATGTCTTAGTATCAGTATATTTAATCTTTATCTAATACCATATGCACCATATATTTATCAAATATAATAAATAATAATGTAATAGACAATGTTTATTTGTATTATGTAGGCTTTTGACTTAGTCAGTGTGTATGTAGAGAAAATGTTGATAAGATGTAATTACCCATCTAGTCATGTCACAGTTTTATGATTCACAAATACTCTTATTAAATCGTGAGTTATGTAGGGCTTTAGGTTTTCCAATGTATTTAAAAGAAATATGTTGTGGATACCATTTAAATATACTTATATGCGATTTATTGGCTTACATTGTTGATATCGTAATTTAAAGTAAACAAAGAATATATTAAAAATATTATTGGTAATGATAAGGTCATAGTGAATAAGAAAAATGAAATGCTGTGTAGATAATAGAAACACAATAGTTAATAAATTATATTATTGATTGATGTATTTGGAACAAAAAGTTCATATACCCACATACATATTTAACTATTTGTGGCTTTGGGTGTCTATTTACATGCATTTTAATGTTGAGTCTCAATAATAATCTAAATGTTGTGCAGAGATTTAATGTTTTGAGTGCTCCATATACAACTCAAAATAGTTTATGTTTCGTCTTATATTTACTTTTGAAAGTACCACTATTCATCACTCCGTCCAGGGCAATGCGGACTGATGAATTGTGCAAAGAAAGTTTTCAGGGAAAATAACATCAAACGATCTTCCATATGTAATAAGATTGGTATGCTCCACACATGCTAACCATACTCTTGTTCAATATCTAGTAGTAGAGCAAAACTTATTATATTCCTGTAATCGTGTTTATCAAATATATTCACTCTTCACTGTCTCATGTAACTTTATCGGATGTATCTTTTAGTGTAGTCTTATGTAATCAGTATATTATTGACAAATATCTCTGTTAGTAATTTTGTAGATGTGCCAAATGTATCTCACTAGCTGTTGATGTTATATAATCAATAGTCATACCAGCCATTATGACTGTTGATTTTTAGAATAAATTTATACTTGATGTACACGTGTGTTTTACTTTCTACTGATAAATATTAGCCATGGTGTCTACCTTCCTAATTAGACAAATATTTTAACCTTACTAATGCAACCGTGCAATAATCAGGAGCCAAAATATCTCCTATAACATATAGATATATTTCGATATCATAATATCCATTTTCAATAAAATAAAAATTATTTTATTATTTAGTTTAGGTCTTTTATTACAGTTTTCACTGATGAAAATGCTCGTACCTATTGTTGAACTTTCATAACTTTATTTTTAAGCTATTGCATAGCTTCTATCGGGGGCCTTGAGAGTGGAGATCGAATTCAGAAATTCCGTAACGAAAATAGCCTAACTCCGATCGAAATTTAAATTTAATATTTTTATTTTGATTCTAATTTGTGCCAGTACTTTTAAATGCGAATTGCCTCTGAATTCTACCTCTTTCGATATTTAGTTTTGCCATCTATAAATAAATAATAAATAATAAATAAATAACACCCAACAGTCACATACATAGTCCTAACCCCACAGTAAGATCGAGTCTTGTGTCGTGGGTATCAGGAACTACGAGAGACTTTTCGGTCTCACAAACACCCAGACCCGGAAGAAATATTTGTGGGCCGCACAAACATTTCTCTCGGTGCGGGAATCGAACCCGCGGCCTCTCGTTTCACAGGCGGCGTCTAACCAACTGCGCCACGGAGGCTGTCTCTCGATGAATAGCAGACCTTTTAATGGCTGTTTGAATTATCACGCTTGTCTCTTTAGTTCAGCAACTCGCCTCTAGGTGGCATTGGTTTTATCGGCGTTACTGCACATGCGTAATCCCTCTCTTCGCCCACCAATCTGGTGACTCATGCCTGCTTAGAGTTTCGGCGTTAGGGTACCTCCTCTTTGTAATTACTTCATGGTACGACTCTATGCCAGCACCGTACCCGCACTAGGCCAGCGTGGTGGACTATAAGGCCTAACCACTTTCAATCGTACTGTCGATTGTAGAGGAGGCCCGTGCCCTGCAGTGGGACGTATATGGGCTGATACAGATACAGATACGACTCTATGAAGCTCGCACATACAACAATGAATATCTGTACAATTAATATCAAAGAAAAACAAAGGAAAAAAGATACTGCATAAATAAAATAAATAAATAATTATAATTACATAAGTTGATAAAAAATGCTATGCAATAGCTTTACTGCGGCAGTCTCCGAGTGCCACACGTCTTTTATTTAGCTTTGTCTAAAAGTCCTTGTCAGAAGTCATTAAAATAAAGATAAAAGCTTATTTTATTGGAAAGGCGCTAATAACAAAATATCGTGTTTTTAGCTAAAGTATTGCCTTTGTCGCGTGTTCGATTCGCGTGAGAGTTATATTTGTTATATTTCCGTAAGAGACAACAAAGTTCGAGATAGCGAGGTTTGCAGGTAATATACAATAGATCCTCGCATTATAATACTATACTCAATGGATCCTCTGCTTGAAATAGGGTGACTATAGAATCAATAGTTGTTTAGGCTTTTGTGGGGGTTTCTGGGTTGTGATACGTAATGATAAACAGTTACGGTCAGTACGGAGCTGAGGTCCAAAGCTAGAGAAGTAAGCCATTAAGATATACTATGATCTAAGTAGAATATTGATGTGAGTGGAAAATATTTATTTAAATTATTAGTTCCATAGCGAAATCAAAAGAAAAATATATACCAGTACATATACCAAAAAGGTTCTATGAGCTGTTTGTACCTACCAAAAACCTACTCTATGAATATTTAATTCCGGAATATTTGTTTTAAAAAAGTTAGTGGAGTAATTTGAAAGTTCGCCTTAAACTTTTTTGAATTTAATTAAATTTTAGTCGATTTTCGTTTAAAACTTATAATACGAACTGTATATGCTCATCACTATAAACGTCAGTGTGACATTGACAGCTTGGTTTCTAGGTTGTTTGCTTCGCCTTTTTATCGTTCAATAAATTTATAAGTGCTCGGGGAAAAATCAATATGGAAAACAAAAGTGATGAAAATAATGCTCCGGAAAAGACAATATTCGACGCTATCGGACAGGGGGACTTCGCTGAGTTCAAAAATATCCTCGCTCAGCATAAGGGCGATGTTAATTTCTTCGATGAAAATGGTATGACCGCGCTCCAGCACGCCGCTTATAAGGGGAACAAGGATATGGTGCAACTACTGCTTGATAGGGTAAGCGTTATTGCGATTTGTTACACGTAGTTTGTAACTGTCCATTGTTTAATGATGCAATATGACTACCTTTCAGGGAGCAGACGTGAATTCTGGCAAACATGAGTACAATTACACAGCGTTGCACTTCGGAGCGTTGTCAGGCAGCTCGGATGTTTGCAAGCTACTGCTGGACGCTGGAGCAAAGCCCACTGCTACCAACTCTGTAGGACGTACCGCTTCACAGATGGCTGCATTTGTTGGTAACCACCATACTGTAGCCACTATCAACAACTACATCCCAAGAAGTGAGATTGCTTATTATTCTTTACCTAGGGGCCAGCAAACTGAGCCTTACTTACCTCCTATTTTAGTTGACCCTCTTCATAAGTTTGTACTAGGTGTGAACATCCACCCTGTTAGGTTAGCCCTAAACTTACAACACATCACAGGACTCCTAGATAATGCTGACAAAGCTAGCAATGTATTGGAAATGTTGTCCAAGAAGGAGATGACCAGAGGTAGTGACACCAATGAGGTTATGGCCTTCAAATACCACTATTTGTCTTATATTCTTAGAGAAATACGCAATATTAAGGACAAACAAAAACCAGTTGAGAAAGATGAAAAGAAACATGACATAATTGAGATATTTTCCAAAAAGCTTTTGAAACCTGGAAAAGATGGTGTTTCCTTAGATCTGATGGACGCATTCCTGAAGGACTGTGTGCGGGAGTTCCCATACAGAGAATGCACTACATTCCACCAAATGGTGACCTCTTTGACTAGTAAAGACCCTCCACCTGCTCTCACTGTCATAAACTGCACAATCAATGGCCAGAGAGGGTTTGTTGACGCTATCCCATATTGTAGTACATGTGGGGAGGAGAAACCTGCAAAGAAGTGTTCTAAATGTAAGTCTGTGCAATACTGTGACCGAGAGTGCCAGCGCTTGCATTGGTTTGTTCATAAAAAGGCCTGCAACCGAGAATCTAGTGCACCTGCAACTACTCCTACCTCTAAAGTCAACATCGATGCCAACGAGCTGAGCTCAGAGCTCCAAAACCTAATAGCCGGGTAATTGGAATGGTAGGTTAGTTAATGCAATGAACACCAACAATTTGATTCCATGCAGATTAAAGTCTAATGATAATTTTAAAATCTTTACATTGTAGAATGCTTGATGTGTATTTAAGATGTAACTAAGTTGACTTGTTTATTTGTTTTAATTTGCTTTTATTGTTTAGTGGACCAATTAATGTATTGGTGTATTATTATTTATTTGTTGGTAACTCTGTAATACTTGAAATCAGTTGGTACGGAACTGAAGTGTAATTTTGTATTTTTTGTAATAATATCATAACATGTTTAATATTTGTATTGTCATCGTAAATAACACCAACTTAAGGATTTTGTATGTGATTATTATAAGGACTTCATTTTTGTGTATTATCAGTTAGTAGAGAACAAGTGTACTAGTTTAAGTAAATTATACATTTTGATTATAATTAAATGTCTCAGTACTGGATCACTCAGGTCTGTGTTTCATTTCATGAATGGGTACTTAGAATGATTAGATACAACTTGGTTATGTAACCATACAAATTTATTTCCAATAAAATAATTGTATTTAACTGGTTCTAATTATTTACAATATTTACATTGCATTTTATGAAGCATAGACAAACAGTATACATAGTATAATCCTACACAAGTAATAGCAAACTCATACAACATGCAAGTTCCTACATTATAAACAAAGTAAATGAACATAATATTTGACAGAATTTACATCTTATAATGTACAAGAAAAATATATTTTTTTTACTCTTAAGGCACAGCTATCACAATAATAAATTCTATGCTTTTGTAACGAGGTAGTTTTGTTTAATATAAAATGTAAATAATTCACCATAATACTAAGTACTTATAACAATATTTACAATTTTTGACATTCATGTGTTATTGCCAAGATATTCGTTTATCTAATTTTATAAAATAAAATAATAAGTAGGTAGCTGTTTATACATCACAATATTACGAGTTTATTTATTAGGTATACATTGGCCCTTAAGCAAAGAAATTTTATAATACACTTAACCTGAATAATTTATTATACAAAATCAACCTTCGCCCAGGAGAGCGCTGATGGTAAAACTTTTGACGCGACGGCACGGCGCGGGCTCGGCCACGGGAGGGGAAGGCATTTTGGGTGGCGGCGGCGGCGCGACTTGGCCCCAGGCAAAACCACCCGCCATCTGACTACTCGGCCATATACCCAGAGGCATTGGCATATGTAATGGACCTAGATATGGTAATTCCGGAGGATAGAAGGCCGCAGGCGGTGGTGTGATGTTCTCAGGAGGGGCTACGAGCGGCGCTGGTGACTCCACTAACGGTGGCGACCGCGGTGACGATGAACGTAAACTCCCCTCTTCGGAGCAGGACGATGCTGCGTCTGAACAAGGTCGCTTAGCTTCACTTGATTCGCTACTAGATGGCTCTGGATTGTCGCTGGAGTCTAAATTCTTTCTCTTGCATTTTGATTGACCGCAGGCCCGAAATCCCTTAGCGAATGGATTATTGTCGATTTTTAATTTCGTGATGCGATCATTCTGTGGACAAAGAAAACGATTTTTAGTTATGTTTCGTCACTAGGATATGTAGGGTCTAAATCAGTAAGGATGTGAGCTCGATGCAATCGTTTTTTGGCAATAATTTTTATGCTCGCATCGTACATCAAGCGGATATTTCGTTATCTCGTTTCGAGACCGCAATTTAAACATCCGTTTCCGCATACATCCCTCGTGTCGCTACTCGCTAATAGCTTTAAGGGCTAATTGTTGCACATGTGGCGTGCCGCAAGTAGGCGAAAGGCCAATTAGTACGGCATGTATGCGTGTCGCCGACGTCGACGGCCGCCCGTCGCGCTCGGCTCTGGCGCTACACCGCGGCGCCATCCGACGGCGTGCGGATGCTTCTAAAGGCACACCGTAACAAGATATTTGATACTTTAAACCCATAGTTTGGGTAAATGACTGTGACATTTTTGAGAGATGATTGTCAGCAGTTACATTTGTTGAAAGTTAAGTCTTAAACATCATCAACCTTTTATTTATGACGAAAAGGAAAGATTTACCTAGCGAAATTCAAAGACCGAATAATACTGGAGCAACACGTGAAATCACTTGTAAATGAGTGTTTACATGACATGATAAGGCGGCGCCGGCGGTTGCTGTTTGCTCACCCCTCACGCAGATAACGGGCTGCGCGCTGAGATAACAAGTAGTGCTAAAAGCCTGTTATTAGTGTTGCAAAGTGGACTTTTTGAGTCAGCCGGTTAGTAAGGGCTCGATGCTCGAGAAGCGACGGGCGCCGCCCTCGGCCCGCCCTGTCGCCTGTGACGTCACGCAACAAACATGCCATCGCTTTAAGTTTTTGCCTCGCCATTTCACATATAGAGTCTGACGCCAGTTTTTTTGGAATTGTGTAATTAGGGTGTAAACAAAAGTTTATCAACATGATTTTTTCGCATTCGAGAATGACAGGGCAGGAAACTCATACCACATGGCAACCATAGCGAGATCACGGTTGAATAAATCTCTGTTTAAGTTTTTGGTTGTTATAATAATTGGTCTGCCACCTAGTTACACTACGTAATGCACGGCAGTGTCCACAAAAGAGTTTCTAATTCGTTGGTAATTCACAACAATAGATGAGCCGGCAAGCGGTCGCCTGGCCGAGGATAATGCGCAATGATACGCCGCCGGCCTCTGTCCAGACAATAGTCCCGTTAGACGGACAATATCCAGATAATCCTTCAAAGCTTCCGATGAAATGGATGCGAGAAAACTTTCGCGCCTCGCTGCAGTCAACATGAAAAACGCCGCAGGGGCAAAGACGCCGCTTCATCCTAATTATGGACGGGGTGGATTATGCAAGGGGACCGTACGCTGCGCTAACCGTCAAAGAGACATTATAACATCGGAAAACAAACAGCGGGAGGGCTCCATTACTAGCCGCTTATTTAGAGACTACCGCACCACGACACCGCGCAGGAATAATTAAATCATGGGATTATCTATTTACATATAATCTATATGATTTTACCGTGGCGGTGTGTAAAACGATACGCCGGTACGAGTACTTATAAATTAAAAGTGGGTAGTTAAAGTTGTATTTACGAGAACATACAGTAAGGAATCCACGAATAAAACGGGTAACCGGCACTTAAAAAGTATCAGAGGGGAAATAATTTTATTTCAATTAATTACCCAATTCGGTAGTAAGATTTATAAATCGTTAAGTTTATCTTACACTTATCTCGATAATACAGACAATTATAAATCGATAGCTGAGTTGGCATGAGAAAAATTAACTTATGTAGATTTTTGGGATTTTCCACTAGAGAAGTGCTTTCGATATTTGTTCAGTGTAATGGTGATGGCCTTTAGCATGTAAGTACATTTTTTTATAGCACAATATTCATGATTAGTTAAAGTTTGTTAGTACTTTAAATATCGAATGAATCAACCAAACAGACAAAACATAAGAAACAGGAACCTCAAATTACGTGCTATTGTTTTGCTTTAGAGACTTTCATAATGACCGCTCGAGTCGCCGCTGGTCGCAAGTTTTTTTGCCGGCTCCGTTACTCATACGCTCGTAAAAGCATTGGCGCCTCGGTCGTCGCGCGTCGTTGCGAAAAAAATGCGGACTTGGTAAGTGCAAATCACGGAGCGTTCCGGGAAACGTACTACGTTTTCGAAGAACTTACGGTTTTGTGTCAAAACTTTGATTGCATCTTTTGGGAATGCCTTTTATCAAAACCAATGTTTTATAGACCCGTATTTTAAAATAAACTTTGTTAAGGAAATGCATGAAGTAAGTTTCGGGCTCCTTGACAAAAAGGACATTAATTAAAAATTGACAGCGTCCGTCATTATCCTGTTTTCGTATATTTAGAAAACCTCGTTCATTTTTTTTATAAATTATAAACTATAGATTTGTTTGTCAACAAATATCTGTAATATTTAACATTTAAATAAATAATACACCCAGCCCTACATACATAGGTACCTACATAGTCCTGAACCCACACAATGATCTAGTCTTGGGTCGTGAATATCAGGAACTACGAGATACTTTTCGGTCTTTGATATACCAAGACCCGAAATAAATAGCCGTGGTTCTCACGAACTTTTGAACCCGCGGCATCACGTTTCAGCGTCTAATCAACTGCGCCGCGGAGGCTGGCTGTTTGCCGTTGCCAAGCACATCCAGGACAAATAATATGCCATGTTCATAAGTCACAATAAATACAATTAATTTGAACAAACCTGGTAAGCAGTGACAGCAATAAACTCAGTCTCTGGGAAGGAGAAGGCGGCGTGCGGCGCGCCCCACGCGAGGGCGGCGGCGTCGCGGGCGCGCACTATCAGCACCCGCGGACGGTACTTGTGCATAGAGGTTAGAACCATCTGTAACAAACATAAGTCATGTTTAGGCGCTACTTGTAAAAAAAATCATCAAATACTCCTTGAATACGGATCCATTTCACATCGCTATTGTCACATAATCATTCGACTTCCATTAAAATCTCTGTCGAGTGAAATAGCGCCCCTGTCAGCGGTGTAGAACAGTAGAAAAACCAAACAACATTTCGAATTACAAAGAAATGCTTGACATTCCTCTGCGCTCGCTCTTGCGACATAAGATCTTTAGTCTTGTAGTTATTCTGGCTACAATGTCCTTCAATCCGAAACACAACAGTTCATTTACACTGCTGTTTGGCAGGAGAAATAAACATTGCGGTGGTACCTACTAAGGCAGCCTCTTACATATGAGAGACTCGCCACAAACCTCACATACCATATGAACCTCATTATTTTAATTTAAAAGGAAAATAGAATAATATTGGCAATTGACGAACAGTTAAAGCATTAAGGTATTCATATCCATGTGTAGAAATAGGTATTAAGATTACAATTGATAATCCCCATAACAAAGACCGCTTGACCAGCTTATTGCTGCTAACCTTAGAAGTTAGAATGTAGTAAGCATTAGGTACGCATGATTTTCAAAGGTAGGTTAGAGCGGTCAGACTTCACACAAGAAAGAAAAATATAAAAAAGTAATGAGCAGATTATTACCGGATTTTTTAAAACTTAAATCTAATAATATTTAGAATCCAAAGATAGAAATTATTAATATTCTACTCTATCATAAATTATAATAATTTTAATTGAGTCAGCTAAACCGTTACAGACTAATAATGATCATCATTATTAGTTTGTATTTTTTTTAATACATTATTCAGTTTATTTGGTAGCAAAAGCTTATAACGCCATAAATAATGTTAATGTCATAATAAACCGCTACATCTTCCAATAATTGCTAAATATTGGTTTAGTGACCATCTTGCGACAGATAGCAATGCTAAGAGGGCGGAATTGTCAAATGCAAATATTTGACAAGTGGTTTAAAAAACGAATTTGGCGGTGGCGTCGAGGTCGTCGCGTCGGGCGGGCGGGCCGCCGGCGGGCTGTGTGCATTGTACGAGGGCCCTTATCTCCGGTACTTGAGGCGCGAATACACGTTACCTGGCCGGCCGGGGCGGGCGCCACCGACATAAGTGCAAGCACTTCAACTGTGAAGGGGTTTTATACTATTGTTTTACTTGTCTTTATGGTATACAAATACGGTTACACTAATCTCAAGTAACTGTTTGGCTTAGTAATTCGGTTAAGAGTAAAATTGTTTCTTCCAGATTATTTGGTAATGCGCATAAAAATACAATGAAATTGTCATAACATAATATGGACAATGAAAATTGTGAGGATTTTGGCCTCAGGAGAGGCGAGAGGAGAGAGGAGTTATCGGTTTTTTTACGTTTAGGTCGAGTTTTGTACCTTTAGGTATCTACTGTGTCTAAGTACCTACCTGAAGTTAAAATATGTTCTAGGTACTTATAATATAATTATGATTTTTATTTTATTTTTGAAACCCAGCGTTTACACAGTTATAAATAAGAATCTGACGTCTTAATAACCCCTGATTAGTATAAGAGCATGAGACTTTTCGCACTGCCCTGCCCGCCAAAACGTAAACACATCAGAAATATGTTTGCTAAAAGATAAAGTCGTCTAGACACTAGCCAACTGCGAGATTCGTCTCGTCCGCGTCGATTGTCAACTGTCGCGTTTTGTCAACAAGTATGAACGCCACTTAAAAATACACCCTTTTGAGTGACAATTTCCGTAAAACCCTAATAGGGACTCAAATGTATTTTATAACAGTACTGTATGATTTTGGACCAGTTTTATCAGGGTAAGCTACATATTGGCACATTTACACGATATTGCTAATAAAAAGAGAAATTTCCATTGGATGGACATGGGATCAGACGCAGACTGATTTTATTCTGCTTTCAATCGTAAGAAAATAAAATATTCTTATTTTTTAGACGTAACCATGTTTTGTGTTCATTAATAATTTATTTTTTGTAAAATGCTCTTAATTTTTTTCAGTTACATTTCATTTCCTACCTAATATTTATAAATCAGATTTACTTAAAAAATACATGTTGCGGAATATAGCTACTAATTCTATTATTTAACGCGAACCTATAACATTGTCATATTATATGGCCACTGAAGACCAGGGACTTATCTTCAGTTCCAAGCATAATAAGAAAAGCTTTAGACATGAGGCATAATTAGCATATTGCGTGTTGGACAATGCAGTAATTTAAACTAATTATATTATCATTCACATATTATTAGCTATTTACGCAACATTGTAGTATAGGGAACTTTCATATGTTTCCCTTTTTAAAATTAAAGCTTTTAAATTGTAATAATTGAATTATAATTGTAACATATTATGTCAAATTCAGTAAAGATAAACAAACCCTCAAACATGAGATTAGTTCTATTTCTTTTTAATCAAACTTTTAGAAATACAACACACTAGTTTAAAAAAAATCCTAGACAAATAGCAGAGCGATAAAGGCCGGTGTGCGTTAGTTTCCGAGGTGTGTGACACGGACAGTTTGACAGCTAGACAGGTCCGTATCGGCGGTTTCGGAAGCTCGATCAATCACACGGGCTCAGATCTCACAGATTGTACCGACGGCAGATTAGATAGCGTTTTTTGCATAGGGCGATTCGATTCCGACACCAATCGATTTCTTTTCTGTATTTCAATATCTGTTTGATTTAAAAAAAAATAAGGGTCAGTTGAACCATACCCACGTATCATTTGAGACAGCCAAATACTTATTAAGTTGTAATGTTCTGTATGGGATCAGCCCATATACGTTACACTGTAGGGCACGGGCCTCCTTTACAATCGAGAGTATGATTGGGGATAGGCCATATTAGTTGACTTTGTCAATATTAAGTAATGGTCAATGTTACTTTGTAAGAATAAGTTCAACGCCGACGTTAACCGCTATATAATACAGGATAAGAGTAGGGAAATAAACCCAAAAGTAATAAAAAAAGTACTAATAACCACCAATATTGATTGCAAAATATATACATAAACAGGACTTGTAAACGTTTATTAAATTGGTTTGAAATTGTTAATTTTCATACAAAATTGAAGTTGTAATTACTAATTGGTCTTGACGTAATGGATCCTCGTTTAAACGTTAAAATATTTTACTATTAAGTTCAAGAGCGAAATCTGTTGAGAATTTTACTTAATAACACGTAAGAGTCGTTCGTGATGATGCATTCGTGAGTAAATATGACTAAATAAAAACAATTACTCGGAACGGGACCTACAAGCTCGTAATTTTTAAACGTTTATCAGTTGTTTTTAATTTAATTATGGCTTCAGCATTTTCCTCGTGACCTATGTGGACATGATGAAGGTGTGTATCTGCAGATGGGAATAATTTGCGGCGACTTACTATTATTATCTTGTCTCCTTTGATGAAATAATCAATGACTAAATTTTTTTCGTATTTTACTTAAATTATAGCATGTACAAACCGTTTAAGGTATTTTCTGTGTTAGCCTTAAGTTACTCAAACTAATTTGAATGTTACTGGTGTTTGTTTCGTTTTCATTTAATACATTTTCAATCTAATGTACACAAGTAAAAAATATTAGTTATAATGAAGACATAAGAAAATATAAATAATAACATTTGAATATCATTACCACTTAATTCAGACAACAAAATATATTAATAAAATGTATTAATTTCATCAAAAGAACACGTATACTTGTAAAAGAAACTGTAAGCACCCCAAAACGCAATTATGATTATTTGACGCGTCCACATTTCCGTGGTTGCGCGTACGTCAGCGTTTATCTACGATCAGCAAGGCTTATGTTACACGAGTTTTTATTCCTTAATTAATACTAAAAACAATCACAGTGGCGTGACAAGATCTGTGAGATAAGCCTACACTACTGCGGGCTTAGGGACCAGATACAAGTTACAAGGGGTAAGGTCTTCCGCACGGCCGCATCTTTCCGATCGAAATCAACGATTACATTAATGTGTCGTAAAATCCTGCCATACATGTGTTTTTTGACATACACGGCCCAATTTTGTAGCTAAAGGTTTTTGCGTTGATGATGTTTCGCGGGTGTTTTTTTATTGCTGGTGTGATCTGCCGCTAAGTTTTTGGTCGATGTCGAGTCCGCACAATTTAATTATTGTTTATGCAGTAATGTATTATTTATTTGATTAAATGTGACTGTAAATTTTGAAAGTACTTGACTGTATTCTAAGCGGATGTATCGTTTTCTTATATGAATTTGTAGAAATTGTATATCGTACAAAAAGCTTTATGATCACATAAAATTTAATGGGTACCGTTTTTTGACTGTAAGTTGGTATCTGTTACTTAGCAAATATTTATTTCTTTCTTTATAAAAAATCACTTACTAATATTCTAATGATAGATATTTTAAATAGACATAGAATTCTTAAGATATGGTTAATTTACGCTTGCAAAATCGTGAATATTTATTAAATTATCTCGAATTAATGGGAATAGCTGAGATATTAATGTTTGAAATTAGCATAAATCCTTGGTGCAGCGGTGATACAGCTTTAATCTGAGACGGAATGCCGAGTTTATCAATACCATTATTCTAGGATTTAGAAATGTTAATTGCATGAGTTAGTTATCTACAAGTCCTTTTCATAATTAACGTAATCGCTTCTCACTTACAAATCGACAAAAGTATTTGTAATCCTTTCACTGTAATTGCCTTTTACTTAGTTCACTAATCCGTTTCGTAATTACTCGGCCTTTTCTCACACGAAAATCTCCAGATCACCCTTTTGATGGCGCGTTAAAAAATCCTCAAAGAAGGTGAACAAAGCATTGAAAGCAGGCTTTTTATCGCAGGTGGTAAACCCTCAAGTGTACAACAAATGAATATTTTCCGTGCGAATTGACCCGCTCCCTGTCTACCGGTAGCTCAGCGCATTGTTAAGGAGCATGTACAAAGGTGCCGCCCGCCGCGACTCGAAGCCTCGCTGCCTCGCCGCGCCGCCTCGCCATGTCCAACGCACTCAAGCGTACCCACCAACAGTTTTTGCCGTCTTTACCCATCATACCCGTCGTAACAATAAGTGTTATGACGTTGGGCAACATGTCTGATAGCCGTAAAGCAACGCTGTTGTGATAGGTGAACGATGTGTGTTTAAAATACATTCTTTCTACGAGGGTCAGGTAGAGTTCACAGAATTCTAATAAGTTTGAAAAACTACTGCGTCTGACTATTCCACGAAATATTAATTTCAGTATGCCATACTGTAACTATAAGTTCTTGATTTATGTTTCGTGGCGAATGTAATATTCAAAGGAGATATGATAAATCAAATATGCATAATATTTATGCGTAAAGTTTTATAACTGTTATGAGACCGTATAAATATAAGTTTTGTGTGTTCGCCATTAATCGAGGCGTCAACCGGCATGTCCAAACACACCGCCCGAATAAAGAAGTACAGTTACACGCCGGCCGGCACAAAGCCTTCGTACAATGCTTTCAGCGTATTTGTTCAAGTGACGAAGTGCTTATAGACGCCTTTGTACTCGCCCGACTCCTGCGGCGCACAACTCGCGCGACTTCTTGCTAATGTAAACTCATCTTTAATTAGATGCGTTACAGTTTAAATTTGAACATAACGCGGAGCAGTGTATCGCTTCTCATTTGAACGGTATTTATATTTAATTTCTATGTTTAAGTATATAGCGTTCAGAATAGAATGTTCACATAACAAGTATGGGAAGTTCTGCAAGGTAGGCGTTCCCGTTTTGAATTTATACTGCACGGTCACGACGACGTATAGATTGTGATATCATAACTTTTACTGTGTATTCAAAGATAAATATATTATTAGACCATAAATTCTCGTAAAAGTATTAGCTCATCTCCATCATGAATAAAAATTGTCGATGTAATAAATTATATTTGATCGTCGTTTCGAAGTTTTAGAAATAAGATTTCAACTGATTATATTGATTCATTTTCCGTAATTCCACATTTATTTAATAATAAGTGAAATGAACAAATTCTTTATTAAATCCTTAATTATTTTCAATCTTCAGGTGGAATAGATCTATTGAATATAGGTAGGCAATCCCTCCTGCTCCCCATCCTTGATTATGCGGATGCCAGTTATCTTGATCTCACTGAGGAACAACTTAATAAACTTGAGCGTCTCCAAAACTTTTGTATTAGATTTATATTTGGATTGCGCAAATATGATCACGTCTCCGAATTCCGTAACAAGCTCAAGTGGTTACCCATTCGGTTTCGCCGGAATACCCATATTCTATCCCTTCTTTATTCTATACTTTTCAATCCCCATTCTCCCCCGTATCTTAATAACCGATTCGAGTTTCTTCATGATACGCATTCTAGATCCCTGAGGTCATCAGAGAACTTAACACTTAAAATCCCAGTGCATTCCACTACATTTTACGACAAATCGTTTACTGTACAAGCTGCTAGGCTGTGGAATTCATTACCTGTCACAGTGAGGCGGGCAGAGTCGCTGCCCATATTCAAAAGATCGGTAAAACAATATTATCTTTCACAATTAAACTGAAGACATTGCATGTATACCGTGTTTATTTATATATATTCATATTTATATATATATTATATATATATATTTGTTGCTATGGTATTTTATGCATAATATTGATACATGTTAGTTATAATATTTATTTATGTATGTGTTTATGTATATATATTATATTTATTTATATATGCATTGGTATGTATACTTATAGACATATGTTCATTTATCTTCTCGTACACCTCATGGTACCCCAAAACTTTCGTTCCCTCTTATCCATCCCATGGTTGGTTGTCTGTAAGAGATCGCCTCGAGCGATAAGACCGCCTTTTGTACATTTTTTTTTATCATTTATTTCTGTATTGTTAGTTTCTAGGTGTACAATGAAGTTTTAAATAAATAAATAAATAAAGTAGGTACTGTCATGTTACGAATGTAGGGCCATATTGAAACGTCTCAAATAAGGTAAAGTGTTCGATAAAGTTCAATATTGGAGTCTGACAAGCATTGTTATTAGCGGGTAAGTTTGTAACCACACGGCGACCGGATATAATCAATTTGTACTTACTTAGTTGATGGGAATGTAAACTCAGGTAACTGCTTATTTCCCACTTAATGTGTAGTTTTGACATGTGTTATGTAAAGATGTACATAATGCCGGAATGGAATATGATCGGTAATTATTTACTCAGTTAACTGATAATTAGTAACTTATGTATTCTTAAGTATTAACTAAATACGTATTCAGATATTGTATGCAATTGTGCGTGGGACTTTGATTTTTCAACATATAAAAACATAGATTATGCCTTAGCATCTAGATATACTTTGGTTCCTAATAATAGCAATACCAGCCCATATATGTAGGTCCTAGTATAGGGCACAGGCCTCTTTAGATATCGATTAGTTGAGAGAGATCAGGGTTTAGTCCATAGCCCACCACGCTGGCCCAGCGCGGTCATATACTTAGTTTGAAAAACAGTAGTACATGAAATATTATTTCTCGCAATTTTTTTCTAATATTGTAATTTTAAACGTTTTAAACTCAATTCCAAAATAATTATGAATTGTGAATTGCAAAAATCACAAGAACGTGACACTCAAATTCGTGACACATGGTCCGTTTCCTGTGTAGATAAACTGCTTTTTGTGTTTTAAATCTTTTGTGTAATTATCCTGACTAAAACAATACTAAAGATAAGCACATACCGACGTGCCAAAGTCGCAAATCACCCGTTATCTACCAAGTGTTTGTGACTGCACTGCTCACGACCTGTCAACACGGGCGTCATCATACCGCTACCAGTAATGGTGTTTTTATCGTCACCAAATATTTAAGCATTAAACTGACTAACACGTGCGATGTGTAATTCCAAAAAAGATGTTTTTGTTTAGGGGTAAAAAGGTTTTTAGTTGTTAGTTACTTTCTTATATATACAAAGGGGGATCTAACTAAATATTTATAAGTAGAGAAAAGAGTTACTACCAAAATGGTACAGTAAAGTAAAAAAAAAAAAATCGGTGATGGAAAGAACGCGTGTTGATATCATTAATTTTAAGTATGTGTCACAAAAATAAAAAGGACCAAAAGCACTGTAATGAAACGTTTCAACGGCTCGTATATTGACAACAAAATGCGAAGTTTTAAAGGCCCGTTATTACACAAAGTTTTTATGTTGCATTTAATTTCAGGGTAATGACGCCGATACGTTTTCAAATGATATTATAAGTGGCTATAAAACTGTAATGCAGTTTTTATTCGTCTCCGATCTTAGAAATAAAAGCAATTACACAAACCGCCGATGGTCAGCGATCTCAATCAACACAAACAATGGGAATTACAATAGATGTTTTGATTTCCCACATTCATTATACCTTAATCGATGAAGATATAAAACGTTAGGTACACCGACAGCAATTTCTATGAATTTCTTGTTGTAATAACTGTTGTCTGCACGACGCAACTCAGCGTGGTATTCACATGGAAGAAGCTTTTGTATTAAGCTTGCTATTTATCTGGACCGTTTAATGACTTACATGTTACCCTTATTATATAACGGATCCCTTTATGAAAGCTTCTAGTTGCATAAACATGAGACTTTCAAAACAACATAAACGTATATTTCAGTCAGAGCATTTTATTGTCATTTGTTATCCAATGGTTATGTTCCTAAGACTTTGTGATTAGACAGTATGTTTGGTAATGCATATATTCAATTAAATAACAATCTGGTTTTACATTAATAGTATGAATTTATAGTAAAAGTACTTACATGTCCCTGCGCATCCATAGTATTATTCGTCAGTTTCAGTTTACTAAACGACACCGGGTTGGCAGTCCAGTGGTGTCCAGGCGCGGGTGAGTCGGGGTGCAGCATGAGTCTGCGGGGAGACTGGGGCTCTGCGCCGCCCGCCGCGGCCCACGCTCCCCCCGCCCAGCGCCAGCGCCGCCGACCCACCAGGGACAGCTCCAGAAGCACGCAGTACTCCTCGCGAGGGTCCAGCCCGGCGAGAGAGATGCGGAGAGAAGGGAACATTCGCCTACAAAGAAAGTTGGAATTAGCTTACGTGTTATCGATAGTCAAGGATGGAATTTATAAGTAAGTGCTTACCTAATATCTATGGGTAGTATAAAGTTTTAATGTGTATTTGGCGAATCCATGTTTGCTGAATTAGGATCTTTTACAAAGATTTATTTTAAAGGAATAGATAGCTTGATCTTAGAAAGTATCTGAACTTGAATATTACATCCATAGGTATGTGTTAGTATACATTTATGTTACAACTATGTTAGTACATGGTGTCCTATACTCTCATTAGATATTAACAGATTAGAAAGGAAAATAAAAAGTCTTTATGTCGGATATCATTCCAAATAAATAAAATTGTGATCAGTACAAAAAGTACTGAACAAGTTTAAATAAATATAATTATCACGAAGCAAACGCATTTACCGCAACAGGCCACTTGCGGACAGTGCAATAAAACAAGAGAAATGTCCGCCCGCTAATAAATAATCGTGCAATACATCACAATGCGGTCCTCGGCGTATTAAACGAATGCCACAGTTTGGTTGCGTTCCGTTCGGCTCCTGTTTTGGTGGGGCGGCACCTTAACTATGTCGCCCACAAAAACTCACATGTGTATTGAAACAAAGAAGGTGATAATAAAATTACGTACAATAGAGCGGGCTGGTTCTTCGATGTTTTATCGTGATTATAAAAGCATGCGATAGGACGGAATGTGTCGACCAACGAGGGGCTTTTGGCACCCGCGCTGGTGGCTGGGGTTTGAGATAGTGCCGTAAATATGTGAGATACACGTGGCGCCGCCGCTTATCTCTGCCTGGTACCGCTGGCTGTTAGTGTTCATGGGTGATCGCCGTGACCACACTGACCGCCGGCCGCCTCTGTACAATTCTCGTCGATTAATACAATTAGGACGTGGTTTTACGCGCGGCATTCTGTTGTGTCGCGCGTTTGACTTTACGCTTTTGAATGTACGTTTATTTGTGTCTCCGATGGGAATGAATAGCGCTGACAATTGTAGCTTTTATGTTGTGTTATATTTTACAATCTTTTATTAAGGAGTGATAATGGATGCATGCTACTCTTTCAATCAAAAAATACTATATGCGTGAATTGATGAAACTCGCTATACCTAATAGGTATAAAACGTTATACACACAAATACACTTTCTAATATATTGATAAATTGCAAAAATTGGCCAAATTATAATGATAATGTCAAGTAATTTACAACGAGACATTAATTTCACCGAAAAATTCTTGATTCTGTTAAATGACCCTAGCAAAACCACTTTAGCGATTCCCAGTTTTTCTCATTACAAATACATCTTACATCATTCGTCACATACACTACACAAATGTCTATGTAGGTGGTGTCAGGTAGGCGATCAGTCATAATAGAGTGCGTTATCGCGGGTGAGGGGCGCAGGCCTCCGCTAATGCAGCCTCCCGATAACGCCAGCGACAGGAGCTCAATTAACAGCAAACTAAATTAGCCTCCATTTAAACTTTACGATGCCCGCTACCGCCTTACGTGAGCCGCGGAGAGTACCGACAGTAGAAGCGACTAGTGATAGGGAATCCTTTTAAAATACTGGTTAGTTTTAAAGATGGTTGGTAAATACATTTGTCGTCAAGAGTTTAATTATTTGAAGTTAAGTTTATCATATAGTGGGACGGAATATACAAGGCACATCTGCCTACCCCTTCTGGGAAAAGGCGTCAGTTTCTTTATGTTATTTAAGTCTAATTTAGGATGTAATAAATGTTAAGTCAGTTTTTTGAAACTTATAGGATTGACATGCCCATTAATATAACTATGACGTTAAAGACATACTATATATAAAATAGTTATTTATTGCAGTGTCTATAAATTGTTTTATGAATGGTAATATTTCGTCAAAATGTCTGCCGCGTACATTTAGCGGCTCAAAATGTAGAGCCCTTAAATATAGTAACAGGAAAAGTAGGTGCATTCCAGATTTGACAATACAATATCCTCGGGTAGGTAATACTTTAAACGGAAACACAAGTATATATGTACATTTAAATTGTATTTGAATATAAAATACATAAACACAAAAGACAAGATTAATGAATTAGATATTTGCATAATGGGTTTAGAAAGTCTAATCAGTCGATAATTTAGTCAAAATATGTATAAATAAACAATACATAATTTGCCTTGTTTTCTACTTTCCGAAGATAATTTAAACATGACATTAAATTTTATATGGGAGATAAAGGTATATAATTTAGCTCTGGTATTCTGACTGTATAAAAGAAACGCGCTGTCGCTCGCATCATGAAATAAAATAAATATATTCATGTTTGATAAATGATATATGAGTGTTTTTCATTCAATTTACATGACATTAGTATGAGAAGTTAAATATTATACGTGCTTTCAAGTGGTTCAATAACAGAGTAAATATACCGAGTGTACACATACGAAGTCGATTGTTAGAACACTGCACGCCGTACTGAGAGTACGGTGTGACTTGTGTGTTGACTGTACTTTGACAAATCCCTTCACTCAGCTACCGTTCGGTCGGCGCCCCTTATCAGTGCTCGTCCACTTATCGACTCGTTTGAGTCCATCGCCCGCGCCGACAAAGAGGTGACGATCAACGCGCAAAATGCATTATAGTGCAAAATTCACCGCCGGCCACCGACCACCATCTAAACTGCATACTTTCAAATAGAATGTACATCAAATTTTACTTTGATTGCCGCAATTACGCTTTCAACCAAAATTCGTGTCATGAGTGCATTTTCGGCATTTGGTATCGATGTTTAAGAGTTTTGTTTACGATATCGTTTAAAGGAGAATGCAAATGAAATAAAGATACAATAAAAATGCGCCGCCATAAAAGGCTCTCGAGGACGCTAAGCTGATACTGGGACCGGCGGTGCCGCGGTGGGAAGGGACTTAGCCGACACAATGGGACCACCAAAATCGCGTTGAATCAACTTTAGAGTGGGTCGTAAATCGGTAACAACTCGCCAATTGCCGCACGGAGGCGCTAACAGCTACACACCGAGCGAAGAAACTGTCATATCCGCTCTAGCATCCGCACTCGAAATGTTGAAACGGACCGATCCGATGCGCGATCGGTTTATGATTTTATATTTGCGCGGTTTTGCATCCTGCCAGGAATGTTATGTAAATAGTCGGACTCGCAAGAGAACTGTGCTCGGAGTGCGCATTAGTCGCGCCATTCACGGCATTAGTTTTCATTGAATCGGCGCCTTTCATGACGGCGCGTTGTTTACCGACCGCGAGCGAGCTTACATTCCCAAAGCGCCTGAACGCAGAAATCATCTCGGTACGCTTCACACATAAATAAACATGAATGACAGATAATGAGCGTTGTTTAGTACCGTTTAACGTTCCTTGTAACATAACCTACCCCTCTAGACGGGCAGTTATCTTTACTGCTAATTTCATTGGCGTTTTATCGTCAAGTTCAACGTCGAAGGAGACGGTCGTTAAGAGGACAGACGCGCCTTGTCCTCGCGTGACATCTGCGTCGGCTCACAGTACACAGCGCTGTAACGCGATAGATAAACATCGAGGGCGAGGCTGCAGGGCACTGGTGTCGGCCCGTGGTCGGGTACCCGCGCTCATTAGCGCTCATACGAGAGGTCCGGCCGGTTTTTTCCTCCGCCCAGATGTGGGCCAGTGTAAACACCGCCGCCATTGTCTGCTTCCATAAAAAATCGTACACCTGTAAGTGTCAAATTGTTCACTCGGACTGTGAGAGCGGGCCGTGAGAATCGCAGTCCTTACGCGCGTACAAATATTTGTATACATGTTTATATACGTATCTAAAAGGTTTCACCAAACCTTACGGCGATAAAAAACGTGACTCAATTCCAATTAAAGTTTTACCTCAATGCGTATCTCAATTACATTACGCTAATCTGCGTCGAATCTCGTTGATTCCGAGTTCATTGGATACAAGAATTATTTTTGCGTGGTTCCGCTTTCCGCGTTGAAAAATGTTAATGGCTGAACTTTGAGTGAACAGTTACGTGACTCGTGCATGGCGCAGACGGATATTTTGAAACAATACCGTACATTACGCAAACCACCACACAGTATACACACATCATTACTAACACAAGGTTTTATCTCCTAACAATACAATCGTATATATTTTTCTATTCCAATTACATTTTTATGTGTTTTCATAAACTCGAGAAAGTGAACAGATGTACGAAGTAAACTATACAAATTGTTACAAAAACTTATTTACATTTCAAATGTGGCATTCTTCAAATCGTACCAAACATACTCGTCCCAAGCTTTCCTTCGCAAACCAAACAAACTGCGCTCATAAAGGGATATGCTCGTAACTAAATAAATAAACCAATTTGGTGATTCGGTCGATGAGCACAAAAAACGACTCGGAATCGTCTCTTGAGATGTAAACTGGTATTAGCATATTGATGGGTGCCCCCTATCAGTTGTCCTTTGTTTAAAATCAGCGACAATACCTTCAATCATAACGATGTATACAAAAAAGTTTTATTTTATTGGGTCGTTTTTGGGCGAGCCGCAGGTGGCGGCAAAAACTGCGCATCCAACGTCCGACGCAGGGTGTCAAGCAAAAAAACTACGCGCAAAAAGTAGTGAATGGAAAATGTGTACAACATTTCACTAGTGGAAGAAAAACACTTCCTTTTATACTTTTATACCGAAGAAAAATAAAAATGTTATCACCCAAGTTATATAAGTAAAAACTGTCAAAGTTTATCCATAATTTTCATGAGGTTGATCCATGATAATCGCACAGAAGGCGGTACACCATCAAAGCGCATTGGTGAAAGCCCGTACGTTAAGAGAAAGGCGCCGCGAGCAGTCTGTACAAAGGACGAGTGCACCTGCGACATGTTTATGCGCATCGCCAAATTTACAACCCGAACACAACCGAGCACCGACGTCGCTCTTGCGGAAATTGGAAATTTTTAATCACCATGTCGGCGCCCCTTTGCGCATATACGTTGCATTTCAATCGCCGACGATGAGCGACAGTCGAGATGTTTTGCAAAAAGTCTGATAACTGTATCTTTAGCGGAATATTGGCATGGTATTCAATAGTAGACTATTGGTGTGCGTGTAGCGCATTATCACACATGTGGAATGTTGATGATTGTATGACAAAATAATGGAGTTAATAACGATGATTGACGGGTTATTTATGAGTAATGATTTCGTTTAATTCGCTGGCACTATTTTAATTAAGATCGCTAATGCTGTTCAAGGGCGTAGCCACGGTGGGGCAGAGTGGGGCGCTTGCCCCACCCTGGCTTCGACATGTAAGGTACCTAACCAACTTTAAAAAAATAAATTATTTAGTTAAAGAACTAGGCAGGTGAGCAATAAGAAAGTATGTAGGATAATTCATTCATAAATACAGATACACGGTGTTATAAGGAGTAACCTTTTGATAGGTTTGCTAATTACATATGATTATAGACTGTTGCCCCACCCTGATCCCACGGCTGGCTACGATCATGATGCTGTTACATATTGATATTAATGAAATATATATGTAATCACCAGTTAGCGGACAGTATTAACTCATCCAGCTTTATTTTTTTTTATTTCGTTTTCTCATATATTTAATTCATATTTATGATTAAAATAACGATTTCATTACGACTCACTACTCTTAATCCCAATATTAATTGCTCTATATTACCTCTGCTTCGAAACTGCAATAAATCATAGGTTTTTGTAGAAGCAGTCGTTTTGCACAAAGTCGATACACGCACGGCGGCGCAGTAGCGGAGTATCGGACAAGTTGGTTCGCAGATTGTAAGCTATCTTTAAAGGTAACCGCCTCAATTAATTCCTGATCTTATGCTGCCCGCTGATTGGTTTTATTAATAGCTACGTAAATAATTTAGTGCGATGTCGTTTCGGTAGCACGTAATTATAAACAAGAAATATTAATAACGCTAAATAAATATGTAACCGGACGTGAGATGTACAATATATTGTTGCGTACCTACCGACATATATTGGGATAATTACACTAATTACAGATTGGAAGTAGGTTTTATTAAGGATATAGAATATATTTTCTACCCGTATAATAGGCTACTTATCCTACTCTTACGGATATCAATCCTTGCTCTACATTGAGAGGATTCTCAACGCGTAATGAGCGATGATATTAGTTATTATTTTGTCCAAATTTTCAAGCTAATCTTAGGTTTACTAATTTAGTATAAAATATCACTTATCTTCTGTATTAAACGGCACGAATGAGTAAGTGTACATGTATGTATGTAACGTGGCCGCGGCAAAAGTTTTTTTACTTCTTAAATGTCGGTTTTTCCGTACCACATTATCATTATTTAAATAAATACTCACTTAGCGTCAAGGTATCGATAATCCGAAGTGGTGGTATTAAATGTTTTCCAGATAATTATCTACACATACGAGTGTTGTCGGAAATGTTAGCCTTACACAACATCAGTTCGCCTCGAGCAATTCTGATTGCAAATGCAAGAGTTTTTCTACTTGTTTTAATATAATATAAATTTATACAAGTAGATGGCATTTAAGCATAGTAACTTATCTAAACAACCATTGTACTTCTACTTTTACAAGATTTATCAGCGTTATCTTTACCGATGATTTCGGTTAAACCACAAAGCTTTCATATGTAAATGTACAAAGTCCTAATGTCTTAAAGGAGAAAGTGTGAAATTAATTCAGTGCCTTTTTAGGCGCCGGCGCCGGGCCCAGCGGCGAGCGGCGAGCGGCGCAGCGCGTGGCTCAAAGCTTGTTGCTCGTAAATTGCGAACGGAGGGTCCGACAAACGCGGGGTAATTTAGTTGACAGTTTGTGCAGCGGCCCGCCGCCACCATGTGCGGCCGGCACAAAGCTTATCTCCCGCCGCATCTACACTCTATTATGAGCTTGACGCCGGCCAAAACAACAGATCGTTAACATTGCGCACTCATCCGATCACAAGATTTTGCCGAACGCGAGGCCCGATAATTAAAAATTAAAGACGTTTTATTACGGTAACATTGTTGCGCCGAGTGCCGACATGTCGACATGTTGCGAGACTCAGTCGAGTCGAGAGTCGAGAGGCTTCATTTCACCCTTGTTGCACATACCGTGCCCAATTGACCATTATTGATTTTATCATTGAGGTTTGCGAAATAACAACATAACATTTACCGACTCAAAGTAAAGACACCGAATAGTGCTATATCGCGTGAAGAACTTAATTGCTCGATCAATCAGCTTACTATGATAAAATATTTTTACTAAATTGCCGTGCTATTGTATATCTTATGTCGATGTGATAAAGGACCCGGGCGAGGTGGCGAGTGGTGCCTGCACGCAGGCCCGCGGTCGCAGCCGACCAGTGGCTATCGCTCGTTAGCTCCCGACCCCGCATAAATCACGCCGTTTTATGAGAAACTCCCAATTTTTTAACATTTGAGTTAATGAAATGCGAGCGCAGTATGGGACCGACTAGCGACATTAAAAACGACAACCCATAAGGACGGACAGTTTCTAATTATAATCCTGTCAAAGCTGCGACATAAGCAAAGAATTGATGATCGTCTGAAAAGCGGTGATTTTTATCTAAGATAAAAGATCGAGTCGATAGTAGCCGTAGAATTTTAATAAGTCATATTTTTATTTGTCTTTAGAGGTACGATAAATTGAGGAGTCGCGGCGAGACAACAAACGTTTTATCTGAGCGGTGGAGTGGTTCGCTCAACATGTTTATGTAAGGATTAGCGAGGAGGGCACACTATTGTGAAAGTAATTAATTGCGTTGCAAAAGAGCCGGCGCGGCGAGCCGACGCACACCGACGCTGATCATCGCAGCCCGTACTTATCTGGAACGATACAGTGCGGCGCGGAGTCGGTAGTGGAATCCTACAGGCAATCAATCAAGTACAGGATATTCGCTCGTCGTACCGTGATGCCGCGATCCCTAGAAGCTCCTATCATTACATAGAAGCAAGTAATTGCGATCGTATGTCGCGGAGATATAGCCGAGTATCGGCCGCGCGCGGGAAATGAACGGCGCTTGTATTTTAGGAAGCTTTTCGAGGAAGGGTTAAGATACGGCTGCGAATTAAAGTTGCGCGCACGCAGGAGGTTCTGTGGAGCCGACAAAGACGCCGCCGCACGCGAACCGCGCCCGATTCACAATTAAGCCCGCGTGTGTTAATTGATATTAATTCTGTGTGCGTGGTGTAAGCAAAGAACCGCTAGCGTGCGTCGCTCTCGTACCGTATGAACACAGAACACAGAGTATGGAGTACGGAACACTAACTGCGTTAGAACAATGTTTACTGTAACATGCGACACGTTGCCAGCTTCCAAGAATATACTTCCCACTGTTTACTTCTTAGAATTGAAGCAACATCGGATGCTTTAATTACCTAAATTCTGTTTCAACTGGGATGTTGTCATTTCAGATTTTACAATATTATGCAGTGGGAAATATGGTAATTTAGGTTGTCAAGAAGATTTTGCGTGTCTATGAAATTATTGAAGTTAGCAATTCGTTGAACAATTTACGTGGAGGTAAATAATATCATTATTAAAGTGAGTAATTGAATAAAAATATTATGTACTATTCTAGGTCGAATATATAATGTGTAAACTTGGATGTAATTACGTATAGTGAATGCTATTCCCACATCTACCTTCGTAGTCGAAGAAATTACGGTGAAATGTGAATTTTCTTAGTTTCATAAAACTAATCCGTATGAAATAATTATTATATATTTATTCGCCCTCGCTTTACTCAGAGTCGCCAGAAAGGACTGCAAAAAGTCAATTTAGGTTTAAATTCGTACACCACGCAAACATGTGCCACATTTTTTAGGGTTAGTAATGAATGCGGAGTGATGCAAGACTGTACGAGGAATCGCGGCTGTTCAAAGGCGCCGCGACGCAGCTGCAACGAGCTCGCTCTCTCGTCAGTTGTCACCACACTAGGTACTCGTCATCAACGCAATTAGTGGGCGTGCTTCGCCTCGCATCACTATTGACATTGAACTGTTGTTACGTATTCAAGGAAATGTGTTTTGGTGTCGCCTCGTCTCCGCCGCGCGTCTCCGCTTATTTGCGTGTTCTTTAATCAACGTTCTTGTGATCTGTATGGTTAATTAAATGTTGGCGAGTGCTTTGATGCATTTTTAATACTTGTAATTATGTCTTATTAAAACTAGTTCGTATTTCCTTATCTTAGATAGTTGGAAGGCTTGGTTCTCAAGGAGTACAATGTCGCAGGAGGTCGGTTTTATTATTTAGTCGTGCGTCGGCGGCTGGGTATCAGCGTTCGGTAGCGGTGCGATAGGATCGCCGCGTGATGTCGCGATGCGCCCGATGGTATCGCCGCACGAGCGGGTGCAGCACAGAACGCTCGTCTGCGCCCACGCGTCATACACACGTGATTGTCACCATAATGTCACTACATTGTCATGAGATTTTTAACAATGTAGGCCGTAGCCAGCCCCAGTAGTAGTGCTTTTCGAGATATTCGTAATTCGTTTAATAACAATAAGAATATTAAACACCAAAATATAATTATATCGAATCAGATTTTGTTTTGTGTCTTTTATGATGTATAACTTAAAAGTTATTAAAACGAATAATATCGACTTAATACGAAGCTAAAACATAGCGCCAGTATCAATAGCGCCATAATTAATATTGATGAACCACTGAAAGATATAAAGCCGCGATTGCATGGTTAATTAGTGACGAATGTTGCGTGAAATGTAACAAATCCACGGCTGTTTTTTCACCCATAGTAGTACGGTGACCACGGGTTTACGAGTCTGAACGTGATGTACGAGGCACCCTCGCCGCCAGCCTCCACTAACGACCACACTTCCCGGAGATGCGACACGCACCCGCGGGAATATGAACACGTACTCATGCAGTTATGACTGAGATCGCATCGCTCTCATAATGGCGTTTTTTGTTCATCTCTCCGTCTTACTTCAAATAAAATTTTCGGACAATTTTAGTATCCAAAATACGCAACAGATCCGTGTAGTTTATCCCAAACATGCGGCGAAGTATGTCATCGGTCCGCCGAGATCACAATTTGTTATGTGGCAAACCGACGAGTCCGTGAGAATAATTCCCGGGTTCCGAGTAACATGGCTTAAACGTTTGTATCGGCTGATACCAATCTAACCCGAGCTGTTCGTTGGCGCCATAAAAACAAAACATCAACACGACCACTTTCTTTACTAAATTATTCGTGGAATTTACGACGTTTAGACCGACAAAAATGTTATAACCAAATGAGAAATTATCATCAGACCTCTGTCGTGCGGCAAAAAACGAGTCGTGCGCCACTCCAGCGAGCCGAGCGCGTATTTTTTATATTCCAAATTGGAATTATCGTGGCGGTGTTTGTTTTTTCCACGATCGACGATTGTTTTAGTTTGGGCGGGACGCGCGGGAGTCGCCGATGACTGTGCGGTTCCGATGATCGCTCAACTCAGCCTCCCACCAAACGTAAGGCTGTATCTAACTGTTCATTATACATCGACGTTTTGTTTTTTAAGGCTCTTTCATATTGAGCTTTAAAAGCGGCAGTGGAAAGCGAACACTTGTATGATAAGCTGAAGGCGAGCAAGCTTCGGCTATTCCCTGGAGATATTGCGATATGATCACGACGCGGCGCGGGCGCGGTGGAGCGGCGACCATTCGGCGCGTGCTTCGGATTCCGCCCGGGACCCTCCTCTCCGGAATTACCCATTACAATCGATGACATTACGATTTTAAACACATCACGTTAAAGATTTCATCTAAGCTTTCATTAAATTAAACGTTTTCTATCAACTACATTTTGTACAAACAAGTTTGTTTTACGGGCGCTACCACCTACCGCAATTATGGTCATTACAGAGCAAGCGACCGTGATGAGTAAGTACTAGGATAAGATTTTGAGGCACGTCACTCATTTGGCAGCATGTCACAAGCGCATGGGTTGGTAATTAACGTACTAACGTTCGCCGGACACCATCGCGTCGGCACACTTGTATGTACATTGTTATGCAGCACAAAGGAACATTATGTCAGGTAAGTTTTGAGGGTCTCGTTGCATGCTGTAATCAGTTGATCGGTGAAATTCTAATGTCAAGTGAGCATGTGACATTGAAGAGTGACGAGTGGCTGGAGTGCGGAGCGGCAGTCGGGCTCGGGAGACGTCCGGCTGTCATAATCTGATTATTAGTGTTGCGTGGTCTGGGCGGGGCGCGCGGCGGGCGGCCGCCAGCGCCGCAGGAGGTCGGCGCCCGCGCGCGTCCCGCTCGCACCGGCGGCGCCGCGCGCGCGTGTGACAGGGACGCGCGACACCCGCGCGCACCACGCAGGCGACAATCGAGCCGTGGTAAAACAAAAGGAATGTTGGCGGCGACGCTTTGAGGCGCCGGCGCCGGCCGCTGCTCCCCGCGCTCTAATCACCCATTTTAATTACTACACAGATCGAATCAATTAATCGGTATTTCTGTTAAAACAAGCGCCGGAATGGGCTTACGCTCGTTTATAAGAATCGTGCTCGTGACTGATTCGACATGTGATTGCGCTGCCCGTCTCGCGGCCGCGGAGCGGCGTCGCCCGCGTCGTCGTGCGTGATCTACTAGGCGAGTTTCCCCGCGAGAAAGTCTCCAGCGCCGGTACCTGCCGCCGGCTCCGACCGATGCAGACGTTTTTAATTATAACTTATGATTTTTTCGAGCGAATTCGGGCGCGCCCTTCTCATCGAATAACACGAGAATAAATAACGAGTTTTTGTGTAGTATGTTTGTTTTTAAAATGGCGGGAGGTCCTTGCGACGACACGCGAGCGGTGCCGTGCGCGGCTGCTCGCTCGGCGGCGCGCGGGCCCCGCCGGGTCGGCCGCGCCTCGCCCATTTGTCATATTTCGGTTTGGGGAAAAAATAAATAACGCACTCTATTCCGACCGTTGTTTGTTTGTACGTCGATTATTGAGGGTTAAGTATTATCTCGGAACACGGCGCGCACCAGATGGAACGTGTCACTGTTTTGTTGCTGTTTGCTTTATTGTACAACTTACAAGTGTGTTTAAACACTGGCGCGACGCGTCACGCAGCCCGGCAATGTGGCTCACTGAGTAAATGAAATGTCGAACAAATGCATAGTGTGATGATATATTTATTCTTACAAGAGCTTAAATGTATAGAATGCATTCTCGTCAATGAATAGATGTATCAATCAGAGCGAGGAACCTTTTACCGCCGCTCTGTGTGGTATGGCCAATTAAAATATGTACTCAAAAGAGTTGCAGTGTGTTCACATGTGTATGCAAACAAAGAGAACCTGTTCAGGGCACCACGTAGCACATGTCGGTGTGTACCTTTCCTATATGCGGGGCAATTTACACAGGCCAGCACAGGTGGGAAAATTGGGAAGAGTGTTACTACAAATCCCCGGCTAACACATAGAGCGTGCGCATGGCCGCCGAGCGCAGGTGTTAACTCCGCGCCCCCCTCCCGAAACCTACAAACGCGCCGCCCAAATCCAACTGTTTGCGCATCCTATTCACCTGCCAAACCTCCGCCCCGCACCCGCGCACACCACACTACCACCAATGGCTTTTAGCATTGTTACCCGTGCCACTAAAAGCGACCAGTTACACACACCAATTTGAACTGTTAGAGCCGCAGTGAAGGAAGGTACGACTTAATTACACCGCGCTGCCGTCCAGCACGCCAGCTCAATGAGAGAGGGCTCGACAAGAGAAACGCATGAGGTATAGTGGAGGCATGCGGTCCGGCGTGGCGCCGCGGCCGGCGCCGGCGCGCCCCCGGCCTCGCGCGGCATCATTAATACAAAACAAACAAAAGCGAGCCGTAGACGGGCGCGGGCCAAACTAACGAGATTCACCAAACGCCGGATAAAGCGGTAAATTATCGGAATGTATGTCGGGCGGGCGCGCGGTGGTCTGCGCCGGCGGCTGCGCCAAAAAAACGTGTAGGAGATGACAGGAGCGCGGATGAACCGGCCTAATTACCCGCGAACACACGCAAAAACGTGGACAACGTGCAGGCGCGCCGCAACATCCAGCGCGCACGACAGCCATGCGCTGCACTCAGTGCGCCCAGCGCGCCGCTCCAGCCACTGCGAGCGCTGCGAGCCGCGGCCCACTTTTTGCGCGCCCTTTAACGAGAGCGTGGCCTCCACACGATGCGATCCCGACGCTAATTACACGCCATTAATTACGAAATATTTTCATTTTTAATTCCACCAGAATTCGAACGGACGTGACGTACATCACCAATCAGTCTTTACTCTTACTACGCATTCGCTGGGGAACAGCGCGACGTCGTGTCGGTCTCACTCAAAGACTGCTACACATGGACTAAATGTTCGCGTAATTAGAACGATTGGACCGATCGGACGGGGAACTGAATTCCGTCATATTGCACAACGGTACATTTATTCGGAGTACCGATGCGACCTGTGTACCAAATAACCGGAAATCATAGTATTAAGCGAATGCTAGAGCGAAGCCTGCGCAAAGAAAAAACAACGTGAGAACTGAGACGCGGTCCGCTCAAATACACCGCTTTGCTATAGATAGCGGCTGATACCAACTAGATAAGATTTTGAGCTTCGTTTATAGATATACCGTAAGAAGTCTCTTTATACAAATGTAGATATATTGAAACGTGATGGTAGTATGAACCCATGAGGTATGAAGCTCAATGAATCCATCGCAATTACTTGCGAGTAGCGATGTACCGAATAAGGGCAAGTTTTTTCTAGTGGGTAATGAATATGTAGCGATGTGATGCACGTTGTAGTTGGTCATCGGGCATACGCCCCGAGGACTGGCATGTGCTAATGCGCGGGGCTGGGAGCTGGACGCAGCGCACGGCGCGCGGTGGGTCGCTACTCGACCGCTTGCGGGAAGGCGGAGGCGCCGACATCGCGACCACTATGTAATTTCTTCACTCGCCCCACATTACTGATCACGAAAAAAATAATTGAGGGGGCACCGTCGTAAAGCAAACAAGCTTATAATAAGGTGTAATTTGTGCTCGGCCATTTAGAGAAATGCACAAATTGCCGCGGGGCAGCTGTTTGTTTTGTCTATGACGGAGGTCTCCGTCTCCAAATTGTGCGTTAACAAGCCCCGCGTCAGATTCGGCAGCCCTAATGGCTTTTCGTTAACTTTTTGTTATTATTTTGTTATTTATTACGAGTAATGCGTTTTTGTGAAAATCGATTCTTGGATTCCGACAGCTGCGCAATTTAATTGATATTGGGATAGCGTAAAAACATTTTTAGATTGATATGCCCGCGTAATTACTCATGTGAGGGAAATATTTATGCGACGTAAATTTCTTTTTTAATATATAGGTAAAGAGTATGGCGCTTTAATGCTCTTTTACACTTTAATTTAATATGTAGGTACTATGATTTATTATAGCAGAAATGGAAGGCTGGTTTCCTCTTGAGTAATTTATATGGCGTATACATTGAAAAAAAATTCAGTTATATAAACGTTTTTAAACACTTATAAAAAAGCCTATCATAGTTAGTACAAAAAAAACTAGTGCATTAAGAAAAATAAATGGCTGTATTGAGATGTAGTAATTGTAATGAACATTCCAACATACATGTAGTCACGACGGTAATAACGAGCACTCATTTAGAGTAGTTGCTACGATATCCCATATGTGATTACCTTACAGCATAATTGTATGATTCTGTTGTATTGATTGTGCATCGATTCTAAAGAATGAAATGCTTCTTTAACTGTTTATGGGATGTAATTATTTCAACCCTATAACATTTTCATAATATTCAATCAATTTAGTAAAATCACGCGAAAAAGAATGGGAATTTGGGTATAATTTGAGGCGACAATTTTAAAAAATATTCTTTATGATTATATATAACCAAACGAAAATGACTTAATATTTCAAAAAAACTAATAATAGCGAAATTATATTTATATCATTCACTTTATATGTTAATAATTTAATAGATTTACAAAAAAAAATACAAAAAAAAAATTATTTCGAGTGAATCCGCGGGAAGCAGTTAGGCTTCAATTAAAGTTTTCCGATATTCTCGATCATTAGAAATAAAATTATTTCTAATAAGCATGGGCGGTCGATAATTGTTTAATCGACAATAATGGTTAATCACATATCCTTATAACGGTTTGTTGTTATAGGCAGAAGGTATATGTTTTTTTTTTTTTAATTTTACTTTATAAGTATTTCACATAAATAAACAATAAAACATCACTTAAACCTATAGTGGTTTGTATGTGATGCATTAATCACATCATAGACAAAATAAAATGTAATACTTTACAAGCAAGGTTTTTTTTTTTACATTAAAAATATAAAATAGCTCAAAATTATAACAATTTAAATTACAATTATACTACTTTTATCTATCTTATATGATTTACCTTTATATGTATTCATTTACACTTGTTAAAAGCTATTCAAGTAATATTGTTTCAATTTGTCTTTTAAGTTATTTTTATTTAAGGATTTTTTTAGTGGTTTAGGTAGTTCATTTATCAATTTAGGGATTAAATATTATTTTGTTCTTGTACCATAAAAATTATTGTGAGGCGGTACCCTAAGCTTGTTTGCAGTCACTGCTCTAGTAATTATTTTGTGTTGTGTTTGATTTAATGTAAGTTAATGTAAGTTTATGATACCAGTATTAGAAGGTCGTTGGTGTTTGGTAGAATACATCCGTATGGACAGCAATGTAGAGTACAATTGGGGAAACCCATTCACCTTGCAAATATTTTATTTATTATTTTGGATGGCCCTATTGAATTGGTTGCATATTTCCTCCGTTTATAAAAAATGACTAATAATATGAAAGTATAGATGAATGCACTAAAAAGCTATAGAACTCATACGGTTTAGGTATCACAAACAATAGCTTGCTTCTTAATTACACAAACATTTTTATTCCACGGCCTCCCGTTTCGTCGCCGGCACCTTGCCAATTATTCCACGAAGGCTGTTGAAGTATAAGTTAATGGTTAGTTAGAGGACTCACCGTCCGCCCTTGGTGATGATCATCTCAGTGCCGATGTCGTGGAATCTGCGCCACAGGTCGCCGTTGAGTAGTCGCGCCTCGCACGCGGGCGGCTCGGCGTCCGCGCCCATACGATGCTCTGAAACAATGAGTACATTTTAACATCCTTTTATATATAAATAACAATATAAAACAACGTTTAAAGGAAAATATTGATAAGTTAATATGTGCAATAAGTTATAATTAAACAAAAGGTTTGCAAATGGTAAACCAAAAAAAAACTTAGATGAATTCATTCAGTTGCTTTGCTTGTATCTTTGAATCTTGGAATATATCAAATAGTTGATCAGTAGTACAATATTCGGCCTAAGTTGAGTATTATTTTTTATTGGTTTCATAAATAAATGACTTTATACAGTTGCATAAATATTTAGTAAAAATATACATTCAGATACAGGCATGACAGTAATGTCGACTTTTGAAAAACAACTTTACCACGTTGATACTCTATTCCTATCTATGTCTTGCAATTACCATCAAATGATTTATTACGTTAAGCCAGCTTTAAGCTTTGTAAATAGTACAAGTAAAAATATGTTTTCATCATTTTTTCCCTTTTTTTCTTATCTTTATTTTATTTACAATTTTAATTGAACAATAAAAAAAATCTCCGGTGGTGAAGCTTAAGGCTTAAGGTTAAGGCTAACATAAAATATTAAAACAAAAAAATAAACATGTTTGGTGTAAATTAATACTTTATTAAAACCAAATCTGCAATTGATTAATTGCCCTCAATATATGGCAATAAACAGGTAAATAATTAGTGAAATGGAATTCAATTTCCTGTTGAAGACCTCGTTGCCACTTCTCAACGAACTAACTGTGCGATGCCGCCATATTAGTGTATTAAAAGAAATTAATTGGTGAAGTTCGTTAGACGAATTTCTCACTAGAATACTGACTATATTCATGATATGTATATTCGACAGTCTCCGTGGCGCAGTAGATTAGACGCCGACTGTGAAACCAGAGGCCGCGGGTTCGATCCCTGCACCGAGACAAAAATGCTCCACAGGTATTTTTTTCGGGTCTGAATATTTGTAAGACCTAGAAGTCTCTTGTAACTCCTGATGCCCAAGACACAAGATACTATTTTATAACTCTTTATTCTTCTATTTTATTATCAGCTACTACATACATACTACTACGTGTATTTGTATCATAATCATATAATTGTATATTGTGTTCTTGGAGAAAAGGATGTTTTCTGACTTTATAGGCTAATATCCGATAAGTAGAGTTTTTGGTAAATTTATGAATTTTCATTAATTGAATTTTATACATTAATATAATTTCAGTATTATTGCTGAAAGGGCATGATCATATATTTTAAGTGCATGCAAACTGTGCCTGGTTGATGCATGGCCTTTCTTAAAATGGTAGGAGAAAAGCAGTAAACTCCGCTAGGTCAGCTACTAACACACATTATCGGTTATCTTTTAAAGCTTGGGGCGTGACCGCGACCCGCGCGATCAAAAGCGCCGCCAATTCACTGTCCTTGTACACTCCGCGCCAAAACGCATTTATCCACATGTTAGGTAATTAATGCCATTCACTGACTGCGTGCCTTGTTTGCATACGTGCATACTAGTGCACGGCTCAGGTGGTTTTGTAATTAATTGCACAGAATGTAAGCTTAGGAAAAAAATTGTGGTTATCTGGCTGACTAATAAGGCTGGGTGTTGACTTTGTACATAAAATATATATGAATTAAATGTACGTTAATTTTTTAACATGAAAACGGTTTGGACTTATTACTCAGCAATGTTTTTATAAAGCTTATTATCAATATGTTTTTAAACCTTTGTCGATATTTATTATATTATAAAAGTAAAAAAAAGTTTAATAATTCTATAACGGTCCAAATAAATATTATTAGTTTCACTGCTATAGTGACATGACTTCTGTCCACAACAGTACCAAAGTCAATTATGATTTTATATCTCAAAGCATGAACATAAAAAAGTGAATAAACTAACTCATTATACGAATATATATTGCAAATGCACGGCAAATTTTGTACCGTTATCCAATCCCAAAAGTAATCTAGACAAGCTTCATTTGTTTCTGGCAATGATGACTCGCAAATAGACTGAACGCGGCGAAAAAAACAAGAAACAACTTCAATATTTTCATGAGTAATAAATATCATGATTTGAACACATTAAATAGATGGATAAATACAAGATTTTGATTACTAAAGCCATCACAAAGTAGCCTTATTAGAGCATTTAGAAAGATGCGGAATGTAAAGTAATCGACTTAATCTACGATTGAAAAAAAAAGACATTTAACATCGTATGTGTTAGGATGGCGAGCGCAGTGGAATGCCAAGCGTTGCTTTGTAGTTCATGTTATTTGGTTTTGCCGCAGTCCATGAGCGGTCGTATACCTTACTATCAGAGAAATAGCATGATCGTCTCGGTATTCATTGAAATAAAAAATGTTTTTTAAATCAAAAACTATTTATATGCCCCTATTCTAAAAAAAACTCGATTTCCTTCATATACACTACACACGTCTTCATTATATTGCAATAAAAATTCAAAGTTTGCGAATAGTAAAGGCATTATTTTAACAAAAGATCTCGATGTGTTCCATCGTAAAGCTACTATCAAGTCCACACGAACCAATACGCCACGTAAACGTTGTAGTAGAAAGTGCACATTACAGTGTATCTAATAGGTTTAATAGGATCCGACCGAGTTGGAACATAATTGGTGTGCGTATCAAATCACTCATGAATCGGTGATCGTCGGTGATCTGCCACGGAGTATACGACCACTGTGGAATGCTATACGCAGGATATGCTTAATCAAATGCCAGACAGTACTTACGTAAACTTGGATACGGCGTATTTGTTTGCCTACATTTTCTTAGGATTTTTTTTCAGTATTATTATGATTTTTTGTGATTCGATAAGAGCTAGAGTAATGTTTACATTAAATCAGAAGATACATTCAAATTTACAACATTTAGAGATTGATCAAATACGTAGGTTTGTGTCTTTCAACATTTTCTTGCGAGTTAAACACGTTTGGAGTGCAGTAATTATTTGTTGATTCAATAAAACAGCCATAATGTAAACGTAAAATCAGAATATCTACAATCAAATTAACTATATTTAGATATCCAGTTCAAATACTTAGGTTTAATGATGGCTGAATAATGTCGATAAATGCTTAGTGATCACAAAAAAAACATAATTTCACTTAAGCGTATTAACCAATTAACAACTAGATTAAAGTCTATTCACAAATAGTTCAGCAGAATTTAAAGAAATATTTAAGTTAATAATGTCTATCTGAAACGTTTTAAATTCTTGGAGCTTTAAACCCAGCTTAACAATATAAGAAAAAATCATTTTGACACTATAAAAATATAAGTGTAGACTTATATTTCGAAAAATACATGCCTAAAATATGTCAAAGGCATATATTAAACGACTACATACTACGAACAATATTAATTTCGAATAACACCAATATGTATGCGTGTCAAATTTTCTTAATACATTATGACACAGTAAGTCGTGTGGAAACTAGATTGTAATTAAATGCAATTAAACACGAGACCTGCGCTTGTGTGTCAACCCGTCTGAGTGGATTACGATAAAACATATAAAAACTACACATTTATCAGATATACACGTATTGCTATGCCAATAAACTAAACTTAAAATTGTGTATTTAGTTTGGGATGAGTGGTATTGTTAGCTATGTATGTTCGAAGTATTGTAGGACCATGTTGATACTTGATTATATCCTTCATTGTATATGACTGCATCATTCACAATTCGGAAATTGACTCGAGGGAAAGCCAAAGATTGGGAAAGCAATAGTTTATGTTATTTTTAATTTCCTAGCAAGTTTAGGACAAGTTAATACTATCTGATGTTCGCAAATACTCCAAGTTTGGAGGATATATCTGTGTGTTCTTGAGATCCTGAATAATTGTCTTATAATTGTCGTTTAAACTTTAATATAGAAAACTTTAATAAAGCTTTGGTTGTGTTGAAGGTAAACACATGTGTAATTACCCAGACTTCAAACTTTGATAACATTACCAATGTCATGTATTAAAAAAATGAAATTATAAAGTATATTTCCTAAACGAGTGACAATTTATCAACTCTTCCTTGCGCACATACTACACGTTATATGTCCATATTTTGGCGTAACACGAGTATCTGTAGTACCTAATCAAGATTTCCCACGCACAAGTCAATTAAGCGCTGAGCGTTAGAGTCGCCGCCTTTACCTACGTCACGTATTTATTGAGTGCAATTGAGCCAAGGACGCCAATTGTACAACTCGTAAAAGATTGTTTCTCACAATTTGTTATAAAACTGACGAGTCGATGACAAATGGCACGCGATACTTAGATAATTTATTACACGTACTTTGTTAACCTCATTAAAACACTGCACGGATCTAATCAATCACGTGACAATTATTTAGTTTTTGCATAGTTATCGATCGCTTTAACTGCTTTACATAAATTAAGTTAAAATTATATTTTTGCTACTTGCCATTAAGTGCGACTGATTCGGTGATTTTTTAAATCATACACGAAGTTACACACAATGAAGTGTCGTAAACACAATGCGTATAATTGACCTTTTTTAATTGATCAAAGGTGTCCTAACTTTTATTATGAAATGCTTTAACAATTAAGTCGGGCCCATAAGTCCCGTAAAGCTGTGTTATCAGGCTCTATCTCGGAGGATAATAAAGTTAATCGCTCCGATTTACATTTTCTATGAAATGAAATGAAATGTATTTTACATTTTCTATGATCTTTATCTATTGTTTTGTTTTTTAATTTTTAATGAACTTCATATATTATGCAAAATACAGCTTGTTAATAGATGGGTAGAGCATTAAGTGCAAGCAAAAATAAATTGTAATAAAATTAACATGGAGACGAAATACCATAAATAATAAGTTATACTAATTGCTTTATTGGAACGTTGTTGTGGCGTAAAATAAATTGAAATTAAATTCTTGAGTCATAACATTAAACATGGCCGCCTTGCAATACTTTATCAAAATATGAACGTTAATAATATTTTACGCCATTAATATTCCTTATTCATAGAATTTCATATTAACCTTTTTACGAATACAAAACAAGCCAGTTTGTTTTTACAACTATTACACAGAAATTATCGTCACGTCGCAGTCGAAGTACGAACAATGTCGCTGCCACATTCATCCGACCACCCGCACGCCTCTCTATTACAAAAACATAAATACTCCTTGTTTCTGCCGATGTCCGACTTTTAACCAATTAAACGAATTACACACTAATATATACAACAAAACGAGACAAATGCCACGCTATTGACAAATTGGCGCATGCACTCGTACGTTGAGACGGTAAAAAAGTTAAGTTATTCACCATCTGGCAGTGTTCAAGGGAGGAGCGAGTACAATTTAATACATACAAAAACGTCTATGCGATGTAAACCTAGCTTGAATAATGCTTTCATCGAATATAACGCTACTGAAAGGGTAGACAGAAAACCAACGGTTAAACGTATTTTTATTAGTATTATTTCCCGTAAGAGACTATTTCCATAGCTGTAAAAAAACGCAGGAAAGTTGGAATAAACTTATATCAACTGAATATTGCGTTCCTAAAATCGAATATAATATGAACACACGTTTCTTAGGATAAATGCTGTCATTGGCTTAAGCACCGGTTAATACGGTATAATTAAAAATATACCGTTCCCGGTACCTAATAATTAGATATTGATACTTAAACATTTTCCGTGAAAGCAGTTAATTATATTCAAAGTATTTATTTAGATAATTATACCGATTAATCATTATGAATCGTTGTTGGTTCGCGGAGGAAATTACTAAATTACATTCAAATTAAATAAAATTGTGAAATAATGAATTGAATTGTAAGCCGACGCCTTTGTAATTTTAATTAATCTGAAATTTAATTATGTGCTAGAGAGGAAAAAAACAGGTATTCATTAATATTTGCCTAATTAATGCAATTAGAATTGTTATATAATACTTTGTTTTTTTTGTGGTCAGTAAAGATGTGAAAGTAATTGGGAATTTTAATACATTTTTAAGCATATTTATTTTAGACAGCAATTATAAAATTAGTATTTGTTACCCTCTTTAAACCTAGTAAGGTTGATGTTATAGCTTTGCATAAAATTTTCCAACGGTACTTCTATTGCTAACCGTACTTCAGTAGAAACTGTTGCTACTCATAGTTTTGACTTTAAAGACGAATTTATTACGGCTTCTAGAATATTCTTACAAAGCGATCACACATCGGTGAAGAGGACGACTTCTGATAAGGTGTCGTTTGTTATTTGCTATGTTTGCTTTGGTAACATAAATATCAGAGATCTTAACATTTTTGCACTATCAAAGACAACATTCAAAAGTATGGTCGTTAAAACATTACTACCATATCTTAAGCGACTTTTCCGCTTTGTAATATCTAATGCTGTATGATGTGTGCGTGTCTTGTTCAGGTACATTTTTATAATATTTATTTTGTGAATATTTGTGTTGATTATACAGGAAGTAAGATTCGATTTAGTTACTTACTTTAAACCATAATGTACTTAAATAAAATGTATATTTGTTTTTAGACCCAATAAAATAAAAAATAAAAAATATGGTATAGAAATAGGCAATACTTAGACTTACAAAGCAAACAATTAAAATAGAACCGATGACATGTAGATTAAGGTGGCTATTTCTGGTTCATGGATAGATACTGTATTCAAATTGTACTGAACTTATCGTTGAGTGTAGTCAATATTTCATATTATCTAAATTAAGTTTTTTAAAAATTAAAAACTGGTACTTATTTAGGAGAGTTTAAAAATATAATTCCATTTTTTAGCACTTGAATTTTTCTGTTTTAGTATTAACATTTTATTTTGTATTTACTATTTGTGTTTTAAATAGGGATTTTTATAATTTTTAGAATTACGAATCTGCTTTAAATTCAATTGGAATGAGATTGCATACGTATCCTGACTCCTGTACCCCTTAAGAGTTAGGTAAATATTATTCTAATGTCATGCACACGTCATCGAGCTTATTTCCGACCCAAAACATTGATGGTGGGTCTAATATGCCGGGTACTATGAATTTTCATATATTTATTTATTTATTTATTTATGCTTTTTATACAATATTGTATAAAGACAGACTTAAGAGAGTCAGTGACTCCTGAGGCATTTTCTGGCAGTCTACCTTTGGATGGTGCAGAGAGAAAACAAAGTAGCCGCATAAATTAGCAAAATATAGTAATGTTATGATGGTATATGGCTTTATCGATTCAAAGGAAGAAATAATAGTTTCTGAAAGCATGTTTTCCCTGACAGTTGTTACAAAGAAAATGTTCATTTAACAAGCGTGTCGTTTACAAAGACCCCACGCAAGTGTGAACAAAATACTATCATTATCCTTAGAAGAACAAAATTACTGCTAATTAAAATTGTATCTACGTGTCCATCAAGGGATGTTGTACTTACATACAATGGTACAGACAAATGTCAGGTATCTATATACGTAGCTTCTAGTTACAGCAGATGGTCAAATGGTTGTATGGGCCCTACATATACTTCTTATTGTTAATGAAGTTTTGGAATACCAATTAATTAATTTCATTTGCTACGAATGCTGCATGAAATAACAACGGATAATTATTAATTACATGGGTTTCTTCTTAAAAAATTCCGATGTGAAATAAGGTTATAAAACAGAATGTTAATTATCATTTAGTAAATGGCCGCACTCGTACAAGATGTCTGCTGCATACATATGTGATGGAATATTCTGTGAAATATTTAATACTTTTTGTCTTTATTCAAAAATATTCATGATTCAATATAATACTCAACATATTTTACAGCTAGATTGATAGAAATTATACTACACTTAAACACACGTTGAAAAGACATCAACGCGCGCCACATAATGTTGCTGAAAGCTTGCATCACATTATCAATATTATATTTTTATTTACATGGACTTTACAGGTGTGCAGGGCTCATTATGTGATAATGCCGTATCATGTTATACGTAGCAGAAATAACAGAGTCAATTAATACTCAACCGTCGGCTAATTACCGACAATTTGAAGCATTTTATTTGAGAATTATTATTTAATATCATTTACATGGCTTTATAAGCCAGTTAAAGTGTGGCTTTTGAACATGAACAATAGAGAACGTTGTTTTATTTCTCCGCTTAAATATGTATTAAATTAAAAGTAGTTATATATCCACATTATAGTGAACTTTTCATTATACATTATTTGTTTTTTGTTGGGCATAAGGACGTCAACTTTATTTTTTAATTTAACCAGAGGTAGAATGGTGTATATGTTATACAAAGGTTTCGGGTTATTTCCCTTTAAATTTTACACTATAGCTCAGGGGAGAAAGACAATACTGCGAGGCACAGAATAGAATTCAATAGATCTCTACTACGAATCTTTGAAATGTATCAATTTGAACGAAGCTGTCGTCGCTTACCAAGGCTTAACGGCTTGCATTCAGAAATACTATGTTCCTATATAAAATAGTCCGAATATGGGGCTGTTAGTATAACTAAGGAAAACATATTTAAGACACTGTCATGGCATAGACTATTATAAGCATAAGTACTAAGGTAGGGAGGAAGAATATCTATTAGAATAGATTATCAACCTATATGTCATTCTGATAATTATCCAGCAAAATCCATTTAGCCGTTGGAAATTGAGAGAAAATGAATAATAATGTTTCGTCTATCCTCACAAACTTTCTTGTTATATTACTTAGTAGAATTTGTGATATATAAATTGCTTTAACTGGATTCTCCTATCAATTTCAATACAATTTATTTTTGAGATCAATGTTTATCTTTTCCTGTAGTAAAATTATAATAACTATAATATTCCGTGTTTTTATTTACTTGTAAAAAAAATATTTAATTAAAACATGACGACAACTTTTTCATATAGCATAAGGTTATCAAACTTTATATAATGTTAATAAATACTAACAGTAAAATATAAACAACGATATTTATCACCGTTTACATTTATTAGCGTTTATTTAACATCCTAACTGTACACTTCAACTATTTTTGTGTCATTACAAGAACATGTTTGTTTGCCTGTTTGTATATTTGTTTAGTCAATGTTCAACTACAACCTTCAACATTTATCACTTTTATAGAACCTTCATGGCTTCTAAAGATTAATTCGTAACTTCGTCAAACAAGTTTTGTAGAAAATTTATTTTGAACAAGTTAGAATTAACATAAATGGCATATATTACCTACATTAAAATAATTTATGTGCAATTTTTTAAGAATATGATGTAGCTTTAAGTCAAATTCAAAGAAAATATTAATTACTTAAATAGAAAAAAACGGTTTAACCAACAATAAATATGCTGCACAAGATAGTTTGTAAGGACACCTACAGGTCAATGTCTTCTAATTATGCATAATAAATCTAAGTTAAGTTAATAAAAATGCTAGCAAAATTGTAAGAACTTACGTAGTCCGCTAAGTGAAGCGGCGTGAAGCATTTGCTGCCTGAGCAGATACTCGCCAAAATGCGCCTGGTCCATCATCATCCTTGTATATTCAACAGAACTAATCAAAATACCAGTCACAGTTAGAGTCACTACAACATTATTCAGCCGACGAATAATGCGTCTAAAAGTCTTAGCAACAGCGTTCAGAGTCGTCAAACACTAGTAGGAAATAGCACGGAGATCACAATATGTTCATAATTAACAACAAATGGGAAAAAGTGTGGATGTACGTGAGTGCGGAGCGACAGCTGCGTGTATACTGAGGCAGTTAGTGTGGGCAGGCGGCGCGTGCGCACGACCACGCCCCGCCTCCCCGCGGCGCTGCCATTGGGCAGGCTCCGACTAATGGCGGCGTGCGGCAGAGCCTTTGACCAAATCGTGCCGTTGAGAGTGCTTTCCCCGAGCTTTCCGTCCGCCTCCGAGACCCACTTGATCGTTACATTTGGGTATTTGGACGCGTAGGCGAAGGTATCGATAAAAACCTATTGTTCACTACTGCTGTGTTAACATGTTACGAAATGTTTTATATATTATGCATTGCACTTGAAACAAACGCCTATAGTTATGAACAATGTCAAAGATATTTGGAGGAATGTGTTGAGTTTTGTTGTTGATATTTGATGGAATACTAAAACCTTCACTGTTCAGTCTTTGTTAGAACACTTAATGATATTATTAAAGAATTTGTTACTTGGCCTAAAATGCCTTTATCCATAAAAATATATATTCGTTTCCGAGCTTTAATTTATGCGGAGCATCGCGGTAGAATCGCATTCTATCTTATTTTAGGACAGGAAAGGCTTAAAAGTTGTAGGAAACACTTGAAGTATCTCTACGCATCCGGAGACACAAGTGCGAGCTTAAAAAGCTGCTTCAGTAAAATCGAATCCTAACTTCATTTAATTTATTAGGGGGTAAAATTTACATTATTTGCTTTTAAAAGTTAATGGCCAACCGGCAAGCAACCAAAAAGCTAACCCCTCTTAGGCCAGCGTGGCGGACTATGTGGCCTAACCTCTCTCAATCATACTTTCGCTTGGAGAGGATGCTCGTACCATGCGAGTACCAGTGAGATTTATTATATGGGCTGACTATTATAATTCCATGGGCTGATACAGAAAGTCTATGGGGATTATCGACGCAATATTGAAAATACCATTTTAAAGACGGAAACTTACAAAGCTGATAATTAATAATATCATAGCATTAATGGTCATGAAGGTAATTATAAATTAAAAACAATTATAACGCCCACTACAATGACTGTTTAAGAGTAGATACGTTCAAAGACAGCTAGCGACACCCGTCTGCATCCTAAATACTGTTTGAAAGATACTGCTATCTCGGCTGATCGCAGGACTTATTAACCTTTGCGAGGCATTGAACCGCGCTAGGCGTCCTGGGACATCAGATGTTAATTTAATTATTCATATTTATTTAATTAATTACAACGGCATACACCAATTACGACAATATAAACACAAACACTATAAAACATTAAATGTAGAAATAACAATCTTACAGTTAAGTCTTTTATTCCCAGTAAATATTGGCATATAGTAATTATTGGCTACAATGTATTTTACAGAAGATAACAGGGAACGTGTTATGTATGCACCCTTCTCAATATTATTTATTTATTTAAATGCTTTATATACAAAGTATAAAGGCGGACTTAATGCCTGAGGCATTCTCTCCCAGTCAACCTTTGGGTGGTGGCAGAGAAATCAAAGTAGGCGCATCTCTAAATAATAATAAAATAAAAATTCAGGTGTAAGCTAATATCAGAAGAATATATTATATATACATAAATGAATATGATTATAGTCTGTATATTATATAAATAAATATAAATACATACATAAATATACAAAATTACAAATATTTTATACTTATAGATACATATACTACATAAAACATACTAAGATTATTCTGCCAATTTATCAATTAAATGTTGTCGGACTTTCGCTTTAAATGTCATACGAGTACTAGACGACCTGATTTCGAGGGGGAGTGCATTCCACAGAAGAATTGACTGAATGAAGAAAGAAGAATGTATGAAATTAGAGGTGTGGGAAGGACACTGCAGAAGGAGATGATTAAGTGAGCGAAGATTCCTATTATGGTTACTCCCTAAGTAATTAAATTGAGACGACAAATAAGAAGGAGAAGCAGGGGATATAGGAATGGAAAAAAGAGTTGTAAGGGCGTGTAAAGAACGACGTTGACGTATTGGTAACCATTTTAACTGTGAGCGGAAAGAAGAAATATGATCATATTTTCGGAGATTAAAAATGAATCGAATGCAGTTATTAAGAAGCCGGTCGAGTTTATTGAGGTGTTCTGCATCCAGATCAAAATATTACATTAAATATTTACATTGTTATCTTACAAATTCATTAGTCTTTAACTTGTTTATGTACATTACTATATTTAACCTTCTCACATTATCGAAATGTCTAATCATTATTTACATTGTAATTAAAATTCTCATAAATAAATAAATAAAATAAACACACCCATTACCCATTTACTGGTGGTAGGTTTCTCATATGTGAGAGGCCGCCTGGGTGGATACCACCGCATTGTCTATTTCTCCCGTCAAACAGCAGTTTAAATGCACTGTTGTGTTTCGTATTGAAGGACATTGTAGCCAGAGTAACTACTGGACATATTGAGACTTAACATCCTATGTCTCAGGATGGCGAGCGCAGTGGAATGTCAAGCATTACTTTGTGATTCGAGGTGTTGTTTGGTTCTTCTACTGTTTATGAGCTGTCGTATCGCTTACCATTAGGCAAACGGCATGCTCGTCTCGCCATTCATTGGAATAAAAAAAAAACACACCCAACAGTCACATACATAGTCCTGACCCCACACTAAGATTGAGTGTTGTGTCGTGGGTATCAGGAACTACGAGAGCCTTTTCGGTCTCACAAACACCCAGACCCGAAACAAATACCTGTGATTTACACAAATATTAGTTTCGGTGCGAGGATCGAACCCGCGGCCTCTCGTGTCACAGCCGGCGTATAACCAACTGCGCCACGGAGGCTGTCATAAACACATAATTGTATTTAACTCATTAGGTTGTCGCTTTATTCCCACCCTATTAGTTCCTAATAGTGTTTATAAATTGTAAACAAGAACTTACTACATACTACGTGTAATACGGGAAAATGTATAATATTACTGCATGGCTAAAATATAATCCGGATTAAACCTTTTAACGCCTAATGATTAAGTCAGCCTTCACAGAATGCGTGGTCGGCTCCTTTGTTATTCATTAACGAGATATTAATATGGATTATGGAGTTTTTGACCGGTTTCTATGGACTACCAAATAATTTTAACCCACTGAACTTTAATGCTATTGCTGAACCTTCCCCAAAACTTACATAGTAACAGGAAAGCCGCCTGCATCCAATTGCTTCCTGCAACCTATATTTGTGTCATTCAAATTATGCGCCGCAAGTTATGCTTAAATACATAAAAATAACAAATATGATATAACTCGCCACTACTCCAAATAATAATTAGTGTAGACAAATTACGAAATATCTCTAGTTAGAGATTGGAAGAAGAAAAGAAAAATAACAGAAATATCAACTCAAAATATAAATAAAATTAAAAAAATACCAACTTAAATTTTAAATAACACAGAAATATTTTACTTTACCTTTCTAACTGTAAGGCTATTAACATCCAACTAGTCCCGAAACGTTCTACAGGCGCGGCCACTTTACCGCGAGCCGTGACCCTCCGTCACACCTGTCAACCAATATTTAGATGAATATCGCCACTTTCATGCTCAGTTACGGCGAGAACGAATCGATTGGCGACTCAAAGCAAACATTAATTTTGCCTACACTTCAGTTTGGACATGTTTAAAAACGGTTTGTTTTTCTCTTAATAACTTAAACTATGATTTATGGAAGCGTTGGACCCGTGTTATATTTATTTCCCGTTTAGTGAAAACATTATTTTTACAATGTACATAATTATGTACGCTCGTTTGTGTGTGGAATTTAAAAATGGAATAAATGTGGACGTGAGGATTTTATTTTATGGGGATAAAACACACCTACAATATTTGGTCAATTTTCAATTTAATAAAGAAATATAAACTTATACGGTATTCTTTTTTAAAATTGTCTTTGTTGAAAGTTTTATTTTATTGAAATAATTATTTACATTGACAATTATTATCTTAGTCTGGGTGCCCAAAACACGGACTTGTCTACTTTGAAATCCAGATATAATATATTAGATAAAACTTGCAAAATTGTAAACATTGTGATTATTTAATTTGTGTGAGAAATAAATGTATGTATGTATATATTTTCATATTTGTGCTACTGTAAAAGCAGAACCATAATTATACCATATAGCCCTTGTATTTAACAACTCTCGGGGGTAAAAGTCTGCAATGTTTTTTCAATATCGTTCATAATGTACTGTACTATATCAGCACATATATGTCCCACTACAGTGCCCCGAGCCCTCTTCTATACAGAGTACGATTGAGATTTGTTAGGACATAATTATTATGGTCGATATTGTTCATATAGCATAGGTCATGTAGTTTATGATCACCATTATTACAATCAAAAACATAACGTTACGTCATCATATCATTATGGTTCGTCCCCTGACATTCGGATCTAAACCTGTATACCAATACGGACGGATAAAAAAATCAAAAGGAGTAATGACCAATGAACATTTCGGACTGCTACACTCAACCATTAACTAAATCCTAAAATCCACCGCTATTCAGGCTTTTACAGCAAAATAATGGCGTAAAAACAACCAAATTCCAAAATAAAAATAAATTATCGATGAAAATATTTTGGAGACCCTACGTGTTAGGTAAATGTAGACGACTACATAGCTGCTACCTTATTAGGGGTCGTCGCTTAAAGGTGTATTGTAGCAATATGGACATAATATACTGACTGATATGTTTACCCAACTATGAAGTAGAGTTATGTATGTATGTATATTTTTTTTTGTGGCAAGCGTCCTGGAAGCTAAACTGCTTGTGGTATTTTTATGTGAGAGGTGCCAATAGATTTGTATTAGTCATGAGAGTAAAATGAAAAAAAAAGATAGACACAAGATTTTAATCATAGTCGGTAGTATTCACACGCGCAGTCGTAGGCATTTTATACTCACTCCTAAGTGTTGTTGCTCTACCTGTATCGAAACAAAATAATGATTATTTTTTTTAATTTTCAAGGTAATTTAAAACCAAAATAAAACAGACAAATTTAAATCTTTTTTTATATATTCAGTTCTTCAATTAATTTAATCAATATGTCAGATATTGACGTAGTAATGATAAACTCGTATTTTTTTCTTTTTTATTTTTAACGTTTTTTTATATTCTTTAATTTAGGGCTATCTAGGTATAATTTCCACTGACCATCAACAATAAATAATTTTGTTTTAAATATAGGTATTTCATTCTGTATCTCGACTGGCGCCATAGTCCGCCTTCCTTTTGTTTTGTTTATTAATTTGCACTGTCCTTCTCATTAGCAAAACGGTGACTAACTTTCCGATAAATAAGCTTTGGAAAATGATTCACAACACAATACAGAACTAAGAATTTGATAAGACAAGCGCAAAGAATAGCAAGTTCATTTTTCACATACCTACGCGTCGCGACTTCGCATTTATCATCAGGTTATCACTAGAAGCTAGCGGCTATTGTCATACTATCACTACTAGTATAGATGACTTGGACAGTATGCTTGTGGTTCAGTACACATTCATGAGAAAGGAGGTAAATTATTCGGAGTACCAGCCTTGGAAATAAACCTTGATCAGAGTTTAAGGGCAACGAAAAACTTAAAATATAACGGATAACAATGAATCAGAAAAAAATAAAATGATATTGTTATTAAACTAGAGAAAATATAATATTTAGTCTGTAAACAGAATATAAGGTTTGAATACTTAGGATTTTTGACAATAGATATTTAGAAAACTACTGCAATTAATCGTGCAATTATAATTTACATAAACAAAAATAATTTTACGTAATATTTACTATTTACAGAGCCACAGTGAAGTGTCCTTTGACTAATCAAAAAATAAAAGCTGCATGTACCCTAGGTATGTAACTTTTTTGTATAGCAAAAATAAAGTTGTTTAAATATATAAATATAAATAAATTAATACACCTAATGTTTACATACATATGTACGTAGTGCTGACTCCACACTAAGATCGAGTCCTGTGTCATGGGTATCCCGATACCAGGACCTACGAGAGACTTTCAGTTTCATAGACACCCAGCATGTCTTAAGTTATTTATGCTCCAACAAACCAAACTTGGTAACTGGGAGTCGCTAGTCGTGGCTTTTGAACATCGTAAACACAATTCCAAAGTACTCTGCAGTCTGTCCTCTAAATCCTCCGACGTAACGGAAAAGGAACATAGTATTGATTGTTTTAACAAGAAAAAATGATTAAAAAGGAACTATTCCCTTACTCCTTACAACTTTAAAAGATAATCTCTATCATTGTTTCTTTGATGTTTAGCCCTATGGACCCATACATTTGCTGACTATCTTACTCCACCCATCAAACCTAATTCAATAAAGTAAATCCGACTTTCCTCTATATATGTACATTGAAAATACTCATAGTTAAAACGATATATTTCAATGGGTTTTACACATTCTGTACGTGTTTCCAAAAAGTTCAAATCGCTATCGCCACGCAATGCACAATGGACGGTATTCGCTTAATCATTCGAGCCCTAATCACCGGAAACTAATGACTTGCACACAATACAGTGATAATTACTTATGAAGAACCTTAATCTACGTGGCTATGCAGATAATAATTACGTTCACATGAAATAAGGACTAATTCCGTGGGACAGGTTACAAGACTGGCATTCCAATTAACGGCCATTCTCTAAATCCTATCTATATTTAACAAGAGGTTAAATAGTTATCATGACTATTTCGGTACAATTCTATACTTCAATATAGACATATAAGTATATTTATCTTTTTTTTGCATCAGCCCATATACGTCCCACTGTAGGGCACGGGCCTTCTCTACAATCGACAACACGATTGAGAGTGGTTAGGCCATATAGTCTACCACGCTAGCCTAGTGCGGGTTGGCGGACTTACATACCACAGAATTTAATATTGTTTATGTTACCTATCTATAAATATATGCACCATATCTATACCTATCTTTGTTAATATTAAAATTTAAATATCCTTCCCATGGTTGCCTATAAAAAAATACCTAGTGTAATAAAGCCGCCAGTTGTACTATTATTATTAAGTGATTTCCATTTTGTTTCTCTGTATGTTGCAAAAAAATTTAAATAAATAATTTAAATGTGTCGAAATATCTAATGAAATCTCGTGTCAAAGATATGTAGATTATAGAGAACGGTTTTAAATTTACATTAATAAGTGCTTTCTGCCGATAGAGTATTCTATTAAAATCTGATGATACTATACTATATAATATATTTAAATAATTATTAAGACACATTAGCTAAAAATGTGCAATTAAAATCATGTTCGACAAAAAAGTATCGCATTGCAAAGGCGCTAATATTTTTGTTATCTTTATATAATTCAATTATTTTTTAAAATGTTACCGTTAGAATGAGTATTTAATAGTTTCAATAATCACTGCCATCATTTGATAAACTGGTGACAATATTTCTTAAGACAACTTAATAAAAAGTCATAACCATAAAATCACATTTTTATTGTTTTAATAGTGAAATTATCTGATAACGGGTATAGAAGCCGCGCCGGCCCGCCCGACAACTCCGCAGTTGTTAATATTACCCACTCGCATCTGTGTCCTTATTATCTAAACGAGAGATTATTCTGATTCGATCTTAAATTAATCGATGCTTAATATAATTTAGATAATATCGGCACATTCATATTCTATTGGTAAATATTTAAGAACCCATTACAATGCTTTCTATTAGCAAATATGTTAATGTATTTTAGGTAACCTACGGTTTGTTTTTCTTATTTTAGTTTGCAGACTTGTTTATAATGTATAATAATAATGACTGCCTCGGATGCGTAGTTTTACTACGGTACGATTATAATGCTCAGATCTCAGGTTCGAATCCCGGGTAGGGCAAAGTGATATTGGATTTTTCAATTCATTATTAGCTCGCAGTCAGGAATTTGTGCCCGATATGGCGATAGGCTCGCCCCCTATCACATCGTGGGACAGAACATACAAGGCGAAATGTGGGTGTTCTGGCATCTCTGGCTTACCCTTCTGGAAAAAAGGCGTGAGTATATGTATGTATGTTTATAATATATTGAATTGTACTTAATACAATGCAATTATTTATTACCTTATAAATCCTACAAAGTTCTTTAAGTATCATCAATCATCATCCTAATCCTGTTTGACTTGCTAATTAATTATTTCTCAAATTTCAGCAAAGACAAATCTCTAAATGACTTTCGATATAGGTATTTACTATATAATGACTCATTACAAAAATATACAACCATAATATATTAAGTACAAAATTGAGTATTTTTTCACCAGTTAAATCCGGCAAATATTTTAAATGCTCTATATTAAGATCAATGACTCCATCCCTTTTAAAGATCATTCGTTGGTTTTTTTTTTTTTAGGAGACTGTCCCGCCCTCACACCCACCACTGTAACTCCTGTGAGCCAGGATCAACAGTGGCACGCAAAGTAATGACACCGAGCATTGAAGCTCGGCGAGTCTCCGGGAATGTCTAACTTGTCTTTAACCCGCAACGAAATTAATCAGAAAGTTAAACTAATAGGAGGAGTTGGAAATAAATTATTGTCCACTTCCCTCCATGCAAAGCGGGTGACAAAACATTGAACTGAAGAGGTAAATAACCTCGCAAAAAGACTTTCACAGCCGGAGAAGCCAGCTGTGAAGCACCACGGATCAAATTATTATTACATTTAAATGGGACCTATTATGTGAACTGTTATGCTTGATTCCAGTAATAGGTATGGCAAAAACGCCGGAAAGCACGGAAGTTCTTTCTAGTCTCTACAAGGTCCATGTAGTATACAACTCCAGATGATATTTGCATACTATCTAGCATGATTTTACGCTCATTATGCCAAAGACTACACTCCCAAAGTATATGATGCGCGGACTGCTCATACTCGCAATTAGGTGTTGAACATGAACACGCAGGCGACGCAACAAGCTTAAAAGAGTATAGTTTAGACTTAGATTAGATCATTCGTTGGTTGCCGGCCTTGTAAAATAACACAAATCGAATGCAAGATAGCAAAAGTTATTAAATATTCTTTCGGCTCCGATTCATCCATCCATCAGCCAAAGGAAGTCCACTGCTGAACATAGGCCTCCCCCAATGATTTCCACAGAGACCTGTTGGAGGCAGCCTGCATCCAGCGACTTTTACCAGGTCGTCGGACCATCTTGTGGGTGGACGTCCTACGCTGCGCTTTCCGCTACGCGGCCTCCATTCGAGCACTTTCCGACCCCATCGATCATCAGATCTCCGCGCTATGTGCCCTGCCCATTGCCACTTCAACTTGCTAATCCGGTGGGCTATGTCGGTTATTTTAGTTCTCCTACGGATCTCCTCATTTCTGATTCGATCTCGTAGGGAAACCCCGAGCATAGCCGTCTCCATAGCTCGGCTCCGATTATCTCTACAAAACAAATAGATGTACTGTACGGTGCATGATGGGGAATATAGTCGGTAAGAGAAGTGGAAGGCAAAGGAAATCCTGGCTGCGCAACATTTGTGAGTGGACTGGAATATATACAGTTGAAGAGTTGTTCCAGCTCTAGCCATGCACAAGGACAGGTTTAAGGAACTGACTGCCAACCTTCAGTAATGAAGAAGCACCTAGAGAAGTAGAAGACGGTACTGTATCAGTCCATTGAACGTCCAACTGAAGGAAATGGGTCTTCTCTACAATCGAGAATCTGATTTAGATTTAGTGGTTAGGCCATATAGTTCTCCACGTTGGTTGAGTGCGGTTGGCGGACTTTGCAAACCTACCAAACAGATTTTTACAAGTCGCTGTGATATGCAAGTTTCCTCATGATGTTCTCCAGTCTCCTTCACCGTAATAGATGAGTGGCCCATAAATTAATTTCTTGATTCCGTGGAATCGAGAAAAAAAAATGAATAACTTTAATACACAATACTTAAAACTTGTATTTTTCTTCATGTGAGGCCACGATTACGAGTAGGTATGTGTCTATGGTAGTTATACCTAGGTATAATATATATTTTTTTTTTTATTGCAGTGAATGGCGAGACGAGCAAGCCGTTCGCCTGATGGTAAGTGATACGGCCGCTCATAAACAGTAGCAACATTCCACTGCGCTCGCCATCCTGAGACATAAGATGTTAAGTCTCAATATGTCCAGTAGTTGCTCTGGCTACAATGTCCTTCAATCCGAAACACAACAGTGCATTTACGCAGTGTTGTTTCACGGGAGAAATAGACATTGCGGTGGTACCTACCCAGATGGCCTCGCACATATGAGAGACCTACCACCAGTTATTTATAGTTATTTGTTTAAATATTTAGAGCTTTTTTTAGATTTGTTTTGATAATATTCATAACAAGCATTTGTACTCGTATTCTAATAGTATCAATAAATTAAATGTAATAAAATGTGAAGAGAGAAAAACTCTTGATATTGATTTGACAAGAGCCCTTTCGGCGATAGAGTATTGTAGACGATTTGTAAATTAACATCGGTTTTATTCGATACCAGCGTAAAACAAACAAAGTACATTATATATATTGAGATAAAGTCAACAATCAGAATTATTTATTAGCACTAGTGGTCGCCTAGTGGTCGAAATTCGACCAAATCAAGAAGAGAAAAAGTTTTTACCTGTATGATGATGTTGTTATTCTGATAATTCGTGCACATTTAAATGTACGTATCTGTACGTATTTGCAGATTGCTGCTACAGAACTTTCTTTATGCATATAATGATAGTCCGTGTACATTTAAATGTATCTTACTACTACACAATTTGTATAAGCGCTCAGTATTTCACGTAGTATTCGTCAAATAAATCTTTTCTGTTTGACATTCAACAAAACCACAGTAAACTTTTTTTTCTGATTGACATTCAACTATCAACTATGTCTATAATAAACCAAAGAAACAATTTGACCAAAGAGTATGTATACTTGTGTATGCGTCTGTCAAATGCATGCTGGTTTATTTATTGATTTAATGTGCTTTTTATGCATTATTAATAATATCTTTTTTTATATTACATTTAATATTAGGCCTAATATTAATATTATTGACTCATTTAAAATTAATATTCTCTTTTAATATTAATATTATTACCTCATTAGTCAAATAAAACTTTTTGTTTGGTATGTCTATGTCAGAAGAACAAAATGAAAAAGAAAAGATACAATTTGACAACAGAGTGTACAAATACTTGTGTATGTATGTGTGTGTGAAATGCATGGCAGTGTGTGTAATGTTTTATTTTTTGATTTAATGTACTTTATAAGCATTATTATTGAAAAATATTAGCATTCTCCACTTCTCCTACACATAAACTATAAGTGTGCCAAATTTTATGCTCCTGCGTCCACGCAATTTTCGTAAAAAGGGATCCAAAGTTTTTGCATCACGTATTAATATATAGATTAGCGCCCTCTATCAGTGTACGACGTTACAAGAAAACAGGACTCGTCAATATTCAAATTCTATTTCCCCAGTAATTTGCAAAACCAGACATTATTAATTGTGTGGGCTCTTGCAAATTATTTTTAAGGAAAATAGTAATAGAGTATAACAAAGGTGTTTAGGCAAATAAAATATCAGCTTAGCGGTTATGTACCGAGTCAACGAAGGGCAAATTATTATGCGAAATGGTGGCCAGCGTTTCAGTTGTATCGTGAAAGCACGGAATTCGAGGTATAATGCAAAATTATTTCAAAGCAGAAGAAAATATGTATGAATTGTTAAGTCACTGATGCGCACACTTTGATGCGCACAATTATGACTCACACTCTTTTGCTGCCTGGAAAGGCAAAGTAACGAAGTGATTTAAATTCTCTTTGAGGCAAAGTAGCTTGTTAGTGGCGTTTTAGAATAGCATAGCATACATAAACAATAGATAAGTCACGTTGGATACGTTTTTTATTGTTATGTGATTTGCGAAAGTTGAGAATACTCTCAGGATGTAAGCCCTTATGTCAACTCGTCTTCACTTACTTTTGGAGAGTACGTACTGGCAAAAAAAAGTTACACCAATTTAGAGTTAGTTAGAGTTTACTAGGACAGTAAACACCTGGTTTTGGGCTAGTTCTAGCTGTATCCGGATATATAGGATGGACCCGACATAGGGGCGTTCAATTAGGCCGCGGTTATTACCGTGTACTTGGTTAGTTACTATCAGTAAAAAAAAAATACATGAAATAAATACAGCCTCCGTAGCGCAGTTGGTCAGACGCCAGCTGTGAAACGAGATGCCGCGGGTTCGATCCCCACACCAAGGCGAATGTTTTAGTGAGTAACAGGTTGTTTGTGGATCAGCAAAATGTCTCCGAGTTCCTGATACCCACGACACAAGACTTAATCTTAGTGGGGGGTCAGGACTATGTATGTGACTGTTGGTGTAGGTATTTATATATTATATTTATTATTAATACGCTTTTCAAAGCAATTAAATCCATATTCATCAAAATAAAATGTATATTTTAATGCGAAACAACAAATAGTTTTAAGATACAACGTCGCATTTAATATGTAAATTAGAGTAAGGACATTGAATGTGAACACGTGATTAGCATAGGACATGTACACAATGTTTAAATTAAACCAAAACTAAAACTTGCGTCGCCGATTACAGTTTTTCGACTTATCTGAGATAATATTATGTATTATATTGATTTAGTACATGTGGTTTGATTTAATTCCCTTGTATTTACGCTAGCCTGTATGTAGATGTATCAGGGAAGCCTAACAAAATCTGGAAAATCGTGACGGCTTTGACATCATTAAAAATATATGTAAGATATCTGTGCCTATAATTATATTAGGCTACTATTTACGCAGTGTTGTTTCACGGGAGAAATAGACATTGCGGTGGTACCTACCTACCCACATGGTCTGTCACATATAAGATACCTACCAGTAAATTACCATTACCACAAAAAAAAATCGACTGCAGACGCACCTTCGCATAGTTGTTCGTTGCCGTTATCTTATTTTTTATTATGTTATTGTACACAAGAAAATAATAGAAAATAAGATAACGGCAATAGCGTTCGAGCTTGGCGCTACATTTCTCATTCTACGTAGGAAATAAGCTTGCACGTAAGCTGTGCTTTGTAAAGCAGCTGTACTGTTACTCCATAATCTATAACTCGGGAAAAGTTGTTTGCTCTAAATTATTGAGATTTTACATTTCAACAGCAGTGTGTGACTGGGAAGGGCTCCAGTCACAAATAGTTTGCATTTACCCATCACTAGCAAAATCGACTAAATCATTATTTTTTGCAGTGGCAATTTCAAAATTCAAAAATAAATCGATTTTTTAGTCTATAGAAACGCATAATTTTATTACTAGTAACACCAAAAATGTCAAAATAATTGTACGGGAAGGGCATAATAAAATTAATAAAAATTCATAATACAAATAGCCGTAATCATCTAATCATGGAGTGATGTGGATTGTTTTAGTTATAAATCAGTTTCTTCATAGGGAACGATGACATTACCACGTTAAACTTGGGGTATTGCGGAAAGGAGCATTTGTCTGACAGCCGAGGAAAACAAAGCAATATTCTGTGTGGAGTGCATTAAGATATGTAAAAAATGTTTTCCAAAGGCTCAAGGAGTAAGGATACTTTTCTGGAGCAGACGAAAGCGGCTCGCGAGGAACGTGCGCTTGAGAAGAAGCGCGAGCAGTCTGCCATACAGATCCAAGCTTACGTTCGAGGCTGGCTCGCCAGAAAGAGCTTCATCAAGTTAATTGTGTGAGTAGCCCGTCCTATTTATAAATATGAACCGAGTGTGAAGGAAACTGTTGTAATGATGTTCGCATTCCTTCCCTAACGGATGCTTGATAACGAAACTGCACTAGTATTTGATTGTACAAATGAGATAAAATACCAAATATGAATTTAATTTTATGAAATCGTTTCGCGTGTTTTGTCGGCTGCGTGACCGGTTATGATTGCATTTTCTAATGTTACAAATATTCTGGTGTAGCAACCATTATTATGAAAATCAATTCCCTGAGATTTGAGTTTAAGTAGCCAATAGATAAGCCACTTGTACAGTACCCTGTAGTCCTGCCCATAAAATACACCACGGGCACATATCTAGATGGGCAAACATAGGCAAATATGAATTGTTGAAAATACCAAATAGCATTACATATATTTGTCTTATAAACAGTTTTATGGTGTATAGCTAGTAGTTATCACATAGGCATTGTAATGCCAATGCAAGAAAAAATAGCCAAAAAAGTTACATAGGTAAGGTAGGGGGGTTTAATAATGTAGTGATTGTGGTAACCATTTTATTTAATGCTGGGAAAAATTATGATAAATCAGAGCAGATGCTTAGTTAAGTCAATCTATTATAAATATTTCAACATGTTGTTCGATTTGCTTTTATCCTTTACTTCAGCAAGTAGGGTGCATGACAGAATTATTGCATTTAGCATGTTGCATCAAACTGCCGGTGTTACCCTTGAAGAGTAGTAGTAAATCATATCTTTTAACAAACGATAACCTATTATTGTGTAGATATGGCCACATCAAATGGTAGATTGGGAAATCTACTTGAAGGTTGAGAAACATTTAGTACATAATTAGTAGTATAATTCATTGTGTTCCTAATACAAGGCCCGGGTTTCTTAAAGTGGGGTCCACGGACACCTTAGGAGTCTGTAATATGTGTGCCAGGGGTCCGCAGCAGCTCAATAAACTTTTAATATATTTATCAGAAAATTACCATTTAAGTGCCTAACAATATTAAAAAAATAAAAGCCTCAAAACCACTAAAGTAAACAATTATAATTATAATTTTTACTCAAAAGCAAAAAATATATATTTCATAGTACATGATAATTAATGTGCTTATTGACTTGACTAGACAACAAATCAAAATATATGCGTAACATATTGATGGCAGATCGCAAAGTATCAAAGATGTAGAAATTTAAATAAATAATCAAGGGCATAAACCATATCCTATTGTAACTCACCAATAAAAGTCCATGTTCAATAAAAATGAGTGTTCAATACAAGGTTTGTTTTTCTTACCAAAATTTTTTTTATCAGGCCTGTGAACTATTTTAAATTTAGTTAGGGGTCCATGTCTGCAAGAATTTCAAGAAACCATGTACTATGTACATACACAGGTAGGACATTAAAAATATTAAGAGCCTTGGTTGCTCATGTGGCTTAGTGAACATTCTTAATTTGGCTACAAAAGAGTGATAATATGTATTAGTAATAAGTAATGTGATAGTTGGCTCATATGAAACAGAGCTAATTTACTCAATTATTATATAAATGAAGAGTTAAGAAAGTTAACATCTTGTAAAGAATATTGTTATAAAAATACTGACTGTTTTCTATTATATCCTGTAATAGATGACTATGAAATTATCTCGCTACATGCTAGCAATTGAAGATATAATTGAAATGAATACTCTATGGCTCGTTATTTTCAATGTTGCTACTCATTGCAATATTATGTTTATGCTGATTTGTAGACATGTGGATAATTTGAAGAATAAAAAACTTAACACACAGCTGTTGAACATATGCACTGTATTCAAAATGTACTAGCAAAGTGTATTCACGTGACCCAATAATGTTTGTGTAATAATTAGTAAATGACCAGTGGCAGTGTATCTGGAAGCTGGCAATTGTGAGATTCTGTATTTGATTTTCAAGTCACATGATCCAGTTTGTAAGTTAGTTGTAGTCTATAAAATTACATATGATTGGCCTAGAAATAAAGGTTTTGTCCAGCATTGTGGTAGGTTTATGACTGCACTTAACACTCATAATGCTTTCTTTGATTTACGCGAGTGTTACACATTGAAATAAAATTATTATTTACGGATTTTATCGCGGATTTGGTTTTACTTAATTTTTAATTGTAACTTTTATTATAATTGAAATTGATAATGATGACTAATACCTCAGTCCACCCCGTGACCACGAAAGCTGTAAAGTAACCGAAACTTTGGGCAGTTAAAAAAAAAAAAAAAAAAAACTAAACCAAATCTGTAAGTAATAATTATATTTCAATGCATAACACTCATTGATGGAAAATAAGCTTAGTGCATTGTGGGTGCAATTGATGTCGACTCTTTACAGATTCAATATGTGTGAGCATATTGTATGTATCATTTTTCTATTTTCAGAGATGAGTTTGATCAAATACTGCCAGAAGCTTCCGGCCATGGATCTCAAGAGGAACCACCCCCACCTCTGGAATCCCCCCTAATCCCAGCACTAGATGTGTACAGAGTCACATGTAGACTATTCCTAATATTCAACCAGCAAAGGGACAGAAAAAGATTTGAAAAGCTCTGCAAATATATTGTACAGAGTCTTCATTCTGATTCTGTGAAACTATCCTATGTTGGTGTCTTCTTAAATAAGGAATACAGGTAATTTATAAACAATAATGTTGATGATTTCATTATGGTTTGTTTGTTTCCACTAATATATGAGTAACACAATAACTATTGTAAGTGAAGTTCTATAGTCATCATAATATTATTTATGTAACTGGTAGCAAATTCATAAGTCATTGAAAAGCATGATAAATATTTCTATGAACAACATGACATTTAAGTATCTTACTATCAAATTGTAGGTAAAAAAATTTTGAGAAATAAACTATATACTTTTTTTTATTACAGCATAAATAAATTAATCCTCTAATAACATAATAAATTACAATATTATTTTCAGTCTCCGATGGATAGCACACATAAAAGATCTTCTCTATAAATGCTGCCTTTACCTCGAAGAACTGAAACCGGAATCCCCAACTGACATGCAAAGCATTCTCATCCACCTCCACACGCTTGTTGCATTCACATCGACCAACACATGGGCATTGACTCGGCTGAAAAACTTTGAAAAGTTGAGAGGCGGCATGATGCAGCTGTGTGCTAATGTAATGGGCTCGCTATTCCACAGAGGATACTATTTGACATTGAAGGTAAGTCACTCAATGTTTTAGGCCACTCCCATGAATGTTAATTAACTTAAACAATGCCTTTGGGATGGTCTAAATGGTTTGTTCTAATTTAGTAAACTATATGTTCATTAAACTCCCAGTTTTGTGAATTGAGTAATAAACTCCTGAATTATTGTTGTTTTGTTGATTGATTTATTTTTTAACAAAAAATATTTTATAATCGTTTAGAATTATATTATATCAGAGCATCTAATGTCGATTGGCGATTAGAAAACATAGGGAGACAAAGGTTCCAAAGTTTGGGACCATGATTCCAACAAGCTTATTATGAGTCGTTTTATAAAACGAAACAATAATTCATCTTGTAGTTGTAAGTTGTGTTTCAACATTTTTTTAAACAAACTATTTTGTATTACAATTAGGTCTTTTAGGCTTCGATCAAATATTTACTAGATACAGGGTCCATCACGAAATCACACGCCAAAAGTGGCTTATACTTATACATTTTAATTTCGAAGAAAAAGTCTTAAATTATAATCAACTTCACGTAATAATAAACCATATTCCTTTAAATTAGATTTATTATGTTTTGGACCATTCTAAAATCGAATAAGACCACACGCTTATTAGTGCTCTTATTTCTTTTGTCACTTTTTAGGCCGTTACAACCTAGTGTATATTTGATCGAAGCTTATGGGAGTTTAAAATACATACATATATAAATAAGCTCACGCCTTTGTCCCAGAAGGGGTAGGCAGAGGTGGCAGAGCACCCACATTTCGCCTTGTATGTTCCGTCCCAGGATGTATAGGTGACTCTGTGCTGATAATGAATAGAAAAATCCAATATCACTGCTCAACTCGGGATTCGAACCCGAAACCTCAGCTTTGTGACCGTACCCTAGTACAACTACGCCACCAAGGCGGTAGAGAGTTCAAAAATGCCGTAATATATGGAATATACTGTCAACAGAGCCTATTCCTCCGCGGTTTGTGTCGTGAGAAGGTGTTTCTGAAGAACGTGTCTTTGACTGCGGTAGTGACTCTGTCGCTGCGGCCTCTCATCTCGGCGCAGTTCTCGGAGAAACTACTCACCATGTATATCATACAGATACTGTCCGTGCCCACGCTAGTCTACCACATGCAACAGATATCGCCTGAGGTAAGTTTCAAGAGTTTATTAATTCAACCCATATAGGCTGAAGCAAAACATGTTTTTCGGTGGAGGGACCACACGTTATCGTTATTAAGTAAGGCCACTTTGGAAATGCAATTCAGCATCTCTTAACTTTTATGCTCCGCTAAACCAAAACTACATATCATAGCGATTTATAAGAATTGCTATGCTATGTAAGTCCGCCAACCCGTACTAGGCCAGCGTGGTGGATTATATGACCTAACCACTCTTAATCGTAAAGTCGATTATAGAGGAGGCCCGTGCTCTGCAATAGAACTTATATGGGCCGATACAGAATATACGTATTCAGCCTTGGTGGCACAGTTGGTTAGACGCCGGATGTGAAACGAGAGACCGTGGGTTCGATCCCCGCACCGAGACAAATGTTTGTGAGGCCCACAAATATTTGTCACGGGTCTGGTTTGTGTAGTTTCTGATATCGTCACAAGACTTGATGTTAGTGTGGGGGTCAGGAGTATGTATGTACTGTTCGGTGTTTTCTTTTTAATTTTTTCTAGTGTATGGCCCTGGCCCCTCAGCAATAGAAAAAAATATATATATTTTTGTAAATAATAATGAAATAATTCTTATCTTCTATAAAGTGCTGGACAATTTGTATAATAGCCGTTTTGGTTCGTTAAATATACCTAAAAATATTTAGAATGTGCCTATCTAACTTGTGATAAATAATTACTACATACAACAGTCACACATGGTCGTGACTTCTAACCCCACAGCAAGATAACAAGTGTTGTGTTGTAAGTATCGGAAACTACGAGAGACAGTCAGACTCGCGAATGTCTTGGCGATCTTGAACCTGTGGTCTCTCGTTTCATAACAATATCTTAGCTACCTATGAAGATAATCAAAAGACAAAAAATACAAATGTCTAGCTAATATAATCTGCTATGTAAAAGATTATTATTGAACCTCAATTGTATTATTCTTAAACAAATTTAGTTGGAGTCTCAAATATATTGATTTAGTAGCTACCCCCCCCCCCCCACACGATGTTACCTACTTTTGTACATAAATTATTATAAATGTTGACTGCCATAAGAATATTTGCACCCGTAGCCATTTTCTCGCCAGCTGATTTCAGCACTACGCGCCTTAATATAATAAAACAACTTAAATATTAGAGTACATCTATTAAAGCTCAGCGTACTATCAAAGCTGGATTAACACTAAAAAAAAATGAAAACTATAATTGATATCTTTTTCCCTAGTCACACATACATGCGTTGAATTCGCATTGTTTTTTTCTGCATAATAAGTAGCCTATTAGTTCTGTGGCCTGGTGCTAATAGGGCCAATATCAATAATCATTATTTTCAGTGATTTAGGTGTTATATTGTATTATTGCAAAAATATTTTACTTTTATTTGGCCACACATTGGCCTTTTTTACGTAGTAACTTTTCAATGATTGTTAATACACTAACGCCCTTTTAGCACAAAAAATATCATACTTTTACACTAAACTGGCATTACAATCTCGTTTCGTCCAAAACGTACATTGGCCCTTTTAGCACCAGGCCACAGAGTTAATCTAAGGTGTCAGAGACCTCCATACCAAATTACATTAGATTACCGTTTGTGTGTGAAGAACTAACAACTCATAAGCAGTGTAAACGCACTGATGTGTCTTGAATTGAATATTGAGACTTAACATATTATTTCACAGGATCGCGAGCGCAGTGAAGTGCTTATCAATTTATGGTGTTGTTTCCTTCGTCAACGTCATGCTCTTCTCGCTATTCATTGCAATAAAGAAAAAGAAAAAAAAGCATACATTACAGCCCAAGAAACGTATCATCATATAAAAATACACACAAAATAATATGTAAATACACTTTTCCAGTCTATAACCGCGTTCCGTTCGTACTCGATGTTCGACAAGTGCGTAGAGTTCCTCAGCACGGATCAGAACATGCGCATAGTGTTCAACACGCTGGAGGGCAACTACGCGCTGTGCCTGCTCGGCAACCTCGTGCAGATGGCGCATCTGGAGCGAGATCACGCGCTCAACGACACCTTCTATCCTACTTTTGTTGTGAGTATTTTGTTACTTTTTGTTTCTAGCTCGTTTAGAATTAAAATTAAAGTGAAAGAATAAATAATGGATTTTGGCTTTTAATCATGTCGCAACTTTAGAATTAGAGTGAGCTTATAAAAAAAATGGCTTTTAATCATATTATATTAGCTCAAAATGACTATTTCCATCGACCAGTTATTAAAGATGCGTAATGATGCGTGAAAGATAGAAAGATGTATACTTCGGTCTTCTCGAACCCAATTTTAAAATGCAAATACTCTTCCCACAGTTGGTGGTAACTCGCTTCCTGGACTCGTGTCAGCAATACGTGGTGTGCAAGAAGGGGAATCTCAGCAATTGGCATCCCGTCCTGGGCTGGTTCTCCCAGAGCTTCGACTCTTACTTGCCTCCCGCTATGGGAAATCTGCGTACCCAGCTGTCTCTACTATGGGGCAGTCCGCTACTAAAAAAGTTGTTAGCAACCCCTCTAAAGGAGATGATAGACGCGGGGGTGACTGGGGAAGAGGGGGCGGGGCCGTCGCAACCCTCCACGCCGGTGCAGAGCAATAACCCTGCCGCTATCATCAGGAGGGCTATAGAGGCTAGGACTAATAGGTAATCTTTTTTTTAAAATTGTGTTGTAATATATATTTTGTTTTTTTTACCGTACCAAAAATATAACAAAAGTAAAAGTAAAAGTTTCACCTTTTACAATGCTTTTAACAATGGTTGTTTTTTTTATTTAATTTTATGTACAGAATGTAACAAATAGTACAATATGTTTATAGAGTCTATTTCATTACCATGTTTAATGTTTTTTTAAGGTCAAATACAAACAAGAACTACAGAAAATTGGGATCTCCAGATTGCACAAAGGCGGCTCTAATATGCTCCATGTACCACACCGCCCTGCAGACTATGACGCAACTGAAACTCGATATTCTCACAGGTGAGGTTATCTGCTTAAAAATACTAGAACACTTTACTAGAATAATCACATTGTCTTATGGAATACCTTAGGGGATACTGACAATGGCATACAAACAATCAATACTGTATTGCCGAAAGATTTAATTGATGTTTCACTAATGCCATTCATAGTACATTAGGGCTATTTCAGTCCCAAAACAAGATAGGATTTAAAACTATTACTCTGCTGGGCACAACATCACTAAAGCTGTAATTAATTTCAAATTGAGAGTTCAGAGTCGGACAAGACGCAGCTATTGTATATCAATGTGGCGGGCATATAAAATTAAATTATTCATGAAGCTCGGGTGCGGATACACTTTTATAAATGTGTTATCGCCTATGTTCCTCAGCGATAACGTAAAAGTTTAATGGTGAAAGAATCTTTTAAATCGGTTAAGTAGTTTCAGAGCCGATCCAATGCAAACAATCATATATTTTTATTGTTTGTTTGCATTAGCATATATGTGATTAGAAATGGATTCCACTATATATTTCTGCTATTGCTAATTGCCCTCCACATAACTTGTAACCATAAAAATTTACCATATATTATAACCAATTTCACATCTTAAATTGAACACATCAAATTTACTGTTCAGTTTCTTCTTTAAACGGGTCTGTAAACTCACTCCTTCATAGATTACACGAGATCGTATAAAAATATTAGCCGATTGGCTTTGTGAATCACAATCGCAAATCGCAAAACTTAGCTTATTTATATAACTTGTGAAATGCTATTATCGACTTCACTTGCTATTTGTATAACTTGTAAAATGCTATTATCGACTTCACTTGCTATTTGTGCTAATAGTTGCTATTGCTATTTATACCAACACTAGGAAGGAGTAAATTGCTTTTATTGTCAATATAATATTCAGAGAATGGTATGACATTTGTGTAATTAAAATAGATTTTTATTATAAAACATATGTTGCTGTCACCAGGGCTAAGTAACCAGGAGAACATATTGTACTCGCTGTGGCAATTCCTTTGCACGTTGGGACCAAACTGTGGACTGAAATCCTTCCTCGATCTCTTAGCTGTTAACACGAAGACTTCCGCCCCTGAATTCCAAATGCTCATATTATTTTCTGATTGTATGACGCATTATGTCACGTGAGTATTGCACAAATATTTATTAAAGTGATTATAATAATTGAGGAAGGAAAATGAAGGTACTAAATTAATATATGTATTGTTATATTCGTTTGTGGGTAAATGTAATAAAATACAAAATATTGAACTAATAATGAAATACCTTTTTTAAGACGGCAGATGAGAAATTATGATTTTTTAAAATAGTTTTCATGGATACTATATTTAAAACGCACTCAAATTTTAAATTTGTAAATGTTTGATAGTTTATGAGCCAAGCTCAGAAAATTGTGTATTTTCCAGGATGAAAAGTCTATGTGCTAATGCAAGGCATAGACTCCATATCCGCTAAAATTTATCAAATTCTGTTCAGCCGTAGCGGCGTAAGTGCGTAAGATAGATAAACATTTTGGCATTTTTGTACTAGTTGTAGAATTATTAAAAGATTTTATATAATTGAAGAAATAAATAAAGGAGCTGTTTGCACTTCTGTATATATGTAACGATATTTTGTGACTATTTTTAATACAGTTTTCTGATATATCTTTCACGCATTACATATAGCAAGACTAGGAGAATAGAAGAACGCCAAAGTTGTGTTGTGCACATATGTATTTATTATGCTGTGCATTATGCACCTACGTGAAGAGGCATCTCAGCAGGCCGGCATTATTGTACCGAATGGCATGGGACTGCCGACTGATGCCATTCGATACTTTGCATGGATGGCATTTGCGCTTACCATCAGGTGTTTGGCAGTTCAGTCAATATGCCGGACCAGTATAAAAAATATAGGAAAAACGATAATCGTAAGGGTATAACTCTTACGATTTTTGTGGCGAGAAACTCTCCCCGTGTATATGGAGATTTAAAAGCAACCCTCCCGCGCAAACAATGTCACTTGTCGATACACGCGCCCGCCTGCGACTACGGAATGCGCGGATGTGTGTTCCAGTCTAAGGTCATTGATAATTGCGTACTAACATAAAATAATTCAAGGCATTGTCGAGACAATGGTTTCTCGTTGTATTTAATGATCTAATTAATTATTTCTATACATTTTAAGGTTTATTTTAAGGGTTCTTTACTGTTAGTTTTCGTTTTGGATTTGGCTCTAAATCTGACCAATTTTTTGCCATAAACTACCAAAAAGAAGTGCTTATTTCAGAGATTATATTTTCCTAGTCGGGTTATATAATATGCTTGAATAACAAAACAAGCAACTTTTTAGTGACATTAAAAACAAAAATAGTTGGTTTAAAAAATATATATTTTCAGCATACTGGACGACATGGAAATGTACGAGAAACAGGAACCATTCAGATTGCAAGACTTTATCAATATGTCGCAGTTTCTCAACATGTTTGTCTACAAGTCCATTATGGGACAGTTGTTTGGTAAGTCTATCGTAGATTTGTTTAATTTGACTGGTAACTTAAGTATGGTAGTGGTAGCTATGAAGCTTCGGGCGTTTGGAATTTTTAAATAATGATTTTTGTGTAATCTAATTCTATTAAAAATATTTTACTTCTATGTTGTCTACCCAAAGATACAATAATATGGTCTTCTGTATTTCAATTTCTAATAAGGTTGTTTTTACATTTCAGATCTCAAAACAATCCAAAGCAACGAGCTGTTCAGCTCTTTACACACGTTACTACTAGTTTTATACCGACGAGACTGCCGGCGCTCGTACACGCCCCAGAACCACTGGCTCGTCAAGGAAATACGCGAGGGACAGTTCATGGCCGACTTGGAGAAGGGCAAGAAACCGCAACAGGTATTTTTTTATGATCCGTAATTAAAACTCAACATGTAAAAAAACAGTCCACAATAATATATTTATCAGGTATAATCCTATTTTCCGTTACAGGTGCTAGTGCAAAAGACTCCACACATGATAGCTCACGGAGAACGCGTGCGTTTGTTCAGACGAGCTGTAGCTGATGAGAAGGTAAGTAACAACTATCAAGTATGATGGGTGGTACAAAATATAAGTTGTGTATATGAATGTATGTATGTGGTGAGTATGAGTGGTCGGGTGTATGAATGTACTTTATATAAGTATACAGCGATGATGTATGCATAATATGTATGTGCGTGGGTCGCTCGACGCTGGTGCCGGTGCGAGTGCGAGTGCGAGTGTGTGTGCAGTAGTAGTGTGTGTGTGCAGGTGGTGCTGGGGCTGACGGAGCGCGTGTGCGTGGGTCGCTCGACGCTGGTGACGGTGCGAGTGCGAGTGCGAGTGTGTGTGCAGTAGTAGTGTGTGTGTGCAGGTGGTGCTGGGGCTGACGGAGCGCGTGTGCGTGGGTCGCTCGACGCTGGTGCCGGTGCGAGTGCGAGTGCGAGTGTGTGTGCAGTAGTAGTGTGTGTGTGCAGGTGGTGCTGGGGCTGACGGAGCGCGTGTGCGTGGGTCGCTCGACGCTGGTGCCGGTGCGAGTGCGAGTGCGAGTGTGTGTGCAGTAGTAGTGTGTGTGTGCAGGTGGTGCTGGGGCTGACGGAGCGCGTGTGCGTGGGTCGCTCGACGCTGGTGACGGTGCGAGTGCGAGTGCGAGTGTGTGTGCAGTAGTAGTGTGTGTGTGCAGGTGGTGCTGGGGCTGACGGAGCGCGTGTGCGTGGGTCGCTCGACGCTGGTGACGGTGCGAGTGCGAGTGCGAGTGTGTGTGCAGTAGTAGTGTGTGTGTGCAGGTGGTGCTGGGGCTGACGGAGCGCGTGTGCGTGGGTCGCTCGACGCTGGTGACGGTGCGAGTGCGAGTGCGAGTGTGTGTGCAGTAGTAGTGTGTGTGTGCAGGTGGTGCTGGGGCTGACGGAGCGCGTGTGCGTGGGTCGCTCGACGCTGGTGACGGTGCGAGTGCGAGTGCGAGTGTGTGTGCAGTAGTAGTGTGTGTGTGCAGGTGGTGCTGGGGCTGACGGAGCGCGTGTGCGTGGGTCGCTCGACGCTGGTGACGGTGCGTCGCGCGCGGCTGGTGGAGGACGGGTACCGGCAGCTGGCGGCGCTGCCCCCGCGCGCTCTGAAGGGTTGCGTGCGCGTGCGCTTTGTCAACGAGCAGGGACTCGACGAGGCCGGCATCGACCAGGATGGAGTCTTCAAGGGTAACGATACGCTTCATAGCCTCACTTTAACCAAATATGTATTTTTGCAATGCATAAAAACCAAGTATTTATGCATTGCAAAAATACACTCATTTGCCAAAAAAACGGGCGGTTTTGATTTTAATTCTTCTTTAAAAAAATACGGTACCAAGATGATTTCAATCATTTGTACATGTTACTGGCTGGTTTTAAAAATGCCGTGGTGTTTAAAACAGTACGTTCTAAATTCAAATTTTCGTTTGATGCTCGTTTTTACAGAAAACCTCTTTTTATCCTACATTTTTGGTGCGAAGTTCCAAAAGATAATATCGGTTTTCATAACTTTTAGTCAATTTTTATGAATTTATTTCATATTCTTAATTGTTAAAGCTTCATTTATTGCTGTTTAGCTCTCTCAATAATGTTAGAGAAAGTTGTAAAAGCTACCAAAATTATTGCGCTGCTCGAAGAGAGTTGCAGCCAATGCTTCGTGGCACAGAGGCTAAGTGTGAGTCGCTCGACGGTTCAAAGGACCTGGCAGCGGTATCAAGACACCGATTCCGTCGAGAGAAGGCCTGGTTCTGGAAGAAAACCATGTACCCAACCACGTGCTGATCGTTTTCCTGTGAGTCGCGCATTGAGAAATCGCAAGTCTTCGTATGTGGACCTTAAGAACAACCTCGAAGAAGTAAGAAATGTGCATATTAGTCTATGGACGGTCAGGAGGAGGCTTCTCGCGGCGAATATACGCAGTCATCGCCCGGCCCGCGGCCCTAAGTTACTCCGTGAGCACAGAGTTGCCAGGCTTAGGTTTGCTAGAAATTGTGAGTCATGGACTCAAGAAGACTGAAATAGGGTATTGTTCTCCGATGAAGCCAGGATGTCTCTGTTCGGTGAAGATCGACGTCGGCGAGTGCTACGAAGACGAGGAGAACGCTTTGCAGAGGCTTGTTTTGAAGAAATCACACCTTATGGTGGGGGCTCTGTTATGTTTTGGGCAGGAATAAATTCAGAGAGAGATCGTACAGAGTTAGTCTTCATTGAAAACGGCTCACTGACTGGACATCGATACATAACGGAAGTTCTAATTCCTCATGCATAACCCGCATTGGCCGCTTTAGGCGAAGACTCAATTTTTATGGACGACAACGCTCGCGCCCACCGGTCTGGCGATATGGTAGCGTATGTGCAAGAGGTCGGCATTCGTCGTTTGGATTGGCCAGCTCGAAGTCCCGACCTCAATCCTATAGAGCATGTCTGGGACGTTCTGAAACGACGCGTGAGATCAGTACAACCGGCTCCGCAGACCATCAGAGAGCTGAAGAATGTGATTACCGCGGAGTGGGAACGTATTCCGCAAGCAAGTATCCGGGATATCCTCGCTACTCGCTAGCATACCCAGACGAATTCAAGCTGTGATTTCAGCTATAGGGGGTCACACTCGATACTAAACATTTATCTGCTTTTACTTTATTAAAGAAAAAACAAACAAAAATCTTTGTTAACTTTTACTTCACGAGCATATGCACTACTAGCGAGCATACACTACTAGTGAACTTTAGCATTAAAACCCATAAATTTTATCAAAATTTAATGATAATACTGACGAAAACGATTATTTGCTTATTAATTTACAAAATTGTGAAAGTAAAACTACCTATAATTATCAAACAAACCAATAGTAACATTTGAAATGGTTCATTGCTTAGGTGCCCGTTTTTTTGCAAATGAGTTTATCAAAATTTTTCTTAATATAAAACAAATTCGTATCGTATTTATGCTGTTCCTATTATAATTCTTTGTCACTTGTTCACACACAGAATTCCTTGAAGAAACAATCAAGCGAGTTTTCGATCCATCACTGAATTTGTTCCGAGTGACTAGCGAGGAGCGTTTGTATCCGTCTCCCACGTCCTGCCTGCAAGAGAATCACTTACAGTTGTTCGAGTTCATAGGAAGAATGCTTGGGAAAGCCGTTTACGAGGTAAGAAGTGTTGGATGATGCTGAAAAAATTGATTCCGATGATCTATTTCTTTTTGTTCTACCGAGTTTTTGTTTGTATATTTTACGATCTAATCGCAACTACTACGTAAACATCAGAGTAAAACTTCGATCAAATATACACTAGATACACAGTTCCTTGTAAAAGTTCTGTTAAAAAGTGGCACCGATGCATGACATGAAAAAAGTAAACAAAAAGATCACATATTCCAAATATATTAACACAAATTCCACCTTATTCCTGGAGCTTAAAGTAGCTTTTCACATAATATTGTTTAAAGTTCTGCGACGTTTAAGAAGCAACGGTCGGTGCGTGTCTGAAGGCGAAAGAGTGCTTATAGCACTCTTTTTTGGTGCAATTTTCTAAGCGCTCATGTTGTATCTAGTGTATATTTGATCGAAAGACTAATAAACATTTTGCTATAGCCTCGTCCATTCCCGACTCCCTATGATAATGAATATATTTTAAAATTTATTTATGCAATATTTGACAGCGACTAACGATTTTGCTTATTTATATCATCTTCGATCCTTGGAGCCGAATATGAGAACTCAACCTAAGGATTTCTTACAACAAACATGGGAAATTATGCAATATCAGAGCAATGTGTGTACCAATTGATACAGACTTTAGGTTTGGTTATATGCAAACAAATATGAGTTAAAATTGTAATTAGAACCTGAAGAATTTATGTATGTTTTTATGTTGTCATTTAATTGTTATACAGGGTATTGTAGTCGACGTGCCGTTTGCGTCGTTCTTCCTGAGCCAGGTGTTGGGCCAGACGCAACAAGCTCTGTACAGCTGGATCGATGAGTTGCCCTCGCTAGACCGGGATCTATACAGGAGTCTCACATATATCAAACATTTTCAGGTAAGTCTATGATTGAAACCTATGACTTGTTTTCCAGGAAACTTAGAGGTAAATATCAGGTTGTAAGGCCAAATTACTGGCGGTAGTTCTTTCAAATGTGAGGTACCACCTCAATGTCTATTTCTCTCGCTAAACCGCAGTGTAAATTCCTTGCTGTTTCGGTTAGAAGGAAATTGTATCCAAAGTATCTACTGGATATATTGAGAAACCATCCTATGTCTCAGGATTGCGAGCGCAGTGGAATTCCAATGTATACGGTCAATGATCGGTCATATCGCTTATATACAACGTTGATGCGACCGATGGGCATTAAATTACCCTACGTATATTATACGTCCTTGGTATTAATTCGACACGGCACAAAAATTAAGAACACCAAAAATTAGCTTTTGTTTGTTTCAAAAAAACTAAATAGTTTCCAAATAAGAGTAAAACGCAACCAGCCTGTGTAAATAAATTTCACTGACCTGTAGATACGAATAGATAACAAATTGGCAACGTCGCGCGCGGCGCGTGTTATTGTTGCGCCGCGCCCGCGACGCCGCCGCGTGTGCGCACCCCACATAGCTACTTTTGAAGTACGCGCACAACATACATTACTAAAATTAAACTACGTTTTTAAATCTTCGAACAACGTGCAGGTTTTAGTACTATCTATCGTTTAAAGGTGAATGACCAAGCGTTAGACGTAATCAGCTGTTAGAAAAGCTACATCGTGTTCAAATGGAGCAAAAACTTACAAATTCATTTATGACTGAAGTACTGCTTCTATTTAATTGATTTTGAGTACATAGCTTCAAAATGGTACCTAGTATATGCAGTTTAAAGAAACGCCCATCGGGCATATCAACGTTGTATAATCGCAGAAAAATAAGTAGAAAATATTACTAAATAAATGAACCAACCTCAAATTGACTCTGGATGAAAGCCGTGCCTTGTGTCAGTTTTTATGATTTTTCCTATGAGTGATGATAATAATTACTTTTTAATCTAGCAACGCCCGCGGCACGGCATCATATTATTAACATTGTTACTTTATTATTTCGCAGGGAGATATATCCACATTGGAACTAACATTTTCAGTAGACGAAGAGAGGCTGGGTGAAATCGTCACTCACGAATTGGTGCCAGGCGGCAAAGCTATACCGGTCACCAATGAGAACAGGTAATTATAAATTATATTTTTTTACTACATACAAAATCACAAATAGTTCATCTAACATTAAGTAATTATGAAAATTCACATCTGAAGCTTTTCAACCACAATTTGAAAATGAAAGGAGTTAGAATAAATTAAAATAAGGATATTCTAAATTATTATTTTCTCACCTTGTTTCAGAATAAACTACATCCATTTGATGGCTCATTTCCGAATGCACATGCAGATCAAAGACCAAACAAACGCATTTATTAAAGGTTTTAGGACTATTATAAATCCTGAATGGCTGTCGTTATTCTCAACGCCCGAGGTAAGTGCATGTACATATGTTTACTATACGTTGTTAAATGAATTTGTGATTTTTAGTATTATCATATAAATTAATATAATTAAATTAAAGGAAGTGCTTAAAGACATAAGTGGGATAAGAAATAAACGATAAAAAAAATCGAGATCAATACTATTTACTAAAAGTATCATTCTTACTCAGTGCGAACAAAAGAACGACAGAACATAATATATTTCGTGTTAGTTCCCTAATTAGGAATAGGAAAAATATATTTACTTTTTCCACGTGAATGGAAAAGCCCTAGTCACTACACATAGAATCGGCCGGAGTTTTTTTTTTTATTGCAAGGAATGACGAGACGAGCAAGCCGTTCGCCTGATGGTAAGCGATACGACCGCTCATAAACATTTCACTGCGCTCGTCATCCTGAGACATAAGATGTTAAGTCTCAATATGTCCAGTAGTTACTCTGGCTACAATGTTCTTCAAACCGAAACACAACAGTGTATTTACGCAGTGTTGTTTCACGGCAGAAATAGATATTGCGGTGGTACCTACCCAGATGGCCTCTCACATATGAGAGACCTACCACCAGTGAAGTTTAGCAATGTCTCGACCATGCAATAACATACGCACGGCATATAACAAAGGTCATCACGCATGCTCATCGTACAGTCATAGTAGGTCATTCACCTGCCATATCTGCTGCTTATCACTTTGGATATCGATTATTACAAAAAGTTGCTGAAATAATATCAGGGTTACCTTCTACCTAGCGCTGTCGCCCGGTGCATTAGTTTCATGCTTCACCTTCGTTATTTCGTCTGGTTTTTATCTTTATGAACATCCTCGAGTTTAACCCTGACCGATGGCTCTCAAAGGCTACATAATATTGTAATATTGAGCTGTAGCTCAGACATGCATCAAATAAAACCAATGTACTCTTGTGATTTTTACACGTAACCGATTCGTCTCACTTACGTTCCTAAAATTTATTTTATGTTTGCAACATAGCAGACCCTAAAAAATCTATACAATTTGAAAATTCTGCGCGCACGCACCATGCGAGCGCAGAACGAGTTAACCACTTTATTGTAAACTGGTTTTGAAAAGAACACTAGAGTATAAAAACCGTTTTCCGAACCGGGTGGTAGATTAACGGCCGATGCCAATAATCAATCGAAAAAATTTGATTGAAGTCAATCTGAATTGTTTTCTACTTTTCGATTTGTAATTTACCACGTTACCATAGTTTTTTCACTACTGAGATTGATTATTGGCAATATAGTATCAGAAAAAAGATTGAGCTGTCAATCTCAAAAGGCAAATTTTGGATTAGGATTGTTTATTGCCAGCGGCTGTTAAACATGAATAAATCTAAATGACGTTGAATATCTCAATAGCCTGAATAAATAATTTTAATATTTCATTACATTTTATTGGGTTAGGGCACTATTTCAATTAAACTCGTTAGAATTCGTAATACTCAAAATAATATATTCTTGAAAAATGACGTTACAATTACATGACCAAGACAAGACAGAACAGAAAACAATATGTATACACCTCTATTGACAGGAAACAGAAACTTAATTTATTCTTTTAAGAATATACTATACAACAAAACGTTTACAAAGATAATCGAACTACTTTATAAATGTACACTTTATTTAATAAAGTGTAAATTTATAAAGTATTAGTACATTTGATAAAGTACATTTGATAGTACATTTGATAAAGTACATTTGATACAGCTTCAGCGACTCATAAGCGGCGACAACGTTCCGCTAGACCTGCGTGACCTGCGTCGCCACACGCAGTACTACGGCGGGTTCCACGACTCGCACCGCGTGGTGTGCTGGCTGTGGGACGTGCTGCAGAGGGACTTCTCCGAACACGAACGCGCCATGTTCCTCAAGGTACACTAACCCAGGCCCGGATCTAGGGGGGGGGCAAGTCGGGGTGCGTGCCCCGGGCGGCAAGTTCAGGGGGCGGCATATTGAATCTTGGGAGACAACTACAAAACTCATCAATAACGTAACACCACTTACACTTTTTTTTTCGCCGTGCGCGAATTAGTGATTATGCGATAGAGGCGCGTGAAAAAGAGATGAAAACTTAATATTTGGAATGTATAATAATTTATCCATCTCAACAATTACGTTTAGTTTCAAATATCCAATTTGTGTTTAGTAGTTAGTTTTAGTTGATTAACCATCGAACGTCTTTTATGTGGTACAGGCAGTGGCGAATTTACTAGTAAGCTGAGTAGGCTAGAGCCTAGGGCGGCAAATTTAAAGGGGCGGCAAATCTGGGCCAATTTTTTTTCGTTTTGATTTACTGAAATAATAAAAGGCAATATTTTACACACTGAAAAAATGGGGCTTAAAAATTAAGAATAGTTAAAATATTTCAGTGATATGTTCCCACGTTTCCACGTTGACAATTTAATAATAAACACTTTATTAAATATGTATACTTGGATCTTCTTCTTCTACCTGGCGTTATCCCAGCCGGTGTCAGGGTCCGCCTTCCGGCAAATTCTCCTCCATTTCGCCCGATCTTCGGCATCCTCAATAGTAAGGCCATTGACCCTCATATCTTCCTTAACGACATCGAGCCAGCGCTTCTTTGGTCTACCCCGCGGTCGAGGTCCGGGAATATTGAGGCTCAGGCACACATTACCGACGCACTCCTGCGGTTTCCTTAGGATGTGACCATACCATCTCAAGCGGGATTCCTGGAATTTATCAGCCACATCGCGGACACCAAGACTGCCAAGGATGTGCTCGTTACGGATTTTGTCCAATCGCGTAACGTTCATGGTATGACTCATGACCTTAATGCTAATGATAATTTCCGTATTCCTGAACACAGCCTTTACCCTTGTACACAGGAGTTATCACACTCAACCGGCATGAGTCAGGCATGTTTTTGGTATTTAGGATGCGGTTAAATAATGCAGCAAGTAGCTCCACACTATGAAGCCCCAACGACTTCCACGCCTCTATCGGAATTTAGTCAGGCCCTACCGCTTTCCGGTTCTTCATGCGAAGACTATAGAGAACTTCTTCAGGTGCAACAGATGCAACAAGACCTTGGTTCGGGGGCAATTCGGGGTAGGACACTCCCAAGTAAATATATACTTGGATATTATAAAATATTCCAATAGTGATACATTATAAAAAAATCTTGCTTAAATGTGAAAAAGCACCTATTAACATTGATTATAGTCTTTAGAGTTCCTTGCTAAAAATATAGTTTTTTTTCAAATTGGTTATTTATTGTTTTCACGCACCCCGTGGTCAAGGGGCGGCAAAATTTCTTCACGGTTTCCTTTGCTTGGTGTAAGAGGCGATTAATAGGGGTCATTGGGGTCGCTGGCAAACTCTAAGATGTGCGGCAGAACTCGTGGCTTCATAGCGGTCGCCCACGGTTAGGGCGTCCGTTGCAGAGAAAATCTATGCCTACCTAAGTTGTGAGGAGCCATATTAGGAAGTGCGCCGGGTGGCACGGCGAGTCAACTAGGTGTTACTCGCTCATCCGCATCGCCTATTGTCCGTAATACATCCAACCTGGCTGCAAAATCTATGCGGTACGGACAATAATTGTCCCCGTGCGTCAGATTGGAAGGCTGGAGACCTCGACATGCACCTTATGATCTCCCCGTCGATATCGATTAAAGAAAAGGTATTGTATTCACTCCGTTTTTAGGAAATTGAGTTTGAATCAGACCTGGAAGTTTTGAGGCCTGACAAGGCTATCCTTATAATATCCGCCATAATATCTGTGCCGCTGTACGTATGTATAATGTATATAAATGTATGTGTATGGTGTCCTACCACGAGGTCTATTTCAGTCTACTCTGCCCTATTAACCATAAGACGTTCTATGGAGTCGTTAATTCGTCGTGAGAAATTACCGAATATTCGAAGTATACGGGGCCGTACTATCTCGGAAAGACGCTACTTGATGCCGAGTTCTTGAAACGTTTGTGTGGAATTCGGACCTGATATTCCAAGCATTCCAACACCTCATCTCTAGGGAAGCTACACTTTTCTTCTCCCGTAACGTCCATGTTTCAGCGGCATACTGAAATACGAGAAAGTGCTCGGACAAGCCTGATCTTTAGTAGCTTTTGTAGTAGTACGATTCCTCTATATTTTCCTGAGTTTCTCCATTGCCCCTCTAGCCATCGCCATACATCGTTTTATCTCAATGATACAACCACCATTGTTATTTTTAAACAGCCCAGGATAAATGTACAACTGAACCAGTCTTGGAGGATCCCAGCGGCAGTTTGTGATGTGCATTGAAATCCCCCAAGACTATTTCAGCCGACGGGAACTGCGTCCGCCCGTCATCAGCCACATGGCTGAGATACCTGAACAGCCGCGTCGTCTCATCTTCCCCGTTGTGAGACCTGTAAAGGCACACGTCGATGCGGCTCAGGCAACTAACAATCACGTGCAAACACAAAGCGGAGAAGGAGGGGCCCTCCATGCAGCTTAAACGGTGACAGTAGATGTCCAACCGAATATACATACATACAAGCATACCCCGGCTTTAGGCTTGAAGCTTTCTTCAAGCGAATAACCGGGGTACAGCAGGTAGGAATATTCGGCCGGACATCGAATCCGCGTCTCCATCAAGAAGAGCAAAGCAGACTAGGCCGTCTCGAGATGGTGGTGGACGGCATTAAGGTCGTTTGGAGTTCGCGGATGTTGGTGAGCTCCATAGTGAACGCGATGGTGGGGTTATGCACCGCTGAAAGACCTGCTTTGTTTAATTGCGCTGTCATGAAGTTGAAGGGATTGGTTTGATGAAGAGGCATCGAGAAGCCAAAGTCCGAGCATTAAGTAGGCCGAATGGGCACCGGCATGAAAGGGTCGGCATGTCGCTAAATGTCGGCCACATCCGGTCACCAACCGGCACGACGTACCCGCCCAAGATTATGTGCGACATGGTGAGGCAGCCCCTCGTGAAGGTTAGCCACGATTGGGCTCTTGTACTGTATTGTCTCTTTGGCCGGCGGGTCAACACTCCTCCCTTCGAGAGCGATCAAAAATACGTACAAAATCACTATCAGATCACTATTACGGTCTTTACGCCCCGTGGACGGTGATCGCTACCCAGACGGACACTTAAGTCCTACCACCACGAACTGTGTCACTCATTTGGTACTACCCAGGGGTTACGTGTAGGAAAACTAGAGTCAAAGCTTACAGACGTGTGTGACGTTAACCCTCAAAATTGACGCTATTATAAAGCGTGTAAAAAGGCTTAACATGGTGGTAAAATGATGTTCTTTCCCGATGTCCTGTGTTGAGTGGGCATCTGGTTGCTAAAAATGATGATGATGATTAAGATAAAAATATAGGCAAGGGGGGGGCGGCATTTTTCAGTTTTTGCCCCGCCTCGAAAAAAACCTAGATCCGGCGCTGCACTAACCAACCAACTGTACAGTACTGTATCAACCCATATAACACCCACTGCAGGGCACGGTCCTCCTCTACAATCGACAGTACGATTGAGAGTGTTTAGGCCATCTAGTCCACCAAGCTGGCTTAGTGCGGGTTGGCGGACTTACATACCATGGAAATTCTTATAAATATCTATGGTGTGTAGGTTTCCTGACGATGTTTTCCTTCGCCGTTTTAGTGTGTGGTGATTGACTATCAATACACACATGACTCCGAAAAGTCAAAGGTGTGCCCTGGGATTCTAACCCGCAACCACTGTGAACATGTTGGTAACCGCGTCTAGTCCGTTTACCAACAGACCACCACACACCAACCAACACATAGTAAAAAAAGTCATGTGACTAACACCAAGGAGGCTTCATCACCATCATCAACCTTAGACACTAAAAGCCCAATGTTTAGCATGGGCTAGTGATGGGACAAATAGCAATAGCAACTATTAGCACAAATAGCAAGTGAAGTCTGTAATAGTCTGTAATTGCTGAGTGATCACCTACTTGTCACAGCCACGACGTGCGAACTTCTTCTTTATTTCTTATTGTTTTATTTTTTTTTATATATAAACCTCTGTATATCTGTTTTTGTACGTCGTTTTAATGCTCGTGGCAAATAAATCTATTTTTCTTTCTTTCTTTCTTTCTTTCTAATAGCATTTCCCAAGTTATATAAATAAGCTAAATTATAAGTTCTTTAGGTTCGGCTAATCTAGTGCCCTGAATTAATCCCATAACCAATGGAAATGTCTAAATCTATAATCTATACTAATATATAAAGTTGCAGATTTTGTTTGTTTAAACACACACGCTAATCTCAGAAACTGCTGTTTGGAATAGAAAAATTCCTTCAGTGTTGAATAGTCCATTTACTGAGGAAGATTTTGAGGTTCTTTGTGTCCCGGGAAAATATATAGTGGAAATTTTATTCTGGAATACTTTTTATACTGGTGAAGCTGCGAGTAATATTACTGAATTACGAAGTATCATAAGACAATTAAAGACATTGTTTGTTCTAGTTTGTGACGTCGTGCTCTAAACCGCCGGTGCTAGGATTCGCACATTTGAAGCCGCCATTTTCAATACGATGCGTTGAAGTTGGTGATGACGAAGACACAGGGGATACAATAGGTAATTTATATTTAGGATTCGTTTTATTCCTTAGTCTTCAGGCTAGATTTAATAGTTTTATATTGGACTTAATCAATAAGAGTTTTTTGTTGGTTAGAAATTACCTATAATGTTATAGGACTTGGTCATATTAGGAAAATAATACCAATTTGTATTCGTTAATGCATAACAAATGCTTACCGAACCTAAGAAAAGTGTAAAAAAATATGTAAAATGTTAAAAAATGACATAAATCTATACATATAAATAAAATTGAAGTGTCTGTTTGTAAAGTGAAAATAAAAAAAAATGTCCAACTACATATCGTTATATACACGATACCTATAACGAAAATGACCTTAGATTTTTTTTGTCTGTCTGTCTGTCTGTTTGTTCCGGCTAATCTCTGAAATGGCTGGACCGATTTTGACGGGACTTTTATTGTCAGGTAGCAGATATAATAAGGAGTAACTTAGGCTACATTTATTTTAGAAAAAAACTTTTATTTTAGAAATATAATGTTTTTGGTAAATTCCACGCGGACGAAGTTGCGGGCACAGCTAGTAATGAATAAAATATTATAGAGGCTTTGTTTAACTTTCTCGCCCTCACACCCACCACTGCAACTCCTGTCAGCCAGGATCATTAGTCGCACACAAAGAATTGACACCGAGCTCCGGAGCTCGGCAAATCTCTCAAGAACACTAGCTTGTCTTTAACCCGCATCGATAGTAATCAGAAACAAAAACAAATAGGAGGAGTTGGCATCAAAATATTCATCCAAGTCCACTTCCCTCAGCAGAAAAGTGACCAAATATAGATATAAGGCTGTATAAAAACTCGCTTATTCTCTTTCAGGTAGCGTAATTCGCGGTTTCTTCACAATCAGAAAGAAGGATCCCCTCAATCGGCTGCCCACGTCGTCCACATGTTTCAACTTGCTCAAGGTGCCGAATTACCAAAAACGAAGCACGCTCCGAGACAAACTTCGCTACGCTGTCAACAGCAACACCGGTTTCGAACTATCATAAGATAATTTATTCCACCATCAAAATATCTTGTAAATTCCATCAAATACCGACACGAATTCATTGATTTAGATTTATTGCGAATTTATTTTTTATTTAATTGCTCCAAATTGAATGCAGGTGAAACTAACTGATAAAATTTATGTTTTCTTTAGTCGTTATTCGGTACGATACGATCATTTTCATCAATGTATAAATTGTTAAGAAACTCGGTATTTGTAGCGGGACTAAGGACTGAAAAGAGCTGTTAATGTTATCGTTAAATATTTACGAATTTCACCAACGCCATAATTACTAAACTACTTATTGAACATCACAGGAATAGATTTTAGATGCACTACACCGATTAACATCCATACACGTCTAATCGTTTAAAAACCGATAAGCAGTCGGCAATACTCACTGTATATTGAAGTGTTTTTTCGTGTCAAAAGAGATTACGTTATTACACTGAACGAATATTATCTAGTGCAAGTGTGTAAAGTATTGTGCTACCATTTAAATAAGCTACAACAATATAGCTATGCAGAAAACAAATATTTTTCCGCAGAAATGTATTATAACTACCTACCATGCATGCAATTACGCTCAAACTTTTGTACGTGTGGTCAATTTGACATACATAAAGATAAGTTTCTTCGTCATTAAAACGCTATGGAACTACTTTGCCCTATTAAAATACTATTAATTAGTTGCTACTGTATGTCAAATATAATTGTAAGATAATAAGGCATATATTCCTATGACTTTCACTCGTTTCGAATATAGCACATGTAACTTATTTAAATGGTTCACGTTAAATAGATTTATAATTATAGCACTCATGGCCAGTAACTTAATGGTAATTTTTTTTCTTGGTTGTCAGCACATGTATTCTATCTGTATAGAACCCTGTGGTATATCAAGACTGCTGCTGAAAACGAAGCCAGGTGGTATTTTTAGCGACTACTAACACAATTCAATCAAAAGTTTCGCAGACACAAAAGTGTTAATAATAAAACGGTCAACACAATTACCTACATTAGAAAAAAAAAATTACCATCCAAATACAAAGATAGGGAAAAAATAAAAAAAAGGAAATCACCATTTTTGCAATTTTTTTGTTGCATCATATCTGAAGTCACTATAATTATCACTCCGCTTCGTTTTCAGTAGTAGACTTAATATACCCTTTATATTTTCAGTCAACACCATCGGCCTTATTCACAGACATTTTAAAATCTATTGTAGTTATTGATTTTTTTGTCTCTTTCGAACGATTTTTAAATTCAACTCGAATACAGAAGACAACATTCTATAACTAAAATGTGTTTTAAAACTGTCTTTGAATAAGGCCGCAAATGTATATAATATTTTATTTAATACATAAAATCGACATTAGACAAACACAAATAGGCTTGAAAACTTCATAAAGTATATTACTTATGACGTCATTCGTAGCAATATTTTATTTAAAAAGTTATCCATAGTTTTGTTTCATTATTGTTCAAATTTCTAATTTCGGGCCTAAACACTGAGTGAAATATAAAAAGTATACAATCAATAACCGTAATGTGAAACGTAATATACTGATACGAATTATTTATCATCTATATATTAATGTGTAGAAATGTATGTTAGTTCATTAGATCTCATCGTCTATGTAGGACGTATAGTAAGAATTCGTGAGAGTACGGTATGGCCTCCCAAACTTTTACATTTCATCTAAAATTTGTCCCCCATCGCCCTAGTTTTCATATTATTTTAGGTCTTCCAGGGTCTGTTATAGTTTGCTTCAAAACGTGTGGTGCTTTCAACTTTCATCGAGCACTCTACGCTTTGTTTTTTTCACAACAAAATTAATCTAGAGGCCTCCGTTTTTTAGTCTTAAACTCATGAGCAATTCATTATTTTTACTTTCCATTTGGGTATTTAAGTAAAATATGGGTTTTAGTTTTTAAACTATTATTTATTGTATACTGGCATGACTATGTAATTACAATATGCGTAAAACCGCATGTACAGTCAGCAACATAAGTCGCTACACATTCACGATATTTGGAATTGTCTTATCATCCAAAATAATAATTATTTTCAATATCGTATGGCACTTCTCGGCATAGATGACTTTACTTGGTTATATTTTACGACTACAGAGTAGTACGTACAAATTTTAATTCATAAAAAGGTTATCAAAAAATGTGAAGTGTTCAGCGACTTATGTTGCTGACTGTACAATACGTGATCTCGGAATGTGTTATGCGACAGACTTGCGTACTTCTCAGACTCTCAATATGGCAGGGGTTTACACTTTCCCCTTTATTCATAAGAAACCGCTAAACAACCATATAAACGTAAATTAGTTACATCACATTAAGAGGAACTGAAAATAACGATCTGACTAAGGTCGCAGGAAGTCGCTGGATGCAGGCTGCTTCCAACAGGTCATTGTGGAGATCATTGGGGGAGGCCTATATTCAGCAGTGGACTTCCTGTGGCTGATATGATGACGATGATGACATTAAGAGGAGATAATACGTCCTTAAGTTTTGCAATTCATAATGTTTTTTCTTCATATTTTAATAATATCGTAACTTCACTGTAAAATAAGCGATTTCTTTCACTTGACAGTAACATCAAACGTCCAGCTGAAAGAAATCCAGCATTTTTCTACTTAAAATTTATTTAAACAAGGATCTCGAAAATTTTAAAGTTAATGAGCTGTTAAATAGCTGATTGGGGATTTTTGACGTCTATGAATAACGTTTTTGAGTTAGCTCAAATTAACGGCATTACAAAATTGCGTAAGTCCTTATGATTAAGAGGGTATGTATATGGTATTCGCTATCCTGAAAGATATCAATATCACAAACACGGTTAATCGTTTTATTAGTGAAATATATTATTTCCATATGTTAGCTGAAAATCATATTGGTTTTAAGTAATACCCTTTCCATAAAAGATACAAATGGATATTCCAATTTTTATTTGAAATGCAAAATATTTATGGGAGTAGCATAACCGACGCTCACACTTACGGTATGTCCATAGGTATATATGCTATCGTTATATGTATAATGTAAAATAATATATAAAACGAATTCTAAATAATTAAAACCTGTCCAAGTTATAAATAGGTGTACATAGACAATAATGTGTTAGTATATATAAACATTGAATTTATTTTGTCCTCAGTACGTGTGGTACAATATTCGCACTGTCATACAATCGTTTTGCAAGGATATGTGTAATATATGTATGTATGTAGATGTTAGCACCCGTTGCGTCACTTTCTTATTCTATTGTTAGTGTTGAGCGTTTTATCACGAGACAATGGAGTTAATATTAATTTTGTAAACTCGGTGTCACTTCTCGGATGAAGACGACGACGGATTTGTAATAATATTTAAATTGCTCACGATTTTATAGCTTTTTTCATTTTTGGTAATCTAAGAAAATTTTATTCTGCCTATTCCCAAATATGGTTTTCCTTAGTCTTAATTAAAGAAAAGACAGGAAACACGTCAAATTCATTATTTCGTTCATCATTTTATTAATTTTAGTGCAGGTTGTAAATAAATAAAAGGGTAATGATGAATAATCCACGAACATTGTGTAATTAATTACCATCGTCATCAATATATTAGATTATTTTCATAATCATATTAAGGGTACAAAAATATTTAAAATTTAATAGCAGAAGCATTGATCTCCAAATAGGATTTTCTGTGGTACAGCAACAACCTTCCAAATACAAAGCTATCAATCTAAAAAAAACACCATAAAAATCTAGCACAGTAATTAAAATGGCGCATATGCGTCACGTGCGAATTTTGAACCTTCACCGCACAGGTCAATCTCCTCTATACGATTCAAACGGGTAATTTTAATTAACGTCACAATTTCGTTTGTATTATTGCAATATACATACGTCTTTACGAAATAATTCGTTGCTACACAACAGCTATCCGGTTTTGTGTTCCATTGTCATTGATATAATTATCTTCCTATAGTTTATATGCAGAATATTTTATTGGTAAATATTTTTATTTTGTTGTTAATTTAGTGCAATTTTTATCACGCCAGTTTATAACATAATATATCGTGTCTAAACGAATCTTAGTGTTGAACAAAGATAGTATTTTGTAGTAGTGTTTCCATTTTAATTGTGACCTTTTACTAAACAAATATATACCAACGTCTAAATGGATGAATGTAAAAATATTTTGTACTAGCCACGTAATATGTTGTATAACACAATGTGATTCTCTGTGATAATATAATTGATATTTATTAAAATGTGTTTTATTTTTCACTATCATACCAACCACCCTTTCTGGATTAAAATAAAATTCATGATATAATTAATGAATATGTGAAGATTATGTAGTAAATTACCGCCGTCATAAATAAATTAATTTACAAATAACAGACGGTAGGTAAAAAACTACCTATACTTGCAAAAGAGCACACCGTAATTAATTTTGCAGTCTCGATGTAGTTTGATTTTACCATTTAAAAACTTTTTGGTAAGTATTTCATAAATATTTTTTGAATGTAGAACATTAATACTAGATGGCGGAAATAAATGAATTTGACCTAAGGGAACAAAACAAAGTGTTTATTTTTTATTGTTAGGATGGTTTGAAATATTTATTAATTAGTTTAAAATCACTAAAATTTTCGCCGTAACCGCGTTTTGTGCTGTATGATAATAGGTATAATGTAGCTATAGCTATAAATTCAGAGCACAGCTGTTCAAGGCATTGCCGCCATTGCTATCCGCCGTCTCTTTCTAGCGTCGCGTCCTCCGGGCTTCCCTCCCCTCGTCCCGCTTCGTTGCCAGTTTCGCTCGATTTCCGTGGCGTGCGGACGGTTCGTTGTACGTGCCACGATAATAAATTTCACGGTCTCATCCTTTGTCCAGGAAGAAGCAGGGGGAGCAAGATATAACCTACTATAACTTTTAGAACAAAAAACTTGTTGTAAATTCGTGGTAACGCTGGTGAAAAGGGTTCGTGTATCTCGTCGTTCCGTGTGTTTTGAAGTGATTCCCGCAGTCGTCCGAGCATGAATAATAAAGAAGTAACCAGTGATATTGTCGTGTGTCCAACGGGAGGCGAGGTGTGGTGACCGGGCGAGCTGTCGAGGCCGGGGTGTTCGCCGTGTGATGAGTCTGCGGTGACAGCTCGCCGCTGAGCGGTTGGATGGCGGCAGTAAGCGGCCCCGCGCGGCACTCTCGCGTTTCCATGAGTGTGTCCATGTCGCTGATGCAGGGCGGTACGCAGAGCGCCCCGCAGGGCGCCATCCTGGCGGCTGCGGCGCCCTACTACCAGACGCCGGCCATCCCCACTGACGTGCAGCCAGACCGACCCATCGGATACGGTGCCTTCGGTGTTGTGTGGTGAGTAACTTCTTGCCGTTTTATTGCTTCTTGTTGTATTGTGGTTTTCGTGTGTTATGATTTAAATGATGTATAATCCCAGCATCCGTAGAGACGTTGGTATCTTTAAAGACGCCATTTAAACTTCACCGCAACTATAAAGTTTTGAATGACTAACTTTTGCCGCGTGGCTAGTTTTTGAACTTTTCGCGCATAAACCTGTATACAAAACGTATTTACTGATTAGGTGATGCTTTAAACTTAGTAATTTTAGTGCAATGCAAGTATTATGTATAACAACTGAATTGGTTGAACATTAAGCCTCTAAATAAATAATCAAAACTAAGAAAACACTATTATTTTATTAACAATGTAGAACAGTTTCTAACAATTAATTTGGAGTTCTATAAAAGCTAAGCGATTATACAGAATTCTCACACATTTTCCAAAAGCAAATATAACAATGAAATAAATTACACATTTAACATTTAATAATTCCATAATTCCTTCATTCACATGGCAATGTAGTTTGATATTCTGTATGTTTGTGTGATAGGTAGAGAGTTGAGGGCCAGGGACATTTTAAGGTCACAACCAGTCTCACCTGTGTACAATGCTCCCCAAGAGTAATGAATAGGACCCGCAGAGCTCAAAATGATGTTCAATTGTTAAGGTCAGGTACCAACTATATTAAAAGGTGTATTCAATCCCAGAGACAAGTTATGGAAGATATTCAATAGTAATTGTTGCATTTTGATGATGGAATCAGAAAGTGACTTTGATGTTCAGAATTGCTTTTATATTAAATGTATAGTTATACTTAATCAAACAAAAAACTATGTTTAATATTGTTTTTAAAATTTAATAACTCTGAATATAATACTTTTCTTTATTTATTTAATTCCATTTGGTTGAGTTTAATTAAAAAAAAAAATAGTTTAAATACAAGTCTAGCACCATTTTTTTTATTCTGAATGAAAATTATTTTCATACATTATAATGTATATTCAATACAAATATACATATTTGTAAAAAACAAGCTCAAATCTTCTTGTTATCAATCAGCCAGTTATTTATTGCACATTAGATAGCCAAGGTGAATTTACTTCATTTCTGTACTAATCACTACACCAAATGAAACTTGTTTTGCACCAAACTGTAATTGATTATGAAATTAAAATCTACATTATATCACAATCGGTTAATTAACTTTACACCAGTACTACACAATGGATATTTCACTGAATCTGCAGTAGTTTTCTCATTACTAACACAGGCACAAAGGCCCAGTTGTAAAAGTTAGAACAATCACAGCGGTGGCACCGTCTCGTCGCGCAAAGCCATATTTTGCAATAACTGAAACACAATGTCGTTTCTTATCGAGCTGGTAACATTTTACGACGTACTCGCGCCGGAATGGGTGAAGCGAAATGGCGCAAAAAACTAGCAAATCTCGATGTAGACTGCATCTTATTACTTTAGATAATGTTGGTTTACATTACGTCATAAATGTGTTCCTAACTTCCTTTTTAGCTTGGCAAACTGTCGCTTCTGCTACTTAAGTACGTTTATTAGAACTTATGGGTTCAAACTATGTAAGTATCGAAAAGTAAATAATTTTCAAAATAAATAATGTTGGCTATATCTCACTTGAAATAAAACGATAATAATGAAGGAATTACAAAAATAACCTTTAATCAAATCTTGCCGCAGTAAGAGAGGTCCCGTTATTTAGATTCTGAACAGTTGCCTCCAGTACCTCTGAATTTAGATGAGTAAATCGCACCAAGCAATTACTGTCGGTCTTCACCGTCTGCCACACGAATGCGCGCCTTTACAACCTCTGAACGCGAGCTGCTCGTTAAACTTAGAGAAAGCCTCGATACCATTTTAACATCTCCTTTTTATTTAATTTTTAACTGTCGTCATTGGTTTTATTGCGAAGCAGCTTCTTGTTTTACGCCCGCGCGTTGTATAAAACCGTATAAGTCGCGAGGGATTTTCTAAAAGTTTACATGTGCAGAAGTTAGGCAGCTCGCCGGTCTAATCTGCACCAGTTGCCATCAGTAAACACGTGGTGTTTGCATCCGTCGCTGTCGCGTATTCGATTCAACGACCAAGGCATAAGAGCGATTTTCAATATTCACCGCGGTTGCAATTTACTGCACATTGCGTAGTCAGCCCGCGTCACCGTGCCGGCTGATTCTGCTCTCTATATCTTCAACGTTAGTTCGATTTTATTTTGGAGCGGTCTCCCTTTTGTAATAGATGCAGTAAGTGCGTGATCGTCGATAGTGAGCAATATCGTGTTTTGTATCTGTGCGGTAGGGTTCAAAATTTTTGCAGTGTGCGTCTTGAAGTAGTGCAGCATTGATGCGGCGGGGGTTAGATATGGGTGGATGCTTTGTATGGACTCGTCGTGCGTAGGTAGGGCCCTCATGGCGCTTGCCGCGTCGATTGTGTGTGAACGACCGCGATGAGGGGAGGCGCGCCTGATTATTCCGAGGCCGCGTTGATCGCCGGTCGAGAGCCCTAAAACTCGTAGCTTGCCCCGCTCCGGCAGTTCTTCCTTGTGCGCTCGTTCGTTGAATGCAAATAAGGACGTCTTTAAACATTAACCTTTTAGTTGTATTGTTTTATACAAGCCGCAACTTATTCAGACTTCTGCGATGCCCGTCTTTATGTTGAGATTTAATAAAACAATGGGAAGAAATCTATTTAAAACCCGGTTTACAATAAAGTTTCACTTTGTGCTCGTCGCTGCGAGTAATAACTGTTTCATCATTGGGTGCCGGTGACACGGGCAAGATAAATACGATGTTGTTTCAGTCATAACCATCAAGCGATATCTCGCTTGCGATGTAAATAACCGTAGAACATATGCTCGGACGCACTCTGCTTGTCAGTCGTTACATAGTAAGCACAGATGAAAAGGCGGCTATCATAAAACCTATCGGTCGGAAACTATAAAGCTATAATCGTCTGAAGATTAATATTAAAACATCTGTTATGCGCAGGTGGTATGAGCTTCACCTTTAGTTAACTTTTATACGAATCTGTTAGCAGTCATCAGGTTTGTACTCGGGATCTTTTTTATATTTAGTAACTGAAGAAAATGATTGATGTTTTAATTAAACGGGTAATACATATAAGTAATTGCATTTTGTAATGAATGAATTTTTTGTAATATTTACTTTTGCACTTTAACTGTCTCTGAGAATAAAAAATATCATATGTGTAAATTAAATAAGATGTTCTACCTTGCGTAGCGTTTGCATAGCTTTTTAAATTATGAAGTAAATTCCACCATTTATAGGAATATAATAAGTCGTCAGCAATCAAAATCTATTTAATAATCTCAATGTTAAAAGCGTACGTATATCATAACACAAACGCATTAAAATTCTGTTACCCTCGATAACCTTAAACGTAAAACTTATAACCCCGTCATAGATGTGACATGACCTATAGCTGCGTGCTAATTCAGTACAATCGATCACCCGGAGTTCTCAAGTGGTCGCACGGATCGTACACACTGCACACCAGATAGGCCTAGGTCGTCCTATACTCGTATAGTAAATTAATTATCGCAGGGTGCGGGTTGATTGATCGAGTTGCGCGGGCCGGGCTCGGGTCGAGGCGCGCCTACAGTCCACAGTCTCCACCCAGCTCGCCGTATCTAATTGCTTCGAGCTATGTTAAAAAACTTGATCCATCCACCTTTATGGCGAACTGCGGCTCCCGAAGTCGAATGGAGTTTTAAACGCTTTTTGTGCCAACACCGTTGATTAAAACTGCTCTCCAAAGTTTCACACCAATTTTCTTGTTGATGCATTTTAAAACCGAATCGACTCAAAAGGATTTTTGTGTTGGCGGCTTTGAATTCCGTACGATGGATTGTCCATTGTGTTTTGAAATCTAAACCTTTTTCACGGTTTACTGTCCTCGTTGAGATTTCTACCTGCCATTTGAATGGGAATAGCATAATTTTACCCTCTTTTTTTGGTATTTGTATTGTCAGGTTGTGTTACAAAGTAATCTCAGCTTAACAATACTTTTATCTGGCTGAACTCTCAGACGACTCAGAAGTTTATCTGTCGTCAAGTATTTACCTAGGTCAAGAAAGCATGACGAAACCAGTATTATAGTTTTCATCTAAATTCTAAATGATCTACATATTATTTTTAGTCTGTTATGAATTGTTACCTGATAGTGAAATGAAATTTTAACTTTTATTCTTTAAAGGAATAGTGTTACACAGGATTTCCAACTATATTTTGTCTGCCTTTGGAAGAATACTTTTTATAAAAATAAAATTCCGTTTACGTTAACTGCGTACTGATTCGAGGATTATATCAACTTCTATGCATGACAGATTATAAATCATTCTTCGTACGTTGCTATCACGCTATCTAAAAATAGAGAGTTAGAGAGTGATTAAAGACATCAATAGAAATCTGAAACATTCCAACATAACTGAAGGCAACGTTAGCGCCTGTACCGTCTGCGAGTTACATCACAATTCACAATGGATTGCGTGATCCAATATTAATGAGCTCCGCTTGGATCTGATAATTATTTGTGCTGATCTCGTTTGTGCCAAATCCGCTTCCAATATGTGGGCATTGGCGGCACATGTGCTGTAGGCGCAGATGTGCGAAGTAGACGAGATAACGGCGGTGCAACACGAGTACCCGCCGAGCTGGCCCGGTTACATTTATGATTTAACCAGGTCACGGGGTGCGTATCGCTTGCTAGTCGCTCTTCGAACACTTATCGCACCTTGTGTGACGTGACATAATTTAATTATTGGATTTGTGAGGTAGATAAAAAATTTAAGTGGACGGAACACCGAACACGCTTGCCCTAATTTTGAGTATTAAACAAAATAAAGTTAAGTTGTTACGTCGCTTTTTTTCTTTGTTATCAGTTATTGAAATAGATTTATGGTTTTGTTTCTGTGCCAATTAAGAGCTATTTACCATTTGAACAAAATAAACAACATGAATAACAGTTATGGGTCGGAATCCAGTTCTCCCAACGGATATCTTAATGTCCACCCTTAATTTTTGATAAAGTGAATAATTTTATAGTGATTATCCGGAGTGGCGTGAACAAAGAGGCTACTTAGCTGCAAGCCAGTCATTAAGTACAGATATTTTTTGCTCCATCATCGCGGCCCGATAATTGGTGTCGTGAGAAAGGAGCTGTATTGATTCATCGATATCGGATTTCTACTTCAAGCCATTTCCACACATTTCATGGTTGTCGTTGGAACAAAGGTATATTCATGACACATAAAAGTCAAGGTTACTTCGGACATTTCAATGTTAAAATTTACGATGTCAATGGTTCTACTGTATTTTTAAAGTCATAGATAAATATATCTGAGTTTCAAGGAGATTTAAATATAACCACTGTAGTCGTTAGTTACCATGAATTATTATTGTCGTACAATATTGCTATTTGCTAGACGATTGTCACTGTCATCAACTCATCAGCTTGTGCCTTGCCACAATTTGTCCTTGGACATTTTACTTACGCATGAATTCTACTATTTACTATGTCTTCTCTCGATATTTATTTTTGTCTTTAATTTTATTAGTAGGTCTCCGTCAGGTATCCGTCTTTTTTTTGCTAGTACCCGACCTCCACGACAGTATTTAAAAAAAAAATTGCATATCGCCTTTAATTACTGTATTAGAGACTTAGGAAAGTATGTACAAAAAATGTGGGGATATCTTTAGATAAATGAAACGCTTTAAATATTATACAAAGTCGTATTTAAGTATATTGTAACGGCTTTTTACATAAACAGTTGTAAAACCTATTTTAGATATCGAACGTCTTTTTCCTTTCGAATTCTTTTATTGTGTTACTTAAATTCAGTTTGAGTCAAGAAGGCAAACTATAGGTATAAAGCTTATAATATTTAAATTTCTTTAGACCACTAACGTTACCTACACGATACATAAAAGAGTGAGTAGTTTATCAGTTTATATTTAATCCCAGTTAGTTTCGCATCGATAAGACTCGTAGATGTAGAGATAAAAATAGTTTTGTCGTCACAGCGCGTGTCGCACTGGGTTTGCAGATGCGTTTTCATTTAAAAGATCCTGTCTAGCTTTACGCTTATCTGCTTAGTCTAATCTGGACTGTTTGCTAGTATCAAGCGTTTTAATATCTAGTTTATTTAAACCTACCTCCTCGGTGTCCACTGTTACTGCTATAATATGCACGCTAGTCTTAATTGGTTTAATCTAAAACAGCGACTGAATCCATTCATCCTCTTTGGTTTAAGAATCAGGTCTCGATTTCCGTACGGTCGCTCGATTCGATAAATACCTTAGTTACTTATTAATTACCAGTTTTATTTTTTTAACTTAGCTTAACTTTTTATAACATTTTTTTAAATGGAATGTAGGTAATTAAGTTTGTGTCTTTTTTCGAGTCCAAAAACAGAAATCAAAATTCTATATTTTTTGTGTCTAATATGTAATGCAGTTGGTAACTATTTTTGAATATATTTATGAACGTCCGATAACAAACACTGTTGTTTGTAATTATTGTTTTCATTCTTTTTACTATTTCAATGAGGTAAATTATTCCCAAGCGACTGCCTTTAAACACTTCTTTGCATAATACCTTTTCTTCCTTTTTCTTTCTAGCGCTGCTCGCATTTGTGCGACATTTTCTTTTTGTGTTTATTATTGAATGTTGTTTTTAATACTTTTGTTGCCTTCATAATAAGCGATGAATTGCTAATGACTTGCTACTAATTAATGACCAAAACATTGATAACGTTATTTGTGTTATTGGAATTAGCTTATTTTGTGGCTTATAACATGACAGAATAGTGCAATCTGATGCATATAAAATAAATTTTCTTAATCTGATGTTTATTAAATTTAATTGGATCTTTGTCGGTTCTTTAACTACACAATTGTGTAATGAAAAGGCTTTGTAATTTTTGTTGAGATCGTAAAACTGTCTGTTGTGTAATATCACATAAACAATGGTTGTTATCGACAAAATCAGTATGTGAATTGAACAATCGGAATCGCGTGCCACAAGCTTCCTTTTTTTGCGTACGAAAAATACTTTGATGAATTGAATTTTATGTTGATTGTATCAGTGTCTCAAGTTAGTTTCTTTATAAATACGCGTCTTGGCCCTTGGGGCTATAAAGTTTGTTGGTTTTATTTACGTAATAAGATTGATATCGGTATAAATAAGTATTTAATGTCACGCGGTGTTTGTCCAGTTTTATTACTTGCTATTTTGTCAACTACATTACAACTTTTATTGTTCAGTTTAGTTACTTGTATATTAAGTTACTTTATAATCGTCTATAATATTAGAAATCAAATCAATAGGTAAAAAATATCAACAGTTTATTTTCATTACACTTCATATACTTAATATAAAATAAGTCTCATAAAATAGGTTCAATATAACATAATGTTATTACTTTACTATTCGTTGATAAAATGTCATCTGGTGATTGAAAAATCAACCCTTAGTATATATATTTCTGTAGCACAAATTGAGTAAATAAGTTTGGACGTTTAGCCGAGTGCTGCAGACGCTGCTGAATTGACAAAAGCTGAACATAAATCCGAACAACTATTGCTTATCGTTACACAGGAAAGTTATATGAAGTTGTAACACGGTGCTGAAGTTCCGAACAGACATTACCGCGATACTAAGCAACTTCTTTTTATTTCGGAGTTTAAACCGGAGATGGAAGCTTCACTCGCGGGAGTTATACATAAATGTATAACCAACTTTATAGGAACTACGTTGCCATATTGTATGCTGGCTGTATGGAATTCGTGTTTTTTGTATATCTAGTGGTGCAGATATGACGATATTAACTAAAATCACATACGGACAGTAGTGAAATGTTAAATAACGTCATTAGATAATTTTTCAATTTGTTTAAAAATATTGCTTTTTCAAGTTTTTTAAAATTAGACTATTATCGTAAATTCCTAGCAAAAATAAAGGAAAAAAGGTCATGTTGTATTTTTATATTATTGGGTAAAATCAAATTGATGGTTGTAAATCAATAAAAACGATTGTGTATCATCTGCCCATTGTCTTACAGAACTCGGCATAAATAATAATTGCCACTGGAAATTTAACTGTAGAAAAATCTAATCTCTAAAATTCGAAATTGGATTGGTCAGTCGGCCATACACCTATCGGTTTTATAATGACATATTGCAAAAAAGAAGCGATACAAATATATTATTTATAAGAGTTGTTCGTGAGTCGTGACGTTTAACATTTATGACGTAAGCTTGTCGTAACAGTGTCATTAACTAATTATGGTCAGTAGTAGAGATTACGTAAGAAGGCGGACCCTGGCATTGGCCGTGATCAAGCAGAACTAATGAAAACTCATTACGAATCTAGTAAGTAATACTGAATTAAATTGATACTTACGAGGTATTTATGTAGAATAAATCGACGCTTTCTACGTAAACTATTGAAACTGAAGTGTGGTTCTTGTTTTATTGCATCAATTGCAAGTTGATTTGAAGATTTATAATTTATTACGAAAAAATATCATATTCAAATATTACTTCAACTGTTAATCGAATAAAATTGTAAGTAAGTACACATATAATATGAATATGATATAATATCTAATTTGCCACATACAATGTTATTGGTGTAAAGTAACGAATTAACAGTTTCGATGGTTTACGTAGGGACTGCCGAAATATTAGTTTAGTAGTATAAGCGCGTGGTAGCCTGTTGGTAAACGGGCCAGACGTAGCCAACATCTTTACGGTGGTCGCGGTCTCAAATCCCAGGATGCACCTCTGACTTAGGATTTATGTGTGTCAATCACCACGCACTATAATGATGGAGGAAAACATCGTGAGCAAACCTGCATAGAATAGCGATTTGTAAGAATTTATATGGTATGTAAAGTCCGTCAACCTTCACTGGGACCACTCTCAATCATAGTCTTGATTGTAGAGGAAGCCCATGCCCTGCAGTGGGACGTATATGGACTAATCATCATCATCATCATCATATCAGCCACAGGAAGTCCACTGCTGAACATAGGCCTCCCCCAAGGATCTCCACAATGACCTGTTGGAAGCGGCCTGCATCCAGCGACTTCCTGCGACCTTAGTCAGATCGTCCGTCCACCTTGTAGGCGGGCGTCCAACATTTCGCTTGCCTGTACGTGGCCTCCACTCACACTGTGTGTGGAGGCCACGTATGGACTAATACTGATAGTAATTTTAATGAAAGGAAGATAAGAACAGCATTGCATGTACGGACCGTAATGGCTTAACTGATTTCGATGAAACTTGGAACGGATGTAAATCATGTTCTCGGTAAAGTATACGATAACCTTACATGTCTGGAGGTTTTTTATTTCCTTTACAAGGCAGGTGCGGCTTTAAATGTTAATGCTCATTACATTAAAATAAACGAGACTATATTTCATTTGATTGCTAGTAATGAGTCTATTTATGTGCTAATATATTGACATTTCGTTTGAGATGTTTTATTGGAAATTACTTGGATGTAATCACGCGCGGTGCAGTAGCTAATTCACAGGTTGTAGAGTTGTTTTCAAGCGGCGCGAGAGACGAGGCACAAGGTGTGTAAGTCTATGCGCTGCACCTGCCAAACCACCTATTGTTTGTGTCGTGTTAAATTACGACATTTTTGCTTTGTTTTGCTTTATTTTAATTGCAAAAGAAACGTACAGTCGAATTGACAACCTCTTCCTTTTATTGAGTCGGTTAAAAAAAGTAAAAATAGCAAAAGGTTTACTTAATAAAAGAAAGAACATTGAGTTTAGTTGATACTGTAAAATGATGCACACAACCCACTCAACTAATACCTAAAAATAGGTATATGTATTGTGTTCCTTGTAAAAATAATATTAAGCTAACATATTAATATAATAAGTAATAATAATTACAATTATGGTTGTAAATTCTGTCAGGTTAACTCAACTAATTTTAACAAAAAATTAAGTATAAGGCTTCGTAGTGACACTAACAAAGTGAATTAGGTACAAATAAGGCAGCGTGTACCGGATCCATGATAACTGGCCATCTACGGGTTCAGTCAACCTCACGATTTTGTTTATCGCCCTATAAGTTATAACCGCGTGCGTACCGACCACAGACTCACTACGTATACGCATGCGCACTCGTTTACGTGCCATTGACATTCGCGAGCGGATTTGCAACGTAGTAGCTTCGAAATAGCGCACGCCAAAATATTATATCAAAATGTGTTATTTTGTATTAATAGCACTAATACAAGTCGCATTCGAATTTATAGAATTGTTAAACTCTGCTGAAATTCTTTTGTCACACTAACTGGCTATGTATTGCGCAATGTTACTAATAGTTTGCTTTTTAATTTTGCCGCTCTGTCGTTCTGGCTCGATATCAAAATACAAACATTATTTTTTTATGTTTAGCTTTCGATTCAGGTTGTTGACACTGAAACCGCGGATGCTCAAGCTGTTTTCGCGGGGTATTGGTGATAAGATAACTTGTGTGTACGAACGAATCTATTGAATTTGGATGTTCCTCAGTCTGACATTGTCCGCTGTGAAGGTTGTAAAACTATTTATCGATGTTTAACGATAAGGGTTTTGTACAGAAGGTATTTTTGTATTTTTATTTAAATGTCTTTTAGCTCCGATTAATATTTTTATCAAGGACAAGTGAATCACTGTTTCATATGAAAGAATAAATTATAGTTTTCGTCATTGTATTTAGATTCATAATTTATTTACGTCGCCAGTTTAGACTGTATGATGTTGTGAATTAGGAGGGAGTCTTGAACAATCTTGACAGCCTTGGTGGCATAGTTCGTTAGACGCGGGCTGTGGAACGTGAAGCCGCGGGTTCAATCCCCGTAACGAGACAAATATTTGTGTGATCCACAGGTAGGTACTTCTTCCGGGTCTGGGTGTTTTTGAGACCGTAAAGTCTCCCGTAGTTCCTGATACCCACGACACAAGACTCGATCTCACTGTGGAGTCAGGACTATGTATATGACTGTTGGGTGTATTTATTTTTTATTTGTGGAAAACTGTTACGATTTATTTAAACGTAGAAAACTATACATTATGTATTATGTACCGATACATATTCACATCACTTTATTGAACACCACAAAATAACAAAAATAATAGAGAAATGTTGCAAATAGTGAACAACTGGCGGTCTTATTGCTAAGAGCGATCTCTTCATACATGTATGTATGTATACATATATACATTGTATATTGTAGCAGTTATACAGGGTATATCAAGACTGCTACCGAAAACGAAGCCGGGTGGTAGTTTAAGCGACTTCAGACACAATGCAACAGAAAATGTTGCAAAAAGAGCGACGATTTTTTTGTTATTTTTTTCATATGGACGTTTTTGGGTGGTAAATACATTTTTTCCCCTAAAATAATAGTGTATACCCTTTTATTTATACAAACTCTAAGGTATAAAAGAGTTCAAATTATTATTTTAGCAAAGACTATAGATTTACTTACCACCCAAAAATGATGATATTTAAAAAATGATTAAAAAAAATTGTCGCGTTTGTTTGCGAAATTTTTAGTTGCATTGTGTTTGTGGTCACTAAAACTAACACCCGGCTTCATTTTCGGTAGCAGTCTTGATATACCCGGTATAGAAAAATTCAAGTTTATTGAATAGTCCAAAAGCAATGTTTAAATAATTAACAGTCACCACACCCAAATATACGTTCGTCATTATTGTCGCTACTGATATTTTGTGACCTATCGATATGTCTGACGCGAACAGAGCGTTTGTCTGTTTTTTATCCTTTAAAGTCCTTTGACATTATTTAGTCGTTTTGTTTCTTTCATACTCATATATTATTATGAGATATTCAAATATTTACACTCTTCGGAGACACTATTTTCTATACTCTGTTTTATAAAATACATACTTGTTTACCATATTTAAAATAAGTTAAACGTATTGAAGCGATCGCAAGCTCCTAAGTGAAACTATATGATTCTGCTATACCTTCCGAATCTCCCGCCCCATCGCGTAGGGTTGTTGGACTTACAGTAGACGCTGCTATAATTTTTGCTTCTAGTCACACCCTGGGGGCTTTAAAGATCCGTGCCCGGGATTGTTCCGTCGGTTTTATGCTCTTTAGAGTCGAGTTTATGTGTAGCTAGCAATGGACCGTGACTTCTTTCGTAAGTTCCTACTTTGGAACGATCTGTAATGGAAGGGCTGGGTTGAAGTGATTATGAACTATTATCTTTATTATAACAACTGTAATCTGTATATTATATTATAAATCCGGGTTAAACTTGGGCTGCTACACTTACAATTAAGCCATTAAAGGGAATTTACTTAAATAAAATATATCATCATACCTATAATTTAACGAGTATATATTTATGTGTATTGAAGGGCATTAAAACTGTTATTCGAAGCAATATCACGAGAAAATCGATAAGTGTGCAGAATGTCATTTCTAATACGCTTTTTTTTTTTTATTGCATTGAATAGCGAGACGAGCAAGCCGTTCGCCTGATGGTAAGCGATACGACCGCTCATGAACAGTAGCAACATTCCACTGCGCTCGCCATCCTGAGACATAAGATGTTAAGTCTCAATATGTCCAGTAATTGCTCTGGCTACAATGTCCTTCAACCCGAAACACAACAGTGCATTTAAGCAGTGTTGTTTCACGGGAGAAATAGACATTGCGGTGGTACCGCACGGTACGCTTGCAATTTATATCCAATTCCGTGGCAGTTTCTCCATCTATCACGTTTGAGAAGACAAGATTACACTCGATTTCGTCGCGCCATTTCTGCTGATTGTAATCTTTTGTTTTTTATTTGATATTTTAATAACTATGTCGCTTTGGATTCCCACGAAGCGGATATATAAATTATTAACTGTGAATTGTTAATTAGCGCCAATGAGACAAAATAATCAAAATATTTACACGTCTGCATTTTGTTACTCGATTTACGTAAGCGGAAACAATGATTTGTGGTTGTTTTAACATCTCGTTTGCAAGGTTAAAGGTTGTGTATATTCGAGAATTGAAGAGAAATAGGTATTTAAAAATATTTGTTTGAAATTGATTGAAATGAACATAATTTTGTGTCAAGGTAGATGTGGGTTGGTGAATTTTACATGTCTGTTACATTTTTGTGAAGAACTCACATACGACGAAGGTATCTCGCGATGTTTTCGTTTATCTCTCAAGTGAGCGATCACTCACTACTATACTCTACAAAATAATTCATAAAAGTCGGAGGGATATGCTCACTCACCTCGTATAAAGATATATCGCTGTGCGCCGAATATCGTGGATTGTCATATATTTTCAGCTAGATTAAAAACTTTGTGGAAATGTATTTAATTGTAATATGTGTTGCAGAGCTGCATGCAATTGTAATGCAATGCGTGTTGTTCGGCATGATGGCAGCTGGTCTATCCCCACTGAGATATTTATTATACGAGGGGACTCCAGGAACACAATGTTTGTGACAAAAAAGAGCGGTACTGAGCCACTGTTGCTGTCTCTCTCACCCCTACGCATTCACAGCTCACTATCCCTCTTGTGCTCTCGCTCCAATGGTTTCTCGCGTTCCTGGTAGGTGCGTAGTGCCTATAGATTTTGTTCTTCGTATCCACTCTGTAATACCTCAGTGGTTTGTCCCCTCTGCGTGGTGCGTCGGTGACGTAGGTGCAGGGGACCGCACACGATGTGGCCCGCGTCCCCATTGCCCCCGCCCTTCGCTCCATCAATCACATCCTAATCGAATTTATGTGTGACCGTTTGAACATCGATCGCTGCCCGTTGCACTTCCGATTACTTATTATTGATAATGTTGTCATTTCAAGTTTGTGATAATGTTGGAATTCGCGAAATATGTGCAATATAAGATTTGACTATAAAATTAAGGTATCTAATATTTTGATGGTAAATACATGATGATGATAGGCCTGTGTAGTAGGTACAAGCATGGCGTCACATATAGTGACGCAATATGTTTGTAACAACAATGGTGGTGTACGTCAATGTATCAGTTCAATAAAAAATGTTGATAGTTAGCATTTGTCTCTGAGATCGGAAAACTCCTTAAAGTTTTTAAGTTAAACTTTGGATTTAATTTCAGATTTTTTGTTCGAGTACTTTTAGCTTTAACAGGTTAAGTTATCGCACAGTTAAATATGAACAGAATTAAGTTTCAATTATAGTTTACATTGTTTACGACTTTCTTAATATATTTCTTTATAGCGCTTATTTCACCTCTCTCTATGAACACGTAGATTTTTTCCTAGTATTGAAATTATGAAACTAGTTCATAATAAAGATCAAACTTACATATAAATCGACTTCAATAAAAAATAAGTTACAGGCGACTCGCATTTTCCACAAGTTACGGCGTAAAAAGCGCCGGCACCGAGATTTAATTGAAAAAGGAAAGTGGAAAATAAAGTGATCGCTATTGCGAGTGTCGGATTAACGTACGCATTCACCGGTATTTATTACGATAAAATAATTATCTTTTCGGTAGGGAAAGTGAGCTGTGCGGAAAAAAATAGTTTCATTAACATCCACGCGAAATGTACTGGTGATTAAAGAGAAAATCCGGATCCTATTTCGTATTCATACATTGCATTCGTTAAGTGCGTATCTGAATTCATTTAGGTCCAGTAGTAATATGGTTTCTGAATGTTCTGTATGGGTTTAAATCACTGTCTTTAATTAAATTTCAATTACCATAATCAAATATTAAATCTTAGGTTCACGCGAATGTTACACATGGAAATAAAACTATCTTTAAGGATTTTATCGCGAATTTGGTTTATCACTTTTTTTAACTTCCCGAAGTTTTTATCTAAATATTTGTCAATAATTCTCATAAAATGCTTATCAACATATTGTTATAGATGTTACAAATTCATTTTAAGATGCGTTTAAAGTGTAGATTCCTATTTACGTCTTTCTATTCCTCCGCATGTCCTACATTCCCTTAAACTTGGAGGCGACCCAGTCTGCTGTGTTCCAGATCGACACAGAATTGGTGACGAATGAATACCTTAGGCTCCTATCTATATGAATAATTTTAGAAAGAAAGAAACTATTTTATTCATGACAGCACAGTATACAACACAGTGCAGGACAGAACACATATAAGATTAAAATTATTCTACTGGAAGTTAAACAACAAAAAAATGCACACAACTATTTAGAATCTATATTAATAACGTGTGTATGTGTAGATCGCAGCCAGATTTTATGTGCCAGTAATAAACGTTTTTCTTTCTTTCTAGATTGCATAGCCTTTCGTTATTTTGTATTCGAAGAAAATGTCTTCTTGTTATTTTCTGCTTATGAAGAATGGAAATCGAGACTAGTCCGGTTGAAATAAGAGCATATTCAGCTAATCTATATTTGGCAACACAGTTAACATCCGAATGGCGTGAATTCCCAGAAAATACGAAACCGAACTGTTTACTTTGAAATATACGCACATTATATCCGTTAGGATTCTGTTAGCAAACGCTCTTTGCAAATGTTATACATTCATCTGTTAATCTCCAAATCGACAAAGCAAATGTCATTATGTAAATAGACGATGGTGCTCGGAGAGTCCCAGTCTCGGCGATGGAAAGTCCTGTCCCATAATGATATTCTTCGTGTGGTCACCGTCCTCCAACGAGTTAGTTTTGTATGCAAGTAGCGTGAGTCAAGTTTCCGTTTTAGGCCCCCATGTGAAAACGTTTACACAATGTCAAATTGTCTACCTGCAGCGTTGCAAAATACGACCTTCCTGCGAGCCTCACCGCCGATTATTCGGCGCTCGCTATGAATATCGTAGATAACTGTATCTACGGCCGGTAATTTATTATAGCGTTTTACGAGTTCACGTCAGCTGTAATGCATATGTGATGGCTCATTTGCAATTATATAACGGGGTCCATGACTCTTTCATTAGAGACGGTTAAAATGTTACAATGTAGTTATTCAATTGAAATATTCGCGATCAAAGTAAAATTTAAGTTGTTTGGAATGTCCTTTTTGAATGCGCAAATTGTTAAATGTTTATTAATTGTGTTAAATGAATTGTTTATACAGACATTGTGCCAACGGATTATTGGACATTGACTCGCATTTTACGAGGGTAGTTTGAAAATTAGAGGACAGTGCATGTCATTCACATGTCGCTTATCAGACGGATTTGATTTTTTTAATCCGTTTAACTTCAAGTTCCGACGAGTTATAAACTCGAAGTTTCAACTGTCTCCGTAGATGTTCCGACAAATTAATTTGCTTTCAAGTTGACTATCGAACATGAAAGCTTAGTTTGAACAGAAATAAGCCAGTTACGGGAGAAGCAACAACATTGATTGATTCAATTATACAACGTGTAACAGGATTAATTCACAACCTCAGACACCCCAACTTTAAAATATTATTGCAATCATAGTTTATGCTTTGAAATCGTACTACCATAATTACAAAATCTTTTATTTATGAAATTAGTTATACCAAATGTAGGCACTTAACATGGTCACCTCACGAGTTACAAATAAGAGAGTACTACTACACACGCTCGCGGACACGCACACATTTACACAAGACCTATTCACACGAGTACCTAACGCCGAACGCTGCGACGCGCCGCGCTGGCAGAAACAGCTGACAATAAACGAAATACAAATTATGTACGTAACTGATTACTGGGTGGTTTGGTAAACAAATTATTATTAATTTAATCTGTAAGCATAACATTTGTGTTTTAGCTATAAAATCTTAATATTTTACTTACTAGATATAATGCGTATGAACCCAACGTAAGACAATATTTTGCATGAATCGGCTATAAAATATTATTAATTTCACTTCCGCTAAACTTCGTTCCTACAGGCGGGCAGGATACGGGCGTCATTTATTTTGCATTACTAATGAATAAGATAATTAGATAACGCAATATCTAACAATGAAGACTAGATTGGGAATCACAACACAAAAAAATACAACAAAATTAACTTACGTGTTACATGGCACTCATGCGGCGATTTCTTTTTAAAATATGTTCGAAATGTCCACCACCTTGATACACTTTGATGCACATTTGCGTAATTGTTCACGTAATTTATGTAAAACTTCAGTGTCACTTTTCACTTTTAGGAAGGCTGCCACTATTCTACTTTTTAGTAGTCTAGTTATACCAGAGATTTATTACGTCCCCACAAAAAAAGTCAAGAGGCGTCAAGTGGGGTGACCTAGGAAGCCATTGCACAGGTTCGCCGCGACCTATCCAGCGCTCTCCGACCTCAGCATCGAGATACTGTCGGACACTACACTGGTGCCGCGGCCGTGCCTGTTGTTAAATGTCCTGCATGCCAATGATACATTATCACCACACAGTGCCAAAGTTCTCACCATTTCAGTGTATTCAATATTCGTATACCGAAAAGACATCGCGCGCGAAAGTTATCGAAATATCTACTAAACACTTAAACACAAGTAGACACAGATAACTGCGGTGCACGACTGGATTTTTTTCACATAGTCGGTGCCCATTTAGGGATTGCAATAACGGGATATTAGACACACCGGGATTCCGCATACATTGTAGCAAAATTACAAACCGAATTTAATCACCATTTTAACGTTCCGCGAAATTATTTTTCATAGAAATACCTACTTGTTGTTTCATTTCAGTGATTTTGTTACAATTTAATTTGTTTCATTTAAGTGCATGTATTGCGCGGGATTTAGATCGCCCGGTCTTGCAAATACCGGGAGTAATTTTTATCGCGGCGCATCCCTATACCGGTTGCCTTTTGATGTACCGCCGCGCCGCGCGCGCCATCGTTTGTCGGATGGATCAAATTGCATTAAACAATAGCTGCATCCTGCTCTATCTAGTTGTAGTTAAATGTGCGGAAAAGAGAATATGATAGTTATTTATTTTGGTAGCTTATTACGTTTATTGAGGGCTATCGTTGTGTGCGTTTGATTAATGATAGATTGCTTAAATAAACTTTATGACTATCGAAATAAAGTTCATTTTTGTTCATTATTTAGTTTATTAGAGTATTCGTTTAGTGATTCATTTAAAAATGATCTTATGTCCTGGAGTTACGTTTCAATTTCGTTTGTTCGGAGTAGTAAATGAAAGAGTGTCTGTAATTTACTTGGTCTGAACTAATTATTTTGAAAAAAAATACCTACCAAAAAAAATGTTGATATCGGTTCAGTAGCTGATTCTGAACGTACTACTTTCCGCTTTTACATTTAAATCTGTTACATGTTGTATATCAGTGTATATCCGAAGAGATTGGCAGCGGTGCTACACGTAGTTTGTTGAATAAATTCAAAGAACTGATAGAGGTGATTCTGTGGCTATATGTATACAGCAAGCACAAATTTCAGTCTCGAGTAACTTGTAACAGATTTATCAAAATCCAGGCCCAGGGATCGGGTCTAGGGCCTTACATTGAAAATACAATACGATGAAAAGCGTATATCTTGATTTCGTATAGGAATTCGGACTTAGATGAAATCTCCTAAAATATTTAACTATTTCCTGGCAGTAACAATGTTTCCCACAACTTTGAAATCCTAAGCCGGAACTCTGCCATTGCGGTGATCAGATGTATAATGACATCATTCCGACTCACCACGACAAATTATAGTGATTAGGCCGTTGACCCACATCGAACTACCTCCCAGGGTTTCGCTCCGGATCTGAATTAGGTGAATTAGAGTCCATCCGCGGGCTCTCCGGCTCACAGCGCCGATCCGTGATGGAATAACAATACGTATAGATGTAGTTTCACTTCGTGCGTAGGTCCATCATGCTCGGGTATTCCTCGAATTTAATTCGTCTGGTGGTTTTACAACGGTGCGCCGATGCCTCGAACTCGTTTGTATAATGAAATGCATTAAAAGCGTAAAAGGCCAGCTTCGTCGTTGATTGAATATTCCGCGCGCGCCTTTGCTCTCTTTTTCTCGCCTGCGACGACTATAAAAGTGACTTTATCCGCGTTTTATAGCCTCTCTGTGGCTTTCATTACTTACCGCAATTAATATTACTCATAGTGTGTTGATATTATGAAATGGAAGCTATAATTCGCTCCAATAATTTACTTCATTTGTAGGCATTAAGGCCTCGTGCGACGTAATCAAGTTGATTTATTTGCACTTGAACCAACGACATGGCTACAAATTATTGTAAAATTGTTTCTGTTACATTTTCAATGAATTTTCTAATGATAAAATCTAAAGCTGTGAACCGAGTTATCCGGAGTGCGATTTAAAACCAGGCACACCACTTTTCGGAGATTTTTTGTTTTATGAGCCTTATGTTTAATACCAGTCTGTCCGCTCATCAATATACGTATGTATGATCATATATTTAATATAAGTTTACACAAACTGTAAGTATATTAATCTCCATTCAGTAACCACTAAAAGTAAAGCAGCTTTAAGCTTCGTACCGCACAAAAGAGTGATAGATGTGTAGCTACGAGCTAACGTAGGATTGAGCAGCACATGGATGTATGCGGGCGGGTGGATCCCCGGCTAAGTATAGCGGCACGTTCCTATGCGTCGTACAGTCGTACAGTACGTTCGGAATCCTTAATTTAACTGCTCTCGATGCTCGCCGCTCCCGGAGATGCACCCGGAATGAGCTTCCCGCCTGTGATTGCATTCGCGCCCCGCTTCGTGACTCCAAATTAATGTCACGTCTTACGTCTGCGCCACTTTAGCAATACCCGCTTGAATTAGCCGCTTTTTCCATACGTATTTCTGCGAATTGATTTCAAAAAACTCATTTTTCTTTTTAAATCACCCCTCGGTTCGGTTGTACAATACGCGCCAAGTTTTGTACGGGCGATTTCTTTCAAAACATTGTTGCATTTCTTTTGATAGCTTTTTTACATTTATCTAAAGGGTGTTCTGAATATACTTCTATTATGAATTGATTCGAATAGGCGCCTGTAATTCTACAAAGAGGTTTAATGCATTGTGGTTTTTTAGAATAAAATTAGATTTTCTTTGAACTGAGTTTAAATATTCCGTACTACGAACTCGCGCGAGGTTTGCGTGGTCGACTAAGCACAAGGTCTATGTTTAATGTTAGACTAACGCGACTGTGGGTTGATAAGTAGGTACTTATTTATGATACGGCGAATTTTTAATCAAAATTATTAGCAAATTCAAACTAAAACATGCACGGCAGGTACTGGATGCGACAAGCCCAATACGGTCGAGCAGTTGACATCAAAAGGCTGATGATGTTGATACTGTATTAGCCCACTTCAGGGTACGGGCCTCATCCACAATCGAGAGCACGATTGGGAATAGTTAGGCCATATATATGTCTACCACGCTGGCCTAGTGCAGTTTGACGGACTTTAAATATCAAAGAAATTCAAACAAACTACTATAATACGTGAATAGTATTTATCCATAAATACTCGGTAATAAAATTACGACGTCAGAATCGAACCTACAGCCGGCCGGTCACTCACCGCGCCCCTCCACCTAGAATTTAAATATAAAAAGCAGCTGTAGTCTGGTACTGGTGAAGTTTTTATCGCGAACACCTAAAATAATCTTTCGCGTAGGATGTCGTGGGATAGAGGTTGTATATATAACTTTACAGAAATCGAACCCTTTGATAGTTCAGTACGAATTTATTTTTTTAAATGAATTATTTCGTTATATTTGAACGAAGTGCAAAATAAACTATATTTTTATATGGAGTAATCTTATAAAAATCTCATGGAACACCTGCGACCAGCGTGTCTGAAGATATTAATTGGAAAAGAGTGTGTTTGTTTGTGTATGTTTAAGACAATTTCTGAACATATTAATTTTTATTTAGATGGTTTACACTCGTAAATTCCTGTTTCTTTTACATTGCAGTATGAGATTACCACATTTAAGATGTAATAACAACCATAAAAGACGGCAATAGAATCTAGCGGACCGACTCGTAATATTTTATTTGTATAGGTAAGGGAAATGGGATTGTTAAAATCACGACCTATATAAAAGAGGTAACGACTGTGAAGGCTTTTCTCTCTATTTGTGCTCAACTCAGAGCGTAAAACGTTAATTAACTAATTAGTACGAGAGATGGCAACCAAAATTTTTGTCTCATAGCAATACGGCCACAACCGCATCAAATTGATAGATTTGATTCAATGATATATTATACAAATACGACGTAGATATCGCACTAGCACTTCAAAAGTGAGGCGTTCAAATTCGGGCAATTGGTGTAATTTCATCTAGTCGCATAGCAACGGCGACAGAGAGAAGACCTCAGTGCTGTCAACATAATTTATTTCGAAAATATTGTCTAAAGTGTCGAATTGTGTGTTTTAAGAGTGTTAAAACAATGGTCCAAAATATGAAACTAAATGGGACCTATACACCATACGTAAGTATACAAATACCACACAAAATTTAATTTTTATTTTAAATTAGCAAACACCGCCTTCAATTGTGTAAGAAGGATCGCCTAATACAAAGATTGTTGACACAAAGAAGAAGAGTGCGATAGGGACAAAAAGCGTACGTCATAGATTAACAAGTCAGAAGCGAAACCGATCATACAGAAAATTGACGATGACAGTTTGAATGGATTTGGATAATTGTATATTTGTTTCTAATTCAATCATATTTATAACGATTAAGTTATTTGTTATGAAATATTTTCATAATAAATAACTTAATCCAACCACGAACATTACAAAATACATTAGCTTCCCCATATATTTTGAATGACTATATTATTTACATATATCATTGAATGTTTCCAGATTTCCACGTGATGAGCTTTTGAGACGTAAATGGATATGCACTATGCACAGCTGGTACAAAAAGAGGGGATCGTAACTGGATACTTTAAAACTGATTAAAATTGGTTTAGCACATTTAATTATGAATAAAAATATACAACTACGAAAAAATATATATCCACCTAAAAAACCTGCACCATCGGTTGTTTACCTGTGGCAGGTCGCTCATACGTTACCGCCATGTGTAGGTACCACCGCAATGTCTATTTACTCCGCCACACGGCAGTTTAAATGCCATGTTATGTTCCGGTTCAAAGGACATTGTCGCCCAAGTAATCGCTGTACTTATACTTAAGATCTTATGTCTCGGGATGGCGAGCACAGTGAAAGCCAAGCGTTGCTTTGTAATTTAAGGTGTCTTGGTTTCGCTTATGTCCACGAGCGGTCATATCACTTGTCATCAATACAACAAATAATAATATTATTAAGAAATCGATTTTTCAGTGCCTGCTTACCATAAACTAATATAAAACACGGTAATCAATTTATTTTTTATTTTTTCAAGTTTGTAAGCAAATAAAAATGTATTTGTTACAGGATGGCGTACCACATGTAGACTCATGTAGCAACCTCAAAGTTAATATATTATATACTTATAAAACCAAATAGGTAGTTTTATTTATCGTCACCCTTCTGTTACTATCGCTTCGATTCTATGTTTGGATAGCGCAATGATATCTCTTTTCGTCTCGTACTTTCTGTATAATCTGTTTCATTCACTAAAATTGTCATAAAGTATTAACAAATGAGTATGTATATCGTATGTATATGCATAGCAGTACAGTTTTTGAACGTCACGCAATATGGATATGCGTCATCTTTATTAAAACATCATTGGATTTGATTATTTCGAACTCGAAAATACCAATTTCAGACATTTTTCGCGTAGCGTTTGACCGCACTGAATTTTCAAAAATGTCAACAAATTTTACCGGACTGTATCATAGCAATCTGTCTGATTTTCTGACTGTAGTTATATAATAGCCATAAGATACCGAAAACATATTTTTCAGAAGTTAATAGTGTAGCGCGAACCCAAAAAATAATTTAGAAAAATTAAAAATGAGACACAAAAATATGATGATAGCAATCCGTCTGAAAATGTTCTTTACGGGTAAATTAGGATTAGTTAATACGAAAAAAAATATTTTCAGAAGAAAATTCGGATGCAACAAATTTTGAGACCATTTTAAATATGTTAAGGAATTTTACCGATCGGTATCATAGCAATATGTCTGAAAATTGTTGAAATTGATGAAATGAATTAACCAGATGTAAAAAAAAATTATATCAGAAGAATTCAGTGTAGCACCTCCCTTATCAGACAACTTTTCGATATCGACCGTATTGAAACGTGACTGAATGCAAGTTGGGCAATCTTCTTGCTTTTGTCTTGCCAAAATAGAGCGCGGACAACGTATCTATGCTATAAAAACGTCTATTATAATTGATAATTTTGAATTCTTAAAATACTACTCTTCCATCCCCGAAAACTTCGTCAATAGGAGATGAGCAAACTATGCCTTATCATTGGGAATACAAGAAAAAAAACGTCCGCGAGCCCTCGGACAACCAGCGACACACCCACGTCCGCCTGAGCTACTTATAGTTTGTTGTCACTTTAAGTGAGCGTTATTTCAACGGTTAGGACAGCTGGTGAGTGACTAAGTATAGTAAAAGAGTGGCAGGAGTATAATATGCGAAAAAACCATTCCCACGGCAGCAGAAACGTAAGAAGCTCTCAGGCATTGGCCAAGCGACTCCAAAACGTTCTTTTCTCTTTTGGGAGTACATGCGACATCTAAAATGTCTGAAAACATTTTTTTTGCAATCTTGCCTTATTTACGAATGGTAGAAAAAAAATTCATTCGGATTGCTATGATACAGGTCGGCTAAATTTGTTGACATTTTCAAAAATTCGCTTCAGCTATATACTACGCGCAAAATGTCTGAAAACCAACTTATTCGTCATAAAATTATAAAATCTATGTACATTTCCAATATCAGACATATTGCTATGATACCGACTGCCTTTTTTTTTGGACACAGCAGAAATAGCCTCACATGCAATTGCTACACTTTTGACCGTTACTACCTAGTCGGGTTTAGAATTACATAATCTAACGATTTTATACAGTTTCGACCGTATTGCTATGATACATGGTTTTGGTCGTCATCTCTGGGACTAAATACTTTATACACCCAAAACGTCCCACGCACGGAATAATCACTAGGCACACGTTTTTATTATCCTGCCGTGTGGAATTTTACCCATTTAACTCCACCTAATTTAATAGTATGAAGGGTGTTGAATTAATCGCCGTTGGTCCTACCACGCGAGCGTTGAATATCGCCCTGTGAAATTGCGCAGTACGTTAGAATCAGGTCCGACCAGGTTGCACCGCCGGCTAGAGAACAGTGGAACCGGCCTCATCAATTCCGGATCTCGGTGCCCTGCCACCTTGGTGTCCGGTTGCGAGGGGTGTAAGGTTTCGGCGACTGCATGACGCGCCACACAATGAAAACTATTACAATCTAGTCGTACTGGATGAAACGTATACTTGCAGTTGACTCGCACACGACGTGCAGTTTTGAAATTTAAATTCATGTCGCCTGCTTTACTTGCCACCTCGCCATCGAGTCTGCGTGTCCCGTTGCTGGGAGTTAACGACTGTACAAATTGTGTGTTGATTCAAGTTATTCTTGCGCGTCCCAAATAAAACGTATAGAGCTTTCCGTAGCTATTCATGTGGCCGACCTCTCATACGTCGCGTTCCATCAGATACGCTCCGTTCATAGAATTATTTTGATAGAAGCCGCTGTTGCGGTCATTTGTAATAATAATAGAGCGGGCACAGGAGGCATACCTTCTACTGAAGCCCCATACGTATGTGATTGATTGATGCAGAAACCCGTCGACCGAAGGGGGTCGCTTTAGATTAAACGGTTCCGCGTCTCCATCGACCGTGTTTTATGATATTTAAATGTTGTCTAACAACCAATCAAGTGCATTGACAATAGACTATTAATATTTATCGTGGTGAATGTATGCTGTATTTGTAATAAATTAAATATAAACATGAGAGGTAAATGTATCTATTTGAGGAGTACATTTTTTGTTGTAAAATATTAAATGCAGGTAGTAAAACCTTTTGTTCTTATTCCATTCGTTTTCTTTTTATTTTTGGATTAAATTACAATGGTAGTAAGTAACACAAAGCTGCACGTTAGTAGATTTGTGGTTGTTAGGTGTGAAGTGAAGGCAGGCAGGCGGGCAGGCAGGCGGCAGCGCGCGGCAGATGCGGCCGAGGTCACCGCACCCGGGACCGACGCAGCTGGGTATTAACTCCGACACTCGCTTTTTGTGCCTCTCGCGCTCTCCTCCCGGGAATGCCATGAATTTTACGTTATACCTGCCGCTCTACGATAACGTTTTCTCAGAACGGACAATTATAATGCATTCATTCGAACAATATTAGTCAAGGGCGACTCGGTCGGTTCTCACGTGACCGCGACACGTTTTACGAATTAAAAGTCAAAATGTTCTGGTTTCAATGCGCCCTGAGCGGCTGCTTCGTGACTCGTCCAGCGTATGCGGTCGACGGCGGGCAGTAATTTTCTCGTTTTGAGTGGTCATTAGTTCCACAGGGACAGGACTTTGTCACACGGCCATTAACCATACCCGCACCGCGCACCGCGCCCCAGCGTTCGCGTCGACTGATTCCGAAACTTCTTTCTGAGAGGCGACTGCCCCGTTGAAATCTCTTTTTGTACTCTTTAAGTTTTGTTTCTAATGTTCCCTATAACAAATTCTTCAAAAGTATTTTTTGCGAGGCATAAAACGTGTCCCTACTCGGGTCGACGGGTGTCGTGGAGTTCGGAGTTTTGGGGTGCGTTCACCGCAGGCGCGCGATCGATGCCCGGCCCCAGGCTGTACGAGCACAAAGACGCAACCTTACCGAGTCTTTTCATTCCAATGCTCGGAACAGGGGTTGCCGCTATCCACGTTGCTGAGCACTTATGAACCACTCGCCCTGTCGTGAATGCTTCCAAATACCATGCAGCACAAACTCGGCTAAAACAATTGTGAATGAATTTATATTTCCGGTTCGGTTAAGTGATTGGTGTGAAATAGTTTCCACTAACGTTTTCCCACACTCCACACATGAACGTTATTCTCTATCGACTTGTGGTTTCGAATCGTAGTATCTAACACCGTAAGTGCGTTCCGTCACGCCACACTGGCCACTCACTAAATTTCCTTTTCAACGCTCCTCGCGTGCAACATAATTTAATGATCCCCGAAATTGCTTACTCATTGATCCGACGGTACAGGACAGTCGGCGGAACGGCTGAGGTGTGAGCAATCTTGGAATAGTTTAATTTCATGTAATTATTTAATCTTGCTTATTTGAAACACCTTCATTAATGGATTTGAATATACCAAAAAGAAACTTTAAAGAGATACGTCAGCCGATGCATACGACTTCGAACGGGCAATCTACAAACTGGTTTACCACAGGTACCCGGCTAAAAATTATACGTAGACGAAACCCGAACCAAAATTTCGATACCGCAGAATAGTCCTTTTGACAAAGGCGCATTCCGTGTGTCTTCGGGACATAATGAAAGAATTTAGCTGTGTGTAGGTAATAATAATGCAGTACGTCTGCTTCGAGTTTTATGCCAAATTCGGAATACGACATTCATGAGTTGTTTCGAACATGTCAAGCAGCCTTTTTCTTTATTGCGATTTTTTTGTATTGTAAATAGGTTATATAGAGCGACGGTGACCATTTCTTCCATTGTACTTGGAGTCAAGGAATCGATAACACTGGTCGTGTCCTGAGAGTCACGCCTCACCGCACTAACATTCTTATTTTTCCAGTTTTGATTTCTTTCGATTCTCAATCCTCGGTTAACGTGTAAAGTTGAAATTACAAATAACGATACATAAAGTTTTAAAAGTAAGATACTTAACACTTAAGCACTTTAACTTCAAGTTGAAACTTATGTTCTGTCGAAATCGCCTCTTTCGCGATAAAATCTCGCCTTGGCCAGGATGTTTTCTAATTTTCAAATAGAGACTCCCTGATAACATAAAACTCGCCCATCATATCATCACAAACGCTAGCTCTGTATAATAACTTTCTTTCACGCTCGCTCGTAAATTGCTTCTAGGCCGCTGTCGATTTAACGACCTTTTAGAAGTATAGTGCGCTTGTGCCAGAGAAAAATTACTCCGTACTTAGCCGTTGCCCATGTCGGAGTTCATTAGTGCTGAGAGTTTACGACTTTAGCGCGCATATGCGATTGCAAGTGATGAAACATCGACTTCATCGGTAACGTTAGGTTTTTCGTCGTTAAAATATAGCTTCAGGATCTAGTTGCAGCGAGGAGCGATTGGAATGCACGCCGGAAACCGCATCAGGTAAAACGATTCGATGAACCCGAGCCTATAAGCTGGGTTCACACGGCGCCGCGGTCGTTCGTCTCGTCCGTGCGCGCCGCTGCGAAAAAGCCACATTAGAATAAATTAACCCAAAATGATGACGAACTGGCGCGTCCGGTTGTATTTTATTGTGGCGAACGGCGATACAGTCTCGTGCAATTAATATAGCGACGCACACGCTGCGCGACGACGGATAAATTTTATGTTTACAGAACGGAAGCGAGATTTACCGTCACGGTTCCGACGACGTTGTTAATGACACTGACATGTAGAGGTTTTTGCCCGCTCGGCTTGTTTGAGCACACGATAAGTGCCACGCTAAAGGCGTATACACCGACGTCAGCTATTTCGTAACGTTTTGATTTTATACGGCTTGTACGGCGCAGATATCCTGCTTGGCAAATTCGATTTTTTATTCCGTCGGACACCATTTGCTAATTAAAATTTGTTCGCTTGCAGACCTTATTCGGCGTCCGCTCAGCTTATCTTGATTAAGGTTTCGGGGTTGTTGATCTGCAAAGTGGGGTGTAAGTGTGTCCCCCCCCCCCCTCGCGCCCCCGCCTCGCGACAACCCCCCGTCCGGGCTAGCTTCTCCACATTCATCGGCAACTGCGCCCTTCAAGTTCGCGACCTTTAACTAACACTGGAAGTGAAGGCAGATGCTCGCTTCACAATCAGCCCGTACAAATATTTATCCAACTTCACTTTTATAATGTAAACTTGTTTAGAAATTGAAATTGTAGCATAATGTACATAACTTGTAACAGAACCCATATTTAGGCCGCAGCAGCCTTATACTCACTCAACGTAATATCTTTTCCATGTCGTTTAATTACATATTTGCATTTCAGCAATCCTCTTACACGACTTTTGTTTTATGAACTGTTTACTCGAGTTTCGTCCTTATAAAATTTATATTTTCTATACAATTATTCCAAAACGCGTCCTTTATAATATCGATCATGCGTATGAAAATAGTATGAATTAAATAATCAATATTTAAATTTTACTGTAAGATTCTTTATGAGATGGCATCCCCAAAGAAAGGATTTTGTGAAACACTTCTCGTATCAATTAGTACTTGCAAGGTTAAACTTCGAAAGTTTTCGTTTGATATACATTATAATCATTATCTTCAAGATGAGCAACAAGCGAATTAACTGATTTTAACGTCTCCGAAATTAATACATTGACGTTTGAGTTTTCCTGTTCCTAAAGTTAATTATAATCCGCAACAGATGGATGAGAGTTGACGTATTCAAGCGATATTAAAACCAGATCTATATTAACCAATTTATATCAAATACTTACAAGTGTTCATTATTAAATAACGTGATTATGTACACAGATATTTGCTTACAACTTGCTTGTACGTATTTAGATGCGATATTGGTTGTCTATCGAAATAATATTGGGCTGACCATTTACTGCCTTATTAAGTATCGAATGTTTTGCCTTCCTCAAATTGAATTCAAATCCGTTCAAATTCGATCGAATAGGACAAAAACATAAATCAAATGGGTTTTAAAACTGTCTATGAATAAAGTTTTTAGCCTTTACGCCGGAGATTTCTCAGGTAAAAAAGCATGCATTGGTCACTTGCATATTGGTGGCAGGATATAAGCATCCGCCCGCATATGTTAACTATGATCAGGGAACAGTCAGAGTTCGGCCCGTTCGTATTGAAGTTAAACTTATTGTTATTAAAAATTTTCTTCTACCCAAAAAGTCTCGAATATGTTATGAATAAAGTTTATCGGCTGTTGTGGTTTACATTGCACGAGTTTATATAAAATATTGATTTTAGTCTATAAATATTTGTGATTAGAATTTTAAGAAGTAAACCTACATACATTTTGGTAGATTCGTTTGTTGAAATCCTCGTAAAATAGTCTTGGTTTTCACGATGTTTTGGAATATAATTTCAAAGGGAATTATCGGACATAAACAAATTCATCTGTTTTCGTTATTGGGAAATTCGGAAATCTATTTCAGTCGAAGTAATTCGCCTTAGCTGCGCATATTATTAATTTGGATACTCGGTTTACGAAATTATAATCTTATTCCGAATATACGTGGATGTAATAAATCAATTATGAATTTCGTGGAAGTTACAATGTACCTACTTTGATTAAAGTTCAGCAAGCGAAAATAATTTAATTAAACGATGTTCATTCTCAAAAGTTATGATAAATAATTCTTTTTCCTAGTTTTATGTGTTAATTATTACTAAAATATATTTCAGGTTGAATGTAAGTCCTTGTTAGATAGATTACGTTTCCTTCGAAAAAGTCGATCTATACGAATTGGTTTGTTATTCTTTGTGTTTAATTTTGAAGAATATACTAGATTCATGATATGTTATGTTTATGTTCGTGGATTTCCAAATTATAAATACAAATACAAATTAAAAAATCCCCAAGCTTTCGTGAATCAGATTAAATAAAAACACAATTGTACCTTGTAAAGTCAGGTTATTAAATGTTCAGTTACGTTTCTCGATTTTGGGATAGCGTAATCGTATCGCCAGTGTTATTTGAACTGGAGCAGTTGCGCAGGTTTCTAATGTGTATATTTTATTGTACTATGCACTCATATTTTTTAAATGTATGGTTGGTTGGTTATACGGAATAAGGATAACGCAATTAAATCCATATCCAAATAGCTTATAATATAGAATACGGTTTTATTACGTGTTTACCTAATGAAATATACATAAATACTATCCATATGAACAAAAATGTTTATGTATATTTTGTTACTTTCGCGGAAAGGATTTTACAATGGATAAAACTGGTGGTTTTCGTAGAAACGTTATTAATGTTGTACAAAAGGAGGGGTATTATTGAAATATTGTACGATTACGGCACTGTAGTCTATAAATTTCATACGTCACGTATTATAGAAGGGCTTTGTTCTTTCGTCGCAATAATTAGACATGTGCTAAATGTGTCAAATCGAAATGTTCCAACAATAGACTGGTCAGCGGCCACCAATCATACAGAATGAGTTTCTGAGACGTCGATAAGTTAACCTAAATTAACAGCCGGTATTGGGTGGTCTACAACGAGATCCATATCTGAGCGTGATTCCGCTTTAAAGGTACATGTGTTTAGACATAAACGTAAGTGACACGGTGTATTAACGTCTAAAACTATGTTGTATTACAGGTCTTTACAGTGGTGGTTTGATACTACGTACTTATATACTTGTCTATGTTAACCGCATAACAATTAGGTGGGCGGGTACCACCAACAAGATGGCTTTACTTGGTATAGCGTCAATCTTATCCAATTCATGGATGTGTCCTGCCATTGCCACAAATAACTTTGGTCTGCACCGTATTTTGATTTCGGATGATTTAGACATTTTTGCAGTCAAATCTAATGAATACATTCTCAAGAATTCACGTTATTCAAGTGTTAATAAAAAACTGAATTCTTTCAAGTGAGCAGCGAGACCTTCCCAAGTGTTAGGGCATATTAAAATTCCATACATCCTTTCTATTTATATTGACTTCACATTTTTTTGTCGTCTACTCCAGAACCACACCCAAAAGTTACTTATAAAAGCGATTAACATACTAAAGAGATATTAAATGTTTTTTTTTTAATAATGCTATCTCTGTTTTGGAAAACAACGCTATCTTAGTCATACTTTCGCTTAGCGGCAGACCAAATATAGTAGTATTTCAGCTTATATAGAGGGCAGCCGGTTGATCTAATTCCGAATATAGATCACAGTTTATGTTTCCATGGACGGTACGGCGGCCGGTTCTGGACTAATTAAAATATATTTCAAAATGAGTCACGGCATCAACTGTGCGGCAACAATAAGCTAACAAATTTACACACAGCTTTCGAAATATTATAAAGTACACTAGAATTACTCATTTGAGACCCTCACTTATAGATTGTTTGGTAATTAATGATTATTGGATAATAGGAACTAATGACTTGTTAAGTATCGGGACCAAATACGTTTGATGACAACCATCTGGAATTGAAAATAATTCTAGATGGTCGGAACGGAATGTACTAAATATTTGCGTTTGAAAAAACGCTACAGAATCAGCAATAATGAAGCGCAACAGGGGCCTTAAAATGTATGTGTATGTCTATGAATTGTTTATTATCGCCTTCGATCAAACATACACTGATCGAAGATTATCGCTCATTACCGAAAATTTCTATTAAGCTATTTTCCTTCTTACGTTATTCAAAACAAGTCTATACGGCCAGCAACGCTATCTTTACGGGTATATTTTAATTCGTATAGGAAACGAGCAATGCTCACCAGGAATCCCTGCACAAGGCCGCCAAGGATAATTACTGACACCTTGCGATAAAAGGGCTAATGTCTTTCAGAACCTCACATGGTGCTGGCGTAAACAATTCTTGCTTGGTTTATTATTTGACCTACACTTGTGTGACCTTCTGTACCAGCGGCCACATTTGTAATACAGCTTATTAAATATGTTAATTGAGTATAACTACCCCCATTGTGCACGACTGTGAAAATTTTTCAAATTTAATGTCATTATTGATACGGTAAATTGCAGGTTAAAATAATTTTATTCGTAATTAAAATAATTCGCTCATTATATTTGTATTATTATGTTAGTTTACCGCATACAGTCCCTCTTAACTCTACTGGACATTTGATGGCATTTGCATATTGCTACCGTTGAATTTGTTTCGTGTCCGCAGTAAAATGTAAAAATATTTTTCACAAAATAAACTATATTTATTACAAATTGAAATGTCAACGCACCACTATTTTATAATTTGCACTCTTTCAAAAATCGTGTAATAATAAATAAATATTGGATCAAATGTTATACATACTAGGTACTTGGTTTTAGCGTGTGATATTTGAATGCAATTGCTTTTATCGATGTGACATTATCATGACTTAAATTAGACTGTGTCGATATAGAGACGCCTTCAACTCGCTCTGTAAGAATTGGACCACGAGAGCTATAAATAGATTGCAGAAAGAATAGGAGACCTTTGTCCTATTCAGCGGTGAGGGCTTGATTGATATCTTCTCATATCGTCTTCGGCTTCGGGCATATTCTACATCACGATTAACCAGAAAGTCTAGTTGGCTCATTTTCGGACTTATATTTACAAGGCATAGATTTACCACTTACCAATATTGGGCTGGTCGACGGTTGGTTTCGTTGGCTAATGATCAATCTAGCGCTGAAAAAATTGGAGCTTCGGATTTAACGATTGCTGGCATTCGATAGCATTTTACGTGTTTGTTTTTTTTTTGCCGGAATCGGAATGCGTATTGAGATCGTTGCAGGCCGACCACCCTTTATTAAATTCTATTCCAGTATTAGTAGTGGTTGGGTCAAGACTCAAGATATATCATTTATAAATTATTGCCATTATTTAAAAACGATGCCCATTTTATTTTGTTGAAAACATTGTGTCAATTTTGGAAGAAGATGCGTAGTCATGCTGAAAACAGAAAGAGAATAGATGCTTAAGCATTTTAACACAAAATAACTATTTTCGATACCTCAAATGCGAATATACACTGATGTGATTGAAGCCTAAGGCTGTAGTTAGGCTGCGCCGTGTGATTGTTATTCAATCATAATCGTGCATTATAATTAATCTGTTTATCGATGCGCACACACGCGTGCGATTGTTTGCGACGACTTCCGCACAAGAAGCTGGCAGCATTATGTAGGTTAACTGCTATCCAGCCTGGCACCGATGAGTATTAGCTTACAATGTCATTTGGGCGTGTGCTTTTAGCCTCTGCACCCGCCATCGCTCCGGTTTCAAAGTAAACCTTTACTGTTTGTTGTAAATGAAACAAAATTCGCTCGATGCCGCACTTTGTTAGAACTAAGGACTGCTGTTCTTTATAGTTTTTGTTTTGATTTATGTTCAATTAATGATTAACCATTGTAAATAATTGTTCATGAGACGTGCGTGGGTTTACTAGTTACAAATTAACAGTATAGTAATTATGAAACAAATTAAAATAGTGGAATATGCGAAACGTTAGAAGTGCCAGAATTAATTAAGGACGCTTTATAATTTCAACGTGTATTTGTGTGTTGAAATATTGTCTCATTGGTAATGTTAGAAACGATTTATTTGAAAAGTTATTACCAAATACGTCTATGTAGATTATAAAATCCGTGTCAGAGCTATTTCGGGACTACCGATCATCCCCGCTTGGCAGGTAGTGGGATTTGGGATCTGGCGGCAAAAAGTTTCAATAACCTTGAAGGGGCGTGTCAGTGCAGATCCTTTACCTCGGACGCTTTTATTACCTGCTTTAATGGAGATATTCTAGTTCCAAACAATAGATATTATGACCTTTAAGAATTCTTCGAAGTTTCATTAAGATTCTGAACGTAAATACGATTCTATTTTTAAGAACATTATAATACTTTAAATCCTCCTTATCTTGCCATTGTATAATAAAGATTTAAAATGTAAGCAAACGTCAGGGATGTAGAGTACATTTTGAATTGTAAATATCAGGTGTCGTTTGATGATGTACGTCTCGCAGTGGAAAGGTTATTTCCGTTTCTATTTTGGGATCATCAGTAATAGAAGTGGTATAGTCAGTATAGTGTGCTCGAACGAGCCGTTCTTCAGCGAAGTGCTGTGAAGTAGGTCGCGGCGGTGACTGCAACGCTGTCAAGTCGCCAAGTTGCGCCGCCAAGTACGCCGGCCGGCTCAGCTGATCGCGATACCGTGCGCAAAGGTCTCTGGGTTAATCGTCCACCAAGCCACCATTACATATTTAATTATACACCTTTATCTTACATTGTTTGGACAAATCTAACGGACACCCAGCAAACACACAAGGTACAATGGATTTAAAATAGGAGTTGTTGTTTCTGAAACCGCGAACAAAATCCCGTCATCAAAGGTTGAGGATATCAAACAGTGGCGCATGCAAATGCTATGCGATCTTTACACGGGACAAGTTGTATTTAGTTGCAATGAGGTTCTTATTGTGAAATATTAGGCTGAATAGGGTTTCGTTTCGCTTTGCCGCTTATAAGCGGATTACTTCACTTTGGGGTATTAACTTGGTGAAAATACGGAACTTGTGATTCGCTTCGATGTTGTTAAGTTTTCAAACGTCGCCGCAGAAGGAGAAAGTGTTGACATGTTCCTTTCGCGGAACGAGATTGCTGTTATAATGTGAATTTATTCGATTATCCGCACGATTTTACACAGTCGTGGTCGAATTGACTGAAGGCGGAGTTTTTGAGCAAAAAAAAAAACTAACGAGTTTGGCGGATACAAATTTGTTTTTTTGGTTTTCTGTCAAATAAGATCAGTAGAACTGGCTGCATTTCAATGTTTTGAACGGTTTCTAGTCACAAAATGACGGTGTCGAAATTATAGCAATCGGTTTTTTCTGCGATGTCTTAGATTAGATGTGGTTTTATGTTAAGTTGTAGACTATGAAATTACATTATGTTGCCAATTTATAACTACACGATCCATGGTCGGCTTAAGAAACTCTTCGTAGTTTTGTTGTTTGTATAATTTAATAACTTTGTTTTTCACAAACGTTCACATCATAGTTGAAAACAACTTCTTAAAAACAGTTTTTATAACAGATAGTTATTAGACATTATTAGTGAAAAGAATTAGTGCGTTTCGCTCGCATAATGTGCGACGTTGTAGCTAAAACTAATTAACTGAACATCGAAATTAAAGTTGCCAACATCTGCACGAGATTAGCAAACAAACGGACCCAGGAGGGAACCGTGGAGCTCTTGAAAATATAGCTCGGTTTGCCCGGGACGGCCGCGGAGGGGGTGGGGGGAGGCGCGCGGGCGGAGGGGGCGATGATTGATAACACCCGGGAGCGGCACAGGATCCTTGCAGTATAGAAAAGTATTCTCTTTACGTATAAATTCCGTGTACTATCTTTTTTTGTCAAGTGTGTTCGCGCGTCCTTAACTCGTACGTCTTTAGACGTCGCGTCGCGTCGGTATTTTATTCAGTATGGCCATGAAAACCTCTATTCATAATAATGTACACACCAATAGTAGTTCATAAATCTACGTCAATGTTACTAACATGAACTATGCAAATTAGTAACGTCATTACCAGCCATCAATCTTGAATAGATTTCAAAAAAACATATACCTAAGCAACAGTTGCTCAGGTTCGTGATACTGCATAATTATATTTTGTCTTATAAATAACTCTTCGTTTTCATAAGTAATTAATCAGACGCGTACTGAAAAAAAAGTCTCGGCTTCGTTAATTTTAACCTTGCCTTCTCTTTTAGATGAAATTTCAAAGAGCTGTATTTGAATTTACGAGACTGCGGAAAAAAATATTATGCAAGCCATGCTTAACTAACTGTTCGTAATGTTAATGGCTCGCATAATTTGTTTTATGTGATGCGATATAAGGCTGAGAAAACCATATTGCTAAACAAAAAAAAAACATTTGTGGCCTGCGCGTAAAATGAAGCTTCATAAATCATATCAGTATAATGCCGATTAGAGAGCGGTTGAGTTTTTAGCCAGAATTAATCAGTAGCCAGATAACCATCTGATATCAACATTGGAAGCTACTTTAGTCATTAATTAATTTATATAATGTACGTGTACCAGATCAAACTATATGAAGTATTTACAACCCCCAATTTACGTGATGCCAATATAAATTATTAGTTAATTTATCGTAATCTATTTACAATGAGACATTTTATTTTACTCATTGCATTTGTCATTGCACATTATTGTAATGTGTTGAAGTGTCAACGTATTTGCATACTTGAGATACAGTGATAGGGTGTTAATTCACCTGATGATTATTGCTTGTAAATTTACTGCATATTAGCTTAACAGTAGGTCCGGCGCGGCTCGGCGATGTTTGTTATTAACTAGCATGTTTACGGCCAAGTTTAACGACGCTGCTCTTATGTTCTGGCCACACTTGAACCTGTATTTTACATTGGGTTTTCAAATAAACGTATTAACTTAGTATGTAGTTTTCTCGGAGAGTTGACGAGCATTGGTGCTTTTCATTATTGTTGAGTACCTACAGCTTTTCTGGCCTTTTTTGGTTTACAAAGATTTTGATATTAAATGCCTCAGCGGCTAATTACCCTAATCGAATTGTCCCTTCTTACTGAAGCTTCAAATTGTTGTAGTCAACACTACGCCTCTACCACATAGAACTAACCAGATTAACTTGTCTTAATTCGCCCGCTACGTATCAAAAACATTAAAATATCCTCTCGTCAGATGTATTTAAAACGCGAGATATTTTTCCGTATGTTTAAGTGTTGTTTTTATTACCCTACTCATTTATGTATTCGATATCGTTCTATAAAAATTCCGGTAAAGTGCCATCGGCGTCCCTTTGAAAGATAGCGCACAAAGAAATGCCACTTTAATGCCGATTACGTTTTGAGTGCCGGTGAATGTATGGCGGGAAATGTAACGAGAAGTTTTCCTCGTATTGATAAATTACTTGCATTTGAATTCTCTTGTGTTGCATATATTGTTTACAGTAAAATCGGATTCAGACGATTTATTTTTATTTAACAATCACTAGACCTGCGTAGTGATATGCCTCAACCCCTGAACCGTAGAGGCAGTCCATGCTTATCTATGGGGCGTATGTACATATTATATTAGCTGCTATTGTTAACCACAAAATGCCCCCGTAGAATGATGGGGCTCTCTAAGAGATGACCCGTTGGATGTCGTGTGGTTCCAGCCACCTTTATAAATCGTCGAAATAGTAGTGAATCTAATAAAATGCCATGTATGATATACATAGAAAAATATGTCCATGATTTATATGGTTGGTAAAGAGGAAATAAGAGGGAATTACCATAGCATATCATCATACCGACATGCTGTAGTATTTTATTATTTTATTGCCTAAAATTTTGGTCGAGATTATAGACTCAGAATTGTATTTATTTATTAAATTATTTTTAATTCATTACTATAGTTATGATTCGGAGGTGGCCATAGAAATGTAGATATCAGTCCTTTTCTTGAAGAGTATAAAATTAGTATTTTAGTGAACTGAAACGGACGATGTTTAATTTTATTGATATGGTGAATATTTAAAAGTAGGGTTTGAATAAGTTGTTTATGCCACAATGTACCAAAACAGACAGATTTAAATAGGGTTGCGAGCACAAAGCCCGATATTTTGAATATGTAAATATTCGTTTAAAGTTAACGTATTTATTCTAACAGACTGCGCATTTTATTTAAGCATTAAAATATACACTTGCGTGCAAAACAGTCGACCTAGCCCGTAGTTTTCGTTTCCAAGCACAATAAAGCGGAAAGTGTGATGTATAATTAAAAAGTAATCATACTGCCTGATACTTTAAATTAATATTTAAACATCTATCACAGAGCATTAAAACCTTTTAAAATTATTTTTGGTTTGAATTTCGAATAAACTGTGCTTTTTTGTTTTTTTTTTTGCTCCCACTTACATTTGAATTCATATATTTTTGTAATTCACTCCAGCCAGTATTAATACGTTCAAGAATAGTTTTTCTTTGTTGGATGTAGCATGATGTACGGAGCGGAGCGCGCAGTGCGCCCCCGGCGCGTTTCCGTCGCGAGTGCGATGAACCCCGCGAGGGAGCGCGGGTACACTATTATATCGCCACTCTTAATTACCTTATTAACAAATGAATGCGCTATGTTACCGACAGGGGTCGTGGAAATTCTATACATATCGCTCTGAGGTCATTTAGCCTATTTTACATAGTAGCTTTGCGTTGTAAATGAATTGGCAAATTCAAACGCGTGTAGTTATAAAGTCTACAAATATGCTTAGGTGATTCTTTATCAAATTTACTATTGCATATCTAATCACCGTTACTATCATGTTTTAGATCGGAATATTGACAATGTCAGTACATATCGCTCATCCAATAGAACAACGACGTAATTACAATGATGAAAATATTTGATTGTATTATATGTTCTTTTAATTCTTGGGTTTTCGCACGAAATTGTTTTGAATTACGTTCATAGTAATTATTTTATGTGTGTATATAAAATAATTAAGATTTCATCGAAATGATTGGAAATACATTCTATTATTAATAAATTTTTAAAAATTTCTTCCGAAAAAAATCTAAAACGTAATTACGTCATTGTTCTTTTGGATGAGCGATATATTGCGCGTAGATAAAACTATCAATTCATTGTAGAATTTTACCTTTAATAGCGATTTAATTGTTATCAATTATTGCAGTTATTAATACTAATCATTTATAATTAATCTTTCTGTTTCGGGAACAGATCACAAACAAAAACAACCTATAAGGTTTAATTGTAGTCGACATTTAAAGACTAACTGTGAGTAATTATAAAAAAAGTAATTTCAAAATTAATTAACTTATGTCTGGGTTAATAAATAGACACTTCATTGTTTGATAAAAGTTAATGAAAGTCTTGACAAATACGTATTTATCAATCTCTTTATTAAATGTGACATGTATAATATTATTAGACTTTAGGTTATTAAGATTTTCATAATATGTATATCGTCATTTTCGTTTTGTTTGTTCAGTCTACAAGTATTGAATAATGAAAATAGAATGAGAAATTATTTACCTTTGTGTGTTTCTTACTTCTAATTAGAGTATCTTGTATTGAAAAAGTTGTGTTTTATTAGTATTAGACTTGAAAGATATTAGTTCATTAAATGCAATGTGAAGTTTTTTAAAAAAAGAACGTTTTATATACATCGATGTCCCTATAATATTTTTTGCTATATGGTCTTATTACCGACGCTCAGACATCGTTTGAGATTGGTCATGGCATTTAACCTACCATTTAAAAGTTGATTTATGCGTTATTAACAAAGTTTTTATTTTTGTTACAGGTAATATATTTGGTTTACCTACTGGTCATCGGATAGAATGAGTTCTCAGTAAGTTACGAAAAAGAGCGGATGGATGAGTATAGAGATTTCTATTAGCTATATACTTAGGCATGAAATATACTCTGCTGTGTGTTTTTGCACCACAGTTACCACGGTAATTATTCATTCGGAAAAAATAATTTAAACGAATTTGGTTTGCTGCAATGACCATTTAGTGATTTGAGTAGGTTATGACACGTATGCCACAAGTATTCTAAAAAGCTATATAAATTTAATCTGGTGTGAAAAGATTCCATCGAATTCTCTTAGAACGCAGGTTTATTCAGAGTTGTGTTTGTTCAGTTTACAAATCATTGTATAAGTCAAAACGAGCCAGATTGTCATAAACCTAATCAGGTCAAAGTTAAATCGTAGATTATATAAAACATCAATGTTATTCCCACGTATACTTTAATTAAATTTCAAAAACGTATTCCTTGCATCTACCCGTGCTAAATTCAAACCGACTGAAGCTATACCGTGCTATACAGTATACATAGAACGAGAAATACATACACGATGGTCACAATGCCCAGCACCGACAGCTGGCACGCGGACCACCTGCCCACCTGGCGTCGAATGCGCTCTGTTAATGCATCCTGTGCGGCGACGCTGCCCGCCACCAATTACTGCAGACTACCCTCATCTACATAAAAGTGTTCGGGAAATACGTGCAGAGTTTGAGGTCTAGAAAGTTGGCTTCGTGATTTGTTGTACGTTTTGGTTTTTTAAAAAGAGTTTCGTTTTTTATTTAAATATAATTAATAAATATATTATTTAATACAAATGCATATATAAATTCCCGCCCTTTTCCCGAAAAGGGTAGGCAGAGGTGCTATCAGGACACCCAGGTTTTGTCTTATGTCTTCCGTCCCACGATGTGATTAGGGGGCGAGCCTATTGCAATTTTATTAAATAAACAATTGGTTTTTAAATGGTTTTAGGACCTACTATTAATGACAAAAATTAAGGTGGAAATTTTATGGGTAGCTAATCAATCTAAAATTCCTATAACCTGAAACGACAGATTATTTGTGTATCGTGACTGGCATTTCAAATAAACATTAGCATTTTCATGAAATATTTAACGTTATAAATTGTAACAACCGAGTTGTTTCCCCACCTTGTCGTCGGTTTCTAAAATATGTAAAACGCAACATTACTTCAAAGGTAAGCGGCTAACTTTTCTCTCGGTTAGTTGGTTGCTCGCAAAGTAGACATAATCTAGTGAAAAAAACACGATCCACTAGAAGTTTTACCTACTTTGCTATTCTCCCGGAATTTAATACGGCGTTCGTGAAATATTATAGTAGGGTTTTTTTAACCAACTTCAAAAAAAGGACGACGTTCTAAATTCGACTGTATGTTGTTTATTTTTTCAATACAATTTCTTTTTATTTACTTGTTTAGAAACAAAATAGTAGTGGTGATATATTGCAAAACTATACGTAATTTGTAGAGTTCAAGACATAATTATGCTAATAAAGTATGCGATCTGCAAAACTAATTTTCATGTTTATTTATTTGTGTTGAAATAAATTGCTTATTTAATATGATTTTAATGGTTATATCGTTTTGAGTGCGTTGAATGCCAGTATTAAATGTTGTGTACTGTTAGTGGCACATTGCTATCATCAGCCGCGTTCTGTTTCAATATCAATGTTAATAACGGCCCGCGCGGCACTGCAGTCGCTGCGATGTTTCGCAAGCGCCCATTGAGAATATTTTGAAGCGGTTATTTCGCCACGGTATCTAACGCCAGCGGGATATGCCTGACTTGCCGTTCTCACGGGTTCTTATGGCCACCCACACGACAATCGGGATTTGCGGATTTGCTTACATTACCTTCGGTGCTTCTTGGCCGAGCTCCATTGCTCCTTGTCTGTTGAAAATTCTACCTTATTATTTGAGCAATAAAGCTCGGCGTTATTCCAGATCATCCTGGCAAACAGGGATAACTTGTAGCGGCGCCGACAACGCTGCCTTGTCGAAAATGTATTGGTTAAGTAGAGCCTTGCGTGAGGAAACATAATATAGAGAAAATATTGATATTGCCATTGTTTTGCCCATAATATACTACTGTTCCTAAATTTGATGGCTCCACCAAAATGCTCAATGTGTTTTGGCCGACGTATTGATTTATTCCCGGCGATTGTTTGGTGAAATGCAGACAATTCCCGTTCCGTGCCATGTCGCCCAAGGCACCAACGTCGAATTCGGTGTCAGTGACTCACTGCCGAAACTATGTGCAAAACGCACGTCAACTTGACTCATAGAAGGCACTTGGGGAAAAACTACATAAAAACATTTCATTCTTTCGCTCTTCATGCATTTTTATAAGATTTAGGTCTACAAAAAGACTGTTCACGGCTATAAACTCGAAACAGAAATTGTGGTTGCAAGAATTTAAATCATTTTGCAGTTTTATTACTTTAAACGAGCCTTAGAAGTCGCTTAAATGGAGATTATTGTTCGGGTACGTCGTTTATTACTTTTACAAAGCTCGCTTCGCAGGGAGTACGGATTTAAAAAAGACTTTACTAATAAAAATAATACTTTGCTTAAGAACTTGAAGGTTCTAGGAAAAAGTTTCAAGTGACATTTCCCTTCCGCTGTTATAATCGCAAGAAGTTAATTTATGAAACACAAGTAAATGGAAAAAACCTTAGGAATGTAAACAGAAATTAAAATTCTCAAGGAAGCCGAAAGCAGGAAGTTGAAATGCTCAAGAATGGAGGAGCATGCACGCCGTCCCACGTACACTCCGGATGCTTGTCATTATGGCCGGAGGAAATGTGCTCAATATAATATGGCATTTTGTTTGCATAAATAAAGTTTGAATCAATGGTCGGGTGTAATCGGCGCGTCCCCGCAACACGTAACAATCCCGTTACGTAAAGCTGTTTTATCCGCTTATATGCACTGCTGGGGCGCCCGTCACTGTCCTGCCTATTGTGTCACTGCTATTTTGTATACTAGTACATGTCCTACTACAGCACACGGGTTACAGTTGAGGAGGGTTAGGTCTGAGACTATATTTATCTAGTCTGACCTCTCTAGTTGAAGGGTTAAGGCCCTATTCCTCACGCTGGATAGCCCGATACGGTCTAGCAGAAGCAATTTCATGTATCGATAAATATTCACGCGGCTAAACTAACGGAACGCGCTAAAGATGCTATTTTTTGGTTCGTTTTAACAGAAATTGAAGTTCGATTTTCCCCTCGGCGGAGTTTTGATTTTCCACGAAGTAGCGTTTCGAACATTAAATTGATATCGAAGTCGGTAATACGTCTTGCCTTGTGTAATTCTGGAGTATTGTTACAAAAGAGTTTTATCGCTTGACACAACTTTTTCAAGTTAATTGTATTTCATTAAGAAGAGCAACGTTATAGCTAACGTTTAAGATTAAAAAGACCTTCGAAAATTTTAATAAAGGAGTTTAGGCTATTTTGAAATCATGTTCGTTGGTGTACATATAATAGCTAAAAACGGACCTCGATTTTATTACAATAGGATATAAAAACAGTGGTACATTCGAAACACAGAAGTCACTGCAAAAATTTCACTGTTTCAAAAAGGCAACTGTAAAATGTTAAGCAAAAATCTTGAATTTCCGCAGCATAGATGTAAAAAGAGCATTTTGCTCCGTCGACCAAGGCAAACGTGATGACGGCGGCGGCGGTCAGTGTTGTAGTTTTTTGACGTTTATCGGTGGCGCCGCCGGTCCGTTACGTGCACACAAAAACGCCATTTAATTGCTCTGTAACATAACAGTTCATTGTGAAGCCTTGACGGATGTGCTTCCTGAGTAAAACTTGCGCAAAAACTACTCAAGGTGTAGACGCGTTTCAATTAATTGGCAGTAGATGCTTCCTGTTTGCAAGAGGTTATAGGTCTTGCACATCAGCGACTACATCGATAGGTGTTAGAATCAGGTTTGAGAATTAAATTACTCAAGATATCAAGTCTGCAAGTACTAGAAATATACATTTTATAATTTTATAAATACGGTGAAAGATTTACTGCAGTTTTGAAGCACACTTTTAACGCTAACGTAGTTATCGATCTGAGCCATAACAGCAAATATGTAATGTTATTTCTTCAATTTTTTGCACGTAAAATTTAAATCCAATCAGTACAATGTAGCAACTAAATACTTGGACCCTAATCTGTAATTAATAGGGTTACTATCATGTTCACCGCCAAAAGTAGAGAATGAATTAATACGATAAAGTTTTAGTACTGTAAATCTAAAACAAAGTAAAACATAATAGCGCTGCGTTAACTCAAACATTTGAACATTGGCAGAATTTCAGAGAAAACGTACAATGGAAACTTATCACTTGACAGTAAGTGAAAGTGTCTTGGCAATGCTAAATCCGTTCCCTTCATTCTAAGGACGCATTAAGACGGGCTAAATTTACTCAGCGGGTCTATTTTCTACCTCGCGTCTGTTTCACGCCTAACTATTCGATTTGTCAGTTTGTTTTTGGTACTACGCAAGTACTCAAGTACGCAAGTATTACGCACTTGCGGTTTTACAGTAGTCATATTCTTAAAACTTACACACGGAGTCAAGTCTTTCACAACTTTGATGGTTGCACTGCCAAAATATTAGAGAAATGATTATCTTTATCTACCATAACTACGTGCCCAAATAGAACTGGGTCATGTTTATTCACTACATTGGCCATGTAAATATTTTCATATTTTTGTTTTAACAGGTTTCATAAAGTAAATATAGCCTTATTTTAATTCGTAAATTTCGCTTGACCGAAATTAGAAATTTTGATTTAATTTATACATCTGTCTTAAACAAGCAACCATGTTTCGCCTCGACCTCTATTCCGTAATTATACTTTCCGCATTTTTTAATTATAATGTTGTGTCCTCAAAGTAATCAGGACATGAATTTACATGAAACCTTTACGCAGTCGTCGGCAATGTAGGCGTGACGTGGCGGATCCCTTGATCTTTTGTCTTAATTATAAAACAGTTTTTATGTGAACCCAGCTCGCCCTTATCATCCCGCCACGAGCACGACTCCACGGAGCTCGTTATCTTCAAGGAAACGCTTAATTTCACTCTACTGTAAATAAAGGGCGCTGGTGACGTAAAAGTAGAAAAGTAGTTGATGTGCTAAGTTCTATCATATATGTTTTGGGCAATGACGTGGAGTCAAATTACTTTAACATAGGGTTTAAACATAAATTCAATATCGTGAACCGTCTAATACATTTTGATTTAAACTCATTAGATATTTGTTTTGCATTTATAAACGAATTCAGTTACTTATTAAATGGATTCATGAGAAGAATATAAATATACCTAATATTCAAATCTTTTGACTCTTGGTCTGTTAATTCTCTATTCAAATCCTTTATTTTGGATATCCCTGCCTGTTATCTTTTCCGATAAGATAATTCGGCGATTAACCATTCAAGAACATTCTTGTGATCATTAGAATGCGCACATCTTTATTTCAGGCAATGATAAATTCGTTTTACTGTAGCATTGGTTTTTAAACAATAAATTGTATTTGACGTCCGCTTCATTTGGCTTAAAAATCATTGGCGTGTAAAACCTTATTAATAATTAAATTTATGAATTAATTAATGCAGGCGTCATGCCTTTCAATATTAAAATAATATGTTTTAATTTTATTCATTTGGTTGGGATATTTTAAACAGCCCAAACCAATCCTACTTCGTAATGACTTTCATTTAAATAGAGAGCTCAACTCGCATTTGTGTCGGGCCTAATTCCGAGCTAATAATATTGTGGTTTCGAAAATATAAATATGCAAATGTTCACAGGAATATTGTATATATTTTGGCGGTCATTTGAAACGGGAGTGTTACGAAATAAGGATCAGTAAATTTATTTATCGATTTCCCCGATTAGATGGTGTGCGTCGCAGCCGGCTGGATGGCGGCTGGCGGTGGCGCCGAGGTTGCAAATTTCACGGCGCCCCAGCCTCGTTCCTCGTGGCTTGTTTGCGAAAATGTCACGTCGCCGAGAGTATCACCCCTCCCCCTGTTCCGCCCCGCCCCGCCCCCGCGCGCTCCGCAGCATGTTCTTCTGTCGGTAACTCGACTCCGCTTTGAGAGTCGAGACGCGCGGTTAAGTACGTGCGCTACAAACTTATAGTTCTATTCGCCAACTCTCAATGGTACCGTCCATTGGCGTTCCTGTCGTAAACATTACACACTCGGATCGGTTGCAGCATTTGGTCGCACTTAACCTTTTTATGGATATGTTTTTTTTTTCATTTCGTCTGTACGAATCGTTGTTCATACATAACATGATTTTTTAAAGGGCCATTATATTCCTTTCCCGTAGTAGGAGGCCTGTAGCATACAGTTTCGTAAGGCTCGTTTACTACCCTGTTCGTATATACTACATACATTATGTTGCTAAAAGGAGGTATGTTCGAAACTAAAGTTGGATGTGTTGTATAAAGCGTCCCCTCTAAAAGGCATCGAGCGAGCGAGCCGCGTCACTCAAAGCCCCAAAATTCCTCGCACCCTTATATTTCAGAAAGAGGGCACGTCTCGAAAGACATCGCATTTTGTCTCGAGCAATTTTATCGAGAATTCGCGCCCTTGGGAAATACAGTTGACTGCCCCCGTGATGTACAGGGGCCTCGTTATTATTAATTTTGCGTCGTTTCAATAATTAAAGTTATTTGCATGAGCATCGATCGGCGCAGTACATAACGTCTCCAATAAATATGTTTGGGTCAACGTGCTCGGCCAGATTTACACACAATGAGAGCGAGAGAACGTCCGCGCGTGTAAACGATGAAATATTAGCAATATAAATACATATCGGCCGGCTCGCTCGGCTCGGTTTATCGCATGTCCGAGCTTGCGCATGCCCAGCCCGGTTACATTTTAAGCTCGTCCGCCGAAACTCGCCCTTGCTATTCTTTTGTGCCAACTAGGCCTAAGCCCCACTTTGAGCCGTCGAATCGCAAAGAGCATCCGTCCGGACTGCGGACCCTCGTCGAGAACTACCCTATCTCTGACGGGCAGCGGCTTGCGGATTATCAAACTTGAGTCGAACTCGCTCCCGCATTACTTACATTCAATCACAAGCGCTTATTAAAAATAAACACATTTAACTGGTGGTAGGTCTCTCATATGTGAGAGGCCATCTGGGTAGGTACCACCGCAATGTCTATTTCTCCCGTGAAACAACACTTCGTAAATGCACTGTTGTGTTTCGGATTGAAGAACATTGTAGCCAGAGTAACTACTGGACATATTGAGACTTAACATCTTATGTCTCAGGATGGCGAGCGCAGTGGAACGTTCCTACTGTTTATGAGCGGTCGTATCGCTTACCATCAGGCGAACGGCTTGCTCGCCTCGGCATTCATTGCAATAAAAAAAAAAAAAAAAAAAAAACAATATCATTCATTACCCTCACAATCAAAAGATGTATTCATTCGGTTGCCCGTGCGTGTTGATTTAATTAACTGCTTACTCATTATTTTGAGTCACGAACACTACCAAAACGAGGGAAAATCCGGCGTCTCCACAGAACGGCTCACATTTGTTGTGGGGTTATTTCGCTCGCCTCAGGACACGTTTAGATTTGTTTCGATATTTTTGTTGGCTGCTCGGCGGTCGGGAAATCGGCGCGGGGTTTACGTAAGAGGGGACTAACGATGCGATGTTTGAAGATTATTACCGTGAAGCGGCCGAATGACGCCTAGGGGCGTTCATAAACGCGATACGCTCCGGTTCCTTATCTGGACGTGCAATTTCTTTGTTTGCTGTATACGCAATTTCCCAAAGAGCGGCGTCGAGCGACGGGCGGGGAGATAAACCACAGAAGGCCCAGGCGCGGCCTGGAGATGGCAGATATGTTGGTTGCGTAGCGTCGAGTGTCGGGCGCCGAGCGAAGCCTTAGCGCCGAACCGGCAATATTTCTTGCGAGCGTGTCGCCTCGCCTTACCCGGACGCTATTGGCGACCGCCGCCTACACTGAAATATCATTTTGATTATGAAATATGACGGTGAAATACTCCAGATAGGCGTTCACCAATTTACTCGCTCACTCCAGTTACGTTTTAATGTGAAATTGGGTTCATGTTTTTAAAGTCTCGTTTGATCGACCACCCTGCTTTTAGTGAGAACATTACGTGGTCGGCGAGTGGTCGCAGGTGTGTCGGTGTGCCGGTATGGTGACCAAAACGGCAGGTGTTGTCGACTTGTCCTCGCCGGCGACGTGCTCTGTTTATTTTTAATTCTCGCCTTTTGATCGCAGCGGATCTGCAATTTTATGGCTTTGTTATTCACTGTTTATTGAAATAAATTGAACTCTGTCAAGTTTCCAATCGTTGAACGGTAATTACATAGTAATTCGGACAATTTATACGGTTTTTGTTCCACTGTGTGTACTGTTGGTTTACATGCGAGTAAATAGAGATGCATAACTCGTGTTCGTGAGAAATGGTATTGAATTCTGAACGTGTTGACTGCATTAGTTCTGATGCAAATGTGTTCACGCGCAGGGTCCGCTTGGTGAATTGATTCTAATGCTGTTGTGTTGTCGACGTATTATAGCAGTCAATACAGTTACATACTTATATAAACCGAATACAAATATATATAATATATTAGTAACCGTACATTTTTTTACAAGATTGCGTTAGAGATAGTTATTTGCATTAATTATGTCATAGCTGCTAATTCAGTAAAAATAAAAATCTAAATTGTAACACGGATACATCTGTAAGAATCCAATTAAACAGCTTTATCTCGTAGTGATTAATTACGACAGAAAAATTGCGGCATCAATTAAATATTAACTTATAATAATGTTAACTTGTAATTATGCGAGCTGTAGCGTTTTTGTAGTTGATAAGTTGTACATTATGATAAGTGAGTATGTATACAAGTATATGTAGTTGTTATTATAAACAACGCTTATTAATATTAAACAGGAAAAATAGTTCAGTGTGTTTCGTTTTATGAATAACATTTAGTTGTCCGGAGATATTTGTATGAAGTCCAGTACACAGTACACTTAAATGACGTTAAATATTTTGTTGAATTTCCCAGTAGCAACAAAATAATACATTACGTTTTCGACAGAATCGGATAAATGCGTTTTAAGAGATAGCAGTATTTCTAAGTAAAACTGCGGGCGCTAATTTACAAAATAGCTTATTATGTTATATTAAAAATAATAAAATTATACATAAATATACAATGGTATACGCAATCGATACCAAAATTTGAAATGTTCAAATAATTCTGCAATGTGATAAAATCCTAAGTTAATATAGATTTATATAGCAACATATCGACCGGTCTATAATAGTTTCGTGAACAACAAACAAAATAAAAACAGACAAACGCCATAATGAGCGGACAGGGAAACTGCACGTTCAAACGTCCATTTATAATTAAGTGCTTTGTTTTGCTGACAGTTTTCTAGTGTGGACGATGACGCCGGGCGCCACGTCGACCCCGATATTAATGAGTTTAATGACGACATTTTTGCCGGTTGGTAATTGAGGTGGCCGTGACCAGTTTTGAGTATCGTACTTGCATGATAAAGAGACTACACATTGCAAAGCCACGCTGTTGACAGTTTTTACTAAGCATGAATGGCAAACTCGGCCTTAACGGTACCACTGTCTCATAGGAGAACGACGTGAAACGACAGATTGATGTCGCGTTTCTTTCGGTGAGTGAGATAGCCGAATGCCCAATACCCCGTACCTCTTCCCATCCTTAATTCTTCCCGCCTCTTTCAAGATTCGATGGTCCAGCGACATATCTATGATGCAATGTGGATATTATTACCAGTTTGCCCGTTTGCCAGACCGACCTATTAAGAAAAAAATATAAAGCATTTGCTATTAATTGTAGTGCAGTCCGGTTAGAATATCCACCGACGACAGAAGTGTATTTATCTCCGGTATTTTTATTCATTGTATGCGACTGTCTCGCCCCATATCAAGATAGGCTCGTCCCTCTCACATCGCGGGACGGAACACAAGTCGAAACGTATGTGTTTTGGTAGCACCTTTGGGTACTCCTTCTAGGAATAAGTTTATGTATGATTGTATACACGGATTAACCAGAAAAGCACACTTAATTGGATCAAGATGAGGTGTCCTTAATCTCCATGTACGATACTGTATCCAAACGAAGATGGATGTCCAACCAGCTACTAAGTTCGCCGAGAAACATAGGTTTCTCCCAAGCATGGCTAAGTGGCCTGGATCCAGCGATTTATTACAATTTATTGGCAATCTGTTTATGATATTTTAATACTCCAATATTGAGATGACACGCTCTGACAAAATGTCATATGGATGTTGTTTATCGAAGTGCTCGCGATAATTCAATCTACGCGTTGGACGATGATAAGCAGTATATATTATGATGTGAATGTAATTCACTAGTCACAGTTCGTGAATACTATAATACTTTAGCTATCAAATTATTCGAGTTTGCGTGAAGTAGCTCATTTTAGAAAAAATATAGCTGATGCAAGAATAAATCTTAAAAAAACTCGTGTAGATGAAGTTTCCAACCATCCTATTTCACAATTTTCGTAGATTATCGGTTAAAAATGTAAAATAGTGTTTGAAGGGCATACACGAAACGTAAATGTGACTCGTGGGAACCATACGTTTCACGTGTACTTATCGAAACACCGGGCGAGTTTTAATACCTTCGGAAATACGAATGTTAATTTGTTGATAAATGTTAATGCTGCATATAACAAGAGCGCGGTGTATTTCAAACAGAAATGTAGCTGGTAGCTGTAGGTAGCTGCTATAACATTTTTATAGGCTGATGGCCTTTCGGATGAGATATTTTAAATGTTTATTTTTTTATACTTAATACCTTGTCACAAAAGAACGATGACTCAAACACTTAACACGAGATATATATCTATATAAATATCCTTGATTTTTTAATACGGTTTTTATATGTAATAAGTACTACAAACATTGATTAAGTCTTAAGAGAATTGCCAAGTTTTTGAAGTGTATGTTTCTAAACATTAGGAGAATTTCTCAAAGTACTGTGGACGCTCACCCACATAAATAAACACACATGTACACATTCACATTTAAACATACATTCACATCAAACAAAAACGCATACGTACATACATTCATATATACAAACATACATACATACATATATACAAACATACAAACATACATACATACATATCTACACTCGTACACACATATAAATTACTGACAAACTCACTGACGCGAGTGACACAACTGGTCGTTTCCGAAATTGTCTGGAAATGCGTTACGGGCTACTACAATAACTGTGCGCCCGAGTTCGGCTAGCTTCACTGCACATGACGTGTGGTTCGGGTGCCCGAACCACATCCGAGGGCCGCCGAACTCGACCGAACGCGCGGAGCAAATGACCAGTCAGACCCTACCCGCGCTGATATACGTTGCTATCTGATTAGACCAGCTGTTTTCGCTATTCGCTCGCTTTAATTCAGTACGCACTGGCTTATAATTAACTTACGTAGTAGTTACTGTATATATGTGTCTTCCATCTTTTGTGCTTGTTTGCTGTTCTTTGTGTGTACGTGTGAACTGTCGCTTACGACCCTTCTGACTATTTTTCTATAGTGTGTGTGGTGAACAATAAACTGTGAACTATCTGTGTACTAGCTTTTACTTCTCTGCTGTACCCTTACATACTTCACGCTATCGAGTACAAGGTACCCACACATCTTTTTATTACTACATTGGTGACCCCGAGGAAAACGCTAGAATGAGCGACAGCAGTGAATCCAACAATACCGTCGAATCACGGAAAGGCGGCGAGACTGGCAACGTCACCCGTCGGGCCAGAAAGGTACGCCCGTCAGCAGAGCGACCTTCATATGACCTTCCAATTAATTTGAAGGTACCGGCATTTTCTCCCGACGAACCGGAAATTTGGTTTGCCTTATTAGAGGGTCAATTTGAAATGTATGGCATAACCGACGACTCTTTTATGTTTTCCAACACCCTCAAGAATTTGGATGCAACAGCCAAGGAAGTAAAGGACATAATTATAAATCCTCCACTTCGAAGGAGGTATGAAAAACTCAAAAGTGAGCTTGTTAGACGATTGACTGCCTCCAAAGAGAAGAAAATGAGACAGGTTCTGACTCACGAGCAACTTGGAGACCGAAAGCCATCACAGTTTCTTCGGCACCTTCAAGATTTGGCTGGCCCAAGCTTTCCGGACGATTTCTTGCGGACCATTTGGTGCGACCGTTTGCCACGAGAGATTCAAACTGTTCTGGCGTCGCAAACCAGTCAATCTTTGGAGCAGCTAGCAGAATTAGCTGATCGTGTACAAGATATAGCTGCGCCTTCCAACGTGGCAGCAGCTTCAGCATGTACCTGTTCCTGCAGTGGGACTTCATCCAGCGAGGTCGCGGAGCTAAAGTTGATGGTGGCACGGTTAGAAGCGAAACTGGAAGAGCGCGGACGTGTTCGTACAACAGCTGACCATTCCAGACCACGGCGCCAGCGATCTTCGTCCCGGAGTAGAACGCGGTCAACGTCCAGCTATCGTCGTGCTCCAACCTGTTGGTACCACCTCAACTTCGGATCCAAGGCGCGGAGATGTCTACAGCCGTGCGACTACAAGCCAGCGGGAAATGCCATGGGCAGTCGTTAATGGCGACTGATGATTGCCCCGCTTCCCCAGGTCGCCTCTTTGTAACCGACCGCCATACGAAGACGCAGTTTTTGGTCGACACAGGCAGCGACCTCTGCGTTTTCCCAAGGTCGCAACTGCGCCAACGTCGAGCACCTACTAGCTACGAACTCATCGCAGCCAACGGGACGACCATCAGCACCTACGGCTACACGGATCTCAACCTGGACCTAGGACTTCGCCGGGTCTACCCATGGCGATTTATTGTTGCGGATGTAACTAGACCTATTTTAGGAGTAGACTTTTTGTGCCATTATAGTTTAATTGTTGACTGTAAACATCAAAAATTAGTAGATAATACAACTACTTTGTCTACTCCAGCTTCACTGGCTATTGATTGTAGTGTCTATTCGGTGAAGGTTCTGACTGGCAATTCACATTACCATCTTTTACTTTCACAGGAATTTCCGGAGATTACACGACCAGCTGGGACACATCGCACGGTACCTCACAACACACAACATCACATCCGCACAACACCAGGCCCCCCCGTTTCATGTTCTCCCAGACGTTTGGCTCCTGATAAGCTGAAGGTGGCTAAGGAGGAATTCCAGGCCATGCTAAACGATGGTACCGCAAGGCCTTCTGAGAGCCCGTGGTCATCGCCTTTACACCTGGCGCCGAAAAAAGATAACGGCTGGCGTCCCTGCGGTGACTACCGACAGCTCAATGCCCGCACAATACCGGATAAGTATCCGATACGTCATATTCATGACTTTGCCCACAATATTGCTGGTTGTAGGATCTTTACCACGATTGACCTCGTTAAAGCCTACAACCAAATACCAGTTTGCGAGGAGGATATACCGAAGACCGCTATTACCACGCCCTTCGGTATGTACGAATTCCCGTACATGACGTTCGGGTTGCGGAACGCCGCCCAGACATTTCAGCGTTTCGTCGATGAAATGATGCGCGGACTGGACTTCGTCTACTGTTATCTTGATGACTTTCTCATCTTCAGCAGGGACGAAGTCGAGCATGAAAACCATCTCCGTCAAGTATTTTCACGGCTGAAAACTTACGGAATGGTTATAAATCCCGCGAAATGCGTTTTCGGCGTCCCGGAAGTTTCCTTTCTGGGATATCACATCTCGGCGGAAGGAACCAAGCCTTTGGACGAGAAAGTTCAAGCCATTCGCGATTTTCCTCCACCGAAGACCGTCAGAGCATTGAGGAGGTTTTTGGGCATGGTAAATTTTTACCGGCGTTTTTTGCCCCATGCCGCAGAAACCCAATTTCCTCTCAACTCTCTCCTCATGGGTGCAGTCAAGGGATCAACGCCCATTACCCTAACTGGCGAAGCCTTAAAGGCCTTCACTAATGCCAAAGAGAGCCTATCAGAAGCAACTCTACTCGCACATCCTAACTGCAATGCCAAACTGGCTTTAGTTACGGATGCGTCGGACGTGGCTATGGGGGCAGTTTTGCAACAGCTACAGGACAATGCTTGGCGTCCGCTAGCTTTCTTTTCCCGCAGACTGAACCCTACACAACAAAAATATTCCCCGTATGATCGCGAGCTTCTCGCGATCTATGAGGCGATCAAATATTTTAGATTCATGCTCGAGGCAAGGGACTTCATAGTTTACACCGACCACAAGCCTATCAGTTATGCTTTCACTGAGAGGAAGCATAACTGCTCGCCTAGGCAGTTTCGGCAATTGGACTATATTTCCCAGTTCACGACAGACATAAGGCATATCTCAGGCAAAAACAACGTCGTGGCCGATGCCTTATCTCGAATCGATGAGCTGGGGGCTCCAATCAATCTAGCCGAACTTGCTAAGTGCCAAGAGTCCGATACTGAGTTGTTTCAATATTTGGATGGCGATTCATCTCTCCGCCTCTCCAAAATACAATTACCCGGGAGTTGTATACATTTGTACTGTGATATGAGTACACCAACTGCCCGGCCCTTTGTAACGAAAAACTTTCGTAGGCAAGTATTCCAAAGCCTACACTCCCTCAGCCATCCTGGCGCTACCGCCACTGCGAAGTTGGTTGCCGAACGATTCGTTTGGCCGGGCGTCAGGAGGGACTGCCGAGAGTGGGCTCGTACTTGCTTACAATGCCAACGTGCAAAAGTCACAAAGCACGTGTCGGCGCCGATAGGGAAATTTGATTTACCTCGTGCACGCTTCAAGCACGTGCATATAGATCTTGTGGGACCCCTTCCCATATCCCAAGGACACCGCTACTGTCTTACGGCCATCGATCGGTTCACTCGTTGGCCCGAGGTGATACCCATACCGGACATCACGGCTGAAACAGTAGCCAAGGCCTTATTATCCGGTTGGATATCCCGATTTGGGTGCCCAGAGCAGATAGTGACAGATCGCGGACGTCAATTCGAGTCCGCACTGTTCCAATATCTGGCAAAAATCACTGGGTTCCAACACAGACGCACCACTGCATACCACCCAGCCTGCAATGGCATGGTTGAGCGCTTCCATCGGCAGCTTAAAGCGTCAATCACGTCCCATGTCAGCCAAAACTGGACTGAAGTCCTGCCTCTAGTGATGCTGGGAATACGCAGCGCATACAAAGAGGGTCTCCAAGCTTCTTCAGCTGAGCTGGTCTATGGAGAGCCGCTAAGACTTTCTGGCGAATTTTTCGATCCAAGCGCGCCATGCACATCTGACATGTCAGATTTTATGGCGCGTCTCCACTCGTTCGCCAAGAAGCTGAAACCAGTGCCGGCCTCCCACCATACCAAATCGAGGATCTTTATTCATAAAGATCTGGTTTCCACCAAATATGTATTTCTGCGTGAGGATGCCTCACGTGCCCCTCTTCAACCGGCTTATACAGGACCCTACAAGGTCTTGGAACGAACCGACAAGGTTTATAAGCTCCTGATAAAAGGAAAACCAGTTACTGTCACAATAGACCGTCTTAAACCTGCCTATGTGACTAGTGACGAGCAGGAGTTGGCACCAGCACCACCTCTGCGGCGCACATTCGTTACGCCTGTCCCAAACACTACTCATTCACAGGACGCAGCGCCACTTTTAAAGACAGTGCCAGTAACCACACGCTCTGGACGCCGTGTCCATTTTCCAGATTTTTATCGCCCCTAGCCAGGTCTCTGGGGGGGAGTGATGTGGACGCTCACCCACATAAATAAACACACATGTACACATTCACATTTAAACATACATTCACATCAAACAAAAACGCATACGTACATACATTCATATATACAAACATACATACATACATATATACAAACATACAAACATACATACATACATATCTATACTCGTACACACATATAAATTACTGACAAACTCACTGACGCGAGTGACACAACTGGTCGTTTCCGAAATTGTCTGGAAATGCGTTACGGGCTACTACAATAACTGTGCGCCCGAGTTCGGCTAGCTTCACTGCACATGACGTGTGGTTCGGGTGCCCGAACCACATCCGAGGGCCGCCGAACTCGACCGAACGCGCGGAGCAAATGACCAGTCAGACCCTACCCGCGCTGATATACGTTGCTATCTGATTAGACCAGCTGTTTTCGCTATTCGCTCGCTTTAATTCAGTACGCACTGGCTTATAATTAACTTACGTAGTAGTTACTGTATATATGTGTCTTCCATCTTTTGTGCTTGTTTGCTGTTCTTTGTGTGTACGTGTGAACTGTCGCTTACGACCCTTCTGACTATTTTTCTATAGTGTGTGTGGTGAACAATAAACTGTGAACTATCTGTGTACTAGCTTTTACTTCTCTGCTGTACCCTTACATACTTCACGCTATCGAGTACAAGGTACCCACACATCTTTTTACTACTACAGTACCATTAGTCAGTTGTACTCCATAATATCCCAGCACACTAGACGTGTCTAAATCAACCGTTTATCTAACTCGGAATATAAAGTGGGTGCGGCATTGAGTCGTGAGCGTGGGAGAGTTACTATGATTTGTTTACACGCGGGCGGCGCGGCGCGGCGCGGCGAGCTCGATCAGCTGTGAGCGTGACGTGGCCGGGCGTGCGCGCGCGCAGCGTCACTGTGACGTACAGTCTATCTCGACAACACAACGATTATATGTACACGCTTCACTTTGTGTCATACTCGTTTTGTATAGATGTTTTAATATTAATTTAATGGTCATCAGGGTGATAATTCATAGCTTAGGATCTATTAGGATATCCATTATTTAGGATCTATAAGGTCTAACCACTCTCAATTGTGCTCTTGATTTTAGAGGAGGCCGATAATTACTTCATTTGACGAAAATCTTTCGCCCGGGATAAAACAGGAAAACGTTGAAGGACAAACCGTTATAAATGCTATAATGAATTTTAAGTAGTATCGGTATCAGGATCAACTATATTCTTTACCGATTCAATGAATGGGCGTTCTTTACTTGGAATCTGACGGCTGGAATGAAAGTCTTTACATTAAAATATAATCTTGGGATCAACGATCGTCTTTCACAAAACCTATTTATTAATCGTATACATTAGAATATATTAAAAACCGCCGTCAAAGATAATGATATGGATATTGACTATGACCCAACAATATTTATGTCATAAACAAATTATTATTCAAATGAATTCAATACTCGAATATGAAGTCAGTTCCCAAACATATTGAGAGCTAATTAAAGTCACATACAAGAAATATAATTTGTATACATTTTTAAGCATACAATTTATACAGGTTATTTATTACGTTTATATCTTAAACTAAGAGTGCGTGATGGCCTATTGGTAAACGGACCAGACGCGGCTGCTAACATGTTCACGGTGGTCGCGGGTTCGAATCCCAGGACACGCTTCTGATTTCGGAGTCATGTGTGTAGGTACTGATAGTCAATCATAAAGCACTTAAACGGCGAAGGAAATCATCGTAAGGAAACTTGCATGCCATAGCGATTTATAACAATTTCTATAATATGTAACTCCGCCAACCCGCACTAGGCCCGCGCGGTGGACTATATTGCCTAACCTCTCTCAACCGTACTCTCGATTGTAGAGGACGCCCGTGCCCTGCAGTGGGACGCATGTGGGCTGATACAGTCAACGAATGTCCAGTTCTTAGCAGACCTAAGCGACTACATCTGTTTGTAGGAGGTTTGAGCTCTAAGCACGCTCCAAAAATCTTTCCAAGTCTGTATCACAGTCTTACTTTAGGGGCTGAGTGTGCAAACTGTATTTTTTTCCAGGAATATTGAGTTGTATTTTAAATTTACAATTGTGCATAAGAACACTCCGCTGAACTAAAGTTTAAAACCGTCTCAAGGGTAATTAGACTTTGATGTTTTCAAATAACGGGTAGCCGGTAAAACCATGTTTATAGTTTATTTATATCGAGTAATGCAGCAAATTAACAGTGTTGCAAACTATGAAAGGAATATAATTCTAGTTAGTACATTTTTAATCCGAAATTGACATTTCGATTACGGAAATATGAAAATTAATGTTTCTGTGAAATACAGTACGACACACCGGAATAATTTCGCAATGCCGAAACCATATATGTACCTACACTCGGCGCATTACGGAACTGAGTCACTGCCACTATAATGATATAGCAATATCGTATTCGTTTTATTCATATACTTTATTGTAAAGTTCAATAAAATAAAGAAATTTATAAACAGATAAATCACTTAAAATTAAAGACATGGTCACAATTGGTAGCCTTATCGCTACCAGCGATCTCTTCCAGACAACCTTTGGATGGATAGGATTATTATGTTATATTAGAGCAACATTATACAATCATGTATTAGGATAACACGAAAAAATTTAAGAGGATACGGCGTGTTTATCAGACTACATAAATTGCTATAGTTGTTAATTATTTATAGCACGTGATTGCGGATTTCCGAAGGGGCAAATTTGACTTAACCCAAACATAAGACTTCGTGTCTCGTATAATGTATTAGAATTAAGGATACGAATGTACCCACGCTTGTATCTGCTGGGTTGGACAGCGGTACAATTACACCCAAATTCCGGAGTGTTTTCGCCTAATGATGATTGCGTTATCATGGGAATGGATGGAAATCGCCCGTCGCAATAACGAGTACAAAAGCATTCGCAGTATTCTGAATCTCGATGCGTAAATCGTTCCCAGGACTTTCAGTTCAACAGCCTTGCTTAATTATTTAGCTTTAATATTATGGGTAGATTGTAAAAATGATGATAGAATTGTTATAAATTGTATTATTCAAACCGCAAAGATTATAGCGTCAGCGGTTTTTTAAAACAAAAATTTGTTAAATTATATTCAATGTAATTGTAATGGAATTTACATAGGGGATTATTTTTGGTAATTCATTTTTTATTTAGTACCTATGTCTTAAATGTTGATTTATGAATGTTTGTGTATGAGTACAAGTCTTTATTAGTAGCGATCTTATGCTAATTAAATAACGTATTGTAGGAACATTAAATTAAATCCTGCCTATTAAATGACATTACGAAGAGTAGTCAACTCGCTAGTAGTTCCAGCTATAAGGAAACTCTTGAATATAAATTGTAAATGCATAAAAGCAGGTGGAATGACAGGAGTCTGGTTTTCATTGGCCGTTAGAAACTCACCCGGCGCGCTCAATGTTAGCGCTTCTTTTGACTGCCGACCTCCGGGTAATTGGGACAGCGCGCCGCGGGAATGACGAGATTTCGCATTAATTTCCGCATTTCGTCTTTGAAGGTATCCGTTGTACGAATAAAAACAATTATGCGTACGTGCTTTACGCTATACTCGCGAAATTAACATCGACCCGTCGGAATCGAACGAAATTTGCATTTAATTTAGTTTTTATTGAAAACATTTTAAAATATTTAAATAAATGTTGTTTAACGAAATAACCTTTGCCCGAAGTAATTTTGTATGAAAATATTTTATTCATTATTTAATAACAAAAACAGTATTCAAATATTCATGACGTTATTTCAATGACCTCATCGTACTATTGAACGTGTTTTAGGAGCAGTAAGCAAGTTATGAACTAAGTAATAACTTATGTGGGGAGTTGCCAAAAATATTTTCGAAATCATACTTTTTGTACTAAGTTATTTATGAGTTCGCGAGCTAGTTTTATATCCAGAAAGCTTTGATGTCGTGGTGTTGTGTTTTTATTTGTAACCGTGAAGTGGTGTTTTCTCAATGTTAGCTCTAATTTTTATTGGTTTCTGAAGTACCTATATAGTTATAAATTTCTTTGCCTTTTTATTTTATTGTGATAAATATTTTACTTTTATTTTCTAATCACTACATAGTATAAAACAAAGTCGCTTTCTCTGTCCCTATGTCCCTTTGTATGCTTAAATCTTTAAAAATACGCAACGGATCTTGATGCGGTATTTTTAACCCTTAATTTCATAACGTATACTATATTATACGTATACTTTAAAAAAATACTGATTCACTCCGTTTGAAAAAATAATAAATTTATTTCTACTATACGATATGGCAACATTTTATCTGTCAAATAAAACTATTTTTCTAGTTTAGATGTTGGAATGACATTAACATTTGACACGTATAAGTTTTTGAAAATGAATCCCCAGCGCCTGTTCTCGGTAATTACCATATTTTTGTTGATTTTTATGTAAAAACATATTGATTTTGCTTTCACATATGTTGCAAAATTATTGATAAATGGAATCACTAACTAATAACTAACTTTCTTGCAATATTTTCAGTGATAATTGACGCTAAAGGTCAACGTATAGCAGGCTATACATTTCGCTATATTATCCAAAGTGAACTTATTAACATTAGTATAGTAGGCTATACATTTCACTTTACTCAAGTAACAAATATCCCTAATATTTGTATATTATACTATACATTTATAACTAAAAGCATCTAGCATGATCTCTTAATACTTGTCCTTTTTTTATTTTTCATTATTTTTAATAACTTAGACTGCAGATTTTTGCATGTCCTATGTCTTTTTTTATTTAACAGCGGAAATCCATAACTAGATCGCTCCACATCCTTGCTTTGATTCCGCCTGAAGATGGTAGATCCGACCTTGGTGGTGATTTTTCAGGAGAAGAAAAGGACGAAACTCATATTTTGAAAATAACGTGTAATTTACGTCTTCTGATACTCATTCGATTGTCTTTTTTTTTGCATTGGCCCCGCATCTGAGGATACAGGTCACTTGATGGTAAGTGATCACTGCCGCCCATGAACGTCCACAACCGTTGGATCATAGATATGTTGCCGGCCTAACAAATCAAAACGGGAAAACGGGGTGGGAAGAGGAAAGGGATGCCCGATACGGCAAACCGGCAACCTCACTCACCCACTGAAATGCGACGGCAAAGATGACATCTTCATGTCGATCTTCTGTGAGACAGCGGTACCATCCCGGACAGCCTGCTCATTCATGTTGAGTCATGACTGACAGCGGTTATTACATTGAACTATATTGACTCGTCTCTTGAAAGATTAAATTCGTTTTCTGAAGACAGTACTGCAATATTTTGACGTAAACAAACCTGTCGTGGTCTGGAGTCAAATTCAGAGGAAGAATATCTATCACCGCATATACCCTAAGAATGTATAACCCCATATACTTCTCTACTACCCCATATAATACTACCAGATACTAACATTCATTGTCAGTATCTAGTAGTATTGTGTAGTTACTTCACCTCCGATTATTTCACAAAATGTTGAATCAGCCCCTACAAATTAGGCGACCTATTCACCAATTACATTAATGCCTTCGTGTTCTTCCAGGAGAAGAGATTTACCGTCTATTCCACCAATATTTCTTCTCTTCCTTCTGATCTTTTTTGTACACCGTCCAACTTAATTGTAAATTTATCCCGTCAGTCAATAAAAACCCCCACTAAAAGATTTAAACGAATGTTTGCCACATCACTAAAGTCTATCCTGTCCATATTAAGGAAAAATATAGGATACCTTCAATGTGCTATTGTTTTCGAAGATAACGTTTAAGCAGAAATGTATCTAAATAAACCTTCTTTGAACTACGTTCTTGATTACTTCTCAGATTATATAATTAATGACATTGTTCATAATTCTAATCAATACTCAGGACAAGAGACTGGTCATTCTATTAATGTTAATAACGCAAAAATACGTGCCGTCATATTTAGATATCGTCATATTTTTTTACAACGAGATGTGGGTTCATTGCCGGAATAATAACTCTAAGAAGATACCAACAAGTTCATAGATTTCTACATTTTGCATAGATAATTCGCTGGTAGACATAATCCATGTTTGAAAATCAGACCTTTTACCTTATTTTGCAATTAATATCAGTTAGGGCTTGGTATACCGAATAAGAGATATTTTTTTTTACAATTATCATAATAAATAATGATTTTTTGCAGTGTTAATATTTCCTACATAATGGTTTTAAGTTGCAAATGTATAGTATATTATACAAACAATCCGATATGTACAATTCTAAGCATAAGATTATGTATAGTATATTATACTATGGGTATAAAAAAAAATAACGGATGAATAATTTTTTTCCTATTTTTTTCTGTCTCTAATGGAATATAATATAACGATTATTTAAGAAAAACAAATAATTTAAAGAAAAATAGATCTTGCCAAATTAAGGGTTAAATAGATAGAGTGATTCAAGAGGAAGGTTTATACGTATAATACGTACATATTATTGTACAGAAATCTATTTGTACCCGGGCGAAGCTGGGCCGGACCGCTAGTTACTACATATTTGCTTTCAATCCAATGGAATATCAAAATTAATGTTCTACTATTGCGTCACGCAATGTACACTAAAGAGGTTTGATAATGACAACCTACCCAGTGACGTCTACAATTCGCATTTCTCAAGTCTCCCCCGACCTTTGGCAAGGTCATCCGTCCATTTAGCCGCAGCCCGCAGCCCATCCTACGGCTATTGCGATATGCGGCCGCCATTTCAAGACCTTTCTGCCTGTAATAGCATATTCTTGCTTGATTCATGCCGGTTGATTACTTGCCCAGGAAATTGGGAGATGTAACGAAGTAACTTCGTATTTCATTGTCAGTATGACTTCAATGATGTATTATGACTCTTAAATGATATTTTTTTTGTCATGTAAGATTCAGTTATTGACTATCTCTTGGGATGAAAAACTAAAGCATACTTCTACCTTAATAATCCTGATAGTCGATACAGTATCCGTGGAACAAATAATGTATTTATTTGTGTTGATGCGGTGATCAAACATACGACCTCTCATTAAATTTAAATTCTTTGAATGATTAACATTTTGATCTATTTGGATCTTGAACTGTGTCAAAACTAATTCCACACTCGAATAAAAAATTGCGTGAATAAAGATTAGTTTGTTTTTTTCAGTAAGTAATGAACGTAGAAATTAATTATACAAACGCAGCTAAAAACATCATATCGCCTTGATTGCAACAGCCGGTTGAGTGCGCGTAACGTGTACATATCAATATCAGCATTACACCCTGCATCGTTTAACTTGATTGAGTATCCACCTTGAATTCGATATTAGCACTGAATGCCAGCGTTATCGCGGCTGCGCTTTACCCCACATACCAGTGTTGCTCAATTTATATTAATTACTAAGCCCTATACATACACGAGGCTTGTCCCCGCCCATTACTCGACGCAGTAAGCTAAAATGGTAGTAAGGCCTAATCTCCTTACATTAGAAATGAAGATCGGTTTGATAAGGCCCTTGTGATTTCTATTTTAATGTTTTACCTATTATAAAATAATTTCATTAATGCTTAATAAAGTTTGTAATGAAGATGAACACAATTGCAGAAAAAAAATATTTTTTTGGCAAGAAGAAACAACATTAAGAGCATTTTTTAAGTTTAGTTGGGTGTTGGAGTCGCAATATTATTTTTATTGTTCTAAGATGAAGAGTAAAGGTAAAATAATGTGTTGCAAATGGCCTTAAAATAAAGATTTGAATGCCTTTTTGAATACTAAGAATTATTTTGGGCAAACATTATGTTTTTAAATACCCCGTTCTTTACTCAAGCCTGGCTCATAATCATTATCCAAAACAATTATGTAAAAACGAAATTTCGGTTGGTTATTTTATATCTGGACCGTGTTGCCAAATTGGACCCTTTTCGTTTAACTACATCCAATTTATATTCAAATTCAAATCACGTATTATGAGAATTGCTGAAAGTTTCTGCTGAGCGATTGTACTGTACAATTTAGCCCGAGTTTGAAAACTGTGGATAAAGTTAGTTCGCTAGTTTAAAAATGTTATTCAAGGTATATTGGTCAGTTGAAGTTAATCCTTTTATGTTTATCGATAAAATGTGTTTTTTACAATTTAAAATTTATTTACATTAGGATTATTAATATACAGAATTAGATTTTCGTAATTTTTGCTACTAAAGTGGCACTTGTATTAAGTTTCCTTGATTTTTACAAATTGCTAGCTAGCTTCCATACTACTTTGTCATTATAATTTTTAATATTTAATAAACAAGTTCTAAATTTGAAGCTGTCAATTTTGTTATCACCTGTCTATAACAGCTTTTGCGTAGGTATTCTACTTTGTAAGTTTTTATGATACTGGACAATGGGCAACACTGGCAGGTGTTACGAAAAGACGTGTTTTCGGTTACAAAATTTTATTTAATTTAGTTTTTAATATTAATAGCTATAAAAGTTGTGTATTGCGCTGGACAAAGAGTTAATTCACTTTACTCACATTTACGCTATTTATGTGACGCAATTTAATAAACACTGCCTGCCGGCACGCACTTAAACACTTGCACTGAGATTGGACTTGCACTTAAATTTATCCGACGTTACTATGGCTACACTGGCGGATATCCAGAGCACTCAGAACAAACTAGAGGAGAGTTTTTCGACGCGCATGGCTCAACTGGAAGCACAGCTGCAGACAGGGGGTGCAGCCAAGGACACCGTCGCTCGAGTGGCAGAAGAGTTCAGAACCTTTCGGGAACTCATGTTGAACATGCTCCGGCTACTGCGGCAACAAATTACGGAGTGCACCAACATGGTGGATGCACTGGAGACCAGGCATAGGCGTAAAGCCCTTCTGTTTCTAGGGGTGCCGGAAGCTGAGACAGAAAATTGTGCCAATACCGTCCTGGCTATCGTCAATGGCACCATGGCACTAAAAGAAATTTCATCGTCCTGTATAACAGTATGCCATCGAATTGGCACTCCGAATAAAGAGCACCACAGGCCGATCCTTGTAAGGTTCTCCAGTTTGATTCACAGGTCCTCTGTGTGGGCTGCAAAGACTAAGTTGAGAGGCTCGCCAACTTCAATCAAAGAGTTCCTGACGAGGTCACGACAAAACATCTTTAGCAAGGCACGTCAGCACTTCGGTATGCGAGCTTGTTGGACTCAGGACGGCGTAATCATTGTTAAAGCTCCAGACGGAAGTCGTAATAAAGTCTCCACAATAGAAGGACTCAATTCCTTAACAGGGAAGTATCCGAATGTGACTGAATCGTTTTCGTCGACAGCACCAAGGAGCCCCGGAACATCATCTACGTCGCGCTCGAATGTGAAGTCGCGTAAGCCATAGTGTTTTTCAATGCTTGATCTGAGTTACGATTACCAGATGTTTTGGATCGTTTTATCTTTACCATATTATTTTATAACTTTTTCAATGACCACACACTGTGTTGTTGTTTAATTTTATAAGTGTCACTATTTTTGCTGTACTGCATATTAGCCTACCCTCTTTATATTTTTATTTTTTTTATGTCAATACTCGGTTAAAATGTTGCGTTCCAAAACTAAATATTTTCCATTCTATTTTGTATTTTTGTTTTTAAATTTCTTTTTTTTTCTAATTTTATTTATATTTTTGTAACTCATTTTCCTTATTGTTTTTTTTTTCTCATGTTTTAATTATTACTGTGTTTGAGAGTGTTAGCTGGCGGGTGGTGCAGTTATGACTGGCTTTTGATATATTTCATAAAGTAGTATTAAAATTAGTGTATATTTATCATATGTATAGTGTGTATATTTTTTTTTGCATACTTGTTCGTATATATGAATTCAGATAGCTCATATTATTCTGTCAATGAATCCAATTCCACATGCAGTGATGATAGTTTCTGTTCAACTACTGATGAACCTGGACATCTGGTACGTGAAATATTCAACCGTCAAGGTTGTCTCCACTTGAACGTTTGCCATATCAATGCGCAAAGTATACCAAGTCATTATAATGACTTAATGACAACCTTCAGCGACACTAACGTTCATGCCGTTCTAGTATCCGAGACTTGGCTCAAACCTCACCTTCCTTCGGCCATTTACCCTCTTCCCGGCTTCATTTTGATCAGAAATGATCGGATTGATCGAAGGGGGGGTGGAGTGGCGATTTATCTCCGTAGCGATTTTCCATACAAAATTTTAACTTCCTCCTGTTCCCGTTGTGATACTTCTGCTGAGTATCTGTTTCTAGAGGTTTGGGTCAGGGGAGTGAAATCCATACTTGGAGTGGTTTATTGTCCTCCTGCAATAGATTACTTCTCCAGTCTTGAACTAGTTCTGGAATCTTTAGGGTCGGATTACGTACACCACATCATCATGGGAGATTTCAACACCAACCTCCTTGTTCCATGTTCCACACGTTCCCGTAAACTCCTTGACATTCTCGAGTCTGCCAGTTTGCATGTCCTGCCTCTACAAGCCACTCATAACAACATTGATGCAGATGACACCTGGCTCGACTTAATCATTACTTCTGCCCCTGACAGTGTTTTTTGTCACGGTCAATTTCCCGCTCCTGGTTTTTCCCACCATGACCTCATCTACGTTTCATACACCCTTAAACCCCCTAAATCCCATCCTAAGGTATTGTTCTTGCGTTGCTTTGGTCGCATGGATCCAAAGAAGTTGTCTGCGGATGCTGCACAACTTTGCTGGGATGAACTGACAGCGGCTACTAACATTGATAATAAAGTGGACATTTTTAACACCCGTGTTCAGGCGCTGTTTGACATCCATGATCCCGTCAGGAAGGTCAAATTAAAACGAACTCCAGCTCCTTGGATGACGGATGAGGTTCGAGCGATGATGAGGCGCAGAGATCGGGCATTTCGAAAATTTAAGCGATGCCGTTCGGACGACAGCTGGACTCTTTATAAGGCCGTAAGAAATCGCTGTAATCAGGTGATACGAAACACTAAACGCCGACACATTCTCGATAACATCACCTCCTCTTCATCTGCTAATATCTGGAAGTTCCTTAGGACTCTAGGTATTGGCAAGCAGAAAGACACTAACTTCCAACAAACCATTGGCTTAGATGATATTAATCGTCACTTCAGCACATCTTCTCCGATGGTTCATCAAGCCAAATGTCGTTCTATGAAGTTTATTGCTAACCTCCCCAAGCCTGACATAGATTCTTTTAGTTTTTCTCCAACTACACCGGATGAGATTAAGAAGATAATCATGTCCATAAAGTCTAATGCTGTGGGCTGCGATAGCATAAGCCGTCGCATGATTACTACAGTATTAGAACATCTCCTCTCCCCTCTTTCCCACATTATTAATTTCTCTTTTAGCAGTGGTGTTTTTCCGTCCTTGTGGCGGAAAGCCTATGTTATTCCTCTCCCTAAAATTTCAAACCCTTCCCTCCCTACCCACTTCCGACCTATATCCATCCTTCCCTTCCTATCCAAAGTGCTAGAAGCCTGTGCCCACAAACAACTGTCCAAATTTGTGTACTCCAATAATTTATTGAGCTCGCTGCAGTCTGGATTTAGGCCTGGCCATAGCACCACTACCGCTCTCCTCAAAGTAATTGGTGACATTAAAGCAGGCATGGAGGACACCAGAATCACCGTGTTGGTGCTGGTTGACTTCTCGAATGCCTTTAATAACGTCAACCATGACATCCTCTTGTCCATCCTTTCCCATCTCAAGATCTCACCAGTTGCGTTGGAATGGTTCACATCCTATCTTCGAGGGCGCCGGCAGTTGGTGCGCATCAATGACTCTTCGTCAGATTGGTGTGACCTAGAATCTGGTGTGCCTCAAGGCGGTATTCTTTCTCCTCTTCTATTTTCAATTTTTATTAATCTCGTAACCCAGAATCTTCAATGTTCGTATCACCTCTACGCCGATGACTTACAGCTTTATGCTCAATCTGGTGTGGACTGCTTGTATACAGCCATTGCCAAAGTTAATAGGGATCTGGGGTATATTAAAAACTGGTCGGATAATTTCGGCATATCCGTAAACCCGCTCAAATGTCAGGCTATCTTGGTTGGTAGCCAACGTATGATGAACAGAGTCGATTTATCAACTATACCACCGGTTACCTATGATGGGTCACCTATTGCATGGTGCTCTGTCGTGAAGGATCTTGGGCTACTAGTAGACTCTACACTAAGCTGGCGACCCCAAGTTATTTCTATAAGTCAGAGAGTCACCAGTGTTCTCCGAATGCTTTATCGTTTGAAGAACTTTCTCCCTGTGAAGACCAAAGTAATGCTTGTTCAAACCTTAATCTTCCCTATAATTGACTATGGTGATGTATGCTACTATGACCTGAATGCAGATCTTCTCAACAAACTCGACCGCCTTCTTAATAACTGCATTCGATTTATCTACAATCTTCGCAAATACGATCATGTATCTTCTTATCGTTCCCAACTTCAGTGGTTACCCATTCGTCAACGCCGCAGCCTGCGCGCTCTCACTACGCTCTTTTCTATATTAACATCTCCAACTGCACCATCTTACCTGTCACATCACTTTCAATACCTAGGGTCTAACCACGATAGAAATCTCCGCTCGTCTCATAGTCTCCTTCTTCAATGTCCAACCCACAGTTCTGATTTTATACACTCCTCCTTCACGGTGCAATCCATTCTTTTATGGAATTCCCTCCCACTCGAAATTAGAGCGGCCACTAACCGTTATGTTTTTAAGGTAAGAGTTCGGGAACTATTTCTTCAAAGTTGCTAAATTGACAGATTAAGTAAGTTCTATATATTGTTTTATGTATGTATGTTTATATATTTATATATATGTAGATATATATTATGTTGTATGTATAATGTATGTATGTTCATTTTGTTAGTCCAGTGTACACTTATTTAAATATTTTATCTTTTTTTTTTTTTTTCTCCCCTTTCTAAATGTAAATAAAACCTGCTGTACTCCATTTCTGCTTCACCCAAAGGTAGACTGTTAGAGAATGCCCCTGGCATTAAGTCCGCCTGTATACTGTTTGGTATATAAAGTTAATAAAATAAAAAAATAAATAAAACAATGTTACTTAGATGTTACCCAACTAAAACTTGAAACGTTTTGCACTAGGGAGCTTCGAAATGGAACCATTGTATTTAGTACTTACTACACGGTCGTGAAGTTAGAAGATATCGTTAGGATTTTAGAGTTTCTGAAAAAGATAGTTGCAAAATTGACTATAACTGACGGAAAATTTCTGTGAACTCCATAGACAAATCTATGTGTCGTTGTACACCTGTCTACCTATACCCAGAGATAGGCGTGACGGTTTTTGGTTAAACCACACAAACGAACATTACATTAATCCAAGCACTCAGAGCTTCATCATTCATTCCACGTGGTTTCAAAATTTGCATTCTCACTTTCATTTGTGTTGAATAATTTTAGAATTGGCACAATTTCACTTTTAACCTTTAGTTTACCTATGCCGGCCGCGCGCGGAATATTATACGGATTTGTAAACCTCGTATCTGGTGTTGTTTAGAACGTGGGAAATTTGCGATTAAAGGCTTTATGCTCGTATGTTTCCTTTGAAAATAATTATAATAAATTGCCACAGTTGGTTATAACGCCGACTATGATATAAGGGTTCGATCGCCGTAAGTAGATTGGTCTCTATATTCAAAGTGTCATCAACATCTATTTGTTTTATTGTTGTTTTTTACTTGAAATACTCCATTATATTTAATACACAAATGATCAAATTTCAATGTTTTTTATTATATATCTCATGATAACATTGCTTTGGTTATTCGAATAAATAATGATACACGTCGCAATGTGTTGACACATTGTAAACATTCATCTTCTTATAAGTCACATGCGTTCACGCTTTCAACTTGTTTTGATACACATCGAAAAATACGTTCTCTTTTATAATTTTAACATAATTAGTAAGCAATTTACTGCTTCGTATACATGCCCAACCTTCCAATATATGGTTGATTGTAAAGCTTTGTCGAGTTGTCTATTTAAATCTATTTCAATCAATATGTCTCTTCTTGATACGTACACAGTTATCCCCATGGCTGTGTCAGAAACACTGAGCTATCATCCGCAACGAGGTTGTTGGTTGGTTGTTGTTGTTGTTGAGGTATTGTTCAACGAGGAGATTGTTTTGGTAGATTTCATGATTATCAGCTATTTTTGTACACCTTTATGGTAGATGAATGTATTTCCAAAACAGATATTGTCGTAAGAATGATGTAGAGTCAAATTATCTTTACTTAGTGTAATAACCTACTGTGGTAGTGAGGTATTGAAGTGTACATACATATATAAATGTATATATGTACACGTTGTGGGTATCGGGACAGCTGTGACCGCACCGCACACCAGATATCGTGTTTCCGGCCCACTCCTCAACCGTGGGGATTCGCCAGCATTAACTAATGCACCTCATTCTTATCAAAAATATAAAAACTTTTACTTTACATTTCGGATATAAGAACAGGAAATAAAACTAGTCTTGGCACTTTAAGTACCTAATTATCTTAGGTAATAACTTTTTTCTTGTAACCTTGTGGGTGTTGGTTATTAGTAATTGTTTCAACTTTCAATGTATTGATTAGATCTATGTGGTACGTATTTATGCAATGATTATATTACAAATTGATTTTATTAAATTTAACGCTTGATATTGTGATTAATTTATTTGGCTACACTTATTATTCCATTGGTTTAAATTCAAAGTATCACTCGTGGATTTGTTTTCAAACAGTGCCTTTACATTTATAAACCAATATAACATGTGGGTTTAATCTAAGATAATGGCTTCATAGATGAACTTCAGAACTATAAACCGATGTACGATACACAAGTGACGGTCACGTGCAGTGCATGCATTTTCCTTTAAAAAAGCTAAAGTAAGCCAACACTAACGAATCGCGTACACATTGAATATCCCGCGGTATGCGTGCATGTATTCAGCGCGTATAGCTCAACTACTTGTGCTCCGTACAGTCGGCTCGTTTGAACCGCGAAGCCCCACGTAGAGGCGAAATGAGGCCGTGTGCCGGAGTCCCCGCTATTTGCGCTAAGTTCTCTCCAGCTGATGGATATAAAATAAATTATGTTTGCAAAATGTCCGGGTTGATATAGAGGCGATAAATGTTTGCACGTCTAAGGAGAGTACCTGAATTGGTGGAATTGCTTTGTTTATCCACCTTCTTTTCTCTATATTTAATTATGTCACGCTGTGCTTTCGATATTTCATCAGACGCGCAATATTAGGATATTTTATCACGGTTATACGTTTTTGTGTACATATTCATTGCGTTATACAATTTTCTGAATGTGATATCTTGCTATAAGTAATAAGTCTTCATGGGTATTTCAATTATTCAGAGTTGCAAAGGTATAATAACCTATATGAAGTCCTTACTACTAAGTTTAAAATGTCTTTATTTTCTATGTAAAGTTTCTTAATCCTTATTTAAATTTCAGTTATATAAAACGAGTTTTCTCAAAGCTGGCACGCGAGAAAATTAGCTTTCTATTCAAGCATTTGCATAGAAACATTATATTAGTGTGGTTTTACATTTCATACCAATTTAATATAGAACTGTTTGTTTTTATCAACATCAGGCACGCAATAGAACGAATAAACAAATGCAACATAAATAACTCTACGACAAAAACTTTCTTGAGGCACAATTAACTGTCTTTCTTATAATATCGACGAGCGAATTTATTGGCCTGTTCATTGTTTTCAAGCAATTAATTTCTGCATAATAGGTGAAGCACCGACCGCCTAACGATTTCCGGACGGTGCTAGGTTCGAGTGCTGTGTTTCTCTCTAAATATAAATCGGTGGCATTGTTGCGCAATGCAATAATAGAAGAGATAAATTTTATTATAATGGTTTAATTACATTTACAAGAACGTTTTGGGTTACGACAGAGTTTCTATATTTAGGTCGATAGAGCGTATCAAAACTCACTGGGATTTGTGACAAACATTAATGATGTTGTATTGAAAACAAAAACGCAAGCAGATCAATTTCGTAACTGATATACGTAGATAAATTATTGCATCAGACACACAATATACACTCATGTGGATTAGAGTAAAACAACAGTATATAAAACGAAAATTTCTTATTTGATCTCGTCTTACCTTGATAAATTATAACGATAAAAAAATTGAAATAACATGCAAAGGTTCATTTTGTTAATTTACCTAATTCTATGAATGTCACTGAAAATGAATAATTCAATAATTACAGACCATAGAAATATTTTAGAATCAAGTTTTATTATTTACGTTTACTTAAAGGCGACAAGAAAATAAATAAAAATAATATGACCTAGGTCCTTTTTTATTTCTTATCTAGATTAGTTTTGCTCTACATTTATGAAACTAGGGTAAGAAAATCCGTTAACAAACTAAAAAAGTAATAAGTGGTTGCTGGCTTGTTGTGTATTACCTACACTTAAACCCACCAAACCACTGACAGTTGTTCTTGTGCATAATTCTGTCATTCGAAGAGAACCGATAATGTAAGTCAAAAATCTTAAAAATTTCATTGGATATTTTTTACATCACGGTCTTAAAAGCCATTATTGGTATTGCAGATCCGGCGTATGAAAGCGACATTTTATTGATAAAATAATTCGTTGTCCCTATACACAGCCAATGGCAAAGATAAGGATATTTTAGATGTACCTTGGCCGAGTTTTATGTACCTGTCATAAATACTCTCTCCTTCTGAACGTTACGTAAACCTTTGGAGCGGGCCTGTGTTTTTAATATTTTACAAATTCAGTAAATCGATGCGACAGTGGCTGTTCCGAACACTTTGTGTTTGAAGTCGCTTGTAGAGGCATTGTAGCTTGTGCTTAGTAGTAACTATTTCTTTTTTTAAATTATCATCTTGATGAGAAATTGTTTGTAATTGAAACACAAATGTGCAAAACGCTTTCCTTTAGTTTTTGTAGGCAAATAAAATATGTATGTGCTATATAGGATTGCAATATATTTTCAACGTTTGTTATGTTAATAGCTAATGAAAAAATCACGCACGCACTGAACATAAAATGTAATACATAAAGTGTATCGACAATTCGCACAAATACAACACTAATTTTTGCAATAATGAATTTAACGCAGACGTTTGTTCACGACATCGCAGTTGAACGTCGGCGGCCTTCAAGAGCCTCGCGTCGTTTTTCTGGTTCTAGTTATCTTGAAACTTGGCCTAGTGTACTTGTTTTTTTTTTTTCATTGAGGTCACGCGCTCTGCATGAGACCCGTCCGCGCGTCACCCACACTCCCTGCCGCACTTTATGCCTGCCTTGCCCAGAGCTCTCGTGTTCGCTATTATTCACATAGCTGGACTAAAGAATGACTTGCTAATTACTCGTCGAGGCTTTCAATTTTAAGACTTGGTTTTTATGTATTAAATTTAGTGCGCAGCTGTAATGTAAATTAGTATTTGTTGGTATAACGGCAACGAAAATATATGATTTGTGAAAATTTCAGCTTCTAGCTATCACGGGGGACAGACAGACAGCGGATGCTTAGTAATAGGGTTTTTACCTTTTAGGTACGGGTTCTTAAAAATTAACCTACATATTTCCTCGTAACGTGTCGCGAAACGTTAGGTTAGAAACAATTCACAATTGTTTCACTTGTAAGTGGATTCACGAACAGGCGCCTTATGTAACAATACCCATTTCAAGTCAATGGGCGTATTAGATTCGGAGAAAAATAGACGTGACATACAAACGGACAAACACAAAGGATACCCGATTTTACATTTAGATAGGAAAACCTGAAAACCACCGATATGCTGACATTGACATAGTTGGCCGCGCGGACTTCCTGCGCTCACCCTAAATACCATTTGCTTTTATTTTGTTCGCTAGTGTGGCCCGCGCTCGATCCTGTTTCGGTAGCATTTTGTGGACTTTTCAATATTCGTTTTGTTGCAGGTTTATTCGCCGATCTATCGGCACATTTGAATAGATGCCGTTTTCAAGTTTTGTTTGGCCTACAATGCGCAGATTGAAATATGTATTCCTATTTACACTTGCGTGTTTTTACACTTCGTAATAGGATATGGATGTTTTGTTTCTTTTTATACCTCTTTCACACCGTCGGGTATTTTTTCGATCGATTACTGTCGGCGGTTGGCGGTTTGGATTCATTTTTTTATGGAATATGTCGCCAATTAAGGTTTAGCGTTTGTAGTGCGCGTTCCGTGAGATAAGGTTGTGGTTTGCGTGTGCCGCGCCGTTTACACTGGTCCGTGGTGTACAGCGGCTATAAATATTGCAGGTTTGATCATCACGCCGCCCACGGGAAATTGGGTCCTCCCCGCGCCTATATCATTATTTTTGCTACATCTATGGATGTTGCTTTATTACTCGGACCATTCATGCGATAACGGCGTTTACGGTTCTTTGTAAGTTTCCGAGTATGTTGGAGAATACTTTATATGGGGCCATGCGGAAAGATATGGATTAAGCAGTAGCTTTGTATTTTTCTTATTTTATAATTGTTATTCTATTTATCATTGTTGTTGTATGCAATCGTTTCCCAGTATTATATTGCATAAGTTTGTCTTTGCACTCTAAATTCGCCGCATACATAATTCAACCATTTAATATAATTATTCTGTCTTTATTCAAAATTTTGCTGCTATTAATATTACTATCGAGCAAACAAAACTCCAATCGCCCTTTTCACACAATAATTACACGTTTTCCAAAAAAGATCCAAACGGCATCCTGTCGTGACGTCGTCGATGGCGTAATACCATGGAGGGTGTGTTGAAGCCTGCAGCGTCGAGTTATAGGGCGGAAACGAAAGTTTCGGTGCCGACGCCCCCCGCGCACCCCGCGCCTTGCCCCTCGCACGCTATTACCACCTATCTGCTGCGATATTTGTAGCTTTTTTGCTTTATAAATTTCGATGGGTGTAAGTGATGGAATCGGGATTTTTTTATATGATTTTTAAAGGTATAAAATAATAGACGGTAGTTAGTTAACTTGGTTGTGCATAAAGCATGACTGTGTGGTTGTCGGCAAACTAAATGTATTATTAAACGTTTTTAGGGAATGTTATGTAGTTGAAGAACTAATCATTTTAATGTTTATATTGATTAGCAAACTTGGTACATTGTTCAATATTTTAATTAAAGCGAGTGTATTTTCATTTGAGGCTAAATTATATTCACTGCGGAACATAGGCTTAGTCCATGGTTCCTTTTGGCGGGGTATTTCCAATAATCACTACGATTCGCAGGCGGGTTGGTGAATGTAAGACGTAGTTTCCGCGCTAATGACGTCATAAAACCGTCGTATTTCATCCACGCCATAATTGCAGTGGTTATTCTGCTGTCGGACGATTCTCAAAATATAAAAAAGTAATGTGTTATTGTCGTTTAAAAAAAGCATTGACTGAACTTAAGTAGTTGCGAAATAAAACAAATTTTCCTACATAGTCTGCAGTTTAATAATATTAAGACCAATTCCAAAACGGTTACTTTTGTGTTAGGTTTTTCGTTATTCACTTTGTGAGTTTTTCGCTCTAAAAACCACGATTTGCCTCAGATAAGATGCTTTCCCGAATGGATTTAAGTTAGGCGGACGCAAACTTATTTAAGCAAAAACTTTTTACGAGTGTAAATCCTGTTCTGCCGATCCCAAGTGCGGAAGGACGACTAGATAAAAATATATTATTTACATCGATCTCACAATCGAGAAAGTTTTACTAATGTTACACATAAATATTATTAAATATCAGTTCAAACCGAGTTCAACGCGAAAACTGAACGGTTAGCAAACGCGTGTTTGTTGAATGGACAAAATTAACAGATTCGTACGAAAATTCGTTTCGTAAACAATCTGAACGCAAACGAAAACCGTGCTTTATCAGACGCTAGCTTTGCATACATTATATTGCTGCCGGGGCGTCTAGTGTCGTGGTGCTCTCATAATGAATGTAAGATAATGTATCTGAATTAAAATTTCAAATGCATGCTTTAAGCAATAACTAGCCGTGTTCCGACTTGAGCGTACCGCGATGTTATCGCATCTCAACGTATAGGCTGTGCTGAGGGTTCTCAAACTGGACGACGTAGCACCAAGTTTTTAGTGAGAATGTAAAAGTCTTAAAGAAAATTTCTGAAGTCTGGAACTGTAGAATGTTATGGAAAAGAATCCGATTTTAAAGTTTTTTAAATTTCGAATGTTACCTTTTATTATGCAATCTTTTAAGTCTTCGATAGACGTGTATTTTAAATAATAGCTGATTGAATTTTGCCACAAATTATAATTTAAAAGCTCGGATATGTGGGGGTAAGTTTTAATACTCCCATATTTTAAAGTTTTTACATTATCATGAAAATCACCATTCAAGTAAGTTTGAGAACCTCTGAGCTTTACATGCCCCGGCTAGCGCTGTACGTCCAATGTAAAACACGAAGATACCAATCAATTTTATGGATTAATCATTTTGATACGCAAATAGTTGTTATAAAACGCACTTGTGAACAGTTTAACGATGCACTAACCTTACTGTAAAATGAGATTATTTTGTAACACAAGATTGATGCGCGTTGTAACTGTATTTGGAAATTGTCTGAGAAATCATGTGTGTAGGCGTGCGGAGGTCGGGAACCCGGAGACGGGCACCAACGTTCCGCCGCGACTTCACTGGGTGAGAATCCGAGTCCTCAACTCGGGCGCCGGAGCCCAGCGTATGCACCCCCTGGTGCGTGTTCGGGCACTCTATTTGACGTCTAGCCTCTAGGAATGTCGCTCCGAAAGGTGCGGTTTGTATAGGACGGGCAACGTAATGAAACGCACGATATAAAATATACGCGGAATCGACCACGCCCCGCCCTATGGTAGCCCCGGAGTACACGACCGTAGTGACGTCGGCAAGCAATGTCGCAGTCCGGATCGCTTCGTACTTCGGGCTTCTCTTCAGTCTTCAGGGTTTTTCCCAGGCTTCTTCAGGTTTCTTGTTGCTTCGAGTATCTTCAGGCTTCTTCGTTTCTTCCTCGGAGAGCTCTTCTGGATCCAGTGAATTCTCATTTTTGCTTGCCAGCTTAAGTACTCCGAGGCGTTACCATAGGGAGACCCCCGTAAAATGTTCCTAATTTTGGGTCCATTTTTACTTCGGGGCGCGGTCATTTTCCTCTTTATTTCCACAAGTATCCTATTCTTAACTACTTGTCATACATCGTTAAATAGGTCTCGTCACGCCCTTTAAAATGACATATAAATCATTAATGTGCGAGCGGTGGGTGCGAAGCTGTTCAATAAAAACATGTCAAAAAACAATAAAAATGCACCCAATCCGCCCACACATACTGGGATCGTGGCGTGACGAGACCTTACAAAATGCGTTCTGTGTACTACGCCGGGTGATGTGCGCGTGCGTCGTCAACATTCTCCCCCTCGTGCGCAGCACCTTCTTCTTCGTCGGACGACGCCGCCGCTGCTGCCGCCGGGACGAGGAGCACCGCCTTGGTGCTCGGTCGCCGCAGCACGCCGTTCGCCGTCCGCACCTCGACGATCCTCGTTCTTCCGTCGGGTCCCCGGTGCGCCGCGATGATTTGGCCTCTGGGCCACACACAGCGCGGCAGTGCGGAGTCCACTATGAGGACCGTGTCCCCGCACTGCAGATCGCGCCCGTCGCCTGACCGCCCGGCGATTCTTCTCGGCAGGAGAGTGGGGAGGTACTCCTTCACCCACCGACTCCAAAAGTGGTCGGTGAGCCGCTGCGCCACCCTCCAAGTCTTCTTGCTCGTCGCGTCTTCGTCGGCGAACACTCCTAGTCGACGAGCTCCGCACGACCTGCCTATTAAAAAATGGTTGGGCGTTAGGGCTTCTTGTGCCGGGTCATCTGCCTCCACTAGAGGCCTCGAGTTCACAATGTGTTCTGCCTCCGCGACCAGCGTGTGCAGAACCTCTTCTTTCGGGCACCGCTCCCGTAGCGTTGCCGCCAGCGCAGTCTTGATGGAGCGAACCAGACGCTCCCATGCTCCTCCCATGTGGGGCGCGCCAGGCGGAATAAACTTCCACCGCACGCCCATTTCCTCGGCCGCCGTCGCCAACGCTTCGTTTTTCAGGCCTTCCGCCGCCTCCTGTAACTCCTTATTTGCGCCCACAAAGTTCGTGCCGTTATCACTATAGATAGTGACCGGCATCCCTCTCCTTGCCGCCATTCTTCTCAGGGCCAGTATCATTGAATCTGCCGACAGAGACGCGGCCAGTTCCACATGCACGGCCCTTGTTGTCATGCACGTGAACAGCGCGCCCCACCTCTTCTCGTGACGCCGCCCGACGGTGACGGTCATGGGCCCGAAATAGTCCACCGCCGCATGAGTGAACGGTGGGGCCCCGTGTTGTAGTCGTTCTGGAGGCAAGTCTCCCGTCGGCGGTTCCTGCGGCTGACCCCGTCGCACTATGCACCACTGGCACTGGCGCGCGACGTGGCGCACCGCTGAGCGCAATCCTAGCACCCAGAATCTCTGCCGCAGCTCGTTCAGGACAGTCGCGTGGTTTCCGTGCTGTAACAGTTCGTGAAAATGCTGTATTAACAGTTTCGTTACGCGGTGACTACCGCCGAGCACGATGGGCCTCTTGTAATCCTCGGTGACGCCGGTGGCCGCATCTATGCGCCCGTGCATCCTTATGAGCCCATCGTCTCCTATGTTGACCGCCAGCCCTCTCAGCCTGCTGCTCTTGTGTAGCGGCTTCCCGCTGCGAATGCGACCAATATCCTCTTCGAATTCTTCTTGTTGGCTCCTCTTCAGCAGCAGCCTCTCCGCCTCGCGTATCACGTCCGGGTCGAGCGGCAGCAGGTTTCTGCTCATTCGCTCCCGAACGGTGGTCTTCTTTTCTGCCGCTCCTTTCTTTTGATACGGTTTCCAGGCAGGGTCTTGCTCCGCCCTGTTCACGGCACCAACCGCATTCTTCTTTCGGCACAGTCGCACGAACAACAACACCCTCGCGGTGGCCCTTACCAATCTGGTCCACCGCGAGAATCTTTCTGGTGATGGCGTCGCGAACTTACTCGTTTTTTCTCTAACGGCGGTCGTTGTTTGCGTCTCTTTCTCTTCCCCTGTTCGTTGAGCCTCGAACTGACGGGCGCGAGGCCACTTCTTTTCGGCCTCGCGCAGGAAAGCCGGACCCTTGAACCATCTGTGGTCCGCGCCGAAATTCTTCGGAACTTCTCGTGTCGCGTCGTCGGCTGGATTCTCCTTCGTGGGCACCCAGCGCCATTGTTGTGGTTTCGTTGTGTCCTCGATCTCAGCCAATCTGTGAGCGACGAATGGCTTAAATGTTCGCGGATCGCTCTTGATCCAAGCGAGGACCGTGCTCGAGTCCGTCCAGTACGTGGTCCTGGTGGCCACTAAGTCGAGCTCTTCCTTGACGGACTGTGCCATGCGGGTCCCCAGCAGCGCGGCTTGCAGCTCCAACCGCGGCACGGAGACGGGCTTCAGTGGCGTGACTCTCGCCTTGCCGGCGAGCAGCGTGACGTCACCCTTGTCCTCTTCCGTCCGCTGTCTCCAATACACCGCGCACGCGTAGGCCACTTCGCTGGCGTCGGTGAACACATGGAGCTCCCCCTCGTGTGCGGTGCGCGTGATGCACCGCGGCAACCGTAGGTCTTGCAGCAGGCGCAGGTTGTCGATGTACGTTCCCCATTGCTGCTCTTCTTCGGCTCCGATGTGCTCGTCCCACCCGACGCCGCTTCTCCATATGTCTTGAATCAGCCTTTTTCCCTGTATGAGGATCGGGGCCGCCAATCCTAGTGGGTCAAAGGTTGACATGACCACGCTCGTTACTTGTCGCTTTGTCGGCGTCGCTCCTTCGTAGACTGCACTCGCTGGGCGCGCTCGGAAGCCCAAGCAATCTTCCGCCGGGAACCATCGGAGCCCCAGCGCGCCTTCTTCTTTGGAGCCCAGCTCCACCTCGCCGTCCTTCGAGTGCTGGCCAAGTGCAGCCAGCACGCCTGGTCTGTTCGACGCCCAGCTTCTTAAGTGGAAGCTCGCGGCGCGGTGGATCATGTCCACCTCCTTTGCCGTCCGGATGGCTTCTTCTTCGCTATAGAAGCTCTGCAGATAATCATCCATATAGTGGTTCTTCTCCACCGCTGCAGCTGCCTCCGGATACTTCGTCTTGAATTCGGCCGCGTTTCTATTCTTGACGTAGATCGCGGCGCTCGGTGAACAGGCGGCACCGAAGACTAACGAGCTCATTCGGAACTCTTTCGGCGGCCCGTCCCTCTTGTCTTGCCTCCACAAGAAACGAAGGCTGTCGCGATCTTCGTTCCTTACTTTTATCTGTAGGAACATTTCCTTTATGTCCGCTACCACCGCGACAGGACGCTGTCGGAACCTTAGTAGCACGCCGAACAGTGACTGTAGCAGATCCGGTCCGGGTAGCAGCGCGTCGTTGAGGCTCTCCCCTTCGCATTTTGCAGCCGCGTCGAACACCAGCCTCTTCTTTCCCTTGGTCGGATGCGTGACCATAAAGTGCGGCAGGTACCACACTCTCTTGCCCGTCGCTGGTCCCGCTTCCTCGGCGTACCCGTTGTCCAGCAGGTTTTGTATCTGACGCTGATACTCTTTCTTCAAGTCCTGATCTTTGTCAAGCTTCTTTTCTATGGACTTCAATCTGTTCTCCGCCGACTTGTAGTTCGCCGGCAACACCTTGTCCGCCTTCTTCCAGAGAAGCCCAACCTCGTAACGCCCGCTCGGCGTTCGCCTGGTGGACTCCTCCAGCTGTGCCAGGGCTCTGGCGTCTGCGTCTGTCGTCGGTCTCCTCGGTTGCACACCAAGCGATTCCACGGCGAAGTGCTCCTTGACCAGCGCCTCCAAATCGTCCTCTCGAGAGGAGACGTGTGCGCATCTTCCGAAGCGCACGGCCTGCGCGCTTCTCCCATCTAAGCCGTGGAGCACCCATCCCAGCAGAGTGTAGGATGCCACTGGCTGATTCTTGTTACCCTTTCTGGTGCTTCTAGACACTATGAGCTCCCAGTTGTCCTGGCCTATTAGCAGCCTTGGAGACTGTTCTTCATAGTACAGCTGTTCCGCTATTTTCTTGAGGTGCGCGCATTCCCGCAGCCTCCTTCGGTCGAGCCTCTGGGGCGTGAGACTGATATCGTCTATCGTTCTCACGCCCTTCAGCAACCTCATCTTTTTCTGGTGCGCGCCCTTCAGCTGCACGTCCAGCTTCATGGAGTCCTTCTTCGAGACTATCTTGCCTCCGACGGTCTCCAGAGTGAGGTTCTCCCGCGGTCCCTTGAGTCCAACCTCTTCCGCGACTGCAGAGTCGAGAAGGGTAACCGTCGACCCTTCGTCCAGTAGAGCCATTATCTTCTTTGTTCCTTTGGGCCCGTGTATGATCACCGGGACCATCTTCAGGAACGCTCTCGCTCCCACTGTCGCGTTCACCGGAAGGCGCACGTTGTTTGCCACTTCTTTGGCCGCTTCTTCCGCTGCCTCTTCTCGGCGCACCGGGCTCCGCTCCTCGTGAAGCAGTATGTGGTGCGCGCGCTTGCATTTCCTGCACGGCGGCCTTCGACAGTCTTCTTTCCTGTGCCTCCCTTGAAGGCACTTGAAGCAAAGGCGGCTCCTCTTCGCCGAGTTCCACCTGTCTTTGACCGCTGCTCTTCCAAAATCTTGGCAGTCCAGCATCCGGTGATCGCCGTTGCAGTGTGAGCAGATCGTCTTCACTGCTCTTTCCTCGTTGTGATCCACGGCGACGTGCGCGGCTTGTCGCGCAGGAGCCCGTGGTCGGACCACCTCCTGTACTGCATACGGACTGCATCTGTCGGCCTCCCTGTTCAAGAACCTCATCATCGAGATGAGTTCGGGCGCCTCCTCTTCTGTGTCCGCGGCAAAGTCGTACCATCGGTACCGAATCACCGCAGGCATCTTGTCCACTATGCTCTTCATAATCTCCGGCGAATAGAGATACTGTGGCTTCTTCAAGCCCCGGATCGCTGCGACGGTGTTGTTCACTTGACTCGCGAAGACACACACGTCGCGCGCATTTTCATTGATTCTTGGCAAGCTCTTCAATTTTTCCAACTCGCCTAAGACCAAGGCGTCTGGTCTCCCGAATCTGCGGCGCAAGGCTTCCATGACTTCCTCTGGTGCACAGTCGGAGTATAGGACGCTCTTCACCGCATCTCTGGCCATCCCCCTGATGGCCTTCCGCAGTCGGGCCATGTTCTGTGGCCGACTGAAAAACGAGGCTGTGTCTTCATAAACTGTGTTGAAGGCGATCCATTCTCCCGATGTACCGTCGAACGGCGGTAGTTCATGCAGGAACGCCGGAGCAGACGTCCCAGCCCGCGGAGCTGCGTTGATGGCCTTCACAATGGCTTCTGCCAAACCGCATGCGTCGCTCTTCGGTGCGTCGCTGGGCTTGACCTCTTCGGTGACAGCTTCGACCTCGTATTCCTTCATAGGCGCCGTTGTAGTGGCTTGCACCCACTTCGACACGGCGTCTTCTTTGACTGGATCCTCACCTGTACCCGTAGACGAGTCGTCGTCGTCTTCTTCGACTCGAAGTAATTCAAGTCGTGCTCGAGCGGCTGCTGCCGCTGCTTGCGCCGCCTCATGCTCGAGGCGCGCAACTTCTGCCCTCGCTTCCAGCTCCTTCCTCTTGTTGCTTGACCGCGTCGAGCGTCCTCTTCGAACCGTCGCAACCGGTACGTCTTCATGGTGTCCGGGTGCGCGAGGAGTTTCGGTCGCGGTTGTTGCAGTAGTTGTGGTCCCGTGTGACCACGTCGTGGTGACCGCAGATCCCGACGTGCCTTCAACTCGGGGCGCCGTGGTCGCGCCGGTCGTCGGGGTCGTGGTGGTCGTCGCTGCTGGAAGGCTTGATGGAGCGCCCTTCGTGCTTCTAGTGACTGGCATCTTGAGTGCGGCGAACAATCCGGCTCGAAGGACCAGCTGTAGGCGTGCGGAGGTCGGGAACCCGGAGACGGGCACCAACGTTCCGCCGCGACTTCACTGGGTGAGAATCCGAGTCCTCAACTCGGGCGCCGGAGCCCAGCGTATGCACCCCCTGGTGCGTGTTCGGGCACTCTATTTGACGTCTAGCCTCTAGGAATGTCGCTCCGAAAGGTGCGGTTTGTATAGGACGGGCAACGTAATGAAACGCACGATATAAAATATACGCGGAATCGACCACGCCCCGCCCTATGGTAGCCCCGGAGTACACGACCGTAGTGACGTCGGCAAGCAATGTCGCAGTCCGGATCGCTTCGTACTTCGGGCTTCTCTTCAGTCTTCAGGGTTTTTCCCAGGCTTCTTCAGGTTTCTTGTTGCTTCGAGTATCTTCAGGCTTCTTCGTTTCTTCCTCGGAGAGCTCTTCTGGATCCAGTGAATTCTCATTTTTGCTTGCCAGCTTAAGTACTCCGAGGCGTTACCATAGGGAGACCCCCGTAAAATGTTCCTAATTTTGGGTCCATTTTTACTTCGGGGCGCGGTCATTTTCCTCTTTATTTCCACAAGTATCCTATTCTTAACTACTTGTCATACATCGTTAAATAGGTCTCGTCACGCCCTTTAAAATGACATATAAATCATTAATGTGCGAGCGGTGGGTGCGAAGCTGTTCAATAAAAACATGTCAAAAAACAATAAAAATGCACCCAATCCGCCCACACATACTGCGATCGTGGCGTGACGAGACCTTACAAAATGCGTTCTGTGTACTACGCCGGGTGATGTGCGCGTGCGTCGTCAACAATGTGAGAAATAATAAATGTTTCGAAACAATACAAAAAATGCACTGAGAAAATAAGCAATAATACTGCCAAAAGAATAAATATAGGGAAAAAGACGTCAGTTAATGTATGATGTATATATGTAAAATAAGCAATATTTCTATTTCACGCGAATCTAATTTTCTCATACATTGACTGCATAAGTGGCGTAGTGCGCGTGAAGGCGCCCTGATATGCACCCGTTCGATGTCTGCATAAGTGTGTGATCGACAATTAGGTATACTCGTATCCTTATATAATAGAACCGAAAAAGGCCTCGTAGTTTCTGATTTACATAACCAGATATCTTGTTTTTTTTCGTATGTATGGACACCACGGTAAATATGAAAATTAGATTTTGAATTAAAAGCGCTGTTAAGCCTATGTATTTTTAAGAATGGACTTCTTTTAACTAAATTTAAATGAATGAAAAGTGCTGTTGTTTAAATAAAAAACGGACGAAATAAAAAATGCTTTACGTTACATGACAGTATTTTCCATTTGCCCGCGAAACCGACGGAGTAACATTAGCGAGCGCACGAGCCGACTTATCTCGACTCTAACCAGTGCCGGATTAGCCCACCAGCTTAGTTAACCGCTGCGTCGTATCGGAGGCTACGTAATCACTCATGTTTAGTGTCTCAAATGGAACTCAAAAATACGGTAAATGATGCAAGTTTATGCGATAGGAAGTGAAGTTCGTGAATCTGAACATTTTGAGGTCAGAAACGTTTAAGGGGAAGGATAGGTGTAGGCAGCATAATTGACAGTATGTCATACTGTTGGAAAAGCCGTTGCTTCGTATATATAGGCGATCTGTGTGATGAAACTGGTAATGCTGCAGTCTAGACAAGTTAGAGCGTGCCTCTTAAAAATAGCCTATTGACATTCTAAATGAATTTTACGTATAAAATGCTCTCATTGAAATTTTATTTCACGTAAAATTCCTTAGCTTAAGTTACATGCAAAAAAGGTTTCTATATTCCTTCTCGAAATTTACGGAAAATCGAAGGTTTTTCATCAATCAGAAACGACAGATTGGTTCCCATTGGTGTGGAAATGGGACAGGGTCCTAATCCGGCGCTGGGCGCGAGCTCGGGACGTGCCCGCGAAAATGAATGAAGTGAATGAACACTAGCGCCTGGGTACACTGGAGTATTCTGCGTACACCAACGCGATGTCTGTTTAAATTAAGCTTCCGCGGTATTTCGACGCGTCGTTTTTACATGCGCATATTTGTGTGTTGAAATTATGGCTGGTGGTTTTTGTTTGTTGCGTTTTTTATAAAAAGGGAAAAAGTATGGGCTTCCTTGTGGATGTGTGTGGAACTGTGAAGAAATTAAATATTTTTTTTTCTTTAATATTACAATCAGGCGAGTTGTTGTAAAATCATACACTAAACTTTTCTGCAAAACTCGTAATCGTCTACGTTACGATGACAACATGAATTTGATGTATCAGAGCAACTAAAACGCTAATCACTTTACTTATAACGATCATTATGTGATGAGACGCTCATTATGCTATTAGTTGCAGTATCACAACATAGTGTATAAGAGTTCCTGTCGCGTCGATAGGATTCACGTAGTTTGCGTCGCTAGCCATTGCCTGTTGGCGGAACACGATAATTATAAAATTCGATTAATTTATCATTCACGCTTCACTAGGCAGAGAGTAGTCCTTTTAATCAATTATAATTGATGCGAGTAAGTTATCTAGTAGAGATGTATCTTTATAAAGTAGTTTAACAACGTATATTTAAGTAGAAATTTTTTCAGTATTCGCAATGAAATAGGTTTTATTACTGTATCAATTATAGATTAATAATAAAGTTCCCTAATATAATATAATAATAATAATAATAATAGCCCCCTAAAATCCAACCACACGTCCTGATCGAACATCTGATCACGTGGGGGGCGGGCAACACAATGTTTTCTTTACTGATGTGGCTAACGTGGCAATGGTAACCCATTAAACATGGAGACTCGTTATAGAAAGAAAATGAGAGGGCCGCTTCCCGGGGGCGATCGCCGGGGCACACCTGGAGCTGACGCTGGGTGTTCCAGCATACGAACCGTCAGCGGTGAGGAGTTGAGCAGGCGGACTCCCACCGGGTCACCCGAAAATATTACAGCCGACAATGACCGACTGACTGACAGCAGATCAAATAGCCCCATAGAACCATACAGCCCCAGTACAATATCGTATACGCCGTCTATACCTGATACACTTTCATTACCTAGTTCCCCACCAACTATACGAGATCCACCCATACTAGCTTTAGATGCTGCACGGGAGGTTAATACCTTTTTACCCGTGACCACTAAAGCTGGGAAACCCAGAGTGCGCATGTCATGGAGTAAAGAAGTAAACCTATTTATTATGCGCACTTACTACTATGTTACAAAATTAGAGACAGACATGACAATATATAGGAAACAGTTGCATGAACATTTTTCACGACAGTACCCAAACATCAAAGTAACGGAGCAGCGCTTATCAGATCAAAAAAGAGCAATAGAACGAAATAAACTACTTTCCCAAGATATGTTAGATCAGCTTAAAGAGGAGGTTAGGAAACAATTAAATGAAGAAGAAAATATAAACGAAAACGTTAACTCTGTAACACCTATAAATCGTGGACAATGCAATCTACCTTATTACAGATCGACGCTGCCCTTACAACAAAATAACTCAGAACCATCGACACCTAATGTAATCACACAGATATCAGATAGATCTACACAAACGGAAATAATTAGTTTTACATTGGAAAATGAAGTAGAAACTTTAGTGGAGCATAACACAATAACCGATACACACATCCAAGAAATACAAAATAAATTCATAACAGCCTTAACACTATACTCTGGATTAGACCCAGCATCTCGACCGCGGTTACCTAAATTAAAATATACCCCAAAACTTAATTCATTAATTCAAATATTTAATCAAAATATACTTAATAATTTCTTATCTGAGAGCACTAAGTTAGTAGATTTACATACACTTATTTACTGTACAGCCCTAGTAATATCAGAAGAACTTAGTTATAGAATAACAGAACACACAAGAAAAGATACCAGACCAAAACACAATAAACCACCATGGCAGTACCGATTAGAAAAAGATATCGAAAAACTTAGAGCAGACTGTGGAAGACTAACTCAATATATAAATAAAAACAGGTCGAATAAAGTAGTTGTCAGATGACGGTAATAAAATCCATTGTGTTAATTATTTAATTATTATTATCACCATACGTTATAATTAACGGATTAACGGTTTATCCGAATATCTGCGACAACTTGTTACTTTTATAGTAAACACGCGTATGTCTATGCTTCACAGCCGACTGCTGGATCTCGAATACATTGTCTACGATCCGGACGCGCTTAATATTGCAAACTGTCATGCTCCCACCCTTACTCTGACTGTGGGTAGTGAAATAGAACCACAATCGGGTTTCCTTTAATAAAATTACTTCTACAACTACCCGTAGATTCCTAAGGGCCAATTTACAATTATTTATCATATGGGTTTTACACAAGAACACCCCGACACGGCCATACTGACGAGCACACGTCCTCGTGTGCGTGTCTATCAAAGAAATCATTCGTTCGTTCATCCTGACTCAGTTCACATAATATAACAATTCGCAAAATGGTAATAATTATTATACAGTCTAGTCCGGAAAGCATTCCCTTCAGACAACCATTCAAGTGCGCAGATTGTTCCTTCAGTTTTAAAACTGGACCGAACTGTGCTAGACCGGGATAATTCCCCTTTAGCTTAAACAAATTTCCTTTTTCTTTACATAACTGGGCAGATCAGACTGTATTTTCTCTTTTTTTTTTTCACAGGTCTCAAAGAAACCCCTCAATAATTATAGTAATCATTAATTATCAAATTACTTCATGTGAACTGTGTCTATGAAAACGTTCACCTTACAAATCTTTTACTAAATGCTATTTCTAAAAATCTCTTGGTATCAATAGTAGCTTAAATGCGTGGGTCGATTATTGTCATCGAGCCTAGCTTGATTCTATGTTTCGGGAGTAATAAGAGTGCACGGGCACCCTGTCGTTGTTTGGACCATGAGGATATACGAAACGTGACGTAGGTATAAACGTTTTAAAATTACCACCGGATCCAACGCGGCCCTGTCCTGAGAAGACCCGGCGAAACAAACTCAGCGGGCTTACTTTACCACTGGAAATAACGCGACACGACCCAGCTGTGAGTAGATCCAGCGAATCAAACTCAGTGGGCTTGTTTTTGGTCCAACTACTAAGTAGGTCTTAATACATTAAGAATTGATTTTGCTGCGCTGATACAGCAGTTCGGACCGGCGCGGCGGGGCGCGCTCTGCACCTGCCGTCTGCATTTCGTTTCATCGTAGAGTCCATGAAGTTTGTCTGGAACAATGCAATATCCCTTTTTGAGATTGGTATCTGTGTACCTTTGCTTCAAGGTCGTGTTTTCTTTAAGTAATCTCTATTGTTGCGCACTTCGTCACATTTTCTTAAATTGCTCTAAGAATTAACGAAAGTAAAATGGCAAAACCAAATTCAAACAAAAATGGAAAGATCTCACCAATTTGAAACACTCCTGTGAAGATGCAGGTGTCTTGGAACTTCCAGGGCACACAGTCACAGCTCCATGTCACTGCTCCTGATAACAATTAATGGCCTAGGCAGGCAGATGAGTTGGTGTGTCACCTGATGGTAAGCAGTTCACCGCAGCACATGGGCTATTACAATACCAAGAGCACAGCTGAACAGATGCCCATCAATTTTTCTTGATAGGTTCTAGTAGTAGGTTTATTTTTTTCGTATAACTCCTTCATGTAGGTAGTTACAATTTGATAGTCATCGATATCAATGTTACACTAGATAAGACGTTCTTTGTGACAAATGTGTCCCACCTAGGTGCAGTGCATGTACCGCACACGAATCTTTCAAAAACGCGTAAGCGCCATGAAATTCGCAGCGCTTTCGACCTTTTGGTCGCGAGAAAACTACATCCTGAAAGGGATCTAGCGCTGCATGGTTATACTGTTTGGTTAGACCACTAATTATTTGTTCTACGCTGCAGCGATTTAGTTTCAACTTTTACCAAAATCGAACGAGACATTTGTATGGGATAACTTCTCTATACGAAGTAATTTTATCTAAATTTTGATAGTTATGCCACAAATGGCAGTCACACATGAAAGAGACACGACAGCTACACACGTGAGTCACACATGACAGTCACATATTACAGTCACCAGTCGTTATAATTTACCTCAAGTTATTAGTTGTGGTACTCACGTCAGAATCTGCGCCAGCTGATGTCGATAACCAAGCGGTTGCGGCTACAACGTAGGACGATCCCACTTCTGATGTAGGATGATCGGTAATAAAATCCATTGTGTTAATTATTTAATTATTATTATCACCATACGTTATAATTAACGGATTAACGGTTTATCCGAATATCTGCGACAACTTGTTACTTTTATAGTAAACACGCGTATGTCTATGCTTCACAGCCGACTGCTGGATCTCGAATACATTGTCTACGATCCGGACGCGCTTAATATTGCAAACTGTCATGCTCCCACCCTTACTCTGACTGTGGGTAGTGAAATAGAACCACAATCGGGTTTCCTTTAATAAAATTACTTCTACAACTACCCGTAGATTCCTAAGGGCCAATTTACAATTATTTATCATATGGGTTTTACACAAGAACACCCCGACATAGTTAAGAGAGTAGAAGAAATATTTAGAAACAATAGGGTCCATACAAAACATGAAAACAATAATAGAAAACCCGAAGAATTTTTAGATACATTAAAACAAAAGCTAGCTCTTAAAGCGCAAAGGTTAAAACGGTATAAAAAAACACAACAACGAAAACAAGACAATGTTTTATTTACCACTAATGAGAAAAGGTTTTATCGACAATTACGATCTCCCCAAACAGACACTAGTTCCCAACATAATGAGAGTATGCCAAAAAAAGAAGACCTAGAGAGTTACTGGGCAAGTTTGTGGGAAGAACAAAAGCAGCATAATGACGGAGCAGATTGGATAAAAGAAGAAACAAACACATGGAATGCAATAGAAGAAATGGAATTTGATGAAGTGACAGAAGAAGATATTAATCTTATAACAACCAGACTACATAATTGGAAATCACCGGGTATTGATAAAATACATAATTTTTGGTTTAAAAAATTAACTTCATTACACAAAGCAATAGCAAAAAACTTCACAGAAATAATCTTACATAAACAAAATATACCAGAATTTATTGCTACTGGTATAACTTATATGCTCCCTAAAGACAAAATAACCATTCAAGCTTCCCAATACCGACCAATAACATGTCTTCCTACAATTTACAAAATACTAACAGCAGTTATTTCAACTAAAATTAATGCACACATTCAAAATCACAACATAATAGCAGAAGAACAGAAAGGATGCAGGCAGGGCCACATGGGATGCAAGGAACAGCTTGTGATTGACTCGGTAATACATAAACATGCTACCACTAAAAATAGAAACCTGCATTGTACTTACATAGACTATCAGAAAGCATTTGACAGTGTACCTCATTCTTGGCTGATCCAAATACTTAAAATATATAGAATAAATAAAAATATAATAGAATTCCTAGAAAATATAATGAAATACTGGAAAACTACTTTACATTTGACTAGCCGAAATAGTTCGATTACGACACGAGAAATAATCATTAGGAAAGGAATTTATCAGGGTGATTCCTTGAGCCCTCTGTGGTTCTGCCTTGCCCTAAATCCATTGTCACGAGTGCTAAACAATTATCGATCCGGATACCACCTTAAGCATATGTCAGGTAATATAACTATCTCCCACCTCATCTATATGGATGATATAAAACTTTACGCAAAAACTGAAAAAGATATGAAAACTTTAATAGACGCTATTTCCATCTTTAGTAAAGATATTAACATGAATTTTGGTCTTGATAAATGTAAAACAGTACACATAATAAGAGGTAAAATACGACCTGGCGACTACATAGTTAATCAGTCGGAGATAATAACCGCGATGGAACCCACTGACTTATATAAGTATCTAGGTTATAAGCAGCTTAAAGGAATAGACCATACGAACATAAAAAATAGTTTATCTGCTGAGTATCAGAGAAGAATTAATGCAATATGTAAAACCCAACTCTCTGGAAAACACCTTATTAAAGCACTTAATAGCTATGCAATCCCTATCCTGACATATTCTTTTGGTGTAATAAAATGGTCAAAAACAGATATAGAAAAAATAGAGCGAACTACAAGAACTACACTCACAAAACACAACCACCTTCACCCTAAAGCAGCGGTCGAAAGGCTGACTATCAAAAGAGAAGCAGGAGGCAGAGGCCTTATAGATATTTATCATCTTTGGCTTAAACAACTGTTTAATCTTAAAACCTTTTTCATCGCAAAGTCTCATACGAGCAATTTACATAATGCAATAACCCATAATGATAATAACTTCACCCCGCTAAATCTACAAGATCAAACTAACTTACAAAATCCTAATGATATAGACCGACAGCAAAAGAAAATAGAAGATTGGAAGAAGAAAGTATTGCACGGCCGACACCCACACGACTTAGAACAGACTCATATTGATAAAATAGCTTCTAATAAATGGCTCAAAATAGGCAATATTTTTCCTGAAACCGAAGGCTTTATGATGGCAATACAGGACCAGATTATAAATACTAAGAACTACAGAAAGTTTATTATTAAAGACCCTACCATAACAATAGATAAATGCCGAAGATGTCACGCTCAGTCCGAAACTATCCAACATATTACCGGAGCTTGTATAAGTCTTACACAAACAGATTATACACATAGACATAATCAAATAGCTTATATCATTCACCAATCACTTGCCCGTAAATATTCGCTTATACAAGACAATAACACACCCTATTATAAATATAAACCTGAAACTATTCTTGAAAATTCCTCATATAAACTTTATTTCGACCGCGCTATTCTCACTGATAGAACTATTCATTACAATAGGCCGGATATCACTTTGCAGGATAAGATAAATAAAACCACCTACCTCATTGACATCGCTGTTCCTAATACCCACAACATACAAAAGACAATAGCTGAAAAAAATAATAAATACGCAGAATTAAAAGATGAAGTTACAAGAATTTGGAAACAAGAAAAAGTCTATATTGTACCCATAGTCCTCTCTACTACCGGAGTTATACCAAAGCACCTACATCATAGTATAAAACTCTTAAGCTTAAATAAATCGATTTATATTACTCTTCAGAAAGCATCCATATTAAATACTTGTAGAATAGTCAGAAAGTTTATGCAAATAGACGAAAATGAAATAACGCAACATAGCAACTCTACCACTATACCATTACCCTAAACTTATCGTAAATTGCATTTGCTTGGCTTCGGCTCGCAGGTGCAATTAATACCAGCCGAGTGCTGAGAAAATTAAAGCTAAAGAAAAATAATAATAATAATAAAGCTTTATTTAATTCCATTTAAGCCTACTTACATTACATCTACATGCTGATTAACAATTGGGATAGGTAACATTCTTAATAAATAATTACAATTGCAATATACATAATAGTTGGAATAACTAATTATTTTAGGTTTTATTTTGTCTCGGCTTATATGGACCCCCTTCGGGTAAAAGCCTCCTCCAAGGACTTCCATCGTTCTTTGTGTCTAGCCAAGGATAACCAATTTTCTCCCGCCACTTTTGCCAGTTCGTCTGTCCATCTAGCGCACGGGCGGCCTCTACCCCTACGACCCGTAGGGCCTTTCCAATTCATAATTCTAATGGTCCACCTGTCATCGTTGTATCGGGCTATATGTCCCGCCCATCTCCATTTCATTTTTAGTGAGAAGGTCAGAGCGTCGGTAAGTTTAGTTTTGTTGCGAATGTGCTCATTTTTTATCTTGTCTCTTAATTTTATTCCTAATATGCTTCTTTCCATTCTTCTTTGCGTTGTTTGTATTTTTTTCATGGTTTTTAGGTCGAAAGTCCAAGTTTGAGAGCCGTAGGTAAGACACGGTAAAATCACTGAATCCATTACTATTTTCTTTATTGACGGTGTGAGTTTTGATTTAAATATTTCTTTGTGTGCCCAGTATTTCTTCCAGGTTATCGATATTCTACGATCTATTTCCTCTATGTTTCTATATTTTCTAAAAGAAATCTTTTTGCCCAAGTAAACGTAGCTTTCTACAAACTCTAGAGGGGTGTTGTTTACAGATATGGTCGCTATGTGGTGATTAGTCATTATTTTCGTTTTATCAAGATTCATTTCTAGACCGACCTTGATGCTAGCTCCGTGTAGATCGCTAATCATGTTATTCAGTTGTGCAGAGTTCTCGGAGAGTAGAATTATGTCGTCGGCGAAACGTAGATGGCTTAGGTATTCGCCGTTTATGTTTAATCCTTTCGTCGACCATTGTAAGTTTTTCATTAGGTGTTGCAGTACAGCTATGAATAGTTTTGGTGAGAGCGGGTCGCCCTGTCTCACGCCTCTGTTTATTTTAATTTTTGTGCCCATTCTGTCCAGTTTTATTCTACTTGTGCTTTCCATATATAAGTTTTTCAAAATTTTTATGTACTTATCTTCTATGTTTATTGACTCTAGAGCTTCCCAGATACTATCATGCGATATAGTGTCGAAAGCTTTTTTGTAGTCAATGAACGCTACATATAAAGGTCTCCGGAATTCTGCATATTTTTCTATTACCTGTTCTAGAACATGAATGTGGTCATGAGTGCTGAAACCTGATCTGAAGCCGGCTTGTTCTATCGGCTGATGGGCGTCAATCTTTGGAGATATTCTTGCGAGCAGACAGGAGGCGAAAAGTTTGTAAAAGCAGGGCATTAGGCTGATTGGACGATAATTGCCTACATCCATTGGGTCTCCTTTTTTATACAGCAAGATTATTTCTGATTCCGTCCAAGAATGTGGTACGGTTTCCTCTTCTAGAATTTTGTTAAATAATATAGTTATAGGCTCCAATAATAGAGTTTTTGGGATTTTAATATATTCGTTTGAAATTCCGTCTTGACCTGAGCTTTTTTCAAATTTGAGCTTGGTAATTTGAGTTGAGATTTCAAGTTCAGAAAATTCAGGAGGTGGGGATGTATTCTTAGTCTGGTTGGTGATTTTCCTGTGATATGTATAATTAGACTGGCTGTAGAGGTTCGCATAAAAATCTGTAGCAACGGTTATAATTTCCATTCGAGTAGTAGCTTTCTTTGAGTTCGAGTGGAGACATGTGATCCAGGTTTTTGCTCTATTTAATTCTTTGTACGCCTTTTTTGCTGATCTTGACTTATCAATATTTCTCTTTATAGTATTTACTCTGTACGCGTCGTAGCATTTCTTTATTTCTTTGTTTGTAGTCTTGTAGAGCATTTTCAATTGTTCTTTCTCGTCCTTGTTTAATTTCGGTTTATTTTGTAAATTATTTCGTTTTTGCATCAGTTCTATTGCTCTGTCCGATAAAATTCTATGTTTTTTGTTTGGTTTTATATTTTTAATGCTGTTTGATATAGAATATTCGATCTTTTGGCAGAATTCGTTGGCTTTGAATTTTGTGTTTGTCGATATAAGTGTGGGTATATAAGTTTTCAGGTTTGCGAGGTAAGTATCTTGCTCCTTCAGTGTTTTTAGTGTGAGTGATGGATTGGAAAAGTTGCGTCTACTACGCTTCATTGCTTTCAAGTTTAATGTAGCTCTCAGCATTCTGTGATCCGAACCGAATGGGACCGATGACAGAACTTCGTATTTGGAAATAAGTTTTGGTTTTGTTGTCATAATATAATCGATTTCATTTTTTGTATTTTTGTCCGGAGATATCCACGTCCATCTTCTGTTTGTCTTCAAGTTGAACATGGTATTTGCGATTTTCAAATTATTTTCATGTGCATACTGGATCAGTCTCTCTCCACGTATGCTTCTGGTTCCATGGCCGTATTTCCCAGTCACTGTGTGTTCGTGTTTTTTTTTATTCCCAATTTGAGCGTTGAAGTCGCCCATGGTGATTATGTTATCAGTTGAGATAGAGTCGTGAGCTTCAGCTAGATTTTCGTAAAATGTGTCGATATCTTCCTGCGATGAGTTTTCAGTAGGGGCATGCGCTTGTATGATGGCAAAAGGCATATTTTCCAGAATAATTTCCAATATACATACTCTCTCAGATATTCCGATGAAGTTTATAATACATGCCTTGTACTTCTTCTTAACCAAAAAACCCACACCCAATTGACCTTTTGTTTTACCTAGGTAGTACATAACATAATCGTCGTCTTCGATAACATATTCCCCCATTCGGCGTATCTCGCACAGGCCCAGTATATCGTGGTTGATGTTTTTTAAAGCTGCTTTTAACTCAATCAGTTTTGTTGCAGACGAGAGCGATCGGACATTGAAGGTGCAGATATTGTATTTTTTTATATTCCTTGCTTTCCTTGGAGGGTTTTGGTCGTAATCTCCCGCGGTGACCAGCCGTGCTGGGAGATTGGAGGTTGGTCGTGGGTCCAACTGTGGTTGCTATGCAATGTTGCTATGCGATGTTATCATCGAGTTATTACTAGTGTCTTTCTGAGTGAGGACTAGTTTTGGTTTTTGTATAATGTAATCTTTCATGTTAGATACTTTATTTTTCTTCGGTGGTTGTCTAGTGTAGCTGCCAACGGATTGGTTGTTGTGGTTAGTTATCTCCGGTGATTCTGACAAGTTCCTTTTAGATAGATGGTTGTTCTTAGGGTTCTTAGTTATTTGCTGTACGATAAGTTTGTCGTATTTAATGAAAGCAGTGTTGCCAGCTTCCCTTTCTTTTTGCAGTTGGACTTGTAGTTCCTTTCGCTTATTGAGAACTTCTACAGGATAATCTTCCTTTATATAGTATTGTGTGTTTTGTAAAGATTTGTTGTTTATTAGGATCTTGATTTTAAGGCCCATAGTATTAAACGTTATGGTAACCGGCCTAGGTTTTTCGCCTCTCTTTCCTACTCTTCTGACCGCTTCGATGTTGTTATTTTCGCATGGGATGTTAAAATACGTATTTATTATGGTTATGATTTTGTTTTCTAATTCTTCATAAGATTTTTCTCCTTCCTCAAGTCCGAACAATACTAAATTCTTGCGTCTGGTATGACGTTCCAAGAAATTAATTTTCTTATTCTGTTCTTCTAGTTTTGTTTCCAAAATAGTATTTTTTAGTTCGAGGCATTTAAATTTTTCGTTAATATTGTTGTTAATAGTGTTTTTTATATCCTCCTTCATCTCTGCCATTTCTTGTTTATGTTGTGTAAGGTTTTGTTGCAAATCCAACAACATACTTTTAATTTCCTCCATACTGTTGTGGATGTCACACTTAGCGCCCTCTATTAATAGTTTTACGCACTGTTTTGTTACTTTAGATAGATCAAACAGAGATCAAACTTTCGATATATTAAACAAATACAGAATTTTGTATAATTTTTTAAATTTTAAAAAACTTGACTTGGATTTGAACACGGGTCTCGGAGATTCACAGGCGAGGTCGTATACGATAGGGCCAATTCATACTACTGAGAGTTGTCGAAATTGTGGTTCTTTTACATTATTTGTTTTTATTTGCTTTTTGTGTGCATTTATAGTGTATGAATTGAGTCTACCCTCTCACTGATAAATTGTCACAATACTCAATAGATTTTTGTTTTAACCACTGTTCGCTTTTTTAAACGTTAGTTCAAGCTTGCTTTTACACTACACTTTTAGTCACTGTTCATTTAATGTTTTTAAAGTCACTATCCAGCACTGATCGTCACAACAGCTGTTTGTATACATCCGCTTCAATTAATGTTATGTCCCGACACTTACTACAAGAGTTCCGTTGAGATAATACTGATACTGAATATTTGTAGTCTTAACTTTGTAATTCACTGTTAAGGGTTGAAATTTAAGTAATTTATCTCAATTAAAACATTTAAAATACACAGAGCTATTGTTTACCGTGGCCAGTGTTGCCAACCTCCTCTAATATAATATAAGGAATATAAATTACTTTTACATGATGTATAGTTTTTAATTAAATAACACCCAACAGTCACATACATAGTCCTGACCCCACACTAAGATCGAGTCTTGTGTCATGGGTATCAGAACTACGAGAGACTTTTCGGTCTCACAAACACCCAGACCCGGAAGAAATATTTGTGGGCCGCACAAACATTTCTCTCGGTGCGGGGATCAAACCCGCAGCCTCTCGTTTCACAGGCAGCGTCTAACCAACTGCGCCACGGAGGCTGTCAAACAAAAATTGTTATGATTTCCGTAATTGAGAACAATGAATTTGTAACAAGCTACTGGCAGTGTCGTGATTAGAATCGTTTGAATTGTGAAGATCTTAGATCGTTTTTTTAAAACCGAAGTCTTCATGATTATCATCATTTTTCACATAATTGCCACTAATAATAATTATTGTTGTTCCATACTACATACACACATGGGCGTAGCCACGGTGGGGCAGAGTGGGGCACTTGCCCCACCCTGGCTTTGACCTGTAAGGTACCTAACCAAACTTAAAAAAATAAATTATCTAGGTAAACTATTAGGCAGGTGAGCAATAAGTGTTTAAATACAGATACAAGGTGCTATAGGGTGTAACCTTCTTATATAAAAAAAATAACCGGGGTAAGACGTGGATACAGTTTGCTAATTAAATATTATTTTAGAATGCTGCCCCACCCTGAGCCCATGGCTGGCTACGCTCATGCATACACACACTTGTTCCATACCATAATATCGTAGTATATATGCGTGATCGCTTAATGTTCTACTAATTTAACGATTTAAATTATTCGTCTAAATGTATGAATTTTGGTATTACATTGAAATAATTTTAATTCGCGTGCGGCGGTGTGCCCGATTAGATATCGGTTCAAATGAAATTAATTGCAGCGTTTAGACTTTCATCCGCGGTTTGTGTGAGCTTCGTTTATTGCTTTATAGCTGTGTTTGCTAATTATGTTTTATTATATTGTGTTCAATTGGCAATTGAACTAATATTTTTGTTTTATTTATCGTAAGACTAAAGAAATCAGGGTTAAAATGAGTTTCGAATTAATTAGGCGTGCTATATACCCTATTTTAAGAATCGTTGATTTTATCTTAAGCCCTTCAAATAAGGGAGTATTTTAGTAACATGTATTTCTAAATATAAAATGGTTGAAATTCTAATTGCTAATTGTTATTTGCTTCTTGCCAAAAAAAGGTCATTTTATTCTTTAATACGATAATAGACTCCGTCTATTATTATTTTATTGTAATGCTAATGAATGAAGTTTTATTAAAACGTTTCAACTTACTTTGCATTAATATTTTCTCTCGCGCTTATAGTCGTTTCATTGTATTCATTAGATTATATCAAATTCATGATTTTTAATTCTAAAAATGTTTAATTTAAATTCTTTAACAATTCCGGCACTCGCGGGAAATGTAAGGATGCTTTAATGGCGTCTTGAAAGCTCTTTTCAGCCGTGGGCGGGTGTTTACGGTACAAATAAACTCCTGGACTCAAATGGAACTTTAAGGCTTTTTTGTTCTACTCAAACGATAGCTTTTTACTTTCATTATTTTTTTAATAATATTTAGATAACAATTTCAATATGAAAATAATCTGATAATATTCTATATTCAGACTAAAGCCATGTTTGTCAATTACAAGATTTGACATTAAAATTCAATAGCTTAATCTTACACCTCCCTGTTCTAGGGATTAACGTAATTCCCGCCTACGCACTGCGTGTTCCATGAATTTTCATGCATGTAAAACGTATTTGATCGAAATTATCTTCAAAAAGGATTTGTGTGGGTGTAGTCTAAACCATTAGGAATGCACGAACTGCCCGCGGCATTATAAATATACTTAATTTTCTAGTTAAATGAATATTTCAGGGTGTGGTATAAAACAATAATCCAGAGTTGAACTAGATATCAGTCATTTTATGTAGTGTTAGTGCTTGACATGGTGGTGGTTTACTCATTTTATTGATGAAACATTCAGAAACGATGAGTTAGTGTAAAGACACAATTTTGATGTCAAAATAAATGGGTCGGCTTAACCGAACGCTACTACTGTTTTACAGAAATTCACGTTTCTTTCGATTGGGTATCTCGGAGGCCCAATAATCCTTCACTCTGCCTGTTTGTTTCTATAAGCATATCTTGCTGATGGATACCTAATCTGAATTGCACCACACAACACTTGGGACTCTCCGAGCTCCAGTGATTCGTGTCAATCAATATGCGTGCTGTCGATCCCAGCTCGCAGTTGTATTGGTGAGTAAGGCCGGAAGAACCTTTGTAGTTACGATACCGTGCCAGAATAAAAAATCTACATCTTTTAATATATTTGCTCGTTGATTAGCTGCTAAGCGTTGTTTTGGCGGCACGTGATGCGGCGTGTTATCTCCGTTCTTGCAGTAATGTTCTTTCGCAGGTGTTACTCCGTGTGATATTAAACTTTACACGTCTCACGTATGTTTTAAGACTCGTTCCTTCACGCCATATAAAGTTTGAGCCTTAATTCGGGGCTCTGGGAACGTTGTTTTTACGTTCTGTTACTATGTGTGCGTCGTTTGTTTGCGAAATTCATTTTTTTACTGGAATTATGTAAGTTGTAGAATAAGCAATGGCATTACGTGGATGATTTCGAGTGCTTTCGTGGATAGCGAAATACCTACGTTTAGATTTCGTCTCATTTTGATCTCATCAACTAAAGACAAGAAACTCAGTATTATAAAATATGTTTCAATTCGGCTATTTCGTTCTTCGCTACTGCAATATCGGATGACATCAGTATCCGGTATTAATTATAGTATGTTATTATAGTAATCTGGGGCAGTTCGTGCTCTCAAAGTATGGGTACAAGCCAAAATGACCCCTCAATATCGCCCGTGGAAAACATTATTAAAATTGTCGGCCGGCCGATGCTCCGAAATACGAGTGATACTTTGTTTATTAATCTTTTCCTCATATTCGAGTATGCTCATTATTATTTAAATTTGACGTCACTATTGATGACGACAATGGTCTTTAAAACAATTCGCAGTTTCGGTGAAATATATTTGTTGTATTATGTGGGTAAAATTACGTTAAGTATTTATTTTTTATGCTAATAAATATAATAAAGAAAATAAATAATATTGCAGCTATGTTTATTCCGTTTATTTAGAATACCTTATCTAATATCTTCTTGTATTGAAAGCAATGAATAAATAAGAGCGAATAGCAGGAGCCGTTGCCGCGCGCCTTAAATCGTTCAGTTTTAATTGACATTTTTATTGAAGTCCGTGTCAAGTGTTATTGCTCGGTTTCGTTGCATAATAGCACAGTTTTATGTCTTTCAAATGCAAGGCTATCGTATATACTTACGACCTTATTCATAGACCTGTTCTAGAATTGATAATACAAAAGAATCACAAAAAATTGAAGTAATTTTAGCACTAAACAGTAATATGTCCATAGACATACCCGATTTTAATCATCTAATGGTTTGTTTTCTTGGTTAAAACTGAGATCAGAAGTCGTTGGAAAGGGACAAAACATTCGATAACTAAAATATGCTTATAAATTGTTTACGAATACATTAATATTTAGTGCTAAAATTAATTCAATTTTCTGTTTCTCTTTTGTAGTATCTTTGAATTAGCAAGTTTGAGTAGTACTTTGAACTACATTTGCAATACAAGATAGTTATCATCACACGAAGGTACGACTAACAATACTGGGGAAAAGTGTTTTACAAACTAATGCAAGGTATGAACGCACATATTGTGTTTGGATTTTAGTACTTTATTATTAGCTTTACTCCGTATAACAAAATGTATCATAATTTACCAATGATTGGAATTCTTTATTAGTTGAAGTTATGACGCAGAGATAATCATAAATGTGAAACTGAAATTAAAATGATAAAATAATTACATTGTATAAGCTATACATAAGTAGTATAGTAGTCAAAAGTATGTATAAAGATAGCAGAACTTACGGTTTTATTATACATCCAGTGGTTGAAAGATTACAGGATAAAAACCCAAGGAACGAGCTGTGGTGCGCTTTATCGGCACAAGTTATTTCCTTCAGATAACCTTTCACGTACAGCGGATATTATTCCAGTATTTTGTACGGATTTTTGGAAGAAATGTATCTTGAATATTTTTTTTGTATTAAAAATTTTATATTAAGAGCGTTTATACCCTGCACGCGCTTTTTGGCTTAAAAACAGGACTTTTCAAATGAGTTAATAGCCACCAAAAAAAAATTTAAAGGAAAAATAATTATTACTAATTTTAGAAAAGGTTTTCATCTAGGGATTTTGGTGGAAAACATTATAGATTGATGGATAATTTGTGAGTACTATACGGATTACTGAACACAAGTTTCGATATTTAGGCTTTAAATGGCAATTTAGAAGCTTAAGATATCCTTAACCACTAAATATAAGATGAAAATAAAAATATTATCAGACTAATAAGACCCTTATGGAGGGATTTTGCTGAGAAAAATAATCTTTTTGTGTTTAGTTCATGAAAAATAAAAATTTAAAAAATGCAAAATTATTCAGAAACTCTCGTCAAGAACATATTTTTTTTCACCAACTTATCGTACATAATTTTTTATAACAATTGCATATTATAATAGAAGAACATCTTATCAATAAATTACCATTTTTATATTTCAAAAAAATTAGTTTTCATGTTTTCTACAAATATTTTAAAAACCACTATAAAACACGCTGTCCGACGTGGATCAAATCAGACCGCCGCAAGGCCTTCCAGAGGGAGGACGTATCGCTCGTCGCTCCGGCCTGGCTGCAGTCGATTATGCCGCGCGTAGTAAAAATAGCCACGCGCGGAATGCTATTACCACATCTTAGTACTTTGGTAGTAAAATATTTAATTATTTTTATTACCTACAATGATTTTGTAGTGAGTATAAATTATGTTTCAGGTAATATAATGGGACGTAATTCCGAGGCTAAATTATGTTATGTACTGTAATATAAAATTAAATATATTTCGTATATTTATGTGTTCGAACACGAAATGATTAATAAAACGTCCGTAGTGTCTACTGATTGAACACTGATTTGAATGCAACTTAACAATGTAATAATAACGAAAATATGATTAGTATCCATAATTTGTATTATTCTTTGCTTGCACAGTAATATTTGTCTACTTATAATGCAAATAAAATATTTTTATGATATTATATTACAGTTACATTTCAATTGAATATTTGAAGCGCACGGATCAAAGTTGTTTGAGCCGATTGTATAGCGAGCCGACGCGGCAGCTCTACGCACACAGCTTTGGTCGCGTATGTGTTCGTGAAATTAACGAAGAAATACCTATAGTTGACTTTGCGCGCAAGGTGTATACGCTCTTAAGAAGTATTCCAATGAATAAGTCGTAAAAATGCGGTTATGTTAATTCGATACTGAAGAAGAGTTTCAATAAATATACAATTAAATGTAAGTGCAACGATAATGTGGATTTAATATGTTCATTAAAACTCGTTATAGTATATTCGATGTCATTAAACGTTATGTATACTTAATGACTAATGAGTTACGTTCATATTTTTTGTCTCGGCATATTACTCAATGAATGGATACTTGGTTTTATATGTAATATTATACCTACTGCCTTGACGGCGCAGTTCTACTACAGTATGATTGCTAAGCTGAGGTTTAGGGTTCGAATCTCGGGTCGGGCAGTGATATTGGATTTTTCTACTCATTATCAGCCTGGATTCTGGAATTTGTGCCCGATACGGCAATGCGCGTATTACATCTTGTAACATCTTGGGACGGAAAATGTAGGTATCCTAATTGCACCTCCGCCTACCCCTTCTGGGAAAGAGGCGTAAGTTTATGTACCTATATATTACGAGTATACCTATATTTTTTTAGCACATTTTTCTCTGGGACTCATTTATATCTAACGATAGGGCCCACAAGTGGGTTGCGGGAAAGGGTCCACTACTATGCAGTTGTTTTTGTTTTGTATCATGATCTTTAATCCTTTTTTCTCGCCTTAATATTTCCATTTGAAATAAATCATATTTGTTAAATATAAAATTAAAATTCACACCTACAAGAGCATAATGACGAGTAATTTCATCTAGGTCCCTTGTACCCGTAATTATCCAAGCGCATTATAAAACCTCACTGAAGACGTCCGGCTACAAAACGCTCGTTACGTCGGCCCGGCTTTCATTCCACATGTCGCCACCTGTGCGGTGCGCGCACCTTGTCCGCCGCCTAATGAGCTAGAGAATTTGATAAAACGCAGCGTGTGCGCCTGGCCTAATTTCATTTTAAACAGTAGTTTCCGGTATTGCTTAGTTTGCTGGGTGGCCTCTAAGAAAATTGGGTATTAGCTTCATATTGATAGTAATATAGGCCCTATTTAGGTCTTCACTGTTTTTAGTATTGGAAAATCTCTTTATTTAGTCGTGAACTTTAAGTGTATTATGAATATATTTTGTGACAAATGTTTACTGATTTGAGTGTGTAGACAATTTTGGCGACTTCTCTGATCTTTGACACGAGTTTGTTTATTTACTTTTTTTTTGTATGAGGAGGTAGGGAGATACTTTTTATCATTTCCGATAATGATATTTACATAGCAATTATTGCTCATTTCATACTTAACATAGTTGTCAATAGATTTTATTTATTGAATACTCCTCCCAGTCCGTTCGTCGGAGTCTACGTGTCTAGTACATTAAGCAGCTTGAAGCCCGCGCTGGTTTATAAACAGGTGCAAGGTGATAAAGAATACTATAGTTGAGCTCTAGTTTTCATTATATCAATTAGTCAATTTATCGAACCGTGTTTAACAATAATTACTTAGTTAGCCAATGTTCGTTATTATATTATTATTACTCTTTTTAATCGACTTCCGAAATAGGAGGAGGTTCTATATTCGTTGTTTTTTTTTGTTGTTTCATCCATTTAAAGGCCAGTGCTGAACATAGGCCGTCCCCAAAAATATCCTTAGGGACCTGTTTTACGTCAGCATCGAAATACTTCCTGTAATTTATTGTATCATTAATATTTAATTTATCGTATAAAAAGTGTGTAATAGTCTAGATATACCTGGTTTATTTTAAACAAGTAATTCCTCAATGTATTTTTTTCAATTAGTTACATAGGCGTAAAACGTAAAAGCAAGGGAATCAAAGCCGCGTGACCTTTCAGCGTGCAAACAACCGCGACGTTGTTCAATTCCTCCTTTATTGTCGGCTCGAATGGAAAATATGAAATATTTACGGTCGAAAGTTGTGTTTGTTTTGTTTACGCCCAAACTGCTGTTGTTTGGAGGGTTCAAAGTCGACTCTTGTTAATTCGAAACTCGAGGGACTCTTAAAATATTACGAATTACCGAGTGTTTGAAATATCAAATGGTTCAAAATTTACGAGAGACACTATAAAACTTCGAATTATTAAGTGTTGATCAACTATTATTCAATCAATAGCAATCGTCAAACATTTATACCTTCTCTTTCTCTCTCTGCAACTTTGAATTGTCGAGTGTTGGAAGCCGTTGAGTTCGAATTAACGCGTCGTTTTGTTATTATAGCGATGATTTTTTAGTTCGAATTACCAAGTGTATAAAAATGTATTGATTGATTCGAAATATTAAGAGATTTTGTAGGGAACTCGTGATAACTTTGAATTATCGCAGGTTTGAATTAATAAGTGTCGACTATACCGAACCCTGTGTATAAAAATGTAGATTGTTTTTCATATGTTGTAATGCATTTAAAGTACATTTAAATTGCAGGTGGAACGATAAGATAAACTTTGACACCTGAATAATTGTATCGGCAATGTCGTCCGTAGCCTCGTCCTAATTGAATAATGATCAGACGAAGCGTGGCTAAATCATTATTGCTATATATTTTATTTGTAAATATAATGTCAGCATGTATACGTTCATCCTTATCTATTTCATAATTAAGATAGAATTTTATTATTTTTTGTAAGGAACCAACAAAATACCGTTATTACATTTTTCATAGTCAGTTTTTAGTTGATGAATGTTTCGAACTTTTGAATTGAGTTTGAACGTAAAGATAGATCGATAACTAAAATAGGTTTTAAAATTACTATAAATATAGCTGAAAATCTTTAAAATATATTTACTATCAAGTTCGGTCACTTTGCAAAAAAAGAAATGAATACATATAACTATTTCAAATAGTCAGGGCCGTCTTTAACTATGATGGGGCCCTGGGCACAAAAGAATTTGGGGCCCTTCTGAGAAATAAAGAGGATTAAAATCTAACATTTATCTCCTAAGATCATTTCATATCGAAGTTATGTATCAATCTTGTCGGTCTTTTTGGTCGCTCGCTAAGGCTGTGGAGGTTAATTTCTGCCTGTCCAGTCTCCCACCACTGCGTAAGTCCGATAACAGTTTGGCCCACAGTGCAAAGGAGAAGGCCGATCTCTTAACCTAATTCTTTACCTCAAACTCGATTTTGGGTGACGGGGGAGCCACACCGCCGAACATTCCGCGTTGTGAGAGTCTCCTATCTGACATAAAAATAATCCAGCGTGCTGTCAGACGGGAGCTCAGGCTTCTTGACGTCCGTAAGTCGAGTGGGCCAGATGGTATCCCCGCAGTGGTTTTTAAAACGTGCGCCCCTGAGTTAACACCCGTGCTCACGCGCCTTTACCGTCTTTCCTATAAAGCCAACCGGATTCCGGCTCTGTGGAAGGTCGCCAATGTACACCCTGTCCCCAAAAAGGGTGACCGATGAGACCCTTCAAGTTACAGGCCGATTGCTGTCACATCCCTACTCTCCAAGGGCTTGGAGCGAGTTATAACCACTCAGCTCTTGAGGTATCTTGAGGATCGCCAGCTGATTAGTGACCGCCAGTACGGTTTCCGTCACGGTCGCTCGGCTGGCGATCTTCTGGTGTACCTCACGCACCGTTGGGCGGAGGCTTTGGAGAGTGGGGGTGAGGCGATTGCGATCGGCCTTGACATTGCGAAGGCGTTCGACCGAGTGTGGCATCGCGCCCTTCTGGCGAAGCTACCTGCGTATGGAATTCCTGAGGGGCTCTGCAAATGGATCACCAGCTTTTTGTATGGTCGGAGCATAAAAGTCGTAGTGGACGGCTGTTGCTCCGAGACCAAGACCATTAATGCTGGTGTTCCACAAGGCTCGGTGCTATCACCAACACTCTTTATCCTGCATATTAATGACATTTTGTCTATTGATAGCATGCATTGTTATGCAGATGATAGTACGAGTGACGCGCGGTACATCGGCCAACGGGATTTTATTATGGAAAGACGGTTTCAACTTGTATCTGAAGTCGAGAGCTCTCTGGGGCGGGCCTCCGAATGCGGTGAATTGAACTTAGTTCAATTTAACCCTTCGAAGACACAAGTTTGCGTGTTCACTGCGAAGAAGGACCCCTTTGTCATGACGCCACAATTACTCTTACTCTCCTAGAATCCGAGAGTATTGGGATCTTTGGCGTCGAAATATTAAGCAAGGTCGAGCTTAGGAGTCATTTGGAGGACAAAGCCAAACTGGCGAGCAAGAAGTTCGGAATTCTGAACAGGGCCAAGCGGTACTTTACGTCGGGTCATAGATTGACGCTTTACAAAGCGCAAATCCGGCCTCACATGGAGTACCTACTGCTCTCACCTCTAGACAGGTGCCCTAAAATACCAGCTCGATCAATTTGACTCCTTGCAGTGACGAGCTTGTCGAATAGTCAATGATCCCGATCTCACGGACAAATTGAAACTGTTAGGACTGCGGAGAGACTTCGGATCTCTCTGTGTGTTTTATCGTTTATTCCATGGGGAGTGCTTGGGCATTGCAATTTTTCTAAAATAAATGTAGCCTAAGCTAATCCTTATACTACTTATTATATCAGCTACCTGACAATGACAATCCCGTCAAAATCGGTCAAGTCATTTCAGAGATTAGCCGGAACAGACAGACAGAAGGACAAAAAAAAAATTAAGGTCATTTTCGTTATAGGTATCGTGTATATGTTACATTCTTTCTCTGCTTTCGGCATCTCGGGCCGAGTACCCCGTCGGGCCTGAGGCCTTTCAAGCTCGGGGCCCCTACCTTGGTGTTATACAAATGTTTTTATGATGCAAACATACTACCTATATAGTATCATTACTATTTTTGTGAAAGAGAACAAATTTATAGCATTTCACTTTTAGTTTGGAGGGATCTCTTTTAGGATGTGGAGTTATATTATCACTAATCTACTGATATAGATGATTATTACTTCTTACAAATTTGTAAATATACGTATATATGTTGTAGGAGTCGTGAAACGTGTGAGTAAATGTGTGAGGAAAATTTTCGGTTTGTCTTTTTTTTACACTGGCTCTTTTTCGGGGCCCCCCTGAGGATGGGGGCCCTGGGCACGGGCCCCGTGTGCCCTTAGTGTAAAGACGGTACTGCAAATAGTAGATCTATTGTTCGGCCAAACTGCAATAATGAGTTTATTCAGCCGTGAAACAATAAGAAATATACATACTTTAGCATTTATAAATAAGGATTCATGTGAATAACACCAAGGCAAATGCACCGAGTTTGTAATTCCAAATGTCTTGATAATATTTGATGTTACAGTTTCAAACAAAGTTTAGAGTTTCCGAGTAATTAGTTATATATACGTAGTCTTTATTGTCTTCAATGATATTACTTAACTGTTTTAGCTGATTGTGTCTTGCAGCTTTTTTCCGTAACACGACCATCATTAAAAATAACTGGAATTAAATACGTTGTTACGATGAGGCGCCTTGTATTTTTATAACTAGTAGGTAAAGCTAATTTTAACGTTTACGATAGGAATGTTCATTGTGTTGGAATACGGACGCCTTATTTCGGGATCGGTGCGTTGATTATATTGATGATTACATACAGTTTAATGTATTGGAAACATCAACAGAGTAAGGCTACGTCATTGGAAAGATATTTCCTCTAAGTGTGTCGGACACGTGTATGATTTAATCATAAGCAACCTCTGTAGTGCAGTTCGTTGAGACAGTGAAATTTCCGGCCACGGGTTTAGTCCACCGAAATTTGAAACGAAATATTGTGAGACACGCAACTGTTTATTTGGGTTTGGGTGTTATGAGTTAACTTATAGTTTCTAACAAGCACGACACAAGCCTTTCTTCGTTTCAAAATCGTGGAAAAAACAGACACATATATCATAAATTCAAATTCCTTTATTTGTTAAATATGAGTATACATAAAAAGCACGTAAGGTGTTCAGATGTAAAAAATAGATCAATCATGTTTAGCTTTAATGGCGTACAAATTCACAGGCGTTTGATTCGTCTAAGTTGAGCCATTATTATCTGAGTAATCCGTAGCTCTGCTAGTTATTGTTTTCACAAAATTATACGATGAATCAGTGATTTTCATTATCCTAATTTACTGCAAATTTTATGGCGTTGTGTGCGCTTTGTTCTAACAAAGGATTCTTTTATACAATGTCAATAAAAGTGGATTATATTTTATATTTGGTTTTAAATTCGTTGTCTATAATATTTCAAAGCATATTTTTTTTACAATAAACAGACAAATAAACTTGTTCCAATAATAATCCTAACAGAATGCAACAACAGACAATGCCGATTGTCCGACGCCAGCTGTTAATCACGTACGTCCGTGTTATTTTATTAAAGTACGTGCAGTACTCTAATTAAATGTGCTCGTCTTTAATCAATCTACTGTGCGATTGTGTAACTTACTGTTTTCTTTGTATCAACCCACACGTGTATACCGAACTTGTTAGTATACAATATACGAAAAAATATAAATCAATATCCATTTAACTTTTAATTATTTCCATTCTATGAATTGTATTTTATAGACCATCAAGAGATTTTTAAGAATAAAGAATTTTTATTTCCTTTTTTTCGTAACTTAGATAATGCTTATTATATTATTAACGCGCATAAAACAATATTTTTATGTTTCTATTAATAGATAAATTGAAACACCGCACTGTGCGGATGGTATTAAAAAATACAATATACTCTTGGGCTAGTAAAGTTTGTTTTTGCGAACAGACGCACAAACTAGCCAGTCGTGACGACTTATTTGTATTTAAATGACAGCTGCTATATAACCTGTTAATTGTCCAATAATGTCTACTTTTAAATACTGTTATCTTCGTTTTTGCGCGTGCAGACGCAAACAACCATTTAACTAAAATGTCCACGGTGCCGTCACGACAGTTTCACAATTTGATTGCGCGTAGACAATTTTTTTTTCACGCGGGTCAATGCTATGGTATTGAATTTGAATAACAGTAAACACACCATATAATTGTACATTTGGTACCTTCAGTATCATGCCGAGGTCGGTACGTCACCGTGAATATTCGCAATTACCTCAAAACAAGTAATATTTCGTGGGGCCGTCACGTTGCGCCGGGGGAAAACGACATAAAACCAGTTGGCCAAATGACACATTGTAAACGTCGAGTGTCATGTCCAAATTGTATTATTTTAATGGCTCCGCCGGCGGGCGCACAAAAAAGCGATAAGTTAAACGGTTAATTAGTGAATCAGCAGCGATTACGAGCCAAGCCTAACACCGGTTTAGTGCCAACGTGTCAGAGTTCCCAAGAATTTGTTGACCCGAGAGAAATGTCACGTTTTGTTTAAAACAAACTTTTTAATGGCCACCGTATTAATCAAGGATATTTCCTGCCATTGTTTGTAGTCGCTTATTCAGCTTGCCGAAATGAGAACGTCATTGTTAATCGCGTTTCTTTTGTATTTGCGCTGAAAGTATTCGGTTTAGGCACGGGACAATGTACTACGATTAATATCAGCAATTAAGTTGTAATTGGTATTAAATGAGTATTGATACGTGCTTACGTGGGCTTAGTGCTATAATTAGCCTTACACTTTGATAGCAGATTAATTAATGATTAATTAGATGCTTATTGCATTCACTGTAGCTTTGTTGATCTAAATCTGAATTTCACTTTGACAATTCTATCTTCTGTTGGTGAAGTCAATGATTTTAATTTTGAATGGTGAATATTTTTGTTATAGATATTTTTATTTCCGCAGTAACCAACGCTTATGTTTGTGTTAGTTAAATGGTGCGTAAATACATCCGCGATATAGTTATATCACAAAAGTTTTTGTATGAATATTGTTTTTCGTAATGTTTTCAATATAGGTACGTATAATTTAGGTGGTATAGCAGAATTGCAGTTAGTGAAAAACTGTGAATATTGTATAAGTGATAGAGTTGTGGTGTGCTGCGTCATTCGCGCGATGTTTATCAATTTTGCTTACCTTTGCGATTCATTATCCAATCAATACTACGACAAAAATACCTCGAATGTACCATTTTAATTGGTTTACATACTTCACCTATTCTTCAGCAGTTTTATTTATGTTTGTAGGTATATATTTGAGGTCATAATATTTTCAGAGTTTCCACAAATAATCGCAACTTACCAAAGTTTCCGTCGCTCGCCGCATACTAATTCCCTTTACAAAGCATTGTATACTGTACATTGTGAATAATGCATTATGAGCATCCCTAATTCGAAATATCCCGAAAGTTCCCCCGGCACGCTGGGTCGCACGTCGCGTCGGGTGCTTCGGTCGTTGCTCTCTCAGCTCGGAGGCCCCAGTTGGCATCCCCATTTCCCTTTGAGATGGATATTATCGGCCCAGCGCTCCTCACGATAATAATCGCAAGGGCGAACCTAACAGTACTTTTAATGCAAGGGAGCGTTCAGCGTACCACGTACAGAGCCCTCACAATGCCCATTGCTTTATAGTGTTTTTGTACATTTTTTTACTCATATTCAAATCTAAAAAGGCTCTTATTATAAATTGTAGATTTTGTCCAAAAGCATTGTGTAAGCGGTCTTTGTTTTTTGTACGATTTGAATTTGGAAAAAAATTGTAATCGGTTTTGTGGGAACTTGAACCCCGGACAGGTTTAAAGCAGTGATTAAAATTATCAACTTCTCACGTTGTAACTAATAGTCTTGAGATGGTAAACAATGATAACAATACGAAGAGCAAGTTGTATGCTTTTAACCGATTTGTTATACTTTTACTGGTAGTAGGTTATTTGTATTGGTCCGGATAGCTAACATCTTACAAAACTGTCAAAATGACGAGCGCAAATACTCTCATTTCGGTCTTATTACGTACATCTGGTTTTAGGCCGGCAAAATTTCATCGACCGGGGAGAATTCCTTCTTTTGTTTTTGGTAAATCGATTGGGTATTACTGCAGTCATACATTATTGAATAAAGAAAAAATAAACGTAGTCTACACATTTTAGTAATTAATTTAGATTACCAATAACAGTAAGGATTCACACGACGCCGACGCGACGCGACGTCACGAATCACGCGTTGAACTGTCCGTAGTACGTAACCCCGCTATATTGTGATGTTAATGGAGTATTGTTGGAAACACGATACACGCACTATGCAATATCCGAATATTAATGAACACGGTCCCTTTTTTCTCCATCAAAACTAATGCAAATTAATGACGGACACGCAGCGGGCTATGTACTAACCATAAATTATCTGTTTGAATAGTATTCTTTGTGCTTAGTTTTAGAAACATTTAAATACAAGGATCATGGAGGTTCTACTTTATTTCCGAAGAAAATCTCCATATAATCTTTTATTATAATTCATATAGACGATAAAATCGACGATGAATGAATGGATGTGAAAATTGTTTATTATCATGGTTAGGTTGTTAATGAATGTTGTAACGCCTTATAAAGCTTACCTAACAAGCTGTAATGCATGAAAATATGTATGAATGCATAAGAGGTTTGTAAAGACCGTAGCTTAAGAGCGTTTATACCCTGCACGCGCTTTTTGGCTTAAAAACAGGACTTTTCAAATGAGTTAATAGCCACCAATAAACAATTTAAAGGAAAAATAATTATTACTAATTTTAGAAAAGGTTGTCATCTAGGGATTTTGGTGGAAAACATTATAGATTGATGGATAATTTGTGAGTACTATACGGATTACTGAACACAAGTTTTGTTATTTAGGCTTTAAATGGCAATTTAGAAGCTTAAGATATCCTTAACCACTAAATATAAGATGAAAATAAAAATATTATCAGACTAATAAGACCCTTATGGAGGGATTTTGCTGAGAAAAATAATCTTTTTGTGTTTAGTTCCTGAAAAATAAAAATTTAAACAATGCGAAATTATTCAGAAACTCTCGTCAATAACATATTTTTTTTCACCAACTTATCGTACATAATTTTTTATAGCAATTGCATATTATAATAGAAGAACATCTTATCAATAAATTACCATTTTTGTATTTCAACAAAATTAGTTTTCATGTATTCTACAAATATTTTAAAAACCACTATAAAACACGCTGTCCGACGTGGATCAAATCAGACCGCCGCAAGGCCTTCTAGAGGGAGGACGTATCGCTCGTCGCTCCGGCCTGGCTGCAGTCGATTATGCCGCGCGTAGTAAAAATAGCCACGCGCGGAATGCTATTACCACATCTTAGTACTTTGGTAGTAAAATATTTAATTATTTTTATTACCTACAATGATTTTGTAGTGAGTATAAATTATGTTTCAGGTAATATAATGGGACGTAATTCCGAGGCTAAATTATGTTATGTACTGTAATATAAAATTAAATATATTTCGTAATTGTAAGGAGTTGTAAGGCCCCTAACACTATTTATGTGTTCGAACACGAAATGATTAATAAAACGTCCGTAGTGTCTACTGATTGAACACTGATTTGAATGCAACTTAACAATGTAATAATAACGAAAATATGATTAGTATCTAAATTTGTATTATTCTTTGCTTGCACAGTAATATTTGTCTACTTATAATACAAATAAAATATTTTTATGATATTATATTACAGTTACATTTCAATTGAATATTTGAAGCGCACGGATCAAAGTTGTTTGAGCCGATTGTATAGCGAGCCGACGCGGCAGCTCTACGCACACAGCTTTGGTCGCTTATGTGTGCGTGAAATTAACGAAGAAATACCTATAGTTGACTTTGCGCACAAGGTGTATACGCTCTTAAGGCTACTCCGTGAAATAAATATGTAGGTGTGTATTTATGTGTGTGTGATATTAATTTGTAATATTATTTGTTTTGTCCACAGGGCTGTGACGGACCCACGCGATGGCCGGCGTGTGGCACTCAAGAAACTGCCCAACGTGTTTCAGTCGCTCGTCTCCTCCAAGCGCGTCTTCCGCGAGCTCAAGATGCTATGTTTCTTCAAACATGAAAACGTGAGTATATGTTCAATACTTTCATTACGTGGACGAGTTGGGAGTTCGGCCCGTTTATCTCACAAAGCTGATGTATTTGCACATTCAATTAGTGATACATAATCGCCGCGCCTGTTCCGAGTCTGATGAACCGCAAAGAGCGCAGATAATGTCAATTTCGTACAGTATTGGCCAGCGTAGTTCTCCCTTAATAAGGGTATTACACTCAATGCTATACGAGGGTTTTTAATAAAAAATCACAAAAGTGTTTAATTAGACACGTTCACCAAACTCTCGCAATTGAATCTACGCCACCCCCGACTATTGAAGTAAAATTTAAATTTTATCAGCAATAATTCGATTTCGTTTGGCGCTCATAAATTTACCTGAAACCTCTTTATTATGATAATAAGGTTTCGATTGTACATTATCACAAAATAATTATAATGCAGCGTGCGGCTCCCATCATAATTTATTCATTTTCACTGTGTTTTATCGATCAGCGTTGTATTGTTTGCGGTTTGTGCACATTTGTCGTCTTGTATAAACGTAGATTTGCATCGAAACGAGAAAATTGGACGCGCACTCATTGTGGTGTTGTTAATGACGTGTCAAACTGACATTCGGCGGGAGCTTAGCGCTTATCGCTTATCGAGGCCGAGCGCGGGAGCAGGGAGGCGCGACCGCACTACTGGCTCGCTAATGGTGCCTTTTATCTTTGCAGGTATTATCGGCGTTAGACATCCTGCAGCCGCCTAGCCTCGACTTCTTCCAGGAAATGTATCCTTTTTATCTCGAATGTTTCCAAATGAATTGAGCTGTGAACGGGCACCGCGCTGGTCGGTTTAACGGTGCGCGGGCGGGCACGTTGACCCCCGGCGCCGGCCGCTCGCCACACGTGAGCGCTGAGCACTGAGCACTGACTTCCCAGCGATAACATTTCTACTCAGACTCTACAAAACTGTTAGATCGCTAAACGGTTCCGATGTTTTCTTTATATATTTTATCCGCGCTGCAACGTTATTGAGTTTGGCTCGTTTAACTGTCAATGCTCTGGCTGCTCTTAACAATTTGTTGAATTTCATCTGTTGTAAAGATTTATAGTGGCGAATTGAAAGTTTTGCACATGTGTTACTTTTGTTTCGTGCGAATATGTTATTTGTTACTGTGTTCATTTTCATTTGTGCTGTTGCAGTGTTTTGTTGGCATTGTCAGTTTGAATATTAAGTCGCTTTTATGGCGCTATACTTCCCTGCATTAACGAAGCCCCGACAATGGCGGTAGCTATTGTAAATATTAAATACATTTTAATAATGAACGAAGCATAGTTTCTCATATTCCCCCACGGCGAAACGTGTTTTCATACATTAAACAAGACGTGTTTACCGATGACTATACGGTGTATAGCCCAGACTTTGACGTGACTGGACATACATTTTTATGATATTTGGGCCCCGGTTACAGTCCTTCAATTTCACGCTGTCCGATCGAATGACGGCCGAGTGTGATCTCGCTAAGTTTCCGAACTAAAATTTCATCGGTCCTCGGTGTGCGAGCGATTTTGTGACACGGCCATGGTCGCCGCAATTTATCTTTTTTGACCGCCGCCCGGCCCGTATAAATATTCATGTGGAATAACAGACAGTTTTATGTTTTTAAATTTTTAGTATCGCGCAGTGTATTGTGATTTTATGGCTAGATGTGAACTTTATGGCGCCGTATTACTTCATTAGGGTTGTGATTCTGGAATGATTAATTTAGTAACATAAAAAAATTATTTTACTTTATCTTTTTTTAAATTATACTCGGTTCTTCCTTTACATAGTTTATTGTACTTGCATATTGCGCACTTTCCATGAAAAAATACATATTTTCGTTGTCAACAACATGGCATTCTTTTAATAAATCATATTGCTAGGTACACCCGTTTGACTTTAATTGACAATCATTTCCGTAAAGTTAAATGTCTACAAATTTTGCCAAAAAAATGTCTACACCGGCTCGCCGTGTGCAAGCGTGAGTTTGATTGATTTATTTGAAATCACACACAACCGGTCCAATGAAAACGAGTGCGGGAACCACACGCACCAAACACACACACACACACACACAAAACGAAACACACGCACACGAATACATACACAAAAACACACACTTTACGTTTTCCAATGTTATTGAATAATGACCGGCAATTATATTAATAGATGTTCCAATTGATTTTAACAGCCAATTTCTGAGTGGCAGATGTGTGTACATCAATTTCGGTTTTTGTTGTGCAATTAGTGAAATAATGTTGTTTAATGTGTTCCGATGATGTAGTAATCAGTTGGATTTTTACGATACTTTCTTCATATAGAACGTGTATCTTTGTAGATATATTTTTATAATTGTTCGGCGTAAGCACGTAGGTTCAGCTTGTGGAATACTTTTTTCAATTTATAAGCTTTGTCTCCTTATATTATTTGGTAATGTACGTTATGCAAAATAATACAAATCTAAAGTAAGTGCTAAAAAGCTTTTATTAAAATATTAGTTCATCGTTTCTAAATTTAAATCCGGTCATATTAATGTAAAATCTTTCACCAAGTGACAAGCTAGCGGGTTTGATCCCCACACTGAGAAAATGTTTACTTGAACAACTTTAGTTCTTGTGATGTGTGATAATACCTTGTCATTATAGAACATGAGACTCATTTGATTTATATCGCTTTTGCAAACTCATATGTAAACTGTAATATGACAATCAATAACTTACCGCTTCCAAATTTCCCTATTATTTATTCTAAGGGTTGTTATAGCTTCAGTTTTATAATTGTGATACTAGGGTTGTGCGTTGCGACCGAGGGCTCGACGGCAGGGTCGGCGTCAGCTGCCTGCAACACAATGCGCCCCGCCAACGATTTATTCCCCTTCAAGTTTTATTGAAAACGGAATGGCACTCGGCCGCGTCCGCCCTGCCAACTGCGAGATCAGTGAAATAAAACACTGTGCTGCTCGTAGTTTACTTATGTGTTGTGTTTTCAATCTTTGGTAATTGAATGAGGATGGTGTATGTCGAAAAACATATAGAAAATCCTGAAATACTTGTTTCGAGTCTGGGTGTTTATGAGTCCGAAGAGTCTCATAGTTCCTGATACCCACGATTCAAGACTCGATCTTAGTGTGGGGTCAGTACTACGTATGTATGTGACTGTTGGGTGTTATTTATATCCTGAAAATACGTAAAAACTAACAAAGTAGTTGTGAGTGAATAGGTTTGTCGACATTTATGACTGGCGAAGTTGTCTCAAATATCCGGAAAATCTTCATTGAATTACTGTAAATATAACTTAATGACGTCATTAAAAGATGCGCGCGGTCCAGTCTCACTGGGCCGCAGTGACGACTGTATAAACTGTGGCTCATGTTTTAGCTACATATAGGAGTCTTCGGCATATTTGTACAAATACCTGTCATTAAAGGGCATGTATTAATCTTTAAAATATCAGAGGCCAGTATTGTTAGGAGATTGGTCAGTATTTGACCAGTGGTAGCGTGGTAAACATAAGGTAATTTGGGCGTAAAGAAAATCAGTGTCTGTTTTTAATCTGGCTATATAACCAGGCAGTATAATTTGACGTTTGGCGTATTACCGCTCGCGTGATGTTTACCGGTTATCCTTGGGGAACGTTCGTTTTCCCCTAAAGAAACCTTGTTGTTTTTCTTCACGGAAATATATCGCCATGGAACACGTTTTTGTGCTCAATAAGTACCAAAGATCGTGCTGACTTCCGAATATAAAGAGTTGCGAAACTTTACCAAGACATCGGAAGAAAATATTTATTGAGGAATTAACAATAAATGTAATTTGATTACGTGCCATTGTTACCACATATTGTGACTGGAAATGTTTCTCTTATTTCTGTTTAATTGTTCGATACTGCGAAAAATTTAACAAATAATGCTTCCATTGAGTTTAAATGCGCAATGTTGCTTTCCAATGAATATTTAGCTTAAGAAATGAATGATTAATGACTTTCTGAAAATTTCGTTATTCAGAAAAACGAATGTTTAATGATCTAGCTTGGATTTACATACTCTGATGATTAAAGACATATATATTCATATCTGTTTGAAACCCATTACCATTGAGCAATAGTACTTCATCAAATAAAAAGCTTTTTTATTAAGACAAAATCCCTACTAAATTATATTACACTACCATCAAACATTAGTAGGCGGCATATCGTTGATATGTCTGATGTAGTGGGCGTTCATGTCCCGCAGTGATGACTTGCCATCAGGTGCGCTTGTCCATTCCATCTATAAAAACCAGATCTCTGCCTACCATTTCATTGACCCGTCCATCGAGCTCATTGATATAAGATCTAAATTTGTATTTGCTGTTCATTACCGGTGTTATACTTAACATTAAAATAGTTATTAGTGACGATACGCTATTAAATAAATAGTTACACCCAACAGTCACATACATACTGTGTCCAAAAAATAAGGTGACATTGTATTTATTTTGATAATTCTTTATTTATTCTTCCAAATCAATTTAATCCCCTTCAAAGTAATCCTCTCCCGATGCAATGCACTTATGCCAACGGATTTTCCAACATTCGAAACACTGATTGTAGCCACTTTCCGGGATGGCCTTCAGTCCCGTCTTCGCTGCGGCTTGAATCTCCTCTATCATATCAAAACGGTGTCCCCGGAGCGGTCTTTTGAGCCTGCTGAACAGGCAGAAGTCGCACGGCACTAGATCAGATGAATACAGGGGTTGCGGAACGATATGGTTTGAGTTTTTGGCGAAATTATCACGAATTACTAGTGCAGTATGGGACGGTGCATTATCGTTGTTTTCGGTACCAGTCGAGATGTGATGCGCTTGAGGCCCAAACATCCTTTAAAATGGTATTGACCGAGCCTTTCGATATGCCAACCTCATCAGCAAGGTCTCTAATCGTTAATCGACGGCTTTTCAACAACAAATCTTTGATTTGTTGGACGTGAGCTTCGTCGGTTGAGGTTGATGGTCGCCCAGTATGCTCTTCGTCTTGGACACGTTCACGGCTGGCTTGAACTCACTATACCACTTGTAAACATTTTTTTTAGACATAGCCTCATCACGAAAGGCTTTCTGCACCATTCTTAACGTATCCGCAGCAGAAAATTGATTTCGCAAACAAAATTTCATGCAAATTCTTTGCTCAACAAATTTCGACATCGTAAAAAACGAAAAACTCACTTTTAGCAGCTCACAAAATGACGCGTATCTCAAACACTAATGAATATTTTGACATGTAATTTGACATGGATGTCACTGACAGTACTACCAAACTAAAAAAAATAATAATTCTCCAAATCATTCGACGCGCGCAGGTTAAATTCAAAAGTCACCTTATTTTTTGGACACAGTAGTATATAGTCCTGACTCCACGTTTAGCTCTATGAAGTATTGTGTTGTAGGTGTCAGAAACTATAGGGAATCGAACCCGCAGCCTCTCGTTTTGCGTCATGTAGACACATATTACCGACTTATTTATACTGTATATTGCACTGATACAGTCAGTGCTCCACGATCAAGAGTACGACTGATAGTGATCAGGCCATTTAGTCCACCACGCTGACCTAGTGCGGGTTTGCGGAGTATACATACCATAGAATTGTTTACAAATTCGCTATAACATGCAAGATTTCCTGGCGATATTTTCATTCACCGTAATATTTATTTTTATTTAAAGAAATAAAATAAATTTAATGGTCACGTAGGCGAAAATATCACGCTAATGACAAATAAAAACACAGCACTTTATCTCAATTTACGATGCATTTGTATAAAATTTATGCCCTACACGGGAGTTAAAACTAGTACTTTTATTATTTTTCAACTAGACCCGATTGAAGCCTAACAAGCGGCGTTGATAGGTCCAGCGGCAAAGCTTGTTTACGTTCGGCGCGAGTTTCCACAACAGATATAGAACATAAGTGCTTCCTCCAAATAAAATTATGTTACTCTTTGTGCACATATAGTGACGTTTTTACGTTAATAAGTGTTGATTCATTAGTCTCCTAATGGGTCATACGTATGCTATGTATGAACAAAGGTTTTAGAGACTGAGAATTCTTGACTACACAACTTCTATGGCGACTCCTGTCACTGGTAGAATAGTTGATTTTAAAAATGTATTTGGATCTATAGTTATGTGTAGATTAGTATATTTGTTACGAAGTGCGTGGTGGCTTGTTGGTAAAAGGACTGGACGCGGTTATTGTAGAGCACGTTGGCACATGATCACGGGGGTCGCGGGTTCACCTCGCAAGGACACACCTCGGACTTTCCGGAGTGATGTGTGTATTAATAGTCAATGAACACATACTTTACCGGTAAAGGAAAACATCGTGAGAAAACCTTGCACATTTGTAAGAATTTCTATGGTATGTAAAGTCCACCAACCCGCACTAGGCCAGCGTGGTGAATTCTGGCCTAAACACTCTCAATTGTACTCTCGATTATAGAGGAGCCCCATGCCTTGCAGTGTGACGTTTATGGACTGATATTATAACGATTTATGAAAGCTCGTAAAAGTATTATTAAGCCAATAAAGTGTGAATATTCGCTTAGTACGTATTGACATAATATAAATATTGGAGAACCGGCTACCTACTATGAATATAGGCAATTGTGCCAAGGTTCTTCCGTAGATTTTCGCAGCTGTATTGCGACTATCGAAAGGTGTTCGAGCACTTTTATAAGCATTTGCTCACCAATACTAATTTGATTTTGTGTTATATGTTTTTCTTATATTTGTAAATCTTAATATATTGGTAAGGATTAGTAAAATATCTGGTATTCAAGGGTGGAAAACCTGTAATAGTGAAAGGAAAATATTTAATTTCGGGGTTAATGTTATCAAATCCTTTTAGGACCAGGGCGGCATAATTATTTCGACTACAAAGAAAATACTATCTATCTGCAATAGATATTTTACTTGGATTGTACAGTTTTGTCAACAGGTGCAATAAAAGTATCGGGCTAATATTTAAAAAAAATGCACTGTTAAGTTAACTTTGGTTTAAAATTTTCTTGTCTAATATATCATGTAATTATAAGCGCACTAATTAGTCCGATACCCTCCTTAAGATATAAACTAACTTGCGAGAAATGGAGAAAGTTGCGCAATAATTCAGTGTTTGCAGCAAAAAGCAAAAGAACCGCACTCGCTCGCCTTAAAATATAATATTTGTAGTTCACAACAAACCGCTGATTTGCATTATGCGACAAAGACTTAATTTCCCGGTAAACTTCATGGGATTTTTAAGGAACAATGTGCCGTGCTTTGTTTCAAATATCAAAGCTTTTAACGCAATTTTGGCAGCGTTTGATGTAGTGCATGCGTCCGCGGAAATGCAGCGTGCATCCAATTAGGTGCATATATTTTTGCACCGCGTCGCGGACTGCGAACAAAGACGTATCCTTGGCACTCCTCGCGCCGCCCGGACACGTCACAACTAACAAAACATAATTTCACACAACACCCTTTGTGGGTGAGACAACGCTCCGCCGCTTCTCCGGCCGGCGCGCCATTGTTTTTGTTCTCTTGGCCATTTCTTTTGTTCCGATGCTTGTTTCTTTTGTCCAGTGGCGTTGTCTTTGTTGCGGTGCGGGGGTGAGGCGGCGCGGGCGGGGAGCGCGGGAGATGTTGCGCCCGTGCGATGCAGCGCCCTTGCGCGTGCGCTTCCTAATTAGCGGTTTTGCGTGGGCCGGTTGGCCCGTTTTAACCTCGCGCGTAACGCCACTCCGAGCGCTTTGATACAAACTATAAAATATAATCGTGTAAGGAAATGGTGGCGACAGATGTAAAAGTCTCTCCAAAGACCGTTAGACGTTTCCGAGAGTCTCATTTTACTATTTTTGAACCGAGTTTCAGATTCTTATTGAACGGCGAAACGAAAACGAAGTTATATTTTTATCAAAGCAGCAGGAATTAATAAGTCACTTTATTAAGGAAACATCAGATGGCTGATATTGTATATGGGAAAGATGTAATTTATTTAAAGTTCCTTATTGCAGTCATCTATTAACTTGTCGCGAGGGTCGTGTTCGACCTGGTGTAACCGCCGGCCAGTATCTAGTTAACGCAACGTACATTTTATACGTATACATTAAATAAAAATAAATTTCCAGCTAAGAAATTGAATGACGACTGTGAATAATGTGAGAATATCACATCAAACATCCGTTTGCAATATTTTTTGTAAGACAAAGCATACAGAGTCACTTTAAGATTAAAGATTCAGATGAATATGAGTTTTGCAAGCGTACACATGGAAATATCGGGAGCATGTGTGTGTGGAATATGTGCGAGAAGTCCCCGGCGACACGGAACGTGGGCGAAAGAGAATTGATTGAAAGTCAATAGGTCGCCTCTCGTCACGCGAAGCGACTTACAAAGGTTTTCAACTAAAACACTTTGTGAATTCCCAAATTAAGGGCCATATAGCAACCTTACTCGGAGACCTCTGACGAAGCGCCTCAACAAACATAATTCTGATGAAATCATTCCAAGAACTTCTAAGTCTTAACAAACTCAATTCAAAGGCTTGTGAAGCTTTCTGCGGAATGCCATTGTGGTCGGTGCTCCTTAATGGCGTTTTACAATATTTCCATCCGTCAACGTATCTTTTTTTATCGGCGGCAATAAACAATGCTTCGCTTTTAGATTAAAATTGAGTAACAGACGCATTAAGTGATTACAAATGATAATGGATTAGAAATTGCGCTTTATGTATTGAGTAGTGATGAAAGGCAGTGAATATAAGAAAGGTTGAATTTAGGCATGGGTAATATTAAATCTGGAATATCGAAAAATTTATCAATAAACGATATTTGAACTGGTATAACGCAATATATTTTTAGATAGATTGAAAAAAAGATTTGCTCTTACATTACTCTAAAACTGAGATTATTTCTGCACATAAGATAAATTCCGTACCCACACGCTCGTGGAATAGATTAATTTTCCGAAAGCGCACGCGCCACCGTAAATTCGTAAATGGCAGTGGAAATTACGGCACTTTTGTTTGAAATATTTCACCAGTATATAGCTGAGCTACGGATTTGCAAAACGCGTTAGCTTCATTTACTTCGTGCGAGGTATTGTCACTCTTTCATTGATCGTTTTAAAAAAAACATTCTAGTATCACGAACAGCGTTATTCACGTTTTTTTCCAATGTCTTTATGAAGCGTTGTTACATTGACGTCACTCCTCAAGTATCCTTGTTCTCGTGTCGGTGCACCTCTGTCATTGCTTTGTATTTCCTTTACAAGTATTTGTGAACGAAAGTTTAAAATTAGACGTAGGCCCCTGAATTCATTTTAGGCCCTGCGCAGACGGCACACTTTTTGTGCGATCGAGTCTGCGGCGCACAAAAAGTCTGCATGGCGTGCAATAAGTCGGTCGCGGATTTTTCACAGACTCAACGCACACGACGCACATCTTCGATCATTTTGTCGGCAGAGCTGGAGGGACGTAGACGTTATGGAAATCGTGCAGAGATCGCGAAGTATTATTTTGTACATGAAGTACAGAAAAAGAAGAAGAAATAGAGAATTTTGGGTACATCCTATACTTTCGGAAAGATTACTGAAGGGACAGTTCCATACTAAACATTCAATTCCGAAACAACATCCGGCATTTTTTTTCAAATTTTATAAAATGTCTGTTCCTACATTTGATGAGTTGCTATTTATTTTATCATGATTTTGGTTAGGTTAATTAATCATGGTTATTTTTTTATCATGATATTCTGCCTTTGAATTATCATAAATTGCTGGTCTGTTTTGTATTTCTTGAATTAACATAGTTACATCGACCTCTGGCGCCATGATAATAGATCGCGTGCGTTTCGTCCACCCACCCCTAGCAAATGCAGATTGCCGACTAAAGAGTGCGCCGTCTGCGTTAGCGCGCGTTGAAGCAAACGTTCAATTTTTTTCACACACTTTTGTGCGAAGCGGCGCGCCGCGGCGCGGTGCGGTCTGAACGAATTACACGGATTTTTTGTGCGCCGGACTTTTTGCGCGTCGTGTGCGTTACTGCATATAATTGCATAGGTTCTATTTTCACAGACTAAAAAGTGCGTCACGGATAGTCTGTCGTCTGCGCAGGGCCTTAGTGTGAAACGAATCGGACATTAATTGCTTCAGTGTTTGTTTTAGTGCGTCCTGTTCCATCAACTTGGCATTATTTTCTCGTTACTTAGGTTGAAAATTACACTTCAATTATCATTTTTTAAGTTAATTATCATTTTTAGTATTGCCTTTTTAATATTGATCAGGTTTTTGGGATAAAGTAAGGACGTGATGGACGGTAAGCTAATGCAGCTGTTAATGAACGGTGGGACACTGTGGAGACGTAGTCTACGCAATGGGAAGCACTCTTTACAAGTCTCGTTTAAAGTAGGACAGGTCATAGCGCTCGGGAAACACTGAAACGTGTATTTTTTTCTAAAGCTGCATCCGCGACGAAAGACCGGTGAAACTGCAATGTAAGAGATCGGACTGTAGTAGAATGTTCAAGAGTTCTGTTCCCTATGCAATTATTTAAGCTATTTCTCAGCCACACACCACATTTCATTATAGATTCAATAAGTACTGCAGGGATCTTTCAGACTGAACTCATGAATTATTTATCGATTTCATTATGACCGACGTGAAAATATATCTGGATTAAGTGCAATGTTTGATATAGTATGCCTGAAAGTAGCCATACGTCCTTAATTGCAAGAAATTCTATTTTAGGGAATGATATAACAAAGTAATACAAGAGATGTGTGCGTTGTCAGTTGATACTTTTATGTCGGCTTATTGGAAACGGGGATAAACACAGACGAAACCCAAATTGCGATACATTTGCATGATTTACTATAATAGGTTTTCCGCCACCAAAGTATAGGAATATGTTATCACGAACAAAGTTATTCCACATTATAATCTATGATAAAATATTTCCCCTTTATTGGATATGGTAAGATTGTATAAAAATTGTAAATTTGAATGTTGTGGGAATTGGATTGGAAGATATGTGAAACTAAATGTGTAACGTTTCGAAAGTTTCAGTATAAAGTTGTATGTCGCTTGATACGTCGCATATGAGGCGTAAACTTTGGATACTCGTTTGGAATTCATCAGTTGTATCAATTTATAGTATTACCTTCTTGTTTCATTGGTGGAATGTAATTAGCTTGGCATTCTTTTCGTTTCATTATAGATATTGGGTGAATTCCTTCAGTAATGCTAATAAGGTTGGGGAACGTGGGTAGAACTTCTTGCCAAAACGCGGCACAAATACTAATTGTAATACACATAGGTGGGTATTATTAAAAAGTTATATAAATGAAAGCCATATACTTTATGACAATGAGATTGAAATACTATAGTAATTAAAAGCAAGTACTATTTGTATTTACTATACTTGGCCTTATTAACTCCTAAATTTGACAATTTAGAAAGCATCCTGTTTGTCCTTTTATGAAATTCATCCTATGGTTGGCATTGCCTTAGAGCGATATGACCTCTAATTTTATTTTATGTGTAATTGATTTCATGTTACACTCGTATTGATTTTTTTTTTTGCTATGATGATGATGATATATGATAACTCTTCTTACCACTTAGGAGACACGCTGTATTATTAGAGACAAGAAATAGAAAGTAAAATAAATCTTAATACAGTACTAAACGAATGAAACCTCGGCGGAAATCAAGTATTTCTTTAGATTTCACTTTCATTTCTTGTCTAACAAATTTTATTTACAACTTGTGCCAATAATTTTCAAACGCTAACAGGCTACTTCCTATCCTCAATAGGAATGATTTTATTAGATACATATAAAGGCATATTGGTGGGAAAACATCGTATTTTCATTATTAAAGCATTTTATACCTAGAAGTTTTGTGTGTATTCTTAGATCACTGTCGTTTGTTAAACACTGAATTATAGTAAGCAATTTTGAGTTCCAACTACAAGTGTATGAGATATCTACCGATCAACATTTGATCAACGTAGGGGATTGGTAGTCGTGGATGCAGGCCGCTTCCAATTGTTCGATGTGGAGATCCTTGGTTCCTATGTTCAGCAATGACTTTCTTTGACTGAAGACAGATAGAGAGAGATAGAGAGTATTAAAATACTCATGTGCTGAATGGTTACCTCAAGGTGACTGTTCTTAACTTATCAAAACTAAATTGTCCTGAAACTTGCGTAATAACTATGCACTTATTCCACTTCAATGACGGGTATTACTACGCATCAGACTCACGTACATTTCAGTTTCTTTCATATTTTCCTCTATTGTCATCCAAGGAGGTGCTAGATACTATTGAATGTTTCTCGATTCGCCTGATCTAGAGCTTCCTCGATTGTAAGACCATTGGCTCTTATATCTCCCTTGCCTACATCAAGTTATCTGTAAAATTATTCACAGAAACTGTTCTCGTTTTTGCCAGATAGCACGCGTGGGATTATAACATTACTTGTAGAATTTATAACGGCTCTGAGTTGGCTGTGCTTTCAGCGCTTAATGTGTTGTCCGTCGGCGACCCCCGTACACTGAACATAAATACTTGTATGTTGACAAGGGTCCTTAAATTATTTGTGTTATTACTTTTATGTGTTTTATAGGTAATATTTGAGCCTTTATGGATGTATAAAATAATATACGACATTGGTCTACCTTTGGTTATTGAAGATTAACTAGTATCGATCATGAAAGTGACAGTATCTGAAAGTAGATATGAACAAGTAAGAGATTCATTTATATATTTTCTTTTTTTTAAGAACCAAATATCGTATTGTGAGTTAGGGTAAAAATGTAATACGGACTCAGGACGATATTGAGAGGGTATACAACTGGCGCCAAAAACTGTAAGATTCAATCTTAAAAGAAATCTGAGACAGGTTTTCAAAGTGTAATTAATGTCACAAAGAAATAGGGAATGTTTTAACTGGAATCTAAAAGGCCAGTAAAAAACTATGCATTAAGTATTAGGTACTCATATTATTGTAAATTTATAGGAAGGTTGATTATAACACCACGAATATAATAAATCTGCAAGTTTATAAATGTTTCTTTGTTGCTCAATGGTGCCGTAACTACACATTATTGGAACTTTATACAAGGTTATTCAAAATAACCATGTGGGAGTTTTTGTTCCGCTGTATTGAATTATTTGTTGAGTAAGTAATTTACTTCGTATTAGGGAATTTCATTATTAATTAACCTTCCATCATCGTCGCATTTACTTCAGTTATAAGCATAATCCAAAGTAACATATTGTCTCAACTATTGCAGGTAATTCTCTCAAATCCACTTGAAAATTTAAGGGAAACTTTTTATCGATCAACCTTAAACGACATCATATATCAAGTGCATACGCAAGTAGTAGTTAGAAGTAGTTGATCGAGATGCTAGTTAATTTCAGTAGAATACCGAAAACATAATTATAATAGTTTTGCTTTATGGTAAAGTATTTTTATAGCCACGAAGAGAATCAATAACTTCCTATTTTCCTTTGAAGCCTTTCAACCTCCATTCTCAATACTGGCAATTTGCGCGGCTATAGGTTCAAGGTGACCTTTTTTTCTCAGATGTCTCGTTTGCCATGCTTCCTATGAAATGATTATAATTTCTGTTATAATATTCGTTAAATTTCGGCGAACTACTTTAAAGTTTTTGGTTATAATTATAGTTATTCAATCATAGAGGAACAGTAACAGTTACATCTAAAAAGACTAACAAAAAATTATTTCTCTGTCAAATTTCATTAAAGCGGTCAAAATATTAAATAATAGTAAAATGTAATCTATACATACACACATTAGCGCCACTAAAATGACGTACGGATTAATAAGTCTCGTTTTATCTCACTTTTGCCAACACTACGAATATGAACTCTCCATATCTAATGTTTAACATTCATAATTATGTGAGATTTTATGTTGCTATGCACGAAATTTGCGCCTCGTCACCGCTGCTTTGTTCGCAAGGGACGACCTTGCCGCCGAATGTGTAGTGCCGAGCATGTTAAACACATTTCCACTAGCATTATTTCTACGTAAGGACACATAAATTGCCGATGTTTACTGTCTCACTTCGTCTTATTAGCATCCACCTCGACTCCCATCTATAAAAATGGTTTTATAGAATTTAATTTTTGAGCTTACGGTCTTGTTTTGTTCGTCGTACCCTGCGTTCTTGATTTCGTGTTTCTTGTTACAATAATTTCTTCTGCATTCTCGTTTAGTATTTCAAATACATTCCATTTGCAGAGCCATCAAATATCTTTATTTATCCGAGCGGGCGACCGAATCTTCAATCTCCGGTTTAAATCGCTAACTTCTTGACCGGTGCCTCAATAGGGCTTCAAGTATCCAATTCGGGCTTCGCTAACCAATATCATTAAATCGAGACGCTGTTTTCTTCTTTTGTCTAACTTTATCATATGTTTATACGGTGAGAGTTAGGATGATGAATATTGGTGATGACGACACTTTCGCAAAGTCATTTTAAATGAATTGAAAACCGCACGAAATAGATTTCTTGACTCGAGAATCCAAATCAAGCTAAATAGATACTAATATTAAACCGTGAGATTAGTAATGACAATAGCAATGTAATACCAGCACAAATACCGGAATCCAAAGTTGTCAATTCGAATATCTACATCGTGCACCGTACACGTACGATACCAATATGCATAGCTTTTCACACGGCCATACGTGAATCCGGTCGGCATTCAAGAATTTATTGCGCTTACGAGATAACAGCTTATGGTGTCAGCGAGGGTCCCCTGTTCGCCATTACGCTCCGCCGGTCCGCTTTAATTACCGCCGATCGATAGACCGGCCCCATATGCCGCCTATAATGGCCAGATTAGCTGTGTATTCATTAAAAATTCATCACGCTCAAATCAGATATAAGCAGTGTTTTGAGCGCTAATTCCGGCGTGTCGCTTATTCCGAATGACCCTATTGAGTTAGCTCGGCAACGCGTCCTAATCAATTGCCAGTGCTGATTGTTGGCCCGTTCTCGGATGGCAGCTGGCTAGTTGCTGCTGTTTTTGTTTGTTTATGTGATGTAGCGTCAGTTTTATTTGCTTTTGTATGTTTAGCATTAGTGTGAATAATTAGCATTCCAAAATTTGATACGTTTATTTGCTTTCGTAACAAAAGAACACTGAACTACTATGTGGTAATAATTCTTGGCTTCTTTACAACTGCATTTCTTATCCAATGTTTGCATAATAGAAAAACAGTTTAGAGTCAGTATTCGCAGTCGAGACGCTATCCATTTTACTTGCTGTAAAGAATTGATAGAATTAAATAAACAAGAAACACGCAGCCAAGAACACATGTAACGCTTTTATTGAGATGAACCGGTAATTTGGTTTGCTCCCGGCGAGCCGAGCTCTCGCGAACCCATAGTTACAGGTACACCCGTAATATAATTTCTGTTCGCCTCAAACTTCCTCCGAAAGGCTGATCTTGTTTAATTTGGAATGACTTCGGGATAGTGTTCTCATCTGTGGAAATTAAGGAAATTAGAATCGGTATTTGTACAGACCACTCCAAGATCGTCGCTATTTTAATTGCATTTACTAAACTCCTGCCTTTTGCAACATTTATAACCCAATTAAAATAACGCGTCTGGCAGTCTCTTTGTTTTTCTCTGTTGAGCCTCGCTCGGATGCAAATACTGTTTGTTTTTTTTTTTTTCTTTACAAGGCATTCCTAAGTGTATTACGGATGTATTCATTTTACATATCGACTACTAGGTATTCTATATTCATTGGCTGAGAGAATTGATGCCTACATTTTAGTGTTATTCGACGTTGGTAATGGATTAAATCCTTGCTAAACATTTGACGCAAAATAAGAGAAATGAAGCCAAATTTGGGTTGTGGATTCAACTCCAAGTAAATATTATAAAGGTTCAGATATAGTTAGTTAAAATGTTTAAAAAAATATTTCCAGAATTGCTTCAAATATTGGCGTTACCCTAGTTAAATTCAATAAACGTTATTCGAATTGTACAGTTGAACCACAACAAGCGATTCATCGCTCCCCCGGTAACTCATTTCATAGCAATTAACAAATAGAAAGGCATCACACAAAAGAATACCAGGAATTCATTTCCACGCGATTGTAGTTTGAAATGTAAGTGCGGCCGAAGGAACCGAACCACCTAATCAAATAAATGCTCTCCGAATGTTTGCATTCCTATAAGTAGCAATATAAAAGGAAAGTTGGTTCGTCCGAATGGTATTTGTAGTTGGAGGCGAGGTGGCCACAGATTGGACCGTGGGGGAACTCTAACGCGTTTTATGTTTATGGAGGAACGCAGCACACGCCCGGTATTTACGCAACGTGTTTCATATTTATATGGATTTGGAAGCGCTCGAACCCACTGGAAGGTCGGAGACCTGGATATACAACATTCAGGCAGTACGGCTCTCGTAAAAAATCGACGCTGCCTAAAAAGGTTGTAAAACTTTCGTATAATCCGATTGAACGTGAGTTGGAAGTTTATTTCAGTACTCTTGGCAACTTTATTTCTCAAATATTAAACGTTACATGGGTATCTGTATAAATTTGTAAACAATGTTATAAAGCCTTTAAACAATCCCTCAATATCTGAATGATCCGCAAAATGTGACGAGCTAGTGCGATACATTACGAGCGCGCTATCGAACTCGTACAATGAACAATGAGAAATGCCAACAAAGGCATGCTAAAAATGACGTTACGCGTATAACATAACTCGGGACCTTCGTGTAACATTAAACCTTGGCTTTATTTACTGCCGCCCGTTTAAGGCAGAAGAATCTCGCCGTAAATAAACCTCTTTTATGATATTTCCACGACTTCATTAAGTGTTTCAATGATATTACCGAGAATTACGACTCCGGCAACAATATTACCTTTATGTACTAAAAACTGACTCGGGCGAAATATGAATTTTTAATGATCGCCTTGATAGTAAATTTGTTATGATGGGATTAGATTTCTAAAGGGTTAAACTAGAAACTTTGTTGCGTTACTGGAGTATCATTTTGTTTTTAATAGCGCAGTAAAATCGAAGCCGCAGTAACTATATATAACCTTTTGAGTTTTAAATCTTTTGAATGTTTTTTTTTTACTTGATGTCAAATAGAAGCAGAAACAAAATTAGTACGAACCGTACAATGTGATCCATAAATATAAAGGTACATTACGATTCGGGTTGAGTTTAACCCGTAGCTCAGTAGGCAGGCTGTTGAGATAGGGCGTGGGGCGGACCCTACCCGCGTTCCGCTAATGTATTCTGGCAATTTTGCGAACGCCATCGAGCGAGCGTTTCCCGGGGAACTTGAGCTCGGGCCGCTCCTAGATTAGTAACCGTCCGTTTATCATTACTTTTTGTTGGTTATCTTGTCGGGCCATCCGCTGCGTTTCGATTGTCCCAGGTCCCTTCACGCCTCGCTACCTGCGTGTTATCAGCTCGTGTAAGCCTAAATGTAGGAGGGAATTGCTTCATTAGTGTGCTACTGGTTTAGGTAACATTTTGTGTTTAGTTTGGTCTGTACCTTACAGAATGTGTAGCCGGTAAAACTATCGCTTTCCGCGATAACCGTTTATACAACAATTTGCTTGTTTGTAAAGGCTCTATTTCAGTCGTCGATAACTCTGTCGTTAAATAGCATTCGCCGTGCACAGCTAACACAAGTTATGCAGAATTTGTCTTTACATTGCAAGCGTACAATATTGACTGAAAAAATAGGACCTTAATTGTAAAAAAAAATTCTACAAATTACTGTGTCACCCAAGTTTATTCGCAACAGTAGCTAAACTGGAGGAACTAAACTGGCCACTACTAACAGGGTTTTTTTTTCTAAATGAAACAAGACAAGGTATACAAACAAGTTGGTTTTAAACATACGTAATTCCATAAAAACAGTTCCTTCTGCGGCAATTACATCGCGTCGTGTATACAGAAGCCATATGTGGGTTTGTGTGTGTGGCCCGCAACAAAAAGTTGAGTACCACAGCACACCAGGGGCTAATGCGGGCTGCTTACTATACTTTTACCTTTTATTTGCCAAGTTCGGTAAAGATAAAATGTTGAAACAACAGTTACAAGTTTTGCAGATAGTATTCCTATCCGCCATAGACCTTTCGGTGGTTGAGTACTATCGTAATCCACGTTCGAGTTCATAGATGTACATACATATAATTATACATAAACCCACGCCTTTTTTACCAGGAGTAGGCAGAGGTGCTATTTACCCACGTTTCGCCTTATGTCTTCCTTCATATGATGTGACAGTGATATCGGGCCCAAATGCCTATCTTGAGGCTTATAATGAAAAGACTTTACAAATATCACTTTGACTGAACCCAGGAATCGAACCCAAGGTACCCGAAATCGAAGCTGAGTTAGTTTGGTAATCGTATCGCAGTACAACTATGCCAATTAGCCAGTCATAAATATTGTATATCCAGATAAAAATAGGGAAAGGCATAATTGTGTCGAACGGCGTGGTATAATATAATCAATTAATCATCTAATATGGGTAATCTGGCTTAGACGCCGCGCCGGCTGTGAAACGTCACGCTGCGGGTTCAATCCTCGTACTGAGACAAATATTTGGGCGATCCACAGTATTCGTTTCGTGTCTTTATCCGATTGAAAAAGTCTCTCGTGGTTACTGATACGACTCGGTCAGGACTATGCATACACATATTATTATTTATATTTTTTATCTGGACTTCGCTGCACTATCATCAAGTGTAAAGTACTTCGTTCTTAGTCAAAAAAGAAAAGTGTTTTATGGGTTCATTTCTGTTGGGTGAAATTTCATGTTGCGCAGTTTCATTCAGACGCTTTCTGTGAATGTTAAGTTTTTCAATTATGAAAGTAAAACGCGGTGAGATTTGCGCAGTTCCACCGGGCCGGTTCGCGAACGACGGATTTCACCGTCAAAAACGCTTTCATGCTTTCAACATGAAATTAATAAATGTTTCTTTCACTCGATAACAATTAATGTTTTCAATAAACGGAACGTCATTGATTTTTATATTGGCAAATCAGTTTTTAACTAGATCGATTTTATGGGTTTAGGAGTAGTGGATTTCGATGTTTTTTGGGTTTGATTCCTAGCTTGATTCATTTCGAATTTGCTGAAGATTGGGTTTATGTCAGATACGACTTCGTAGTCTAACAATATGTCCTTTTCGTTCCAACTTTTTTTTTAAATTGCATATTGACCTTTCTACATTATACTTATTTAGTTTTTGACCTCTTCATCATTCTACTGTGTTAAAGCTTGTTAAACTGCCAATCATCTCAATTAGGCCACAGATGTGTATTGCGGATTAGATCCCAAATCGATGACGTAATGAAAGGTCAGCGCCCGCCATCAGACTACACCCAATATTCGCAAATATCGAAGACAGATATGCAATTCTAAGTTAAAAATAAAATAAACTGAATGAAGTATATTATAAAATATATTTTAAAACAAAGGTTAAAAAAATCTATTTTCAATATTTTTTACGCCCAGATGTATTAATACCATTTCTATTATTGGATCCGTGGGCAGTGGGCACGTTTCGTGATGCAGGTAAATTGAATCTTTAAATATAAAAGGTCAATTTTTTTGTTCCAAATTCATATCTAGAAAATAATTTCAAAAACATTTGGAAAGTAAACTTTATCCATAAAGATATCGCTACGAATTACGATTAAGTAAGAGAATTTGAGTTCGTTGAACCGTGTTTTTTAAATTTCAGTGACTTTAGTAATAACAAACGTATAAAAACGCTAGTTAATCATCTCACATATGAATATGTAAATAACCAATGATGATTATAATAATATAATAAGAGACTTTCGGTTTTACAAAAGTAATATAAAACAAACAATAACTTGTTTCACTGCCGGATCGAACTCGCTACCTCTCGATCTCAATCAGCCATAAGCTCAATGCACCACGACAGCTAGTAGCGGCCGACTAACAGGATCATATTGAATACTTCATTCGCGCGTTCCCAAGCGGCTTTACTGGATACGAATCGAGTAATTGTTGCCGTTTAACATTCGGTAGATAATCTGATCGGAGTTAAATGAGGTTTAAAATCCTTGATAAATATTACAGCGCGAGTGACTTATACGAGACAGTTTTAAAGTATTTAATTAGGTAGACGAGATATAAGGCTGCTTACTTGAGTTATATGCATTCTTGGACTTTGGCAATGCTAGTTCATTTAAAACAGGATCGCGACTTTGCTTGATCCTCGTACCTAATATCTTTCAATCTTTAAATATGTTTTACCTTTTCACCAATTCTTTCGTAATTTGCAGTACAACGCCATAACTATCCTATATCACGGTTTATCTGGCTCGTCTCTTGGGTTACTTCATTTGCATCGACATATCGAATATCGATTGTTTACGTATTACGCGAAGGCTGTACGTGTTTTCCAGCAAAACTTCCTTGTGCTGCACTCGCAGAGGACTTTCCACGGATGTAATTTTAATCAGCGTTAAATTATGCTAAATGCTAAATTATTCTCAAGTCATTAGTCATGTGTAACATTTCGTGGAACTGGTTTATATAGGTATAATATACATCGATTTCCTTAAAATTATACTACCATCAAGGCGTCTGAAGTTGTTAATTTAGATTGATTCTTCGAAAGTCTAGCTGGTGATAGGATATAACGTTCATTATACAGTTGCGGTCACTTGGTCCCCAAGTGTTAAAACATCCAATATATACATACGTACATAAACTCACTTTTTTTTTCTTACACGTGTAAAGCATTGATCGCATTGATTCATTATATAGAAATAAATATCTAATAAGTAAGAAATCGGCAAACTAACGAAAGACTCCTATTAGGTGCATGCTCAGTCGGCTTCCAATTTTGCTCAATGAATTCTAGTTATATACGAATGATAATAACCTATGTCAAAGAATTTGAAATGACGCGCATTGTCGTCTAATATTACCTGGTACTATTGTAGGAATTTTTCCCAAAATAGTGTTTGTAAGTAGGTTGTTATGTCCATGACAGACAATTTGTCCGTGATGTCTACGCTATATTAGGCAATCCGGACCGTTAAACTGTCTCCAACTGTATATACGTGTTCTTTAACATTCTAATGTGTTGTATATTTGGGTGAACATTTTTATTTTGGTTCGGCAATGACTGCTCTTCATTTGATTTAAAGAGCAGTGATGTCTAGTATCAATTGCCTACTGAACTGCGAAACGATAAAGGATCTAGCATTGTAGGAAAGAAGAAATGATATTTTTTTATTACGGTTTAAGTCAAACAAGGCAATGTTAATCCATTGTTATGAAATACAAGCTCTTAAATTCCATAAAGTATTTATAAAGAAAATGCAACAAAGGAAACGTCTTATAAGTCCTTAACTAAGATTCTTTAAGTGCTAGACAATCCATAAAGTGTAGTACTACAGTCGCCGGGCAAATACTTGGATCGTACAAATATTGAATCCGAGCCGGAATCGAGTTCTTGCTTCAAACAAAACGTTACTACCAACAATGACGTCGTTTAACTTCAAACTCACTTTACAAATACTTAACATGCTTTAAAACTAGTCTGTGCTAAACCAAGATACGAAAAAATATATATAAAGAATACACTTCATATTAAAACCTTCTGATCTGTTCTATTAATATTATACCAAATATAAGAGAGATTTAAATGTGGGTAGGTTATAATCTTTACGTAAATGTTTTTTTTTTTTTTTTTTTTTTTTTTTATTGCAATGAATGACGAGACCAGCAAGCCGTTCGCCTGATGGTAAGCGATACGACCGCTCATAGACAGTAGCAACATTCCACTGCGCTCGCCATCCTGAGACATAAGATGTTAAGTCTCAATATGTCCAGTAGTTGCTCTGGCTACAATGTCCTTCAATCCGAAACACAACAGTGCATTTACGCAGTGTTGTTGGGAGAAATAGACATTGCGGTGGTACCTACCCATTGTGGTGGTTTTATTTTGGATATAGTATAGTACCATATTATATACAGGTATAACTGTTTTTGCATTTATGACAAAATGCGATAGTAAGAAGTACACTTAGCAGCAACATATAAATAGTATATTAGCCATTATTCACGGCGCTATCGCGTCGGAATCAGCCGATCTCGTCTGCAATACGTGACCGAGGCGGCAGTAGGCCGTTGGGAATTTGCGTTTAGGAGAGCGCGCACGCCGAGATTTTATAAAACGCGTAGAAAATATACGCAGCTATATATCGCGTAGAAACACGCACGTAATGTGGCGAGTTTGCCATTTGGATTGAATTATGAACTAAGCTATCCAACAAAAAACACAAAAAGTTTCTAAATCAAGATTACTAGTCGAAACTACGATATAGTTAATTAAGCTATGTTATGTATGTTCGCCATATACGATCGCCATAGGCTCAATTTAAACCAGAATATTAATATTAGTATTGAGTCATATTTCGCGTAGTGACGAAGCTCCTCATAGCATTACGAAACACCACTGGCGCCCTCTGTCTCGTATATTTAGGAATATTAAAGTCAGCGCGGCTCAAGTGAAGGCTCTTGGCAGTCGGTGGGCGAGAGGTTTCTTGGCTCGAAGGCTCAGTGCTGGCGTGGCCCGAGCGCCGCTCCGCCAGTCTCGATGACGGCTTGGAACCTTGCCCGATACGCTTTAGATAAACTTTACCGTATTGCGGCTACCGAATTAGAGTATTTTTTACCGCTCAAACCTTTTGCAATTGCGCCTCTTTGTTTGTAATGCTAGTTGATTTATCGATTGTTCCGTACTTGTGGGTTCTGATATTGTTACGAAGTAATTTGCATGTGGGTTATTACCCGTCCGGAGCTATCTCCCAATCTTCCAAGCCACTAGACCAGTGATTCTCAACCACTGTGCCGCGGCACTTTTGTGTGCCGCCAAATTTCAAAAGTGTGCCGCCAAATTTTGCAAATATATAATAATGTTAATATTATTAAATTATATCATTTAAAAAGAAAAATATTTTTAACATGAATATATATTTAAATCCATAAAAAAGTTAATTATTTTATTATTTGCTTTGCAACGCGTTTTTTCTTAGTGCCAAATTATGATGAAGCGGCGTGCATAGCAATAGGAATATGTCTCAAGGCGCTCTTTGTGTGCCGCCAAATTTTGAAATCGTTAAATATGTGCCGTAACAAAAAAAGGTTGAGAATCACTGCACTAGACAAACATGAAAAAAATCTGTAGACATTAGATTTAGTAGATTTGGTAGCGCATTAGAAGACTCAATTGTTCGTAGTTCGTAGTATAGTATTGAAAATGCATACTTTATCGATTCAAAGCGTGAGTATCATTAATGATGCCAATATTGACATCATAATATGTGTATAATGCGTTGGGCATGCGAGTTGGACCGTGGCCCAGAAGTATGCCTGCGGGTTGTACATGTCATGAATCGTGATCAATAAAGGGAATTATAACTCCAGGACATCCAATCAGCTGATATCCAATCTGTACTTGATATTCTCCCGTTCAATAATGAAATCATAAGTCGGTAAAGTTAAATTTGAAACGCTAAGCGGGATATTCCCCCGTAGGCCCAGCGTGGATTGTGGCACGCGGGATTATTGCGGCTTGACAAAGTTCCATGTATAAGTCTGCTGCATAATACGTGGCTCACATTTGCTAGTGTATGCTAACGGTCGGGAGCAATTTACTCGTTTAGATGTGTGGATTTTTTGTTCATTTGCAAGGAATTTAGCGCGATATACATGATAGGGTATGCCGATTTATGAACTAGTGATTCTGGGCTTTAGGTTGCATGAAAAGTTGTCAGACACCGCTAAGCACTCTTGTTTTTCAGAGTCGTAATAAATTTTAAATGTAATCAAAGTATAGTTGAAATATTTCGAAACATTGGGGCGAACTTTGTCAGATTGCGAAGTTCCTTGACGAACATTTGGTAAATTGTTATCGTCTTTTGAATATTTAGAGACGGAGTATAAGATATTTGTTGTAGACTTCCAAATTACTTTTAAGCGTATTGAGGGAACGGGCGTAGGGAAATTTCTCGAGCGGATCGCCATGTCGGAACAACGGTAATCTTATTCGGTACAATTCGTGCAAGTTTCCACTGAAAACTTTTAAGGTCAGGTTTGTAGCCGGCTCTCATCACATTATGGAAGTTTCTCAGTGTTTATAAACGTAAATGAGATACACAGTGCGAGTGGTTTTTCTCTGCAGTTAATTTTCATTGTGTAGATTAGTATCCTGCGGAAAATCCCGAAGAGAGAGGAATAAAGAAAAGCGAACGGAAATTTGTCGGGCCGGTCTATCGGCGCCGGCTCCGTGCCGGCCGCCTCCCGCGGCTAATGGCACAGACTCGATCGAGGTTCTATTAGAAACTTTGTTTATTACCACTCAATGTTCGTTGCGTTTCAGTTCTTTCACTTGATCACTTGCTATCGTTAAATTCATATTATATTTACACATCACTAATTTTTTGCGTCTCTCAGATGTTCTGTAGCTCAGTCTAATTCACGTGCTGTTAGGGACTCCTTTACTTATTACCGGCTTATATAGATGTGAGCATGTATGCCATCCAATCTAGTAAACAATATTTGTTATGTCACTAAAATTCTTTTATTAATAGTCAATTAGTTTTATGATGGCTATAAACCGCAACTGTCCCTTAATTCCGTTGCTTTTTCGATCACGCGATGAGTAAGAGCAATATTCAAGCGTAATAAATAAGAAACAACGTATTTATCGTATTATTTTTGGTGATATTTTAGTTACATTCGTTGTTATATCGAGATGGCTATCTAGCTGCAACAATATGGGCTGGTATGGTATGTTGTAATTTGAAAGCCCCTGTTTAAAACTTTTGTTAAATAATTTTGCATATTTTATTAATTTTCTCTTTCTTCCATAACGGTTGGTTTCGGTATTTCAATAATAAATAGTTCTAGTCGGTGCTCACCCGAAACTGAACTACATGCCATACATTTTTAAAGTGCTTAAGTCAAACCTAGCCGGTTTGAAGCAAGTTAGGAATTTATTGTATTGTTACCCGTTTTCATACCACAAATCATACATGTAAGGTTTTAAAATACCATAAAAACCATGCCACTTAAACGACCTGATGTTAAAAGGTTTTATCATTGTATTGGTTGGCGGAAAAGTGGCGACAACCTGCGATGTCCTATATGGTTTCAATTTAAATTACAACAATATTTATATGAGCAGTTTACACAAACACACAATCCTCTTACAGATTTTTATGCATGTGTTCTCAATTATCAAGATTGTTCTTACCTCGTATCCTATCTGTTTAAATAGAGTATTAACCAACTTCTGGGCATAAACTTTTCCTGATCACGTTACTCTATCCTGTAATACATATAAATTATATCCACATACAGTAATGCCGTTAAGCAAAAATAAATAATCGCGGTTTACCTCAAACGAACAGCGTAATCCGTCCACGAGCCGGCGGCACGGGGCATATCGTAAGCCGCGATTCATCAACGTCGGTCCCCGTTCACCTGCTCCTGCCTAAACGTTTTAATATTCATTCAATATTTTGAGCATTGAGTTATCTTCTCTTAGATTAGGAGACATGGGGATTCAGATGTTGTCTTAGCCATACAGCATAATTAGTTTTACACAATAATTACATCATAATAGTAATGCCCGCCAAACAGCAGTGTAAATGCACTGTTGTGTTTCGGATTGAAGGATATTGTGGCCAGAGTTACTACTGGACATATTGAAACTTTACATCTTAAGTCTCAGGATGGCGAGCGCAGTGGAATGCCAAGCATTTCTTTGTAATTCAAGTTGTTGTTTGGTTTTGCCACTGTTCTTGAGCGGTCGTATCGCTTACCATCAGGTGACTGGCGGGCCCGTCTCGCCGTTCATTGCAATAAAAAACAACCTTTGAAAATGGCGGGGCATCATTTTGGAGTGTGTGATATCCGGAATTTTCGTTCACTCAATTTGTTTACTACCTAGGGAATAGTGAATAATTACTATTATCTATATGCAAAAGCAAGTATTTAAAATTGAAATGCTAAATGTATTTCGTGATCCAATTGTTAGTGTAATTATCATTTTACAGAGGATTTTCATAACAAAGGAGAGCATAAAAGTTAATATACAGTTTAATATTATTTCCACGTAACCGTATTTGACAAGCGGTATATCGTATTATCGCACGCACTTTTATGTATAGATATTTTATTAATATATGCAATGTCGCTTGTGGTTATCGTGCTCGATATTGGTACGTGTTATCGATGAAAATTAATTATTAAAGTTACGCACTCATTTCGGTTTCGGTATGCATTCATACGGTTTGCTTCAAAACATTATTTTGAAGACTCGGTGTTCGGCAGTGCAAGGGTTTATTTTCCTATTCATTATTTGTCATTTTGTCTGATATTTGGCATCGCTATTTACAACCCTATTTGGTTCTCATACCCATATATTTATTTCATTGTGCAGCTATTTGGACAAATCACTATTATTTACAAGAACGTATATCATAAAAATCCTCCAGCGTGATTGATTGACAAGTATTTAAATCCTACAATCAATACTTATTATTTTATAGTCTTTCTTTTCCATGTACAATCTTTACAATCACCATACAAGTGATTAATAAACACTTATTCATCACGAAAGAATCGCTTGACCTGCGGGACATGACGGATCGTCCCGACACAATCGCGACAGGTCTTCATAACACGTGACAGACGCTTAGCGCTCAGCTATTGAACGCGTAATCGTCCCAACTGCGAAACTGGGTGACAAGGAACCTCGTGAACAGATTAATGTTCGTGCGTTAACCACGGAAATTATGGAAATCATGACAGGATTCTGCGAAGATGATGTGACCTTTTTACCAACGACAATGGTTTGCTCTGAGCTTGTCGAATATAAATTTATGAGCTTATGTTATTAGAAAAAAAAAATTATAACCCTTTTATTATACTCATATCTCATTCCGATCTCAATTCATGTCGAATATTTGTTACACATTATGGACTTCATCAAACTTACCAACTACTAAAGTGATGTTTCGTGCTTCTCTTTTTTTTTTCGTATGAAAATGATCTATAAATTAAAACTCCCCAAACTATCCAGCCTAACAGAGCCTTTTAAAAAGCAATAGCGATGCTCAAATTGCCGAAACATGTTTCCGAACATAGCATTGAAATGGGGGCACGAATTCGCGTTTGCACATACCCGGGCGATGTAATTTAGTTGCTGTGCCGTTTCGCAAACATATTATCATATATCTTGGACTTATTCCCGCTTCCCTTATGTTTGTCCAGCGGTCGGCACTCGGCGGAATAGTGGACCATTTATCAACGTCGTCCTTCCGCGTACCTCCTCATCAAACGCGCTCATTTGTACTGCCTTCGTGGAATATCTTTTATCGCCCACTAAATATTTCTGATTTACCACAACGCAACGTATTAACGGACTTATTTGCGTCCTATTTGTGCTTTTTCTCATAACCTTCGCCTTTATATTTATATAAAGGCTAGCTAGCTACTCACTGAAGATTTCTCGATCAATTGGAACATTAAATGTCATGCCGAGTATATATTCCAGTCCTAACCATCTCATATCACCTATGCGAAACCGAAAAAAAACTTTCGAATTAGGATGAATTAGGCACCTAAACCAGATCCTCTTAGCGAGACCCTTACTGAGGTCGGTAACATCCCACAATCAACCATCACACCACACAGCGACGCTTAACAATACGGACATAATAAAAAACAGGGGAAAAAAACCAGAACCTCACAGTTTGCACCCCATACACACTGCCACTAAACAAATGACTGCAACGTTAAATTATGTACAACGTTAAAATACGCTAAGTGAAACGACCACAATAATCATCAGCAAAACAGTACGAAAACGATTTCCACCTTGGCATTATTTCGCATAACATGTGCCGTTCCATGGTTACAAACGTTTAAACGCTTTTAATATATCATGTTTCTATGCGAAATGACAGATGGGCAGCGTAGTATGGAGCCAATGCGACGCTCTGTCGATGATCCATCAACGTCACCTTCTTGTCTTCGCGCTATAGAAACGTTAAAAGAACGCGACGAGGAAAGTGGCCGGCTGACGCGTGATGGAAGTTTTAAATTTACGCCTTTTTAAAGTGTCAGTTGTAAATAGAATGGCTCGAAGACTTGATGTGAAAGTAATGGCAAAATATGTTATTGTAATAAAAAGTGTTTAGTTGTGCAAATATGTTCAAGTGACCGAGAGCCTAAGATTGAGGGCCAGTGATAACTGTTATATTTCATTCCTCATAATATTTGACTTGGCAAGCTATAGAAAATAAAAAATGACTTTCCAATTAGTACTAGAGCAATCATAGTCACATCGGTTGTTATAAAATAAATATATAAAATAAATTTGTTCTTGGATAACTTGTTATCTGTTGCAAAAAACTGCCGACAAAGACACAGTTAAGTGAAAAATTTCACTGTAAATAATTGTATTTTCAAGTTGTAGACAGAATAAAAGCCTTAAAATTCAGATGGAATCGTGTCACACGGCAGCGCAATTGTTTCTTCATGTTCAGGGTTATGACGTCACTAATTTACCATAAAAGTTTACAATAAGCCGTATCTCAACGACCGTTCTATCTCGTTCTCATCAATTACTCTATATGTTACAAGGAAACGAAACTGGGGATTTCGTGACATCCTTGTGGAATGACATAAAACCGTAAGCCGAGATTAGTGTATAATGAATACTGAGGAAACACGACATTTTATGGACTCTGCTAACATAGTAAACACGTATATTTACTCTGACGTTGAAAACACAACATTGTTTTTGTTCTTAGCCATGTTCCGACTTATCTCGACAGTATTGGCTGGTTTTATGTGAGTTTGCACTAATTTCGGGAATACCGATAGTGCTTGACTAAGTGACGAAATCTTCAAACTAAACGTATTTACTGTCGCTGATTTATGTGTTCGTGTCTAGGGGTAATTGCTGATCTCTTTAGAGTATTATACTCTTTCTTTTATTGCATATAAAATCCTGCATATTAAATGAGTTTGGTTAGAGCTTTTAGAGTTATCGGTTGTAAACTTGATTGCATTTCTGATGTTTTAATTTTGGTGAGTATTCGCGTTATCAAAACTCAGGTTCTCACGTTACTTTGTTTTTACATATTTTTTGAATATAGCTTAAAATGTGCTCTCATTATTGCAATAAGGAGGTCACGTGTGTATAATTATTCGTTCGCTGGCGGACTACTGTTATATTTCTTTCACATTACGCGCGTGTGAAGAGAATATTCATACGGACACGGTGATTAAGAGCAAAGAAACGCTGAAGTACGCCGACGTGCGCGTATTGTATAGGGTTTCGTCCTACCGTTACGAAACAATGGCTATAGATAACTATGACGCACCGATGCTATCCAACTGTTTCATGCTGAAGCTAAAGGTTATGTAACTTTGTGTTGGGTTTTTATGATATTTGCCAACAAGTTGACTATCGGCTTGATGCGATTGCGTTGCATTACCAGTTCTTTTACCTGTTTCATATATATTTCTATTCTTTCTACTTAGATAAGTGACAATGCTTTTACTTTTATTTCTTCAACATTATTGTATTTTCTGACAAAGACCCCATTACAAAATTTTATTCAGTAGCCTCGCACAATTTCCTCAAAGCTTTTATGCCGTGGACTAACAAATCGTCCACATAAAGCGTTCGCCGACCATCAGGCGCTGCCGTCTCTGCGGGATTCGGCGTGAATTAATGCACATTCAACTTCGCAATTTCAAAGGCTTCGTAAAACAGAAGGCAAATCTGCAAAGCAGGTGTTTAAAGGTACAAGTGGCGATGTAACTTGTGAGAACGCATAATTGTCGACGTTCACTTGAATTTTGCATTTCAAGTTTAATAAACTTTGGAAATAAGCTTTCCGTTGTTCACGATTTATCTTGTTTGTACATTCGCACGCTGGTGTGCACAGTTCATTTCCTTTGGGATTGTTTCAACGCCGATATTTTGTATGTACGCTTCTGTTTTAAATTATGTCCTTATGCTTACGACTTCCTTTCATACGTTATGCTATGCATAATTTATGTTTTGTGTATATTATTAACCTATATTATTATTCTATATATAACTGCCAATTTATTGGACAATGCCCTGAATGTAGTTGGTTGGTAATATTTCTCAGTTTTTAGAAAAATAACCTAACTAGGCAATAAAAAGTGACACATAATCGATGTCCTCGATTGCTATTAACAACTTTTTTCACACAATCCACGTCAAATACCACCATGCGGCACAACATTAGGGTTGTCAAATGGTTTATCTGTTGAAAAAAGTTGTTCGATAACGCTTAACTAATCGAAATTCTGATAAGTCGCCGTTGGCCCACATTGTTTCTAAATCCGTGCTCGTTTTATGGGCAGTAAAGGATTTTTTGTTAAACAAACCTACGGCGTGACGGCGTCGCTGGCCCCAGCTGCATAACATCCGGCCGGTTGCCTTTATCTATTCTGTATTGGTGAGCCGCGAGCGCACATGGATTCTGTGAACTTGCTCCAAAGGATTGTTTGAACCGCTCTCCCGTGCTTGTGCTCGTTGCAGTTTTCGCTTTGTTAATTATGCATAACAGTTGTTGGAATGGTTCGTATGGATTGATTGGTGTGGCGCTTCTGTTGTTGCGAAACGTTTGTGCGCCACTTTGGTACAATCCGACGCGTTGAGAGCTATGGTCCGTGGAATCGGGACTTTACCTTTTACTAATTATGCTTTCGGAACCTCTCGTTTGTCAAAGAATTTATCTCACGTAGGTACGTACATTCTAATTTAGTCTAACTTGAAGTTTGGTTTATCAGTTTAGTCACACATTTCGCAGACAGTAGTCACTTTTGGGTAAATACATACATACTACATATTCTCTTTAACATCCATATTTAGTGAACTTTGTTAATGTATTTTCTGTTTTAATAATTCAATTTCATCCTAATCTGGTTGTCGCGTCGAGTTTTGCGGTCGTGTGACAAACAGCCACTGAAAATAGATTGTCACATTTAATATAATTAATTATTTACAGTGATACCGTGTTTCAACAGAATTCGTTAACCGTTGTCTAATTACTAATCCTTTGTGCTGAACAAGAGGACAGGGATATGAGACTAAATGTTTTGTAATGAGATATGTTAAATATATTTCTATAGATCATGTGCTGCGTGATGAGACACCATATAAACCAGTCTTTCCCAAAGTGGGCGCTGCAGGTCTCAAGGGGGGCGCTAAGAGACCCAGAAAGAAAATGGAGCCGTTGTGTAGAGGCCTCGGGGGTGATTGGTGAAAAAATGGGGGCGTTGTGTAGAGACCTCGCGGGTGATTGGTGAAAAAATATTTATTCTCAAAGTGGGCAGTAGACAAAATAAGTTTGGGAACCACTGATATAAACAGTCAATATTTTCTAAATTAATTATATTTTTTTATGAATTCAATAAATAAAATTACCGTGACGGTACACGGTAAGAAAAGTGTACCCAGATATCACAAAAATAGTTACGTCGTTTGTTTGTTACCTTAAAACACACCTTTATCAAACCAAACAGTAATGTAATAACGGTATTGTGCTATCAATTAGGTTGTAATTTAGCTTTATATAGTGTGTCTGACGGTGACTCAGCGTTTAATGGAAGCTATCATTATCTCGACTTCGGGGATATGTCGCGATCATCATATTTATGAATCGGCTTGTAACCGTCTACTGTTAGGCAAGACTGCTAAGATTACGCCATACTTAATGGTTCTCTCCTTTCCCTTATCTTTTACCAGGAAAGTCTCTTTATTTATACATCAAACAGTTTTTTAGTTTCCTATTATGTGAACCAAAACAATACCTTTCTACTTCTACGACTATCATATCGGTGTTCGCATTTTTTTATTGTTATCAAAACAACACCTTGTGTTACAAAGCAATGGTTTGGAATTCCACTGCGCTCGCCATCCTGAGACATAAAGTGTTAAGTCTCAATATGACCAGTAGTTTCTCTGACTACAATATCCTTCAATCCGAAACACAACAGTGCATTTACACTCCTGTTCGACGGGAGAAATAGGCATTGCGGTGGTACCTACCCAGATGGCCTCTCACATATGAGAAACCTACTACCAGTAAATTTGTGCATATACATACATATGTATCAATATCTACACAGGCACTATGAAATAAATAGATCTTCTCAGTTATAATTATTTACCATTTTAATGAACCATGTATCACCATGGCTTAAATCGGCTAGAATTGTTTTGATGAAATTGATTATGCTCTATTGAATTAAAAATATCATAGAAGCTCGGTTTTATTTCAAAATATTGTAGCTTTATTTCGGAAATCCACATGATTCTCTTCGCAAACAAATGAAGCGTTCCAAAGCAAAGCGCGAGATCATTGTATGCGGTTGATGAGTTTAAAAGGCTCGCGATAATGGCTGTTTCTTGGGGAAAGGCGTGCACATAATAGAGTCCGACTATTGGGGTGTTCTGCCCGCATTGCGCCAGTGTGTGTAACTCAAATGCCTTTTTATAGGGGAGCCTTGTGCATATAACGGTTTGACGCGCGTATTAATGCCGTTCAGACGTTCTTGGTCGAGGAAATTGGAGAGGCTGTTGTCTGGCATATAGTAGGTGTCTGTTTCTATGTTGTATGGTTAGATTAACGGCCTTATTAATTAACATTTTAAAACCTATGTTAGTTATCCAATCTTTTGTGCCTTTCGAACGACTCTTGAGTACAGTTTGAGCGAAGGAGACAAAGCATTAGATAGCTATAATAGTTTTTAGAACAGTTTCTGAATACGGCCGTAATAGTTTAATTATGTTATCCTTGTGGATGTTTTCACTAAGCTTTAGCTATAGTAAGAATATTAGGTCTGTAATTAAACTGTTTACGATTTGAAAATACTTTAGTTACAACACGCAAGCTAGATGTTCAGACTTTTTTTTTTATTGCAATGAATGGCAAGACGAGCATGCCGTTGGCCTGATGGTAAGCGATGCGACCACTCATGAACAGAAGCAAAACCAAACAACACCTTGATTTACAAAGCAATGCTTGGCATTCCACTGCGCTCGCCATCCTGAGACATAAGATGTTAAGTCTCAATATGTCCAGTAGTTACTCTGGCTACAATGTCCTTCAATCCGAAACACAATAGTGCATTTAAACTGCTGTTTGACGGGAGAAATAGACATTGCGGTGGTACCCACCCAGGCAGCCTCTCACATATTATGGGAGACCTACCACCAGACTATTTTTTTTCAAGGATTTTGCTAAGTACTAATATGTATGCTGGATTCCTCATGATGTTTTTTATTCATGGTTGATATGAAGGATGATTCATTATGAATACATATTCAAAAGATAGCTGCAATTTAAGAACCTACTCCTCACTCCAGTCAATATTTCTTCATAGTGTATCAACATGACTTGGCTCTCAAAACAGTTTACTTTAAAAGATCACATCCCACGGTTTTATTTGAACATCTATTATATTTCCAAATCCCGTATGTGATGCGATCAAATCATCAGGTTTTATATTACCGCGCGACAAATGCGAGGGGTTTGGGACGGCTGGGGGCGGTATCCCGGCGCCTCGGTAAATAATTACCGCCCCGGGGGTGCGGCCCCCCAAAACCGGCTCTGGGCGAGCTTCGCGACGCGGATTACTCGAATGTTACCGATTTTTTTTGTCCCCCACGTCTAGCTACGCGCCCATTGAAAACTTTATAAAGGAATCATGAAACAACTTGCCGACGTTTGCTTCGTGAACCAGAACACACGGTTTAATGGCATGTGACATTTATATTGCGAGATTAATGACATGTTTCGAAGTGAATGAAAAGATAGCCGCGCATAATGCAAAACTTAATGTAGAATACATTTTTAATATTTTTTGTCTGTTTTATTCCTCGCATATTATAATGTCTTTAATCTTAAAATTTGAAGATATCTGTAAAGGTAAAGATATATCTGTAAGCAACAAACATATACTTTGACAGCCTCCGTGGCGCAGTTGGTTAGACGCCGCCTGTGAAACGAGAGGCCGCGGGTTCGATCCCCGCACCGAGAGAAATGTTTGTGCGGCCCACAAATATTTCTTCCGGGTCTGGGTGTTTGTGAGACCGAAAAGTCTCTCGTAGTTCCTGATACCCACGACACAAGACTCGATCTTAGTGTGGGGTCAGACCTATGTATGTGACTGTTGGGTGTTATTTATTATTATTTATTTACTTTATAACCGCTATGCAATCAGCAATATGCATTATCGTATTCCGAAGAAGTTGAACGTATTATTTAAAAATAACATTACTCGATTGACAGACGGACATGTGATTTATGAATTATGTTGTATGATTGAGTCATGCTTTATTATATTCCAATGTCGTTTCATTAAAAGAGGAGTTTTGCCAATATGTATCTGATTTCTTTTATCATCATAATATATGATATCTTTTGTTCGTGGCACACATTTTATATTTGCATATAAAATATAATCATCGTTCTGCAATCATGTGATATGCAACACATAGCGAAAACATCTGGAATTTTCATTCCAAAAGCTTTACTAAATCTCGTTAATCCTATTATGTCCCAAATGTCACGAAATACTCGACATCGACCTTTATCATTGAAAATATCTCGGTTACATGTCGGGAGTGCAAGTTGGACTTCGACGGTAGTTGCGCGCGACTGACACCTCCAAGTTATATTGATATTTAGATTTGTTGGTACAAGTTAGAGGTATTACTACCGCTTATTTAGTTAATTTTGAGATTAGAATATTGGTTTCATAATCTAATATAATATTAGTGCGTGGCCTGTTAGTAAACGGGCTAGACGTGGCTGCCAACATGTTCACGGTGGTCACGGGTTCGGATCTCAGGGCACACCTCTGACTTTTCGGGGTCATGTGTGTATTGATAGTCAATCACCACGCACTAAAACGATGAAGGAAAACATCGTGAGGAAACCTGCATACCATAGCGATTTATAAGAATTTATATGGTATTTAAGGCCGCCAATCCACACTAGGCCATCGTGGACTATATGGCCTAACCACTCTCAATCGTATTCTTGATTGTAAAGGAGGCAGTGGGACGTACCTATATGCGCTGATACATGCACAATCTAATATTTATATAGCCTAAATGGCATGCTGTACACTGTCCCGTGTCTTGAGATAAGGTGGAAAGAAGGACTTAATAATGATAAAAGATGTTAACCGACCAATACGAATGTCAGTTTTTCTTATTGAACTACCCTACTTCTAAGGATCTTACACATTGATGGTTGGTTAATTTCTACAAAAGATTCATATTATTGTGTAGATGACCGAAGTGGCAACCTAAATTTTTAATCTTACAAACATTCCGCGCGCTACTCATACAACATTTTTGAAACTGTAGAATCACAAAGTGTATTGACTAGAGAACTGAACCAAGGATTTTGCAATTGACCGGCGTTTCTGATCTGCAAAATGAAAATGTTGTTCTGAGTTCATTAGAAGTATAGTAATTTCGTAGAAGTATAGTAATTGTGTACTTGTGTGATAGTTTACGCCGCTTAATAGTTGGTTCAACTGGTCCAAGGACGTCTAACAGGTTGCACGGATGTTATTGAGCTCAAGGACGACATAATGGCTTCATCTGGGTTTCTGTTGCCTCCTGCACAGTTTTATATCTAGATACCTTTTGGGATTATTTTCTTATTTATTGAAACTATTAAGGAATAAGAGGATATACAATACTCCGGTTTGGACCAATCGAAATGTTCAGTTAAAATTCCACATTTTCCCTCCTGGTCGAATCTTTATCGTGATTTTACTGTTTCTTACTATTTTTTAGAAATGTAGATGCGATCGATATTTCTTGCTATGCATCCATTGATGACATTATAGTTTTTTTATTAGTGCTTCTAATCTAAGTTGTATGTGATGACTTTTTATGTCGCCACTCGCCGTAAAATATAAATATCTTTCGAAATTATCAAGAATTTTTTCACACTCAAATCCCAAACTTTAGTCTCATCGATAAGGGTCTTACCGTTCTGTATGAGTATCGGTATACAATTAAAATACGGAACGAGCGCGCCTCGTAACGGTATCGCGAATTGGAGTTCACTTTCGAACATCTCGTAAAATCGCGAGTGTTACTGTTATATATCGTGTTTGGTTTAATGCCGACTACGGTTACATTCGGTTACCGTTTGTAACACGAGAGCCCGCGGTTCACCAGAGAGTTGAGGATACGGCACGGTTGGTTTTACATATTTGTGTTGGCATGCGGCTTTGCCTGCTTGCACGGGTTCTGTTACATTGCCGTTGGGTGTGGAAAGCACTGACTAGACGATCGGTGAGTCTATTCAGGAATTCTGGATAGACTGTGTGGTTGCATATCCTTGGTTTTAAATTACTATTAGAACTTCTGTACCTACGTAGATGAAATTCTAATAAAAAATATTAAGATTTCAACGTCGTTTAAGTCTATTCACTTTTATTAATCATTTCATCTGTTGTACTATTCTTCTGATACATAAACAGATGTTGACTGTGAGTTTCATACATCTAGAAATGTTTTTTTTATGGGTCGAATAATTCTATCATCACGAAGGACGAACGTGATATTATTGTTATTGGATATGTGATCAAAAAGGAGTTGTCCTTATGAGATAGTAAAATATCGTGACATTGTGTCGTATTTCGCAGCTCTGTCTATTCTCAACAATCTATCAGGGATGTTTTTGATCCTTCTTATTGTGACATATGTATTTCGTCGCTTATAATGAAACGGTGCAAAAGCTGCCAAAGTAATGGTTTTCGTAATTTATACATATTCAAATTGGATACAAATGAGGTTTAGAAATGTTGGTTTTCGTTTTGCATACTGTAATGAGTATGCCTCTGTACAATCTATGTTACATCAAATGTGCTGTTGTGTTGCCTCATTGTGATATCATGTATGTCATCTTTTTAGTGTATTTCAGCATAATGTGCGATTTTTTCGATACAATAAAATCATTAAATATCAAATATTCATGCTCATCTACAGTATTTATTTAGATTATTATGTTTTTTGCGATTGGTACTTTTATATTTAGATCGAAGTGTGACGTTTTACGTTTGATAAATGAATTCCTAATCAAGTTTTTTTGTTCAGATCAACATGTGACTTTTTTGTGATAGATATATAAAAGTTTTATAATAAAATAAAAATATTTTTTTTTGCATTTGTCACGGAAAACTTTAATAAGTATTAATTTGGGCTGAGTAGTCTAGGCCACTGGTCTCGGCTACACGTTTGTCTCTGTTGAGATTTATTAAGTAGATATGTGTGCCTAGGCGAAGCATTGTTGCTTAATATGAGATATTGTTACTTAATTCGAGTGTTCACCTTTAAAATACGAAGGCGTGTGTGAAATGCCTTAAGAGATTTACTAAAAGCTTTTTAATGTTTTAAAACGTGTTAACTTATTTGTTGTTTAAAAAAAGATTCCTTACATTTAATATGATATTTTATTTTATACAGTATTTACGACCTGGTTAAGGTTACAGGAAGTCACTAAATGCAGGCAGCTTCCAACAGGTCGATGTAGAGATCATTGGGGGAAGCCTTTGTTCCGTACTGGACTTTCTGTGACTGAAACGAACGAATAAGGTTTTTACAGAGATGATTATTTCTCGCATCGTGAGGAAACCTGCATACCATAGCGATTTATAAGAATTTCTATGGTATGTAAGTCCGCCAACCCGCACTAGGCCAGCGTGGTGGACTATATGGCCTAACCACTCTCAATCGTATTCTCGATTGTAGAGTAGGCCCGTGCCCTGCAGTGGGACGTATATGGGCTGATACAGATTATTTCTCGCCAATGGATACTACAATCGGATCGCCTTATCATCCATGTACATTGAAGTCGTTTTGTTAGCCCTGTATATGGCGGCTCCTAGACGGGTATTGAGCAATATCACGTATTGTGCAATGTTTATTTACCTTGTAGGGTTAATATTGAAGATTGCGCAATGATTAATTATTTAGATTCTACCGCTTCAATGTTCCTGTGAAATTTTATTGTAGGTCTACGGAACGCCTGAAACACTTTACTTTTAATCTCGATATATTAATGAGTTCTCGAATGGAGGCCACGTAGTAGCAAGTGAACCGTTGAAGTTCCACCTCAACACCCACAAAGTATAGCTACTGATGATGTTATAAAAGCTGCAGGAAATGGCTAGGATTCAGGAGGTTTCCAAACAATTCGCTCTAGAAATCCTTGAAGGGAGTCTGTGATCCTCATTGGACTTTCTCTAGCCATAGAATGCAATTTCCACAGTGCTGCTGAATAGACCAATGCGACTTTCTATCAGCCAGTATTTCGTAAGCCGTGACTTCAGGGGACGACTCTTGTGTCGCCGATTGCCTATCGACACAATAACACTAACGAAGTGACAAGTGATTGCGTCGGCCACGTGAATGACAGCAAGGTTAACGCTGCCCAAACGCCGGGCCCTAAATATATACACGTCCCTGAGGTAGTGAATCACTCGGATACTATCGACTTCACGCGGAAAAAATGGGTTTATTAGGTCGGGATGGGTGGGCTTGGTCTATTATTGATGATGTCCAATTTACTGTGTTGCTTTTTTACATCAATATTCTTTATCAGCCCATATACGTCCCACTGTAGGGCACAGGTTTCCTCTACAATCGAGAGTACGATTGAGATTGGTTAGGCCATACAGTTCACATTACTTTGACATTTTAAATGACACTGCACTTGCAAAAATTGACCGATGTATTACATTTTCATAAAAGTTGATAATTGTTAACATTTATCAAGTTCGGTGTGGTTTAAATATCCGGTTTGCGGTTAAAAGGTGAAAAAAAAAAACAGTTCTGCTTTATTATTTTCATTCCGATTCAATGTGTTCATGCATATCGGCTATATGGATAGTTATATTATGTTGTTCTCAGTTTTTTGATGCGTATTTTAACTTTCCGTGGTTAATCTGTTTATTACATTATTATTACATACATTATTTAAAAGCCGATATTGTTCTATACGCAACACATCTTCCCAACAAATTCAATAACAGTTACAAATTACCACGTACTATTAAATTCACGCTACATAGGCCTGGTAGTACGAATTATAAATTCCTTGAAGCCCTTACAAGGCCTTCAGAGAATTCCGTTCAGCGTCGCAGCAGTCTCGCAACAAGTGAGCGGGCGCACCGTCCGAGTCCTGTAATTTTGATAATGGCCACCAGGGGCCTCGCGCGTGCTGCAGATAAGCGAGATAACGGGCGAGACGACCACCAGCCTCCCCCCCCCCCCCTCTCCTCTCACCACCACTGGGCGACCGAAACCACCCTACCGTACGTGGGCGGTTAAATTACGGCCTGTGTCTGTCACGCACCCATACAGCTCAATGAGATGAAGGTTCATTTTTATGGCGGGTTTTTCATTGTTTGTGCTCTACCAATTCCCATGGTTGCGCTCGGGACTCGCCGCTTAGTTACCATTTGCATTTTGAAATTAAAAATATTGCGTCATCAGAGAAACGGGGTGTTGTCTAAACCGTGAGTGTGTTGGCTCGTTAGTGGTGCAATATGTCGTATGTGATTCATTGATGTGTAAATGTTTTTTTTTATATCCAAGATTACCGATTTTGAGCCTACGTAGTCTTGGTGATAATTCTATACATCTTACAGGCGAGAATACTATTATATAGAAAGCCAACATAAAACTATTTCTTTGAAAAAATTAACACATTAGGTATTACGTCGTTAATCGAAACAATAGTAACAAACTTTCAATTCGTATCACTTACCATCAGGCGAACTGAATACTCGTCTCGCTATTGATTGCAATAAAAAAACAGAAATGGCAACCAAACATTTGAACCAACATTATGTGGTACCGTGCTTCAATTTCCTTGACCAACAGCTAACAGTTACGTGATCACAGAGCTGCTCCAGAGCGATCTGCACAAGATCATCGTGTCGCCGCAACACCTCTCCGCCGACCACATCAAAGTCTTCCTCTACCAGATACTTAGAGGTGAGTCATATGCGTATACATAATGCACTTTTAGAATTAGAACGACCTAACAAAAACATCTTGTTTTTTGGGAAACGTTCATTAAATATTTGAACATAAGAATTTTTGTACTTATGAAAGATACATCTAGAAGACCGATTTGTACATCTTTCTGCCTTTCGTGCGTCAATAGGTCCTTCTTTAATAACAGGTCGATAGGTCATTTTGAAAGCCAAATATTTTGTCAAAATCTATTTTCTTTGGTTATTTCTCTCTAATTCTTAAGGTGCGATATATTTATTTATATTCTACAGTGTTAAGTGTATGAATTATAAGATCTTGATCTCTGTCTAAGGATTGATTCCGAAAGTAGATTTATCGGGAGGAATATTCATCGACACCGCGTCGCCATTTTACTGTTATTTTTATCGATCCTTATGTGTAGATTAGGATTGCGTATTGATTTCGGTCGTCACATACAGTTTACCGTTGTGAACCGTTTTGAATTGGCTTATGGCTCGTAAGAAATAAGTGAATTATGGATATAACAATGGATAATCTTTAAGTTTTAGATGGACGCTTCACTGCGTTCCGACACTGCGCTAGTATGAAGAGACTCTAAGAATGATGAAATAAAAAACTAAAACTTTAGTTCGTACGATACCTCACCGAATATTCGGCTACCAGTTTTAGGTGTATTATTTATAACTATGAGAAAATAAACAACCACTTCTGAAATCGACACTAGCCGCAGTAGTCAATAAATTAAAATACGATATCAGCTACTTATAAAACTTTTTATAGCTTTTCGAAATCTTATACGACCTATAAAAGATATTAAACTTGGCATAACCGTAATATCTCTAATAAATATTTAATGAATTTTAATTGATTACTAAATAAACTATCACGTGTCTTTATTGTACACTTTTTTACATTCTTACATAAATTATTATAGATAGACTGCTGCTGACTAACTACCAAATAATCTCATGCATACATACGGTACATACATAAACTCACGCCTTTTTCCCAGAAGGGGTAGGCAGAGGTGCCAGGACACCCACATTTCGCCTTGTATGTTCCGTCCCACGATGTGATAGATGGTGAGTCTATCGCCATATCGGGAACAAATTCCTCACTCTGGGCTGATATAAAATAGAAAAATCCAATATCACTTTGCCCAACCCGGGATTCGAACCCGAGACCTCAGCTTTGTGACCGTACCTTAGTACAACTATGCGACCAAGGCAGTGTTAATCTCATGCACTCGCAATTAATCTACGAGGGTGGGGCTTAAGACCCAAGCTATTGGTAGTAACTTTTAATACACCTAACAGCCGATACTCAGAATTTAATAAATAGTAAATTAAAGAAATAAGCTTGGCGATCCGTGAGTCACTAGCGGCATCTTTTCTATCCTTTCTATGAAATTGTGCATATTAATAACTTTAGTTACTATGTTATGTGTATAAATGTGCTTATACAAATTGCACTACAATAAAGATAGCGAAAAAGCAGCACTTTTCTTTATAGTCGTAAGGACTTGTCCAAATGGCAACACGTAGTCGGCTTGGCTAACGGCCTCGGAGTTTCACATGTAAACTGTTATTGCCTCGGTGCCGGAAGTCAGCGAATATTCTCCCGTTCCCGTGCCATCTATGTCTGCCTCCATAGTTCGATACTTGTTTGTTTAGGTACATCAAAAATTCTATCCATGTTATATTCAGTCGTAAAATGAAAATTTTGTTTTGATCTTTGCTATGTTATCGTTTACTATGTTTATATATTTTGATCGGTTTTTATGTTCTAAATATGAGGAAAACGTATCGGTGGTGGAATATTTAAATGTTGCTCTCTTTGGTGCACCTGAGTCTAATTGTGAATAAATTGTATAGAATGAAGTAATTCGTTTGTCAATTCATTTAGGTATCGCGTCTTCAAACAAATAATGTTTATTTCGCATGCTCAGACAGTGAATGAGATATTTAAGTTTAGAACAAACTGGATCAAGAGGCCGGCCTCCAGTCCGGCGGAGACAGCGCGCTCCTGCCGGGTGTGTCCTCCCGTGATTCACCGCACTAACTCCTGCTCACTCCCACCTGTAGATCAATTAAAACTCGCTAATGTTCCAACTTTTCTATTTAAAACTACAAACATTAAGCCATTCTTCGTCTCCAAAAAACAATGCAACGGACCACTGAACCCGACTCCATTTACTTCATATTAAAATACGTAGAGTTTTTTACTCAAGAATATTATTTTAGCAGATAAAATGATTCTCCCCCTGCAGCCGCGTCTACTGATTTTGTATTATTAATTTGAGCAATTATTCGTACAGCGCCAAGAGATTTCCCGGGAGCGAAACGCGCGAAGGGAATCTAGAAAAATGCGGTCGTTAAGTTCCGACCGCTCCGCCTGCCGCTTTTAATTAAAAACTTTATAGTTGCACTGCCTTGATAGCTCTCCGCTCAGTACTGAAATCACATAGACAACCGCGGGGCGATCCCGAATGAAACTGAATTTCTCACGTCCCTGTAAAAATACGATGCTTTTTAATTGCACAACGTGAATTCCTAGCGACAATGTGTATATAGCGGCGCTAATAAGCATTCTCTACGTGGAAGGGAATGCATTGCGATTAGGGGTGACACGCGAACCTCGCCCTTTTTAATATTCCGCGCGCTCTTTTAGATTAAACTTGGCCGTTGCCTTTGTCTCAGTTGAGTTACCAACCGTCGGGGGAGCCTAATGAAAAATCTATAACTAACAGCCACATAATGAATGCGGAAGTCGGTGTACTTGCGCATTCTGCGTCGATTCACATGACGCGGTGACAAATGCGTATTACGCACAAATCTGGAAGGGACAAGACGCAAGACGCATGACTCGAATGTATCTCCCACAAAAAGGCAATGGATTGTGGAGAATGCAACTCGACTGGTCGACAACAAAGTGAGCTAGTTCACGTGCTCTCTCGACGCGTCACTAATATGACCGGTGGACACCTGACATCGTAAACACGCTTCTTATAACCTCCACTCGTCTGACTGACGGCTTCAATAATGTAGGGATTGTTGCGAGCGCGGAGTCTCGCGTTTACACAGTTGCTACCTACCGCGGTGAATATGTTCATCAAGGTGTTATTAGATTTCGGTCGCGCATTACGCGCCGAGGGTTCTTTCAGCAATTTGTTTTTTAAATAACAAAGGGAAGTTGGTGTGCATTTGTTTATTCGAATCGTTCAGTATTTGGATTAGCGTAGCTGCATTCAATTGTTTATGCGAATATTGTTTGCTCTATAGATTGTTCAATCATGAAGTGTTTGTTTAAAGACTTAAACAATTCGGTGCCTAGTTTATTTCGAAATTTAAACTGGTTCATTTGTTGTTTTAATTGGAATAATATTTTGTGTTCCACTTCTATTGTGTTCGACCATACATTCAACATGTTTGATCGTGTAAAGTAGTGGTCATAATTCTGTCCTTGGTTTCATTAAACCAGATGCAGCACAAATATTTGCGATCAACGTTTTACATTCATCTCTATGAGATACGAACCGGGTTTAATGATAGTTGACAAGTAACAGTAGGTAGGCACTGATAAAGTATTCTATGACAGAATAAAAAGGGAACTATGCAGGGAACGTGTTTGAGATCTTCCTCGACGCAACAATGACACTTGACGTTTGTTTAGTACTTAGAAAAGATAAAATCATTCCAGTTCTAGTCACGCCGTTAAAGGGAGACAAATTGACACTTCATTTCACGCCCATTGAAGTGAACAGTTCGAAGAAATTTTCGTTTTAACATCTTTGGAGCGGTTATTGAGAATATAAATAATTTTCCGAATACTGTTTGCGAAGTACTAATATCTGTTGATTTATTTGCGGCTTGGAGACTCGGATAGCTTTTAATAGCGATTTTATAGTAGCACTGAAGTCGCAAATTGGAAATTTGAATTGGTGTTATCGTTAGCTCAGCAGTTTGTAGGATTAATCCGTGAATAAATCTAATTGAAGTGGCAACTCAAACTGCATAATATAACCATTGTTTCCGTCAGAGGATGTATGGAGCTTATCAATATTCAACCAATTAGTAAGAACTAACAAAACAAGTGAACATTTTGGCAGTCACGTTTTCGGAGCGGCGTGCGATATATTAATTATAATGATCAACGTGCAAATGCAGAGTAGTGCATGGTTAGTACGCGACGCGAGCGCGGCGGGAGTGGTAACGAGCGGAATTATGGTAATGTGTCCCGCCCGTGCCTCACTGTGCCGCTTATATTTATGTGAGAGGTTTTTCGTGGAGCCAACCATCTCGGCGACGCTGCCTGCCGGGGATTTGTTCTGATAAATTAGATATTCCGTTTTGTTATCAGTTTATCGATTCTTTGTTACGATTTGGTGATAGGTTCCTTGGAGTTTATTATGTAATTTCTAATACTTTTAGATCTTTATATAAAATCGTTATAAATTTGTCGTTATGGAATGGTGGCTTAACTCCATAGAGTTAGGCACACGTCTTTAGACGGAAAAATACTTGAAGAACTGCAGATAGCATTAGTGGTAAATTACCACTTGTAATTCTGTCTACTTCTTTGGGTATGTAGGTGTGAGATTTTGATGTTTGCTTATAAAATGTATTTATTTTAGATGAGGCAAATCAACAGACGCACATAAATACTCATATTTGTGGATAATTTAATCACATTAATATTTGTGAATCAAAAAGGTTTATCTTCGCTTTATTTCCAGATTACTTAATCCCTTTGGCTTATTATTTCAAAATTAATCCTTTATTTTTTATCGAAAGAAAGGTTCAATTAACATTAATTATGTTTCTGTTTTCTTGGCGAAATGTGTGGGAGTACAAAATTACTGGCTGAGTATCTGTATAAGTAAATAATTTATTGAGTGAGCAGAGGTTGTGAAGTTCGTGACGACGGAAAAACCGCTAAGTGGCGAGGTCTGCCCCTGTCTCCTCACTAATGGAATTTGCTCGAAATGCCTTGCCGCTTTCCGCCGAATCTCCTTGGGAAAGTCTGTGTGTTAGTATCATCTATACGGCATAAAAAATACTTTAATCAAATATGTAACACGTATTAAGAATGATTTCAAAAAATTTAGTTATAATTTGATAGTGGTTTTTCATGCGCGAACAGTGCTCTGCATCATACATCAGTGGCTCATAAAACAACGAAGCTTCTATTCGAAATGGTAGTTATTGTTCTGAAACGTCTACTTTGTGGACATAATGCATAAAACTCGGACGAAGATATAATACGATTTCGTGATGACATTATAATGGTTTGTTGTATACATTTTCAATTATTATTACGGTATTACGTTTAGACAGCTTCCGTGGCGCAGTCGGTTAGACGTCGGCTATGTAACAAGAGACCGCGGGTTCGATCCCCATAACGAGAGAAATGTTTGTTCATCTCACAAATATTTGTTCTAGATGTTTGTCAGATCGCTAAGTCTCTCGTAGTTTCGGATACCTACGACACAAGACTTAATTGATCTTATTGTGGGATCAGGACTATGTATGTGACTGTTAAGTATATATATTTACTGACGGAATATGCTTTATTTATAAGTAGTTAGTAGCATAGTTCAACAGTAAGGTGCTTGGAGATTCAATACTGAACTAAAGTTAATTTACTAGTTTTGTAACTAGTAACACAAATAAAGGCATGTTTTGAAGGAAACCTGCGATTGGGAAATTAATTTATATGTTTTCTTACTTGTTTGTTATTTTGTTTACTCTCGACTTTCAAACGACTTTCACGGTTATTGCCAACAAAATATTTGTATCAAATAATTAATACGCAATTTGTTAGTTCGCATACAATTTGGTTACGAGGATGCTCAGATTCGGTTTAAAATTTGGTGGTTGAACCTCAAATAAAACATAATTTTGTCAAATGTATCTATAATTATTATTAATAATTTAACTATAAATATGATCAATATATACGTTATTAATAATTTTATTCGTCGAATATCAAAACGCGATTTGCTCATGTATTTTAATGTGGAAATTCCTCGAAATGAAAATTGCTATTCCGTTTTACTTCAAAGTTATATTAATATTTGAAAATCTATGGAGTGTGTATTCCTTTTCATCTAATCGTGGTTTGCTCAAAGTTTAGGATATTAATCCCTGTATGATTTTATCGTTTACACGAGAAACGTTGTTGCTACATCAACAGCGACGAAACAGGAAAGCCGAGCGATTTCTATCTCTTACAAACCTACCACGGCAAAGGATGTGCTTAGAATGTTAATGGAAAAATGCGTGACAGGTGGCTGTAAAACACGGTGGTCGCGGGTTTGAATCCCAGAGCACACCGGCTTTTTTGGAGCCGCGTATGATTGGAATTATAATCTTTTCTTTGTAAAATATATGTAAATACAGTCCACAATAATAAATTATGGCGTGCTTTGTTTTCCACTTGAGAGTACAATAAAATAAAAAACTATTAATAATAATAAGTTTACACTCATGCATTGTCAAGATATATCATAGGGGGCAAACGAGCATACCTTTTTTTATTTTATTATACCAAACGAGCATACGGTTCACCTGATGGTAAGTGACCACCGCCGCACATGAACATCTGTAATATAGGGAATTGAGATGCGTTGCCGTTGCGTAACATCGTGAGGAAAATCGAACAGAGATCTTTCGTAACGGGTGATTTTTATGAGCGATGAGTAAAGCTACCTATACTAGTATGAAGATTGCGCTGCCAGTTATATTAAGAATAATAGAATCAGGGAATACACACAGACAGACAACAGACTTGTCAACAGCCGATATGAAGGACGGCCGAGTCGGAAGAGCATTTATGTTGTGATTGTTCAATGGTAGACATTGTAGGCATTTAAATATGCGAATTGTACTCGTTTGTTGTAGAGGGCGTTGTGATAATATACATGATGTTGGAAAAGAATAGAGTATTTTTATATTTTATCCTATATGAAGTCTACTTTCTAGTCACTCGTTTCGACTTCCTCCCAATGGAAATATAGAGTCATAATACCCACTATTAATCAGCACAGAACATCTAATATAAGCTAATAAATCCATAATTTAATCTTAAACATACCAGTGAACTTCCGTAATACCGTGTCGTGTCGCAATATATCATCTTCAGCCTAGTGATCCGTATAATACGGCTAATTTGTTGGCAACATTGTTGTAATTGTCGCGCATGTTGCGACGCGACACGTCATTAATGTGCTAACTATGACGTGTGCTATCTCGGCGATGCGCGGCCCGGAACGAGGCCACACAAATCGCAACTTTTTTGTTGGTTGCTGATGGGAGCAGAAATGTTGACGTTATACATATTACACTATGGCGGAGTGAATATGAACGAACTGGTGGATTGATTAAGTATGAAGTATGGTATAGTTGGGTATTGCAAATAGTACCTACTTGTTTTATGAAAATTTCCAAAAGCGTGATTCATTGTTAAAAATATCAAACTTTACTTTTGAAAAAGATGACTAGATGACCTGTGTGAATTTTTGTGCGTATGACGGTAACAATCAGTATAATCAAAGATGCCGCATATTTTTTACATACTTAATAAATTAAATAATTAGGAATCAAATAGACTCCCCTTATTTCGTCAGCAAGATATCGTATGTCTGTCCTCGTCTGTCTGCGCGTAAAAAGGTACTTTTTCACGTTGGTACTTCCAGAACAAACTATGGCATGAATGTGTTTATCAAGAGAACTTGTCGCTCATATAACAGCATTACAGCTAATGATTGTAATTGTATAGATATATTCCATCTTTCTCCATCTCAATACAAGCAAAAATTGCACTCAATTTATATTGAACGTAGTACTTAAATAATTTGTGATCTTATTTTTAAACTTTTATCTCATGTAACCTGGGTCTGGGTGTGTATCATTGTATAGGTACGCACCAGCTCTTTCTTTTATGTTATTATTATCTGTGGAAACTGTTGTGGATTATGTATTTCTAGTTGTTGTTAAGAGCGTTTATACCCTGTGCGCGCTTTTTGGCTTAAAAACAGGACTTTTCAAATGAGTTAATAGCCAACAATAAACAATTTAAAGGAAAAATAATTATTACTAATTTTAGAAAAGGTTGTCATCTAGGGATTTTGGTGGAAAACATTATAGATTGATGGATAATTTATGAGTACTATAAGGATTACTGAACACAAGTTTCGTTATTTAGGCTTTAAATGGCAATTTAGAAGCTTAAGATATCCGAAACCACTAAATATAAGATGAAAATAAAAATATTATCAGACTAATAAGACCCTTATGGAGGGATTTTGTTGAGAAAAATAATCTTTTTGTGTTTAGTTCCTGAAAAATAAAATTTTAAACAATGCGAAATTATTCAGAAACTCTCGTCAAGAACATATTTTTTTTCACAAACTTATCGCACATAATTTTTTATAGCAATTGCATATTATAATAGAAGAACATCTTATCAATAAATTACCATTTTTATATTTCAACAAAATTAGTTTTCATGTTTTCTACAAATATTTTAAAAACCACTATAAAATACGCTGTCCGACGTGGCTCAAATCAGACCGCCGCGCCGCAAGGCCTTCTAGAGGGAGGACGTATCGCTCGTCGCTCCGGCCTAGCTGCAGTCGATTTTTGCCGTGCGTAGTAAAAATAGCCACGCGCGGACTGCTATTACCACATCTTAGTACTTTGGTAGTAAAATATTTAATTATTTTTATTACCTACAATGATTTTGTAGTGAGTATAAATTATGTTTCAGGTAATATAATGGGATGTAATTCCGAGACTAAATTATGTTATGTATTGTAATATAAAATTAAATATATTTCGTAATTGTAAGGGGTTGTAAGGCCCCTAACCAATGATGTTTTAATAAAGATGACGCATATCCATACTGCGTGACGTTTAAAAACTGTACTGCTATGCATATACATACTCATTTGTTAATACTTTATGACAATTTTAGTGAATGAAACAGATCATACAGAAAGTACGAGACGAAAAGAGATAGCATTGCGCTATCCAAACATAGAATCGAAGCGATAGAAACAGAAGGGTGACGATAAATAAAACTACCTATTTGGTTTTATAAGTATTTAATATATTATTAACTTTGAGGTTGCTACATGAGTCTACCTGTGGTACGCCATCCTGAAACAAATATATTTTTATTTGCATACAACTTTGATAAAATAAAAAAATAATTGATTGCCGTTTTTTATATAAGTTTATGGTAAGCATGCACCGAAAAATCGATCTCTTATTAATATTTTTTGTTGTTGTTGTAATGATGACAAGTGATACGACCGCTCGTGGACATAAGCGAAACCAAGACACCTTAAATTACAAAGCAATGCTTGGCATTCACTGCGCTCGCCATTCCGAGACATAAGATCTTAAGTATAAGTACAGCGATTACTCGGGCGAGAATGTCCTTTGGATCGGAACATAACATGGCATTTAAACTGCCGTGTGACGGGGGAAATAGACATTGCGGTGGTACCTATACATGGTGGTAATGTATGAGCGATCTGCCACTAGTACTACCGATACTATAACCGATGGTGCAGGGTTTTTTAGGATTTATATATTTTCGTAGTTGTATACTTTTATTCATAATTAAATGTGCTAAACCAATATTAATCAGTTTAAAAGGCATCCAGTCACGATCGTCTCTTTTTGTCCGAGCTGTGCTTAGTGCATATCCATTTACGTCTCAAAAGCACATCATGTGGAAATCTGGAAACATTAATTAATGTAAATATATGAGGAAGCTAATGTATTTTGTAATGTTCGTGGTTGGATTAAGTTATTTGAATTGATTATGAAAATAATTCATAACAAATAACTTAATCGTTTTAAATGTGATTGAATTAGAAACAAATATACAACTATCCAAATCCATTCAAACTTTCATCGTCAATTTTCTGTATGATCGGTTTCGCTTCTGACTTGTTAATCTATGACGTACGCTTTTTGTCCCTATCGCACTTCACAATCTTTGTATTATGCGATCCTTCTTACACAATTGAAGGCGGTGTATATTAATTTAAAATAAAAATTATTTTTTGTGTGGTTTTTATATACTTACGTATGTTGTGTAGGTCCCATTTAGTTTCGTATTTTTGCACCATTGTTTTAACACTTTTAAAACACACAATTCGACACTTTAGACAATATTTTCGTAATAAATTATGTTGACAGCACTGAGGTCTTCCCTCTGTCGCCGTTGCTATGCGACTAGATGAAATTACACCAATTACCTGAATTTGAACGCCTCACTTTTGAAGTGCTAGTGCGATATCTACGTCGTATTTGTATAATATATCATTGCCCCTAACACTATTTATGTGTTCGAACACGAAATGATTAATAAAACTTCCGTAGTGTCTACTGATTGAACACTGATTTGAATGCAACTTAACAATGTAATAATAACGAAAATATGATTAGTATCTAAATTTGTATTATTCTTTGCTTGCACAGTAATATTTGTCTACTTATAATGCAAATAAAATATTTTTATGATATTATATTACAGTTACATTTCAATTGAATATTTGAAGCGCACGGATCAAAGTTGTTTGAGCCGATTGTATAGCGAGCCGACGCGACGCGGCAGCTCTACGCACACAGCTTTGGTCGCTTCTGTGTGCGTGAAATTAACGAAGAAATACCTATAGTTGACTTTGCGCGCAAGGTGTATACGCTCTTAATTCTATGTTATATTGTATCTGTTGTTTCCCAAATAAATAAAAATAAAAAATAAAATAAAAATAAAATACTTGAGTGTAAATACTAAAACAGCATTTATTAAAATAATACTGTCCGTCGATGAACTAAGAAATTAAATGAACTCCAACGGTCGTCCAGTGATTTAGTTTGCGGCGATATATTGCGTCCAGTAAAAGATATAATTCAATTCAGATTACCCGAAGCCCACGAGAGATAAAGCAATAACCCGACATTATGTATTAGTTGGACATCTTTCTCGAGCCCTGCTCCAGATTACAGGCCGAAACAAATTGCTGATTGATATAGCTAAATTGAACGGTTCATATGTAGCCTGAGAATATGGAACTTGTTTGGCTTTTAGAATTCCAGACGAACTAAGATGTCGAGATATAGATTATCTTAATATTGTGGTGCGTTTTTACTTGAACTTTTTCATTATTATAAGACTAGGATCTGTCAAGTATCTTTGATATTTTTGATATCGTCAACCAAAGCTATGGTTAAAGTTACTTGGTGTCACTAGGTCTTACGCTAATGCATGTTTGTAAAAACAATGCATATTAGCATACCAGAGCATTCTCGTTTAGAATACGTTCATGCTAAAATTATTCTCCGCATGAAATTATAAAATTATCCGTTGAGAATCCAGTGTGTTTTTCCGCTGTTGTATCATTGTTCAACATCGTGATTTACATGAAAAACCTTCTGCAATGTCTTACGATATTTCTCGCTTCTTGCCCGTTAATGCAAATCGTGAACTCACTTATTGTCGAGATAACCGCGCTTACAATTTCTTCCGAGTATCGCGAGTTGCTGTCTAAACGATTACAAACTATTTGTTTGAGTACGCTGTTTCATCGCTAGTTATTTACTCTCCCTAATTGTGTTTCTGGCGTTTTAACTTCATACAACTGTTGTTTGGACTGCCGGCGGAGATAAGCTCACGTTTTCGCCTTGGCCGATGTTTATTCAATTATGTAAAACCTATTCTTGTTTGTTAACAAAACTTATTATTTTGGCATTTTCTTGGGTATATTTATTCGGTCGAATTGCTTTATTGATAGTATCTCAGTTGCGTTGCTTTTTGTATCTTGATATAGAATTTATTCTGAGTCAATAAATTACGAGACAAATATTCTAGGTCTTTCAATAATAAACAAAGATTTTTAGGTAAGGAATAAAATTATAGCGAACTTTATACTCCCATATAATATTCTAGATATTTCCTCCCCTATATTTTGAATTGTTAATTAAGTCCTGGTGCTCAGCGTTGATGTAATTGTTATTGTTATTGATGGTGGAATAATGTTGATAAATAATTAAGATTGAAATCAGGGAAAAGAACGAATTAAAATTGGCCAATAAAGCCAAAACGTATCTCAGTAGGACTGGTTGTTAACGGTGTGAAGTGGAAGCGTTAATTGTGAAAGCACCAGCGGCGCCGGCGGGAGCGTGGGACCGAGGTACCTGCCTGCCTGGCCGCACTGCGCGTGCGCGTGAGCAAACATTACGGTGTGAACCAGTACTGTTACCGCCGAGGCTTTTGGAATCTCGGACCTCTACACTTTGTTGCCGATCCGGACGGAATGTGAGCAGGGTTAAGGTGACGTGAGGTGAAACGGGAATTGTGGTTGGAATTAATTAAAGGGATGTATGTGATAGAAGTTATGTTGTTAGAAGCGGTAGCACCTAAATCTTTGTGACATTTTCTATGGTCTGAATTTATTAATAATTTGGTTGGGTCTTAACGGCAGCAGTTAGACATTTAATTTCAATGAAATTGTTCCGTAGATTATCTTCTTAAAATCTACATTAAATAATGACTTATACTCGGAAACGGAATAAGAGATCAAAAATGTAAACAAAAGTGTTACCACTACAATAAAATAATTTGTAATGGTAGTTTGTTCACAACCGTTAAAAAAATAGGTTGGAATTATTCTCATTCGTTAAATAAGTATAAAACAAAACCAAATAAAAATTATTTATTATAATATTTACATAAACTTCAAGTTCAACTTCTTTTTTAAGTATGTGAAAAAAATGGTACGAAAATATTTTATGCTACAGGCAATATGCAGAAATTCGTAACCTTAGGCCACTGAAATAAAACTTTTTTAAAATTTAATCTCCTTAACTACAAATATGTCGCTTTGACGTCCGCGACACCTTCCTTTAGTTCATTTAGTTACATAACTTGATGAATGTGCATCATGTGATAAAGTTACGTCGTCGTGGTGTTGGTTTCAAGGTTTTCTGTTAAGTTTTTGTTCTATTTTGTTCCTAGATTTCTGGAGCTCGTGTTCGTAGACGAACGCACTGGTCTTTTTAAATCACTGTGAGTGAAACCCAGTACAATTAGTTTGGGCTCAAGTAAAGGGTCACGTCGACAGGCATAATAAAACATTCAACATTTTGAATGTTTTATTATGCCTGTCAGTATGCCTGTTTTCAAAATTCAAAAATAAATATAAATAAATAAAACATAGTGCTCGCAACATTTGAATCTATTCACTAATCAAATTACACCTCATATGTTTTTGAGAAAATGTTTCATAACCCTGAAATGTCATTTTTACAATGAAAATTGTTTGTTTAAATTTTTGATCTCGGATTCGATTTCAGAGTATAATTGACGTCATATATCTCTCAGTACGGTGGTAAAACTTCTGAAAATCTACGAATGTAAATAAATAATGTATACGGAAATTGCTGATTGAATTTATAAACACGAACGTTACAATTTCAAGAGAAGTACCAACGAAACTGTCGACGGAACTAGTTCAGACTTAAAACGGGGGTGCTCACGTCGACCTCATATTTAGAATTAGTGCACGGAGAAAAGTGGCATTTGCAAATAAGCCGCTGAATGTAGAGGCGGAAAATTCGTGAAATAAAGACGCCAAGAAAGGGTGGGAACAATGGCGGTCCTTGTGGACGCGCCACTCGACGAAGCATGGGGCATTGGCCAGCATTGGCACTGTTTAACTAGCAAACACAGTATACTTTCAGTGTTTGATTAGGAAATGGTTTTGTGATGACAAGTTATTTGATTTTATATGTGAAGATATTGTTTTTTGTTTATACGGTGTCGACTCGATTGAATAGAGAATTTCTTGTTAGTGTAAATGTGATAGAATAGGCTTTTAATGAAATAATACTGCTATAAGATTGATAGCATAATTAATAAATCCCCCTGGTTTGTGCAGTACGTCCACATAATTAAGATATGTTACATTATTGATAATATACCGTGTGACAGCAAATATTGATATAATGCAGATCAGATCATCTGATACATAATTTAGCAAAGATGTGTAAACTGTATGCACGTACACCGTACGGTTTTGGTCAACTCATCATTTCGGGCTTCGTCGACCGCGCGGCCTCATTAATAATATAGTAGGTTTACGGGAAGCAGTAGCGCGGCATGTGCAACTGTAGCATTCATCGTTTTATGATTTTAAAGCTTATAATGTACATTTTAAATATTCAGTGTTGACTGTCATGTCATACTGTGCCGGAAAGCGTCGCAATCTGACTGAAAGAGAAGTTATGGGTTCTATTGCCAGCCGAAAAAATATCTGGGTTTTTTTTGGAAGGAATGATAGACACCTAGTTTTGTAAAAAGTTTGTAAATTATTATACCGAGTAATTGGCATTCTAGTGTTGCTATTTTCAAAACCTCTTTACAATATAGTGATTATTACAAAAGTTACAAGTTGGCATAAATCAGGGTAGTTCATTGATATTTTGTTATACTTCATAAGCAATATACATTTTAAATACGAACATGTTTACATTATATTTACTATGGCCGACTGACAAGAAGTTGGATGAACGAAGTCTGCATACTTTGTTTCGACAACGCAATGAAATTAAAACATTGAATGAATGCTATCCAATGCGAAAATGTCAACAAGCTGCCTACGAAAGCGTGTTAAGTTATCATCAAGAGTTTTTATCACATGACAGTTACGATTAATATGAAAGTGAAAGTTGCTATTAACGCTGGCTTAACTTAGTTTTATGTCTCATACACTCGGAAAATAAAGGTAATATTTCTGAGAATATACATACAATAATACACTTTCTATTATGGTTACTCCTCAAGTGTTTGTTTTTAAGACAATTAAATACAGTTGCTGTTTTGTTAAGGCGACTTTTCATTTAAAGTCTGGTCCACCGACCACTGAAATTCAAAATTAGAATAGGCAAGTGGAAAAATCAATGTTTTATTTCATTATATGGCGAGTCGTGCGTGTTGTTCGCCTGGTGGTAAGCTACACGACTGCTTATAAACAGTAGCAGTGTACTAACAAAGTCAAAAAATAGACCCATTTTGTTCATTTAATACTTTATTTAAAATTTCAATTTTAAATATCCAGGAGAATAAAAACTTTCATTAGCCTTCGATAAATTATTTTCTTAGAAAACTTCAGTATTAAAATTCCAATGTACTTTTAAATGTCTTCTCTAGGTTAGCGCTCTTCTTGCCTCGATGGACGCAATAATCCCTACGGCCGTCGGCCTGCAAAAACAGACGAATACTGAATAGTTACGCTACGTCGGCGACCCAATGGCAGGCTTAAAAATTCTTCCACTAGACTGCCCACTCGGCTGATATAATCAATTTGACCCTAGTGAGAGGAGAAGCAAGGGTAAAAACTCGCTGTGGATGGATACGAAGTAGGTACATTTTTAGGCTGATATATGTATGTATATCTACAAATAGTTTTACTAGGCACTCAGATACGTTACTCATTCGTACATTAAATCACCAAGAATACATGATAAAAAATCAAGTTGGGTTGAAAGTAATATTTCAGAATCGAACAAAGTGTATTGCCATGCCTACTCTCTGATTGTAAATATGCTCGTGTAAGAACGGGAGGGCCTTGAATTTTGAAATGTTAACCTGGCTCAGATAGCAAATTAAAGGTGGTTTCACAGACACATGATAAAGGTCTAACGTCTAGACGCAAATTGCAAATACATCCATCCCCCGGAGAGGTATCAAATGTGCGCTGGACTCGCCATAATAAATAATAACGTTCATTACTATTAAAGTTGGCTCATTTCGCGTTTCACCTTCAATGTTACGGTGTTTTATAACGAAACTAAAACGGAGTTGCGTGCGGCTGAAAACTGCGGTACACCCGTTGGGAAATTAAACTAGACGCGACGCGGCGAGGTGGCGTTAATATGTTTTGGCGTCACAGACAGACCCGCCTTGTAATGCCTGCGATCCAGCCCGAATTGCTGCTAAAATGTGGCTTCTGAACTTACGCTGTTATTCCTGGCTTCATAACAGATGTACTGCGTGCTCTAGGTGTCTGTCGTGCACGGTAAGGTCGGACGATAAGGCCAATGTCAAGCTAGTCATGTTTTAGAGTCGTGTATATTTTATGTGTTTTTTTACGTCTATTCATGGGTTATTTAGCACTTTTCTTTTACAGTAGTTTCTATAATATTTGAATGATTATACGAGATGTGCTTTTTCGATATTATCATAGACCCAAATAATAGCATAGATTAAACACATTTACGTATTGAAAGGTTTTAACGTCCAATTCCTGTTTAGCTTTATAATTAAGTCATTATGGAGTTTAAATGAATTATATTTATCTAGTTTTATGTTAAAACAAACGCTACTACAGCATCTATTCATTTAAATTTGTTTGCTCTGATAAACACAAGGTAATGCTACCAGTGCCTTACCAAGTTACCCCTACTCGATGTCATTCTCAGTCCTTGTCGTTGGTCCTGACTTGCAGTAGTTTTGTAGTGGGCTTGTGGGCGTTATTGTGTCTACCCGGCTTTACAAAGCTTTGGCTTCCACCTACAATCTAAAAAATATTGTTTATAAAAGTAGTTTGATAGAAACACAGCGAATAAAAAAATTGAATTAATAATTCTGATTTTTACAACACTAATAAAAACACAAGAAATGTACAGCGCACATGTCGAGGAATCTCAAAAGAATAAACATTTTTATTTTCTTTTATAAGTTGAATCACAATCGTAAACAAATAAACGTTCGCCTCAAGATTCCGCAGACGTATCTATTATTTACAAACCGGCCCTCTTAATTTATATCTCTTGCCATTACGGAAAAGAGCCTCGCTATGTACATTTTGTATGAAACAACTTTACTTTCTGCTCTCGGTTTGATTTTATTGCGGCCTAAATTTAGTTCGTGAGATTGATTTTTATTATAGGCTCGTATTTTTGTTGGTATATAAAGGTTATTTACAAATTAATTATTAAACGCCATGTGTATTGAAAATAAATCATTATCTTTAAATATGAATATGCAGAAAGATTAAACCGCGTTGTCGAACTTTGAGCATTAATCTTACGAAAGAAACTTTAAAGGAAACGCGACACAAAAGTTTTTAATTTATAATGATCTTGAGCATCTTCTGAACTTAGAAGCTTATACGTATGTTGACAAGATTTCCATTTGTTCAACACTTGGTGTAACAAGTCTTATTGCGACATGTAAAAAATATTCATTGTGACCTGCGTGCAAAAATACTCTGTAATTGTACCTTTTTTTAAATCACGCGCAACACATAATTATAACGGAACATTTTCCAACTAAAAACGTTTGCAAAGTAATGGTTTAAGGGTAATTGATGATGGATTCGCCGAGTCATCGTGGATGCCCGCTGAACTCCGATTCATCAGGCGCCGCCGCTGTCACTACCGCGACGCCGGTGACCGATGTTTCAGCTTCACACAGCTATACTATATTTGTTATATTATGTAAGGGTAAAGATTGAGTAGATTGGAATTAGGTTTCCTTAAATCTTATTGGACTGAAAGGTTCTAGGAGGTTGTTGATTGCATTCTGTTATGCCAGTTTATCGTTCTGTGATAGATAGTGTTTGTCGAATTGAAAAACTTACAATCAATTGCCTGATATTGGAGTCAGACCTAGAATTTCGTGATTGACTTTCCATGCACTTTTATTATAATGAAGTGATAAAATCAAAATGAACTATCAGTTTGAGCAATCACTTAAGTGACAAATAACATCAGCCCATTATAACTAACTGTCCACATCAGAGCTCGGTACACCAATTGGGAGATATCGATTGAAAATGTCCACCATACTGGTCTATTGTGGGATTCGCCTTATTACACACAAATTAACACAATACACGTGTGCAACCGCCACGAAGTAGAACAAATCAGATGGGGAATTGACAAAACAGGATTATTAAAACCGCTTCGAAGCGGCACACGTTTGGTTACCGCCAGTTTTAATCTCCGCACCGCCGTGAATCTACGCCAATACAATGAACAATAAATTAATTGATCCATCGCGGCGCTATCGGCTTTCAATGATGTTTGAATTACGCGTGCATATTTGTTCGTACGACATACGGTAATGCAACTGCACCCAAGTGTTTTGGGAAACGCACCCGGCACCTACTACATCTATGGGTATGATAAACAATTATAAATAACGTTGTGTCTTCAGTTTCTTCATTTGGCAGGAATATCCCAAAAAACATATGTTTGGTATGATCTCGCAATACTGCTAAAATATAATAAAATGTATTATAATTTCGGTACGGTTTGATAGGTATACATGTCAGAAAAAACCCGTATGCTGTTGAAAAAATAACATAGTCTTAAGTGTAATGTTGGGTTAATCATACGATTCACGCATGTAGCATATAATGTCGATAGAATCTCCCGCCCAGCCTTCAGATAAAGCTGTAAAAGCCATTAAGGACTAACAACAAGAGTCCATTAAAAAAACATTATAGTCGTTTCCTCTTCGGGTTCGCTTTTCCCATATAAATCGCCATTTATGTTATTTTTTTGCTTTACATTTTTATCCCATCTATGTATATGCGTATGTCCGGCAATGAAATATACATATAGTGTCTAATATACATCCAAAGAATAAGGAAATGGAAATTTTGCATCAAATTATGGATATTTGGAGTTTACCGCACGGTTTTGTACCATTTTCTGAATAAAATCGTATGTCAAACCAACTACAGTTGATGCCATTGAACAGATACGTTAATAAACAATATCGGTTACATACCTAACGTCAAAGACGAAACTCAATTTTCAAAAGTTTAATCTAGGCCTGAAATAATTAACATTAGCTCAAGTTACTTCACTACCCTCTTGTTTCAAAAACTTCCACGGAAGTCCTCTACATCTCGTTACGACTGTATTAAAATTGACAGCCTCCGTGGCGCAGTTGGTTAGACGCCAACTATGAAACGAGGGGCCGCGGGTTTGATCCCCGCACCAAGTGCAAGTTTGTGATGCCTACAAGTATTTGTCTCGAGTCTGGGTGACCGAATAGTCTCTCGTAGTTCCTGATACCCACGACACAAGAATTAATTGATCATAATGTAGATAGAGTCAGGACTATGGTTGTGACTGTTGGGTGTATTTACTTAAAAAATAATTGAAATTGTAAACGTAACATTTGTTTCCAGGGCTGAAGTACCTGCACTCGGCGCGCATCCTGCACCGCGACATCAAGCCGGGCAATCTGTTGGTGAACAGCAACTGCGTGCTCAAGATATGTGACTTCGGGCTGGCGCGCGTCGAGGAGCCCGACTCTAGCAAGAACATGACGCAGGAGGTCGTCACGCAGTATTACCGGTAAGATTCAATTACGTTGACTTGTGAAGAAATATTGATCATTGTTGGAAATCTATTCTTGAACATAGGCGTCTCCCAAGGGTCATTTGATCGACCGGTCGGATTGCTGATATTCTCAATGCTTGGTTTTAATGCAGTCACCGTGCTCAGCAGTGGACTTCTGGTGGCCGAAAATGATACTTGAATGATTTAATAATAGATATGTTCGTCGTGATAAAATATGGATCTATTTGCTATCGCTAAGTGTCCGTAATCTTACAAAACGTTAGATTCAAATGAAATAAAAATTATATGCAGTGAAGATACTATTTTGAATTCTATCATTTATGGACTAGTGGTTAGAAGCGATCGCGTGTCGTGATTTAATTCTCGATTTATTCTATACTGGCTACTGATCTAACAAAGTTCAAGGAGAGCAGGCATCTCTCGACATTTGGTACCGTTTTATTGGCCTTCATAAATACCTGAAGACGTTTCGTTTATAAAACTAGATTCTGAGAATGGTAGGTCAAAAACCCAGCCTAAATGTTTATAGTACAAACAAGTCCAGTTTAGAAATACTTAGCTGCTTTAAGTATTCCATGAAGTCGGAATAAATAAATAGGATAATAAGATATTATTGTAGTATAAATACTTTTTATTCTAAAAAGTAGAAATGTGTGTGGTTGCCTGTTGATAACCAACCAGACAAGGCTGCCAACATATTTACGGTGGTCACGGGTTCATATCTCAGGGCATAACTCTGACTTTTCGTAGTTATTTACGTCTTGTTAGTCAATCACGATTCACGATACATTGTAACGGTGAAGACAAACATCGTGAGGAAATCTGCATACCATAGCAATTTGTACGAATTTCTATGGTATATAAAGTTCGCCAATCCGCACTGGGCCAGCGTTGCGAACTATATGGCCTAACCCATTGCAATCGGATTTTCGGTTGTAAAGGAGGCCCGTCCTGCAGTGGGACGTACATATATGAGTTCATACAATTATATTATATAATTATAGTATATTTCCAAGACTCGATCTTGGTGTGGGGTCAGATCTATGTATGTGACTTGTGTATATTAATTATTATTAATACAGATACAGAGTAGGAAGCGCAATCTCCTAATTTAATAGACCTGGATTTGTGGTAGGAGGTAGTCCTCAAGTTGCTTCAGTAAATCTTAAATGAAGCTTGGAAATTGAGCCTCAAGACTGGCCACGACTAATCTATTGCTTTACTAAACCGCATCTGGTTAGCGTAGGATATACAGACAGATAGATTGACTCAGAGCCATCTCCATTGTTGACATTATTGTCGTATTTCACATTATACAAAAACTATCCTATTTACATAATGCAAATTTAAATATTAATAACTATAATTTACATTCAGTTCGTCTAAAAACACGTGATACTAAACAGAGCAGGCGTCGATATCGCAATACCAGTTTCCATTACTAATATATTTTGCGCCGATGACTAATTTACGTGGGGAGTGATGTCCTCCTTGTTCCAAAATAAAGAAAAAAAAAACATATGTTTTGAGCAAGTCGTTAGTGCGGTTTCGGCCTCGACCCTGGGCTGTTAAAACGAGGACACACCCACTTCAATGTTGTCCACGTATTATAAATACATATCCCGTGTTTTTGTGTTGTGATGGATTACTTTCTTTTTATACTTTAACGTTTTACGTTTGTGTCAATTATTTACAACGGACAATGGAAATATATAGATTGTATTAGGTAGACATTGCTTTAGACCTTACTTTTTCAGTTTCGGTTCTGTGATTTGTAGATCTATAACTTCCTCTTAGTTTTTGTCATTTATACGTGGCTGTTGTATGTATTTATATTTTTGTATCTTCCGTTTCAACTTGTAAAATTATTTTTGTCTCGCCACGATTTTGCTGCACGAGTCTCCAATTAAATATACCAAGTTGTACGTATGAATTCACATTGAAGGAGGCATTTACAACGTACACAAAAATCTATGCCGGCATACGGTTCTGTCGAGGTTTGTATGGGTTTGAATGAACAAAAAATGAATGAATGAGTGACCTTTGCTCCGTTAGCCGCGGTCTGTGAAGTAGGCCACGGAGCACCGCGATCTCGCCGCCGACCGAAAACATCATCCCAAACATGCTACTCACCGCTCCCGCTTACAATCTGCAAAATTATCTCTTACAACTACGTACAGTGTCATAGACGTGGCTCATTTTTCATTCCCATTGAGGTCGGGTCGCATTAGTGAATTCCTCTCCTTTCTCTATCCCGTAGTCTTTTTTTCGCGAACGCTGTCTGAATATTTTTCCTTCCATTACGGTTCACTTGAGAATTTTGTTTTTCAATTTAAAAGCTCGCTCCCCGCCGGGATCAGAGGGCATCAATGTATGTAAATGTGTATAAATCCGTGACCTTTCGTTTTGTGGTCGTTTGTTTTTATTTATCTACGCAATGAACGAGCGGGCAGATTAAATTTTAAATTCAGAATTTATAATGCGTAACTGTATTGAGTTTTGTATCTTTGCTCCGTGAAATGGAATAGCGTTGTTTGCTTGTGGTTTGAGGTTGAGATTGTTGCCTATTTCTGGTAAATTTTCAATATACATAATTATTCCTGTGCTCAAAAATGTTATCGCGTTTTTTATTAAGAAGACAAGCAGACACTATGAGCTGTGATTTGCTTTAAACATTAGTTTATGAGTATTAACCTCGTAAGGCCCAACGACCTAATTTAATGACAAAAATATTTTTGACACTGAGGCCCAGAACAGTTTTTAAAATCATTAAATTACGGCCCAGTGACCTAAAATTATGACATGATATTTATACGTATTTTTTGGTTTAAATAATCCCCCCAATTTAAATTTGCCATTAAAAAGTTGTAAACATGGATCGCATCTTTAAATCTAACAATAACAACTTGACATAAAAAAACCAAGGATATGTCTTTTGGACGTTTCATCTCGTGTGATCGGATGCCTCGTGGTGATAGGTAAGTAAATGAATTCATATCTTTATAATCATTACATAGTGATATCTGAAAAGTATTGCAAACAATTGTAGAAATGTTATACTTATTTTGAAAAAGGGTTTTTTTCTTGTAAAGTTAAGTTAATTCAGTAATATATGAACGATAAAAAACATGTCCCAAAATAAGGCCGGTGAGCTTATATTGTAAAAGTTAACCTAACTTCCATGTCATAATTTAAGGACAATGGGCGTTTACTTTAATTTTTCTTTGTTTAAGCCATGAACGACGTAGCTATAGAAGCTGAGCTAAAACTGGACATATCTGAGTATGAAGATGATGAAGACAACGATGATATCGATGATGTGGATTATCGACCACAGGGCCGAAATCATCAGTCAAATAATTCGGCAGAATCTTCTTCTGATTCAGAAGGCGAGCTTTCAGTTTTAAGTCCTGCCATTTCTAATTCTTCCCACCAAAGAACGAAATTGTTTTTTTAAGTTTCACACTGAGATTTACTGATTTAGATATTTTTTATTTTATACTTTCTTTTTAAAATAATATTTCTGATTAGTATTGTAATACGAGAACTTGATTAATACAATTAATAAGATAAGTGTAATGCTTAATTATACTTTGTTTCCTGAAAATGAGACTGATTCATATAATTTTGTAACGTAAGTACGTGGTGGCCTGTTGGTAAACCCATCACATCAAACCCAAATCCCAGGGCACACCTCTGATTTTTCGGAGTCGTGTGTGTATTGAAAATCAATCACCACGCACTAAAACGGTGAAGGAGAACATCGTGAGGAAACCTGCATACCATAGCGATTCATAAGAATTTCTATGGTATGTAAGTCCGCCAACCCGCACTAGGCCAGCGTGGTGGACTATATGGCCTAACCACTCTCAATCGTATTCTCGATTGTAGAGTAGGCCCGTGCCCTGCAGTGGGACGTATATGGGCTGATACAGTGATATAAGGTTCAAAATGAAAGAAATTACTTCTTTCAAATATTTTTTTTAGTCTGGTGTATTTGTGATTCTATGGTAAATAATTAAATTAATTTAATTTATTCAAACTCATACGTATTACTTATATATTAATAAAACTACGGCCCAGTGACCTAAAAAAAGGACACATTTTTTTTACATATTTTATGCATAAAATAGTCAACTATCGGTTTATGGAATAACTCTTAAAATAATTTTGCCAAAGCATTACATTTAAACACTTTTTTACCCAATCAAAGTTCTGGGCCGCAACTATTTGAACCTATTTTTAGTACATTGGGTCGTAATGTATATCGGCCTAAATTTAGGTTGGGCCTTAGGAGGTTAATAAAATCATATAAGAAAGTTAGGTTGTTTGAAAATAAATATTAGGTTAGATTGTCATTCCAGCACATATGTAAAGAAATGAAAGAAGATAAGCGCTGCAAACGCAAAATTGCCTACTCAACATTTAAAGTGATGTTAGGACACAACATTGTTTGAAGACACATCCGCCAATTTGTCGGATATTTGCACGCCAGCTGTTCCGCTCCGTATCTGTGTATTGTATAATTTCGATTTGCGGAAGCAATACACGGGCCGGCCATTATTGACATGTTTATCGGGCCGGCATTCCGTTAATTAATGGTGCTGGTAATGTGACAGGACACTCCTGTGTTCTTTTGTCGAGTAAATTTGTTGATGTATATCATATATTATGTGGTGGAGCAATAATTTTAAATGGTTTAAGTACGAAGTAGAAATTCGGGATAAGGCGTAGGAATTGATGTTTTGTGAGTTTAATTGGATTAATGTTGATATTAAAAGTAAATACTTAATTATATTTTATTATTGTAAGGGATAGGGATGAAATGATTAGCTTGAATATATAAATATTTTTCTATATAATCACACAAATATGTTGTTCAAAAATGTTACATTTATTAACATAACGTCGCTAGAGGGTTTAATCCCAAAAAAAAATCTAGATTGTCAAGGACATCAATGAATCTTAAAGATAAAAAGAGATTCATTTATTATCTTTCCATCGTTCTCGATTTCATAATGTTTATTGCCGATATTTCAATAGGTATTGACATTGTTTGCAGAGCGCCGGAGATATTGATGGGCGCGAACCACTACACCGCGGCGGTGGACGTGTGGTCTGTCGGCTGTATATTCGGCGAGCTGCTCGGAAGGCGGATCCTGTTCCAGGCTCAGAGTCCAGTACAACAGGTAGGATTGGGCCAGCATAATAATAAAAATTTGGTCCTTTGAGCCGGATTGTATTCAGTAACTTAAAAATAGGCAAGTCAAGTTTGATGTAGAGGGTGTTTGAGTAGGACAAAACATCCATATAACCATTTCTTTAGTTAGAACTATAATCTCGTCCGATTTTTTTCTCATTTCAATGATTTGAATTTAGGAAATATGTATACAAAACAGACTCTGTGCTTTCACGTTACCTTAGCCTACCTCTTATTATAATTCTCAGTTCTCATAAACTATCACTATATTACTGATTATAGGCATTCACTATGTCACTTCTATGTATACATACAACCCAATTTTAAACTAATCATATGTTAGTCTTTCTATCTATTACCTTGCGACCGACTATATAGCGAACGAGCTATTATCACTTCACGCGTTGTGTATTCACTAATGATACCTCGGTCTAGCACGTTGCAAATAGTACTTGTTAACACATCTCCAACAACCCAATAATTCCTCAGCTGGAGCTGATCACGGAGCTGCTGGGTACTCCGTCGCTGGAGGACATGCGTCACGCGTGCGCGGGCGCGCGTGCGCACATGCTGCGGCGCGCGCCCCGCCCGCCCGCGCTCGCCGCGCTCTACACGCTCTCCGTGCAGGCCACGCACGAGGCCGTGCATCTGTTAGCACAGGTATGTACTCATTAACTTTATTAATTCCTTTAAAAAAGGAATCTATGTTGCCTTAATTTTTTTTTGTTCTTATGAATGGCCATATGACCATGTCGTTCACCTGATGGTAAACGATAGGAACGCTCTAGAACAGGTGCAAAACCAAACAACATCTTGAATAACAAAGCAATGGCATTCTGCTGCGCTCGCCATCCTAAGGCATAAGATGTTAAGTCTCAATATGTCCAGTATTTACTCTGGCTACAATGTCTTTCAATCCGAAACACAACAGTGCATTTAAACTGCTGTTAGGCGGGAGAAATAGACTTATATACCCTCATGACTCCGAAAAGTCTAACAAAGCAACAAAAGTAGGTGAACACATCTACTGCAAACTTTACTTTGCTAACTTTTTATAAGCGTTCAGGCACATAAGTACCATTGGGTTATATAGGAATTTTGTTGCGTTTGTTGTTTAAAAACTTTTGTAAGAGGTGTGCCGCTGGGATTTGAATCCGCGACCACCATGAACACAATATTGTCAGGCGCATCTGGGGCCCTACTATATTCAACGAAACGAAGTTCGAAACTTCGGATGATCGAAGTTTATATACGATACGAATGCACCTACATATACTTATGGTCGTAACCATAAACTTATGGTTACGTTGTACGTTATACAAATTCGAACTTTTACAAAGTAGATACATTCCGCATTCGTATCGTATAAAAACTCCGATCGTCCGAAGTTTCGAACTTCGTTTCGGATTTATATTGTATAGTAGGACCCCTGGTTCGTTTACCAACAGGCCACTACGCACGTTGCCTTACTTATAGCTATTAAAATTTAGTATTTCACCATGTATAACAACGGGGTTGAGATTGAGATAGTTTGATACTATTCTACAACTCATCAATGCGAGTAGGTGAGTTTTGATTTTGTTTACCACGATGGACTTGTTCGGTTAGGCCGATACCTTGTTGAATTCTTGTGAAGAATGTGAATGACTGACAATCTCTTCACCGTTTAATTAAGTATGTAACGACGTGTAGTTCTAGACCATCCATTCAACAATTTGAATTAAAATTAAAAATATATTATCTTTTGCTATTTCATACACTTCACAATACCCCACAGTTGTCGTCTCTGTTTTCGTCATCCTATGGTTGGTTGTCTGGAAGAGATCGCCTCGAGCGATAAGACAGCCGTTGTACTGTTTTCTCTTTTGTTAAATTTTATTCTTGTTATTTCTTTTTTGTCATTGGTGTACAATAAAGCTTTTAAATAAATAAATAATATGTTTCGTTTTCAAAGCATGTCACTCAAGCATTACTTGATGTTATGTATATCCGTTTCCAGATGTTAGTATTCGACCCGGCCAAGCGCATATCCGTAGTGGACGCGCTGGCCCACCCTTACTTGGAGGAGGGTCGGCTGCGCTACCACTCGTGCATGTGCAAGTGTTGCTACAGCGCGCCGCCCGCCGCTCGCCACTACTCGCCAGACCTGGAACCCATCGCGCCGCATCCCTTCCACGACGGATGGGAGAGGAAACTCACTTCCGTGCACCAAGTTAAAGGTATCGGAAATGGGTTCAGCCATCTAGACTATATTTGGAGTGTAATGACGATATGTGACTAAAGATTCTTATTTTTGAATATGTTTACTCGTAAAATGACATTCGACTACAATCAAATATCTACTTAGAAATACGAGTTACCAGTTTTAATATTTATAATTTTACTGTACGTACATATATAGTTTTACTGAGCATACATTTAGAAGTTGTTAGTGCCTTCTTTTGATTTAAATCAGTGGTTTTTAACCTCTATTCCTCGGACCACTGGTGATCCCTATAAATTCGTCAAGCCATCTGAAGACCATCTTTAACATAATTTTATACATGTTTTATTAATGGATATATAGAAAAACCCTTCATTTATTAACAATGTGTCAATTGGTGGTTATTAGCTAGACAGGAATTAGTCCCTCTTTTCCCTTATGTTCCCTAATGAGAAAACGTTAAGAACCACTGATCTAATTTAACAACATTGGCTGCACCGTTAAAAGAAACACAACTAAATCAGAATATCATCACTGGTCTTTAAACTCAAGTAAACAAACAACCCAAATCCATTACTAACAACACTCGCATATAAAATCCGCAGAGGAGATCCACAAGTTCATAGCGGAGCAGTTGCAGACGTCGCGCGTGCCTCTGTGCATCAACCCGCAGTCCGCGGCGTTCAAGAGCTTCGCAAGGTAAGGCGCCGCCACCAACCAACCGCAACCAACCGCCACCAACCGACACTAGGTGATTTCTTTGCGATACGTAACCTTACGTTGACGACGGACCGACGGTGACACTTCGGCTGCCGTGTACTCTGATGCTGAATCATCATTGCTTATTCCTTAATATGAGCGTTTTTGTAATTTACAAAAAAAAAAAACAATTTTTTTTTTGCAAAAAGTTTTTGTGTCCATTGCTGGTTACTTATGAACTTTTCACGTTATACATCGACGCGCGTGTATTGAGAAATAAGCAACAAATGGTGATGCATCAAAGAATATGTTGGCTTGAAAAAAAGCCTCGTTCCGTCGGCAATGACCTAACACAGCTGTACAGCGACCACCCGCACCCATGTTGGGCCACGCCGTTCTCCCCCCAGACGTGTAGACAACGCTGCTTCACATCAGTTAGAAATGATGTTAGTACTCTAAAACATTCTAGACTCATAGTTATTTAGCTCGCATAAAGTTTTCAATACAGTAGTTGAAGTCGATTTTAAACGCTTGCAAATGTAGATCAAATGGAGTATATAACAGTGTTGTCTCCATGGCTAAATGTAAGCAAAGATAATAAATCAGAGAATGCAAACGGTCATCACAACTAGGTGTGGCACGGTGCGATCTGTTTGTGTGTGCACGTCGTGTCGTCACCGTGTACATAATTACATGTGTCTATGTGTCACTGAACAGGACATGAGGCACTATATGTCTATCCGGTGGTCGCGAGAGCATATATCGCCATCCCTGTCTTCCCCATCCGTCCGTCCCTCTCCCACGTAGTTTTGCAGTGTAGGTTTTGCGCCTTTGTACAATAACAAGTAAACACGGGTCGATTTTGCGAGAGCCCGAATTGTGCATGGGATTTTTAATTTTTTTTTCAACGCTTCACGAGCGATAGTCCTGTTTGTACATAATTAAATGTGCCGCTGTTTTCAAGCAAAATCAACCCTATTGAAATGTGGTGTTTTTTTTTTCAAGCTTTCGTTTAGTGCAACACCGCTGATGAATAACCTTAGTTTAACTGTGCTAGAGTCTGATTGAATACGATTTACAAATATGATTGTTATATTTTTTAAAACTTGCAATATTAATTGTAATAGAACACAGTGCAAGTTAACACATTTACATTGTCGACCAAAATTAATGAGCATGTCATTTTAAAGTTTTTATATTTGTATTTTTTATCGATGAATTACGAACTAATAAATCGATATTGAACACATACTTATCGATAATCAAGATGTAAGCGTTGAAATAATTCCGTCTGACTCTAGTAGTAACGGCTTTTTTCTGTGTTTTTGCGACAGCTCTAGAGCGGGTACGAAAACAAAAGTTTGTTCCCCTTTCAAGACGGCGGCAAAAATACTGCTACTGTCGCCCGTGATATTTCTGTGCGCGGCGTAGTGAGCCCCGAGCCCGTCCCAGTAAGCGCCCCTCCGCACGCTATATACCTGTGGTGTCCATCCAACGTCCCCTTACTTGTAAACGTTGTTCATACTGTACAAATACTATGAAACAGTTGAAACATGTCTATGACGAATATTGTACTTGTTACAAACGCAAAAAAATATGCGCAACAAAAAAAAGTTTTTTTTTTGCTTTATGATCCCAAACTTATAAGCTCAACAAGCCTTTATTATTATCAATGTAACTCAATATTCTGACTTGTTACTGCAACAAATGCACTTAAAAATGTGTTGAAACTGTTGTCGATTTTCAAAAACTTATTTTTCGATACCGTTTTATAATTTTTATTTGAAATATAAAGATCTAAATAGTTGATAGACATGTGGAGACTGTTTCATAATAGCGGCAACGTTTAGCAGTAAAGGTTGCCGTGGTATGCGCGTACGATGTTCGACAAGGCACACATATTATGACGTAGTTTGTTGCCATGCTGCCTACAACGTCGATCGTCGTTATTTCAAAAGGGTTGATTGTTAGACTTTGCTCGTTCGTTTTGTTCCATATATGGGTTCAAGTGCATGCATTGGGTTCACTACATAATTATAGAGATTTATTATTACTGAGATTTTGTACCTCATTTCAGAAATTATAAAACCGTAGTTAATTTTATTACCCAACCTAACGTAAAAAATCAGTCTTTTTTTATATTTTAAAACTGTTTCGATTTTAGTATTTGTTTCCAGTATTCAAGGCAAATTCAGTATTCGTAATTTTTAAATAAGTTACTTAATTAATTAAAAACGGATTAAATTTCCGACATCTCTCTTTTTGTCCAGCAGTGTATGCACTTCTTATCAGTTAGGTCTTTTTATACTCTACAATATTTATGGCGCATTGCGTAGGTTTGACCCATGTTTTGTTCTTGTGTTTTGTGTATCAACATAGGTCGCTTCGTAGTGCATGAGTAGATGAGAGCACTGTGCCGTGCACATGGTTGTGGTGATTTTTTTGTTGTTTTTTATTATTATAAAAGTAGATAAAGTGTAGTTTGATTTGTGATGCAGTTTTGCTATAAAAGTTCTCTTTTATTATCATAGAGAATTGGAATTCTCTAAGTCTTATAACAAAGAATTTTATATACTTTTGCATGATACTATGTTTGTTGGATTTATGATGAATTTTATCTAAATGCTTCTGAATAATATTTTTTAATAAAATGAATCCAGCAAGCTGTATGTGGCGTGGGTGTGGGTAAAGCACTAGTGGTGGACTTGAGTAACGTGGGGCGACACTTGGTGACATTGCAGCTCGACCGTGGCGCACCCGTCCGAGCTGCCGCCCTCGCCGCACCAGTGGGAATGACGTGAGACCAAGCGCGGCTTGGACAAGCGACGCGCCGTCTACTCCGACACTCGGTAGACTCGACACTACTCGACACAACTCAACACATCTCGACACTACTCGACACGGCTCACGACTCAAACGCGAGCTCGCCGCACCCGCTTCTGTGCTTACTCGAACGCGCATTTTATACACCACATTATACAACTATATTTACTAGTATTTATCACATACTAAAGGTGTTTGTTTAAATAGCCATCGCTGGTTAACAATTACGATAGAATTGGACTTTGTTGCGGTACCTATCTGTGTATGTAAAGAGTTAAAAATGTATAAATCGATTCTTCCATATATTTCCGTTAGAGAATTGCAACGAAGTTCTGCTTATTTCTACACCGTTTCGATGAGCACAGAATAGGGTTGCACTTGAATGTTATTTCTTTTCCTCTTAATAGGCGTTATTGATTTAAGGAAACGCAAAAATGTAATGTAAAATATACCGCACCATACCTCATTGTCATAACAAATTAAAATGCAATTTTTTTGATAAAATCGTGCACGTGTTTTTTATACACGAATATTTTGTGAAGAAATTTCTGAGTATTTGACAGTCCGCCATTTTGTGATACTTGAAAAACCAGATGGCGGCACAGCTTTACATTGTAAGTTATCTGTGGACACGCAAGTATAGTTAAAATATCAGAAATGCATTTATTGTTTTTCTCACAAAATCGCCTTTCTAACGACTCAATAACGGCGGTGAAGCTATTTGTGACGTCATTACCAAAAATCTATTATTTTCGGTTATTTACATATAGCGTAGCGCGTAGCGAAGATGAGTAGCATAGTATAGTCGGTATGTAAATGTGAATATATTCCTTGTACTAGTGAAATGGAGTGCAGCGGGCGTAGAGTAACATACAGTTTTATACAACGAAACAATGAATGCTCCTGCGTCGGCAGACATGAATGAAACAAAAAAAAAACTTGTATGGAATAGAAAAGGACAAAAAGTATATGTGTACTCGCTGAAACGAGCGTAACGTAGACGATTGTAAAACTCGGTGTGCTTATTTACAAGACATGAAAATGCTTCGTGTAGCTAGATATTAGGTTATTATTTCGTTTGTATTTTGGGATTCCATATTTACTCAATACATGTATGTGATCGTAGGGTTTGTAATGTGTGTCTGATTGTGTTACGATTGCAAGCAATAAATGTTGCAATATATTATCGAACCGTATACATTTTCTTGATTTTGTATTGTGTATATTGTTTTGTTTCCTATTAATCGGTGTGAAGGGCGCGCGGCCGTGGATGACGTCACTGGTCTGTCACGTGACTCGGGAATCTCCATGCATTCGGCCCGCCCCGCCCCCGCACCACTAACATACGAGTAAGCTTATCCTAACACCATTGTATGTAACATCGACTGAACATTTCTACGTATATTTAGTATATAGACATAGTATTAGAAGTATTAAACAAATACTTAATCGAATATATAAATATTGGATATAACGTATGAGTCATTTCCACTTAGTATCATCGCAGTAGTGAGATATGTATAGCGAACGACCTGTTTGTAAATGTAAAGGGTGTGTATTTAAAGCATTTAATAGTTTAATTAGACGTTTGACATTAATGTACTGGACGTGTGTTAGTGTGCGTGAGTATTGGATAAATTAAAATATAGCGTTGGATAGACTTTCATACTGTTTATATTTTCCAAATTGATGTTTCCAATTTTAATTTTTAGATAGGTTTATAATACGCGTCACGCTGCTAACATGTAACAAAAATAGCATAGGAAGACTTTGTGTGAGTGTCAAGAGACGTCGTAGCCTTAAAACTAGTTCAAAACTATAAAAGATAAAAAAAATGTAAATAAAACAAAATGCTAAGTATTAATGTTAGACTCTATGTTAGTTCGGTATGGGAATGTAAGCTGATGCGAAAACTTCAACACATGTAGGTTGGCCTTGTGTTGTACCGTTGCGCGATTATTATATCGGAAACACCAATTAAACAAACATTTTTTTATATACACTTTTGGGAGACGATGTTTTGTATAATATGAACATAGTGATAGATAGTACTGTAAATAGAGCCACCATCTTGTGAATTTGTACAAAATGGCCGCCTGTAACACGTAATCGCGAAATGGTACAAATAAGGTCTTGATGGTACAAAGGAGGCGTGCTTGCCATGTGCTTGTATAATTGTCACTGACATTGACATTTATTTGACAGTTTGTCATTAATCAAAAAGATTGTCGCCATATTTTTTTTTTTTGGTTAATTCCCGATGTATTTTTGGCGCGAAACACTGCTTAATTATTAACCTATATCTACTGAAATCGGTCATATTTTGTGTTATAGTTAAAGTATATACTATATACTGTAATATATTATATAATCATAGTGATAATTAAGTGAGTACATGACAGGCCGCGACAGACCCCACCTTGCCTTATCTCAGATAACTGTCACTGTGATCCGTTAGGCGTAATTAAATTTTCAACACACCCTGCACCCAGTCGTCTTGTGTGTCATTATGTATATAGATAAATGGCGGCGGTTTGAATTGAGTCCAAATATACATTTTTTCAATTCTCATAGTTGCTCGGTGTTGGAATTTGTATCCAAAAGGCGATGGTAATAAAGTCCCTGTAATTTAATTGCTGTTTATTCCATGGAGTGTGAAATTAGGTCTCAAAAAAATATATTTTGGTTCTATTTTTATAAATACCCAAAGTGATACCTCTGTCTGTCATCTGTTTGTAATTTTATTATAAATCACTTTTGGAGAAAACTGGAGATGCCCAATAGTATAGCTCGATGTGAACTATTTCAAATGTCTCACATTTTTAAATGTAGCATAATTTATATTTTAGTAATTATTTAGTAATTTGTAATACACTTCGCAATTTTTCTAGTTATATTTGGACTCAATTCAAGTCGTTTGCTGTATATAATCGTTGTTTGATGATACACTCCCTATTATATAAAGAGCCGACAATCTAGATGTTTGTAAATAAGTATGTGCAAATAGTGTTAATTTTATGTTCTGGGTAATGTTATAGTCGCAGCCGCATCAGGCTAGTAAAATAAAGCATTTTTTTATTAAGTCATAGCACCCGGCTTTTGCTTTTAAAAGGATATTGCACGTATTTTAGCAATTAGCTTGGTTAAGTTGTAAATATGATTTTCTCCGCTGCGTTGCGACTGTAACTTCACCCGCAACGGTTCAGTCGTGCAAGCGAGTCGCACACAGTATTGCAACGCCTAATTGTACACGCACCTTTATATGTAAATGTACGTATTGCGTTTCCAGACTTTCAGAGATCTCGTAATATTTTTTAAGTTTTATGTACACGACTGTTCATTTAACACGCAAGTGATGTTTAGTTTAGTACGCCACGTTTGTATTCTTTGTCTGTACGGCCAGTCAGCCAACGCTTTTCTTTTATTTTTAAGTTTTTTTTGTAAATCGCACACTCGAATGCTTTGGAGGCAAATATGTCCACGCATTATTTTAATTTTTCATTGTAAATATTAGCGTAATATTAATAAGACTTAGGTTTCGTGTTGTGACGTTAGTTGCCTCTGTTCTTAGTTTGTGTTCAATAATCCCCACAAAATTTTGTATCATAATTTACGATTATATGCAAAAAAGTAAAAAAAAATGATAAATATAAATAATGAGAAAATAATTGTATTCTTCGTGTTTATTACAATTTAATTTTAATATTACCCATTGTAAATGTAAATAGTAGATATTTTGTGCACTGATAGTCGTTTTTAAGTTACTCGTTTAATGTTAGATGTAAAAAAATGGCTGTATCGATTCTCGTTCATTGCGACGGCGTAGGATGGTAGGGCGGTAGAGTGGTATGACGGTGGCGAGGCGTCCATCGGGAACTTGTCACGTTTTAAATTGGAGACACAGTGGAGTAGCGCTATGACCGTCATGCGACCAGTCAGAAACGCAATGTAAATGTAAATATAATTGATACGTGTTTCTGTCGTGTACGGTACCGAGTTAGTTGCATTTTACCATTGTTGCGAACTGCCAAAACTATCGTAATAATTTTGTAGCGTTATGTACGGCACCACTACAGCAACACCTTGTTCAATCAGACAATACATAATTGGAGAACCTTTTGGAAGATTTCAATGATTTTTAGTGTTTATTGTGATTATTTTGCCGGCATTGGCACTGTAGCGTTGCGTGTAGTGGCGCCGGCGCGCGTAGGAGCGGCTCGGCGTGGCGCCGACACCGACGCCGCCACACTGTGTAACAATAAAATACTGCATAATTATACGAGACTTTTACTTATCTCCTAGAAATCTCATTGGTAATTTTAGAAGATTTTTAGTGCTGACTGATTTTGTTTTAGTTGGATGGTAAATGCGTGGACAGTTCAGCTTGTGGAATGACCGTCGCCGATGAATATTTTATTTAATTTTTATTTTTATTTAAAACTTTGTACACATTAATAGTACAGGCGGACTTAATGCCTAAGGGCATTTTCTACCAGCCAACCTTAAGGTAGTGCAGAGAGACGGAAGCAGGTGCATATTAATTTGTAAAGAAATAAATGAGAAAAATATATATATAATATTCACAAAGCTATAATAGTAGTTTTGCTAAGGGTATCACAAAAGGGCGGGGAAGGGAGGTGAAAAGATTGTGGAGGCAAAGGACTTATAACGTGTAGGCGAGCTGGGTGCATTTATTAACTTGTCACAGCAATTTTTTTTTTGTAATGGATACTGGCATTATATTGTAGCTATAATGCGTCTGATGATAAGTGAAACGCCATTAAATAAACAAATAAATGATCATTCCCCGTTAAATCCATCATCATCACCCTATTCGCTTCCACTGCTGGACATAGGTCTCTCCTATGTTAAATTATGCAGGTTGAAATAAAATACACAGAACCCAAAACATGACATTTGTATTACTTGACGAGTTTTTCACCATCGTGTAAGGTGGCATAAATAAGGCAAAAAATATCAACAGTTCATCTTTCGTACCACGCAGCAATACGGACAAACAAACGCAATCTGTGCGTAAAAACCTTTTATTAAATAAATACTGATAAGATAATAAAAGATGACCAGTGTCGGTAAATTACAATCATAATAAACAATTTGTAGTTGGCAAAAACAATATATTTTTAATTAATGCAGAGAAAAGAGATATAATAAACATTTTAATATTCCTCGTTGGAATCGACTACTAATTTGGGTAAAATAGGTACCTATACTTATTATCGGTTCTAACTAGGAAAATTACACTGCGTACATTCTATTCATCGACCTATAAAAATCATTGGCCTCCTGGTAACTGTTTTCTTGTTGCAATAACGTAAAAATTAAACATTCGAAATAAAATGATCCTGGCATATGATCACTTTCGCTGTATAGATAATCTAAAGATAATCTAAGATCTTTTGGCGTTGGGATACGTTGTTGTCATACTGTTGTCAAAATAATATGAACAGCTTTTCTCTCTTTACATTTTGTTATATTGGGCATATTAATTGTACTATAGTAAGCTTGCAAAGTTGAGATCTCGGTTTCGAATCCCGAGTCGGGCAACGTAGTAATTAGATTTTTCCATTAATTATAATCAGCTTGGTTTCATCGGTAAATTTGTGCCCGATATGGCGATAGGCTCGCCCCCTATCACATCGTGACACGGAACATACAGGGCGAAATGTGGGTGTCCAGGCACCTCTGCCTATCTCTTCTGGGAAAAAGGCGTGAGTTTATATATGTATAAGTACTTTCTTCACTGTAAAAGTATTGTGGTTAGATTAATGTTTCTAACGTGGTCTTTGTTTTGCTTGCTGTGATAGGCAACATATACATATTGGACAATTTTGCAGTAATGGACTGATGGTTAAAACGCTAGCAGTGAGTGGTCGAAAGATTTAAGCTGATTTATGAATGTTTGTGATTTATACATATATTTTATTTTTTAATCCCCATGCACCATACAGCTGAAGGAAAACATTGTGACGAAAACTGCATACTATAGCAATTTGTAAAAAAATCAATTGATTTAGGTCCAATACTAAATTATATTAGTATATGAAGGTATCTCATAATATGGTATCGTATAATATGGTACTAACATACATAGACTCACGCCTTTTATATAAGAAGGGTAGGCAGAGGTTCCTGGTAGCTACCAGGACACCTACGATGCGAGAGAGAGCGAGCCGAGTTTCGAACCCGAGACCTCAGGGTTACAATTATGCGGTAGTACAAATGCGCTCCCGAGGCAGTCTTATAATAAAGTTTCACTTATAAAGTAGATGGCGTTACTATAAATTCTCGGAAAGTCAGCTAGGTATCTAAAGAACGATAATATTTAATTAATTGTATGAAGTCGAAGTTCAATGTGCTCAGCTAAAGAGAGTTCCAAGAAAATTATGCGTAAATAATGTACCCAACAGTCACATACATACATAGTCCTGAACCTACACTAAGATCGAATCTTGTATCGTGGGTATCAGAAACTGTAAGACTTTTCGATCTCACAAAAAAAATATTAGTTCAGGGATCTAGTCTATGACCTCTCGGTTCATAGCCGGCGCGGCGTCTAACGACTACAGATACTGTTAAAAAATATATACATATCAATACGTTAAACGTCGCCCTAAAAATTGAAAGTAACTAAACATTTTGAAGTGGGCTCATACATGAAGCCTGGCATATCCTATTTCCACATACGTCATTTCTCAAGCTTTACCATAAACAAATGAATAATTAATAAAGGAAGGAAAACCCAAGTATTACACAGAACACAAACAGGCGGGAGTACTTTGATGTAGAGTTTATCGCACGGCAATAATATAAAATATGTATAGCATATATAATAACAGTATTATCACCAGGGTCCCGCCGTCGAGACATTGATTACAACTTTTTATTTGTAAAGTGATCTTGCGCTGTGCGGACGAACATTCGTCGAGAATCATCTGCGGTATGGGACTGTTTCATTTGTTTGTGTTATGTGTTTGTAGCGGTAAGTAACTGCATAGATATTAAATTAAAAAAAAAAAAAACGTCGTAGCTTAAGCTTTGGTATTCGCGACAGCATAATATTTGTCCTTTTTTCAGAAAATTGAGTCTTAAGAAAATTGACATACCTACTTAAATTTTAAAAATAATCTACCTACTTATCAGTAGATTTGTTGCCAAACCTCGCAATACCCATCATTAGAAATCTGCTAGATTTGCTATCACCAAGGTCTATGCCGTATAAGTAAGAAAAATGTAAAGATATATCTACCAAAGCTTAAATGATTTCTATACAACAAAATACTTAAAATATTTTAAATAAAAGTATCCTTTGTTTACATTTAAAAATCCGTATCTTGGATATAATACAGTGTCTTGTTCATTGAATTCAAAATAAACAACGACTAATTAACTCGACTTGTTAAAAAGATACCGAGCAGTAGGATTACCGGACGTACGATAATTATTTCTGACACCATTCCGCTTTTTTTAATGAAGTTATAAACATAGTGTGAACTTCTTATATTTATGCTTGACTTTTTAATGCGATATAGTCTAGATTCAAATATGAACGTGTTTACTCAAAAGCTAAACAGCTTAATAGATTGAAGAAAATGATTTCTGTGGCATTCTAGATTGAGAAAAAAAATTGCTAGCCCATAATCTAAATAATTAACATGGTACTCCTCTAACACCGATAGTTGAAAGGGCTTGGGTCATAATTTACCACCCAGACCTACTGCGGGTTAGCGAACTACACATACCATAGAAACTCTTTCAAAATCTCTACAGGTACCTGGCATGCAGATTATTTTATTGGATTAATCATCATCATCTTTAGTCAAAGATAGTCCGGTAATGAAGAAAGGCCTTCCTCATAATAAAATGTTCTCTTAAAAAAAACCTCTAAAAGTGTGTGTGAAACAGCGATATAATGAAAATTAGGAGCATTTTTTAAACATAACAAAAATGTGAAACCTGTAAATATTTTTTCTGATCACTGATCTGATGTTAAATAAATATTTTGCCCAGTTACGAAATATTTAGTTTTCTCACTGCCCCAATTAATTAAATACAGGATATAGCCAGTCTCGAAATAAACAGGTAGATAGATATAAAAACACAGAAATTATCCTTTGGTGAAACAAAATTCCTCGTATTGTAGTGCAAATAAAATTTTGCGAGGTGGAAATTCCGGAAAACTGATACCAGAAATTACTGAACTTAAGATATCGAGTCACCTTTGACTTGAAAGTAAAGCAATAAAACAATATTTATTGTATTGTTTGTGCATTTTAAATGAATATTTAAGAAGTTCTGTCTACAAGGCCACTATGCGAATTACTAAGGATCTGCCATAAGTAAGGCGGGGAAGATGTCATCTCACAAATATTATAATGTTACTACCTAATATATCCTAGTTTTGTTACTCACTCTTATAACTTTGCTAATTTATATCCTTACCGAATATTGGACAAGTATTTGGACCCAAGTAGTCCCAATGTTATAAGACCATAATTAATGTAATCCGACCGATTACGGCCATGGCGACCACTTCGACCCCTTATAGGGCTTGGCACTGATGCGCCCGGAGATGGCTTATATAGCCTATTTTCGCAACAAACTCCCTTGCACAAAGTGGGCATGTGAGCTTACCGCTTTCATAATTGAAGTGAATAGCGGCGAGCGGACGGGCTTTAAGCTCATCGCGCTTGGCGTCGAGGTCAGCTACACGCTGTTCCTCAAATACGCGAATTCGCTTCTTCACCATCTCGCGCCACTCCGGTCGTTGTGTTGCCAAACTCTCCCAGCGAGAGGGCTCTATATTGCATCTTTTCATGTGACGTTTCTGAACATCCTTATATCTGAGGAGTTGTCCGCCAGGCTTTCGCTTGTCCTCCTCTAGCTCAGAGTAAAAGATGCGCTTCGCCACTCTCTCCCCCGCCATCCGTGATACGTGACCGCACCACCGTAGTTGCCGACGCATCAAATATGCCTCAATGCCACCAACATTGACGCGTCTTAAAACTTTGGTATTACGCACCCGATCGGACCATCTGATCTTCATGATGGAGCGCAGGCATTTTAGGTGGAATCGATCGAGAGTGCGTATATGGTGACGATACACACACCAGGTCTCGGAAGAATAGAGAAGGTTTGGCAGCACAATCGCCATGTAAACCGAGATCTTAGTAGCCAGCTTAAGGTCGTGCGAGCAGAAGACCTTAGAACACAGCTTTCCAAATGCTGCAGCTGCAGCACTTATTCTGCTGTTGATCTCAGTATCAAGGTCACACTTAGCTGTTATAGTGTTCTCCAGATAACGAAATTTATCGACCTGTTTCAGCACGTCCTCACCAAACTTAATGGTCAGTGTCTCACGACCATGGATGTCTAGGGACATCACTTCCGTCTTTTTGACACTGATCTTTAGGCCAAATTTGCAGCATGCTTGGTGGAAAGTGGACATTAGCTGTTGCAGGCCGTCTGGGGATTCTGCCAAGAAACACAGGTCATCAGCATACATGATCTCTGTGATCAATGCATACGAGACTTTGGTGCGCGCCTTAAGTCTGGCCAAGTTGAAAAGACTGCCATCGGTGCGAAAGCGAATGCGAACCCCTTCAGAAACAGTTTGTAGGACGTCCTTGACTACTACTGCAAAGTATAGAACGAACAGTGTGGGTGCTAGTACGCATCCTTGCTTAACCCCACAGGTAACGGGGAAAAAGTCGGACTGTTCGCCGTCTATGGAGACGCAGCACTGCATATCGTCATGCAGGAGTCGCAGAAGTCTCACAAACTTTACTGTGCATCCTAGCTTTCTCAGTACCATCCAGAGGGCTTCGCGAGGCACACTGTCGAATGCTTTCTCCAAGTCAACAAAGCAGAGGTACAGCTGACGTCCCTGCTCTCTACTTTTCTCCTGAAGTTGACGCACCGAGAAAATAGCTTCACATGTGCCTCGGTTAGGTCGGAAGCCAAACTGGGTTTCAGGCAGGATCCTTTTTGATAGGTCCCTTAGGCGGTTCAATAGAACTCTTGATAAGACCATAAACCTAAGGTTAACGTAGGCCTAACGTTATGCATAGAAAGAGACAATTTAGACTCTAGAGTTGGGTCACTTTATTCAGAATTCGGTCTTGATTGCTCCACAGAAAACATTAGATACTCTGTACCTTATATAATTCTTAATAACATATTTTCCAACAGGTTTTGTGATAACCCAACCACCGAGCGTAGCCAAGCAATACCGATCTGACTACGTTTACAATAAAAAAACAGATGCATTTTACAAACTACACATAGAAAGTAAGAGGCCATGGCTGGCGAAGGGCGTCTGTGAGGTGGAAGGAGCGAAGCTGATGGTCCCAGACACTCAGTATGACATAGTCCAGCTGCATAGCATGTTCAAACGGTTCCCAGATCTTGGGAACAACGTGTGGGTCGGCGATGACGGGAAGGACCATGATTCTGCAGAGGAACAGCCGCTTATCCAACGTAAGCAATGAAGTCAATATTTAAATCTATGAGATGTGATAAAGTGGTAATTTTCAAGTGGAGTCTGTTATCTAGAGTATTGGCACTTATATCACTTTTACGAACCCCTTGGAAATACAGGTGCGAGATTAAGTATATAGATAGATTTAGTACTTAGCAGCGCATTTGGTTGAGAGCTGACTATGTAAGAATAATCGATCACCGCACCATGGCAAATGGTAGTGTGTCCTACTAAGTGTCACATTGTTTATGATACCGACGGCACGACACATGCTATTTTACCATGGGGTGTTAGCATATCTGTACAATCTATTTATGTTTCAGTGGATCCTGAAGACAGTGTGCCGCCCCATCACTGGATGAACCGGTGTGACGTGGTGACCCGGAGTGGGGAGATCGAATCGGAGCCATGCTATCATGAGTTACCTTTCATCTGCAAGGTGGAAGCAAAGGATGCTCCCTATGACAGCCACTGTCACGTATATGGTAGAAGTAAGTGGTTAAAAAATCATTTTTTTAACAGAAATTAAGTTTATAATACAAATTTAATTCCGACCGAAGAAGAAGGAGTAAAGAGTGAAGAAGTCTTCAACCTGGCGTTGTTCCGGCCGGTACCCGATTCCGTCTTCCGGCTAATTGTTATTAAATTTGGCTCTATCTACAGCATCCTCAATAGTAAGACCATTGACCTTCATATCTTCCTTGACGACATCTAACTAGTGCTTTTTTAGTCTAGACTACTATTGAGGCCAGGAATATTGCGACTCAGATATACGTCGCCGACGTAGTCCTGTAGTTTTCTAAGAACTTGTGCATACCATCACAAGTAATAATCTTGTATGTTATCCTTAGGCTTACCACTATTTCACTATTTTCTATTTAAAAACAGTATAATTCTATCAACTTCCAGATTACAAGTACTACCCAGACGTGGGCAGTTGCTACAAAATTCCCAGGATCACTTACTCCTGGAACCAGGCGTACGCGGAGTGCCGCGCCGAGTTGGCTCATCTCGTGGTGATCAACTCTGAAGCGGAGATGCTGGCAGTCAAGAACCTCACTAACACTGAGGAAGCTGTGCCCGAAGCCAAAGCCTCTTGGTTCTTCTACGCTGGCTTCAGAGCAGAACCAGCTAGAGATAACAGCACTAGGGTCTTCAAAACTATTTTTAGTGAGTATTACATTTGGAGATAATTTGTGTATCCCATATATTATATGTATGTCCCACTGCAGGGCCCGGGCTTCCTCTACAACCGAAAGAGTTATTGATAGTGCTTAGGCTATATAGTCCCTATACGCCCATTTTATTAGATTAATAGAATTTAACCGGTATCATACCGGTAACCGACATTATAAGGGTTACCTCTATGGTTCATGCGCCGTTCGTCACAAGTCAAAGCGCGAGCAGTACTTGTGTGTGGGTTATATCGCCATGTGTCTTTACTAAACATTATAGCACCACACCACACACTTAACTTTACACATTTCATTTTTTTTTCAACAATATTATACCGCAAAAGAAAAATGAACCGATTTCAGCGATATTATGTAAACAACACAAGTATGTTATTTATTTGTTTTACAACAACGCGTTTTCTTTTGCATTCAAGGTATTTTTAGGTTACCGGTATTAAAACGGTTACCGTATATAAAGGTAACTTTTATAATGTGTCATAGCGGTTACCGAAATTTTAAAGGTAACCGAAATTCGTCGATACCGGTACCGTATGGGTACCGATATAAATGTAGAACGGGTTTCGATCCCTGGTTTAGAATAGGTCTAGAATGGATTAGCGGATTTCACGTACGATTTATTTTAAATCCCTTTGGTACCTAGGTTTGCTCACGATGTTTGTACCTTCACCGTTATAGTGCATGGTCATTTCCTATCAATACACACATGACGTTGAAAAGTCAGAGGTGAGTGCTGATATTATCACCAGCAGACAATCCGTTATAACAGGCCAACACATATATAAATAAAAACATATTAGAAAATACATAAATTCACGCGTTTTTCCTATAAGGTGTAGGCAGAAGTGGTACCAGGGCACTCATATTTCGCTTTGTGTGTTCCGTTCCACGATGTGATAGAGGGCGAGCCATCTGTATCAGCCCATAAACGTCCCACTGCAGGGCAAGGGCCTCCTCTATAATAGAGAGTACGATTGAGAGTGGTTAGGCCATATAGTCCACCACGCTGGCCTAGTGCGTGTGGGCAGACTTACATACCATAGAAATTCTTATAAATCGCTATGGTATGCAGGTTTCCTCACCTTGTTTTCCTTCACCGTTTTAGTACGTGGTGATTGACTATCTGCTATCAATACACACATGACTTCGAAAAGTCAGAGGTGTGCCCTGGGATTCGAACCCGCAACCACCGTGAACATGTTGGCAGCCGCATCTAGTCCGGTTTACCAATAGGCCACCACGCACTGACCTATCGCCATATCGAGAACTAATTCCTGACTCTGGGCTGATAATAACGAATAGAAAAATCAAATATTATTGTAGTAGACCCAAGTTTCGTACCAGAAACTTCAAAGTGACAGTCTTTCCTTTTTTCGTTCGTTCCGTTAATGATATGCTAAATAAAACCTTATTGCTTTAGCATAAAAATCGTCTTGTCTTCAAGTTTCATAAAATCCTTTGAAATAATGCACGTGAAGTCACTGGTTTCCTAAGCCACAGCATCTTAGTTCAGGAACTAGCGATCTATGTAAATGTACATATAATGGATTTTTTAATACAGAAATTAGTATTAATAAACATTAATGTTTTCTTTTCTAATTCGCAGATCAGACGTTAGAGGAAGCTGGATACAGTCAGTGGGCTCCCAACGAGCCAAATAATTTTGAAAACAAGGAAAATTGCGGGACAGTTTTCAAAAACGACGGGAAATTCAACGATGTGGAGTGCTCGCATAACTACGCTTTTGTCTGCGAAAAGGAAGTTAACATCAACCATAACTAGTTCCTAGTTTAAGAATATTTTATACGATTGCAGTACTTATTTAATAAAAAATATACGTTGAGAGAAACTAGAAAACTCATTCTTATAAAAATATTTATAACGACTGTATATTTGTATTTATTAAACACATAATTCTATTAAACTTGTTGTATTTTTATTTACAAAAAAAAAATATACTTTAACACGTCTGATCTGAGTGTTTTTATTTGCTATTTTTGCATAACTTCCACAAATGATCTTGGTTCTAAAGAAGGTAATGTTTATCGTAAAGTATATAAAAATACTTCGATTTACATAAGTACGTTCTTATCATCATAAAGAAACAAATACTTTTAATTAATAATTAATTTCCGAGACGTTTCGTTGTTGTAAATATGTAACAGACTTAAGGCCCATTTACACGGGGAGAGTTTCTCGCCTCGAAGATACGGTTATCGAACGGATATAAAAAAGTTACATTGCGTTAACATTTAATGCACCATAGACCGAAGCCACCGATAACTTTTTGTCGGAGGGCTAGTTGGCAGGTTAACTAATTGCAAGTCGAAACATTTTTTTATGACTGAGAGTCGCCATGCAACTGAGCAGAGCACATTCCGCCAACATATCGGCACACGCAAACACGTGCTGGAGCAGATATTATTTTTTCTTATAAGGGGCCGGGGTGTGACAACGGGCTGTGTCGCAGGGCCGGCGCTTTGGAGTGCACTGCGCTTTAGTAAAACACGATAATCGAATGGCGGTTATGTCATGTGAAAATGACAAATGATTCTCGCCGCGAGAAACTCTCCCCGTATAAAAGGCGCTTTATAAAAATATACTTAATTATAAAGACAGACAATCTTACATGAGTGCCAATGTTTATATCTGAGGAAAAAGTTAGAACTTGATTTTCCACCATTTTTCACTATATGTAATTTGTTAATTGTTTAAACGCGAAACGGGCTCAAATTAAATTATATTTTGAAAAATCGTATGATCTCTTCGCAATCGAATAGAAAATGTCCAAAAATGGCACAGCGCAGCTATATTAAATATCGTTTGGGTTTATATATCCGTGCACTCAATTCCAAAGAAACTATTATTATGTTTGTACCCAAAGAATATGCAGACATATGCCGTATTTAAGTTAGGTAGGTACGGTTGGAAACATCTGCCCAATTATTTTGCAACACGCTGGTCAATCACCATGGATCCGATATGGTCAATATTTATCATTTACAACAAACATTTTTACAAGTAGGTAATATTTTATTTCTCTGTCTCTCTCTCTTCAGCCAAAGGAAGGATACTGCTGAACATAAGTCTCTCGTATAGAGCGCCAAATAAACATGTTTGAATTATATTACATAACGTCTTAACGTTATTCTATGTTTTTTTTGTTTCACATTGTCTTTAGTCATATATATTATTGGGCCCTTGAAACCAATAATTAACTACAAGGAAAATCATATTCAGTCAATATAACATATTAAACTGCGTTTTACCTGTTTCATGAGTTTCAGTATCATTCTAGTCCTCGGTTCGGAACGACCATGATGCTATGTAAGTCCTTATTATTTTAATAATTAACCTATATTTTCATTGAATATTTAGTTATACATCAAGTTAAATTTAAATTACATTTTCATTTCTATTGTTGTGTGTATGTACGCCAAAATAACCGAACGATGAGTGATTGTCTTTATTGAGTATTAACTATATTTAATATTATACGAATCTAAGATTATACGTTTGTATTTTCTGCTGGCTTATTATTTTCTATATATTGAATATTAGGCACAAATAATTTCAAAATGTATGTTTATTTATTTATTTATTTATTCATCATCAGTCGTTGGACCATGAACAAGTTTGTCGAGTGAAATTTGACGGGAAGGAACAGCTAGGAATTATTGTCCCGGCTGTCCCCTTACAGCCGTTCTTTATAATCTATATGTTATGGGCCAAGTGATTAATCGGGCATTATTCATAATGCCCGATTAACGCCACAATAGTTGTGGCGTGACGTCACAAGGAAGGTCATTATTGTGGAATTATTTCTGCCCATTTTTAAATCACCATATTATATTTAGGAGTGACTTTAAAACTTTGGTATGCACTCCACACTTCATGTTGCTAACATTTTGTTTACGGCATCAGTTCCTTTATTCAATAATAATATAAAATATTTTTAAATCTTTAGTTTAACATCATTAGAATGCGTGTTACCTCTAATTTGTTATGTTTTTATTTTTATGGAAATTGGTCAGGAAACGCCTAGTTAGGGGGCAGCTGTTATAATTATTTGATTTTGTAAAAAAATCTGTGTTATCAGTATATAAATTGTACTTTGTAGTGTATGTTCTCAGTAAAAATATTTGAATAATTTAAAACTAAAAAGTCAATAAGCTTTCCTCCTTATATCTTAGAAAATTTTGAATTTTCAATTTCAGATTTAAAAAAAAATATTTAGTCCAAAAAAATTAAGTCCATAAATACCCACCCTCTTACATTCCCTTCTATTTAGTATTAATTATACCTTCAAAATTATCAAGGAAAATCTTCTTTACTCTCAAATCGATTGATGTAATTATGATACTATCAAATCTTAAGTTTAATTTGGAGTGGTTACACTAGTTGCGGTAGGATATCACCTTTCGTTTGTTTTACCGTTTGCCATTGTGGATGCTCTGAGAAATTGCCGTGCTTCATAAGAATAAGTTCTAAGTAATGTATATGGACTGTAATAATGCTTACTTTCATGCTCGTAATTTTAACTAAAAATCGCCCAAGTGCATGTTAGTCTAAAGCAGTTAGCGTTCCGTAACGTTACAACCTTATATCTCAAGTTTTCAAATTTTTTGGCCCTTATAACAAGACTTTGCCTTTTGCCAAATATGGCCTAAAGTCAATAGGAGGTACTAATATGGGTTTGAAGAATCTACATATTCTCCTAAAAAATACAGTTCGCTTATAATGAGATAACAAATTATAATAAAAGTACTTTATTTATATCTAGGACGCTGGTTGATTTATATATTTACAATTACAATGTGTACACATATTTTTTAAGTTTGTTTTTATACACAAATATAAATACTGACATCGATTTCCTTGTAACGTCACGCTACAACTATTGTCATTATTGTGGAATTTCTGCCCATTTTTGAAACACCATTTAGGTATAATGCCGGTTAATTAATATAGTTACAATATCTACACACATTTGTTTAATATAAGGGTTTTATTTTTCTGTTTTAGTTTAGTACGGAAGCAAAAAATAATACGATTTTATTTTATTACTATTATCCTCTTTCAGTATGGATCTTCATGGTAATGCAGTTGTGGCTTCCATCGCAAGCGATATATCACGAGATATCTGCTGTGAATTTCAACCCGCCAACAACACTACGAGAAAACTCGTACTTCGGGTACAGTTTTGATTACCAACGAAACATCAGGAGGTTAAGTTCTAATACTTTATGTTGGCAATGCTAATACATTCGTATGATTGTTAAATTATACTTACTTTCAAAAAAAACAAAGGATTTGAACAAAATTCGAATTCGAAAATTCTGTTTTCAATCCTCATATGTGCGATTTGGGGTTCAAAACCAAGACCTCATTGGTGCCAAATAGATATGATGCTCCTAGACTAATGAAGTCTGTTGAAATATGCCAATTCTATGATTCGTAATGAAACGAGTTACTTATGGTATTAATGTATATTAGCCACAGCTTATTAATTTTGTTTTGCAGTTTGATGATCAGCGCGCCGGGAAAAGACATCGGCATCATCTACTCATGCAACATCGACACTAGAAACTGCAGTACCATTGCAAATGACGTCAAGAAACGTAAATATATACTAATATACATCAGACAAGAGTTTATGCATGTTGGACCGATTTCGTGGGTTAAAAGTCAGGGGGTGAAACGAGACTAATGTTCAATGATCCTCATTTTTATTCCAATGAATTGCGAGACGAGCATACCGTTCGTCTGATTGTAAACGATACGACCGCTAATGAACAGTAGGAAAATCAAACAACACCATGCATTACAAAGCAATGCTTGGCATTCTACTGTGCTCGCTATTCGGAGACATAAGATGTTAAGTCTCTTTATATCCAGTAGTTACTCTTGCTATAATGTCCTTCAACCCGGAACATAACAGTGCATTTTTACAATGCTTTTTAATGGAAAATATCGACGTTGTACCTACCCAGATGGCCTCTCACAAATGAGAGACTAACCACCAGTTAAAATTGTATTTATATTTATTTAACGAAGGACTCAAACAAGCGTTGTGTTCGCCTGAAGGTGAGCAGTTATCGTAGCCTATAGACGTTCGATACACCAGAGGTGTCCCTCGCGCGTTGCCGACCCTCAATGAACCTTTTAATTCCTGATTTAATTTCTTTGGGTTCTGGGTGTATGTAATGAGGGCATTACACTAAGCGAGTATGTCGGCAGGTGTTCGAGCCGCTGGCAAACTCGTCAGAATTTCCGCCAGCATAGTGTGTAGGAAACATAAGATTGAAAAGGATCAATTAATTTTGATACTCATAACACAGGACTTTTATCAAATATAGGGTTAAAAATTTGGCTGTAGCGTTCATTTACTTATTTCAAATGTAATTTCTAATTAACTAATCAAGTATTTGTTGTAATTATATTTCAGAGGACGAAAGGTACAACCACGATTACTGGCTCGGTGCGACGGTGAAAGCCGGCAAGGACTTTATAGTGGTAAGTTAAAATAAATAGGTACTAATAATAATTTACTCATAAACAGAGTGTATATAATATGATGCTTTGGGGTAAACAGAATTAATAGGAACATTATTTGTTGTATTTTAAGATTAAATTGGTTTAGTTTAGCATTGCAAAAATAAAAGTATTTTGGAATTTGATAACAAAAATACGAAGATTTGACTGAAGGTCCTTTTGTGATTTCTCTACTGACAAAATGAATTATTAGAGATAAAAACATTTATCCCTAAACCTAAATTACGAATACCAATAAATAAATAAATTAATAGCAAATATTCCTTGCGTATTTTCCATCCATTACAAAATACAATACAATAGTACGTATTTACCGTGCTATTGTGTTTATGGATTCATTTATTGGAACGTCATTTATTTTAAAACATATTTTTAGCTTACGTTCAAAATGATAAGTCTTTGTAATCACAATGGAACAGCTAAGTTGCAAAAATGAAGCAGCTTGGCTATTGGAAATCACAGGGGTCCCGCTATACATATTATATTATTATGTATGTCTGCGATTCAAAATATAGTTACCCAAGTTTGGATGCTGATAAAAATGGCGCTATCTTCATATTAAGGCAGACGTGAATCCATAGCCTTGATAAATGATGATCAGTCGAAATGAAAGACTGTGGAGGGAACTGTTGCAAGATGGGCCCTGACGTAACACCAGAAACGACGAATGAATAAAATATTTACAATAATTTACTTACATATTACCTAAATACATAATTCCTAGAAGGGACACCACAGTTTTGTGTGTACCAATAAAGAACAGTGAACCTATAATTCTGTCTATAACAGATTCCGTAGGTTAGTTGTTTAGACCTTGGCTGCTAAATGTAAGGCCACGGGTTCGATCCTCACTACGAAACAAATACCTAATTGTGGAATCCACATGTATTTTTTTTCGGATCTGGGCGTTTGTGAGATCGAATAGTCTCTCGTAGTTCCTGATACTCACGACACAAGAGTACAAGACACGATCTTAGAGTGTGGGGTCAGGACTATGTATGTGAGTTTTCGTTTCCGATGCCCAGTCTAGTCGAATGCCTCAATACGTTTAAAATATATTTTTCTATTTTTTCAGACCTGTGCTCCGCGTTACATAGAATGTAGTAAGTTGATATTATTTTATTAACTGCTGATTTTACAGACATCGAATAAAAATTAATAGAAGAATAATTTGTTAATCTTTGGCAAGAAGTAAAGATAGCTACTTGTAGTTTATATCGATGCATTATATTGCACATAATAATTGTTGAATAATATTTATAAATATAGACACCATAGAAATGTATATAAATATAGTGATGTCCTCGTTTATAAAGAATAAGAATGCATCGATATACATTTATAAATGGTAGCTATCTTTACTTCTTGCCAATGATAGGTTTAAAAGACAGTATGTCGCAACTTGACATTGTACTTATTTTCCTTGGTCATGTTTGAACGATATATAAAAAATCTATCATCGTGACGTCATAATTTCTATTTCCTAGCCGAATTAATTTTCATTTATTTAATCGACTGTCGACATCATTTAATGTTCGGGATTAAATTGCTCATTTATTAATGTGGTATTTCCCAAAGTAGGTTCAGGCATGCGTGTAGGTAATATTTTGGAATTCACAGATCTAATTATCTCCTATCTATATATTTTGTGGTTTCCTTTACAGATAAGAATAACGATTGTGGTGAATTCTCCTCTTGCTATACATCATCAAAAGCGGACAGGTTACATAGGATATCATCCATACGCGATACGGATCGACTCAGATTTGCAACAAAAAAATATGGTAAATACGACCCAGAAATATTTTTTTTATTCCAAGAGAATTACAACTTTATGTTAGGTTCCGCCAACCCGCACTAGGCCATCGTGGTGGACTATATGGCCTAACCACTCTCAATCGTACTTTCGATTGTAGAGTAGGCTCGTGCCCTGCAGTGGGACGTAAATGTGCTGATACGATACGATACGATGTTAGGTTCAATTTTACGAGTATATACAGGGCGCCTAGAATTAGGCGCTAAACCACTAATGGAAAGTACCAAATTGTGACTACAGCAACAATAAAAATTATAGCCGTATCCCCGATAGGTTTAAGAAACGGCCATGTTAGTAAAATATCAAAAAATCTTTGACTAACACTTTGTTACAGCCATTTCTATCATTTATTAATTTTAATTTACTGATTTATCACCTAGTTCTGGCACCCTGCATATATGACACAAAAGGAAAAATTATATGTTTAATATATTTACTTTATTTCAGAGGAAACTTTCGACTCTTTCGGATGGAGTATTGCCGTAGCAGGTGATAATTCCTTCGTCATCGGCGGCCCTGCAATGTTTACAGGTGATATTTGAAATCTTATATCATAATTATTGTACCTTTTTTCCTTTTTTATCGTTTGATGGTAAGGGCTTTGTAGTCCAGATATAATATTATCAATCGCTCGCGGCATGGTTTCAGATTTAAATCTAAACATAAATAAGTTTGCGCTTCTATATCCTCGAGAGTGTATGTAGAAAAACCACTAGGACTAGTGGCGTCCATATTATATCGGTTTATTTTGGTCCTAGGATGTGATATGGTTGAGCGTAATTCTTTGCCGAACACGGAACCCTGTCAGCTGTCACGGCCAACTCATATGAGATATTTCAAGCTGAAACCTTGAAATCAAACTACCTTTTAAAGCAGTGGTTCCTAACCTGGGGGTGTAACCTATTTTGCGAGGGTAACAATGCGCTGGTTATCGTCTTAAAGGAAACAAAACCTAATATTATGGTTGTAAAAGCTAAGCAGTACTTTGTGGTAATGTGGTGGTATAAAAATGTTAAACGAATAGAAGTTTCAAAAGCATAATTATTTGTTATGTGCAATTGTTTTAAGTTTAATAAAGTCTATGTATAAGGTATTAACACGTGTTGTTTGAGATCATCCTTGGGAGGAGGGGTAAAATCAGTCACCCTAGAGGGGAGAGAGGGGTAAAATCAGTCACCCTTAGATCATAGGGGTAACGGACCTAAAAAGGTTAGGAACCACGGCTTTAGAGCCTACAAGATCAAACAGACTCTATCCAATATAATGCCCATTAACATCGTATCATCGACACTAATGTTATAAAGAGGCACGATTTGATTGTTTCTTTGCATTGCATACACTCTGACACTAATAGACCGATTTTAACATTTATTTCACCATTATTACCATCCTACACTATTCCTGATGAAAATGACGATCCAATATTATCAAAAAAATGTATGCACTTAGGCTAGGCCGCTAGTAAAGTTATACCATATTTTTATTATGACAGGGCGTGCTATGTTATACAAAAAAACGTCAGTGGAGGCAACCAATGGCCGCGAAGAAGGAGTTAATGTAAAGTACAACTTGGGTAAGACTATACGAAAATGTTTTGTCTATTATAATTATCCAGCTTACATATCTCCAGCTCCAGTTCCAACTGCAGTTAAACCTGCTAAATAAAATTGAAGGATTTTATGCCGTATTTTTTTAATACTGGTGTGGCATAATGACTGTATTGCACCTGATGGTAAGCGCAAATGCGGTCCAAACAGAGTATTTAATGGCATCAAACGGCAGTTCCATGCCATTCGATACAATTATACTGACCTGCTAAGATGCTTCTTCACACTACAATGAAGGACCCAGGATTATAGGAAGGAGGGAATACGCGTGACGGCAAATAATTCCACAGCTTGACGGCGCAGCACAAAAAAGAATTTGCGAACTTCTGGTTCGTGCCGAGGTGGTTTGTACCATCAAGCAATCTAGCACGCGTGGTTCTTTATAGGAATGGGGAGGAGGGGATCAAATTGGATAATTCCACTGCATATAAATTTATGTACTACTAACTGCATGTATGTGTGTCATGTAGCTGCAAGGCCCATTTTCAACCACGTTGGCCTCGTGCAGATTTGATATTGGTGGGAGAATAAAACGTCGCATAGCACGTTATAAATAAAAAGAGATAAGAGCGTGAGTAAGTTAATAAATGGAAATAACAATTAAGAGAAAGGATGGAAGAAGTAAGGGACTAAATAACGAATAACGAACGAATTATTGAACTATCCTTACATCTAAAAAAAAGGACGAATGAATAAATGTGTAAGTCGGTGAGTAAGTGAGTTAATGCATTAATCAAGGATAGACCAAAAGATCGAGAGAATAGTAACCAGTAATAAATAAAAGAACGAGTGAATTATCGAATTAATGAATACATTAAATATATTATACACAATCTCTTTTAATTTTTGTTATCATTTCAGGTTACAGTGTCGCGGCGGGTAGTTTCTTTTACGAGAATAGGATTTTCTATGCTATCGGCTCTCCATTCGGGGAAGACGGTCATGGGAAGGTAATTTTTAATTACTCTAAGTGCAATATTTGTGTGGTGAAAACATAGTTTGATCTAAACAATGGTGGACACCCTTTTATTTTTAAAGATGCAATACACAATGGCTAAAATTGTTATTTGAACAAAAAAAATTAAGGTACTATTTTTTATACTTTTTAGGTGGTGTTTTTCAATTCCAAGTGGAATGTTCTGAAGCCGAATCTAACCCACGAGCTGGTGGGCACGATGTTCGGCGCGGTGCTGGCGACGGCGCACGTGAGTGGCGTGACGTCAGACCTGCTGGTCGGCGCGCCTGCCTACTCGCCAGAACACTCCCACGACCTCGGCGCTGTCTACTTCTACCAAACTCACAGATCGGCATTGGTAATGTGGTTGAATCATTGGAAATAACAAAATTTACATGTATAAACTGCGGCAAACCTCCAAACGCGGTCTAGTTGTTCTTGCAGCCAAACCTTTGAGCGTTGATATATTACCAGTAAACCCGAGAATAATAATTATTACAATTTTAATTGAAATATTAATCAGAGTAATGGGCACGGTTACTTATTGTATAATCATAAAATCACGACACTGAGTTTGAACCCCGGGTGGGCAAAGTTATATTGGACATTTGTATTAATTTTCATCCTGAAGTCAGGAATTTACGCCCAATATGGCGATAGGCTCGCCCTCTCTCACATCATGACAAGCAGCTTACAATGCGAAATGTGGGTGTCCAGATAGGACCTCGCCCTCCCTCTTTTGGATAAAAGGTATAAGTTTATGTATGTAATCTATATACATACGTAGGTAAATGTTTAAGGCAGTAGTCTGCTTTACAGGCTTCAAAAAATCGATTTTTCGTTTTTGTCTTAAATCTATTCCAAAACTATCCAAGAATATGTGTTCAAAATTTTAGAGGCCAATTCGACATATTTTCGAAGCTAGATCAGTTTTAGTGGCCGAGCGTCGAGCAGGTGCGAATGCTCGGGCAGACCCGAGCACGCGCACTCCGCTCCTTCGTGTATTCTGTTGTTTGACTATACTCATATATACCTTTGAAATATTATTTGGAGGTTCTAGAAGGTCTGTGTTGAGTAGTTGTTGGGATAACGGTAAACTATAGCTCTCGGAATCGGCTTCTACACTGCTATTTGTAGCGTCAGCTTTCAGTTTCCTTTTTTGATTTTGCCGAGCGCACATCGAAATGTCAAGCTACCCGAAAGGTGATCGATCTAAAGACAGCGTGCTGCGGAACCGCGAAAGCGAAAATTTCAGTCCAGAAGATCTGGAGAGTTGGTGCGAATGGCGCAAGGCTGAAGCGGCGAATAATCTGGCATCTTTCAAACACCCGACAAGATTAATTAATGACAATGTAGAGAAGCAATTTACGAAGATCTTTCAAATGAGGATTTATTGACGCGGTGCTTAGGCGGACACACTCAAAATTCGAACGAATCGTTCAATTCGATTCTGTGGCGCCTAAATCCGAAACACGTAAATTCCGGCTATAAAATCGCCGAAATAGCAGCAAATATGGCTACAGGCATTTTCAACGAAGGTTATTCAGCTGTGCTTTCTACCATGCAGCTCCTCGATATTGTCATCGGGCAGCAATGCAAAAATTTTGCTGACACCGTCGATGCTGAGCGCATAACGCGGGAGAACCGGCGCGCATCACTTTCCAGCAAGGAGGCTCGTACAGCTCGAAGATCGGAAAGCCTCCGCCAAAATGAGTTTTTTGAACAAGAGGAAGGATTATTGTATGGCCCGGGGATAGCCGATTAACATCTAATTAGTGTAAGTATCCAAAAACTTACATTTTTTTGGACCGAAAACTTTACAGCCCGTTTTCTCGAGTTTTCATTTTCACAAGTTTTGGAAAACGGTGCCGGCGATAGTACAAACAATATATGTCCGATCGAAAAAAAACAAAGTGATCTAGCTTCAGTATTGAATTATCTTCTATTTGAACTAAAAAAGTTGGACAAAAGTACTATTAAAATTACTTGTTTTGCAACTTAAAGTGAATTATTTTTTTTCAAAAAAGTGATTTTTTTTTTAAACTTCGAAAAAAATTGTAATTTCGTCATTTCTTCGGTATTTTTTTAGTTCATATAGAAAAGGAACTTATAAAAACTAAAAAAAAATTTGGTTCCGCTGTTTCAGATGCATCGCACGACCTCCATCACCGGCACCGATTTACGAGTGCACACTCCAGGCGCCCCAGAAAAATCGTTACAACTTTGGCAAATTTCAATAATTTGTAATAATAAAAATTGTTTCTTAAAGCTTGAGTTTGTTTCTTCTTAATATACTATCGTCTCAAAATTTCGTTTACCGCAATCATTTCCTTCCCTTTCAAAAAAATTGTTGAAAAAACGCTTTTTTTTCGGCTCCTAAAGCAGACCACTGCCTTAAGCGCGTCATGGATATTTTCTAAGAACTTCTTCATCTTTGAGTGCCTCTGCAGTGTGAAACAGTTGTTCAATGGTGCTGATACCAGTCCACTCCCGGATGTTTCGTAGCCATGAAATTTTCCTTCGTTCTTATGCAGTGCTTCTTAACATTTTAGTTAAGAGAGACCACTTGACAAAATGATTCTCTAGCCACTTATCACCCAGTTGGTTGACTGATTTGGTTTTATTTTAATACAAAATTGAAATGCAAATTGAAAAACGCTTTATCTATGAAGGATAAATAAAATGTGCATAGTGCGTAGATAAGAAATGCCGGAGCCATCAAACCGTCAAAGTTTATTATTGGATATCAAGAAGGATCGCAGTTCGGCAGCGCAATAGTCAGTGCTGGAGACCTCAATGGTGACGGGAGAGACGGTCAGTGGAACACTATTAAAATACGTAAAACGTCAATAAAATAATCTTTATTGTCCTTGTGCCAATTTATCGGCCGCCAATATAATTTTCCTTTTTTTAATGCAAGGATTGGCGAGACGAGCATGCCGTTCGTCTGATGGTAAGCAATATGGCCGCTCATGAACAGTAGCAACACCAAACAATATCTTGAATTACAAAACAATGCTGCTACTCCATTGCGCTCGCCATCTTTTGACATAAGATGTTAAGTCTCATATTGTCTAGCAGTTACTCTGGCTATAATACCCTTCAACCCGAAATTCAGCAGTGCATTCACATTGCTATTTAGAAGGAGAAATATACATGATGGTGGTACCTACCCAGGCGGTCTCTCACATATAAGGAACCTACTACCAGTAAATCATATGAATAATAAACTACGTTTTTAGATATCTAGAATTTATTTCATATTCGCCCATTTTTTTCTATCTTGGACTAATCATTATGTGTCAAAACCCATTCAAATATGATCCCACAGAAATAGTCATAGCCGCGCCGTATGAAGACAACGGAGCAGGCCTCGGTCAAGGCGCCGTGTACTTGTACTGCGGCTCTGTGTTCCTCAACGAGAAGGATTCCACCGGCACTGGATACCTGCAGAGGATCCAACCGAGAGGCAACTACCGCTCCTTCGGCTTGAGTCTGGCGGCGCTCAGCGACTACGACGAAAACGGATGCAATGGTATGTGGAGTTACACAGATACAGTTTGTTAGTTCATTATCAGTATCCATATCACGTTACATGGAGGAAGTAGGACGAAATTCTGCGAAATTGTACTCACCACGTCTGACATCCCTAGTGTCTTAAACGTAAAACCGATTTTCTAAGTGATTTGCCGCGATTCCAAAGAACGATATCAGGTATAATGAAAAATGTCTTGAATATTACATTTCTTTATTCATTGACTTCACCGCCAAACAGCTATTTAATGGTAAAACATGTTACTACTTTCTTTGACTGAAGATCTTGTTCAAATTTAGTGTCACTCACGATTTAAATATCTTATCTTTATTTATTTTTATTCATCAATATCGATATCACATTAAGTCCCATTTATACTGGGAGAGTTTCTCGCCTCGAGAATATGTTTAGCGTAAGGATATAAAAAAGACGCATCGTGTAAACCTTTGTTAGCACGATAATCTTATAGCGGTTATGACATGCAATAACAGCATACGATGCTCGCCGCAAAAATATACCTGTATAAAAATGTAGTTAGTAAAAATCCAACAATATCATATTGCACTGATTGCAGTATAAGACACCGATTAATAGTTAATGTTGGAATTAACTTGCCGCTATTCCAAAGAGCAGTATCAGAAGAGATAAAGAACTACCTGAATATTTATAACTTCGGAGAATTTGCTTTTTCGATCATGGTAGTATATGTAGTGACATAACAAATCAGTTTCGTAGATGTATTTGAAGTTGTTAACCAAGAAGTCCAGATTTGAACAGATGTTCTTATAATATAAATACATGGTACAGGTTCTGAAGTAGTAATGATTAATAATATTGTGTAATTTGTACACAGAACTAGCGATTGGTGCGCCTGACAACAATACAGTAGTGTTATATAGATGCATGTCGTCAGTCCTTTTGAACGTGCACACTAGATTTCCAGATTTGCAGGTATGTACCTTTTGATTTTGAACTTAGTTTACTAGCAATTCATTTATCTCCGTTTTACTATTTTTCCTCAGTAGTTCAGGCTCTCTACCATTAAATATTTGTCTTGTTCTTCTCTTCAGCCCGTCATGGTCCATACTAATGTTCTGTTCATATAATTTCAGAACCGAGCAAACAAAACTTACTTCGTTTTTCAATCATGTATTGATGTGAAATATCCAGAAAAATTACACAAAATTACGGCAAGTAAGTATCACTGTCTTCATTGGTTTGCTAGAAGGTAGGTCCTTTATGGGCTAAAATTTTTGGTAGGTATTTTGCGGCGTTTATTGCTCTGGGTTATTCATTACATGTCTAACAGTTGACAATAGTCTTATGGCGGAGACGCAGTATTTGTAAGAGACCTAGTTCAGTCTCAATAAGCCCTAGAGAATCAGCAAAGAGAGTCAAAAGTTGTTCTCTAGGCCTCTTTAAAAAAAAAATGTGGATTTGACCTGCGTATGAATAGGCATGAGACTTGCCATCAGACGAACAATAGGCTCTTCTTGTTTCTTATTCTGAGGGAAGTCCTATATCCTGCAGCTAGATCTAATGGGTTAGCAGTATTAGTGTGAGTATCTAAAATTGAGAAGGTGAAATGGCCGAAGCTTGTAAGAGCCTTTGCTATCGGTGTATAGACTACAATATATCATATAAAATACAGGTAAGCCTAGTGTCGGAACCCCTACAAGGTTGACGAACGACCTGGCTAAGTTTCCAAGAAATCGCTGGATGCAGGCCGCTTCCAACAGGTTCATGTGGAGATCATTGGTGGAGATTTATTTTCAGTAGTCGACTCTCTATGGGTGAAGACAGAGAGAAAGAAATATATCAAATTGATCTTTTTACAGAAATCGAGGTGACAGTTGATATAATACATCAGAGTGCTGCTCTAGCGGCCCCGGAGACAGACGGCAAGTACATCCTCTCTCTACATGAGAGGAAACCGCAGTACTGCAAGAATATAGGGGTGAATCTACCGCAGGTAAGCCAAAACTATAACTACCTACCGATAAACACAGAACACAAGTCATCTACGCAAGGTTCCTAGATAAGAATGTTGGGTATGTTTATTGATTGTAATAAATTGAAACTTGTATATGTTTCAGTACGGCAACTACGATTTAAAAATAAATTACAAAATAAAAACTAAATTGCTGGAGTCGCCGATCAACCGGACGGAATTTGATGTCACTCGAGTTCTAGTTAGTGACCGTAGTACACTAGAGGAAGTTGGCTCTCTATGGGCCGCTGAGTGCAAAGACAAGGGCGGTTGCGTGCCTAAGTTAGCTCTTCAGGTATCGACAGTGTAAGTAATTATAATAAATCAGATTTCCGGATTTTTATCAATATAAAACTACTCTGACGCCTTGCTCTCATCTTTGTTCACCCCTCAATAAATTATTGAAAAAGGTGTTAAAGAATACTAAAATTATTATTAACTTTATCAATAAATAAATAATTAAATAAATAACACCCAACAGTCACATACATAGTCCTGACCCCATACTAAGATCGAGTCTTGTGTCGTGGGTATCAGGAACAACGAGAGACTTTTTCGGTCTCACAAACACCCAGACCCGGAAGAAATATTTGTGGACCACACAAACCCGCGAACCCGCGGCCTCTCGTTTCACAGGCGGCGTCTAACCAACTACGCCACGGAGACTGTCAATAGTTAACAAAAGCATATTTGTTTACAAAATCTGAAACGCCACAGTTCTTCATTCGAAGCTAAATACACGTTGTATCGCTATGTTTGTTAAGCTGTGCTGATTAGTATTGTGCGTTACTATTCCAGAAAAGCATATGTGATCGGTTCTGAATATCCTCTGGAGGTGATGTTGAGTATACAAAACACAGGTGAAGTTGCTTATGACGCCTGCCTGTTCGTGCAAGTACAAGGAGCGTCGATATTGAATGCCAATAGCAACACTTGTACTCACACCACGCAGAGCGGCCAACTGAACTGTGCGCCCAGAAACGCCCTGCACACTAACTCTTCTTGGGTAAGTATTGGCACCACTGATGGTAGGTCTCTCATGTGTGAGAGGCTGGCTGGGTAGGTGTGAAACACCACAATTCCTATTTTCTCCGCCAAACAGCAGTGTAAATGCACTGTAGTGTTTCGGATTGAAGGACATTTGAGCTAGAGTAACTACTGGTCATATTGAGACTTAACATCTTATGACTCACGAACTCGTTTACCGGGTCTATGTAGTTTTTTTTGGCAATGGATGGCGATACCGGCATGCCGTTCGCCTGAAGGTAATACGATCGCTCATAAACAGTGGCAAAACACTTTGAAATACGAAGCAATGCTTGGCATTTCACTGCGCTCACCATCTTGCGACATAAGATGATAGTTCTCAATATGCCCAGTAGTTACTCCGGCTACAACGTCCTTCAAACTAAAACACATCAGTGCATTTACACTGCTGTTTGGTGGGGGAAATAGATATTGTGGTGTTTCATACCTACCCTGGCGCCCCCTCACAAATGAGAGACCTAATTTCGAGATATTAAAAAATTATTAAAATTTGAAATTTTTGAAATTGTACTACAATATAATCATTTCAGGCTTCTGGCGCAGTAACACTCGATACCACAACGCTAACAAACATGAATAAATTTATACATATAACAACTTTTCTACATGATCATTGTAGTTTAAAGTCTGATAAGTTCAAAAATTACACTGAAACTATCACATTGCGAGCGGATTCTGGTGGAATTGCAGTGAACGGGTGAGGGAACTGATCGTTTATTTATTTATTTATACCGGATATATCAAGACTGCTACCGAAAACGAAGCCGAGTGGTAGTTTAAGTGACTACAAACTCAATGTAACTAAAAAAAAATAAGCTATTGTATTGCTTCTATCGCGGGCCTTGAGCGTGGAGACCGAATTCAGAAATTCCGTAACGAAAATAACCTAAGTCCGACCGAAATTTAAATTTAATATTTTTATTTTGATTCAAATATGTGCCAGTACTATTAAATGGAATAGTAATATAATCAGTGAACTCTTGGGGTTGAACTTTTTTTAAATATTTTAATGTTTTATTTCATAGAGAGACCAACATCGGCAGCCCAATTAACATGACCTGGGTGGATATCACGGAGACGGGAAAGCAATTCGAACACATTTACACAGTAAGTATCTTGAAATTACAGGTATATGAACTTGCAACAACAAAAAGTACGTTTATATAACAATTATTAAATATCAAAACATATAAGAAGAAATAAAAATTGTTATAATAAATATCATGGCTAAAATTACAAAGGTTAAATATTTTATATTATTGCCAAAGGTAGTGTATAATTAATCTAGGCAACGCATTATAATTTGTTTAAAATGTAAACTGGAATCGTTTTAATACGCTGTGAAATTTGGTGTTATCGGGACGTCAATGCCTCCACGATGCAACATAGCTTTTTTTTTGTATCTTGCTGTATAAATCTTTTAGCTATCCACACATTGGTTAAAAAACTAAGGATAGGCCCTCCAACAATTGGAGTTTCAAAAAGATGACCGTGAAACTCGCGCAAAAATAAATATGTTGATGATAAAATGGTGATGAAAAATATTACCTATCTTCATTTTTATTAAACTTTCTGTCATAATTTACTGGTGGTAGGTCTCTCATATGTGAGAGGTCATCTGGGTAGGTACCACCGCAATGTCTATTTCTCCCGTGAAACGGCAGTGTAAATGCACTTTTGTGTTTCGGGTTGAAGGACATTGTAGTCAGAGTAACTACTGGACATATTGAGACTTAACATCTTATGTCTCAGGATGGCGAGCGCAGTGGAATTTTGCTACTGTTTATGAGCGGTCGTATCGGTTACCATCAGGCAAACGGCTTGCTCGTCTCGACATTAATTGAAATAAAAAAAATAAAACTAGCAACTATTTGCAAAATCGTTGCGAGCGACTACTAATTTCAGTAACGCTCCACTAGAGAACGCGCGCACCACTTACGTCGGAACATTTTACGTACTTTGCACCCTGTCCAACTAACAATATTTCCATCGAAAACACGGGTAATGCTTCTACGGAAACCTAATATGAACATCATCCAATAGCGAGACCCTATCCCTTTGCCGGTTTATCTCACCCTTCATGCTCACACACCCATTCAGTAGCGATTCTAATCAGACTCCCACAGAATTAAAACAAGAGAAAAAAAATAACATCATATAGACAGGAATATAAATGAAATTAGTTGTGTGGTTACAGTAAAAAGTAAAGCTCCTATCCCTTGATAGCATTATGAATTTTGAACTTTACTACACAATATTAATTTTGTTTTAGATAACAAACAACGCGTTGACTAACTGGGTGGACGTGCCGTGTGAGGTGACGCTGCCAAAATTACCCTACATTAACTATCGCAAGAATCCTGTCACCGTAAGTATTCTAGCGTCAATTTGAATACTATGAGTCTATATCATGGCGCGTTTACACAATCGTCGATGTTCGCCGATGATAGGCGATGACACGTTTGCGCATCATTGCCACAAATTTTGCGCACCTCGCCACGTATTCGAGCGAGTTGTCAATAGATAAGTCGTCAAAAATGGACGTCGATCGACGTCGATGCATTAGCAGTTGCCACGACATTTATTTAAAAAGCGCGTATAGATACGAGTTTTATGAATATATATAAAAACCAAATAATACCGAGTAAACAGATAAGTAGAAGATGGTGGATGTTAAGAATTTACCGCAACATAACTAGGTATTTGTAATCGTAAAAACAGCGTTTTTTCTAGGGATATATTTTACACTACATAAGAAAACAATATGTTCTTATTATCGCCCTTGAGTTGTTGTTGTTTTGAATCATCATTAACATTTCTGATTCCTTCCCGTTACATCCCGTCTTATCAAGTTTCATTCGATGCCATACCTCAATCCTGTCCTATTTTATTCGCCTCATACTTTCTAGCATACCATCCACTTACATGCAAATAGAGCGTCGTAGATAGCCAGAACAACCCTTAAAGTAACTTATTATTTGTATTACGATTAATATCATGGTTATAAACACAAAATAGAAAATAATACATTATTTAAATAATTATTGAAACGATTATATTGAATAACAAGAAGATAGACTTATATAAATTACGACGGATATATTTTTTGAAATTTATTACGATTAAAAATTTTGCCTTATAAACGTAATAGATAACGTAACTTTACCCGTTTACACAGCTCACACAAGGCAATTGGTTCAGTGGTGTAGGCGTTAAAAGTTTAACAGGCACTAGACTGTCAAACAAACAGAAGTGTTAGAGCCACGCTGTTGTCAGTTATTGCTCAGCATGAATGATCAACGTGAAGTAACAGCTTTTCCATTGCATTCGGTAAGTGAGATTGCTGGATGCCCAATGCTCCTTTCTTCTTCCCATCCTTTCTCCTTTCCACTCCTCTGCCATTTCATGGACACGCAATACATCTTTGATCCGAACGTTATGGATGTTCATGGGCGGTAGTGATTACTTACCATCAGGTGATTTGTTTTCTCATTTTCCATTAATAAAAACAGACAGACGACAGACAAAGAGTTTCGTTTGAATTTATAATATTAAGTAGACATAATAAGATGAACAGAATCAGAGCAGCACGAGCAGAGACATAGAATTAATTGGATTGATAGAATTGGCTGGTCGTAAAATTATAAACCAAATAACTCTGGTGGATGAACCCTTATTCATCACATAGCTCTGAATTATAACAAGTACCATTAATACCTGGTTCAAATCAATGGGTGAATTGGCTATGGTAGAATGCTGGTTTTGAGATGAGATGTCATAAATATAATGAAAATAATAAATAACACCCAACAGTCACGTACATAGTCCTGACCCCACACTAAGATCGAGTCTTGTGTCGTGGGTCTTTTCAGTCTCACAATACCCAGACCCGAAAGGAGTATTTGTGGGTAGAACAAACATTTCTAGCGGGGCGGGGATCGAACCCGCGACCTCTCAGTTCACAGCCGACGTCTAACCAACTTCGCCACGTAGGCTGGCATATGATTCAACGACATTTATTTTTCATTTTGGAAGTCAATCATTTAACTAATCGCAAAGCCCGCAATGCCTAGTGTTTTTTAAATCAGGTACTCATAAAACTCGTAGTAGAATTTCATAAAAAAACGAAGTTATTAATAACAGACATATTAATTGGATTAAAAACTTGAATTGGTAATGGACGATGAAGGTTTTTGGTCGTATATATCCACAGACGTCCACAGATGTCAATTGTGTCATCTTTGTCAAAAATATAAAAATATACGAAAATTATGATTATTTTATTTAGTATGGGGTGTAATTAAATAATAATGTACAAACAGTTTATTTAGAATTATTTCAATTAGTAATTGTGCTTTTTACGTACACTATATTGCATGTAGTGAGAATCGAACAATGGTGTGGAATTTTATAATAAGAAAATGAAACCGAAGAAGTTGCAGCAGGCAACTAGGTGCAGATACAGCTGAAACGCACGCGTGCCCTGTCCTATAATTCGGCTTATTTATTTCAAAGTATTTTTTGTATATTCTTGTTTGAAATAAACATTTTCTGTACATCTATAATTTTATTTATTTTCTTTTAGTATATATTGTAGAAATATCAACCCGCAATAGCAAGCTAAAGTGGAAGTAGGCGGACCTTATAACAATAAATGAACAAATATTTTGAGAAGACCGGGTTTCTGTAAACGCAATGCACGTCATCGGCATAAGCGGAGTGATATTCATACAGATATAAATCATAATATTCAAATATATAGTTTAAATCATGTACAAACACTTATAAACTATGATACTTATTTCTGAATAGATTTCGTATTGTGATCAAACTGAACCAATTATTATACGGAAGTAACTGATAGCTCCGGAAAATGCTAGCTGTTGTTACTGAAACTTGTATTTCGATATTTTTTTAATGAAAAATTAAATTTCTATAGCAATACACTGTCACAAACCCGCGGGGCATGTGGCTAGAAATCCATAACTAGCGGATCGTCGACGATGACAGGCAAACATGGGTATTCTCACTTTACTCTCACTCTGATTACCGACAGTTGGCGAAAAACCCCGAACACGAATGTTGTAAAATTTTACCAGGGTTATAAGTTTTGGAACAAATCCCAAAAAAGTGGGTGTATATCTTAATAATTTAATTGGTTCATTTTATGATAACGAGTTAAATTATCAGAGTCATTACACTGTAATGTGAGTTATTTAGTATTATAATAATATAAGATTAACAATAAAAATGCATTACAAAAAAAAACACTACACGAGTCAACATTATAAATAATTTGTTACTTATTTTAACATAAGCATAATTTTATTTACTATACTTCGCGGAACCGCTACATTCTCCAGATTTGGGAATGAAAAATATTTCGTTAGCAACACTGCTTGATGTACACGAATATCGGCAATGAAAGGCAATAAGCCGTACACATTACCGTCATCGCCTATAGTTGCCGATGTTGGGCGATTATGTGAACGGGGCATCAGATGTCAAATATGAGGATTCATATTTGACATCTGATTTCAAATCCTTAAGAGATAGTTCTCTATTTAGAAGATGAAATTGTATTGTGATTTCAAATATCAAACTACATTTAGCAATCATTTTCAACTATAACGCGTGGGATATTTCTGTTGACAAAGCGCAATGCTTATTTAAGATTTGGTTTTTATTGAAACACATTATGCGTAAGGAAAGCTATAGACCTTTGTGTGGAAAAGAAGAGTGGCCTTCTAAGTTGGTTTTAAATGCTTCTTTGATGCTGTGCTGGAGCCGCTTAACGTAGCATTGTGCGTTTTGATTATGGGAACAAGTCTTTAAGATAAATATCAGTTCTTAAGCGGTATCTGTGATAGGAAGGAATATTCATTGTGGAAATGTACACGTTGATTTGCGACTAAATGACTCTCTTCTGCAGGTGTACGGAGAATCTTCCCAATATAATTGTGATATAGTTAACAACACGGAGTCTGATGTCCTACTAGCAACGTGCTTGATAACCAATGTCGATAAAATGAGGAAGTTATCAGTCGTCGTTTCGATAGATATCCCTCCGAAGACATTAGGTAAGTGATTATGACAGAATACTTGAGGATATATTTTCACTATGGAAACAGTGTTTATTATTTACATGACAAATTTTGACTGTCACTTTTATCAATAGTTTTTGTTAAATCTGTACCTTATTAACACATCAATGACGTATTTGATGGCGTATTTCCTCGACTCAACCTCACTCGAGGATCCTCTAAGAAAGATATATTTTAACTAAGCATACCATTTTCAAGGATTCTTCGAATTCATTTTAAACGTCACCACGACAGAGATAAGGTTAAGGAAGATTCGAGGAAACGTCTTAGAATACGGGTGTTAGCAGCTAAAAATTACGCAAACGAAATATCGACCATTTGTTCAATATTTTTTCAAATATCATCATGTATGGGGATAAATACATCGCTTTTCGTAAAATAGCAATGTGTACTTTTAACTTGTACTTTTAAAGACATAATAATGCGCAAAAGTTTAAATTATTATTTTATTAAAAGAGAATGTATTTAACACCGAAACATGATAAACTTATAAAATTGCAAAAAAATACATCGTCGAAAAAATCACATTATTAGTTGCATTGTGAGAAAGATAAGATAAAATGCGCTCTTTGTTTTGTATAGTATTTGGATTTTAGAAATGGTTATGGCAAATATATTAATTTCAAGATAAACCACGGTTTTATTCCTGATTTTTATCAAAATTAAATCTCTTGGTATGCCGTCCCGGTCTCCACTGGCCTTTACTGACAGGTTTTCTATCATTTTATACCGATTAATACTAACAATATTCAAATGAAAAGTGCATGTTTAACACAAATTATTGTAAATTTATTTTTCAGAAAATATTATTGAATCGCAGATCGTCGCCGTTCAAACAAATCTAAGTTTAAACTTTGATGGTGATATCAAAACAGAAAGGTAAATGAGATATACGATGAATGGTCTTAAAAAATATTTATTTCGTATTAAATGTCTTTGTGGCGTAGTTGTACTACGGTGTGATTACAAAAGTCTCGTGTTCGACTCCTGGATCGGGCGAAGTGATGGTAGATTTTTCAATTCAATTATTAGCCCGGAATCTCAAATTTGTTCCCGATATGGCGATAAGGTCGCCTCTTATCATAGGGACAGAAGGCGAGACGTAGTTGTATTATTTTTTTTTATTGCTGTGAATGACGAGACGAGCATGCCGTTCGCCTGATGGTAAGCGATACGACCGCTCATGAACAGTAGCAAAACCAAACAACACCTTGAATTAAAAAGCAATGCTTGGTATTCCACTGCGCTCGCCATCCTGAGACATAAGATGTTTAGTCTCAATATGTCCAGTAGTTACTCTGGCTACAATGTCCTTCAATCCGAAACACAACAGTGCATTTACGCAGTGTTATTTCACGGGAGGAATAGACATTGCGGTGGTACCAACCCAGGCAGCCTCTCACATATGAGAGACCTACCACCAGTAAATTTATTTTTGCTACCAGCACCTCTGCCGACCCCTTCAGGGAAAAAGGCGTGTGTATATATTTACTTAAATGATAGAAAAATATACTTATTTTACGCTGTTTTTTCTTCCAAGAATTCGGCTCGGAGACCGTTCCATTATAAAGGAATATCTTGATATAATTTTGGATCATTATTTGCACTATTGTACAGTTTTAAATGCCACTGTCATGTTTTGTTCCGATTTGTAGGTCACTATAGCTATAGTAATCTACGATTTTTAATTGAGCATAAATACCTAAACATGCGTATATACATACATAAACTGATGCCTTCTGCCAAGAAGGGGAAGGCAGAGGTGCCCGGATACCCTCATTTCGCCTTGTATGTTCCGTTCCACATGTGATAGGGGGCGAGCCTATCGCCGTATCGGTCATAAATTCCTGACTCCGGGCTGATAATGAATAGAAAAATCCAAAATCACTTTGCCCAACCCGGGATTCGAACCCGAGACCTCAGCTTTGTAACCGTACCCTAGTACAACTACGCCACCGAGGCAGTCAATTATTGCATTAATGTAAACAATATTAAAAATGAAAGTTTTATAGGAATTCCCTTGTATTTATGCTTGTGTTTATACATCCACAGCATCATCACTAAGGTGGAGTTGCGAGACATCTCCATTCCCTGGTGGATAATCTTGGCAGCCACCATACTGGGAATATTCATCCTCATCATTATAGGACTCATTCTACAGCAGGTATACTTGTCTATATCTATGTACAATACTAGTCAAAGTAAAATATTCTGAACACATTTCCGAACTAACATACACGATTGTGTGGCGTGAGTAAAATGATCATATTTAATATTAATGACACTTAAATGAGTAATATAAATTTTACAATTTTTTTGTATACCTATATCAAGTTCTTCTTAAAATTAATGAAATATCCAAATTGAATATGAAAAAAAAATATAAACAAGACACAATAATCATAATGTTTGAAGTCTAAAGATTCTGTGAATAGTATTTTTTTTTTTTAACTAAAATCTAGTACTGTATCACATGATTTTCAACTCTTCAAAACTATATAATATCTACAGTGTTGTGTGTATTACAGTGTGGGTTCATGAGGCGAGAGAATAAAGAAAAACTAAAAAATCTGAGGCAAAGCGTTAGAAGACAAACAATTGTAAGTACATACAATACGATGCTAATCTTGAAAATAAATTTGCTTAAGAGCGTATACACCTTGCGCGCAAAGTCAACTATAGGTATTTCTTCGTTAATTTCACGCACACATAAGCGACCAAAGCTGTGTGCGTAGAGCTGCCGCGTCGGCTCGCTATAAAATCGGCTCAAACAACTTTGATCCATGCGCTTCAAATATTCAATTGAAATGTAACTGTAATATAATATCATAAAAATATTTTATTTGCATTATAAGTAGACAAATATTACTGTGCAAGCAAAGAATAATACAAATTTAGATTCTGATCATATTTTCGTTATTATTACATTGTTAAGTTGCATTCAAATCAGTGTTCAATCAGTAGACACTACGGACGTTTTATTAATCATTTCGTGTTCGAACACATAAATAGTGTTAGGGGCCTTACAACCCCTTACAATTACGAAATATATTTAATTTTTTATTACAATACATAACATAATTTAGCCTCGGAATTACATCCCATTATATTACCTGAAACATAATTTATACTCACTACAAAATCATTGTAGGTAATAAAAATAATTAAATATTTTACTACCAAAGTACTAAGATGTGGTAATCGCATTCCGCGCGTGGCTATTTTTATTACGTACGGCAAAAATCGACTACAGCTAGGCCGGAGCGACGAGCGATATGTCCTCCCTCTAGAAGGCCTTGCGGCGGTCTGATTTGATCCACGTCGGACAGCGTGTTTTATAGTGGTTTTTAAAATATTTGTAGAAAACATGAAAACTAATTTTGTTGAAATATAAAAATGGTAATTTATTGATAAGATGTTCTTCTATTATAATATGCAATTGCTATAAAAAATTATGTACGATAAGTTGGTGAAAAAAAATATGTTCTTGACGATAGTTTCTGAATAATTTCGCATTGTTTAAATTTTTATTTTTCAGGAACTAAACACAAAAAGATTATTTTTCTCAGCAAAATCCCTCCATAAGGGTCTTATTAGTCTGATAATATTTTTATTTTCATCTTATATTTAGTGGTTTCGGATATCTTAAGCTTCTAAATTGCCATTTAAAGCCTAAATAACGAAACTTGTGTTAAGTAATCCTTATAGTACTCACAAATTATCCATCAATCTATAATGTTTTCCACCAAAATCCCTAGATGACAACCTTTTCTAAAATTAGTAATAATGATTTTTCCTTTAAATTGTTTATTGGTGGCTATTAACTCATTTGAAAAGTCCTGTTTTTAAGCCAAAAAGCGCGTGCAGGGTATAAACGCTCTTAACAAGCTAATGTTAAAAATAAAGTCGTTTTTTACACAGAGTTTCTATACTACCAATAAATAAATGAACGAATTTACGAAACCTCTAAATATTACTAACAGTTCTGTAGATTTTATCATCATTTATAGAGCACAATTTTTACGGCCTTTTTGGTATTTAATACACATATCTTGTGCGAGGCCTATGTTTAGCGTTGGACTTGCTGTGACTTAACATAGAAAGAGAGAGAATGAAAACAAATTGATGTGGTTCTATAATAGACTGATTCCTTTAGTTACTAAACCAAGCAGGGTACTTATAAAGTCCAGTATACGCAGCGAATTCCCTGCACTTTTACGAAGAAAGGTCTAGGAAAGAGAGTATAAAAATATACTGACATAAAAAATATAATAAAATTGGTATTATACACTCAGAGACGCACCATGATGCAACAACAGCAAGAAGATCGCAGGAGACTGACAGAAGCGCATTTAGACACCGAAGCGATAGCAGAAGCAAACAAATCTGTACCCTCAAAAAAGAAAAGAGTAGAACTTCGCGACAGTCAACTGGGCGTTGAGCCTAATGGCGCAGAATGTGATTAAACTAAAGAATTTTTCAAAAGACAAGTAATTTCAAAAAAAGTAAAAAGTGAAGTAATTTGACTAATAGTAAGACCTGGCGAAACAAACTCAGCGGGCTTAACTGTAGTGGACACTAAGCCGCGTGACCCAATTCTGTGTAGATCCAATGAATCAAACTTAGTAGGTATGTTATTGGTCAATTAACGGAAGTAAGTTGCATAGCTTGGCTCCCTCAATGGTATTTAGTGACCATATTTCTTTTACTTTTCTGTTCTATTATTTTTCATTTTTTTTCACAAGCGTTTTAAATTCCTCAGCAGTACCTATGGAAGATCGCTAAGGTCCTCAGAGAATATGACATTAGCCATTCGTTTGTGATCCATGATGATCGCTTGTGAAATGATCTGCCACTGAAACTAAGCAAAGCCATATGTGTTTAAAAAGCAGCTCACATTACTAGTAGCTTAAAAAATATTATTTTCATTTTTTGCTAAATCAATATTTTATATACCGCATACATTACAATTTACGTAGTTTATTATATTGATATTTCATGTAGTCTTAATAAAAATGCATTCCTCTTCACTCTTTCATAATTTTTTTATTTTACTGTATTTCTTATATACCGTGACAATCCATTTTTCCGTGTTTTCGTTAATTCCAGTCCATCTTAAAGTTGTCTGGAAGAAATCGTCGACACCAATAGGAATCCCGTTTATTACACGAATTTAAGCGCTTTTGTGCATATATTTGTTTATGTCTGAAATGTGTGTTGTGTAAAAAAAATAAAGTATTTAACAATAAAAAAAGTTCCAATATGTGTATTCGAGAACAATTTGTTCTATATCCGTTATTAAGATACCAAATTATAATTTATGTAAATAGGAGCGCAATTATTGGTGGTAAGTCTCTCATATGTGAGAGGCTGCCTGGTTGGGTACCACCGTAATGTCTATTTCTCCCGTCAAACAGCAGTTTAAATGCACTGTTGTGTTTCGGATTGAAGGACATTTTAGCCAGAGTAACTACTGGACATATTGAGACTTAACATCTTATGTCTCAGGATGGCGAGCGCAGTGGAATGCTAAGCATTGCTTTGTGATTTAAGGTGTTGTTAGGTTTTGCTACTGTTCATGAGCGGTCGCATCGCTTACCATCAGGCGAACGGCATGCTCGTCTCGTCATTCAATGCCATAAAAAAGAAAACAAAAGCAATTTTGAACACCAATCAGGGCAAAATCACCTCAATGGTTATTGCAAACATTATTCAAAGCATCGAAAATTAGTTTAACTATGGAATTGAAACGGACTAACATTGCAGACAGGTAATATTGTTAATGTCGCCATTGTATGGTGTTAAATACAGAAAAGAATTATAATAATTATTCCACTACAGTTGAGATTTCGGCTACAGTATTATAATAATTATTGTTGTAAAAGTATTTAATACGAATTATTCAACGTAAGATAATAGGCTTATTGGTTAAGTAATTTATTGATATTCTCGATAAAGTTGTTAATTTTCAATTAAATGTATGTATATATATTTTTTAATATTGTCGATTTAACATATTGCAGATTAAATTTAGTACTAATTGTAATCGTAGAATAAGTTATTACCAAATAATTTGTTAAAAATAAAGACATGCTTATTTACGTAATACATTCTTTTTTATTTCCATCGTATCTTTATGTCATAATTTTATCTTTATATTTTAAATTAGTTGCTAAATTAATATCTTGCTAATACTTTAGAATGGCAGGACGGATGTTATTAATTTTGGTCTTGAAACATTCGTGGACGTCCAAGTTCCAAGTTTTAAATTAATAAAATTGCAAAAATATACTAAAAGCGCCAAAATTTTAATCAGTCAAGCGGGTGATACTTCTTACAATAAAAACTTAACATTATCTATTTACTAGCAGCCCGGCTTAGCTTCACCAGGGTACAAATAGGTTTCTGTACGATAATATGTACGTATCATACATATAAACCTTTCTCTTGAATCACTCTATCTATTATAAAAACCGCATCAAAATCCGTTGCGTAGTTTTAAAGATTTAAGCATACAAAGGGACATAGGGACAGAGAAAGCGACTTTGTTTTATACTATATAGTATCAAACAAAGTCGCATACATTGCAGAAGTAAAACTTCCGAAAAAGCCTACGATAGAATGAGATAAATAAAGATACTTAGGAGTATAATTATAAGGTTAATTATTTTTACCAATTTTCTTTCTGTATCTATCCATATACACGTCCTACTGCAGGCCACGGGCCAACTGCACAGTCAAGAGTACAACTTTTAATCGCTATGCAGGCTGGCTCACGTTGTTTTCCTTCACCGTTTTAGTGCGTGGATATTAATTATCAATATTTTTATCAAGTTACAAAATTGTATCACGTTTTCACCAATTCCAGATAAAACCATTAGGCTGCGTTTTCACCAGAGATTTGCGAGGGAAATGTGTAGTGCGAGGATACGTTGCGAAGCTGTGAAATGTGTCGAATGGGGTGCGGTGTAATGGGAGCGGAGAATACTCTGTATATGCTTCCATTTCTTCATCGCAAATGGTTGCATTCATATAAAAGTATCTTCTTTTTCCAATTATCCATATTTATTTTTTGCACTTCTACTTCCAACAAACTCCGTCTATGGACTCGCAACACATCCCTTGCAACACATTCCTCACACATGCCTTGCTTATTTTGTATGCGCAAAAATCTAGCTCCGCTGAGCCGTTTCCATCAGAGCTGTGCTGCGAGGCGAGGTAAATGAAGCGATAGTATTGGTTCTTCACAAACACATCCCTCGCAACGCATCTTCGCACATCTCTGGTGGAAATGCAGCCTTAAGCTGAAAACACATTGTAGGTTTTCGTCTTACGCATAGAGTATAGAAGCGGCTATAAATACTAGATCAACGCGTCGTACAGCGATCTGAACAATGGATTTTTTTGTTGTGTGCACATTATAGGTAATACGCTTAAGACGTGACCATAGACTACATAGAAAAAGCCTTGTACGTTCCATTGTCCTGATTGGTCAGTTGGCCTCGTACTTACCGCTCTTTACTCTATGCGTAAGACGAAATACTACAATGTGTTTTCAACTTTAGGCGTTAACGCTTGAGGCGGCAGCAAAAATAATTGTCTATTGCCATATTATAATATCTTATGGGATTCCTCTCTGGGGAAATGCTATGGAGATAATTAGTATTATTATTTTTCAAAAAAGTACTGCTAGGGAAAATGATAAACTCGGACCAAGAACTTCCTTAAGAGAAAAGTTTAATGACGTAGATGTTCTTACTGTTATATTCCAATAGAGTTATGAAAATTTAATAATACTCATGGTCCAATTAGACACGGATTAAGGTAAATTATGTACTTCCTTGAACAATAAGTAATGTGTAATAAATTGTCAAAATATGAAAGAAGTTAATAAAAATAATACTTTGGAAAATTTTGTATAATATAGAGAATGTTGTACATATATTAAGTACTATGTGTATTGACGTGTGACAAGACACACGCACGAGACTCCAAAATAAGTCAAAATACTTTTTTTGTAATCTTTACTGGTACAGAATTATACCTTAAAGATATTTTTTTTAATTCGTCAACTATAAATCGGTATATTAAATACTTAAAAAATTACATTTCATATTTGCCGCGCAACTTTATCGAAAGTGACGACATTGGTCACGATCTTGTGAAGTTCTAGCTTGTTGAGTATATTGTTTTACGTTTGTTTATGAGTTTTTTGTGTTTTCATTATATTATTTAAAAAAATGGATTATTTTGCCACGAAAAACAGTTAATGTTATAACATACAGAATCGATTAAAAATATAAAAAAAATGACATGCATATACCCTATTGTCCACATTGCCCATTAACGAATTTCATTTCATTTGTTTCGAGTATGATTAATAGGTACCAAAAAGTGTCTTAGTTTCCGATACACACAGCTCAAAACTTTTATAGACATCATCATTAGCCCATCCGCGTCTACTGCTGAACATAGGCCTCACCTATAGCATGCCACTGGGCTCGATCTTCAGCCAATCGTCTCCAACCGCTACCAGCCATCTTGTGAATATCGTCAATCCACCTGGTTGGTGGGCGTTCTTCACTACGCTTTCCGATCTTCAAGTCACTCTATGAAACGATACGAACTTCGTATGTTAGGATGTTCAACGTAGGAAGATATAAATTTTCCATTTCTAAAAATCAATACAATTCCCTTATATACTTATCATTTCATCCGAACTTAGTTTATGTTTACGACGTATGATAGAAGATTCATATACGTGCAGTATCTAGGCACCTTCGTGAACTTTTACGTACGGCGTCCAAACATTCGAAGTTCATATCGTTTCATAGAGTAATCTTTCATACCGGGTATATCAAGACTGCTACCGAAAACGAAGCCGAGTGGTAGTTTGAGCCACTTCACACACCATGCAACAGAAAAAGTTGCAAAAAAGAGCGAATTTTTTTTTGTTATTTTTATCGTATGGCCATATTTGGGTGGTAAATACATTTTTTTCCTTAAAAATTAGTTTATGCCCTTTTATTTATAAATACACTAAGGTATAAAAGAGTTTAAATTATTCTTCTCCTTCTTCTTCATTAAAAATAATTGTTGCGTTTCTTTGCGAAATTTTTAGGTGCATTATGTTTGTAGTCACTAAAACCCGGCTTCGTTTTCGGTAGCAGTCTTGAGATACCCAGTATAGTAATAAACTCTGTGCAGTAACCCTTCAGAACTATTTATGTAACTGTTATGTGTATTTTTTAAATACGATCATCTTACTGTGAGATCAGATCTATGTATGTGACAGTTGCTGTATTTAAAATTTTCAGGTACGCACTATGATGCAAGGACAATCAGAAGATGGACAGCCCCTGTCGTCACCGCGTTTGGACGATGAAGCAATAGCAGCAGCGGTGATTGCTGGACCTTCCACAAAGAAAAGGATAGTCATGCGAGAAAGCCAAGTCAACCCTGCGTTTGATGAAACAGACTGTTATTAAATGTATTATAATTAAATGTATGATTAACAGAGGTGTTATATTTATTGATAATTTATGAGTGTAGTGTGCCAAATACTATTTTTATGGAATCGATGATATATTTGTCAATTATAACTTGAAGATTTCTTGATATATATGCCCCTAGAAAATAGATACAAAAACTACTGGGGTGAGAGAGAAAGGAGGGAGGTGTTGGTAGGTTGCGGCGGGTTAGGCCGCCCGCAGGGGTAGGTAGTTAAATGAGAACTCAGGGTAATTACGTGGTTCGGGCTTTAATATATTCGCATCACTGATTACACCCGGCACTGTTGCTGGTGGTATGCAACAGGAGTCACTGGCCTTCACTGGACACTGATCCGGATCTTCGGCACGTGGCGGAACCCGGCGACAGCTCGCCGGCGAAGTCAGCTGCCACGTGGCCGGTTACGGTGCGCAGGTCAGCGGCAGGCGCAGGCTCGGTTGCAGTCCGGCAGGAAGCGGTGCGGAGCAAAGCGGGCAGTAGGCACGGAGTTAGCGAAAAGGACGCCAAGAACGCCAAGAAGAAGAAGAAGAAGAACCTGGAATCAGCGTCCAAGAAATCGGAATGCAAACTAGGCTTGCATTCCGTGCCAGCGACTCGTGGTAGCTCACAAGCCCGGCAGACAGAATACACTGACAAACAAGCAGTTAAGCGGTTAGCAGTTAATAGAACACTGAACACTCACCCCAGCGGGTTCGGAAAGACGCGTGGTAGCACGCGGCTTTCAGGTTAGGGAAAAGAACGCGAGCGCCGTTACACGCGTATTTATGCGAGCACCGATGACAGTTCGTACGTCACATTTGACAGATGTCAGTCAGTAATGAATCAACCAATCAGCGCAACGGAGGCGTTGATTGGCATAGACAATAGGATTTACGTCGACTATTGAACTATAGATCGCAAATATAAAAGGTGACATTCCCACAACGTCACAAGGTCTCTCATATGTGAGAGGCTACCTGGGTGGGTACCACCGCAATGTCTATTTCTCCCGTCAAGCAGCAGTTTAAATGCACTGTTGTGTTTCGGATTGAAGGACATTGTAGCCAGAGTAACTACTGGACATATTGAGACTTAACATCTTATGTCTCAGGATGACGTGCGCAGTGGAATGCCAAGCATTGCTTTGTTATTCAAGGGGCTGTTTGGCATTGCTACTGTTCATGAGCGGTCGTATCGCTTACCATCAGGCGAACGGCGTGCTCGTCTCGCCATTCATTGCAATAAAAAAAAGGTGTCTTAAACGTTTTTTCTTATTTATTAAGCTTCATATACAATAATAAGTACACAAGGCGGACTTAATGCCAGTGGAATTATCCCCCAGTCTACTAGTTAAAGTAGGTGTGTGAATACTATGTCATCCATTTAAACGCAATAAATACTAGGGCGACAAATAGAACAAGGAGAATTCTAGAAACATATATAAATATAATGCACATGAAAAGTACTAGGGCAACATAGAAAACAAAGAGTTTTAGAAAAGTTGTGTTATCAATATAAATAAGAACTCAGGAATAAGTACCAAGTGAAAAGTACCAAGGCGACAAAGAATGGAGGAGGTTACAAAGTTCTACCCATATTCTGATTTCTTACCGCAATTATTTAAATAGATTACTATTACATCAATTCAGTGAGTTTATACACGCGTTTCTGACCGATTTTAAGATAAAATATGACTCATTTAGGTAATAATATTGTAAAAATAATAAACCTTATAATATTACTCATAATAATTTTTATTTATCCCATCCTTTCGTAGGCTTTTTCTGAAGTTTTAATTCTGTAGTGTGTCTTTGTGGAAAACTTTTGTTTTTTCATAAAATAAAACACAGTATGATGTTTTATAATTGTATATTATCTTTAAAACGAATGTAAAACATGAGATATGAGTAAATATTATTTTATAATTCTTGGAAATACAATATTGTGTAATAAGTACACAAGGGTTCATTTATTTTTACCTTTTTTGGCTTAACTTTAGTATATAATACGATTAAAAGCATGGTGTACAAAATTAAAACTTATTTAAAAAAATTTACAGCTTCAATAAAAAATTAAACGATACACACTTTTCTCGAGAACATCAACATACAACATACAACCCATATACGCCCGATTTAACGTTCAACTTAATGTGATGAATTAGGTTAAGTTCACATGATCGCGCGGTATAAATTCAAACTAAACAATTCTTCATATAACCGCGCGTCATGCTGCGACTCGTGCGTGAAATCTTGTAACAATCTTGCACTTGATGCTTGCGGTTTGAGGTACAAATTACAAAAAAAATAGGATATTGTGAAGCCAGAATGCATGCATATGCTGCCATGTCAATATGCCCATCGCGCGGTTCAAGTGAACTTAGCCTTAAGGCCCAATCCCCCTAAATCAAAGTAATGATTTTCTTTAAGTATTTAAAAACACTGTACAATGGCGACACTAATAATATTACCTGTCGGGAATGTTAGTCCGTTTTAATTTCATATTTAAATAATTTTCAAAGCTTTTGAATAATCTTTGCAATATATTGACCATAAACGTAATTGTGCGCTGATGTTCAGAATTGCGCTCTTATTTACATATCTTCTAATTTTAATATTTGGTATATTAATAATGTACCTATAACCTAGATTTGTTTTTTGTCGAATACTCATTTAAGAACTAATTATTTTTAAGTTCCTCCTTGATATAATTCCAAAAACGTTGTTAGGCTTTGTTGTTAAATTCACTTTAGAAATATGATCCCAGCCATTCAAGAATCGGCAGACAAGATTCCTTTACAATGTTTATGGGCTATGATCACGAATTACCATTGAGCGAGCTAAGCTCCTATGTCTCTGTAATTTACTTCAGTGAATTCACCAATTACATGCCTACTAAGTTTGACTCATTGGATCTACACAGAAATGGGTCGCCTCGCGTAGTTTCCATTACAGTTAAGCCTACTGAGTTTGTTTCGCCGGATCTTACCGGCAAATTAGGTCACTTTTTGAAATTACTTATCTACTAAAAATACTTCAGTTTAATCGTTTAGTTAAATGAATCGCTGGATCTCCTTCGAATTGGGTCACGTCGCGTAGTATTCAGTACAGTTAATCCCGCTGAGTTTGTTTCACCGGGTCTTATTAGTTACATCTACGTTTGATCCAATAGTAAGTTTTAAATTATGTCACGCTTTGAAATAACAAATTCACTGTATACCCATGTGCACGCACAATACGCAGAGATTTTGTGAGGTTAGTCACATCCTGCGCCATAAGACGCAACGCCCAGTTGACTGTCGCGAATTTCTACCCTTTTCTTCTTTGAGGGTTCAGATTTGATTGCTTCTGCTATCGCTTCGGTGTCTAAATGCGCTTCTGTCAGTCTCCTGCGATCTTCTTGCTGTTGTTGCATCATGGTGCGTCTCTGAAAGTAGTATTATAAATGTTATATTAGTATTTTCTAAGTCAATGATCTTTTGTATTCCTCTTCCTAGATTTTTCTTCGCAAAATCGAAGGGAATTTGCCGGGCATACTGGACTTTATAAGTATCCTGCTTAGCTGGTAACCAAAGAAATCAATCTATTATATAACCAAAGTCTTTTTTTATTCCCTCTCTCTTTCTTTCTTCGCCCATAGCAAGCCCACCACAGAACATAGGCATCCCAAAATAAATAGGTTAAACTAATAACCAAAAATGACGTAAATGTTTGTGCTGATGATGATGTGAACTAAAGAACTTTTACTAATATAAACATTTATTCATTTATTGGGTAGTATAGAAAGTAATAAAAAAAAGGTTTGATTTAACATTAGCTTGTTAAGCCATTTTGGTTTCAATATTACCGTGTTGTATTTACTCACAATTGTTTGTCTTCTAACGCTTTTCCTTAGATCTTTTAGTTTTTCTTTGTTCGTTCTCCTCATGAAACCACACTGTAACACACACACAAATTGAAAATTTAGGACAAAGTAATTAGATTCTTATTTTCTGAAGATATTATTTTGTTTTGAACAGTTGAAAGTTTTTGGATACAGTATTACATTTAAGTTAAAAAACGGCTATACAGTGATTTTCTACTATTCCGACATCATTATTATTGTCTCTTGTTAATAAATCTTTTCATATATATTGATGTATATTTAATCAATTATAAGGAATAAGGTACTCATTTACGTGTAATTCACATTTTCAATGATAATTTTACTCACTTCAGATATTCGTGTATGTTGGTTCAGAATCTTTTACTTTGACTAGTATTGTATATAAATATAGACAAGTATACCTGATGAAGGATGAGTCCTATAATGATGAGGATGAATATTCCCAGTATGGTGGCTGCCAAGATAATCCACCACGGAATGGAGATGTCTCGCAACTCCACCTTAGTGATGATGCTGTGGATGGATCAATAAATAAATTATACATATAAGCATACCCAAAAACACATACTTCTGATTCCAGAGTAAGAAAAGCCTCTTGTCGTGAGTCAGAAACTACAAGAGTTTTTCAATCTCAAAATTCGCGAATCGAACCAAATATTTTTTGGTCATCCAAAACTTTGCTTGGTGCAGGAATTGAACCCGTGGCCACAAGATTCACAGATGTTCTAAATCAACTGCGACATGGAGACAGTCAACAAAGAATAGAGTTCAAATCACTTCGATTTATTTTAAATTATTTGACTATTTATTTTTGTTTTGGCAAATTTACTACTTTTTTTTAATGGTAAGTGCCGTTTAAATACGAATTCGCAGCAGACGATCTTTTTTCTCTCGAAGTAAAGACATAGGCGTGTTAAATAATATTTGTTATTTTATAAGCGTCAATGTTAAATATCTTACTTTAATATACCAAAAGGGGAAAAAATATTAGACCGGTGTTTTCTTAATGTATCACAATTAATTTACCTGTGTGTTTTTGTATCATTGTCAAATTTCAGGACTAAATTTGATCGTACCGGCACGTCTTCCTTACCAAGCACATTTTCTGGAAGAAAATAATAATTGTGAAATTAATAAGCATGATAATATTATGTACAAAATATGCGAATAACATTTTATTTCAATTAATCAGGATTTGGTGTAATAATTATATTTTATTTCTTATTATAGTATAATTTCATGTTTCCTCTGTAGATTTAGAATTATTAAGTTTATTTATAGGCATTCAGAAAAAGAGGAAATGCATTGTATAATTGACTACTAAATGATATTTAAAATAAATTTATCAAATTCACTTACCCAATATCTTCGGTGGGATTTGTATTGAAATGACGACCGATAATTTTCTCATTTTGGCGATATTGTTGAGTAGGCAGGTAAATATCTCATTAGGAAGACTGGCATTTTTTCTATCACAATACACTGAAGAGGATTCGTCGTATACCTTAGCAGAACATATTAAAATAAATCACTACATAGTATAACACAAAGTCGCTTTCTCTGTCCCTATGTCCCTTTGTATGTTTAAATCTTTAAAACTACGCAACGGATTTTGATGCGGTTATTTTAATAGATAGAGTGATTCAAGAGGACGGTTTATATGTATAATACGTACATATTATTGTACAGAAATCAATTTGTACCCGGGCGAAACTAGGCCGGGCCGCTAGTTAATTATATATGAATATTTTTTCGTTTCTGATTTATATGCCACCGAAATTAATCCTCGTCTAGCTGTAGCATTTTGACCATAATGAATTATATTATAACAACAATGCATTCATATCAATCCATGTATCAATCAGATCAATGACAAATGTGTTCAATTAGATTCGAAAATAGATTCCGACGATATAAACCATCCTTTTTTGAAGTTAACTAAGAAGGCGCGGTGATCATTTGATCATGGATTTGAAACGAATTTGATCACATATTTAAAAGCTTAAATAAATAAATACACCCAACAGTCACATACGTATTTCTGACCCCACAATAATATCCTAGTCTTGTGTCGTGGGTATCAGGAACTCCGAGAGACTTTTTGGTCTCACAAACACTCAGAACCCGAAACAAATACCACAAATACTGACTGGTGGTATGTCTCTCATATGTGAGAGGCCATCTGGGTAGGTACCACCGCAATGTCTATTTTTCCCGTGAAACAACACTGCTTAAATGCACTGTTGTGTTTCGGATTGAAGGACGTTGTAGCCAGAGCAACTACTGGACATATTGAGACTTAACATCTTATGTCTCAGGATGGCGAGCGCAGTGGAATGTTGCTACTGTTATGAGCGGTCGTATCGCTTACCATCAGGCGAACGGCTTGCTCGTCTCGCCATTCAATGCAATAAAAAAAAAAAAAAAAACTTGTTTCGATGCGGGGATCGAATCCGCGGATTGGATAACATTATTTCCTAATCTTATTACTTTAAATCATTACTATTAATTAAGGTCTAGGTGCCAGGATACCCACATTTCGCCTTGTATATTCCGTCCCAAGATGTGTTTGGGAGAGAGCAAGTTGCCATATCAGGAACAATTTCCTGACACCGGGCTGATAATGAAACCTAATATCACTATGCCCGATCCGGGAATCGAACCCGAGAGTTTAATTTTGTATCGTAGTACAGCTACGCCATCGAGGCAACCTTAAATTAGTTGTCATTTATGTGACATAATATACTCTTTTTTATTAAACAAAGATACTACAATACTTACAGTGACAGCATTATCACTATATTCGATGTACGGCAACTTCGGCAGCGTCACCTCACACGGCACGTCAACCCAGTTAGTCAACGCGTTGTTTGTTATCTAAAACAAATTTAATATTGTATAGTAAAGTTCAACATTCACGATCCTGTTTGGAAATGTCGGGTCTAATCTTATTAAAAATTGTAACTCTCTCTTCCATTTTATTACACAGGGTATAACAAGACAGCTGCCGAAAACGAATTGGGTGGTAGTTTTAGTGACTACAAACATAATGCAACTAAAACTTTCGCGAAAACATTCGACGACTTGTTTTTTGTTATATTTTTGGATCGTTGTATTTTAGTGGTAAATACATAGTTTTTTTCTAAAATAACAGGTTACCTTTTTTCGTTTCGGCTTCGTTTTCGAAAATTTTGAAGACGGTTTAATTTATTTTTTATATTTTTTTTCTTTCTTTTTATAGGTACTTCTAATTTCCAATTCTATTCGAAAACGCTTTGCTTGTAAATTGCCTACATATGCAAGTCGTATTCTTGTTACCTCGTGCTACTTACTGTGTAAATTTGTTCGAACTGCTTTCCCGTCTCCGCGACGTCCACCTTAGTCATATAAACTGGGCTGCCGATGTTCGTCATTCTAAGGAACAAATAAAAGATACAAATACAAGGAAATCAATACCTTGATTGATTGTGTACTTATTATCATGGCATTGTATACAATATAATAATTTTGAAAGATGTTTACGAATGATTTAAGAATGTAGAAGAGCTTAAAAGAGGCATTTAAACTAATATATTAATTATATATTTTTTTTTATGATGTAAAAACATCATACGAATTAAAGGAGGCATTTGGTATTAACTCTTTACCTAGAATACGGCATTATTCTTACATGAATCATAGTTGAATTACTCATAACTGACTCAGAGGACATACTCGGAGAAAAGCTAACAGGAATTTGTAGTGTCTTGCAGCAGAGAATTTGTTGCCCTCCCAACTATAATTAACGGTATTGTTCCTTGGACTATTACAGTTCAAAATCTGTTGATAGGAAATGAATAAGCGATAAATGACAGTGACTATTTAAGAAAAAAATAGTCTAATACATTCACTTACCCGCTTATAACAATACCATCAGAAACCGCTAGCAATGTGATGGTTTCATTGTACTGTTTGAACTCCGCAGTCTTCATGCAGTGATCATGTAGTTTGATTGTTACAATTATAATTTTATCCTTGTTTGTTAACCTTGAGGTGTCGAGAATTATTTCACCAGATTCCTGGAAAGGTATGTTTATATTGAAATCGAATACTGAGAAAAAAACTGAGAACCAGGCTTAAAGATTGCCTGCGATCAGTGATCTTATTGTTGCCTTTTTTAATTTTATACAGTCGAAAAATGAGCTCGATGATCATCTAATGGTGAAGAGTTATCTGTGACTTCTCTACTAGGAGAAATTTAAACTTTTCGGCCTATCAGGCCACTTTCTTTTTAGAGCAACAGCAACTTTTCTCTGAACATAAGTCTCCACCAAGGATTTCCATAGCCACCTGTCGGAAGCAGCCACTTCTTGATGTAGATCAAGATCGGAACTTCATATTAGTTGATCATTAGAGGCATGCGCAGACAAACTTTCAGCTCATTATAGAATGACGTAAGTCTGGCAACTAGGGGCTCTTGGTCTATTGCCTTTATTGTGTTCTGTTGACGTTTACTAGTGGAAGGTTTCTCATAATATGTGAGAGGCCGCCTGGGTGGGTACTACCAAAAGGCTTATTTCTCCCGCCAAACAGCAGTTTAAATGCACTGTTGTTTTTCGGATTGAAGGACATTATAGCCAGAGTAACTACTGGACTTTTGAGACTTAACATTTTATGTCTCACGATGGCGAGCGCAGTTGAATGTTACTACCGTTTATGAGCAGTCGTATTGCTTACCATCCGGCGAACGGCATGCTCTTCTCGCTAATTACTTGAAACAAAGAAAAATCTGACCCAACGTGTGGTGTTATTTATATATGGAATCAATACTTACCCAGGAAGAGTTAGTGTGCAGGGCGTTTCTGGGCGCACAGTTCAGTTGGCCGCTCTGCGTGGTGTGAGTACAAGTGTTGCTATTGGCATTCAGTATCGACGCTCCTTGTATTTGCACGAACACGCAGGCGTCGTAAGCAATTTCCCCTGTGTTTTTTATACTCAGTACCAATTTCAAAGGGTTTTCCGAACCGATTACGTATTGTTTTCTGTAACATAAATCTATATTAAAAGCAGGTTACACGATACCTTAGAATATAACAATGCTCCGGTAGTAGGACCGATTCAACAATGATTGATAATGCTATAAACAAGTGTCAGGTCTCAAGAACCCTAAACTGACGATAGTATTGTGGCTGTGGATAACGGTTCTGGTTGCGCTTTTATGTTTCCTTTAATTTATTATTATTTGTACTGAATATTGTAATGTGTACCTGTCTATCCTAAAAAATAACACATGAAGGGTTAAATGAAAGTAGACGAGGCAAAAGAGATATCAGGATTGATCAAAGTGAAGATCCATACTCTCCTCTTAACTCTACGGGTGTGTATGTAGATACAGTGATTACTTACGATGTCGATGTCCGAAGGGTTAAGTTAGGCACGCAACCGTCCTTGTGTTTACACTCTGCGGCCCACACCGATCCGGTGGCGGTTAGTTTACTGCGGTCGCTCAGTAGGACTCGACTAACATCGAACACCGTCCGGTTGATCGGCGACTCCAACAAATTAGTTTTTATTTTATAATTTATTTTTAAATCGTAGTTGCCGTACTGAAATGTGCCAGTTAGTTTGGTTGTTAGGAATCTCAGGAATTACAAGTCCAAGTTAAAAGTATTTTAGTGATCGATAATCCATTTATTAAGGAAGGCTTTAGGGTACTTTTTGCCTCGAAAAAGGTTTTCATGCAAGCGAAGCAATGAACAATTCTAGTTATTAATAAGGTCAAAAGCCTTACATAAGAACCTAGTACGGATGACTTGTGGTCTGTGTCCGATGGTAGTTACAGTTTCGGCTTACCTGCGGTAGATTCACCCCTATATCCTTGCAGTACTGCGGTTTCCTCTCATGTAGAGAGAGGATGTACTTGCCGTCTGTCTCCGGGGCCGCTAGAACAGCACTCTGGTGTATTATATCAACTGTCACTTCGATTTCTGAAAATAATTTAATATGAGTTAACCATTCATGCATGATTTATTTCTCAGTTAGTGATATTAATAACATAAATTCATTTTTGGTTTAGTTATTTATTTTTTTAAATATGGGAGGTACTTGGGGTAGGTCTATGTTCACACATGTTGGTTTCACAGTTAAGAGTTAAAACATGTTGTCAATGAAAACTATTGAGGTTATACTTGGACTGAGTACTATTGCTGTTTATAAAGATTGCAAAAATATTTATTTGCTATTTAGAAATAGAGCTAATTAAGATAAGTTAATTCTAATAGATATAGTCGAAAAGTCACAAAAAAAAACTTTTATTTATCCCTCCTTACACTTAATATGCAAACCGGACTTGTTGCACTTCTTCGAATTATAATCTCAATAGAATGTATTAATGATAAATATGACGATACTAACTTGCTGTAATTTCCTTTAATTTTTCCGGATATCTGACAAGAATACAAGATTGAAATGTGAAGAAGTTTTTGTTCTCGCGGTTCTGAAATGTAAATAAAACGTTAGTGTAGAACATGGTAGGTTGAACGAAATATTAACTTATTGCCTTCATGGGGGTAGTCAATGTGAAATAGGCAGAAGACGATGGAATGGGGGTTCGATGAAAAGGCCACGAAGATTTTAAAAAATAAGACGCTTTTGAATACCACTGGATGTTATATGATGATGATATGGATTTAGAAATACAAAAAATCGATGGTGTAGAGTATGTATGAATGGAATCAGCCCATATACGTCCCACTGTAGGGCATGGGCCTACTCTACAATCGAGAGTACGATTGAGAGTGGTTAGGCCATATAGTCCACCACGATGGCCTAGTGCGGGTTGACGGACTTACATACCATAGAAATTCTTATTAATCGCTACGGTATGCAGGTTTCCTCACGATGTTTTCCTTCACCGTTTTAGTGCGTGGTGATTAATTATCAATACACACATGACTCCGAAAAGTCAGAGGAGTGCCCTAGGATTCGAACCTGCGACCACCGTGAACATGTTGGCAGCCGCGTTTAGTCCGTTTACCAACAGGCCACCACGCACTATATGTATGAATAAATATCATTAAATGTTCATAATGACTTCCGTTTCCATTTATTCCCACATATGTGACTTAAGGTATTTAGCCACTTTCATTGCTCAATGTTTATTATATTTGGAGGTTAATATGTTGCTGACTTTACATTATATCATCTTACATGAAATCATGTATGAATGTATGCTGTAGGTGAAAAAGTCCAAATTTAGAGGTACAAACCTGCAAATTTGGGAATACTGCATACACATTCAAAGTGACTGAAGACATGCATCTGTACAAAACTACTGTGTTGCTGTCAGGCGCTCCAATCGCCAGTTCTGTGAACAAATGACAACATATTATTAAAAATAACTACTTCAGGATATTCATAATTTAATTGAATTATAAAACAGCTCATATCTTGACATCTTGGTGTCCAATACTAGACTATTGCAATGATGTGAATATTTTTATTGAACCTATAAAATGTCATACATTATTTAGATTCAATCACTTTTTTTTCACTTCCACCTGGTTCACATGGTTCTTTTCGCCAGAGAACAACGGACAAGAATCCCTAGCGTTGCTCTTTTTAAAGCAAGTTTACATTGATTATACAGGGTCGTAGATTGAATTCAGAACATTTCATTCTTTTTCTAGTTTTGACAGTGACTATTCCAAATGCTTTTACATAAACATACATGATCAGGATCAAATAGCTGTTTGGCTGTTAAGTCATAAATATTCAGTATGACTTGTAGTTACTTTTAAAATCGACATTAAATTGGTGTTATAATTAAGATTAGTGACAACAGACGTGATGAGTACAATTTCACAGACTTTTGTCCTACTTCCTCGATCCAAACGTGAAATCGATACTAACGATGAACTATCAAACTGAATCTGTGTAACTTCACTAACCGTTGCATCCGTTTTCGTCGTAGTCGCTGAGCGCCGACAGACTCAAGCCGAAGGAGCGGTAGTTGCCTCTCGGTTGGATCCTCTGCAGGTATCCAGTGCCGGCGGAATCCTTCTCGTTGAGGAGCACGGAGCCGCAGTACAAGTACACGGCGCCTTGACCGAGGCCTGCTCCGTTGTCTTCGTACGGCGCGGCTATGACAATTTCTGTGGGACATGTCACATATTTGAAGGGTTTTGCCTCATAATGATTAGCCCAAGATAAAAAAGGGGACGCACATTAAGAAGATCTATACATAGCAATGGGTGGATAAGGGTTAAAAATGTTGATCCTCATTTATATTTTGATATTTGGAATCAGGGCGGTCTGAGACTCGTCGAATCGTAGATCTTAACCCCGATGACATAAGAGTTGCAATTTCGATGGAGTCAGCAATGTCTTGCTGTAAGTTGTTTCATATTCATATTGATGATAATAATCCAACTGACCGTCTCTCCCGTCGCCATTAAGGTCTCCAGCACTGACTATTGCGCTGCCGAAATGTGATCCTTCTTGTTGTCCAAAAATAACCTTTGTAGGATTAATGACTCCAGTAGTTCTCATCTGCAACATAGTAAATATTAATAAATAAATAACGCCTAACAGACATATACATAGTACTGACCCCACACTAAGATTGAGTCTTTTAATTTGGGTATCAGGAACTACGAGAGACTTTTTCATTCTCACAATTACCCAGACCCGAAAGAAATATTCGTGGGCCGCACAAACATTTCTCTCGATGCGGGGATTGAACCCGCGTCCTCTCGTTTCATAGGCGGTGACTTATATTATAAATGCGAATTTATTTGTAACCCTTTTACACCGTAACTATTTAAGGCAGGCGTCCACGTATTGGCCTCGTTAGTATCGGACGCATCGCAGTATTATTTGTATAGGAATTCATCGATTCGTGCGATCCGTACGATGCGGATCATTGGACGAATTTGTATAAATTCCTATACAAAGAATAAATACTACGATGTGCATTTTGCATCAAACTACATACCATTTTCATTTTCAATTTTCAGCAAAAGGTAGAATGATTCCAGAGGAAGGTCTATACGTATAATACGTAAAAGGGTGTCCCACGGAGTAGCCACATGGAGGGGAAGTATCTTAAATATTGTAGATAGACAATTTTACTGATACGGGATAGGACCGGACGGAAAGGTGCTGGACGGGAAGGCGAGAAGAAGGAGTGGATATGATATCTACGTCGAGTTTAGGTATACAAAGTTTGTGCGAAAAATAATATCTATCTGGTGTGGAGTGAAATCAAAAAATATCAGCAACCAAGCCAAGCTGGGACTGCTATTTAATAAATATGTACCATTTTAGACACTACGTAGAAGTAGACAGCGCCGAGGTCGTGTGAGTGTTCTGGCGAATAGGCAGGCGCGCCGACCAGCAGGTCTGACGTCACGCCGCTCACGCGCGCCGTCGCCAGCACCGCGCCGAACATCGTGCCCACCAGCTCGTGGGTCAACTTCGGCTTGAAAAAAACCCAGCTGGCATCACAAAACACCACCTGTATACAAGTATATTTAAATAAATACACCCAACAGTCGCATACATAGTCCTGCCCCCTTAGCCTTTTTATTATTGTTAACGCCTTGACGTAAGTGAAGAAGTTTGTAGGTTGTACAACGCCATTGACTAACTCCCATACAAATGCTATCCAAGATGCAATTTGATTAGCGCAAACGAAACATCGCTTACGTCAAGGCGTTAATGATTGTAGAAAGAGACTAGATTGGAAGCGCTTGTAACTTGGCTACGGAGCTGACCCCACAATTAGACCGAGTCTTTCTTTTTGTTTTTTATCTTCTTTTTGTCTTAAGTCGTATGCGCCATTTGATTAGTATCTACATCAATGTATATATCAGAAATTATGAGGTACTTTTCGGTTTCACATACACCTGGATCCGAAATACCTGTGGATTATGTACAAATTTATTTTCGTGCGGGGATCGAACCCTCGGCCTAATGTTTCACAGTTTACGTCTAACCGTTCACGCTGAGCTCGGGTCTCCACTACAACCAAGAGTTTGATTTAGGGGGGTTAGTAAACAGTCTAAGCTGTACCAGTTGCAATCACTACCATAGGAATTGAATGAGATTTAGTTAAACATATTTTACCTTCCCTCGACCGTCTTCTCCGAATGGTGAGCCGATTGCGTATTGCACAGATCTGGAATTTGTAAAATAGCCCGCAGCGACACTGTATCCTGAAATGCATTAGGAACTTGAAAATAGGACCAGTTATAGAATGTATTTGTCGTGTTATGACGTTATGTTCCCTATAAAATATTTTTTACAATTTTATAAATGCACATTTGGATATTACATTTCCACTTCTAAAAAAATATTATATTCTCTATGATACTTATCATTCACTCTAAACTTAGTCTATAGTTAGGCTGTATGAGAGGGGTTCGAACATTTTGTGGAGTACCTAGGCACATTCGTGTAGTTTTACGTACGACAGTCGAATAATTAAACTTCGTTCGGGTCATAGATTAACCGCCCAGGTCTGGATGAGATCTTGTGCTGTTAATAACATTATGGGGCCAATTCAGTGGAGATTTAATTATAAAAAGTCTACTTACCATAGTTGTACCTGATGCCAGATTTCACTCCATCTGTTTCAGTCGGCGTGCTCCCCTTATATTTCATAACGCGTCCTGTGTATGAAAAATTTTATAATTGAGATATAGATTTTTGGGGCTAAACCACATTTATTCAGCTCAAAATTTACATTAATAATGCACTTTTGTGGGTGCATAAGAATCCGATCAACATTCCTTGATGCTAAGCGAGACGACCGCTCATGGATAGTAACAAAACCAAATAACACTGTGAATTACAAAGCTTAACATTCCACTGCGCTCGCTATCTTGAAACCTAAGATCTTAAGTCTCAATATGTCCAGTATTTTTTCTGGCAACAATTTCCTTCCAACCGGAACACGATATTGTATTTACACTGCTGTTTGGCGGGAGAAATGGACGTTACGCTGGTACCTACCCAGGCGGCCTCTTACATTTTAAAGAGCCCTACCACCGGTATACAGGGTATATCAAGACTGCTACCGAAAACGAAGCTGGGTGGTAGTTTTAGTGACTTCAGACACAATACAAATAAAATTTGTGCAAAAAATTAAGACGATTTTTTTTGTTATTTTTTTTGGTATTGTCTTATTAGGGTGTTAAATACATAGCTTTTTCTTAAATAATAGTGTACATCCTTTTATTTTTAAACACGGTATGATACGCAAGGATTTAAATTATAATTTTAGCAATAATTAGGGATTTACCACCCAAACTCTACGATATTTTAAAAATAATAAAAAAAATTGGCGCGTTTCTTTGCGATATTTTTAGTTACATTGTGTTATTACTAAAACTACCAACCGGCTTCGTTTTTGGTAGCAGTCTTGATATACCCTGTATATGACTAGCAGTGCGTCTATTCGACTTTTGCCTGAAAATGATTGAAAATAAAGAAAAGTTTATTTATCATTATATCTTTGCGAATGTACACAGTAGTTAGTACTCGGCGCGGTTCTGCTCTACTTATCGCTGTATATTTTAAACAAAATATTTCAGCGATACTTAAATTGAGCTAAACATATATTCGTCCCGTAAGATACTTTAATTGTTATTGTAACACATATATGTTAAATAAAAAGAAGATACAATACCTGTGTACATAGCAGGGCCACCAATGATGATCGAATTATCTTTTGCTATGTCAATACTCCATCCTAAAGAGTCAAACTTTTCCTCTGTAAGTAAAGAAATTATTTAGTTATTGGTGAATAATAATAATTGTTGAATATAACCTATGAAAGTTAATCACGAGAAACAATAAATAATAAAAAGGCTCGGTCGTCGTCTTTTCCGTTTAAGAAAAATTAAACTTTTTGCATAGAACATTCAAAGCATCTGCTTTTTCAAAAAAACATGTATGTTTTTCTAACACATATTGTCTTATCGTACTTTTACATTTATAAAAAAGCAGTTCGGTATATTATTGTACTGATGATTTTGTAAAATTTATTTATACTGTACTGTATCAGCCCATATACGTCCCACTGCAGGGCACGGGGGCCTCCTCTACAATCGACGGTACGATTGAGAGTGGTTAGGCCATATAGTCCACCATGCTGGCCTAGTGCGGGTTGGCGGACTTACATACCATAAATTTTTTTATAAATCGCTATGGTATGCAGGTTTCCTCACGATGTTTTCCTTCACCGTTTTAGTGCATGGTGATTGACTATCAATACACACATGACTCCGAAAAGTCAGAGGTGTGCCCTGGGATTCGAACCCGCGACCACCGTGAACATGTTGGCAGTCGCGTCTAGTCCGTTTACCAACAGGCCACCACGCACTTATATTACTTTTATGGTTGACATAAATAAATTTTACTAAATTTTGAGTAAATTTATCCATATCACGGCTGTCAAATAAGAATATAAAGCGAGGAAATAACATTTACCCAAAAGTCCAAGAGGTGATGTCCGTTCCTTATACCGCTTCTGTGACATAGGCTGCAATTTTTCAGCTTTTTTCGATTTATAACAATGGGCGACTTCGACGCCAGTTTTCTGAACTATTAAAAAAAATACATATAATTTCCTAGAAAGCCAAGGGTCCATAACAAGAAATTTAAAGGTGTATAAAGTATACCAGGTAGGAATAGGCACGGCAAAAGCCCTTCTAGTAGAAAAATCCTGGATATTACAAAAAATAAGATAACAAATATTGGTATTTTTAAAATTAAGATTTTCAATATAACTTACTGTAATCATACTCGAGATATCGTGGAGCGCAAGTCTGAAAAAATGCATTTATTTAAAAAAAAAAACATTCTTCAAAGTCTTTTCTTTAAGTCTTTCAATCATTCTCAAAAATATTTCTCAAAATCAATATTTGCAGTCTTCACTTACCACCATGTAGTCCTGTCCCGCTCTCACAGTCGCCCCCAGCCAATAATCGTGGTCATAGTCCGAACGCACTAAAATATAATAATTAGATGGTTTAATGGGTTTGTTTTTACATGTTACTGAGTGTAAGTCTGTGTGACCGAGTGCGGAATGGCATGGTGAACTTGTGGAGTGAAAGAGGATGTAATATTGAATATTGGATTTTTCCATTCATTGTCAGCTCAGAGTCAGGAATTTGTGCCCGATAGGCTCTCCCCTGTCATATCGTGGGACGGAACACACAAGACGCAACGTGAGTGTGCTGGTAGCACGTCTGCTTACGCTTTGTGGAAAAGGCCTCAGACTATGTATGTATGTGTGTAATATTTACGTCTTTTGATGTCTTTTCCAATGGCACTGCAGTTTCTGGAGTCGATATTGCACGAGTAGATGCTGCCAATATAATTTTCTCTTGGCGCGCTGATCATCAAACTGCAACACGGAATTAACAAGCTGTAGCTTATTATTACTTTAACATAATAAGTGATAGCCTCAGTGGCACAGTTGATTAGGCGCCGGATGTGAAACGAGAGGCCTGTTTTTAAAAGGACCAGAAGCGGCTGCCAACATGTTCACGGTGGTCATTCTTTCGAATTTCAGGACAGAACTCTGACTTTTTGGAGTCATGTGTGTATTGATAGTCAATCATCACGCACTGTATTACATAACGGTGAAAGAAAACATCGTGAGGAAACCTGCATACCATGACGATTTGTAAGAATTTATATGGTTTGTAAACTCTGCCAACGCATATTAGGCCAGCGTGGTAGACTATTTGGCCTACCTACTCTCAATCGTATTCTCGATAGTAGATATTGACAGCTAAACCTGCGCACAATCGAAGATACATTACATGAAATTGCGGTAGGCATGACTTTGTATTATTTGTAACAAAAAATTTAATCACGGGACCTTTCTAGTTTGATATCCCAATATTTTTAATGTATTAGTATTGCTAACATAAAGTATAAGAACACAACCTCCTTATGTCTCGTTGGTAATCAAAACTGTAGCCGAAGTAGGAGTTTTCTCGCAGTGTTGTTGGTGGGTTGAAATTCACAGCAGATATCTCGTGATATATCGCTTGCGATTGAGGCCATGCCAGCTGCACTAAAAGAAAGCTCCATACTGAAAGAAAATAAAATAATTTCATCATTTTATAAAGATTTTTCAAAAGCATTTGAGTTTCTGAGGTTGAGAATCTGCCTTGGATTTTTATTTTTATGAAAGGCGAGATGAGCATGCCAATCGTCAGATGGAAAGCGATACGACAGCTCATGTACAGTAGCAAAATAAAACAAAACCATGAATTACATTGCAATGACTGGCATTCCACTGCGAACGCCATTCTGAGATATAAGATATTAAGTCTCAATATGCCCAGTAATCTGACTACAATGTCCTTCAAACCGGAATGGAACAGAGCATTTGCACTGCTGTTTGGCGGGAGAAATAATATTGCTGTGGTGCCTACCCTAGCGGCCCTTACACATGAGGGACCTACCACCAGTATACGGATATTAGAAACTTACTGTTTATATGGGAAACTATTAAATTAGTTTAAATCTTATTTAGAAAATCATCAACAATATGAAGTTATTAGTTACTAGTCGGTTACATACATTGATAGTTCAGGATTACCACAGTAGCCGCAATTGGGCTCGTTGCTATTTAAAAAACTCATCAATGATGTAAAAAAAAATCAGTTAAACAGACAAGTCTTCCTTTCCGCTGATAACCTTAAAATAAGTAAGACTTTAAAAGTTCCAGTTGACAGTGTATTTGTGAAGTTCTTTGAAGAACTGTCCTATACGCACGTCCCTACATAAAGAGCCCATACATGGTGGAGGTACTCAATTATCAATAGGATGAGAGGATCCTTTCCAATTTTCATCTTACACACTCGACTTAATCCCCGAAAACTCATTGGGCTTGCTAACTAAAATCTATGGAACCAATTGCCAGCAGCGGCATTTACGGACAAGTGACTTTCAAAAAAGATATTCCCACATTAAAGGGCGGCAACGCATCTCCATGCCATATGGTGTTGCAGATGCTCATTAGCAGTAGTGATCACTTATCTGCCCCATATATAATAATAATATAAAACTAAAATAATAAACACGGGTTTTAACATATAAACTTTTTTAATTTCTATTTGTTTCCCAAATGTCAATGCATGCAGTGGCAACTGAAGGTAATGCATTAAAATTGTGGGTATTTTGTTATGTTAAAGTGCGTGGTGACCTATTGGTAAACGGACTAGACGCGACTGCCAACATGTTCACGGTGGTCGCGGGTTCGAATCCCAGGGCACACCTCTGACTTTTCGGAGTCATGTGTGTATTGATAGTCAATCACCACGCACTAAAACGGTGAAGGAAAACATCGTAAGGAAACCTGCATACCATAGCGATTTACAAAATTTATATGGTATGTAAGTCCGCCAACCCGCATTAGGCCAGCGTGGTGGACTATATGGCCTAACTACTCTCAATCGTACTTTCGATTGTAGAGGAGGCCCGTGCCCTGCAGTGGGACTTATATGGGCTGATACATACATACATAAATTTTGTTATGTTAAATTATCACTGATTGTCCTTAACTAATAACATAAAATAATATTAACGGAAAGTCCATAAGGTATTTGATTAATTTTCGGACATAGTTTTAAAACATGACTGCCTTGGTGGCGTGGTTGTACGGTTACAAAGCTGATTTCTGGGGTTCAAATCCCGGGTTCGGCAGTGATATTGTAGTTTTCTATTCATTATCAGCCCGGAGTTGGATGTTTGTGCTCGATATGGCGATAGGCTCGCCCCCTATCATATGGTGGGATGAGACGTACAAGGCGAAATGGGATTTCCTGGTGGGACCTATGCGTACCCCTTCGTAGATAAAGGCGTGTGATTATGTACGAGTTCTGTTAACAAAATAAGGTGAATTTTGAAATATTGGGGACTACGTACATTCGATTATAGAGTTATTTTTATGTTGGTACACTTGTCTCGAATACATGTTCACAATTTCAGCTACACAGAATATTGAAGTGTTTTACGTGGTCGGCTATTTTTAGGATATCACTCGTCACAATGCTAAAATTATTGGTCAAAATATATTTTTTTCATAAGAAAGGCTATTTGTTTTTCTTAGATATGCTATCGTGGACTTTTACATAAACCGTTAACACGGTGCACGCCACGGAAGCTCTTAAAAATAATAAAATTACCCGTTTTTGCAACCTTTTCACTACTGCTCCGTATCTATTAGTCATAGCGTAATATTATATAGTATTCCTTGATAAATTAAAGTTAATCAATACAAAAATAATTTTCAATTCGAACCAGTAGTTTCTGAGATTAGGGATAACAAACAAACAAACTTTCCAGCTTTATAATATGTTGAGTTATATTACACATTATATTAAGGTTGTACTTTATTTTGTCATCAAATTCGACATCCAGTCCGTAAAAGGACTAGTGGGAGTTACGTACCCAACAGAAAGAGGTCTATCTGCTTCATTTGATATATTGAAAATATCGATATTTGAGTTTACGGCTACCACGCCGGAGGGATGAATGACGGGCCCTCCCGAATCTCCCGGGAGTGTCGACGACCAAACTCCGCAAGGGCTAGCTAGGCACATCTCTGGATTCATAATAACTGACCGCTTACTGCAACTCTTAATCATCGCTTTCATAACTTGCAGAGGTTTTTTCAAAACCAACGTAACGTTTAATTTTCCATCGCTTGAATTTGTGAGACCGTATCCGACTACATGGACTTCTTGGCCTGTGAGCGAAATGCGTGGTGGCCTGTTGGTAAACGGACTAGAGGCGGCTGCCCACATATTCACGGTGGTCGCGGGTTCGAATCCCAGGGCACACCTCTGACTTTTCGGAGTCATGTGTGTATTGATAATCAATCACCACGCACTAAAACGGTGAAGGAAAACATCGTGAGGAAACCTGCATACCATAGCGATTTATAAAATTTCTATGGTATGTAAGTCCGCCAACCCGCACTAGGCCAGCGTGGTGGACTATATGGCCTAACCACTCTCAATCGTATTCTCGATTGTAGAGTAGGCCCGTGCCCTGCAGTGGGACGTATATGGGCTGATACTGATATATTCATGAATTTCATTTAGTCATCATTAATTTTGTCGATGACTGTATATCAAACGGATGAACTGATAATATCATCTTATTAGAATACTACCGCTCTTGAACATATTTTACAGTTGAACTGCCTATTTCTTAAATGAAGGCTCATCCCGACTGCCTTGGTGGCGTAGTTGTAATGGGTACGGTTACAAAGCTGAGGTCTTGGGTTCGAATCTCGGGTTGGGCAAAGTGATATTGGATTTTTCTATTCATTATCAGCCCAGAGTCAGGAATTTGTGCCCGATATAGCGATAGGCTCGCCACCTATCAAATTGTGGGACGGAACATAAAAGGCAAAATGCGGGTGTCCTGGCACCTCTGCCTACCCCTTCTGGGAAAAAGGCGTGAGTTTATGTATGTATGCTCATCAGGATCCTACAAACCAATCGCTTTTCGTCAGTTGTCTGTGACAGTGGTACCATTTCGATCAGTTAAACCCGTTTCCAATAACATCTAAGGTTAGGTGACTCTACCACTAGTTGAGCTTCGGTGCTAGGATCCCTATTCTTTGCGTGCCTCTGTTAATTTTTGCTTAAACAAGTTACAATAATGGTTAGGTGGGCAGAATAGTCTTTGTAGCTAAAGGAAACCATCGATGAAAATGACGTCAATAACGTGAGTCAAATCGTTGACATTACAATTACCACGATGCAATCAATGATGTCATTGGGATTAACGTAACATAATTAAATGCACTATAAGTGGGTAATTGATACCATTTACGAAAACTCAGTACTACTACAGAAATTTAAATCAAAGGCATCCACAATCTAGTTCCTAACATTGATAGTCTGGATATAAAATGATGTCATTATTCAGGGAATTATTTATAAGTTAAACGCCGACTATTTCTACCGAGCCTTCCACACGTATTCAAGCTTTCTCTGTGTATATTTTGATAGTCTTCTCTCATTTTTGACAGCCTCCGTGGCGCAGTCGGTTAGACGCCGCGTGTGAAACGACATGCAGCGAGTTCGAACCCGGCACCGAGAGAAATGTTTGTGTGGGCCACAAATATTTCTTTCGGGTCTGGATGTTTGTGAGTCCGAAAAGTCTCTCGTAGTTCCTAATACCCGCGACACAAGACTCGATCTTAGTGTGAGGTCTGGACTATGTATGTGACTGTTGGGTGTTATTTATTATAATTATTATCCATCGTCTACGTGCCCAAAGTATCTAAATATTCTTTCACAGCGTAAAGTTCCACATAACTATTTCGAACTATAGCACACACAAAATCATTTTTTAACAATATAAAAACGGCGTTTAAAATGCTTGCCACTGTTGATCCTGGCTTACAGGAGTTGCAGTGGCGGGTGTGAGGGCGGGATGGTATCCCCAAATTATCATAGCAATTTTTTTACCACAAACGCACATAATATGACTATTTGTCCTAAATCAACATTTTAGATAGCTACTTTTTAAACACAATTTTGGATATCAATTTTAAAAGTTGTTTATAACTAATATATCTGCCAACCCGCACTATTAGGTCTAGGCCAGCGTGGTGGACTATATGGCCTAACCACTCTCAATCGTACTCTCGATTGTAGAGGAGGCCCGTGCCCTGTAGTGGGACGTATATGGGTTGATACAGAATACAGAAATATATCTATATGAATAATAAATTATTTAAACGATAAAATAGTCATAATCACGCCCAATTAATTTATTAAATAAATTACTTACGCAAATCCATTGTTGTAAGGAGCGAACTACAGAAAGACTAACCAATGCAACGGGTAAATCAGACTAATTAATAGTACCAAACAGAGTATGTGTTAAAGTTTAATTTTCCTTAAAGCTGATTAAACGTTTCATAATGCCTAAAAATAATTTTACACAATCAATAAATAATAAATTTATTTACAAGAGCTATTTACAACTAAAACAGTATCATCATATAAGATTTTTAAAGTGAGTAATACATATGCTACATTTTACTGCAGTACGGTAGGTTGTCGGCTCGTATCGCAGGTACCAAAATCGGATTGACAAAATATTCGTTTTGCTAATAAGACCAGTAGTTATGTTGACATATGTAGATACCTATATTGAAAAGGAAAATAGAATCAATAATTATTAAAAAAAAAAAACAATAAAATATGAATATTGTAAATTGTTAATCAAAAACCATATTATCCAATTAATCGATATTAATATTATAAAGAGGAAACTAGTGGACCGAATTGAAAAATTATTCATCCATTAGATTCCTATATTATCCCTGACATATAGGCGCTAGACTATTTTCAAAAAGGTGTATCTGCACCCAGGCGGAGTCGGGCCGGGCTACTAGTTTCGTATTATTTTACCCACGTATGTTTGTATGCATAAAACAATCACAATGTAGTATCAAACGTGTATATGTATTGTCACGTGGCAAAATTTGGAACTACAAATAAAATTATTAAAGCGATCGTTCTGCTCACGATTCCGCTTCGCGCTCTCCTTCTGCGAGATGATGTTCTCACGGAAGGTGAGCATGGCCTGCCATGACCTCCTACTCTCAAGCATGGAAGAATCACGGCCGAGAACGAGAGGTCCACTCCGACGGCTGTGCGGAGCGCTGCACGTTCCTCTTTCCTGGCTGGACACTCCGAGAGAGTGTGCTGAGCTGTGTCCTCTGGACAGTTGTCACAAATGGACACACGGCGGATTCTTCCCTTCTTGTCACCCGCCACAGGGATCTGCCGAAACAGCGATGCCCCGACAGAACCTGCGTCATATGGAACGTCATCACACCGTGCCACCTGTCCAGCCATTGGTCTAGGACAGGACGCAAGGCTGCGATGGTCTAAACACCAGCACTAGGATTGTCCAGCCTGGAGTGCCACTCCTCTACTGCTGCCGTGCGGAAGGAGGCCCGTACGGCCTCGACTTCTCTAAGGGCCGGTAGTTCCCCGCAACGAGACGCCTCCTCCCGCCAGTGGTAGGCTGACGAGAGGGCTCTGGCATCAATATCCCAGGGAAGGAAACCGGCCAATACGCAGGCCACCTCATGGGAAATCGTGCGATAGCCCCTGATCGTATGAGGAAAACACAGCGTCTGTCCAGGGACTCTCCCCAAACGAGACAACCGTCAAGATCCATGGATCGCACGACTCCCGCGTACAATCTTTGGCAAGGGCTGCCGAGACCCTCGAGGTTGGGCAGCAGGCTTGACAACGCGCTTGCTGCCCGAACCAGTTTGGGCTTTAGCTGAGGGAAGTGGGCGCGGAAGTTCCACCGGCTGCCCAGCACGACTCCCGGATACTTCATCGTGGAGCCGATGGAAATTGCCACGAGCTCAATCGCCAATTGGGCCCCTGCTGGTGGCACTCACCGAGGCCTGTGGAAGCAGATGGACCAGGACCCAGTCCTCATCCTCCTCAACACGTTGCTTGTTCCCAAAACGACAAGTGAGCCAGCCTCCTCGAAGGTTCCGCCACATGTGGTGACCAGCGTTTCGTCGGCCTAACAGATGACGTCATTAATTATTTATTTTAGTGGCTAAACAATATGTATATATTGTAAATGTATATATTGTAATTTGTTGAAGAGTATTCTTAAGCTTCAGTTTGGTCCTGGATGCAATATTACAAGATCGGACTATAATATTTTTGTTATTATTTCATCACAGGTGGTTAATTTTTTTATGTCTATCTGTAACATCGTTTAGTTTTGAGAAACTATAATATATCAGAAAATGTCTCTTCAATTTCGTTTTCATTCAAACACTTTAAGGCTTTATTTAAAACCTTTCTTTTTAAATATTTATTTTATTCCAATTTAGTCGCATTGTTTTAGTTTTAAGCCCTAAAATAATTGTTATTAATTTTTAATCATCATGCAAAGCTTTAAAATGTGTATTAGTAAGTACTATTCAACAATATTGTTGATTCATGTCTATTGTAAGTATATAAGGAAGGCAAACGAAGAAAAAAATTGGATATTCGATAGATGAATCACAAAGGCCACCATACAAATCTATACAGTGTATATCAAGACTGCTACCGAAAACGAAGCTGGGTGGTAGTTGTAGTGACTTCAGACACAATGCAACTAAATTTTGTGCAAAAAATTGTGACGATTTTTTTTTGTTATTTTTTTTCTATCGTCGTATTAGGGTGGTAAATACATAGTTTTTACTTAAATAATAATGTAGACCCTTTTATTTTTAAACACGCAAGGCTTTAAATTATTATTTTAGCAAAAACTATGGATTTACCACCCAAACTCGACGATATTAAAAAAATAATAAAAAAAAATGTCGCTTTTCTTTGCGAAATTTTTAGTTACATTGTGTTTGTAGTCACTTAAACTACCACTCGGCGTCGTTTTCGGTAGCTCTCTTGATATACCCGGTATAAGTACTCTATTGCGCTGTAAATATGTTTTGTGGAAATTATTGGTGGATTTAGTCGGGAAAGAAAGCGTACATAACTATTTTTCTGAACTCCTCAATTCTTAAGACCTTAAGACATCTTTGTAAGGTTAGACAGAGAAGTACAGGTCAGATAAGTCTCTAAATAGGTCATAAAGGATAGTGGGTAGATAGGACTTTGGACAACATAAGGACAGCAATATATGTTTGTATGTAAATGACATTAGATAGACCACATAAGGGCATCCACATATTCAAAAACTTGGGGGGAAATTAAAAATCCTTCCGAAACGTCATACTATCGTAATATACCGTCAAATGATTCTACAATATGAGTGAAGTATAATTTTGCGCCAATTCCATGACTCACAGTACTTATACATATAAAAATCCGATAGTAAAGTTCAATTTAATACTTCCTATATACCACAGTTTTATAAGTATCGGGCTTTGACGTCGTGATATCGGCAATGTTATGTAGAGCCATCTATTGGCAGTTTAGTGTATTCATAATGACATGACATAAAGCGCCACATTTTAATATTGTGTTAATGCACAAACTAGTTCCCTAATAATTTACTAGATGGCGGCAGTATCACAAATATCAAAGCTCACCCGTACCTCTGAAAGGTAGGTAGTATAATGCGACCAATATTTCGTTTATGCTCATGCCGGGAGCAAATATCGAACACAAAACTCACACAAAAGTGGTTTGTCCTTCAAGAAAACCATTATTATTATCAACGATGTTGTAAGACGAGCTTAACAGTAACAATATTAGAACTTATCATTCATAATACGTTCATAGCGTTAGGGGACCTAAAAGATCTCTAACGAGACTCTCTGACAGTGCGACGCCGAAAATCGGGTTCTGTCCCTCTGTGCCAGACCCGTCATTTTTGTATTTCTATTTATATGACAGAAACAAATATATTTTAACGAGTTTTTATTTTTGAATGAAATATGCACGTACTCGGGATAAGTACAGTTACGAGTTCTAATAGGTCTCAAACGCATTGGCAGTAAGTCCTCTGAAAAATAAAAAATAAAACTAATTATGTTACCAGGTTGTTGAAAATACCTAATTGATCTTAATGTGGTAACCGTTGGGTCTATTTATTTAATTTGTACTATGCTGAAACAGATGACAGGAATGGTAGGAGGATATAAAAGTGTTAAATTCTATTTTTACCTATGCATTTACCGGTTCACGTAATGTATAAAATTAAACCCATTATCCTGGTGTTATTTGTGCGTGGCTAACGCTTAGTTAAACGTAAGGTTATGTGCGTTTTCCATTTAAAAGAGATAATTTAAAAAAAGAATATTACAATGGATGGTAAGTTTAACATAATTGACATGATATTTATACTTACCTGGATTGAGTAACCTTTTAATTAATCATAAAATTTTGTTTGCTGCTCATAATCCATTTATCTTCATTCCTGTTCAAATATTGTTCTAAAAATTCATAAAAATATTAGTAATCTTTATTTTTTCGTATTTCAGGTGGAATAGTATATTTAGTGTTATTATTTACAATAAACTTCATGAGAGTGAGTGCAATTTATTTCGATGAATCTTCACGTATTGTCATAAGTTCTACCTCATCCAAACCCGGCTCTGACTTTGGATTTTCTTTGGGGTTTCAAGATACCGTACCTGCAAATTTAAGTGAGTACCTTTTTGTATCTGTATCAGCCCCTAAACGTCCCACTACAAACAAGATTGAGAGGGGTTAAGGCTATTATGGTCCACCACTCTGCCCTAGTGTGGGTTGACAAGCTTTACATGCCATAGTAATTCTTACAAATCGCTATGGAATGCAGGTTTCCTCACGATGTTTTCCTTCACCATTATACGTAGGGATCAAGTACCTTTAATTATTCATATTTGTATACGTTTCTATGGAATTGTAAAGTAGCGTAATATTATTATCCAGAAAAAAGTTTGACAGAGACAGAATAAGCGTAGCGCTACAGCATCACTAATTTATGTTAAAAACGTTTTTTCTACGATTTTTATTTTATATAAAATATGCTTAAAACTTTGCTCAAGAATATTACTATCACATGCAAAAATATTTTTTCAAATCAGACCTATAGTTTCAGAGATAACTGTGAACAAACAAACACTATTTTTATTTAAATTATATTTTTTAAGGAAAATATTGACCATTTGAATAGATAGTAGCACTATAGTGAATAATAAAGAATAATGACTGCGATGGCCTCGATAGAATTTACAACTACGAATAAATACGCGTCAAACTGATATCCGTTTAAGGAAATATTCATTAATAACAATATTGTGGTTGCATGACATCTTACTGAGCTGCGGTATGTATTGGTTTAATGAGCCAGCCGGATGAATAATAGCTTCAAAATGTATACACTGAATTAAAAATAAAATACCCACCAATCATGTAGAGTTCTGACCCCTCACTATTAATGCCCATAATAATTTTATACATCGAAAACCATGAAATTTTGAAATTTCCTTATTCTGGGAATATATCCTTCTTCGTAAGCTTCATTATCTTGGTATTCACGGGGATCTGCTACGATGGGTTTCTTCCTACCTAAAGAATCGCTCTCAGGCGGTGGTCCTAGGTGGATTTAGATCTAACTATATTTCAATCCCTTCTGGTGTTCCTCAGGGATCCCACTTGGGCCCTCTGTTTTACAACGCTTATCTCTTTGGGATACATAATGTTTTCAAAAATGCAAAGTATATCTTGTACGCAGATGATAAGAAAATTTATATGAAAGTGTGCTCGTCTACTGACTGTATGTTACAAAATGATCTTGATAATCTCTATAATTATTACTCTCAAAATAGAATAACAGTCAGCATAGGCAAATGTCAGTGCATAAGCTTTACTCGATAAAAGAAACCCATTCAATTTCCTTATCAGTTTAATTGTGTTGCAATTGAGAGAACTAATATAATACGTGACTTGGGGGTTTTCCTTGATGCTAGGATGTCGATGTCCACACACATTGACACGATCATTGCCAAGGCCTACCGCAACTTAGGATTTTTAATAAGAACATATCGGCCTTTCTCCGACCCCATAAGTTTCAAGATTGTATTTTACGCATATGTGCGCAGTGTGTTGGAGTATGCTAGTCCAATTTGGTCCCCTAGTTACAATACTTATATCACACGAATTAAAGGTATCCAAAAGAAATTTGTGCGCTATCTTAATTTTAAATTTAAATTAGTCAATCCGTCTATAGGATATATAAACACCTGTCATACCTACGGACTTTTAACGCTTGAAGAACGTCGACAGGTACTCGACATGGGTTTCCTGTACGATGTGATCTGCGGTCAATTGGATTGCCCTAATCTAGTCGAACTTATATATCTCGCGGCACCTAAACGCCGTACTAGACACACACCACTATTTTTTGTACCGAGACATACTACAAATTATGGGAAAAATTCTATACTTACAAGACTACCAAATACATACAACAAATATTTTAGTAATGTTGATCCATTTGTAGGATCTAAACAAATGTTTTTTGCGTAAGGTGAGATATTCTATATTATGACCCGAGTGAGGATTTATCTTGACGTGTGCGATACATTGTTTATTAATTATTACCTATTTCTTACAAATTGTTTTTTTGTTTTTGTACTTCAAATATAACTAACTACATTACAACATAACATAAAACTTTGTAAATCTGTGTGCGTTGAGTGTCTCAGCCGGCCTCTATTTTTGTATTTGTCTTATTTTTCTTGTATTCTTTTTGCTTTAACATTTATATGTACAACATTTATTTTAACCTTACATCAACTTCAACTTTAAATATATGTATCCGTTTTGTAACTCCATAATTTGTGAATAGTTGTAATTGACTAACAAATTGTAATAGCGTATTTTTAAGCACTTGTTATATAAAGCGGTAACTGTTCCTTTCATAAATAAAATAAAATATTTTAATCAAATTCGGTGAAATGATTAAATTTTTGAGGCCAGCCCATATATAAAACATACTATTTGGCGTAATGTTTTATATTTAAGCTCAATATGACAGTCGTTGACTATATTGCTTTTCTCGTCGCGTCCCATTATATCCCGTCTATTTTTATCCCATGACTAAAAGCATGCAATCCTGTCCTCTCCGGTCCCGTCCTATCTATACGTGTTCATATCATATATATGTTGAATTTTTACTTATCCCACAGAAGCATTAAAATTTTCGGGATTACAAGTGTGGGATTGAAAGACTTAATCCAGGGTGTCGGCTATCTTTAAACCAAATTTCATAAAAATAGGTATATGCTAACGTTTTAGCGATTTTTTTTGTCATTTTAAAGAATGATAATCATAATAAAACATATACATCATTTTTCGCCCTTAAAATATTAGTAAGGATTTAATTTTTTTTCAGTCGTCGGTGCGCCTCGTCATGATTTCATCGGCAAAGTCTACAAATGTCCGATCATTGATATCGAAGCGCGGGTTGGTTGTCAACTACTTGACATTGATATGGAACGACTTGCAAATTATACACTAGGTAATGATATTCTATATAAATACATCCAACAATCAATACATACATCAGATCTCATCATCCATACACGTATAATGCGTCAGGATGGTGAGGGCAGTGGAATGTCAAGCTTTATAATTCATGGTGTTGTTTGGTTTTGCTGTGGTTTTGCTACTGTTTATGAGCGGTCGTATCGATTGCCATCAGGCCAACGGCATGCTCGTCTCGCCATTAACTGTAATAAAAATAAATTATATTGTATCACTGGCAAAGAGCAGATCATCAAAGGAAATTGCTGGTATCCACGCCTTCATATTATAAATTCTTCAGAAAGGACTTGAACTGAATTACGTCAACCAGAAAAAAAAACAAAACACTTCTTTATTTCACATCAGTCTTTCGTGGAGTGTATTATAAACTACGAGACCAACTTCCCATACTAATATGAGCATCCACTAGCAAAATAATAAATATATTGTATTTTACGTCATAAAAATCTTATTATATTATATTACCTATATTATTTTTATTTTTCAGATAAAAATCAGGATCAGCACTTCTTCATGGGCGCTTCAATAGCTGCTACGCAGGATTACTTTTTGGTAATTTATTTAAGTATAGTTTATGTGTGGGAGTAATTCTTACTAAATTAATAAATCATAGACTTTGACTTGAAAGCGTATGTCCAATGTCCCTACAATATTTACACCGCCATACGTGTTGGCATAATTATAATCTAATCACTCTCAATATGACTCTTAATATAAAATAAAAAAAATTAAATATAAGTCATGATCGTAGAAGAAGCTCATGCTTAGCTGTAGACGAGTTAAAATGATTATTTCAATTATATAGCCCAGGGTCTTTAGAGATAGCATTCTTTTTTAGACCTGCGCTCCAATGTGGACAGCGAAAAATGACAAAAGAGTATCCGACGTCTACGGTACCTGTTTTGTACATAATAACACTGAAAATCATTACACGCGGTATACCGGATTGTTTGAGAAGGATCGCAGGGCCACGGGTAAGTGTGAAATTATTCATATTCACTTTATTGGGAATAAGTTACGAATTGTGAGATCCTGGATTCGATTACCAATACTAGGACGGACTAATTTGTATTATTTTTGGTTTGGAATAATATCAGTTGCCTGAGGATCTGAGACAAACTATTGCTTATATAAGTTTTAATTATGTCTTGGAAAATTAGTATAAAAAAAATACCATGAATCTTTAAACTGGCATTAGGTTAGTTACGCGGTAGTTTTTTTTGGAAACTGCTTCGGAAGTTTCAAAAAGGGTAATTTTATGGTCTTTGGTTTAAAAAATAAACGAAACATCTCTATAAGCTCGAAAAAATAATTCAATGAGTGATCTTTGTTTACAGCAATGACAACGGGAGGCGGAATCGGCTGGAACACTTTAATAGACCACAATAATAAAGTAATTCTTATCGCGAAAAATGCTCTAAAAGGCGACATAGCTTACTTGCAATCAGAAAAGCCGCTTGAAGTTAGATCTACTTTAGTTAAATTGATCGGTAGCAGACAAAGTAACAATGAAGATATGTCTTATTTGTATTCCAGATCAAATATTGGTAAGTTGCTTTTTGCAGTACTATGCATTGACCATAAAGAGAGTACCTTACGGTAGGCAAAATTAGTCAAAATATTCTTTCACATGATCTTTTGAATCGTTAATACTGCCACCATCCTTTCGAAACGTATTTTGGCTGTGAAATAGAAACTGGGCAAGAATCTCTCTCGGTAATACGAAATGTCTAGGGAGCGATGGGCTAGGGTCATTGTGCCAAGTCCATGAAATTGCAAAAAATTAGCAGCGGTGACATTTTGTGAGGTGGACCGCATGCTCGTCTGCCCGCAAAGGGAATATAAAAAAGAAATATCTGATAATTCACTTGGAAATTATCATTATCTCGACAAAACTTTGCTGATCAGTTTGAAACGTAGATAACAGATAAAACTGAAAGGTGTAATAATTCTTTCTTATATGGCCGGGTTTTTAATCAGTATACTTTTTACTGGAGTAAAATAGCACAATTTTAGGACGCCTCATCCATGCGCCTCCTATAGTAATACATCGCGGCTGTTAAAAATTAAAAAAAACCGTGTAGTAAGTATCGTTGCTTTTTTTCAGGTAATGGGCTTACGGCTGGAAATTTTCTCTCTAATTCCACAATCTATGCTTTTAGTATGACTACTGCAACTATGACAGGCCAGGTAAATATACTGTTCATTCGACTTTTAGATTAGTTCCACTTTGAAAAGGATCATGTTATTATTCTGGGTCGATTTTCTTTATGACAGTGGTACTATGGTGGCCAACCCAATAGGAGATCAAAAAATATCATACGAATTGTAACTCTTAGTATCAGCGAAAGCAGACTTTATCGCAATCTTCACATAATGGGATGTGTAACATTTTACTTTGTGTATCAAGATTGACATCCACCTTTCTCGAATTTATACGTAATTTATGCAAATTACTTAAATTAAAAAAAAGGACGCTTTCATTTATAAAATGGCATAACTTTTCTTTTATACTCCTGATACTCCTCAATTTAAAAATTAGAATTTATAATTCGCAAATATTTTCCTTCCAGATTGCATTCGCCAAATATGAAGTGAGAGGTGCAGGTAAACAACTAAAGTTGGTGAAAAATGCAAATGGGAAAGAATTGTTTACCATAACAAATGATGTCATTGGAGCTATATTCGGTGCTGCACTTCACGGCGAAGACCTTAATGGAGACGGCTACTCAGAATTACTAGTGGGAGCCCCAGGCTATTACGATGACGAAGAGAAATTTGATTTAGGTGCTGTGTATATCTATATAGGAGGAGATATGGTAAATGTTTTGCTTTTAATAGAAGGAAACTAATGACAGAAATGCTTGATGGATAGTTATCATCGCCTATGTGAGAATGGAGGATGAAGTTTGGATAGACAGAGAAACTCAATTATTAAGACCCCAAATTCTCATTAAGTCAGGAAATGACTAAAGTCATGTACCTATGCTATTAATTGCATGTTATAGGTTTCTACAGCATTATAACTAACGTTTATGTAATATACCGCTATTAGAATTATTATATTAATTATTGATTTAACTTTTGCCAGGGATTTCAAAGCGCTGTAATTAGTAATTACGACAGTTTTTAGTATGTACTTCGTAAAGTAACTAGCTCATATTTTATATAGCATTTTGAGTTATTCCTTTTATTTTCAAATATTTAAACCAGTAATTCTGGATATTGATAAAGATTTTTATATGTTGACTACAGAAAATAAACGACAAAAGTAGAATGCGCGCAATTATTGCTAGCAAAAGTGGAGGTCGGTTTGGATCAGCCATAGCTTCGAAGGATTTGGATGGTGATGGAAAACCAGGTAAAATATCTTAATGATTTTTCTGTAATAAAAAACGAAAATCAATTGTCCTGAAGTACCTACCGTGGAAGGATAAGACACGTATGATTTCGTGAAATAAAATAATTTGGGAATTTACTATAAAATGTTTAATGTATTCACTTATCTCCAACCGACCGTACATGTTTTTTTCTATTCTCAAAATTGTGATTTGCGGGCTATATTTTCACGCTTACTACAATACTGCTATATACTCGTACTTGTTACAAATAATCAATTTTCTTTCAATTTAATTTTATTGATTTGTGTGTCTGATTGCAAGACATCATCTTTAAATTAATATTACTCATAAATTCGATACTCTATGTAGAATAGGATCTCCTTGATTTTTAAGTATACTACCTATTATTACTTCGTTAAAGGACTGTTAAAAATCATCACCAAAATGTATACTGCTTGCAGAAATTTTCATCAGTTCACCATACGAAGACACCGGTGCTGGGGCAGTATACATACTGTCTGGACATGAAGTGAACAAGAAACTTTTGGGACAGGTCACAAACCGGCAAATGTCACTGAGAGATTTGGAGTTTACTCAAAGACTTCAAAAAGAGACCTCGCGAAATTTTGGATACAGCTTGCATGTGCTGCCTGATATCGATGATAATGGTTGCAATGGTAAGATAAGAAATAATGATATAATAAATAAAATGAAGGTCGTAGAGAAATGATTACATTTAATGGAATTGTAGGGTTCTGCGTCACAAGTTCGTGAACCGACAAATATGAAATTATATTTGAAGGTGGAAGCCACGATTTTTTTTATCAATTAGGAAAATCACTTTACAATTAGGAAAATGTAAAGTGAAAATATTTTGTTTCATTTTAATTTGTTTGAAATCAAATTTTCGAATTATGAGTTGTATCTATATGTGATGTTCAATTTATCATGTCTATTTGTACACATGGTATAGAGTCGATAATATAATCCACGCTAGTGATATGTTCCAAATCCAGACTCCAGACTATTTGTATCTGTATCAGCCCATATACGTCCCACTGCAGGACATGGGCCTCCTCTACAATCGCAAATACGATTAAGAGCGTTTATACCCTTTGCGCGCTTTTTGGCTAAAAAACAGGACTTTTCAAACGAGTTAATAGCCACCAATAAACAATTTCAAGGAAAAATAATTAGTACTAATTTTAGAAAAGGTTGTCATATAGGGATTTTGGTGGAAAACATTATAGATTGATGGTTAATTTGTGAGTACTATAAGGATTACTGAACACAAGTTTCGTTATTTAGGCTTTAAATGGCAATTTAGAAGCTTAAGATATCCGAAATCACTAAATATAAGATGAAAATAAAAATATTATCCGACTAATAAGACCCTTATAGAGGGATTTTGCTGAGAAAAATAATCTTTTTATGTTTAGTTCCTGAAAAATAAAAATTTAAACAATGCGTAATTATTCAGAAACTCTCATCAAGAGCATATTTTTTTTCACCAACTTATCGTACATATTTTTTTATAGCAATTACATATTATAATAGAAGAACATCTTATCAATAAATTGCCATTTTTATATTTCAATAAAATTAGTATTCATGTTTTCTACATATATTTTAAAAACCACTATAAAACACGCTGTCCGCCGTGCATCAAATCAGACCGCCGCGCCGCAAGGCCTTCTAGAGGGAGGACTTATCGCTCGTCGCTCCGGCCTGGCTGCAGTCGATTTTTGTCGTGCGTCTTAAAAATAGCCAAGCGCGGACTGCGATTGCCACATCTTAGTACTTTGGTAGTAAAACATATAATATTTTTTCTTTTTATTACCTACAATGATTTTGTAGTGAGTATAAATTATGTTTCAGATAATATAATAGGATGTAATTCCGAGGCTAAATTATGTTATGTATTGTAATATAAAATTAAATATATTTCGTAATTGTAAGGGGTTGTAAGGCCCCTAACTCTTTTCATGTGTTCGAACACGAAATGATTAATAAACGTCCGTAGTGTCTACTGATTGAACATTGATTTGAATGCAACTTAACAATGTAATAATAGCGAAAATATGATGAGTATCTAAATTTGTATAGTTCATTGCTTGCACAGTAATATTTGTCTACTTATAATGCAAATAAAATATTTTTATGATATAATATTACCAATATATAAATCATAAGTTACATTTCAATTCAATATTAGAATTTTGAAGCGCACGGATCAAAGTTGGTTGCGCTGACTGTATAGCGAGCCGACGCGGCAGCTCTACGTACACAGCTTTGGTCGCTTATGTGTGCGTGAAATTAACGAAGAAATACCTATAGTTGACTTTGCGCGCAAGGTGTAAACGCTCTTAAGAGCGGTTATGCCTAGTAGTCCGCCACGGTGGCCAAGTGTGGGTTGGCGAACTTTAGATGCCATAGAAATTGGTACAAAGTCGCTGTGGTATGCAGGTTTCCTCACGATGTTTTCCTTCACAATTATATTATGTAGGTATGTATCGGGTTTAGATTCAGAAGATGGTCATCTATATCTTGAATCTATTGTTGACTACCTACGATCATGTGAAATTAAGTATCATTTTCGTTTTCATAAAGGAACAAAAATATGTATACATATTTTCCACCGTCGAGAGTCGAAGTCGAGTTTCATAGTAAAATATTTTAGCAGTGGTATCCAAATCACTAGGGAACGATACTTCCTCGATACCAATAAAAGCTGTATTACATAAATAACGGGCAATATGAATAATCCAGATGGATCGTTTTCTGTCTATATTTTGAAACGACTTCTTTAACTGGTGACATTAGAGGCGAATTTTGCCTACCAAATTAATTGAAGTGCGGATTTGTGTAGTACCGTTGTGTTTTTTTTTTAAATATTTGAATATAATATTTACGTAGAGATCTTTAAGTTTAGATTAAATGTGACACATCGTCTGCATATCGTAATTTTTTATTAGGCCTCTGTGAAAATCTAAGGTCAATTGGACGTGTGTAGGCACGGCTGGCAATGTTTTATTTAACCAGGCATGTTCATTTGTTTCAGAGCTAGCCGTAGGATCACCGGGTAGTAATGAAGTAATATTGTTCAGGGGCATACCAGCAGTCTTCATTAATATGACGTCGCAGTTAGTAGGAGAGACGGTAAGGACGATTCATAAAGCACACATAACTACAATAGGGATGAGTTCAAGCTTTGATTTTGAAACGTTTATTATGTTTCCATAGAAAATATTCCTTATAAAAAACACATAAATTCGATAACAGCATCAAAATTGGTTGTAAAATAACTGAGATATTGATATATTTAATAGTGTGTTGAGAACACTCGTTTTCTCTTTCGTATGCATGCACCTTATGGATGATGACGAGGAGTAATAACTCCTATCACCAAATTTTAAGTATGTGTAACTTGGTTATTAATAAACGAATTTAAAAAATCTACGGTTTTTGCAAAGCTGAGGTCTCGGGTTCGAATCCCGGGTCGGGCAAAGTGATATTGGATTTTTCTTTTCATTATTAGCCCAGATTCAGGAATTTGTGCCTGATATGGCGATAGTCTTCCCCCCAATCGCATTGTGGGACGGAATTCACAAAACGTGGATGTCCTGGTAGCACCTCTGCCTACCCCTTCTGGGAAAAAGGCGGGAGTTTATGTATGTAGTATCAGCATTCCTACTGTGTTCCAAGGTAGTTAAAGTATGGCTTACCCTGTTTTTCTGCGTATTGTAAATTTGACGTTTTTTATTCTCTAGTACGTAAAAGAGCAGGCGAAGCAGTTCGTCGTGGCTGTCTGTGTCTACATTGAGTATTTACCAAAACCTGAGAATATCACTGGAAGTAAGTTTTTTTTTAATAGCCTATAGTGTGTCCCACTGCTGGGCAAAGGCCTCCTCTTTGTTGCTGTTCTTGACCATGTCGTCATCAGCTCTTGCCATTGTGGCTCGAATGCATCCAACTCGTCTTTCCACCGCATCTTCGGTCTTCCGCGTTTTCTCCGGCCATTCGCGGGAATCCAGCTTGTAGCCAGACTGGCCCAACGGTTTGGATACATTCGAGGAAGTAAGATATCTTTACTTATTACATCTAAGACATTAATTATCATTATCGTTTGATTCATTATCATTATCATCATCTCAGCCACGGGAAGTCCACTGCTGAACATAGGCCTCCCCCAAGGATCTCCACATCGACCTGTATAATACCATATGATATCGTTTGATTACGACCTTCAAATATCCTTCTCTAATTTCTACAGCTTTTTTACTCGCATGCCTAGTGACCAATTGATGGATATAGTCCAAATAAAATATCCACTGACGAGGGTTTTTTTTTTGCTTATTTATAAAAAAATTGAGAATACAGAAGCCGGTGTATGCAAGCCACTTCCGTCAGGTCCCCTTGGAGGTCTTTTTGGGAGGCCTATATTCAGTACTTTCCTGTGGCTGAACAGAGATTAATTATGTTTGCTTGCTAGAGACAAGCCGCCACCACGTGTCTCTATAATTAAGGAACTGGGCTTTTTTCAGCGTTTGTAGTGAACACGGAAATTGTGGGAGATGGTGCGTACATCCCAAAACCAACATTCTTAGTAGATCTTTCAGAAAAAAAACCTGTGCAGTGTGCAAATGTTACTGTTATGCTGGTAAGTATGTAAAATCTGTTAATTGACTCAGAAATAATTCTTATAAGAAAAAAAGTTATAGACTATATAATTTGGCTCCTAACTATTATAATATTGAAGTCAAAGAACTCTACATAAAGGTTTATATACTGAAAATATTAGGGATGACATAAAATAAACTTCAAAACACTAAGAAGCAATAAGAGTCGAAAATCTCACATATTTATTTTGCAGCGGAGCAAAGCTGTCTCATTGGTCTGAATATTTTATATTCAGTGCCACATAAAACTCATTTTTTTTAGATCTGAATTTTGTAAAGACATAATTTTATCTTTGGATGATGGCAGTATTTTGTGTGACTGTATTTTCTAAATCATAATTGTTTTATTACGAGTATAACTAATATCTTCATAAATATAAATTTACAGAGTGACGAAGCACCAGGTAGTTACAGATTCATAGCGCAAGCGGAAGTGCATGTACTTAACGACAATATAATTAATGCCAAAGGTAAGCCAATTATATAAAACGAAATACCAAAGGAACATGTATAGTAGTACGAAAATTGCACTTTCCATGTAGTGCTTAGTACAACACCACAAAAAATAATAACAAATATTTGGTTGCAGAATTTAATAAATCTTGGGTCACCGTGAAGGAATACAGCAAGACTAAAACAAGTATTAGCGTCGTACGTCGCTGCGAAAAAGAAGATTGTAACCCTAAACTGTCTACCTCGTTGCATGGGTAACAAATCATGTCAATTAGCTATAAAATCGATTAGAAATTGATGATGGATTCAATGTTTTGATCCATTACTACATCATTTTTAGCTCGAATATCAGCCCTATAACAAAAATAATGGGAAATAGTACTTGTATCAGCCCATATCCCACTGCATGGCATGGGCCACCTCTACAATAGAGAGTACGATTGACAGTGGTTAAGCCATAAAGTCCACCACGTTGGTCTAATGCCGGCTGGTGGACCTTATATACCTTAAAAAATCTTGTAAATTGCTGTGGTGTGCAGGTTTCTTTACGATGTTTTCCATCGTCACTTTAGTGCGTGGTGATTGACTATCAATACACACATGACTTCAAAACGTCAGAGGTGTGCCTTGGGATTCAAACCCGCCACAACCGTGAACATGTTGGCAGCCGCGTCTGGTCTGTTTACCAACAGTCAGCCTAGCACTATCCAATAAAATAGTGTAATCCTCTCTTATTACTGGATGACATGACAGAGGACTAAGCAAATTGAAAAGATAAATTGATAGAGAGGAATAGAAAGAAACTATAATTATTAATTTTCCTGTGTATTTTCCAGCCCTAAGGTGTATCTACTGGGCTCATCAGATAATGTAACAGTTATGGTAACTGTAAGGAATGATGGTCACGAATCAAACGATGGTTGTGTTCGAGTGCGGGTAGTTGGAGCTCAGGTCCTGCGCTTCGAATGTCCAAAGCAGGAGGAGGAATATCACTGCACGATCAAAAGACTTGGGAGGAATAAGGCGGTGAGATTTTGAAATTGTTTATTTTAAGAAATTGTTGGTTTAGAAATTCTTAGTGTCTTTGGATAGTGGACTTTTGCGTTTGAAGAAAGATAAATATAAAGTATTATAAATAAGGTATTTGATGTATCAAAATAAAGTAAACTGATCATAATCATTTTTGGCATGCTTAAATTTTTGAAGATCTGTAGCTTAATTGAGAGTGGTCACTACTAAAACAGATGAGGACCGCCATGCTAAGCTAGAAGTCATAGACACAAAACTTTCGAAGTTTTGGGATACTATCAAGATACTATAGTAAATATTACTGTATTAACTATTTTGAACTAGGTACGCAATCAATAGATAATGATACATTTTTTAACACAGCAATCCTTGCCCATCATATTGAACACAACAAACCCATTGAGTACAGATGAGAAATTACTCGTGGAAGTTAAACTGTATGAGAGTTGTAATCAACCCAATTACACTACAAATAAACTTGAAGTACAGTATGAATTGACAAGTGACCCAGTATTTTTACACGGGTAAGTTTTTTATATCTTATCTTTGAGATTTATCTTCATTACCAAGAGTGACAGTGCCAACAGATTGCCTGGTGGTAAGTTATACGCTTGAGACTGGGCCGTGTCTCTAACAAACCCTAAGCCAGACTTCTTCTTTTTCTTCTATAGCCAGTATGCGGACTAAAACCCTTCGGTAACCGTCATACACATTTTGGTTCACACCGGACTTCCCAAGGCGAGAAGCACTCCCGCAAATCCGCCCGGCACAAAACCATTATCAACTGTTAGTGGGCATGGAAGCCTTACAATTATTTTTGGACTCCCGTTTAAGATGTTATAGACACGAAAAATAAAAAGGCAACGTGATCTGAGGTCCATAAAAAAATATTGCATCTATTAACATAAAATTTGATTGCTGTTAATGGAGAATCAGATAATAGTGCCCTGCGGGATATACATATTTATTTGTTGCCATATTATTTATTTGGGTTCACTATCATTTTAGATTAACCACGATTAGTGAGTATAATGTCACCGACCAGCAGATATTCGACGCTAAAACTAAAACAATCAACTATGGACGTGAGTACGAGGTAAGGTTACACAAATACTTAACTTAACCTCTATACCGAGTGGTCAACTGATCTGCAAAAATTATATATAAATACACCTATTTCAACTGAAGATTACATTTTCGGATTTTACATGCACAAACTTATAATGAAAAATTATGTATCACTAAGAAAGAAAAATGATTTATTGACACAACGTGGAGTGCATAGGAATTACAAATAAATAAAATAATGACAGGAAATGGAGAAAAAAACTGATAGATTTTTCTGTTATTATTATCAGTTAGGAGTCAACAGTTTGTGCCCGATATAGCGATAAGCTCGCAGTTATCACATTATCAGATAATACACGGCGAAATGTGGGTGGGCACCTCTGCCTACCCCTTGTGGGAAAAAGACGCGCGTTTATGTATGTATGTAAACTCATACTGGTGTCTAAAAGGGTAGAGGTGACATTAATGCCACCCAAAGTTTGCTGAGTTTATTTCCATTTCAAATGTAATAGAGAGTGCTTTAATATTTTTTTTCGATTTCAGATAGTTAATACTGGATCAGTGACGTGGCTAGATGCTACTGCTGTGATCGCAATTGAAAAGAGACCCTTTATTAGTGCTTATAAAGTAAGTTTTTATTCATGTACATTTATCATTATTTGTCTACAATTAAGTTTATTAATAATTGTTCAATATTTTTTTGCCTTTGAGTGTTGAAATAAATAAAAGAAATATGTATATATATGTACATTTAACTAGATAGTTCTAGTTTGATCTCTAAGAAAAATATTGATGTAATGCATAAATACAGTGTCTATTTAGGTTTTACAACCGAAAACGAAACCAGGTGGTAGTTTTATTTAACAAAATCTATACATAATCTATATACCACTTATACCACCGGATATACCACTCAAACACGATGATATCCAAAACATCACGAAAAAAATTGTCGCGTTTTTTTGCGAAAGTTGCATTGTATCTGTAGTCACTAAAACTACTACCTGGTTTCATTTTGTCAGTCTTGATATAATCTTTATAATCATATTTTGTTATGAGTTGGTTGCTGAGAAGTCTTTCGTAATTTTTACGACACTGGTGTTTTATTATGGAAGTAGTACATTTTTTGTTGTATTTTTTAATCATTGATGTATTTTCTTGTTTTAAGGGTTCATTAACCGACACCATTTGCAGTACGAAAGAAGAAGGTCATGAAATTCTCTTTGAATGTAATTTTACTTTGTTGCCAAACTCGACTACGAAAGGCGTCGCGATGGTGGAAATTGAAAAAGACAGAATAAGTAAGTTCATATTGAATAAACTATCACTCCTAGTATTTTTAAGATTGCAAGACTTAGGTCATTTAAGGTCATAACTGGAAAGCTGATGATGTGTGAACAGTCAAAATTAGTTGCAAGAATATGCAGGTCGCTTTCGACTTTTATTGCATAGATCCAGAAAAAGAGCAGACAGTTCACCAGATGTTAAGTGATCTGACATACAGGGTATATCAAGACTACTACCGAAAACGAAGCCGGGTGGTAGTTTAAGCGACATCAGACACAATGCAACAGAAAATGTTGGAAAAAAAAGCGACAATTTTTTTTTGTATTTTTTTTTAAATGGTCATATTTGGTTGGTAAATATATTTTTTTCATAAATAATAGTGTCTACCCTTTTATTTATAAAGACTCTAGGGTATAAAAGAGTTTAAATTATTATTTTAGCAAAAACTATGGATTTACCACCCAAAAATGACGATATTTAAAAAATGATAAAAAAAAATTGTTGCGTTTCTGTGCAAAATTTTTAGTTGCATTGTGTTTGTAGTCACTAAAACTACCACCCGGCTTCGTTTTCGGTAGCAGTCTTGAGACACCCGGTATATATGTACGAACCATTGATATTTGTTTCGGGTCCGGGTGTTTGTCAGACCGAAATGTCTCTCGTAGTTTCTGAGATCCCCGATACAAGACTTAATTGATCTTAATATCGGATCAAGACTGAGTATGAGACTGTTGAGTATATTTTATTTAGTGATCACTGTCGCCCATTAACATACATAACAATTGGATCATTATGTGTTGCCAGCCCATCCAATCAGGAGGGAAGCAGGAAGGGTAAAAAATGGGAAGAGAGAAGCTGTTTTGGCATTAGGCAATCTCACTTACAAGAAAAAAATACGCTATAACAAATCCAGTAGTTACTCAGGCTACAATATCCATCAAATCGAAACATAACAGTGCATTTACACTGCTGTTAGACAGCAGAAATAGACCGCCATTATGATAAATTATATCAAATTAATAGATAATATTTTTTTCAGTGAATAATCTCATTAACGGCAAATTGAACACAACATCGAAAATGACATTGATCCTGAAACCATTGATGGCGGAAAAATCTGAGAAGTATGTGTAACGTTTGACTTTTTTTTTTATTTTCAATTAGTATCGTATCTTTACTCTGCATTTCAGAGTAGACAATGATCAGTGTATGTGGGTTGTAACATGTCACAAAGCGAGTATTTGTGTTACGAACTGTAGTTGTAGTAGGAACATTATTAGTATTGTAGTCATTATGTACTGCCAAAAAATAATTTTAATATCAAGTCTTTAAACAACGTTTATGGGTTTCATTATTTCTAAGTCAAGCCCCTGACTTTAAAAGTATTTTAGTTTTTCATTTGTATATACTCGTATCATGAGAGTATGAGTCGAACTGCCTAGTTTGAATCTGTTGCAGAATTTCATTTGTATAAAATATTTTGATTTGTTTTAGCCTAACAACGGTGATTACTTATGTAAAGGAGCTATCGGTTCTGAACAATAAGTTCGTGATCATTCTGGTCTCCATTTTATTGGCGATAATTATACTGGCGATATTCATTTTCATACTTTACAAGGTAAGTTAATAGAATTAATATGTTAACTATATAGAAATCTATTTCATTTTTTTTAAATTTTTCAATGAAGGGATTTGCATGCCTTGCGCCTGAAGTTAAGCGATACGACCACTTATGGAGAGTAGCAAAACCAAACAAAACCATGAATTACAAAGCAATGCTTGGCATTCCACCCCACTGCACTCGCCATTCTGAGCCGTGGAACTTAAGGCTCAATATATCCAGTAGTTACTCTGGTTACGATGTCCTTCAAACCGGAATGCATCATGTGAGTTTAGAAAATATTTTTTGTGACGACATTGATTGTGGTCAAAACATTGGTCGAGGCTTTCGAGGAATTACGAATTGCAATTTTTAGTTCAAAATATCTGTAATAGATCAAAAACTTACTTAGCATATATAATGTAGCCCTCTTAAAATGAGAGTAAAAAGAAAAGGAAAAATCACGAGAGAAGGAAAAGGTTGATAGGTTTCGGAAAATCCCTGACCGAAAAGTCTTCAACACTATTATATTATTCAAATAATTGACCCATGTTATTTTATATGATGTATTTAAAAACAAAACAAAATATACCAACAAAAAAATAACCCAGTAACAGCGCCTAGCAAAGTTTATAAGAACGATATCAATTCTATCTCCGAACTTTGAAATCGCACCCTTGGGAAATTTTCTGTTTATGTTGGTCATATTACTTAGAAAATGTTTGTTTCCTTGGTCATGTAATTCGAAGCTTAGTGGCACGTAAATGGGTATTTTTAACCGACGTCAAAAAAGGAATTTTTATGTATTTTTTTGTATGTCCATCTATTTTTACATCAATCCTGGACCAACTTGGATTATTCTTTTTGCATATTGTACAGTTTGGTTACAAGTTCATCGTAGTTTACGTTTAAATTCTAAATTATGTATCCGGTTTCGAGTAGACAATATTTCTTGCTGGTCGATACCCTACTTGAACTACAAGGATAGATAGTGCAGTCACCATGGTGTGAAAGTAAAAAAAAACGATGACCCATACTAAAATCACTGCTGTATGTGAGAGGCCGCTGCGCAGGAACCACAATGTCTATTTCCCTCGCCAAACAGCAGTTTAAATGCACTGTTGTGTATCGGTTTGAAGGATATTGTAGCCATAGTGACTACAGAGCATACTGAGACTTAACATCTTATGTCTTAGAATGGTGATAATTCATGGTGTTTTTTGGTTTTACTACTACTCATGAGCGTTGGTATTACTTATCATCGGGCGAATGCTATGCTCGTCTCGCCATTCATCGTAATTAAATAAAAAAACACGATAAATATTTTTAGACGAAGTTTTTTTTTTTTATTCCAATGAATGGCGAGACGAGCATACCGTTCGCCTGATGGAAAGCAATACGATAGCTCATAAACAGTAGCAGAATATACATATTATAATATTTAGAAGTAATAGGCAAAAAATGTAAATATAATAATAGTCATTTTTAAACTTAAATTCCTTCCAGGCTAACTTCTTCAAGCGGAAACAAAAGAAAAAATTGAACGAGGCGCGGGAAAGTATAAGAAGGAAAAGTTTGGTAAGTAACATTATTCAGTTTCAGTTTAATTATGAGGCAGTATGATATAAAAACATGATCATAAATTAAAAAAATAATATCATGAGCTTACTCTACCATAAAATGTATTATTTGGTTTCTTTTCGCCCTCCTTATGACTATATAGGCTTAGCCTATTATTATATTGTAATAGAACTAAATTATATCGTAATCTCGTGGTTATTAAAAGTCTAATTTAATAATATAAATGCTGCGATAAAGATAAAAAATGAGAAAGGAACATTGTTAATATTAGTTTATATTATGTTATACTAGCGGCTTGGCCTGGCTCCGACCGGGTGCATACACTTTTTTGAATATTTTATATCGTCTATGTTCATCAGGGGTAATGTAAGATTTCAATGGTGAAAGAATTTGCCAAATCAGTCGAGTAGTTTCAACGTATTCAAAACAAACAATCAAATATTTTCTCTGTTTGTTATTAGTATAGATATAGAAAATGTCGTATATACTAGACGAAATTATATAATTATTATATAATTAATTTATATCAAATTTCATTCTCTTACAGAGGAGGCCTACCACAGAAGCTGAAGAACAAAAAACAAACAGCGACGATGTCGGTAATTTTTCTATTATTAATAGTTCTACAATAATTAACAATCTGCATTATTTATATGTATATATTAAGCATGTATTTATATCAGTAGAAATATACCAACATAGGTATAATATTATATAGTTCGGTCGCCCGGTCGGTCACAGCAACAGTCCACCACGCCCGTTTATTTATATTTTGGAAATATAATAAATATCAGCCCGTACACGTCCCATTGCAGGGCAATAGCACGATTGAGAGTGGTCACTTATTACTTTATAGTCTACCACGCTGGCTGTGGTATGCAGGTTTCCCCACGATATTTTGCTTCACCGTTTTACTACGCGGTGATTGACTATCAATACACAAATTACTCCGAAAGTCAGAGTCCCTGGGATTCGATCCTGCGACGACCGTGAACATGTTGGCAGTCGCGTCTGGTCCGTTACCAACCCACACACTTTAAGAGACCAATAAATATATTTTTAATGTCTGTTTTTTCAGGTAACGGACATCCAAGTGGTTGAATGTGTTGCTAGTGGTATGGCAGCGTCGACGACGGATGACAATGTAGTTTTAATTGAGGCAGAAGCACAAGTACATTGATAAAATATTTCTATAACGATAGTCTAAATGGTTTAAATTAAATTGGCTTAAATGTATTCACTACGCTGGCAAAGTATGGATGGATAATTTATATTGCTAAGAAATTCTTTGGTAAACTATCAGGTATAAAGTATATTTCCGTTCCAATTAGTCAACATATTATATTCAAATATAAAAATACTAAAATAAAAACAATTTGTAAAGAAGTAAACCACTATACTGCCATTATCCGATGGCGACTTTTTAAGTAGTTTGAAAATTGTTATTTCTGATATTTAAACATTGCTTTTGCTTTCGTAAATATATATTTTGTACTGTCGCTTCATTTAAATTTAAGCGAAAATTAAGTTCCTCTTATTTAATCTTACGAATGGTAACCAAAACTATTAATATTATTTTATGTATAATTTTCTAGTGTATTAATAAATGAATAAGTACCCATTGTATTTTTATTTGCATAGCACATTCATTTTGCACAGGTTGAAGATGGTTGAATGAAGGTTGGAGTATTTTCTACAAAGTTAGCCATATTATAAAGCCGAAAGGAGGATACAACACTTATAATGAACTACTTTTACCAACACACTGAAATCGCGAAATAAATATCAGCTGTTTCATACAAAAATAATCCTTTAAATCTGCAAAATGTATGGAACAGCTGATTTTGTCTCGTGATTTCAAGGTTGGCCCATAGTAAAAGTTGTTCATTATGATGAGTGTTGTATCCTTCTTTCGGCTTTATATAGGTACCTTTTATGACTAATCTTGAATATCTTCTTTATTAATAAAGTGCATGGTAAGTAAGATGGTAGTAGAATATCAATATACACATGACTCCGAAAAGCCTATTCTATCGGGATATGCTTATGAACATTAACTGGCTAACTTATGAAGATTAGTTCAAGGCCACCTTCCTGATTTCAAAAATTAATATATTTTCATTTCTTTTAGCAGTTATTCAAAATAGAAGTTAATTAGTTTATGTCCTTATTCCCAAAGAGGTTATCAGTGAATCCGCTAGGGTTATCTATACTTATTTTAGATTACACAATTTCTAAATGTTATTAAAAAATATAAGGACCTCGAAAAATACATTTAAAACATTAGCAATAAAAAAAAACAAACAAATCTTCAATCATTTTATTTATTGAACAACAATTCCACTTCAAAAAATAATTGAAACAAAGTTCATATTCTCTTAAGCTAAATACCCCAGGTCTTTAGCTTCGTTGACAAGACCCAGGAGCATCTGAGTGACCTCATCCCCTTGTTCGTGGATACGGCTGGGGGGCCAGTGGAAGTATGTACCCCTCAACTCGTAGGTGAAGACCAGGGGGGTGCCAAGCGCATGACGTACCCAGTCCATACTGCCTCCCGAGGCTTTATCTGAAAGTATAATATTGAAGCATATCAATAAATGGGAAATATAAAGTAATTTTTTGTTGCCATGAATGACGAATGAAACATGTCATTCGCCTGATGCTAATTTATGCGACCGCTCATGGACAGAAGCAAAACCAAACAACATCATGAATTACAAAGCAATTCTTGACATTCCACTGCGCTCGTCATCCTGAGACATAAGATGTTGAGTCTCAATAGGTTCAGTAGTTATTCTGGATACGATGTCCTTTAAACCAGAACACACTAGTGCGTTTATTTTGCTGTTTGGTGGGAGAAATAGACATTTCTGTGGTACTTGCCCAGGCGGCTTCTCACACACAGACCTTCCACTGGTAGGGAGAGGTAAATAATTATAAATATATAAGTATATTCAACAGTCACATCCTAAAAATCTTATTGTAAAGTAAAATGGCAAATATTTATAAAACTATGAAAACTTTTTGGTCTCACAACCTCTCAACCTGAACCATACATTCAAGGTCACACAAAAAATAAAAGTGACTGACTCAATCAATAGAAAGAGAGAGAGAGAAAGTCCATACAATTTTTCAGCTCTGCTCGAAACTTGACGCACAGTGTGAACCCAAAATGAGACTATTGATACACTTACGGAGATATTTATGAAGGTATATCCATTTTTGTTTAAGCCCCTTTTACACAATGAGAGTTTCTCCTCGCGAAGATACCAATAGCGGAAGGATATTTTTTTTTTTTTATTTATTTATTTTATTAAACACAAAACAGGTTACAATCATGCAAGCTTCATACGTAATATAATACATATTATTGGACAATAATTATAACCCAAAACATGTGTTCCAAAAAGTAATTAACAAGTAAAGCTACACACTACAGAGTTAAATAAGGTAATAGATAGAGTAACAAGTAACCTTAACTAAACAATATCATTATGTGCGGTTTATGGGATGTGAATCTTTGAGGATATATTGAATTTGTCGTTTGTAAGAGTTGATATTATTATTAAATAAGTCGACATTAGGATATTCTTTGCTGACTTCGTTATATTGTCTACACATACGTATTATGGGATTATAATAAGAAGTATTATTGCGATATACTCTAAGGGAGAAAGTATTGGGCTTGCGACTTCTTAGATTAATGTTAATACTTAAATTAGATAATAAACAAGAAGAATCAATCCTAGAATGCATTATTTTAAAGAGATAAACGAAATCGCTTTTTTTTCGTCTCGATTCTAATGATAACATATTAAAATGATTTAATCTATCTTCGTAGGACTTTAATTTACGGTGAAGGTTTAGGCGGAAGCATAATATTTTCAAACAGTTGCGCTGAACACGCTCTACCCGATCAATATGTAATTGATAAAAAGGCGACCAAATCACAGCGCCGTACTCTAATATGGTCCTAACTAAGGCCTCGAAAAGGTAAATAAGACTGCGGGGATTTTTAAAGGGTTTAGTTACTCGAGCTATTAAACCAAGAATTTTAGAACCCCTACCAACAATATAGTCATAATGGTCTCGAAATGATAGGGTGTCGTCAAATAAAATGCCAAGGTCTTTTGCGACTGTTCTGCGTTCTAGACTGTGATCTTGTATTTTGTAATCAAAAGTAACCTTGTTAATTTTGCGAGTGAATAATAAATAATAAATAAATAAATAAATAAATACACCCAACAGTCACATACATAGTCCCGACCCCACATTAAGATCAATTAAGTCTTGTGTCGTGGGTATCGGGAACTACGAGAGACTTTTCGGTCTCACAAACACCCAGACCCGAAAGAAATATTTGTGGGCCGCACAAACATTTATCTCGGTGCGGGGATCGAACCCGCGGCCTCTCGTTTCACAGGCGGCGTCTAACCAACTGCGCCACGGAGGCTGTCAAGGTCAAGGTCACGTTGCAAAGTAATAGCATCATGGATGCTGGATATACCATTAAATACTTTTAAGTCGTCCGCATACAGCAAACAAGGGCATCGTAAGCGTGCAACGAGGTCGTTAATGAAGATGATAAAAAATAAGGGACCTAAGTGAGACCCTTGTGGTACTCCGGACGTGATGATTACAGGAGATGATAATGCCCCATTCAGTGAAACTAGTTGGCTTCTCATGTTGAGATATGATCGAATCCACCGCAATAGAGAACCATGTATACCAAATTCCTCCAATTTAAGGCAGAGAATATAATGATTCACTTTATCGAAAGCCTTGGAGAAATCTGTATAAACTGAGTCTACTTGAATATTTCTTGCAAAGGCATTACATAGGTAATTTTTATATTCTAATAGATTGCTAATAGTGGATCTATCCTTAACAAAACCGTGCTGATTAGAGGATAGTTGTGGCTTTACATGATAGTATATGGCATCGTAAATAATGGATTCGAATAACTTAGCGAAACACGAGAGAATGCTTATGGGCCTATAATTTTCACAAAAAGACGCATTGCCACTTTTAAGAATTGGCACCACATGTGCTTTCTTCCAGTAAGAAGGAAAAACCCCGAGTCGCAAAGACTGATTAAAAATGATATTTAATGGATTAGTAAGTTCATCGGCACACTGTTTAACAAAAAACGAGGGTAAACCATCTGGCCCGGGCCCTTTAGACGAGTCGAGTTTTTTTATTTTTTGCAGTATTATTTGAGGAGTAACCGTGATGGTGTGCAGTGCGCTGTTATTATATTGATTATTATTGCAAATAGGAAGAGGATCATAACTGGTGTTGCGATCGCTTTCAAATACTGAACTAAAATAACTCGAAAAAAGCTCACAAATTCCTACATGGTCTGATGCGTTAAGTTCACCATATTTCATATTTAAAGGAACATTATTATTTAAAGATTTTTTATTATTAATATAACTCCAAAAACATTTAATATTAGAGGACAGAGATTTTTCAACGACAGATAAATAAAGGCTATAACATTGACTTATTAATTTCTTACTGCGGGTGCGTAAGAGTGCAAATGTATCATAATCACGGGGATTTTTATATTTTTTGTACATTTTGTGGTATTTAAGTTTCTCTGCTATACATCGTTTTAGTGCTGGAGTGTACCAGATAGGAGAACCATCTGAGCCATGGGTTGTCATACAGGTATTGTTACGAATTAATTTGTTGAGATGGTTATACAAAGCAGAAACGTTAACATCAATGTCAGAGGAAGAAAGCAATCGGGACCAGTCGGTCTGACGTAATTCTTCATTTATCTTAACATAGTTACATTTATAAAAGTTAGGTCGCTTACACCGTTTGGGTACAAAATTTTTCAACTGTTTAGCAAATGTTATGGTCATGGGCGTAGCCACGGTGGGGCAGGGTGGGGCACTTGCCCCACCCTGGATCTGGCCTCTAATGTACCTAACATAAATGGCTGAACTAAGAGACACATTTAAGATGGATGATTTCGTGGTGTAGAAAGGTGAGCAATAAGAAAATGTTTTGTACAATTTAAATTATACTGATTATACATAACAGGATATATCAAGACTGCGACCGAAAACGAAGCCGGGTGCTAGTTTTAGTGACTATAAACACATCATCCATCATCCATCAGCCAAAGGAAGTCCACTGCTGAACATAGGCCTCCCCCAATGATTTCTACAGTGACCTGTTGTAGGCAGCCTGCGACCAGCGACGTCCCGTGTCCTTTACCAAATCTTCTGACCACTTTGTAGATGGACATCCCATCCATCGGCCATCAGTTCTCCGCGCTATGTGCCCCGCCACTTCAACTTACTACTCTGCTGGGCTATGTCAGTTACTTTAGTTCTTCATCTCCTCACTTTTGATTCGATCTCATACGGAAACCCCGAGCATAGCCCTCTCCATAGGTCGTTGTGTGACTTTGAGCGTTTGAGGCCCATAATGAGAGACCATGTCTCGGTGCCGTATGTCATCACTGGCGATACACAACTATCAGAGACTTTCGATTTAAGGCACTGATGTATTTTTGACGAGAAGACGTCACCTAGTTTTCCGAACGCTGCCCAACCGAGTTGGATTCGACGATTGACCTCACTTTTGAAGTTGGACCTGCCTAACCGGATCACTTGCCCTAAATAGACATATTCGCCTACAAATTCAAGAGTCGAGCCCCCGACACCGATGAGGGTGGGCACAACATGGACATTACACATGATTTTCGTTATGTCCAAATTCGTTTTAAGACCCTGTTGGGAGACTCGATTGAGGTCTTCGAGCATAGTGCTAAGGTCTTCCAGCGATTCTGCCAAGAGTACAATATCGTAGGCAAATCGAAGGTGAGTGATATACTCGCCGTTGATGTGGATGCCAAATTCTTTCCATTGCAAGAGCTTAAAGGCGTTTTCCAGCGCGGCAGAGAACAGTTTCGAAGATATGACAGCTCCCTGTTTCACGCCTCGCTGTAATGAAATATCCGTCGTGCTCTGATCCTGTACTCGAGCCGAATCAATAGTAGGTTCGGCAATCGTGGTGTACGTAGAACCTCTCGATCTTCATTAATACCTCTGCTCTCGTCGTCATTACGCGGCCGCCGTCCGTTTTCAGCCCACCAACCGGCTTTGACCAATAGACAAGGCTCTTGCACGCACTTTGGACCCTCCATTCCGCTCAATTGTCTTTTTAATGCCCACAGTATTGTGAGCACGGACATCGTGTCGCAAGGACTTAGTATGCTCAGTAAGTGAAGTATGCTTCGGCTTCAACGGAAAACAGCAGCGCCATAGATCTACGTTCGGCCATGAGGTCAAGAGTATGGATCGAGAGTTTTTGTGGTCTATCTCTACGGCGAGGTCTGAATTACTTAAATCCCACCGTATGGAATGCTCCTACAAAACCGCTGTTAAGCACGTCCACTGCTAGGTTTTCACTTAGACGATCAAAGCGATTTGATAGTTCAAGTTGAAAGCTCTCGGGCTTTGGATATGGGCGCGAGTAGGTCGGAGGGTAGACTTCATCTAGCGACGCCTTTCTAATTGGTCATTGATATTCAATGTGCCCCTAACTATTCGGTGATCACTGACAGTTTTCACATGAGACATCACTGAACATTTGTCTATTCGTCGTTAAGATAAAATCTGTCTCGTTTTTCTTTGAACCATCAGGTCTCAACCAGGTCTATTTCTTGTGAGGCGGTTTCTGGAAAAAAGATCATCGCAAAGAGTCCCTCTTTCTCCAGAAAGTCGGCTAGCCTCTGACCCCTGGTGTTCCGTTGCCCATGTCCAAATTGCCCCACTTTCTACTCTGCATCTCAAGCCTAACTTTACCTTTGAAATCGAACCCATTGCAAGAAGTAACTGAACAATTAACTATGTTCTCGTATGTGCAATTTTAGATGTCAAAAATGGTTATAATATATTGTTAGTTTTTTGTTTACAAATTCTATGGGGGCCGATTAGCAATAGCAAAAGTATATAGCATGCTAAGGGTTCAAAAATAACAAGGTGATGATGTTAATTGGAAATAGCAATTATACCCATTACTAGGTAGGAGCATCCCCGACCACACTGTAACTTAAATTTTCTCAAAAAACGCGACAATATTTTTATGATTTTTTAAATATCGTCCTGTTTTGATGGTCACTGGTAAATCCATAGTTTTTGCTAAAATAATAATTTAAATCCTTGCGTACCATAGCGCCTTTAAAAATAAAACGGTGTACGTCGCTTTTTTTCATTGAGTCTGAAGTCACTTAAACTGCCACTCGGCTTCGTTTTTCGGTAGCACACTTGATATACCCTGTAGATACATGGTGCTATAGGGTATAACCTTTTTGTATGAAAAAAATAAACGGGGTGAGACCACGGGTATAGTTTGCTAGTTTGGATTTCTGCCCCACCCTGAGCCCATGGCTGGCTACGCCCATGGTTATGGTAAAGCTTAAGGCCGGGTGATGGTTGTCTAAACGACTAATAGGGGAAACTTCGTGGACATCAATGCCGTCAAGTGTGGAGAATACTAAATCAAGACACCGGTTGTTGATGTTGGGTATGGTATTAAACTGATATAAATTACATAAATTGGAAAAATCTAGTAGTAGATTAGACTTTGGGTCGCTAGCTGAGGAAGGTATTGCGTGAGAAGAATGTAAAGCCTTCTTCCATGTAATATCTGGGGTGTTAAAATCACCAACAAATAAAAATTGGCTGTGAGAATCAGAGTTTAATATTATATTCTGACAGTTTGTGTAAAAGTCGTCCAGATTTTGACGCGGTAAGTCAGGGGGTAGGTAGCAAAGGCAAAAATTAATGGTCATATCATTATCTGAATCGGGCATGATCCTTATCCATATATCCTCAAGACCACTTTCCCAAGAAACCTGGCGAACCACATTAAAACATTTTTTTATTGCGAGAACTACGCCTCCACCTTCATTTTTACTTATACAAGTTGTATATCGGTCCCTTCTAAACACATTAAATCTTGCGTCAAAAATTTCATCGTTATACACACTTTCATTAAAATTGGTTTCCGTAAGACATATGATATCAAAGTTACTATTTAAAATATTAAGGTACACATCATGAGTTTTAGATCTTATTCTATTTACATTTTGGTAATAAATATCCATAAGGACGCCAATAGCAAATGGGGAATATTAATCACTGAAATAATATTATTAATATCAGAAGCGAGAAAAAAGAAAAATTGATACTGCTTAGGGCAAGATCTTATTTAGTTTCTCAATATTTTTTATAAAAATTGCATTGGCATTATCGTCCTTACGTATATACACCCGTCCGTACCTAACCCACACATATTTAAAGTTACATGATTTAGCAGTCATGCGTGCATTGGCGAATAACATCTTGGTCTCAGGAGACAAATGTTCCACCACAAATATTCTCTTCACGTCACCAGGTATACCCAAGTGATGAGAGTTCAACGGTTCATTTGGATTCTTCTTATTAAAGCGATGAGCAGCCGATAATATCATGTCCCTCTGACGGGGAGATGAGAGTGTGACAACAATATTCCGTGGCCGATTGGAGGATGGATCCATTTTGGCTATTCTTCGACATGAACGCAAGGAGTTCTCATCAATATTGACATCAAGCAACTCGGTGAGCTTTTTGAAGCAGGCAACGACGTCTTCATTGCGATTTTCGGGAACAGCCTGAATTTCAATATTGTGGCTTCGTGCCATTTTATCAATGGCCAAGACGCGAGAATCCAGCTTCCGTACTGTCTCTTTCAGACACTGGTTCTCATTTTCAAGCTTGTTGATAATAGAAGCTTGATCATCTATTTTAGATTTAAGACAAGCTTGGTCGGCTTTTATCACGGCTTGTTCATTGCGTATGAAAGCTGTCGAGCTCTTAAAATCGGTTCTGAGCTGATCCACTGCGTTAGCTATTTCATGTTTCACCATTGCTTTCAGATCGTCTTGTATCATGTTACGGAAACTCGTCATCAAACCATTCAGAGACTCTTTTAACTTGAGATCCATCAGTTGTCCAATTTTCTCAACCGTAATATGCTCAGACGATGACATCAATTTGGGCCCTTTACCACTAGAAATACTAGTGTCGGAATTATCAAGGGACATGTTGATTGACTCATCGGCCTCCGGCACCACATGCTGGCGGACTGGTGTATTGCAATTAGATTTATGGCGCCTCGTAATATTGGTACAGGCAGGACATACCCATGAAGCAAGGTATTCATCACTCAGTGCAGAAAATTGATCACATTTAATGTTCAGGCACTTGTAATGGTAATCGTGTTGACACAACCTGCAGTGTAAGAAGCTGTTGGGTTGAAGTGAAGTATTGCACGCATTACAGTTCATATTTATAATCCAATAATAGCGAAATGTTTTAATTATGCATCAAAAAACGCATCAAAGCTTCAAGTTGTCCTCTGAGAGACAGAGTGTGACCAATCTATATGTGTGACTTATCTGCGTTACTTAGTCAATGGCGCACGGGGCGGTTGTGGATCGTGAAGAGGAGCGCACGCGATTATAGCACTTTAGCGTTGAACGAAACCGTGACAGTCGCTCGGCTATGCGCGTTGATTGTTGATATTGGTTAATCACTGAATACCTTCCAACTAAACACAAATTGTTTCTTGAACACAAGTTTTTGTTTATTAATTTGTTTATAGGTATGTATTTAGATCTTCAAGTTATCACAAAACACTGTCTTTCTTATTTGGAACTTAAGTTCAACACTTGTTATATATTAACTTGCGAAAAACTATTATTAACACAGATTACAGATCAGAGCTGATACATATAGGTGTTAACTTTACATAGGTCAAAGAGTAGATATAAAAAAGTTGCATGCTATAAAGCTTTTTCCAAACACGATAATCTGTGGCGGTTATGTCATACGATAATGGCATACGATTCTGACCGCGAGAAATTATCTCCGTGTAAAGGCTATAATGTGGTGATCGCTTTACATTCTGATACATTTTATATTCCAACAACAAAAGCACATACAGCTAATTAAACATGATTAAGTACATCGCACTAAATTAATTAGTCCAATATTCTTTAGTAAGTATAATTAATTAGTGCAACACAGAAAAAGCTCACCAATTTTAATATTCGTATAATTATTTAAATTGAATTCTGGCACAACAGGCAACGCACAATAATTTAATTATTTGTTAATTTTCGACATTAACAACGATTGAAATTTATTTAATGAGAAATTATGCGTAACAATAACTTATTGGAAACTTTTTAAGCCGGAAAATTAATTGCGAAAATTTATTTGACGTATTTCGACAAGTTAAGCCTGCTAATTAGAAGTAAATAAATTTACACTTAAAGTACATTATTAAACATGGACTCAAAAATGAAAATAGGTTATCTTTCTGGCAAGTGTTCGTCTTCCTTCATAAATTACAGGATATGATAAAGAAACTTACTAGACTTTATAAATAAATAGAAAAAACAAATACACATGGTGTTACACCAAATACATAAAGTAAAACAGCCTCCATCCAGGGATGAGGCATACGATTATAAAGTTGAATACTTACACAAAATCTCAGCAGCTGTAGCAGGACCTCGGTATGTCGCTCCGTTGACAACCCGCCCATAATTTAGTGAAGTTTTACCGACAGCTACCTAAAAATATAATGAAAACACGGTCTATAAATTACTTCCTCCAAGAAAGATTTACGAGTATGTCTTAATTCATGGTTATAAAAACAAAGACTCAATTTTGGTTTCCAACCACTAGACGCCAAACTATTCGGGTCGGTATATAAATAAGGGTCGGTATTTATATACTGACACGAATATTCCTGACATGATTCAGGTGTCGTGGTTATTATAAACTACGAGAAGCATTAGTCTACACCCAGATCCGTCATAAGTATTGCAGATCAAAGAATTACCATCTGTAGGGTCACAATTCACGCCATTTCATCGGCATCATCATCATCATTGGCCTACCTGGACATAGGCCTATGGCACTTATTAATTCTAGAATCGTATGCCATTATTCTCATTATGACATAGTTGCCATGAATTTTCGTGTTCTGGTAAATGTTTGCACGATTCAACTTTTTAATATCGTTATGGTCTTTCGAGGCAAGAAACTCCTTGCGTAAATGGTTCTTAAGGGCTGAATCAAGTCCTAGCACAAAGATGAGATTCAAACCATAACCAACTGTACTAGAGAAGCTGTCATTAATTCAAATACATACCAAATCATCATAATTATCAACGTGATCTGTAGAATCTGAATACGGTAGCAGTAGCATCTGTGCGTCGGAATGGAAAGCGATGTAGGCCTGAAGGTTTTCGATGCTGGATATGTAGGTAGATAAAGTCTTTGTCTCGATTTCAGAGAACGGTTTGGAACCACCGTAGGTTTGGTAATCGCACGGATTGTTGGTGGCGCCGTGTTCTGTAAAGCAGCAATTTATTAGAAGATGGGACAATAATATGCATTTCACAGTTGCAGATCTCTTTTTTCGACAATGGATGTTTTATAATATGGATTATTAATATTGATGCATTTACAGGCTTTTATACTACGAATATCTGATTCGTAAATCGTAGGTCGAACAATGAAATTTTGTTTCTTGATTTGTACAACATTATTGAGATTGTCTAGGAGCATAATATTAATAGAGCGTATAAAGAAATTTCTTAAAAAGAATGTAATGGCCATGTTTCAACATTGCACATTCTTTATCTATTGTTGTTTTTGTTCTTCATAAACAAGAAAATACCTGTGAACTTCATCATGTCGCTTTTTTGATGTTTCTCTCATATTTTTTTCCAAACGCGTCTCATATAGCTTTTGAAATCTTGGATATTTCCAGTATTTTAATAGACTAAAAATAATACTTACGAAGCCAATTGTAGTCCCAGTTGCGGTTAGGATCAGCGCCGAAGCAGCCATTTGAGGATCGAGAGAGGGTCTTTCTCCACATACGGTCCTGGATACAAAGAGGAAAATAAAAAGGCATACATAAGGATACTGTGTAGATGAATATATATATTTAATGGGACCAAAAGATATATAGATGGTAGAACATTATTTTCTATACTATTTCGATAAAAAATCTTAATCAGAAATTTCTAGATATCGCTTTTAACAAAAAGCTCAACTGAAATCCTTGGGAGAAGCATTTGGTCATCACTTCTTATAACTGAAGAAAATTTAGCTTAGAGGCTTACTCTGAAATCTGAAGCAGAAAAAGGAGCTATTATATCCAAATTAACTAAGTGCGTGGTAGCCTGTTGCTAACATACCAGACGCAGATGCCAACATATTTATGGTGGTTTGGGTTCAAATCCCAGGCCATACTTCTGAGATTTCAGAGTCATGTGTATATTTATAGTCAATTACCACGCACTTTAACGGTGAAGGCAGACATCGTGAAGAAACCTGCATACCATGTCGATTCGGAGGTATTTCTATGGCATGGAAAGTCCGCCAAACCACACTAGGCCAGCGTGGTTGACTATACAGTCTATATTCTCTAAATCGTATTCTTGATTGTAGAGGAGGCCCGTGCCCTGCAGTGGGACGTGTTTGGGCTGATACATATACCAAGTTGTTTTCTTACCACGGTGTGTGTATAGTGGTAGCCATCAGGGTTGACAGTAGGGAAGATGCGCCAGTCGAACTGGTCTCTTAGTGCAGTGATGTTTGGGTCGTTGCTGGATAGCAGATTGTTAATGAAGTATGTGGTGGTCGCTGGAGTGATCCATTCGCGAGCGTGGATGCCTGTACGAACAACATAGTTTGAGTGATTTATTTATTCTAAAACTTATGCTCACCCATTTGAATTTGTTTTTCTTAACTGAATTATTTAATTAAAATATACATTTTGAGAAACATGTTAACGTGTTTTAATTGTTACCACAGAATACAGATTGTTATGACATTGTAGTGTAGATGTAGTCTATATTAAAACTGCACTCTTCACAGGTTTGACGCTAGATGTCAGTTCTTTAGACAGTAGTTTTGTCCAGACCCGCTTAAAAAAATCCGGTAAAAAATTATGGTATGCTTTGAAAAATTACTATAAAGCAACCTACGCTATTTTTAACAGAAAAATGAATTTAATTTACTCAGTTTTGTAATATTAAACCCACTAACAACTTTTTAGTTAGGTTTTATAAAAGCTGTTTTTTAGCTTTTTATACTATTATTTATATTATATATCAGGCTCCGTTGCGCATTTGATCAGGCGCCATTTGTTAGCTGTTATGTCGCGGGTTTGAATTCCACACCGAAACAAAATATGTTTGTGTGATCCACAGGTATTTATTTCGGGTCTGGGTGTTTGTAAGACCGAAAAGTCTGTGGTATTTTTTGCTACCCATGACACAAGACTCGATATTAGTGTGCTATTAGAACTATGTATGTAACTGTTGAGTGTATTTATTTATTAATATCTATCAGTATAGTGACCGATGTAGAAAATTCTATAGGGATAGAAAATGTCCTAATGAAGGTCAATTGCCTTACATTTTCGATGGTGTCATTGATCTGACGTAATTTGATACCTTCTATTGTATACCATATAACAGCTGATGTTGGTTAAATTAACCTTATCCATTGATTGAATCGTCAATACATGTTTAGCCCATTGGGTATAAAATTACAAATGAAAGTGACATAAATGCTTTTGTAATATTAAAGAAAATATTTATATTGACCGTTGTCACAAAACCAAAAATGTCAGCTGTGTAAATCATGTAATAATATATATATAATTACATGATTTACACTTACACAAATCTCACATAAAAAACGATACAATTTTTGCGACGTTTTAAATATCATCATTTTTATCATCGGGTAGAAAATATGTAGTTTATCTTAAAATAATAATTTAAAACGCTTGCATCCATAGATTTTTTAAAAATAAAAGCATTCACGTTTTTATTTTAGTAAAAAGCATGTATTTACCTCACTCAAAGGATCAAAAGAAAAATTCAAAAAAAAATATCTTCGCTTTTTGAAAAATTTTAATTGCTTTGTGCCTGAAGTCATTACAGCTACCACCTGACTTCGTTTTCGGTCAGTGTAGATATACCCTGTATAATATGTTTTTGGAAATCTACCTCGGATTGGGCTATATTTTATAAGTTTATCGTCTAGTGCTGGGACAACCTGTATATTAAGCAAAATTTTAAAATATGTTATCGCAGTAGGCGCGTTTCATTTTAAAAAATTTTTTTTTTATGATTAGTCAGATTTTATTTACCCTACAAAAGCTTACAATGTATCAAACAGTAAGTTCAACTGGGTTAACCATCTATCAACGAGTTGTAATACCGGGAGTGCAGGAAAATGAAGCACTCGCCAAGTTGGGTACAAGGGCATAATATTAATATGATAACAAAGAAATAATAATTGGAAAATATCTATCCGTTTTCAGTTATGACTATTTAAAGTTTTAAGTATTATTACCCCTTTTTCGTATAAAACCAATTGTAATAGGTAAAGATTAAAATTTTTACATACCAATTTTTCGTGTCTTCTTTAATTACATGGTTATCGGAATATACCATGAAAACCATTTTTAATAGCAACAAAACTTTCATGGACTTTGCCTAAACAATTTTTCTAAGCAGGCGATGTCATTAACGCTCAGAACTGTGGCGTAATTTTAAGAGGAAGTATGTATGATATTAAGTCTTGAATTTTCTCCAGCTTTGTTATTATCAGAGTGAGTTACGAAAATTCATCCTAATCTAGACGCAATCAAGATTTTCTAAAAAGTATTTAAGAAGGTGTGCCATTTCTTTGTATTATACCGTTTTTTGTTCTTAGTAGAGCGCGGTGTCTGTTAATAAACGGACTATACGCGGCTGCCAAGATATTCGCAGTGGTCACGGGTTCCAATCCCTGAGCACACTTCTGACTTTTGTCCTTTGGGAGACATGTGCGTATTGATAGTCATTTACCACGCTCTAGAACGGTGAAGAAAAACATCGCGATGGAACCTGCATACCATACTGATTTATAAGAATTTCTATGGTATGTAAAGTCCGCTAACCGGCATCAGGCCAGTATGGTGGACTATATGGCCTAATCACTCTCAATCGTACTCTAGATTGTAGATGAGGCCAATGCCATGCAGTGGGACATATATAGGCTGATACAGATTATCCTAAATTTTAAAATTAACTATATTCTTAGTAAAATGGTCTAATTATTTCCTTGTGTAAAGAATGAAAAAGAAATATACCTGATTCTATGAAAATAACAGGCTTTCCTTCATCTCCTGGGGTATTGATCCTGATGCCCTTTATATCACGACCTTCGTACGTCTCACCGCCGACAATTACTTCCGTCCAATTTGAATGCTCCTTGCTTATACTTTCCAGATAGGCGTAGATCTGAAACCAGAGATTTCGAATATAAAAGAAAAAGATTTTGAAATACATTTACGTGTACGAAAGTCATATCGATTTCGAAACATATTTTTTCATGATATTTGCGTATTTTATTTTGGGTTCCGACTTATTATTATCAAACTTATTGGTCCTGCCTCGTTGTACTACAGTATGATTACAAAGTTGAGGTTTCGGGTTCGAATCCCGGGTCGGGTAGTGATATTGGATTTCACTTTTCATTATTAGCCTGGAGTCAGGAATTTACTACTGATATGGTGGTAGGTGATATGCCCCCTATTACATCGTTGGACGGAACACACAATCCAAAATCTGGGTACCCTGGTAGCACCCCTGCCTACTCCTTTGGTGAAAAGGTGTAAATTTATGTATGAATATATAGAGTTACTCATATCTGATTAAAATTATTTTTTGCAGTGTAAATGAAATTTATAATAATGCCTAATGCCCAAAGGTTGCATTTTCCTTTAAACCATATAACATATGACATTTAAAAAAAAATGAAATTACCATATCCACGTCGTGGTAAGCCGTCCAGGAGAAATCAGTTGTTTTCACTAAATTGCTTTTCTCCTCACTTATTATCCTAAAATCAATACACATTACTTTAAAACAATAAAAAAACTCTAAAGTAGATATTCATACTAAGGGCCCGCCCCGGCTCCACCCGGGTGCAAATAAACTTTTTCGAAGATATTCTATAGCTTATAATCATCAGGAAAATAAAGCATTTTATTGGAGAAAGAATTTTTCAATTCAGTCATGCAATTTCAGAGCCTATTCAATGTAAAAGAATAATAAAACCTTTCCTCTTTATACTATCAGTATAGAATATAACACACTAAGTTTTTTTTATTGCAATGAATGACGACACGAGCAAGCCGTTCGCCTGATGGTAAGCGATACGACCGCTCATAAACAGCAAAATTCCACTGCGCTCGCCATCCTGAGAAATAAAATGTTAAGTCTCAATATGTCCAGTAGTTACTCCGGCTAAAATGTCCTTCAATCCGAAACACAACAGTGCATTTACGCAGTGTTGTTTCACGGGATAAATAGACATTGCGGTATATAGAAATAGACATTTATTGATTAGAAATGGCATTGCGGATATAGGATAGGATTTCGCCACCACTACCATGTTTCGGATTGAAGGACATTGAAGGCAGTGTCACTACTGGACATATACAGACCTGAGATCTTACATCTTATGTCTCAGGATGGCATAGTGGAATGCCAAGCATTGCTTTGTAATTCATGGTGTTTGGTATTGCATCTGTTCATGAGCGGTCGTATCGCTTACCATCAGGTGAACTGCACGCTCGTCTCGCCTATGAAATCTCTCGCCTTGGAATAATAAAATATATAATAACTTACTTTGCATAATCTTCTACCAAAACTTTAGTCTTAAGGTCTTCATAGTCGGCAATGGTTTTTAACGTGGGAATCCAGTCTGGTGCAACAAGTATTTCTATTTTACTTTTGGTGGCATGATAAAACGGAATCTCCTGAAACAATAACATTATTATTGTTACCACTGCCACTGCTTCTATGCATGATGGCCTGTTGGTAAGACCAGAAGTGGCTGTATATGCTCCCGGTGGTTGTGGGTTCAAATCCCGGGGCACACCTTTGAATTTTCGGAGTCTTGTGTGTACTGATAGTCACTCACCAATCAACATCACAACTTAACATCTTGAGGAAACCTGCGTAACATAGCGATTTGTAAGCATTTCTATGATACATAGTCTGCCAACCCGCACTAGGCCACTGCCGTGGTTTACTTCAATATTCTCTAATGCCTTTAAATCATTCTATTTATTGTATAGAAAGCCGGTGCCTTGCAAAGAGACTCTGTTCCTATTGATGGTAGGATTAATATATTCGCATAGATCACTAGAATAAAGTACACGCTCATATAATTGGTAACTTTAAATATAATAATAATTATAACACCCAACAGTCACATACATAGTCCTGACTCCATACTAGGATCTCCACATAGAAACACCCAGAAGGCAGAAGCTAAAGAAATATTTCTAGGCTGCACAATATTAATATAATAATGAATTGGTCGGGGGTTGGTACAGATGTTTCACTGCCTGTTAAAGACTTGAAACGAGTTTATTTACCTCTATAATTTATTGTTTTATCATCCGCTTTCTTACAGAGGAAAGTGGACAAAATATTTCCAACTTCTTCTATTAATTAAACTTTTAATTGATTTCGTTGTGGGTTAACAAGTTGGACATTCCCGGAGATTCGCCGAGCTTCAATGGTTTGTGTCATTAATTTCTGTACATGGTTGTCTGGTAATCAAGAGAAAAATATTTATCCCGTTGCCGGGCACGGGATTCGAACCCGAGAACTCAGCTGTCTAATCTTAGCAAAGGCTAACTACGCCTCCGAGGCAGTCCGTCTGCGGCAGTTAGTTTCCCAATTTTAAACCTTAATAATAGTTATGTAAATAGACTGCACATAGCTTCTTAGTAGCGTGTAGCGGTCTTCCGATCTACTAAATATTCACCTCAACATAGACTTAACATAAATCAACGGAACACTGCGAGAGTGGTGCGGTCACTACATAACCTGAGAATTAGAGCGAGGTTGCCACGTTTAGCATAGAGTAGGTGGTTACATATACAGGGTATATCAAGACTGCTATCGAAAACGAAGCCGGGTGGTAGTTTAAGCGACTTCAGATACAATGCAACAGACAATGTTGCAAAAAAGCGACGATTTTTTTTTTTCTAATGGTCGTATTTGGGTGGTAAATTCATTTTTTTCCCTAAAATAAAAGTGTTCTGTTCTGTACCAGCCCATATACGTCCCACTGCAGGGCACGGGTCTCCTCTACAATAGAGAGTACGATTGAGAGTGGTTAGGCCTTATAGTCCACGAAGCTGGCTGAATGCGGGTTGGCGGACTTTATACACCCTAGAAATTCATACAAATCGCTATGGTATGGTTTACTCACGATGTTTCACCGTTATAGAGCGTGATGATTGACTATCAATACGTACATGATTCCGAAAAGTCAAAGGTGTACCCTGGGATTCAAACCCGCGACTACCGTGAACATGTTGACAACCGCGTTTAGTCTATTTACCAACAGGACGCAAATGATTTTAATGCAGTATAATAATAGAAGAAAAGAAAGAAAATATATCTTTTGTTATTACATATTATATTATGTAAAAATCTTGTGGTCTCACGGTTCCTGACAGGTTTTTTAACCAACTGCGCCATGTATTATTGTAGTTTACAATAGTTGTCAATAATACAACGTACATAATATATACATATATGTATAATACCTAGACTCATAATGATAATAATAAAAAAATCTACACAAAACAAGTTCACTGTTTACAATCATATTTGCCTTCATTACGTATGTTAATAGGTTCCAATGACGTGCTAATTGGGAATACATATTTAAACAGCTATACAATGTCTATCGTCATAATAAGGGAGCGATTTAAATGTGTATTAAATTTAAAAAAACATATTTAGACTGTCTCTGTGGCATAGTTCAACTACGGTATTATTATACGGATTACTATGTTGAGATCCTGGGTTCGAATCTCGAGTCGGGAAAAATGCTATTGCAACTTTCTATTTAGTATCACCCCCAAGTTAGAAATTTGTGCCTGATATTTCGATGGCTACTTATCACATCGTGGGACCTAGTAGCAAATCTGCCTAGCTCTTCCGGGAAAAAGGCGTGAGTTTATGCATGCTTGTATTTAAGTAGGTACATGTAAAAAAAGAGACCATTGATAACAAACACATTAAATTACAAAATAAGAAAAAAATATTACATAATTATCCGACATTCGCTCCACCAAATTCCTTAAGTTATCTTCATCACCAATTATTTCAAACACCTTATAATCTTTGTAACTTCTGTAAGTGTCAACACTGGCCGCGAGAAGGGACTCACTGAGAAGCAATACTAATGGAATTGTCAACAGCATTTTGGTTGACAATCACTACACAATTACGATCAACAGAGGCGCTCAACCGCTTATAAAATCCCGACCAAGATAATTGAAGTGTATGTAAATAACAATCTATACACGTGTATGTTTGTCATATAAAATTAATACGCGCGGGTGCTCTTTACCATCTACGTGATAAGCAGGTAAATATTATACTACGTTACTGCATTACTTGTTTAATTCATTTTTTATGTGTACATAAATAACTTTATCAATATTCAGTAGACTTAATACTTATTGTTAATTAATTAAAAATAAAAATGGTGTCAATCCTCATTCCATTCTATCTCATTACCAGGAATTCCTCTCAGTTTTATTTCGGACGGTAATGAGAGTGTATGGAACGTAATGAGAAAAAAATCAATACTTATTTGTTTTGAAATAATTTACTTTTGTTTTAATTTCTAACAATTATTTATATATATTTAGAGACTTCCGCATTATCTAGAATTAATAAAATTGTTGTTTCATTAATATTTCAGCAATGGCAAAATCTAAAAAAGCGATCAACAACGAAGAAATAATGGAAAAGGCTAAACTACATCAAAGAAAAATATATGCAGAAATAAAAAGAGACCCTGAAAAATATGTTCAACAAAAAGAGAAGGATAGATTACGATATATGAAAAGAAAATATATTTTTTTTTAATTAATTGAAGACATGACGCCACGCCAAAAGAGATCTCAATTGATATTGGTGCAATACATTATTCTATAATTAAAGCATTAAGTTAATTCAAAGACTGTATTTTGGAATATCTCATATTATGATTAATAAAGTTGATATTTTTTATATATTATATTATAGTACTAGAGCGGCCTGGCTCAGTTTCGCCCGGGTACAAATAGATTTCTGTTTAATAATACATATATACGTATTATACATATAAACCTTCCTCTTGAATCACTATTAAAAAACCGCATCAAAATCCGTTGCTTAGTTTTAAAGATTTAAGCATACAAAGGGACATAGGGACAGAGAAAGCGACTTTGTTTTAAACTATCTAGTGATAAGTACTTAAAGTCTGATTTTATGTTTCTAATAGTTTATACACAAATATATGCAAGTCAATGAAACTTTTGTTATTTTAAACATAATTTCATTTGTTACTAAATTGTTCAATCATATTATTGTATTGAGTACATATTTTGTTATTTTTCAATTAATAAACACAATACTAGTCACTTAAGGTCTTTTATTATTATTTAATTCAGTTTTAAAAATGCAAATTATTAAATTTAATCAATAATCGGTGGCTTATTTCAATACCGTCATCAATACTTTCATTACCGTAAACAGCCATTCTCATTACCGTTTTAAACAGTATTTTCAAACTTAATTTTCTGAAAAACTACGGAAGTTATGTATGTGGAAACCACATTATTGTATTATTATACATCCATACTATATGAATCAGGCATAAAAATACAATTTCATGATATTCTTTCCTGATTCAAAAAATCTGCTCAATTTCCACAAATTGTGAGAATTACCGCTGAACTGATTTTGATGAAACTTAGCACAGGGATAGCTGATACTCTGGGCTAATACATAGGCTACTTTTTACTCCCAAAAAATGTAGTGCTCGCGTGGGATAAGTAACGAATTAAAAAAATGATTTTCATCAAGGGGCAGAATGAGAATAAGGGATAGGAAGGGATATTGCGGGATGGGTTGGAAAAAGCAATATAGTCGACAGCGGGGGTCATATTGAGTTTTTAAATAAAAAATGCGCGAAATAATATGTGGTTGATGTGGACTGGTCTTTAAAACTATCTGCACGCGGGCGATGTCGGTCCGCGTCGCTATTTAAATATAGTTTAGCAGTGAATGAACTAAACTTTCTGTGTCTGACCAGAAACAGAGAATGCAAAAAAGCACCCTTTCTGTATATAAAATAAAACATATATATCTTCTCAATCATTTCTCATTTTTCGTTTCTCTTTTGTGTTTTTAGTTGCTAAATTAAATTTGACCGGCTTTGTGTTTTCTACTGTGGAATAGAGAATAGCTTATTTTGAATCTGCTGTTCTATTTCAATAATTGTTTTTTGATACTATTGTTATTCTATGTAAAAATCGCTCTTGAATATAACGTCTTTTGTTTTAAATCAGTTTATTCTCAATTCTATAATTTCATCACTAAAAGTGGTGGATTTCTGAACTTGTATAATCTCTAATAGCGACTATTTATGGCGTTCATATACGTCCATATTTTGTCAATATTATATTTCAGTTCTCTAAGACGCGACGTATTAATTTGTCAGGTAGTTATTTAAATGGAATGTTGTGAGTATGTTGGTAATACCATGTTAATGCATTCCATTTCAAATTAATTTAATTTCACAGAACATATCATCTAATAAATACATTGGTAAAATTATTTCAGTGTGATATAGTCCATATATTGATGACAGCCTCCGTGGCGCAGTTGGTTAGACGCCGCCTGTGAAACGAGAGGCCGCGGGTTCGATCCCCGCACCGAGAGAAATGTTTGTGCGGCCCACAAATATTTCTTCCGGGTCTGGGTGTTTGTGAGACCGAAAAGTCTCTCGTAGTTCCTGATACCCATGACACAAGACTCGATCTTAGTGTGGGGTCAGGACTATGTATGTGACTGTTGGGTGTTATTATTTTATTATTATTTTATATATTCATCAAAGAACGGACAACCAACAGGCAAAGCGGGTCTTGCAAATGTCAGGCCAGGGGCCCTACTATATTCATCGAACGAACGAACGAACGAACGAAGGACCCTACTATATTCAACGAAACGAAGTTCGAAACTTCGGACAAACGAAGTTTTTTATACGATACGAATGTATATATATAACGTACACCGTAACTATAAGTCTATGGTTACAACCATAAATCAATAACAAACATAAGTTTTATGTAGGTACATTCGTATCGTATATAAACTTTGATCATCCGAAGTTTCGAACTTCGTTTCGTTGAATATAGTAGGGTCCTTCGTTCGTTCGTTCGTTCGTTCGATGAATATAGTAGGGCCCTAGAGCACAATACTGTAACCATATTGAGTGTAATTGACTACGATCAATTATGTGCATTATTTTTCATACACACATATATACGAATAAAATAAAGCATTTCTATGAAAACAGTATTAAAATAGCTTGTAACATTATGCAAACATTAGTTTTTTTAAATTGAAGGAATCGAAGCGGGAACATTTTGCCGTCACTTTCGCAAGCACACACTGTAATGCATGTTAAGCCTAGTGACGTCACTAGTTTTGTATTGCATCCCGTTTCTTTTACTTTCTCCACATGATTTAAAACGTTTCTAACATACTCCATTGAAAATGGATTTCCAAATACTTTGTAAAATTTTGGATAAGAATCATCATCATCATCATCATCATATCAGCCACAGGAAGTCTACTGCTGAACATAGGCTTCCCCCAAGTATCTCCACAATAACCTGTTGGAAGCGGTCTGCATTCAGCGACTTTCTGCAACCTTAGCCAGATCGTACGTCCACTTTGTAGGCGGGTGTCCAACATTTCGCTTGCCTGTACGTGGCCTCCACTCGAGAACCTTTCGGCCCCAACGGCCATCGGTTCTAGGAGCTATGTGCCCGACCCACTGCCACTTCAACTTGCCAATCCTATGGGCTATGTCGGTAACCTTGGTTCTCCTACGGATCTCCTCATTTCTGATTCGATCTCGTAGGGAAACACCGAGCATAGCCCGCTCCATGGCTCGTTGATTGACTTTGAGCCCTTGGATGTGAATACCTTTTGATAAAAACAATCTATCAAACTTTTTGAAATAATCTTTATATAATATATCTATATATAACTATCGAATTTAAGCTTATAATTTATTCTTATCCATTTTTTTTTAAATTATTTTTCTGAGCATTTTTGTAAATATTTATTTTCTCTCCAACCCGAATCTTTCTAATCCATTTTTTAAATTAATTTCCATGAATTTTTTGGAAATTTTATTAAAATTTCTCCAACTTAAACCGCAGCCAGTACATTCCCACACTTTGTAATCTAGGTGTTCTGCACAATTTCCGTGCGTTGTGACAGCACGGTAAATGTTATCTCATCTGCTGTCCATATTGTATTCAAACACGCCTCGCAATATCAGCAGCGGTGTAGGCGAAAATTAAAAAAAAAGCATATTTTTGCTCTAGTTTTGAAAAGGGAAAATTTTATAAAGTTTTATAGTTCGTGAAAGGCTTTTTGTTGTAAATAAAATTTATTATTTCGTATTCAATTCAATGTCTATCAATCTTTTTATTTTTTACTAGCTGTACCCGCGACTTCGCCCGCCTGGAACTTAACAAAAACATAATTTTTCTTAAATAAAATATTTTTTCTAAAATAAATGTAGCCTAAGTTACTCCTTATTATATCAGCTACCTGACAATAAAAGTCCCGTCAAAATCGATCTCGCTATTTCAGAGATTAGCCGTAACAAACAGACAGACAGATAGACAAAAAAATTCTAAGGTCATTTTCGTTATAGGTATGGTGTAGGTACATAACGATAAGTAGTTGGACTTTTTTTTTTATTTTCACTTTACAAACAGACACTTCAAATTTATTTATATGTATAGATAAAATAAAGATTGTCGCTAACATCCAATATGATATTAGATGTTATTTTTAAATTATTATTGGTACTAAAATAGCTATAGTATCAGAAGGCGTGTTTTAAAAGAAAAACTTCTCCACTACAACTTATGAAGAAGATACTTGATCTTCACGACATAGTAAACCATGAGAAGAATAAACTTAAAATTAGTTCTTTGTTTGAACTGGAACACTGCCGTAGTTTTTTTATTGCGTAAATATGCACTCTCAATCGTACTCTCGATTGTAGAGGAGGCCCGTGCCCTGCAGTGGGACGTATATGGGCTGATACAGATAAAGAGGTCCGGCATACGACCAAACACGTCACCTGATTTTAAGTGATCATTGCCACCCATGAACATCCACAAAGCTTGACTCATGGCTGTGTTGCCACTTGCCAGCCCATTAAATAGGGAGGAGAGCGGGAAGGACAAAGAATCGAAAGAGGAAAGGATATTATGCTTTTGGCAATCTCTCACCGAACGTAAGGCGATAGCTTTCGTATTATAAGTTTTTTTTTATTGAATGGCGAGACGAGCCTGCTGTTCGCCTAATGGTAAGTGATACGACCGTTCATGAACAGTAGCAAAACCAAACAACACCTTCAATTACAAAGCAATGCTTGGCATTCCACTGCGCTCGCCATCCTGAGACATAAGCTGTAAAGTCTCAATATTATGTCTAGTAGTTACTCTGGCTACAATGTCCTGCAATCCGAAACACAACCACTCCATTTAAACAGTATTAAAAAATAAAACAACAATTTTATTATCGAGACTGTTCAAATCTCAATAAATCAAATGATCACAGCTACATTTAAAGTTTCAAACACTCAACAAAAACCCACCTTTCCATTAACAATACAAGATTTATAATGTGCATAATGGACTTTTAAGAACTTCAAAGTTGATAAATTTATAAGTGAAAAACAATTTCTCCTTCAAAGTTTTGGTAATATTAAGTTATCAAAACACTTTTAGTGTTTAGGTACGCTGAATGTCTTCTTGTAGGGTTAAAATTGTTTTATTTTTATTAAACTTTCTATCCCGCCTACATATCCAATAAGTCTTGTGAATTAGGATTGTCGACTTTATAATAATCCCTGAGGCCCCTCTTTTTATTTTCTAGTCCTCACTTTTCCTGACATAAACTTCATTTCTCTCGATGTATACGAGGAATATCAAGACTGCTACCGAAAACGAGCGAAGGTGGTAGTTTTAATGACTTCAGACACAAAATTGGGAACTACAAATTAATATATATATATATTAGCATATATTAGTATATATATATATATATAGCTATGTTATTCATGATATAAATAACAAGCATTTAATAGTATTAGTATGCCCAATATAATATAATATGAAGAGAGAAAATTGTTTCTAATATTCCGACAACGGTATGACAAAAACTCAGTCGGACGCCAAAACATCGTGGACAATCTGTAATAAATAATCTAATACCAACAGTATCAGGTATAAAATTAATCGAGTAAACTATACAATATGAAACTACCCTTCAACAAACATGCCTCATGGAAAATATGCATTTGTTATGAGAGGAAGCAATTTGCCGCGCTCGCGTAATATGAATCTTTTTTCACAGCGAGGCACCCAACTTATCTGCGGATTAAATTAAATATACAGAATAACTATGGATTTAACCGCGGTTTTAATCAAACTTGTTAATACGTACTGTATTAAACGTATTTACTTTGCTTGATCCTGACATATTACTTTCGCTTCATCCACTTTCAATTTCTACGTGCAATCTCGGTTCAGGTTACTTTTGACCTGATCCTTGTTGAGGGTATCACCAATTTGTATGGCGTTCGGTTCGGTGAAGTCGACCCCTACCGACTCTTCCAAAGTATAAACTTATTAATATTATCCGCAAAATTATGTTTTACTTTGAGTTTTTTATTGGTAAGGCATTGCACTATCAATTATGCAATCGAGTAGCAGATTTTAATTAAGATACTATACTATAAGATAGTAAGATAATACAATGGTGACATTACATCGGTCTCTGTATCAGCCCATATACGTCCCAGTGCAGGGCACGGGCCTCCTCTACAATCAAAAGTACGATTGAGAGTGGTTAGGCCATATAGTCCACCACGCTGGCCTAGTGTGGGTTGACGGACTTACCTACATGGAAACAAATATAACAAAGATTGAATATGAAAAGCAACGGACTTACCTGAGTCACTATATCTTTGAATTAAAGAAAAAAAAAACACATGTTACCTTGATAAAGGACATATTTAATAAACAATTATTATGTTATTTTATTCATGTATCTTTTTATTTCACTTCCATGGATCTCTTGTGAGACAGCGGTACCACCCCGGACGAGCCTGTCCTTTCATACCAAGTCATAACTAATAACAATGTGACTACCACAAGAACACAAAATTGAGAAAAAAAATAATACATAAAAATATTTCGCCCAACGTGGGGCTCGAACCCACGACCCTGAGATTAAGAGTCTCATGCTCTGCCGACTGAGCTAGCCGGGCTGTTAGCATCCCTACTGCATATATCGGATCGGTTGATTTTACGTTCTGATTGTTTTCTCTCTCGGATGTTTAGAATATGAAGTAATAATATTTTATTCAGTTTAGTTTCATTCTTAGCCGGGTAAACTCTTCCTAGAAGTATAATTATAAATGTAGATACAATGAGAGAGGACCGTATGACAACATGAAGGCCACTCCTTACAATACACATTAGATTTTTCTATTCATTATCAGCCCGGAGTCAGGAATTTGTGCCTGATGTGATGTGATGTGAACACAAAGCAAAATGTAAGTGTCCTGTCAGCACCTCTACCGACCCCTTCTGAGAAAAAGGTTTATGTATGTATGTATATCAATCCTATCCTAAGATAGCCAATTTGTTGTGAAAGCACTGTAATTATGATAATGTTTGTAGAACATACTTTTTCGTGCCACCATCAAGAAAAATAATCCACATAAAGCGACGGTTTTGCTGTCCTAATACGCTTGGTGAGAGACATTGACGAAGCCCAATACTCGATATCTGTTGTTACAGTAAATAAAACCGGTACACAACAGTGCACTTACACTGCTATTTGGCGGGAATTACACCTTCGTTTACACCTATATTCTAGTTTAAATTCACGAACAGTTCAATAAATTAAACACTTAGTCGAGAGTAAAAGAAAATCTTGTGAAATAAATTTTCGAAGACCGACTAGTAGCTGGGATATATTAATTTATTATTACTACTTGCATGTTAAGTTGTGACTATTACTCCACTGGATTTAAGGAAGTAAATGCTGATAGTAATTTTACTGTATTAAGTTGTTTAATTGCAATGAACGGAAAGACAGGCATGCCGTTGGCCTGATGGTAAACGATACGACCGCTCGTGCACAGTAGCAAAACCAAACAGCACTATGAATTACAAAGCAACGTTTAGCATTCCATTGGGCTCACCTTTATGAGTCATAAGATGTTAAGTTTCAATATTTCCAGTAGTTACTCTGGCTAAAAAACATACCGTTATAGCTACACTTGAATAATAAATCAACAAACAAGATAGGTGTCCTAGTCATTGGTCTGGTTCAAAATATTTAACATATTTTTGTTCAATATTTTTTTTATATGGTTTTCGACTTACTCAAATATTATTAATTCGAAAGCAATGAGAAATAAAAGCAATCTTACAAATAAAAAATATATGCCGCAAATAAACCCAGTCTGCGCAACTTGTTAATAAAATAAAAATGATTGACCCTCGCACTAAAGAAAGGAAACTTTTACATACTTAATAAGTTGAAACACTTCGAACACAAGTAATTTTACTTAAGGAGAATATACTTTAAAGTTTTAAGGCATAACATTTTTCGCTGAAACAGGACGTGACTCCCACGGGGGACATTCGATTCAAACAACTTATGCATAAACTTTCTGAAACTCAGGTGTCCGTGACTTCGACAAGTACATTTGTACAAACTATTTTGAAAGTAGGTCTTAACTTAGGATTTGTCTTATGACCTGTATAATATTTATTTATTGTCCTTTGTTCGGTCTTTTCGGTCCTTTGATCTGATTATAATATATCGCTGTCTTTTTTTTTTTTTTATTACATTGAGTGGCGAGACGAGCAAGCCGTTCGCCTGATGGTAAGCGATACGACCGCTCATAAACAGTAGCAACATTCCACTGCGCTCGCCATCCTGAGACATAAGATGTTGAGTCTCAATATGTCCAGTAGTTGCTCTGGCTACAACGTCCTTCAATCCGAAACACAACAGTGCATTTAAGCACTGTTGTTTCACGGGAGAAATAGACATTGCGGTGGTACCTACCCAGATGGCCTCTTACATATGAGAGACCTACCACCAGTAATGTCTTTATCGTCTTCCGTCTTAGTAAATCAATTCTGAACATTGACAATATTTGACAGCCCCCATGGCGCAGGCGGTTAGACGTCGCCTGTGAAACGAGAGGCCGAGAAATATTATGGACTAAAACGTCAGTTTTTTCAAAAATCTGATTAAAGATAAACCTACTGTCTACGTTTATTTCTAAACCAAATATTTTGAGGGTAGAAACAAAATGAGAAATCCTAATTGACCTCTTGTTACAAACAAAATCTGTTTAATTATCTTCAAATTGCTTTCATTACAAACTTGATAAAATCTACAAGTAACAAACTATTCTTATAATTGTAGGTCTCCTTCAAATGAAATTGCCTCCGATATAATCAAATTAGGCGCACAAATGTGTTTTGCTTTAAATGTATTATAGCGGGTAATTCGATGAATTAACAAATTTATTGTTGAATGTATATTTTGTTGGTAAACATATTAAATTAATAATAACAATTACATGTCTATATATATTTTAAAGAGGAAAGATTGGATTGTTTTTTTTTTGCATTCAATAGACTGTAAAACGATTGAGTCGATTTAAAAAGTATTTTACCGTTAGAATCCCATACTTTCCCTGACGAACAAAGGTTAAATAGCATATTTTAAAAAACTGTATACCCGCGCGCAGCCGGGCCGGGACGCTACTGAACTTTATATTTGTACGAAAATTACGTTCCCCTGCAATTAAAGCAAGAATAATATTTACTTGCTTTAACCCGCAAATCAATAATAAAGATAAATTATTAGAAGGATATATTAAGGGTTTAATATAAGATTTAAGAAAAAAAAACAAAGACTTTTACAGCCAGAGAAGCCAACTTAAGTACCAGGAATCAAATCGTTATTACAGTTATACATAAAGGGGACCTATAGCCAGAGCTGTTTAATTTTGATTTCATTTATAGGTATGGCCAAAAACGCCCGGATTCCCGGAAATTTTGCCTAGTCTCTACAAGGTCCGTGTAGTATATAACTCCAGATGATACATTCCTGAAGAATCGGCGAAATTCAATGCTTAGTGTCATTAAAATGCGTGCCACTGTTGATCCTGGCTTACAGGAGTTGCAGTGGTGAGTGTGAGCGCAGGACAGTCTCCATGTGCAGTTAAATAGTGATAAATGAAAACTTTGTTGCATGCCCAATGAACTGTAAAACAACACAACGGAAACGCAACAAAATGGCGCAGAAATAGATGACGGGACGAGTTGGATAGGTGGCACAGAGACTGGCAGATCGAGCCCTGAACTGGAATGAATGGAAGGTAGGGAGGCATTTGCTTTACAGAGGGACAGCGCAGGCTGATGTATTTATGTACATACCACAAATTATTAGACACAAAAAATCAAAAACTCATAAAGACGTGTAACAAATGGCGGTCTTATCTCAATTAGAAACTTCCAAACAACGGACCGGCAGTACGAAAGAAATGGGTGACAATTGGTGGCCTTCTTTACAGTATTAACAAGCAACAGCAATACTCAACGTCAAATTCACTTCTACAATCCACAAAACCTTTGAGATTTTAATTCAACAACAGAACCCGTCCCAGTATCTCATTGTCCCATTTTATTTCCCTTACAAATCGATGCAGTGGTTTGGGTTGCGATCCGACTTTAGATATCTATGCTAATGCACCAAAAAGTATTCATGAGGTCGCCCAAACCGAAACAGTATGTACCAAGCTCATCTGATTCAGATAACTGGCTTACGGGATACGGGACGGAAGAGATAGTGCACATAAGACCTTCAACCACTAAACTGTTGGCTTTGGGAGTTCCGTTTGTTTTGTATACGGTTTTATCTGCACTAGAGGTATTAGCGTGGTCTAAATTTAGTCTTTATTAGTCAAAAACTTTCTCGATAGCGTAGTTGTACTATGGTACGGTTATATAGCTGAATGCCTCGGGTTCGTGTCCCGGGTTGGTAAAGTGATACTGGACTTTTCTATTCATTATCAGCCTGGAATCAGGATCTGCCGGAGAATCCGCGTAAGCACAGACATTGTTATCTTTATGGGATAGAATCCGAGGCCTCTCGTTTTGAGAAACACCAAGTTTGCAACCAGATTTGTCCAATTAAATAATATTTGAGGCATGAATATAATTGCTATTGTTAGATATAAGACACTTTTAGTTCCAACTTCCAAGACAGTAAATATTGAAGTATGGAACAAGGAGAAGAAAAATAACTAAGAAGTTACAATCGATGTATCAAGTATTGACGTAGTTTACTACGCTTGCTTTATAATTTAAGCAGCACTCATGGTTTTAATGGCTTTGTTCGAAGTTTGTTATGGAATGTTCCAGAACTCACACAACTCAGCAACTTTGAACTTCTCCGTCAATAGTGAAATATAATGTATCTTTTTTTTATTGCCACGATAAAAATGGCGATAATGCACCTGATGTTTAACTCAATCCAGATAATATGTTGTTAGTAATAAATAGTTCCAAATGACACTTGCATACTACACACTTTTATTCTGTGTCTGTGACTAATAAATAATTATCTTTTTTCTTCTTTCCATAAGCACCAACGGGTGGGGCATTTCTCACCGGACTGCATAAAGCGGTCTTAATTCTATTGAGTTATGCCGTAGCGGTTATACAAACGATGAAGTCGATGAGTGAAGCTGCCACTAGCCCGTCAAAACAATGTCGACAACATTTGCCGGCGGCTTTGTTGTGTATTGCGTTTTAAGAGAGACTGAACACAATCCACACCCCGAACACATACTTTAAAAAATGTAAAATTTAAACTAATCCAGTCTTAAAATCCGTCTCCTCCGCCTGCGAAATGAGAGGCCGCGGGTTCGATCCCCGGCACCGAGAGAAATGTCTGTGCGGTTTACAAATATTTCTTTCGGGTCTGGGTGTTCGTGAGACGGAAAAGTCTCTCGTTGTTCCTGATACTCACGACACAAGACTCGGTGTTAGTGTGGGGTCAGGACTATGTATGTGACTGCTGGCTGCTATTTATATTATTTATTTAAAATATTTGTAGATCAAACGAGTCTTCAAACAGTAAGGCATATAACAACTGGGTTTCTTTTATTCCCCACATCCTCATCTAAAGTCACTCACTTTATAACCAAAACGAAGCTCCAATTAGTGACCCAGTGCGCAAGCGTGCCATTCAAACGTTTTACGTAAAAAAATAAAAATGGCCAAGTGTGAGTGGGGCTCGCGCAACGAGGGTTCAGTAGAATACAATACCTACTACTAAGAGTGTGTGTATGTGTGTGTGTGAGACTGAAAGTTGCGTGTGTGATGGCAGAAAATGTTTCCTTTTAGCCGTAATGTTTTGGAATAACATTTGGTTTTATTTCCATACCCGTATTATAATACCTTCATCATTCAGATCAGAAAGGCAGTGAATCTTCATCTCCCACGGTCTTGAGCTGCCTGCTTGATGTCGCTTCAAGACCTTCCGACACTTTTGAATTCGTCGATTACAGTGCGAGGTTTGTTTAGGACGGCAACGCTTACGCTTTTCTTGGGGAATCCAATCCATTGCCTGTTTATATATGGTTTGCACCTCTTCAAAGGGAGTGGCCAATCTATTTTCAATTATAATACCTTAGTTCTTGCCAAATATGATTCTGGGTAAATGAGAAATGCGTAAAAGGGTTTGGATGGGATTGATGTGTCCGTTATTATTTATTTTTATTGCACAATTCCGGCATACGAATAAACGTTTCATCTGAGAGTTATTAATTAATGTCACCAACAAATAAATGTAACAAGTGGTAACAACAATAACAAAATAGGAAGTCAAGGACAGGCCGGGCCTCAGGTCTCCTCCATTTTTGTTACGTAACCCTAAAAATGAAGTGCCGTAAAAAATCGTCACGAGCCAATTTTGCAGCGATGTTGACTACATCCCCAGCGTGAAATAAAGCCGGCAGAGTGTTTTCGCCGAAAAAAGTCGACCCGTGACATGGGTGCACGGGTGTACTGGGTCATTATCCACAATTTGCGAGTTTTTACGTCGCCTTGTAACTAAAACGTCTTGAAAGCGTGGTTAGGTGTCGAGTTGATATATGCCATCAGCCTGTAAGAAAGCTTAGTTTTTAAGGTTTTAAAAAAGAATGTAAATCTATTAAATCTCACAAGAGTGGTACATTTAAAAGGCATTTTTTAAGAAATTAAGAATGAAGGATGCATTTATTTGTTACAACACTTACAAACAATGGTTTACAGCTTTAAGTAATTGAAAAAGAGTGATAGAGCCATGTTGTTGGCAGTCGTGAATCATGAATGGGCAGTCTTATCCGGGGCGGTAATACGACCCCACAGTTAATCGACGTGATGCGACAGCGTCGCTATAGGGCGGATGAAATGGGGTATATGAGGGTAACATTGCATGCCTTGAACACATGGAACAGAGTGAGACGGGACAAGATGGGATCTAAAAGGATGGAACGGGAAAATTTGTATAAAGAACTACAGTTACGTTTAGATAAAATATAGAACAGTACGCGATATAATAACGATCTGGACTGGACTTAAAAAATATTTCCACCCGGGCGTATCCGGGTTGGGCCGCTAGTGACCTATAAAAATTTGACAAGCGTACAAGCATTATCCCGGGTCATGTTAAGCGGTTATGGTTCCCTAAAGACACATGCGTCATAAAAACTAATTTACTTCCTTTTTGGAATATCTGATGGCGGCGGAGTTACTAAAACAGAAATATGTTATAAATTCAGATCGAAAATTAGAGAACGCTTTTTGAAATATTTATTATAATATTTATTGGATACAAAAATAATAACAATCTACAGAAACAAAAACAAAAAAATTAAAAATGGCGTTGATATATCTGAAAGCAATGTCTTACAGACAACCATGGGATGTATTTAAAAAAAGGAGAAAGTGAGGGTAGAGTAAAAAATAAAGAATAAAAGCTAAATACTCCTAATGATGATAATACTTGAAATATATAGCACTAGGTAATTAATAATGACTTTCTATACAGATCAAAAATGTATAGAAACTTGTATACTTCCAAGGTATAGATTTCACAGCTTGCAGATACCTATAAATATAATATAATAGATAAGAAAATGACTGTACTAATTCGCGTTGGAACAGCTCGTAGAATAGCTCTTTACAATATGGTATCGGACAGGCAGCAAATCATAAAAATATTATGTAATATAATTATTCTGCAATATAGTTTACAGGTAATGACGTATGGACCCCACGTTAGTATGGGATAAGGGCCAACAGAATAACGCTGTCTTAGCTCATAGCTCATTCATTACAATCATTGTGAGACCGAAAAATCTCTCGTAGTTTCCGATACCCACGACACAAGACTCGATCTTAGTGTGGGGTCAGGACTATTTATGTGACTGTTGGGTGTTATTTATTTATTTATTTATCATTATTGATTACTATAAAAATATCACTACGCGTTACGCTTCCATGTAATTTTCTTTCGCAGTATCCGGGGAGTTGTTCGTCATCCAAGTCTTTTCAAGTATTAACGTAAAGTATGCTCGAAGTATAACAATTCCTGGCAAAAACGCATTGTACTCGGTACTCAGTTGTTAACTTCGCATAAGTTATTCAAGAATGAAGAGGTCGCTACACGCTGAAGATGCAGTTCTATTTATTCTTGCGAGACAACGAAGATTTGTTCCACTGCAAAGATTCTGTGCATTCGTGACATAACTGTTTTAATAAAATAAACTGTGACTTGTGTTTGTATTTTTGAAGGTGTTTTTGGAAGGAAACGTTTTGATAAAGTCAGCATAAAGAGATATACCTACCCAATGGTATTGATGGCTGTATATTTTTCACCCGGGTTTGTGTCAACTTTTCTTGCAATAAGTTAGTCGCCGACTGTGAAACGATAGACTGCAGGTTCGATCGAAGTATTTGCATGGGGTCTGAGTGTTTGTGGGACAATAAAGTCCCTCGTAGTTGCTGATACACACGATAAAACACTTAATTGATTTGAATGTAGTGTTATTAATATGTATGAGACTGTTGGGACGATTCTATGATTTAACTATCTTAAATAGTGTCAACATTTTGAAAGTATTAAGATAATTTTCTGGAATTATAAAGATTACCACTAAAATAATCTTAGGCTTACAAACTCAGCAAAGAGTAGGTGTTAATAGTGAAAACACTGCATGGCCCTTCAGAATTATAGACATGTACTTAAGATTTCAAATAAATCTAAATAATTAAAAATTACCATGATACTAAATAATTAATTTGCTAATAAATCTAACATTGTAGCCAAAGTCCAAGTAACTACTGGGTATATTAAGATTTAACATCTTATGTCTCAGGTTGGCGAGCACAGTGCCAATGATTGCTTTGTTTGGTTTTGCTACTGTCCATGAGTTGTCGACTCATTTTAAATTATCAAGATAATGGTATGCTTGTCTCGCCATTCATTGCAATAAAAAAACATAATTACATCTACAACCCAAATCTTTATTGATTTGGATACGACCTCAAAACTTCCTGAAATATTAAGGGCGACCGTAAAAATCTATTTAAGACAAACGAACCGTAAAAACTGTTTTATATTTAATGGGTTGTAAAAAGGATATTGTTACAAATTTTATTATTTTTTTATCAAACTAAATACATACATACGTACATAAACTCACACGTTTTTCCCAGGAGGGGTAGGCAGAGGTGCCAGGACACCCACAGTTCACCTTGTATGTTTCGTCCCACAATGTGATAGATGGGGAGCCTGCCGCCATATCGGGCACAAATTCTTGACTCTGGTCTGATAATGAATAGAAAAATCCAATATCACTTTGCCTAACCTGGGATTCGAACCGGAGACCGTAGACGCCACTGAGGCAAACTAAATGGAATAGCTATTATTGAATCACAAGAAACAGTTCTATTAGTCTAAGATCCCGCCATACATCGACCTTCACCGAGATGTTTATTTGATGAAACCTATTTTATATGCAATTTAATATGTCAATAAATATATTGTATATGGGTTGCCTTGCAAATTTCAGTCCAGAATACGATTAATTAATTATTAAAATAAAAAAAATTTTTTTACACATTTCACCTGTTTGATTATTAAACAAATTCTATACCATTCATTTAATTTCCATTCAATAATCAGACCGGCGCAAAATGCTAGTAGCGATTTACCTGTTTATACCTGGCAACCTGAGGGTTGTGACCGGAAAAAAATAGGCAACCTAACGTTTACATATTCTATGGGTTTCATACTTTCGATTGGTATAGAATTTGTTTAATAATCAAACAGGTGAAATGTGTAAAAAATATTTTTTTTTTAATAATTAATTAATCGTATTCTGGACTGAAATTTGCAAGGCAACCCATATACAATATATTTATTGACATATTAAATTGCATATAAAATAGGTTTCATCAAATAAACATCTCGGTGAAGGTCGATGTATGGCGGGATCCTATACTATATTGAATTTTCATGAATTGGTCTGGACGTGACATTGAATAACAATTTCAAAATTGGACGATTGTTACAAAATTTTTCTGTTATTATTATATTCGTTATAGTTTTAAAAGGGTATAATTGAGATTTATTTATGGTTCAATACGAAAATAGAGCATTTTATAGAAGCAACGTATACAATGAGAATCGTGAGTTTTTCAATTCCCCGATGGGGAAATTCACTTTAAGTTGGTATTTACTTTTATACAATATAATATGCTTAGGCCTTGCCTGACTTGACCATTTGTTCATAAATTAATCATCTGTCAGGTTTGTAGCTTCAAAAATCTCACGTGACTATAATCTCGCTCCTTACTTGGTACGGAAATAAGTTCTACTAACTGTGGGATTACATATCAGCCTGTAAATACACCCAACAGTCACATACATAGTCCGGACACAACATTAAGACAAATTAAGTCTTGCATGGTGGGTATCGGAAACCACGAGAAAATTTTCGGTCTCACAAACAAATATATGTGGATCGCACAAACATTTGTCTTGGTGCGGGGATCGAACCTGCGGCCTCTCGTTTCGCAGTCGGCGTCTAACCAACTGCGCCACGGAGATTGTCTGTCTTCTATGCCTGGGCTATTCCTAGCTGGCCATCTACCCATATAGACGTGAGGATACGTATTATGTAATTGCCGCATTGAGATTACTGCGCGTCAGGAGATTAAAAACCCAAGCTACTCAATGACAACCGATAGGTAATTACGCAGTGTTTAATAATTACAAGATATGAGTAATGTTGCTTCTGTGTACAGACAGACGTGACCCTTGGCATCAGGCAAACGATCTGCACGTTTTGGCACTCTCAATTTTTTTTTATTGCAGTGAACGGCGAGACGAGTATGCCTTTCACCTGATGGTAAGCGATACGACTGCCCATGGATCTATTAAGCCGATTCGGCTGGAGGCATTCAAGAAAACATTAGGCCTTTTTTGGAAAAGTTTAGGAACGCGTGTTGCGCCTCACAGGTTGTTACGAACTAACTGACTGCTTCAGAATATGCTAGGCAAGATAGCAAAAGTAAGCGATATCATATACAGGTTAGGGATATATTAAATAGAAGAACCAAATAACACAATTAATTAAAAGCAACGTTTGGCAATCAATGAGGATGAGATGTTAAATCTCAATATGTTCAGTAGTAGCTTTGGCTAAACTGTCATTCAAATCGGAACAAAACAGTGTATTTACACTGCTGTTTGGCGGAAGAACACATTGCGGTGCACCTGCCCATGTGGCTTCTCACATATAAGAGACCCACCAGTATCGAAAAACACTAGAAGACAGACCATTCCATTTTATTCAATGTTCCTTCGCCAAGATAATGTGACAAGCTATCGAACGACCATTTTCAAAATATGAATATTTCTCGGTGGCTTCTTGAACTTCGAATATTTATCCCAAGGGATCGGTATTTTCTCGGTATAGAAGTATGTTCCATTTTATTCCATCATATGGCAAACTACGTGCAATTTTGCAAAAAGAGCTGCTTTGTGGTGTGACTGCAGGGCCCCCGTAAGGGCTACTGGCGCCTGTGTGCGAATAAAGATTTTGGCGCCCGCCGCCCCTTAAGTAATTTTGAATGATCTTGTTTTTTTGATGGTAGGTAGGTGCTTCAAATAAAGCAAAGAACTGGACTTTAAAAGTCATATCATAAACAGTAGCAAAATCAAACAACACCTTGAATTACAAAGCAATGCCTGGTATTCCACTGCGCTCGCCATCCTCAGACATAAGATGTTAAGTCTCAATATGTCCAGTAGTTACTCTGGCTACAATGCCCTTCAATCCGAAACACAACAGTGCATTTACACTGCTGTTTCACGGGAGAAATAGACATTGCGGTGGTACCCACCCAGGCAGCCTCTCACATATGAGAGACCTAACACCAGTAAGACCTCTTAAAAAAACTGTATATTATTATAGACTAAGAGCCCGTGGCCGCCAGACCTTCCTAATTTTATAAAACCTGAAAGTTTGTGTGCGCATGCCTCTGACATAGGCATCACACGATTAGCTATTATGAAGTTCCGATCGTGGTTGCTTTGGAAGTTATGAGCTTTAATGTTTCTGGCAAGATGAAAGAACCATCAAAAGTGTCTGTATACCAAGGAAATATTTGTTTATAGTTGCCTTAATAACATATATCAAATTTAGCTTTTATACTATAACGCTGACAAAATTAAATTATGTTAAAGTTTGAAGATAGCGTAATATTTAATAACGTAATTTTGCCGGTGTTATAGAATAAAAGCTGAATTTTATACATGTTATTAAGGCAACTATAAAAAAATATTTCCTTGGTATACAGACACTTTAGATGGTTCTTTCATCTTGCCAGAAACATTAAAGCTCATAACTTCCAAAGCAATCACGATCGGAACTTCATAATAGCTGATCGTGTGATGCCTATGTCAGAGGCAAGCGCACACAAACTTTCAGGTTTTATAAAATTAGGAAGGTCTGGCGGCCACGGGCTCTTGATCTATTAGTGTTTTGTTCAGAATCGTGATTAGAATCGATTCTACTATTAAAAAATAGGGGTCAAATATGAATCAAAATAATATTCGTAATTCTTTTATAATCAAAATAAGTTGGCGTGTCTGAGGTTTCGCGCTTTTTTATTAACACGTATAAAAGTACTAATTTCTAATTATACTAAAATATTTTATAAATATGTAGATATCTTAATAACAAATATCTAGGTAACTTCGTTATAAAATCAAAAATGATATCTAGGAACAATAGAAAAATTAAAAAATAGCTGTTGTAGTAGCTACTACAATACTCTTGCTACTGTAGTGATATTTTCCGAGACTTTGCTGTTGCAAATTCGTAAATTACATCGCTGAAATGTATACCATCAAAAATGTCTTGTTCAATGGCTAATATTGCTAGCCCAGACAATCTTTCTTGAAGCATTGAATCTCCTAAACAAGTTTTTACTTTGAAAAAGATCGCTCGCCAGAAGCTACAAATACAGGCTGTGTCAGAAGAATTCTTAGTGAAATGCTTTCATTTGGAAGGGTGGAGGTTAAATTATTTTCAAATATATATTGTAAAATACTTAAAGGGTCACGGTGAGTATAATCAGGTAATGAAAATAACTTCAACGCTTTAATTTCATTAAACAAATAATTGGAGTCTATATCCTTCCTGATCTGTCAGTCGTCCTTCAAGAACAGAACAACGTTTTAAAATACCGCTGTCACTGAATTTGAATGTGTCGCTAAAAAATCCGAAGATATTATCATACTCATTTAATAATTCAAATTGGTTTTTTAGGGAGCTTAAAGTTTGATCTATAATTTTTAAGAAAAAACTAATTTTAAAGGCGGTTTTTGGATCATGAAGGGTCTCATCTCGGTGTTCACAGTCAAACAGTTTTGGTTTGAACTTCCTCGTGACCGTTGGTAACGGTGGAAAGTCTTCTTAAATTTCGAGTGAGGATGCTACTTCTTTCGCTTGTAAAATATTTTTTTGAAATAGTTGTTCAGATTTATATTGCTGGAAGTGATCAACTAAACTTTATAGGTAGGTTTGGCATACTTTAATATATAAATGTAGCATTTTGAATTTGTTTGCTGACAATATTTATATGATGCTGGTACTTCACATGGCTATTTGTATTTGTGTATTTGGCATATTTGGCAAATAATTACCATGTGTAGTCAGTTTAATTGACAAAGGGTGGCCTTATTTGCCTATTTGACAAACAAGTCCAATAACAAATACGCGTTACCGTTCGCTTGTCGGTTTTTTGAGGCACATCAAAAGGAATAAATAGACAAATACGCAAACAAACAGTCTTTGCTATATTGAATATTCAGAAACACATTGGCCATATTCAGAAGCGCACGTGCCATAGTCCTGTACGGACGTCTTGTATTTTTGTATTGGTTCGATTTTTATGCATAGTCAGCATCCACCAGCGCCTTGCTCTCCATGGTTTTTCAATACCTTGTGTTTTCTGACACGTAGCATGTAATAGTAGCATGTATTTAAATAATAAAATCCGCTGCAAGCTGAAACACGTCCATAGTATTGGAAACACCCTAGCTATCTGATGCCAAATGTTTGTGTGTTTGTTATTTGTCTGCTAAGTATGGATGGTCATATTTGCCTCTATTTGCATGTTTGCCTAAATGTCATATATTTTTCCAAATGCGACAAACACCCAATAGCAAATACAAACAGCCATGTGAAGTGCCAGCATGAAATAAAACGTCATGCCAAATAATAATTCCACAAATAAAATGAAAATTAACTGGTCGGTTAATTTATAGCATTTTACATGTGATTCTTTAAATTGATATAACTTTTTTATTTTTGAACCGATTGAAATGAAACCACTAAAAAACAAAAAATAATCAAATAATAAGTACCACTGCAAAGCCAAAAAAAAATAATTTATTTCATTGTCTTGCGCATGTTGATTAATTTGCTTAATGACTTGACTAGCCAACAAATCAAAATATATGCGTAACATATTGAAGGCGGGCCGCTAAGTAGGTACTGAAATCACTAAAATCAGTTAAAAGCTGACGAAGATATTAGTATTTACGTGTATTTTAATTTTATCACCTACCCTTCCTCATCCCTACCCCTTTTCCCCTCTTTCACTGTAACTTAACTTTTATAACGAACCTAATGCAAAAAAACCATTGGAATCCTACGTAATTTTGAGAAGTTCCCCTCTCTAGGTCCGAAGATATTCATCAGATCTTCGCCATATTTTTATGGGACCAAATGACAAGCACCAGCTTTCAATAAAAGAAAATAATGGTCGAAATCGGTTTACACAGTTGAGAGAAATGAGGTAACAAACATAAAAAAGCAACATACAGTCGAATTGAGAACCTCATCCTTTTCTTGAAGACGGTTAACAAATACTTTATTAATGTTAAGTGGAGCTCTAAAGTTTATTCTCATATATCTTCTATGTCTGACATCGACCGGTTACGATTTTATTATATGAATTGATTATTTTTGTAATTTTTTTGGCAAACTTTTTTTTGGGCCCTTGATTTTGGCGCCCCTAAAGTATGGCGCCCGTGTTCATTGCACACTTTGCACATATGGTAGCGGGGGCCCTGTGTGACTGTGTGTGTTTGCCAGCTCCTAAAGGTCTGAACTAATTTTAATTTGATTTTCGGAAATGGTTATTGTCTGCTGGTGTTTATAAAATTATATTATATTCCATAGAAAATTACGTTAAAATCCTTAAAGTAAACAGGTTTCCATGGGACATTTCTTTGTCTGGTAACATGACCGATTATTTTTAAATGCATACATATTATATTATTGCTCATATTTAGCAGTGGATTATCTATCGCTTAAACATATTGATGTCATAATAACTTTGAAAAATGGTCGGTGTCGAACCTCCGATCATTACTCAATCCGCCACCACAGGATATCGTTCACGTAATATCGAAAACTTCGGCACTGAGGGAATGCATTGATTTAAAACTCCCGACGCTGCGATTGAACAATGCAAGTGTATTCACGAGGGTGATCATTTATGCTGGCGATTTGCATTATCTGTCCTGGAGTATGCGTTAATGTAACATCAATATTTATGCTCTTCCCAAATGGAAATGCCGAGCCGTTGCGGTATAGTTTTTCGATATTACAAAAATTGCTCTGTCTATATGGGTGCGTAGAATTGATATTGTGGTCATGTATATTGGCTGTGAAGCTTGGAAGCCTATCACAGTTTGGTTTTACAGTTTTTACTGGCGGTAGTGATGTGAGATTCTTGAAGCTAATAAACTTATGGTACACTGGTGGTAGGTCTCTCAAATGTTAGAGGCCATCTGGGTAGGTAGCGCAATGTCTATCTCTCCCGCCAAACAGCAGTGTAAATGCATTGTCGTTTCAGTTTCAAGGACATTGTAGCCAAAGTAACTACTAGACATATTGAGACTTAACATCCTATGGGTCAGGATGGCGAGCGCAGTGGAATACCAAGCATTGCTTTGTAATTCAAGGTGTTGTGTGGTTTTATTACTATCCTTGAATTGTCATATCGCTTGCTATCAGGCGGATGGCATGCTTGTCATAACAATCATTGCAATCAAAAAAGTTTGAACAATGTTTTCAAGGTTTCATCCGGGCGTAAATTTGTGTCTAGCTCGGTCAAATACTTGCCTCCTGTACTACCTTGGGCAAGCAGCTCGATTAAATGAAGATATATCTGCTTACCCGTTCCACGATAAGTGCGTGAAACTGTGTATGTATCCTCGTAAATTATGATCAAATCACATTTCAATTCACAGCATGGTTGTATCAGCCCATATACGTCCCACTGCAGGGCACGGGCCTCCTCTATAATCGAGAATACGATTGAGAGTGGTTAGGCCTTATAGTCCACCACGCTGGCCTAGTTCGGGTTGGCGGACTTACATACCATGGAAATTCTTATAAATCGCTATCGTATGCAGGTTTCCTCACGATGTTTACCTTCGCCGATTTAGCATGTTGCGGTCTTGAAATATTACAATTTCGACAAATTTCTAATCTATACATACAAACATACACTGTGATATTGACATATGGTATTAATATGTTATAAGAACCCGTTCCTAACCACACCAAGTAACATTGTACCAAGTTTGCAAAAAAAACCGCCTGGTAGTTTTATCAGAAATCACGATTTTAATGTTCAAGGCTCTTGATCAACCCGTATAGGTAAGAGTATTTTGAAGGCTCAGTATGTTCCCGAATCTATATTCGTACCTATACGAGGTGGCCATAAATCGGGAAAACTAAGTTCACAATTTTTGTCCAATGTCGCCTGGGGTGATGAACAAGTGCTTAACTTAAATACCATATAATGTCAATATCATTCTGTAGATATCAGTTTCACAGTTACCAGACTACTTGAACTAAATCTGTAAGTATTATTGTGATTATCAAGCTACTTGTAGCACGTAACCACATTAATCAAGAGCACTTCAGTTATTAGTAGTAACATTCGAACAATAGATGATTTAGTGAGAAAGTTGCTAATACAATATCACTATAATATATATTTACGCCTAAGGTTTTAGTGATATTTGTATTACAATAGGAATCACCGTACATAATTATGAAATCCTGTCATAGCGTTCACGCAAATATGTCGTTTTTCAGCTTTTCAAAATCAGCCAGTAAATTGCCATTTATTTTACTTTTAAATTGCCATCAATGGTGAAACGAGTATGCCACTCGCTTGATGGTATGTGATAAGACAGCTCATGGATAGTAGCAAAACCAAACAACACCATTATAAAGCAATACTAGGGGCATTCCACTGCGCTCGTGATCATGAGACATAAGATATTAAGTCTCAATATGTTCAGTCTTTGGCAATATTATGGCAAGAATATCCTTCAAACCGAAACACAACAGTGCATTTAGACTGGTGTTTGGCGGGATGAATAGACATTGCGGTGGTACCTATCCAGGCGGCTTTTCACATATGACAGATGTACCATCAGTGAACGTACAACTATTTAGGTTTTCAATACATAAACTCACGCCCGTATCCCAAAAGGGGTAGCCAGAGTAGCTACCAAGATACCCGACCCTAATGTCGCCTTGTGTATTCCGTCCGACAATGTGATAGGGGTGATCCTATCGCCATATTGGGCACAAATTCTTGACTCCGGATTGACAGTCAACAATAACAACAAAATCCATTATCGCTCTGTACGACCTGGGATTCAAACCCAAAACGTCAGCTTTATAATCGTCCAGTTGTACAACTGCGCTAATGGAGGCCTCTAATAGGTGTAATTGTGACGACTTGGTGCATACAGCATACTACGTTTGCAACGCAATGCACACCTTTAGATGAATAGCAGTCACTTTCGTCGTAGCATTAAAAAAAAAAACATCTTTAAACACGCATTTGGTTTGATACTAGTAAATGTTATGTATGGACTTATGGAGTACAATGTAGGTTCTAAAAATATCTCTTCTCTCTAGCATCTGCAATCCAAACATTAATGACCAACAACAAAGTATTATTTATATTTAATGATACTGGTTTGTTTCGAGTCTGGATGTCTGTGAGACCGAAAAGTCTCTCGTAGTTTCTGATACCTACGATCAAGGTCTTAGGTAGTGTGGGGTCAGGGTAAATGTTTGTTAGGTGTTATTTATTTACTACTAGCGGTCAGGCCCGGCTCCGCCCGGGTGCAGATACACGTTTCAAAATCAATATAGAATATCGACCAATCGGACCACGAATAAAATTTCCTTGTATTTGCTAGAAATGTCACTACTGCTTCCCTCCTATAGGTCATAGCGTGATGATATATAAACTATAGCATTCCTCGGTAAATGTACTATCCAACACTGAAAGAATTTTTTAAATCGGGCCTGTGGTTCCTGAGATTAGCGCGTTCAAACAAACAAACAAACTCTTTAGCTTTATAATATGTATTAGTATAGATAAAACTACAGCTTTCCCTTACTCCAATTTGTATGCATGATAAAATAATATAAATTCAATTATATTTAATATCAATTAGTCATAAAGAGAAAGAGATAAACATAAATCGATTAAACAAAAGAACAAATACTGACACAGATTAATGAGCGATAAAGGTATGTTATCTACCTCTTCAGGTATCAAGTGAAGTGTAAAAATTATCGGTCTGGAGGTTAAGTCACCACATACACTTCTATATCAGCCTATAAACTTCCCATGGCGTGACTTCATAAGGCACGGGCCTCTTTTACAATCCTCAGTACCGTTGAGAGTGGTTAGGTCGCATAGTCCCCCCGCTAGCCTAGTGCGGGTTGGGGACTTTACATGGCATAATTTTTTTTACAAATCGCCATGGTAGGCTGGTTTTCTCATGATGTTTTCCTTCACCGTTATGCGTGGCGATTGATTATCAAATATAAATGACTCTGAGTCAGAGGTGTGCCCTGGGATTCGAGCCTGCAATTAGCGTGAACATGTTGGCAGTCGCATCCGGTCCGCTTAACAACAGGCCACCCCGCTGTTTACACCATTTTATTATAAATACTAATAATAAAAAGGTTAAAGTATGGTAAAACATGACACAACAGTCACTTCTGTAGTCTACATGCTAAATCTAGATTCCATAAAGATATTGATGTTATGTCTTATCATTCGTCTGTCTTCTATTAGCGAGTGGCGAAATTCGGAACTACAAATGAAATACTAAAAATATATATTTCACGAACTATTGAGAAACGTTTTCATAATATTAACAACATGCAAGTATACTGGTAATCTGATAGTATTAACTTAGAGTATATACATATGTATGTACATATATGTAATATAGTAGGAGCGTTGTTACTTCAAAAACGTGATAGAAATGGTGGTGCCGCCACCTATTTATACCCTCCTATAGGCTTACATTTGAAAGGCTGACAAAGAAAAATAAAATAAAGTAGATTAGGGCTATTGAATTCAACTCAAACTAAATATGCTTAATGCCACCAACAGAATCTATAGCAAATATTGTTAAATACTTGGTTAAATTTTCGCTAATATAGGCGTGCTACCAATATTACTAACAAGAAAATATCTACGGTTTTGAAGACGCAAATGTATAACAGCACTTCCTCCTTATAATATGTAAATACTCTAAGCTTATTAATAAGTTCAATATTATAAAACACGAAGAAAGAATAACTATACATTCGGACGCAAAAATGTCGTGAACGATCTTAATATCACATTACCTGAAACCATAAGTTCTGTTTACAGAATCTGAGACAAAAAAATATTTTACAATGAAGTATTTCTCGGGATCCTGGAAATTTAGACTCTACGTAGACTGTTCTAAAAATGATTAAAAGCTGTAATAATACAATACCTATTATCTAAAAATCCATAAAAATATTTCTGAAAATTCGTTATAATATGGCGTTTTGTGAACTCATCCAAAGAGCTCGGCTTTAAACGTAATTCATTCTTCTTTAAGGAATAGAACGATTTGACGCGAGTGAACCGCGGCTCGGTGGTCAGTTTATCTTTAAATCGCCTATACTTGGAATCTCCCAAAGAGACTGTTATCTTCATTGGACAACACAATATTTGTTTCGAGATGACCCGCAAGAATGCTCTAAATATACCCAAGTGGCTTTTCTATTTGGCCAGTAAATATCTTTGCAAAGTTATTATTGCGGTGTCCATTTATACTTTATCATTGCGTCCTTTTTATATATTTATATTATACTAGCGGTCCGGCCCGGCTCCGCCCGGGTGCTGATACACGTTTCAAAATGGCGGTCAAAATGTTCTATTCCGACTATCAATATAGAATATCGACCAATCGGACCACGAATAAAATTTCCTCGTATTTGCTAGAAATGTCACTACTGTTTCCTTCCTATAGGTCATAGCGTGATGATATATAAACGATAGCATTTCTCGATAAATGTACTATCCAACATTCCTGAGATTAGCGCGTTCAAACAAACAAACTCTTCAGCTTTATAATATTATAGTATAAATGGCCAGAGGAGCATGCCTTTCGCCTGATGGTAACACACATGGTGGACACATTATAAAGCAATGCTTGGCTTGTCATCTATGGTAGGCTGGTTTTCTCATGATGTTTTTCTTCAACGTTATACTGCGTGGTGATTATCAATACACACATGATACGAAAATCAGAGGTCATTTGAACCCGCGACCACTGTAAATATTTTGGCAGCCACGTCTGGCCCATTACCAACAGGGCACGCACTTATAGTTAATAACAGCCGAACAGTTAATTACAAAGTTAATATAATATTATAAGTCTAATAATCTATTCGAACTGTAACAGCCATTACGAAGTTATGCCAGGTTAACGTCCAAAACTCTCTACATAAATCTTTCTTTATTGCAAATAATTACTTTTTTATTTATGAGTTCGCTTTATTGATTCGCTAAATTAAATGTTTTGAAATATTACTCTTTATTTCATTTTTTGGAAATAATGGCTACATTATTTTCGATTCCAACAGAGTTTTAATCTAACGCCTAGTTGGAATTATCGACTTCAACAAATGAATGCGAAGGGATTTTCGAGCCGTAGGGTTTCTGATTTCGCTTGTTAGTGCTGAATTTTAGTGATAATAGAATTGCAACTCGGTTGGCAGAAGGCATTGTTTTCTATATTGGTTAATAAGTTAAAGGATTGAAGAGAAAACTACGAGCCTTCGAGTTTCTACCATTGCTTTTTTCAAAGTGCTTTTTCCTCAAAAGGAGTAGGCAGAGGTTCTGCTGGTAACAACCAAGGTATCCACGTTTCGCTTAATGTGTTTCTTTACATGATGTGATCGGTCACAAAATCCTGACTCTGCGAAGATAATGAATACAAAAATCAAATAAATTGTGTCAAGACCAGTTCAAGGAAATTGTGATGACTAGCTGATGATTTAATAAAATAAACACAGTTGTATCGCTAAATCATCATATTACGAGTAAATTATAAGAATTAAAAATCAGGTCTTAAACTAAATTAATTCAAGAGTTGAAACAAATTGTCAGAGGCAACGACAATTGAAAACTTTTGAAGTACAAAACTCAACAACACTTCCAACTTTACTTTGATGTGTTCGCGATTAACAACAATTTCGTGTCGAATACGTGCCTTTTTGTTTCTTTGGTAAAGTTTTGAATTGTTACAGCTTGGTACGATGTGAATTAAAATATGTAAGGCGTTTTTGATGAGTGCAATACATTAATGTTAGCAATTTAGAATGTCTACCGTCTGGAGGTTATATCACGCCATTAAATACGGGCTGTATAAGAAACTCGACACCTTGGGTCACCTATACTGGTGGTCTGTCATATATGCCGCCTGGGTAGGTATCACCGTAATTTTTATTTCTCGCGCCAAACAACAGTGTAAATGCACTATTGTGTTACGGTTTCTAGGACATTGTAGCTAGAGTAACTACTGGGCATATTGAGACTTAACGTCTTGTGTCTCGGGATTGCAAGCGCATTTGAATGCAATGAATTTTTGTATAATTCCTCGTGTTATTTGGTTTTGCTATTATCCATGATCAATCGTATTGCTTACCATTACGTAAATGGTATGCTCGTTTCGCCATAAAAAATTGTTTCATTGTGTTATTAATATAAATCTGTTATACATGCGCATGAATGGGACTTATTCAGCAAATATTATGCGCTATATATGTCTCTATGGTCGGTCCCTCATGTCTGAGGATCGTGATCAGCATCAGGCTTGTATTTGGAGATAATCGGTCTCCACCGGTTTCTACAATACGAAATCGGTTTCACATGCGCTATATAAGTGTTTTGTATATCATATTTATGGTATAGGATATACCCCGGGTATTGAACCCGTGACCACCGTAAATATATTGGCAGCTGCGTCATGTTTGTTTACCAACAGACCACCACGCACTTCATATATTTTGTGGATAATCATACTGAAAATAATTTCAGGAAACGAAGTTAATTCGCTAACATCTCATTCGGGACCGCCCTGTTATTTCTCCTCTGCGTGAGATGGTTTTAAATTTCATTATTACGAAAGACGCAACAATTGGAGTAATTCAGTTACCATAAGCAACGAACATAAAGGGAATTATAAACTAACTTGTACAATTTGTAATAAAATTCGGCGATTAATCTTGTGAGTGCTTCGGTTTATTTATGACTGTTTACCGTAACAGAATTAATGCGGTTCCTTAATATTTTGAGTTTATTTCTGTTCATTCACTCTGAAGTTACATATAATAAAAAAAAGTGATAGTTTTATAATTAATCTTTCTTCTATTGGCGTGTAGGAAATTTAAAACTACTTATAAAATTTAGAAATATATCTATTTATTGCTTTGTTCGGATACATTTTCATAATATAAATAAAGAGCAAATAAGACCTTCGCCCAGCTGTGGGATGAAATAGTAAAAAATAAACAAGCATTTATACTCGTAATCTAATGGTAATAGCATGTCCTAAATCCCAGTCTCATATAAACAAATGTGAAAAGAAAAAATATATCCTTTTATTTTGACAACGGCATGGCAACAACGTATTCCGATTCCAGAAGATGATCAGAAGAGACTATCTGTTATCATTATTTCTGTAATTTTTTTTTATTCATTAATCTACGTTGGTCTTCAAATTAGAATCAATCCAATGTAAACTATTACTAGTAATCGATTACACTTGGGGTATTTATAGCGCTAGTAGATAAAAATGGTGGTGCCGGGCCACGTTTTCTATCCTCGACGAAAAATAAAAATAAACAGTTTAGGGCTATTTAAATCCACTCAAACTCATTTTTTAAAGTATAATAGCTCAATACCAAAGGAATCGACAATTTGTGGATAAATAATTAGATCATTTTGTACTGACATAGGAGTGCTGTCAACATTCCGAACATGAAATTATAGAGCCACAAACTTATCTGGCCCGGTGACCAAAACTGGAAACAAAGACGTCATTTGAAATTGTCAATCTATCTGCCAGTCGCTGACATATCCGCCATTGGTTGTTTACTCAATGTATTTATTTTTCCTGCATTATTTAAAATTAGTGAAAATGCCGAAAACTTTAATAAGTTCTGGATCTCACCGAGGACCAACTAAATAAACTTGAGCGCCTTCAAAATTTCTGCATAAGATTTATATTTGGTTTACGCAAATATGATCATGTTTCTGAGTTTCGTACTAAGCTCAAGTGGTTACCTATACGACTTCGTCGGAATACTCATATACTGTCTCTTCTATACAATATTTTGTTCAATCCTGTCACTCCTTCTTATCTCAAAGAACGATTTCTTTTTCTTCACGAGTCACATACGAGGTCCTTGAGGTCGTCTGAGAACCTGAAGTTGAGAATGCCCGTCCACACCACGACATTTATGGATAAATCTTTCAGTGTTCAAGCTGTTCGTTTGTGGAACGCACTTCCTGTTGTGGTGAGGCAGGCTCAAACACTGTCATCATTTAAAAAACGATTAAAAGAACACTACCTTTCTCTATAAACAGATAAACCGATTAGGACTATTTCCTCTTATTGATTATATTGGTAATATATATATATGTATGTACGTATGTTTATTCGTCTATAAATTTATATAAGTATGTATATGTATAATACTTATGTATGTATATATAATATGTATGTATATGTGGTATGTATTTATATATAATGTATTGATATGTTTTTTTTTATGTTTTTATTTATGTCTCCATGCTTTCGTTATCTTTATTTTACACTGCCCTATCTTTTTTCCTGCTCATATATCCATCCCATGGTTGTCTGGTAGAAATTGCCTTAGAGCGATAAGACCGCCATTTGTACTTTGTTATTCTGTATTGTTGTGTTATTTCCTTTTATTGTGTACAATAAAGAATTAAATAAATAAAATAAATAAATAAGTGATGCTAGGAACGTTAGACTTCAGGTATTAAATTTTAGGTAGGAAGAAAAGCGTCTTTAGACACCAATAATACCCTTCGAAAAATTGTATTAACGCGTAGCTGCCGCCAAAGGTTTGTGTTGTCAGCTTTACTAAATAAATTCCACGAAAACAGAATTTTGTACGTACTGGCACAATAGATACATATCATAAACTAAAATGTATCGTTATGTACGTGGTGGCTTGTTGGTAAATGGACCAGACGCGGCTACCAACATAGTCACGCTGGTTGCGGGTTGGAATCTCAGGGCACACTTCTGATTTTTCGGAGCCATGCGTGTATTGATAAAAACACAATATAACCGTGAAGGAAAACATCGTGAGGAAACCTGCATACCATAGCGATTAATTAGAATTTCTATGGTATGTAAGTCCACCAACCTGCATGAGGGCAGCGTGGTGGGCTACATGGCCTGTGATATGGCCTAATCACCCTCAATCGTACTCTCGATTGTGGAGGAGAATACAGATACACTTGTTTGGGTTGTGGGGAGCGATTTGTTAGAAATCGTGTGAAGGAAAAATAATATGCAGATGAAACTGGTCATTTTCTCGACACTATTGATCGGATTGAAAAATCTTACTTTACCCATTTTATTGCAATATCTATTTTTATTGGTAACACCAAATTCGATTACAGCGACTCTCTCACCGGGTCAGATAAGTTTGTGGGACTATACCTACGCTTTTAAAGACGCAAAAATGACAGCTCTCTCCATGTTATATCTGGGGGCGCGGCCGAGCCCCCTCCAAGTCGAGCTATAGGCCGTAACATCCTTTTCTCGAAGCAATTCAGACCATTTTCAACCCCCTATAACTTCGTTGTGGCTAAAGCATGAAGCCTGAATTTTCAGTTACTAAGCAGGCATTGTGCAAACACGGTATATTTAAAATTTCATTCAATTTGAACCAGTAGTTTAAGAATTGTAACTAGTCAAAGTTTCTTAATTTTGTCACTCACTGACTGACTGACCGATCATCAAAAGTCTAAGGCACTTCTAGCAGACATAGAACCTTCAAATTTAGAATATACCATCGCATGAAAACATAATGTATCGTACAATTTATACATAATGCTGCTGGCCAAGTCGATCTATTTATTTAAAACGTAAAGAATTTTTAATATTGATATGGTAATAACTAACGTAATAACTTTATATAGAAGGTCCCTTAAGGACTAAATAAATTAATCAACTTGGTATTACATGCATCTCACAACTTTTTGCGGTAGAAAACCTGAGCTGCGAGACTTGGAATTTTTTTACAGGATGTTTTTGATTTACATTTACATTATACCATCTGTTGGATAAAAAAAAACACTTTACTTAAATATAATAAACAAAATAATCCAAGCAACATTGCCAATAACTCTTGTACGCCAATTATTTTAATCAACAATATTGTACAGACATCTTGTAACAATATTATGGTAATCTCTGAAATAAGATGAAAATCAATTCAAAAAGTAACAATTTAATCATAAAAAAAAATTGAGTCCATTTTTTTTATTGCTTTGAATGACGAGATGTGCATGCCGTTCGCCTGATAGTAAGCGATGCGACCGCTCATGAACAGTAGCAAAACCAAACACCTTGAATTACAAGAAGCCTCTCACATATCTAGTTCTACCACCAGTTAAATAAATAACAAAATGGTGAGTGACTTGGTGTTGCTTCTTCAATGATTGAAACTGAAATGTTGTCTTCATTCGAATGACTTGTATTTATACGTGTATTATTGTTATAACTGATGTCGGGTACTTTAACAACTAGTTCTGACATCTAACAGAATATCTAGTACCACAGTCCTTACCAACGTAGAAACAGCATTAACCCGAAATCGTCACGCGCTAATTCCACCGGAAAACGTTTCAGTGTGCACCGAAGCAAACGGCAATATCTTGTCAGCAACAGCTAAGTAATGTAAGTAATGAGGATAAGAATTCTGAGTTTAATGTTATGAGATCTTCGCCATTGGTTTTATTGACGTCTTACATCCAAAAAAAGATGGTAGGAAATTCATACCGCCCAGATTCCGGTTCCTGTATACGACAATGGAAAAAGTAGTAAAAAAGAGGGAAATGTGTAAATTTTTGAATTGAGCCTGTACTAATCAGTTTTGAATTGACCGGAAAAATTTAGCCATTCAGCAAAAAATAAAACAAATCTAGCCAGTGTATCATCAGTTCGGAGTATACAGAATTTATCATAAGACTCATTGTTGTCACTATATCGTGACAATAAAAAGAATAACAGTATTCACCTAGCGCAATGCTCCCTAAGGGTCCTTTATTTGTATAAAGCTCTTGTGAGCATGGTGGGTGTAGTCTTGTACCCAGAAATAAACTTTTTTTATTGAATAGAGCCGGCAAACGAGCAATCAGGTCACCTAATATAAAATAATAATAAATAAATAACACCCAACAGTCACATACATAGTCCTGACCCCACACTAAGATCGAGTCTTGTGTCGTGGGTATCAGGAACTACGAGAGACTTTTCGGTCTCAAAAACACCCAGACTCGAAAGAAATATTTGTGGGCCGCACAAACATTTCTCTCGGTGCGGGGACCGAACCCGCGGCCTCTCGTTTCACAGGCGGCGCCTAACCGCCAGCGCCACGGAGGCTGTCAACCTAATGACACGTAATCACTCTCATGAACATCCTCAACGCTTGGATGGATGAAGTGCCGGCCCATCAAATCAGGAGGAGAGCGGGAAGGAAAAGGATGGGAAGAAAAAGGGGCACCGGGCAGTTTCACTCATCAAACGAAACGCGACAGTAAAGCACTTTACATCGATTTCCTATGAGACAGTGGTACCGCCAGGACGAGCCTGTCCATTCTAAGTCATGCTAGGTCACGAATAGCAAATTATTCAAAAGAAAATTACAATAACAATAATAAAATACAATACAAGAACTATTGATTGTAACCAAAACAACGAAACACAATCAATAAAGCGATATCTGCCAGACAAAATTGGGATGGACAGTATCGGGAATAGTGGTAGACAACAGTCTACAATAAAGAAAGGGAAGAAACATGCGAAGTTTATAATTTATAAAATACAAATACTTATTTACTAATAACACAAATACACATAACAATATGTCATATATACATACAATACAAATGTATATGAGTTTACAGGCAATTTACATAGTGATTCCGTACTTGAACTTTACAACTTTGTATATTATTTGTACGTTTGCCTTAATAGTACCTTGTAACTAAACCAGTACAACAATTATCCCATGGAACTTCGATAATATGTCGTGTCTACTATACATATATACGCGCCCAATGTACAAGGACATATTAAATCAGGCATGATGCTTGATGAATAATTACTAGTTTGCTACAGTTGTTGCCGAAATTATGCAATACTAGCTGTCGGGCCCGGCTTCGCCCGGGTGCAGATAGTTTTTGAGTCCAATCCACATCAAGAACATATTATTTCGCGTGTCTACTAACTATATTTCCCGCGTGCCGTCGACTATATTTCCCTTCCGTAGGAGAGGACATCCCGTGCCAACAATTTGAATTTGAAAGAGTAGAAAATATGTATATTTGGTTTCCTGACTCATCCCACGGGAACACTACATTTTTCGGGATAAAAAGTAGCCTATGTGTTAATCCAGGGTGTCAGCTATCACTATACCAAATTTCATCAAAATCTGTTGAGCCGTTTTTTCATGAAAGAGTAACAAACATCCATACATACATACAAACTTTCACCTTTATAATATTAGTAAGGATGATCCATTGAGGTATTATACTAGAGCGGACATCGGGAACAAAATGTGTGCGTATGGTGCGTGCGCAAGGGTACACATTGAAGCAAGAGGGAAGATATGTTACTTCGTAGGCGTGACAAGGACAGAAATAGAATGTACCCTTCATTTTGTTACAAACTTTTTGTTTGCAGTGTCCCCTCTAGTATATTATCTCAATGAATATGATCATATGAAACGAAATTGATGAATGTAAATTTGATATATTTTTGTTTTATCACACGAATACTTGTTTTGTTATAAATCATTTCGTGTTTTGTTATGCCTATTGTTTGTTATTGGTGTCAGTTTTTTTTCATTCAACGATTTTACATTTGGTAACAAAAAATAGATACAATATTTGAATGAATCTTGATCTGATTACAGATTACCCATTTCTATCTTTGAAACATGATGAAAATTGTCATATAAAAGCTAAATAAAAGATTTAATATTATTATAGTTGCAATCCTGTAAAAAAAAACAGGTATATATTTTTTATTGCAACGAGTGGCGACACGAGCATAACATTCGCCTGATTCTAAATGACACGACCGCTCATGGGCAGTAGCAAAACAAAATAACACCATGTATCACAAAGTAATACTTAGCATGCCACTGCGCTAGCCATCCTGAGACATTATAGTATTATGTTAAGTCTCAATATGTCCACCTACATCGGCTACAATGTCGTTATGAAATTTAAAATCTTTCTGGAAAACAATCTGTATAAAAATATCGCATACCTTCTTATATTTCCGAAGACATCTCGTAGTTACCAGTATGGACCTTTTCCCTAAAATTCCCGTCAAATACCCGTAATAGGAAATTAAGCGTTGTATTTGCATAAATATCGAAGTTTACACAAGTTTCAACAATGTAAACTAACTTATAATTATGCCATTTAAAACTATCGTTTGAGTTCCAAAGTTGACATTGTAGAACTAAAACGGGAAAACTTTGCTGTGGTCGTTAAAGGTTCTTACAAAGTTAAACCGCGGTTCATGTTTAACCGGTGAATAGGAGATTATTATAGTACGTAATTTCTCCATAGTTAATGTGAAGTTTAGGCGCACAAAGATTAGGAATATTAGTAAGAAATACAACCCACATAATTTATTTTACATAAACTCAACAAAACAATCAAACATCTATTCAAATTACAAATATAAAACAACAATTATGTTTAGGTCATTTCGCAAATGTATTAAAAAAAAATTAAACTCTCATGAAATCAATTTGTGTAACAAATATTTTCATAACAAATTAGGCAGTGTTTATACAACTATTTATTGGTATTTCAAAATGATCATTAAATTTGTTTTACCTACGTTCTCCTTGGGTTTTGGTTTCTTCTTTTACCTACAAATATTTGAGTTTAATCTAGTAATGCGATCTGTGATTTAGCAAATTGCTATATTTTCTGTAGTATTTTTTCAACTTCTGTGCCCAAGTCAAGCACTTCTTATATTATAATAAGCAGCATCACACTAAAGAGAGTCATTAAAAAAGTAATTCAGAATGTAGAAGTCTTCACAGTATACGTGATCAACACTTAAAACACTCAAAAACCCAATTAAAACAGACGATTTATCAAAGCATTGTTCACAGGTCGGCGTTCGAGTGCGTGCGAAATTGCTTTTCGAAAAATGCTTTCTCATCTCTTAATGAAGTTTGTTAAATTTTATCCAATACGGTAACAGGGGTTCATGTAATAATTTTGTAAAACATTGGCTGCGAGTTTCGGGATCGATGACTGTTCATTGTTCCGAATATGGATTTTTAGACAGTACAAAAAATGTATTTTTTTTATTGTGGAGAGACGAGCATACCGTTCGTCTGATAGTAAGCGATACGCTCGCTCATGAACACTAGCAGAACCAAACACCTTGAATTGCAAAGCAATTCTTGGCAGTACATTGAGCTCGCCATCCTGAGACATAAGATGTTAAGTCTCAATATTTCCAGTAGTTACTCTGGCTAAAATATCCTTCAAACCGACCAATTCATCCACACTGTTGTTTGGCGGGAGAAATAGATCGACAGATTGTCTCCCACCGATCGAAATAATAAGGCCATCCTTACTATATAGATTTAAATGTAGGCAAATCCTAACAGACTACATATACCTCTTTTTTCTCTCTGATATTGTGTGTTGATTGCGGCTTTACATTTATTCCTTTACATTTAGCGCCTGATTTAAAATGAAGGAAGACTTTATTTATTAAATTGAGTTCTCTTTTTGTTTGCCCCTTATTAGTCATAGCTTAGCACTACTTCCTACGACGTTATGTAGGAAGTAGAATCTGAGCTAACAAACAAAAAAAGATTTAACAATTTTAAATTGATAGATCCAGATTTTTTTGCGACTAAGCAAACTCTTCAGTAGTGTAATATTTACCAACTCATTCATTAATATTTATCAATTAAACAACGAAATGAACCTGTAGCAATTTCCACGTACATTAAAATCTAAATTTACGTCGCTAAATATTTTTCTACACCAAGTTAATTTCCTCACAAAGTTTCACTCAGGAAATGTTTCGCGAAATAATAAACAAGACCGCACAGTGAATTAGCATATCGCTTTTAAAATTACAGAGCAATTTTCATGTCCGAAGCATACTGATCAACGTAATTACGACCCATTTAGAAGAAAACGGTGAAGTACTGACTTGAGACTGTAACGACCGAATACTGAAACGCCAATTAAATATTAAGTTGCACTTACGCAGTTTTAACATTTAAATACTGCCTCGCCGAAGCAGTTTTAATACGGTATCATTGTAAAGCTGTGGTCTCAAATCCTTGGTCGCGTAAAGTGGTATTGGATTATTCTATTCATTATCAGTCCGGCGTCAGGAATTTGTGCCCGATATGGTGATAGGTTCGCTCTCTATCACATCGTGGGTATCAGGAACTACGAGAAACTTTTCGGTCTCACAAACACCCAGAACTGAAAGAAATATTTGTAAGCCGCACAAACATTTATCTCGGTGCGGGGATCGAACCCGTGGCCTCTCGTTTCACAGCCGGCGTCTAACCAACTGCGCCAGAGGCTGACAGAAATAACACATATGTACTAAACAACTAAATATATACTATAGACTCCGGAACAAAATCACACGCCAAAAGTGGCCAAAGTTGCTTATACATTTGAATTTCGAACTACTAGATGTAGCAAAAAGTTTTAAATTGTAATCAACTTCAGGTTCAATAAACAATAAACCTTATTTCTGTAAATTAAGATTTTTTTGTTTTGGACCATACTAAAATCAAATAAGATCACAATATGCTTATTTGTGCTCTTATTTCTTTTGCTGTTTTTAGGTCGCTATTTACAATCTAGTGTATATTTGATCAAAAGGCCCAAATTGAAACATCTAAGATGGCTGTTTTTATAATTTTTATGAAATGAGCCGCGTTTCTATTGAACAAAGCCATTTGTAATGAACTCCCATTCAAAAGACCATTGAATGTAAGCGTCCCAAAAATGCTTTTTACGATATTAATAGCTCATATTACAGAGTGAACAAGTTACAAGCCCACAGTTAGAATTCCTCATGGGTATTACAAGAATGATCGGATTCCGTCCTTCGGTTGTCAATTTACTTGACTGGCATAAAGCGTTTTGCTTCTTCCTTCATCATGCGTACGCGAATGGAATGTCTTACCGCACCTCGAGATTTGTACTCATATTTATTTTTAAGTTAGGGTATAAGCACCAGGGGCGTGCACTCCTTGTAGGCAGAAATGCAGTGCTTTACTTGCCATTCACAGATATTTTATTAAAACGTTCATACGTTTTAGATGACTTTAATTTACAGTAAATAAATGAATAAACAAAATATAATAACTTAAAAATGCCTAATATTTAATAATTAGCACCTATTTGCAATCACGCATACATTATGTTTGCCACGCGAAAAGCAAGCGGCGCTGCAAAGCAAAATAATGTACGTAATCAACTAAGTCATGCCGCCGCGTCCCGCATGACATTTGTTTGCATGTGTGTACTAATTTTGGTGTCCGTGCACAGTCGCAAAGGCACACACCCATGAATATTGAAAGCCGCGACTCCTGCGGCAGGCCTCGGAAGTTCGGCAGTTGTCGGGAGTGATCGGAAATGTTCGTTGCCTATAATCCTAGTAAAATTAATAGGCGGGAATCTAATGAATCACCTATGCACATTATGCATTTTTGGTTAGTAAGGTTTTATTTGTTTAAATAGAAATGTTTTGTGTTCCGCGGGGGCCATTTTGCTTTTTTTATGTGTTTTTGCGTTGTTTACTGTTTTATACTAGTATGTTTGTAAAAAAAAATAGATTTCTTAAAAGATTTTTCATTTTAACGTTTGAAAGTGTGTACATTTAACAGTTTATTACTAAGTTTCGATATTAATTGTAGTAATTTGCTTTTACTAGTGTGTTTGTTTATTTTTTCAAACGTTATTTGATTGTGAGGTTTGTGTTAAAAATTTATGTTTATCAAATAGTGCAGGCGCCAAAGGACATTGAGTATGCAAAATGTGAGGACCGGCAACTATGTTCAAATTCTTTTACCTGAGACCCCACTCAAAAGAAAAAAGCATGTTGCCGGCAGCTGTGATGGTCCCGTTCCCTTTCTCCCGCCCTTCTCCATCGCCAAGCGTCGATGCGTCATAGCGCTCATAATAGTCAGTAGAAAATATTTCATGGTGCATAAAAATACTTCTAGTAAAAAGTTGCAAGATGCAACAGATATATGTCTCTTTCAAAAATCATTTATGTTGGCTAATCAACGAGGATTTGACACAAAAATTTAGCATCTTACGAAATTTTGGAGTACTGCAAGTACCTTTTTGACGCAGCAGGATTTTACAGAAAATCTCCAAAATCGGAACTTGCCCATTAAATTGAAAATAATTATAAATGTGGTACAGACACGCGGTAGGACGTTCTAAATTTACAAACTTCAAAAATTTATATTGTTCATGGTATGGCACTTGTTCATCGAATCCAATTAAAATACTTCAACACCTTTGGTGATTTTGCTGAGGCATTCTACAATAAAATCCATAATCTTTTCTTGCAACCAAATGTAAAACAAGTAGATATCGTATATGACAGGTATGATAATATTTCGATAAAATATTTGGAATCAACTTTACGAAGTAAAGGTCAAAATATTTAAAAATTAAAATTTCAAACGATCACACTAAAATTCCAATTAATTGTAATAATTTATTTTCAAGCACTGAAAACAAGTAACAATAAGTTACAGCTGGTTCAATTTCTCTGTACTGCTGCTCCTAAATATGCGCGAGTAATAGAAGATAGCGAATTATATGTTTGTGGAGGATTTGATGAGTCAACAAAATGTTTTAAATTACAAAACTCTTTATTTTTTTAAGTACCTGACTTAAATTCGAATCATTTAGAAGCAGATTCAAGAATGTTTTGTCACATATTTCACGCAGTTAAAAAGCATTCTGCTCATATCATAATTCTTAGTGCTGATACAGATGTTTTTAGCCTCGGAATTTATTTTTGGAACAATGTAGCACGTCTAGGTTGTTTAGGTCTATGGTTTGAAGGTTCTTATAAGAAGAAATACATTTCAGGGTGTCATTTGGCTGCTCAATCCCTTGGCGAAAACATTTCTCGTATTTTGCCAGCATTACATCGATAACCTCCGCGGCACAGTCGGTTAGACGTCGCCTGTGAAACGAGAGGCCGCGGGTTCGATCCCCGCACCGAGAGAAATGTTTGTGCGGCCCACAAATATTTCTGTCGGGTCTGGGTGTTTGTGAGACTGAAAAGTCTCTCGTAGTTCCTGATACCCACGACACAAGACTTGATCTTAGTGTGGAGTCAGGACTATGTATGTGACTGTTGGGTGTTATTTATTTATTACACTCTCTAAGTTGTTGCGATTCGACTAGCAGATTAGACTCAAAAAAATAGTTTAAAAGCTGCATCATTGGATTTTGTGCAAAATGCTCTAAGGCATTTAGGAAATCCATACCTAACAGTCGAACAGTTAACAGAATTAGAAACAATTTGCACCTACCTTTAAAAAAAAACTGCTGATGAATTTCGGTATAAATTAATTTGTCAATATATCGGCTTCGGATTAAATTTATTAAAAGTAGTTAATGCACATCAGATGCTCTACATTTACATTGGTTAAGAGCTTCAGCACAAACATATGTATATATGGATAAATGCTGACCAAACATTACTACAGCCTATTGATTACACTATATTAGGCTATGAAAAAAAAAAGATGGTTAATTGTATCCACGCCCACTGACAAAGCGATCGTTACCAGAATTGTTGATTCAGTCCTGCAAATGTACATCTAATTTTCAAGCAAATGCTTGTTCGTGCAAAAAATTACAACTTAACTGTATTTCGTTGTGCAAATGTATTAATAATGACTGCTAAAATAAAAAAAAACGATGCGTATTTGTATTTTTTTTGTATGGCTTATGTTAACATGTTCTTTAATCATAATTATTTTTTTTATCAATAATTCGTATTTTTATTTTAAACTTTTTGTTAATTCACGAACTGTAAGTATCTTTAATCATAAGAAATAATTGAATATTATCACTAAAACAATCATTGAAATGGTTTCAAAGCACTTGTTCAGTCCATTTACTTGATATATAAGGGGGCGGATTAAAAAAAATAATGGACCAACAAATTTCCCGGCAACATCCAGAATCATAATCTGCAAGCTTTTCTGAGTTCAAAACTATTTATAGAATGTGGTCCTCACATTTTGCACACTCGACTCCATACAGCGCCCGCTCTAAAATGAATGAATGAGGTGGCCGAAATCTTGCGTTTATTTACATCGGGATAGGTATAGTAATCTCAACTAACCGGAACCTTCAATATGTGAAAATTGAAAGCTGACTAGGTGAGTTTTTTTATTTTACTTATTAGAATTTCTTCCGCCGCGACGATCGATCGCTGTTTTGTCTGCGTTGCCGTAGAAGATGGACATGAATAGTAGTACATCTAAGACTTGTTATGTTAGCATGGTTTCCGACGTAGAGATCCGTCGCGTGGCTGTACCTATGCTAAAAAACTATAAAAGAAAAAGTTTTTGTGACCGACTACTCCGCCGCATACCCAGTGTCATAATCCTGTGCACGCCGCTGATAAGCACGTTATAAGTGTGAGTAAGGTGGACTATGCGATAATTTTCGATGGGATGACATGGCCAAATGCATCACTTTGTGAATATAATAGTTGGCGAGTAGTAGGAATAAAGGTTAAATATAACATCCGCCCGGCATCGCCTCACCTGGCGCAATTAAATTTTTTTTTTTGCACTGTACAGAAATTCTATAAAGATATTAGGTACACAATAAAAGTAATATAATAATAAAAACAAATAAGTACAAGTGGCGGCCTTTTGAATAATTTACAGGAGATAGAAAGGGCAGTCTAAGGCGTAAATAAAGGAATAATAATCTACAATTTATAATATTCTGTAAGTGAAATTGTATCGAAATACGCTTACTATATCAAATCCTTAATGTCACCGGATCGCCGCCGTCCACGCGTGGTCTACTCGGTGACAACTCATTGCTCGCATGCTTGTCTTGCGTTGTTGGGCATTGACAATACATAAGCCACTATTGGACCATACTAGGTATACCCTTGTTCCACCTGCGACAAAGAGTGGGCCGCGAGCGACGAAGCAGTACCGGGTAGGTTTAATGACCGGTAACCTTTAGCATCCGGTGAAGCAACTGCAAATCTCGTCATACAAATAAAGAATTAATTACTAAAAATATTATAATGGAATCTTCATTTACGTAAGCTTGGCAGATATTAAATGAACTGCTCTGAATTCAACTAAGCTACGACTACTTTATAATCACTGTATTATAAACTTGTTTTGAAAATATCAAGGCTAGACTTTCTTTTCCGTTCTTATGTCGCGAAATAACTTTGTGACCTGGTGAAATTAAAAAGAAAAAATTGACTGATTATAAATAATATATGACATTTTATGGGTTCTAATAATATTTATTTTCCTTTCATTAAGACTCTCAATCACGGAACAGGCTTAGGCTCAACTCCGGGCTTGTTTAAATGTCGTTAACATTTTTATATTAAGTTTAACGATATACAGGGTATATCAAGACTGCTACCGAAAACGAAGCCGGGTGGTAGTTTTAGTGAGTACAAACACAATGCAACTAAAATTTTCGTAAAAAAACGCGACAATTTTTTTTAATGATTTTTTAAATACCGTAATTTTTGGGTGGAAAATCCATGGTTTCTGCTAAAATAATAATTTAAACTCTTTTATACCTTAGAGTCCTTATAAATAAAAGTCCTTATAAACACTATTATTGTAGGAAAAAAATGAATTTACCATCCAAATACGACGATAGGAAAAAAATAACAAAAAAAAATCGTCGCTTTTTTTTCAACATTTTCTGTTGCAATGTGTCTGAAGTCACTAAAACTACCACCCGGCTTCGTTTTCGGTAGCAGTCTTAAGATACCCGGTATTTCCACTAAAATAAACTATATTACAACAACATCTTTCTCTATATATTTTAAAGTTTCTATGCATTAAGTTTCAACCCTGATTATTATTAATTGTTCCAGGCTGAAAAGTTTAGCACGTAAGATCAAGTTTGTTACTTGTATCGAAACTTCTTAGAAGGTTACTATGCAACTTTATTATAAAATTGACTAAGGCAATATGTACCATAATATAACTGGTTTGCCAAAAATATTCGTTTTGTATTCGTATTGAGGCATTGGTAAGGTGTTCTCCTTTAATACCGGTTAATGGCCGCCACACTCGTAACGATGTAACTGTGGAAGTCTGGTTTGCGCGAACTAAATATCTGTAAGATTATGAAGTTTGCACAATTATTTGCCCATAAATGTTCAATATAGTAGTGCAAACTCAAAGTTGCACAATTATAATGTATGTGATGGCTGGCCTTTATAGCAGTATATTTTACATTTCTTCAATATTATACAATTGATTGATAGCGAAAAAAAAGTTTACGTGATTTTTTATTGGACTCTACAAAAACTGTTTCTTAGTAAGTATTTACTTTAACTTAAACTAGGTATAAACGAAGCTCCGGAAATATCAGTTACTTACAAACCATGCTCATTCATACATAAATAATTTCATAAACAAACGGTTATAATTCATAGGTATTTAAATTACAATTTCCCAATAAACGAACAAAATGAATTTATATTTAAAATAATTGCCCACATATTAAAACGGATTGTTTTTCCAATTATCAAAGCAAATTCTCCATTCCGTACATTAATATTTTCGTTGCTCAAAACATATTCGCGGTGTGCGTATTAATTATATTTGAAAATCCCTTTTTACCGTCGTACCGGACGCTTATAATGAACAAATTTGGAAGTAATTGATACCCGGGTGCCTTCGGTCTTCCAATTTGGGCAAACGAGAGAGTAACGCACGGTAATGCCGGGCATGTAAATACACATAGATATTAATACAAAAAACAATGGGTAAAACCAGGGATTTTGAAATTCATATTTAGAACATGTTTGCTTGAATATTAATTTTACCATCCTTTTTAAACTGGGCTAGTTATATTATGTCTCATTGTAATTGCTATTATATTCAAATATAGAACATCAATTGTGGTGTGATTAGTGTCGCTAATTGATCAAATTATGTTGGCTTAGTTGATTAGACTTAGTTTTTGGGATTTAGCAATGAAACAAACAAAAAGTAGAAGGAAAAATGTCACACAAAGTAATGAATTAACACAAAATCAATAGGAATGTTTAAAATTACACGATACGAGTTCCGCTTCAAATATAATTGCAATTAATTGATGTTCCAAGATAGTTCGGTTTTCCTTTTTATATATTTTATATTTTCTCAACAATCATATCATCTTAGTAGCCTTACTAGGGTAGAGGTGAATTCTTCAACAATTGTGGGCAGATGTCGAACTGTGGGTAGAACTCTTAAATAATTGCGGGTAGATAGTCGTTGGTAGTGTTCTCATCAAAAATAAAATTTAGTGGAGGGTAGTTTGGTGTCATTTACCTTAAAATTAGTCTCGTGTACGCTTTCAAAGGCGCGGCATGTGCTCCGTAGCATTGCCAAAGTTCGTGTGTAATTTCTATGGTAATTTAGAAAATTTGGTGGTAGTGGTGATAAGTGTCCTATCATAATTATACTAGGTCGATGTAATGTGATTTAAAATCGTTATGGTAAATTTGTAATCTAAAATATGCAGTATTCCTGAGTGAAAAAAACTGGCGTGTTTTACAATGAAGTAGGTTAGGAGATAGTATACGTTGATCGATATTCTTGCGGATATCCTTCACCAGCAATACGGTGCAAGGGTTTTGATCAATCTAAGTAGTGTTTCGATAGGTTTTCCACCATTGCGGTCGGAGGTTGCTATCCCGGCGATCGGGATATCGTATGCTAGCATTCTCGTGAAAGTGTTATGTTCACAATCAGTTACAAATAGTGCATCGTGATAGATTTTCCACCATCGTGTTTGGAGGTGGCTATCCCGGCGATCGGGATATAGTATGCTAGCATTCTAGTGAAAGTGTTATGTGTTTATTCTGGTGCCAGTAGTGTTTTGTATTAAATTTAGTGTGTGATTGTTGCTGTTTTAATTCTTGCCGATCATTCAGCTACGAGAGCAGGATTTCAGTAAGTACCTTAATATATTATTATGTAGCCATATATATATATATATATATATAGCCTTTCGTTGAATTATTGTTTAATATTTAATTCGGATTTAAATTTAAGCATGTCTTTAAATTATTATTTAATATTTCGTTCGGGCGTAAATGCACGCTTCACTTCGTGGAATATATACATTGAAAGGTACATTAACAGCAACAAAATTAATTAAAAAATGAGAGTTAAATATTTTAAAGAACTCGGAGAATCAGCTAGTTCTTTGCGGAATTAAATGTTTTTTACTCAGGGTATTTTTTATACACACATAATTAAAAAAAAAACATTGTTATAATAAATACGATAACATTCATCATGTTTTACAAAAGCCTTAACGATTCTATTATTTTGCTGAAGAGAGATCCTATTAAAAAAAAAATCTTTACAACTCGTCAATAAAAATTTCTTAGAGTCTAATTTTCTTCAAAGATCTAGCCGGAATTTCAGCCATTACCGATTTATTTATAGACCCTTAATCGACTTCTCGTTTGAGTGGAGTCCCAAGCTGTAAAGTGAGCGATTATAGGCTGTCCTAGAGCTTTAGTTTTTTTACTGCTATGTACTATGAATGCTGAGACGAGTATGCCATCCGCCTGATGGTAAGTGATACAACTCATAAACAGAAGCAATGCTTCGCATCCCACTGCATTCGCCTTTCTGAGATATAAGATGTTAAGTTTCGATATAAATAACATCTAACAGTCACATACATAGTCCTGACCCCACACTAAGATCGAGTCTTCTGTCGTGGGTATCAGGAACTACGAGAGACTTTTCGGTCTCACAAACACCCAGACCCGAAAGAAATATTTGTGGGCCGCACGAACATTTCTCCTCGGTACGGGGATCGAACACGCGGCTTCTCGTTTCACAGACGGCTACTAACCGACTGCGCCACGGAGGCTATAGTTACTCTGGCTACAATGTCCTTCAAACCGAAACACAACAGTGCATTTAGAAAAATATACATTGCTATTGTTCTTAACCAGACGGTCTCTCATATATCAGAGAACTAACAGTCCAGTATAATATGACCCCTCGATGTTGAAGGTCACATTCACCATGCCAACATATTGTTCACCTTAATGACGAGGTTTAAGGGCTGTGATTCTGACGTCCAAGCACGCGTCGCCTCTAATTTGACATGGGTTGTGTCAAGTGGCCGGCTACGAGTATGCATTGTCTTATACCGAATCATAAAATGATGTGAAGACCTGAAAAATTTAGATAGGTGTAAATGTTTTAATGTATGTTGATTATTATGAAGCGCCGTATTTAACGTCTAAAGGAGGCTAAAATTTATCAATAACCATGTAAATATAATTTAGTAACTATATGCATTATAAGATTGATTAGATTTATTTATTATATATATATTTTATATTCACAACAGTTATACTTTCCTTTTCTTTGCACGCCTGCTTTTAAGTTGGATGGACGACCTGGTTAAGTTTGCAGCAGAAAGTCACTGGATACAGGCTACATCAAACAAGTTAATGATGAGATCCTTGGAGGAGGTTTATGTTAAGGAGTGGACTCTTGTGGCTAAAGAGAAAGATAGATAGGTGTATATACTTTCTACGACATTAATTTGGAAAATCATTCAATTGTATTAAATGTTAAGGATTGAATTTCTGATTTTCTATAGTATAAGTAAAATAGTATTCTAACACTCATGAAAAATGCATAAGCGCTAAAATATGAAAGTAAAATTTAAGAAAAGTATTAGCTTACGATCAGTTTCTCAAAACCCTGAACTAAATGAAGTTTCAACAAGAAATGAAAGTAATAAAGCAGAATTTAATTTACATTATAACACGTAACTTACTGAGAAAAGAGAAAAAATACGGGTAATACCAGGTCACAGAAATTCGATTTCATAAAATTATTTTTACACGTTTTCTAAACGGAATTGAAATGCAGAATAAGCGCAGTGTATAAACTTCTGGACTGCAAAACTTTTGAAAGGTTAATTTTTATTGCATTTCTTTCAATTTCGCTCGGGGTTAACTAAAAAAATTTTTTTGTGTAAAATCTTGAGGAATCATTTTTTAATTTCCAAGTTAAGTTTTAGATTGGTTTAGGTAACTTGAATTTTATAACTGTTCTTCGTTTACAAAATATTTTTGGGTACAAAATTGTGACGTGGCTTATGCAGTACTTATCCAACTTAAAACGGTTTTCGAGGCATAAATTCCTCAAAGATTTTGGCTAAAATATTCGCCACACTCCTGCCCTCCTAGCCAAGTGACGAGCGCTTCCAAGCTATTTTCTTTCTACAATCGTTAATGACTTGGCGTAAGCGATCTTAAAGTTAGCGTTCCGAAACTCCGATAGCGTTTCGTTTGCGCTTGTCAAACCGCAACCAGGCAAGTAAGCTTGCTTGTAGCTAGCTTATAGAAAACGATTATATTCTATTCTCCCGTAACGAATGAATAGAAATGTTCTATCTTGGCTAGGATTTTTCTATTTGTTTTCTCTGACCACGTGATTAATCTATGTTAAATGTCATTACCATACATATTTTTAGATTTCTACTGGCGATTGCAATTGTAGAAAGAAATAGATAAACTTATGCCTTGTTCCCAGAAGGGCAGAGGTGCTACCAGGACACCCACGTTTCGCTTTGTATGTTTCGTCCCACGATATGATAGGGGCCGAGCTTATGGCAATAAGCAACCCTATCGAGAATGCCCGATATTACGATTCAACACACACACAAATTCCATACTCATATAATTATACCCGTGAAAAAAATAGTTAGCGCTTGGGATACAATGTAAGCTAACTATTCTTGTGAAATAAAATAAAATAAATAATCCGGGCTGATGAGTAGAAAAATCCAACATCACTTTGCCCGACCCGGGATTCGATGCTGAGACCTCAGCATTGTAATCGTAACTTAATACCGCGCCACAGACGCAGTCAACAAACAACTTGTTAAAATACAGTTACTATCCGAATTGTAATATTAAATCCTAACTACGATAACAGAATTTGTTTTATTGTTTAAATTTGAGTCGGCTACGCAAAGTTGGGTTCGGGTGACCTAGGGGTCAGTTTGGGACGTTAGCCAGTTTTTGAATGTCCTACAGCCGAATAGTTCAATTTAAGTTTACGAGATGTCTGAAATGTTACCCTCATATTTTGTCTAGTAAACATTAAGTAATAAGCTCGTCTGGTTGAAAGGGTCCGCTTAGGAAAGTGCTCGACAATAATATTTGAAAAGGTTTGCCATGTCTTCTTTCATTTGTTATCAATTAAGATATTCTTGTTTTTGTAATAAATATATTATTTAGTTTACTTTTACTTTAAATATATGTTAAATAGCAAAAGAGACCTTTCTCTTTTGCTTTCATGGATTCAATTACCCGTATTTTTATCTTTTTTCATTGAAATATAAAGCAAAGTAAAATATTATTTTGTGCGAAGATCGAACACTGTATTAAAAAATCGTTCGAAAGGGGCAAAAAATGTACAATCGTACTTTCGATTCGACCAAAGCGTCCGATATCACAGATGTTGCTTCTATCAGAAAGCTCGCTGCACATGATATACACTATTATTTGTAATCCGAACTGCACCAGCTGATATGAAGTTTTCAACGTGGAAAACGCAATATAAATTAATTATTTCCGATTCAAAATATTCGGTTTCAGTATTACATTAATGTGCGGTAAAACTGGAAATTTATTTTAAAATCGAAATGGGTGTTCGCCGAGGCTAACCAAAAGTTAATATCTAGATACCATATTAGAGGGAAAAAACTATTGTTTGTTTGCATTGAATAGGTTCTGAACCTACTCCGGCCGGCTTGAAAAATTCTTTCACCTTGTAATCCTATATTATCCCTGATCACAGGCGATGGAATGTTTTCAAAAAATAATTTCTGCGCCGAGGCGGAGCCGGGCCGGGCTGCTAGTATTAAATGAACTCAACAACATACTTAAAAGGCAGGCGTCCACTTTTCCGCAGTGTTAGATGCACCTTATTAAACGGATTATTTTTTTACTGTTATGGGTTTTTTTTTAATTAGGCTATTTAGTGGGTAATTAAAGGACTAGAAGATAGATTGTCTGGTGAGAATAGTATAATGGTCTTAGGATACTACTACTATTTTTTAAATATCTGGTGACGAAGAGAAACTCGCGGTAGGAGCTATTGTCGGAGTTTCGCGCCACACCGAAGAATATATTATTGAAAGAGATTCAGAGAGATTCAGATGCAGAGATTATCGGATTTTTGCCGATCCCAAAATATCGAAGGTATACCTACAGGCCTAACTTTTTTCCCAAACATTTTAATATTCGAGAGCGGATTTGATCCTTGTAACTTGTAATCACCAGACAGTCTGTAGTGCTAAAACTGGTACATGACTCCTTCTATTCATAGAACTTTACAGGTACCTCGACTACTTTGTAAAATGGCATGCTCGTCTCGCCGTTCATAGAAACAAAGAAAAATCATTACCAAATGATCAATCGTAGCTTCTGATACTCACGACAAGACTCGATCTTAGTGTGGGGTCAGGACTATGTATGCGGCTGTTGGGTGTATTTCTGGATCTGGATCAGCCCATATACGTCCCACTGCAGGGCACGGGCCTACTCTACAATCGAGAGTACGATTGAGAGTGGTTAGGCCATATAGTCCACCACGCTGGCCTAGTGCGGGTTGGCGGACTTACATACCATAGAAATTCTTATGAATCGCTATGGTATGCAGGTTCCCTCACGATGTTTTCCTTCACCGTTTTAGTGCGTGGTGATTGACTATCAATACACACATGACTCCGAAAAGTCAGAGGTGTGCCCTGGGATTTGGGTGTATTTATTTATTCATTAATACTCTTTCAAAGTGCAGAGGTGAATGTAGTACTAAAATTACATATCGCTTCATCCCAACCTTACCTAGGCCAGTGGTTACGCAGCACTATCGCGGGCATTAATTGCTGCCTGTACAATCGATCCCGGTGTGAGGTTGTTAATTCGGCCCGATTAGCGGGCACACGCTTCAATCTCCGGCAATTTAGAATTTGGTAGTCATTTTGGTATCGTTATGCTCATGACTAGATCCTATTAAGATTGAGCACTGATTTATTTCGTAATTTTGGCTTAAATAAACTAATATACCTACCCAATCATATTCTCGAATATAAAGGAGGGCCATGGCTTCAGCGGGCCATATGGGCTGATTGTTACGGTTAACAAATATGCATAATAATCGGTTATATACACAATAATAGCTCATATAGGGTATATCAAGACTGCTACCGAAAACAAACCCGGTTTTAAGGACGTCAGACACAATCACAGAATACTAAACTAAGACACAATACGACAAAAAAAAAGTGTCAAATTTATTTTATTATTTTTCCCTATAAACTAGACTTTAACGCAAGGGTTTAATTTATTATTTTAGCAAAAAATATGGATTTACCACCCAAACACAAAAACAATAGTGACTTTCCTTTGCGAAAATTTTAATTGCATTGTGCTTGCAGTCACTAAAACTACCGCCTGGCTACGTTTTTGATAGCAGCCTCGTTATACCCTGTGTAGAGTTCACTATTCGGTATAGGTTATAATAAAGGAAACACAGTTTGATTTCCGACAGACACACTATTCGTACGGCGCACCAGCGGCAAGCGTCCGGTGAGTGCAGGCACTGCACTCACCCGAGACCTCAGCTTTGTAACCATACCTTTGTACAACTACGCCGAGGCAGAATCGATGTTCTTAGTAATTTTGATTTCTTTATATCTACTAAGATAATCTATAATAGTAAAAGATAATTGCCGATAGGTAAAGGTACGAGATAGTCTATGGCTGTATCAACCCAGGGTTGATTGGCAGTTCTCTTCTGCGCATGAGATTAGGAGAATTTGGAGCGGAAACCAGAGTGCAACCCTTGCAAGCTCATATATAATGTTCAGCATCTCTATCAATTTTGGGCCTAGGCACTTTTAGAACGTAGTCTTATTTTCATAGCTACAATGCTTGGATGGTCTTCATGAGCAGCTGTTAGAAAGTTTGATTCAACATGATGGGATAACAATTTTATTCTCATGTAATAGTTAATTGCCTTGAGAACGAAGTTCCTGCACAAAGACCTTATAAGCGTTAACACTCTGGTCCCAGCTGTTATATATTCCGTTTCTGACTAACTTTAGCTCTAAAGGCTCCCTCGCAAACTATTCTTGACTCATGCAAGGTAACTCTGCTACAGGTCGATATTGGTCAACAACAAGTTCGAATAATTATTAACATCAAAAGCTGTGGTGACTTATCACCCACAGTCTTGACACAGTATAGACCACTTTGAAATTATTTTTATTTTATTTATTTACCCACTTTGTACAAATTAATAGTACAGGCAAACTTAATGCCTAAGGGCAATATGTAATTATATGACTGTAAGCGCAAAACATTTTTTTGCACACGGCTTAGAGTCAGGTCCAAATATCACCTCTAATCGCTTGTGATCACTGACAAGTTCAAAACTATCTTTCCCAAATAGGTATGTATCAAAATGTTCCACCACCCAAACCAACGCAAGAGCTTTCTCAGTCTGACAATACCGGTTCTCACGGTCTGTCAGATTTTTTATTGCTGTATGCAACAATTTGAGGCCCGTTAGTGCCATTTTGGACGAGCACAGCTCTTAAACCGACTGGACTAGCATTGGCGAAGGCTTGGGTACAGTCAAGCGGATCATAGTAGCCTAAGGTCTTAATTTGAGTCATAGCGCTTTTCGACCCCTCAAACGCCTATTTTGTTTATTGCGCCAATAAAATGATATTTACACCTTTGCTTTGTTTTAGTCTTTGAAGTTAGCGCAAAGGTTCTGTCCAAGTAGCTAAGTTTGGGATCCATTTTCCTACGTAATTACTTAGCCCTAAAAAGCTTGACACTTCTCCCGAAACTTTTGGTTCTCGAAACAATTCGATTGCCTTTACATATTTGTCTAAAAGGCTTAAGGCCAAGAAAATCTATTTGATTTACTCGAATGCACATTTTGTATCGTTTAACAAAACTTTGTAGTCTTGTGCAAGGCTCGGCCTCATTGCTACCATAAACGACTATATCACCAATAAAGTTGGCGACTCCTGTACAAGGCAACAGAATACTTTCTAATTTATTTATTTTTTATATTTAATATTCGAGACACACGAGTTTCACAAAATGACGCGTTTGTACCTAAACAGGCAGAGATAGTCCCCGGCTACAAATGAATGTATTTTAGTATATTTGGTACACCAACAGCACAGTATACATAATATTCTTAAGTAAATTAACCATTGGTCTAATACACACGTACATGTGCCAATAACAGGCGAACACAACATTCGTTTAGACATTTATAAAATGTCGTGATATGTCTACTGTCCTCACTTAGCTCTAGCTGGTGGACAGTTTTTTTTTTTTTTTTTCAAGATAAGAGAAAATGATAGCCTTTCTGAACTTTGGAATAAACTGTTCCATATTGTGCAAGGATAGTTCTCCATAATGATAGCTCTATTTGCTCTCCTTATGTCTACGCAGATGCGTACATCACCATCTGCTTTTAAGACCAAAACGCAGTCATGTTTATTTTCTGCTAAACGGAGCCCCTTCACCTTGACTCCAACATTCCGTGGAGTGGCCGTCCCAATATCAAACCATCTCGAACTATTGGGTGTAAATGTTTCCTCCAATCTAAATTTTGGTGAATACATTGAGTCCATTGCTAAAAATGCTGCAAAAAAACTTGGCATCCTCTTTAAGGTTAGAAGGTATTTCACGTCGGAGTAACTTTTGAGTCTTTATAAAGCTCAGATTCGCTCTGGCCTTGAATACTGCTGTCATCTTTGGGATGGCTCAGCAAACTACCAACTGGCAGCATTGGACTCTGTAGAACGTCGCGGAAAAAGACTTATAGGTAACGACTCCCTGGTGGAGGCAAAACTTCTAAGTCTCGAACACCGGCGGAAAGTTGCTAGCCTAACGATATTTTATCGGATGCATTGCGGTGAGTGTGCAGAGGAATTGCATGATTTAATTCCACCTTCACCATTCCTCTCCAGAACGACAAGAAGAACAGCTGGCTACCATCCTTATGTCGTTAATTTACCATCGATTGCGTCCTCTTTCATCATGCGTACGGCAAAGGTATGGAATGCCTTACCACGATCAGTGTTTCCTGAAAATTATGACCTGGGTATCTTTAAGGCTAGAGTGAATAGGCACCTTCTAGGTAGGCGTGTAACAACGTAGACTATATCGACACTTTCCATCAGGTGAGATTATAGTCAAACGTCTAACCTACAAAAGTTAAAAAAAAAAAAAAAAAAAAAAAGACCGATACTAAGGGAGAGATCCAGTCAGGCTGGCTATTAATTGGCTTTATAATATCTGACTCAATAAGTTCTTACGTTTCCTTATTAATTTTAGACTCAAGAGGAACAGGGTCTTTACGACAAGGCTGAGCAGCTGGTTTGATTGATTTATCTAAAAAGATATGAATCTGAACATCTTTACATTTTGGGAACTAATCCAACTTTTAGAAAGCCAAAGGACGTGGCAGTATAATATGTTCCTAGCAAATTCCCATTACCATCTTTAACTACATAAAACGTGGCTTCGGCTCGGGGGTAGTTGCTGCCAATTGTAATGATTCAAAAGATCCTAGTACAATTAAAGTATTACATGCATTAGCATGAATCTCTTGTTTGGAGATTTCACTTGATTTTCAACTAGGACCCTATTGTTCTTGAGAACTTGGCATGTAACATCATTAATAATATTGCATTTACGACCGGAATCTCTTACCATCTCAACTTTGACACCCCCCTAGCGTACATTTAATAGTGTCGTCATTATTAATATGATAAATATAATTTACTTCTTCAGCCTTGCCCTTAGACCTCCTACTAAACTATTAGAAGTAGAATCATTATTTTTACGCTCTTTCGCCCAAGACCTACACAGTTGGCCGAAATGACCAACAAACCCGCACTTAAGACATTTCTTAATTCGTCCATGGGACTCGATATTTCAAGTTTTAGAACCCTCCATTATATTAACCGTTAGGTATTTACTTGATTTCGACAAACCAAAATTATTAATTTGTCGATTCACTCCTTTAGAGCGTTGGTTTCGGAAATAATTTTGTCAAGAGTCACATCATTGGTAAGGGTTAGAATTGTTTCCCTTAATTTGGCTGACTTACATTTCTCTGTGACTTGAACAATCACGTGTTCGTTAGGGGCAGTGAATTGACATTTAGAGCTCTGGTGTCTAACTCTACGAGAATATAGTCATTATTTTTCCTCCACTTCCTTATTTGATGAGCCTAAACATGTGACGCTCATAAATACCACTTTTTTATTTTTTATTACTATTATTTTATTTTTTTTTTCTTTTTTGGAGGAAAAGTATTCGTTTAGCATGTTGACAGCGACGATAAATATATCGTTGTCATTCTACTAGTATTATTATAGTATTATTATTACTAGTAGTTTCTACATATGTACCAGGAATATTATAATATATTTCTTGTAGGGTTGACCTGCCCATATGCAGGAGCAAGGCCTTTGTCCCCTTTTACACTAGTAGTGCACACTCCCATTTTTCCGGCATAGACCAATTGAAGCTGAGTCGCTGTCACAGTCAAAAGACTCCAAAGGTGGTGTTTGCGACATATTTATGGTCTACCCAGAAGGCTGGAGTAATTTCCTTTTAGGTACCGTTCCGAATAAATCGAACTACCTCTTGATCTTATTGTATTTAACTTAAGGCCATTTAGCCTGTTCTTTATACAATGCAAGATCATTTAGGTACTGTTTGCATAAGCAAACTACCTCTGACAACAATGTTAACTTTGATTATTGGCAGAATAAAAAGTGTATATTTGAACATCGATATCGAGGTAAGTAACGAATGCTACCCAATGTTCAACGTATGCGTTTAACCAATAACAGAAAATGTGGGTAGATAATAATTAAACATAAAAATCGAAGAATCTTTCACACTGTATCAAGTCCACTACAATATCTTGATTTAAACATTCTTACAATCATAAATAACAGCTGTTTATAGTTTATTTCCAGAAAATCGTTTTATTGCTGTAAGTTTAAATATATCTTGTTGAGCAAAACCCACATTCTAATCTGTCTTTGCCAATAATCAAAGCATTTAGTCATTGATGTGCTACATATTTAGGTACCAATCAAAGTAACTAAATCAGTTCCGTTTTGCAATAACAAGTGCCTTGTTATAGATGTAATTTAACAACTTAAGTCAGTTACGACGATTCAATGCCCATAAATACTTTAAAGATGCTAATAAAACGCAGAAACAATTATGTAGGGCACGAATATTAACAAAACTGATTTGCTACCGATTTACCTCTAAGCTCATGCTTAGTTTTTAAATTGTTTGGTGCATACCTTTATAACCTTAATTTGTGGATGGCAGGGTCGCCACATGTAGAGTTCACTATTCGGTATAGGTTATAATAAAGGAAACACAGTTTGATTTCCGACAGACACACTATTCGTACGGCGCACCAGCGGCAAGCGTCCGGTGAGTGCAGGCACTGCACTCACCGCACCCCCACCACTACCGCTCGCCCCACCAGTAGATGTGTCATCATTTACTTATATGTTACACCCTGTATAGTCTAGTTTCGTCTAGTTTTAATTAAATTTAAGAAATAAATAGCGTGATAGACATACCGTTCGCCTGATATTAGGCCAAATGACCGTCCATGGACATTAGCAAAACTAAACAACACCATTAGCTAAGGGATCGCCATCCTGAGATAAAATGTTAAGGCTCAATATGTCCAGTACTCTGGCTACAATTTCCTTCAATCCAAAACACAACAGTATATTTACACTGCATTTTTGTGGAGGAAATAGACATTACGGTGGTACAGTCAGCAACATAAGTCGCTACACACTTGACATTTTTTGATAACCTAAAAATGAATTAAAATTTCTAATTACTAGTCTGTAGTCGGAAAATATAATCAAGTAACGTCTTCTTTGTCGATAAGTGCTATACGATATTGGGAATTATTATTATTTTGGATGATAAGACCATTCGAAATTTCATAAATGTGTAGCGACTTATGTTGCTAACTGTACATACCCAGGCGGTCTCTAATATATAGCAGACCCACCAGCGCTAAATTAATTAAGTTCACAATTATCACAAATAATAAAAAATAAAACGGTTTTTGTTTATCTGATCCAAATATTTGTACATTATATAAAAATGTTTATTTATTCTAGCTGATACGCCCTTTCGTTTTCCGGTTTTTTATTGCAGACCCGCCGAATCTGAATTAAGTATACCTTTCATTATCCGGCCATTATCCATTGTTAGCAGATCCTGTTTAATCCTATTTGTATTATAAATAACTTTTTTAAATGTCGCAATAAAAATTTACCGGAAAAATGCTATGTTTAAATAAGGTGTCCAAATAACATCGTGCCCGTGATAGCATACATAAACTCATGCCTTGTTTCCAGTGATAAAAGGCATGGCAGGTGGTTGTTTAGGACGATCACTAAATAGCTTGTAAAAACCCAAAAGAAATAATATAATATCAGCTGATTACAAATTTGATGCAATTATAATCTGTATATTTAACATCTGAAATTGATTCAAGTATATTTCAAATCAAAACATTAGCAATAAGCATACAAGATCCTTGAGGTCCTCTTCCCACGCACCACAGCCATTCGTACTATTGTTATTATTATGTGATTTTTTTGTAATTTCTCTGTATGGTGCAAAAAAAAAGTAAAACAAACGAATGAATAAGTAAGCAATCAATCTGAATTTAACTATAATAATAGAACAAGCCCGTATTGATTTAGAAGGTAACAAAGCAGCCGCAGTGTTTATGTGTTGTTCACTATGTCAATTGACGGCGAGGGTGTAAAAGTTAAATTAGTGTAACAAAACGTGAAGTGATGTTTTAAATGGTTCAGCTTTTGGACAGGACTGAATTTGGATGATATTTTTTGTACTTGTATTTTTACTGCCTCGGTGGCGTAGTTCTACTCTGGTATGATTACAAAGCTGAAGGCTTGGGTTTGAATCTCGGGCGAAGTGATAGTGGATTTTTCAATTATCAGCCTGGAGTCAGGAATTTGTGCACGATAATGCAATAGACTTGCCTATCACATCGTGGGATGGAATATATGGGGTGAATAGTGGGTGTTCTGGTTCTTACCAGCACCTCTGCCTACACCTTTTGCAAAAAAGGCGTGAGCTTATGATTATGTTATGTATTTTTACATGTTTTTAACAATAAAATATTAAACCAACTGTATAGTCACAATGTTCTTGTTTTTATGCAAGTGGTTGATGATGGATGAGGTACTTTTGAATCCTACAGTGACCTACAGGAGTTTCATTCGAGTTCATTCAGGTGGCGTACGTGTTGCCTGGAGTAGGCCGGCAAAATAATTTCAGGCACAGAGGTTTACACTTAGTATCATATGCATTGTAGGTAATTATTGTGCCGTACCAGTACAAAATCGACTACAAATAGAAAACAAATAAATTTTCACACGTTAAAAATATTCAAAGTTATGAGTTTGAAATACTTCTCCTAAAAACACATTGTAGAATATTATATCAAAACGATTCCAACGAACTGAGAACCACCCCCCGTTTTTGAAGTCGGTTAAAAATATTTACAGTCCAACCCCGCTTCAGCTATTCAATCTACTGTTATGAAGATTGAACGACCCTAGTAACTTTTCACCGACCCAACTAGGCGAAATCACTCCCATTTTTAGTAAAAGCTTTGCATGCAACGATTGTCGTTTAATGCTCGCTTTAACACTCGTAAGCGATTGAGCGCTCAGTTCGCTTATAGTAGAATTAAGCACTCGCGGCGAGACCCGAAAAGCCGAACGCTGGATAAAGCGTTTCCGATCGTTTGATTACCGAAGCATCATTAATTGAGAATAAGCCGTAGATCGGGGTTATTCAGATGTGCACGCAAACTGACTTTAAATTATAATATGGATCGCTTATATAGTAATCGTAATATAATATTGAAGTGCGTGATGGCGTATTCTTAAAGGGACCAGACGCAACTGCCAACATATTTAAGGTTGTCGCAGGTTCGAATCTCAGGGCATATCTCTGACATTTTAAGTCATGTGTGTATTGATAGTCAATCACCATGCACTAAAACGGTGAAAGAAAACATCGCAAGTAAACCTGCATACCATAGCGATTTATTAGAATTTCTATGGTATGTAAGTCCGCCAACCCGCACTAGTCCAGCGTGGGGAAGTATATTGCCCAACCACTATTAATCGTAATTTCGATTGTGGATGAGGCCCGTGTCCCGCAGAGAGAAATAAAATAGATGTAACTGTGAAGAAATAAAATATCCTCCAGCAATTTTTTTACAATGTATCACCCGACGATAACTCAAAACTTTATTACTATCTTGTAAATTATTTAAAAAGCCCAATTGACTTTTAAAAGACTTCTCAAAGCCAATAAAATACTATCAGTTAGTTGCTTTTCGGTAGCCTGTTAAAATTTATCAGAGCCCGTCTGTTCCAAAGATAAAAGGAAGTGGAAACTTTAACGGATCACTTGACTGATCTTGAGGGAACTTTTTCTCGTTTATTTCTTTAAGGACATCGAGTAGTGAACTGACTTTTGTTCTGTACAAAAACTTGAGGACGATTAGTTGCATTCTGATATAGCTTTCTAACGTGTCATTTATCGAATATGTATCAGCCCATATACGTCCCACTGCTAGGCACGGGCCCCCTCTACATTCGAGAGTACGACTGAGAGTGGTTAGGCCATATAACGCCACACTGGCCTAGTGCGGGCTGGCGGACTTATAACGGGTATCTCAAGACTGCTACCGAAAACGAAGCCGGGTGGTAGTTTTAGTGACTACAAATACAATGCAACTAAAAACTTTGCTAAGAAACGCGACAATTTTTTTTATCATTTTTTAATTATTGTCATTTTTGGGTGGTAAATCCATAGTTTTTGCTAAAATCATAATTTAAACTCTTTTATACCTTAGAATCTTTATAAATAAAAGGGTATACACTATTATTTTACGAAAAAATGTATTTGCCACCCAAATACGACCATATAAAAAAATAAAAAAACAAAAAAAAAATTGACGCTTTTTTTTTTTCATTTTTTCTGTTGCATTGTATCTGAAGTCGCTTAAACTATCATCCGGCTTCGTTTTCGGTAGCAGTCTTAATATACCCTGTATACCATAGAAATTCTTATAAATCGCTGTGGTATGCAGGTTTCCTTCCGAATATTTCTTTCACCGTTTTAGTGCATGGTGATTGACCATCAATATTAATACACACATTTCGACAGCCTCCGTGGCGCAGGCGGTAAGACGCCGCCTGTGAAACAAGAGGCCGCGGGTTCGATCCCCGCACCGAGAGAAATGTTTGTGTGGCCCATAAATATTTCTCTCGGGTCTGGGTGTTTGTGAGACCGAAAAGTCTCTCGTAGTTCCTGATACCCACGACACAAGACTCGATCTTAATGTGGGGTCAGGACTATGTATGTGACTGTTGGGTGTTATTATTATTATTATTATATTACACATGACTCCGAAAAGTCAGAAGTGTGCCCTGGGATTCGAACCCGTGACCACTGTGAACATGTTGGCAGCCGCGTCTAGTCCGTTTACCAACAGGCCACCATGAACTTATCGCATGTACGTAATATAAAATGTAGATAAAGATTTTTCCCCATTATTCTATTGCTCTACACACCGCTGACCCGTCGTCAGCCTACTTAGTCGGCAAGTTTTTGTTGGTGACATAGGTTTCACTCATTGCAAGTCGGAAAACTATGTGGGCGGCATAGGAGCAGCTCGACATGATGAGGAACATGTTTATGCCGTAGTTGCTGGCGGGTTGTGCGCTTATAAGGTCGTAGGTCCGTCATACATGAGAGGTCTTATTGATAAAAACCACATTTAATTAAACATGTTCTTTTAGATGTTAGTGTGGAGAGGCATCTTAGCAGGCCGGCATAATTGTATTGATTGGAATGAATTGGGACTACCGGCTGATGCCAATCGATAATCTGCCTGGACGGCATTTGCTTACCATCAGTTGCAGTGTGGTCCCTATGCAGCACCAGAATAAAAAAAAGAACATAATACAGGCTGAACAAAGTGACATCTCTACCCACCTATATACTCGTATATGTCGATACAATTATGCCAGCATTGATAGTACGTGTCTTGCCAATCTATACTAATATAACAAAGATGAAGAGTTTGTTTGTTTGTTTGTTTGAACGCGCTAATCTCAGGAACCGCTGCTCTGATTTGAAAAATTATTTCAGTGTTGTATAGTACATTTATTAAGGAATGCTATAGGCTATATATCATCACGTTATTACCTATAGGAGGGAAGCAGTAGTGATATTTCTGGCAAATACGAGGAAATTTTATTCGCTTTTGATGGTCGCATACTCTAAATTGAAAGTAGGAATTGAGCATTTTGACCGCCATTTTGAAACATGTATCTGCACCCGGGCGGAGCCGGGATGGACCGCTAGTAATAAAATAAAATTTAACAACACCATTAAGAACTTGTAATACTAACCGCTATTGCATGGTGATCAATGAACTTTATCAGAACACGGCACACTGCCATTAAACAAGAACATACATTTAACCTTTGAAGGATAAGCTAATCTCCGTACGTATTCGGTTCAATGGCTTAATTACCGCTCGTTGAGCATTTTAATTCACTTTATAAAACAGTGGCGCGGCTCGGCGCACTCACTTTGCAAACAAAAGTTAGATTAGTTTACCCACCGGATGCCCGTAAGCCCTGGATATATTGCTGGCTGTTTTAATAGGTTTTAAAAGAATACTTTTTGGTGAAGAGCTAATGGGGGTTGACCTCGTAACTTACCTATAGGTCCGCCCATTATAATAATTTTTATAAGATCAGAAAACTTTTGGTGGGCTTAGTGACAACTGTGCGTACCACTTGGGATGCAAACGGGAGAATTCATACAATTAAATTTTATAATAACTCCACATTATAGGCCGGTTGTGCAATCATGCTTCCTCTATTCATTTCTAACATCATGTTCATAATTATTAGGTTTGTTATAGCATACAACTCGCATATTTAAGTGCCTACAATGTATACTCACAAGCGCATCGGAATAATCTGCCGATTCGGCTATTTTGACTCATCAACTGTTGATAACTCCGTTTTGTATGTAAAATTTGATATATTCTCATAATATAATTGTCAGCACCATCGTCGTACTAAAACTAGTTACTATATTCGTCGATGATCGATCAAAGAAACCACCCGTTACAATTTTGTAATATGCTCATTTTTTATAGTACTGGCACGAAAAGCGGAATTTTCTTTTTTTTTTTGTAGACGAGAATTTAATTTTGAATTTCGAACGTATAGATCGTCCACGATCTTTTGGCGACCGAATGTGTTGTTCTCATGCTGTTGTCTATATATTAGTAATGTAATATTAATATTATTAGATGATCAGTATATAAAAGATTCTGGTTATTTCTCGTACATCCATATAATAATACTTGATATGTAATATACACTGGTGGCCAGTCTCTCGTATGTAAGAGGCCATGTGGGTAGATACCCAAATAGATATTTGTCCCGCCAAATAGTAGTGTAAGCGCACTGTTGTGTTCTGGTTTAAAGGACATTGTACCCAGAGTAACTACTGTACATAATGACTTAACATCTTCTGTCTCAGGATGGCGAACGCAGTGGCATGCCATGTATTGCTTCTGTCCATGAGCGGTCGTATCACTTACCGTCAGGCGAGAGTCATACTCGTCTCGTCATTTATAGCAATTAAAAAAAATACACAGTTCCACCCAGCCACGCACCACACTGATATGAGTCGCTATGACTAATTTTTCAACATTAATATACTTAATGAGATAACCTTTATAATTTTATTTTATTTTTTATTTTATTTTATTTTACACTTTTCGGAAAACTAACAGCTAATGTGTACATAAAATTAGAATAATAGGTAATTAAAGGCTAATTATAAGTTTCCACAGATAATACATGCATTACAAAGTACGATTCACGCATTAGTAACTTAAGATTAAATAAGTAAAGTAACTTAAGATTATTTACACAACTAATAATAGTTACAACGGATAGTAAAAAATAATTTTATTACAAAGAGAAAAAACGTTTGCTCATGAGTCGCTTACAACTTTTTGTACTAGTATTAAATAAATCTAAATCCACATCTTTACTGTCCCCACCCGTACACATCATTACGTCATTGAAATGTCTGCTAGCTCTCAATATAAAAGAATTTTGCCTGTAGTTCGTCCTCACTAGTGGAACGTACAGTAACCGTGGATTGCGAAATGAGGCTGTATTTGTTCGTAACCCTAACATTTCCAACAGTTCTGGACAGTCTACCTTCCCATTCGCCACCTTCATATCATCATCATCATATCATCATATCAGCCACAGGAAGTCCACTGCTGAACATAGGCCTCCCCCAATGATCTCCACAATGACCTGTTGGAAGCGGCCTGCATCCAGCGACTTCCTGCGACCTTAGTCAGATCGTCCGTCCACCTTGTAGGCGGGCGTCCGACACTTCGCTTGCCTGTACGTGGCCTCCACTCGAGAACCTTTCGGCCCCAACGGCCATCGGTTCTACGAACTATGTGCCCGGCCCACTGCCACTTCAACTTGCCAATCCTATGGGCTATGTCGGTAACCTTGGTTCTCCTACGGATCTCCTCATTTCTGATTCGATCTCGTAGGGAAACACCGAGCATAGCCCGCTCCATGGCTCGTTGAGTGACTTTGAGCCTTTTAATGAGGCCCACAGTGAGAGGCCACGTCTCGGTGCCGTATGTCATCACTGGTAACACACAAATATCGATTTTAGGCACTGAGGTATTTTGGACGAGAAGACGTCGCGAAGTTTCCCGAACGCTGCCCAACCGAGTTGGATTCGCCGATTGACCTCTCTCTCGAAGTTGGACCTGCCTAACCGGACCACTTGTCCTAAATAGACATATTCGTCTACAACTTCGAGAGTCGAGCCCCCAACTCCAATGGGGGTGGGCACAACATGGATATTCGACATGATCTTCGTTTTATCCATGTTAATTTTAAGACCCACCTGTTGGGAAACTCGATTAAGGTCTTCGAGCATAGTGCTAAGGTCTTCCAGCGATTCTGCCAAGACTACAATATCGTCGGCAAATCGAAGGTGAGTAATATACTCGCCGTTGATGTTGATGCCGAATCCTTTCCACTGCAAGAGCTTGAAGGCATTTTCCAGCGCGGCAGTGAACAGTTTCGGAGATATGACATCTCCCTGTCTCACGCCTCTCTGTAGTGGAATAGCCTTCGTAACCTTCATAAGGTAGCATAAATCGGCAATATCTCGACGTTGCTTGAGAGGCAGAAAATGGAATTTCCGACACCTTTTAATATAATCTGGGAGGTATATATTTGCTTTAAACTGTAGAAATCGCAAAAAACGTTTCTGAATACCTTCAATCCGGTTAATGTATGTGTCATATCGTGGATTCCATACCTGGGAGGCATACTCCAAGTGACTGCGAACGTATGAGCAGTATAGTATTTTGATAGTCTTAATGTTGCTAAATTCAGATGACAACCTGAGGACAAATCCTAGTGCTCGAGAAGCCTTTTTAACAATGTTATCCACGTGTTGGTCAAATAAGAGTTTATTGTCGAAAGTGACGCCTAAATCGCAAATAGAGTTAATTCTAGACAAAATTGTATTATTAATAGTATAATCAAAATTAATTACATTGGTTTTACGTGTGTAGGAATTTACATAGCACTTTGATACGTTCAGATCCAATTTATTAATAGAGCAGTATGCTTGAAATCTGTTAAGGTCATTTTGTAAACGTAACGTATCTTCCGTAGTACGTATGACACTGAGAATTTTCATATCGTCCGCGTATTTAATTTTTGAGTGATAGAAGTATAAATGGACGTCATTAATAAATCCTTACTAATATTATAAAGGTGAAAGTTTGTAAGTATGGATGTATGGATGTATGGATGTATGGATGTTTGTTACTCTTTCATGAAAAAACAGCTCAACAGATTTTGATGAAATTTGGTATAGTGATAGCTGACACCCTGGATTAACACATAGGCTACATTTTATCCCGAAAAATGTAGTGTTCCCGTGGGATGAGTCAGGAAACCAAGTATACATATTTTCTACTCTTTCAAATTCGAATAGTTGGCACGGGATAGAAGACGACAGGATTTAATGCTATTCAATATATGGGACGGGAAATATAGTCGACGGCACGCGGGAAATATAGTTAGTAGACACGCGAAAAAATATGTTGTTGATGTGGATTGGACTCAAAAACTATCTGCACCCGGGCGAAGCCGGGCCCGACAGCTAGTATTAGAAATAAAAGAGGGCCCAATAGTGATCCCTGAGGCACTCCCGAGGGAATACACATAGGAGAAGACGTATAGCCATTAAGTACTACTGTTTGGCATCTATTATGAACGTATGATGAAAACCAACGGTATAGATTACCTCTAATTCCAATTACTTGTAGCTTTTTTAATAGTGTCTTGTGATCAATTCTGTCGAAGCACTTCGTGAAATCAGTAAAGATTACATCAACTTGACATAGTTCAGACATCTGTTGTGATATGAACTCATTACAAAGGAGCAGGTTTGAAATTTCATACTACAATAGCCTTCTTCATAGCACACAAGCTGTCGAGATATTGCTTCCAATTTTAAATAACCTTCAACATAGTGTGTACAAAATTACGGTATGATTGCCATGCCCAGGAATGTTTTAGAAAACATGTTGGAAGGACCGTCATTAGTGATTCTCATATCGGATGAAATAGTCTTATCGCGAACCTTTGCCCGCCATGGGAAAATTCACAATAAGGATACCCCGAAATTCATACTTTAGCCGAAATAGCTTGAATTTAAGAACGTTCTTTAACTTTCATTGTTCTAACGATGCGTTGTTGCCGTATCGATGTTCTAGTATCATAGATGCCAGATGGAAGGAAATTATTTCGTTCTGAATTCGATATTTTAACAAAGAAATCAGTATGTTTTTATTATTTCTGGTAACCTTTGATTCTGGGAACACGCTTGATTTTACAATATAATTAATGAACGAACGAAATTATAATTTCCTGAATTGCTAATAGAAGAGCTGTGATGATAAAATAATAAAGGGAATCTGGTGGAGGGAAAAAGGGATAGGAGTGAAGGGAGGGGTGGGGAATCTTATTATATTTATTTATTTATTTATTTGATACTTCATATACAAATAGTATACAGGCGGGGCTTAATGCCAAAGGCATTTTCTAACAGCCAACCTTCAGGTGGTGCAGAGATAAATTCAGAAGGTGCATAAAAATGGGTTGAGACGTAAATCGAGGATATATACTCAATACTTATACTAGTACCTACACAAATATAAAATATGATATACATACATACAAGATATAATATACATAAATACTAAGAATAATATATATATATAAAATGTTATGATAGTTCTGCCAATCTGTCTAGGAGCAGTTTTCGAACTCTCATTTTGAAACCTACACGTGTCGTAGATGTCCTAATCTCGAGAGGGAGCGAATTCCAAAGTAGGATAGATTGAATAAAGAAGGAAGAGTGAACAAAGTCTGAATTATGAGAGGGGCACTTAAGGAGAAGGTTGTTAGCTGATCGAAGGTTCCTATCATGGTTACTACCTAAGTACTGGAAATTTGGGGTTAAATAAGAAGGTGAGGAAGAGGACGTAAGAATAGAGAAAAGCGTGGAGAGAGCGTGTAGCGAGCGACGCTGGCGAATAGGTAACCATTTTAATTGAGATCGGAACGAAGAAACATGGTCATACTTACGAAGATTAAAAATGAATCGAATGCAGTTATTGAGAAGCCGGTCAAGTTTGTTGAGGTGTTCTGCATTCAGATCAAAATAGCACACATCACCATAGTCAATTAAAGGGAAAATCAAGGATTGCACAAGCATTATTTTGGTTTTGACAGGAAGGAAATTCTTGAGGCGATAGAGCGCACGAAGAGTTCCCGTGACCTTCTGGCAGACAGAGATTACCTGAGCTCTCCAGTTCAGGGTCGAGTCAATCAGTAACCCAAGATCCTTAACGACTGGACTCCAGACAATTACTGAATTATTAAATATAATAGAGGGGAGAGTTGTTGGATCCAGTCTGTTGAGCATCCTAGAGCTACCAACTAATATGGCTTGACACTTGGACGCATTAACTGTCAACCCAAAACTATCTGACCAGTTCTTTATGTGGGTCAAATCCCTGTTCACCGAGTCGATTGCTGAAGATAAACAGTTGACATTTGCCTGGTAGTAAATTTGCAAGTCATCGGCATACAGATGATAGGCACACTGAAGTTTTCGGGTTAGTAGATTAATAAAGATAGAAAATTACATAGGAGATAGTATGCCGCCTTGAGGAACGCCAGAGTCCACGCTACACCAATTGGACGATGATTCGTCAACACGTACTGACTGCTGACGTCCCTGAAGATAACTAGAGAACCAATCCAGAGCCGCTGATGAGAACATTAGGTGAGAGAGGATAGCGATATATATCTGTTCTCATATATATATTCTCCCACATATTCATTATATTCTTAGTAAGACACTTAACCTTTGAAACATATTCAAAGCAATTGAGATTCCTTGAACTAATCTGAACTCAGAAACTAGTAATGTAATACATTGCTCATGTTATATGCTCGCAAAAAGCTTCATAAATTCTAATTAAAACCAAACCAATGTCGAAATACCCGTACTTACGAGTACGTCGATTAATTAAAACGCGGATCATTTGTAACGAAACAAATTTCTACAAATTCTAGATTTAAGTAAATACTTTTTATTTGCACCAACCATTGACTTAATGGGCAGAAAGGGCGAAAAAGCAGTGAGATAATTGAAAAGGCACGGATAAAGATTTTAACCAAAGAGTTGTATAAAACTGCGCTTCGGTATTAAGGTTAAATCGAGAGAATGAACAAAAAACTATTGTTAGAAAATAGTACAAAGCCAGCAATTTTAGGCAGTCGAGTTTTGTAACAAAAAAATTTAGTCCGTTTAATTTTTTACACTTGGATATAGAATTGTGGTCGGTGATAAAAAAAAACAAGAGGAAAGGTGATAGTTAAAGAATATAAAATTTATGCTGAAAATTGCTGCAATACATTTAAATTATTCGATAAAAGATTTGTTAGAATTACGTACTTATTTTCTCTTGTGTTTTGTCCTCCCCTCTCCCTCCCATTTAAAAGGATGACATCGAAATTCCTGACCCCACACTAAGATCGAGTCTTGTGTCGTGGGTATCAGGAACTACGCGAGACTTTTCGGTCTCACAAACACCCAGACCCGGAAGAAATATTTGTGGGCCACACAAACATTTCTCTCGGTGCGGGGATCGTACCCGCGGCCTCTCGTTTCACAGGCGGCGTCTAACCAACTGCGCCACGGAGGCTGTCCTATAATTGAAATGTGGAAGTACTCAGGGGTGGCGGTAATCATATTATACTGTCATTTTATCTGTTTGCTAGCTTGTAGGGCCTATGTAATTACAAACTGATTCAATTACCATACAGAAATGAACATACATACATAAACTCACGTCTTTTTCCTATACGGGGTAGACAGAGGTACCACACACAGAATACCCGCATTTTGCCTGGTATGTTCCGTCCCACATTGTGGTAGACGGGCATATCGGGCACACATTTCTGACTCTTGACTGATAATAAAAATAAAATTCGCATTTCACTTAGCCTGACCCAGAATTCGAACCCTAGACTTCAGCTATGTAATACAACTACGCCACGGAGGCAGTCGAGGTCTCTACCTCTATACAGATTCTGTAGTAAAAGAGTGTAATCTGTATCTCTATACAGAAATTGTTTGTGGAATTAATAGTGTTCCAAGTCTGGTTGCTTAACCGAAAAGTCTTTAGTTACTAAACCTTTTAATGATCAAAATCTGTGTGTTTTTAACCCCTGGCTTGTCGTAAGCGCCATATTGGGTCCTTGAATTAAAATAGCCCCTATTTCAATAAAGTTAGGTTGCTTTATTGCTTGAAGTCAGACGAGCCTGAGCGCGGTTCGTCCGACGGTCCAGGGGTTAATACAATGTCAAAATGCCAAAAAGAACCGTCGGCTTTGTAATTATCACGCTTATCATAACACAACAAAATATGACATTTTTGCTGCTCAACATAATGAAGATTCTGTATTAAAACTCACTTAACTCTTAGTGACAACTCAAAAATTATTCATCCAATTACACTACAAGCGCCATTGAAACAGCTATAAATAATCTTAATGTGTTTTATTAAGCAAATGAAGTGTGTAATACTAGTTCCCTAGCCTTGGCGGGGAGCCAAGTTATAATAAAACAAATGTGTGCCAGATGTCTTGTGGAAGATTTTTTAGGTTAGCACATAAATGCTGCATTTGGCATTTATATTTTTATATATGGCATAACTTCTGAAAGGACTGATGTGATATAGGGTGTGGAGTGTTAAGTATTAAATAGTATAGTCAACATTACTATATTAGGACCTAGCCTGTGAAAATAGTTGTTAAGTGAAATAAATAAATAAAAAATAAAATCAATAATCTACTGCCTCGGTGACGTAGTTGTACTATGATTATAATGCTGAGGTTTCCAGGTTCAAATCTCGGGTCGCGTAAAGTGATACTGGATTTTCTTTTAATTATTTATCAGTAGATATGGGATTCATAATTATGGTATGTTAATAGGTATCAAAAACTAAGAGTAACTGCGGACTCTTGACATAAATCCCAGAGAAATGTTTTTATTTATAGATTTTATCTTTACCCCATTGAACTTTGTTTTTTTTTTTATTGCAATGACTGGCAAGACGAGCATGCCGTTTCTCTGATGGTAAGTGATTTGACCATTTATGAACAGTAGCAAAACCAAACAACACCTTGAATTGCAAAGCAATGCTTGACTGCGCTCGTCATCCTGAGACATGAAAAGTCTCAATATGCCCAGTAGTTACTTTGGCTAAAATCTTTGTGTCATCAGTGCATTAACACTGCTGTTTGGCGGGAGAAATAGACATTGCTGTGATACCTACCCTCTGCCTCTCACGTGTGAGACACCTACTAGTAATGTCATTAATGTTGAAATTAATTACTACAAAGTAGAAAAAATGTGAATCGGTTTATTGGCAGTTTCCCTATGTACAGAATTAAACTGCCTGTGCAGGTACATAAAAAAATAATCTGGAACCTTTCCAAAACGTAGTTTGAAAAGGCGCAGTACCTTTATACTGCGACACTGCGGAATACTTTTAGGCCTGACATAAACTTAGTTTGAAATACAAATTGCTTTTAACTTTTATAATATTTAAACTGAATTTGTTGGACTCTGGTTGAAAATGCGCTTGTGAAACTAAAACAGGTCGGTCTTTGTTCAATATATTGTGAATTGTGATCGCCAAAATTATGTTTACTACTAGAAACGTTATGGTATATTAATTTTATCTGGTTATCATAGGAGTTATCCAAAAATTCTCAACAAAATATGGAGTAGATAAGAGTATTTATGAAGTCTATATTTTTGGAAATGACTATTTCGTACACCAATATACAGTGCATCAATTTACATTCGCAACTTCACTTTTAGTTTTGAAAAAAAAACTCATATATTGACAATTTCCATTGGACATAGCGTTGGATCTGAGCATTTTTTCATAATAAAACATACTCTGTCTTTTTGGGTTTGTACAACATCGCTAACCCAAAACACAAGTCTATTACAGCGAAGCTACTGCATGAAAGAAATATGAACCGACAAACGAACTCTCATAATAATCACAATTTGGATTACCACGTTCCAAATTTAAACTCCATATAATATAATAATATAATATTCAAAATATCGTATTCTTGTACTATTTACTGCTAGGTCCCTCTTATGTGAGAAACCGCTTGTCCACCACTGCAATATCTATTACTCCCGCCATACAGCAGTGTAAAAGTACCGTTGTGTTTCGGTTTATAGGACATCGTAACCAGAGTAACTACTGGACATATTAAGACATAACACCTTATGAATCACGATTACTAGCGCAGTGGAATGCAAAGCTTTGCTTTTTAATTCAATTTATTGTTTAGATTTGCTACTATCCATGATCGGTCGTATCGCTTACCATCAGGCGAGCGGAATGCTCATTTCATCATTCATGGCAATAAAAAAAAACTATTTTCCTCGTATCTAGTAGTGCTCACTTTATGTTATTATTATTCATTTAATATTTTAATACTTAATAATTTACCATTATGGTAAAAAAATATAAGAAAGGAACAGGCTTTAATACACATTATCAGTAGTACAAGTGGCGGTCTTATCGCTGCGATCTTTTTCAGACAACCTTTGGTTGGAGTGGAAATAGGTAGAAATATATTCTCATTTAGACACAGAAATAAACTTCCAAAATTATAATATCAAGTTGCGATACACGAAACAGTAATCACAGAACTCTACTGCACATAACAATCAGAGGAAAGTTGGACCGGTCCGTAGCATTTTCGGATACCGAAAAGTTTAATATGGAAGCCTCTGCGCGCTCCGTATATCCATTTAGCGACTGAGACTTCGCTTCAGTCTGTCGTCATATAAGACACAATACTCCACCGAGGTTTATTTCAGTTCATTATATTTGGGTTGGGTTTATGTGGGTTTATAGGGAGAATATAGGAGGGTGTTAGGGTACTTGATAGCTTGATTTTAAGGTTTGACCATAGATTGACGATGTATTTTATATGATACTACTATCGTATTTTTTAATAAACTCGTATTTATGCATCAGATTAATTGGCGCACCGGGCTATATAAGTAATAATTCGTAGTTACGTGAAAATGATATTTCGTTGTTATTTTTATATTGTCATTATTTTATTTACCAATAATTACAGCGACTACAGCATGTACTCTGACGTGAGACATGGAAAATAAACGCTTAAAATAACCATTTACATCGATCACATTTCACTCTGTACAATTGCAGCCCTGTTGTAGCAATAAACTATTGTATAGCTCATCCAAATAAATTAAATTGTGCAACGATACTATTGATAATAAAATGAACAAAAAAAAACTCCAGTTTAATTTGCTTAGGTATTACGCTAGATTAAAAACTGGGACTGATCGGACGTCGAAACACGTTCCGAAATTGAAACGAAAATTTACTCCGCACATGCCGATGTGGACTGATGGGCCGAAATGGGCGGCAGTAGGGCCCAAATCGGCTATCGGCAATATTGGCACGTCCGAGGCCTGTTTGCGCGTTTGACCGACACGAAGGCAAACAAAATGAGAGTTGAGTGGTTGCACGCGCATTCAAACACAAGTTTTGTGTTTCAAGTGTATCCGTTCTCTGAATAATTAGTCAGTGTTTATTGGATTTTGATCTGTAGGGTCTTGTAGGACAGCATTTCAGTAAATTGTATTAGGTACACAGGATGGTTTCAAAGACGCAACGTTCGTAAGTGCTCAAAAAACGACTTCAAAGATTCCGCTACGTACATACACACGTACAATACATATAATATAGATATTAATTATATAATACATAAGCACATCAATGTATAAACGACCTATATATTTTATACACATGCATATTGCGTATACTTTTAGCCGTGGTACATAGAAGGTATATCCTTAATAATTTAATTATGGAGGCAGGTCCATAGTAAATTTTGCTGTTCTATTTCCGATGGTAAATATATGAACTGACAAATAAAAGCTATATATAACATCTTAGACGCGCTCTAGCAAATAATATATTTGCAATAGATTACTAACACCAAAAGTAAAATTCCCTTTACGAAATCTGAATGCCCTAGCCAAGCGTTTTAAAAACTAAACAAACAGAATAAAAACAAACCGATATTTATAGGTAGAATAAAAGTAGTCACAAAGTACCCGATACTAAGTGGTCGCTAGGGACACAACAGTGCTATTGCAAGTACAGCTGTAAAATTTGTACTTTACTTCCCGACCCTGCCGCCAATGCGGGTAAAAAATAGACTTTAAACCCTTGTTGTGGAGTAAGAAGTTTTTAATCCTGGCCTGATTGGAAAGGAGGCGAGCAGTTGGAGGTTTTATATGCTTTACTTGTTTGTATAGTCAAGTTTTTTATTTGGCGGGAAAATCGTACGAATTGTGTACATGTTCGCTGTTTAGGGCCCATTCTCATGGGCGCTATTTCATCATAGTTCAAAAAACGTTGCAATTAACCAAATGTAAATCAATTCATTAGTTCACAGGAAGGCGATTTTAAAACGTGATTATTAAAACATCAATCACGTTGTAAAAACAGGATAACATTGTTGTCCATTTTACAAAAATATTTTACATTCCGTCAGTGCCGAAATATTAAATCATTATTCGGGAGCTTTTAGTCACTTGTCCCAGTGGATTAGGATCATAAATAAATTTGTGATAACCCAAATTGTTAATCCTCTTATTTTACATTTAACCTACTTACAGATTACGAAGTTAACCTTTAGGCTGTTGTGTTAAATGTTTAAGCGGATCTTGAATATTTACTTGAATGACAGCCTGAGTGACGGGTTAAATGTACTTCTCAAATATTTGAGCCCTCAGCCCTATCATTCATGTTTACATTTTTTCTGAATAAAACATAATGATGATGAGCCTGAAAGTTTCCAAAAACATCGGAGATTTTTTTAAATTGATTTCATCTTAAATCTAGGCTTGGGCTTGGGCCCGTAATTGGAGGCAAATTGCTTGTGGTGAATATCTATACTAATAATAAGGGCGAAGATTTGATTGTTTGTTTTGAATAGGCTCTGAAATTACTAGTCTGATTCGACAAATTATTTTACCATTAGAATCCTGCATTAACTCGAATGAATATAGACTACAAAATATTATCAAAAAAGTGTACCTAAATCCGGACACTAGTTGTAAATAAAAGGATAACCATTAGGTATCATGTTCATACATGTAATGTTAATTCAGGCCGCTATTATGTAAGAGGAATTGACTAATATTCCTTTTCTCCTCCTGTCGTTTTCCCATCTCATGATAAGAGTCGAGCTATGCAATCACGAATCAAATGCTGTAGAAGTTCGTCGGTAACCATTGATGAGTCATTTCCTATTTGATGGGACTTAAGCAGTAAAAAGATTCTACTGGTAGTAAGTTTCTCATATGTGAGAGGCGGCCTATGTAGGTACCAACCACTGCAATGTCTATTTCTTTCGGCAAACAACAGTGTGAAGGACATTGTAACCAGAGTAACTACTGGATATAATAAGGCTTAACATCTTATGTCTTAGAATGGCGAGCGCAGTAGAATGCCAAGCAATACTGTGTGCATGGTGTTGCTTGGTTTTTCTACTATACTATAGCAGTCGTATCGCTTACCATCAGACGAATGGCAAGTCTCGCCATGCATCGCAATTATTTTTATTATATTTGGAAAACAAACAGTTCTATATCTAGGTAATGTACGATATTAAAACTACAATAACAATTTACATGCTTCACATTTATAAAAAACAACAAACAAATAATTACAAGAAACAAAAAGTTTTAAATGTTGCATTAAAAGAGGTTAGTAAGTTAGTGAAAACATTTTAACCTAAGTCGGCTACCGATTAAATCTAAATAAATTTGGTTTTAATAGTCACTGGCAGACACGAAGCACTTGGTAAACTTACTAACTACGAATTACGAGTACTTTGTGTTCAATGAACTGAGAATAATTTGTGGGCATTAAAGTAAAGTTTGGTACCAAGCGATTTAAATTGTTTGACATTTTAATTTATGAATTTAGGAGCTTAAGTTTAAAATTGGAACACGAATTAAAATATTATGCCTTGTTCGTTATTTATGGTGTGGCAAAAACTAAAATATAAATAAAATATATTCTAACCGAACGTAAAAAAATACGACACCTTATTTTAAATAACAGAAACAATTCATTCTGGATGAATTCGATATTAAGCAAACATCAACACGTGACCATTTGTGCTCTTATTTCTCTTGCCGTTTTTAGGTCGTTACTTATAATCTAGAGTATATTTGATCAAAGCGTTGCATTGGACCGATCAAATAAATGCTGCACTTACTGGTTCCATGCATGAGTGCACAAGAAAAGCGTCAGTGAGAGATAAATGGCGACAGATTGTAAAGCGAGATACCAGCTAAAAAGATGGCCACGACCACTCTGAGAGTGTTAACGAATTAAAGAAATTGTAAATGCAGTGTTGCTTAGAAATAGAATCAACTGCCGAAAGATAGATAATTCCTAATTAAAGTAATTATGCTGCCGTATCGAAATCGGATGTATAAGAGGGAAATAGTAATGGATCAGGCAAGTGTGAACTTTTATTTTGCCTAAGGTCATAGTCCGGACAGATATTAATAAGTCTCTCTCTCTCCTCTCTCCCTTTCTGCTCTTTCGGTCTCTTCACCTACAGAAAGTCTACTATTGAATATGGACACTTCAGATATTAAAGTCTGCCAGAAAATAAAATACTTGTATGTACAAACTAGCGATCCAGCCCAGCTTAGCCCGGGTACAAATAAATTTCTGTACAATCATATGTACATATTATATATTAAAACCTTCCTCTTGAATCACTCTATCTATTAAAAAAAAAACTGCTTTAAAATCCGTTGCGTAATTTTAAAGATTTAAGCATACAAAGGGACATAGGGACAGAGAAAGCGACTTTGTTTTATACTATGTAGTGATAGTTAAAACTTGTAATACAAAAGCAAAGTTTCTATGCTCCCCAGTACATGGCTGCTTATAAATATGGAAATCCTACACCCTCCATTATTCTAACGGTGTTCGTGTGCGAAATTACAAATTTCCGTTTTGAGTTATACTAATAGATTAATGGGCTTCCATTCTGAAATTGCTGTAGTTATGCGGACATATTGAACTCAATCTATCATTCTTGGTTACATAAATGTATAATTAGCTGATAGTAAATATTTGTATACATTTGGAAAATAGCCGCCATTTATAAAAGCGAATATCCCGTCATCGTAAGGGTTTTGCAATAAGATGAAGCATGATTGCACCGACAGACGAATTAATAGGACAAAGAAAGAAAGATGATTTTGGGTTCATCCATTTATTACTATTATGAACGCCCAAGCTTACTAATGTCCCCTAAAATATTATTTTTTTTCCAAATACATTTGCATGCCTCTTGTTCACACATTGTCTCAGAGTGGATGAAAATGGTGTAAACAAGTGTACATACATCGTAGGCATATGCTATGATATGAATGTATTCGCAAGTTCTTGAGATGCGTCGTGGGAGCTCGTAGATTTTTAGGATGCGACGTAACATCGTATTTCTATGTACAAACCCAAACGCATGGTGCCATTTATTTTTATATAAAAGTCATTTATTTTTATTTCAAAATATCCTAGTCAATCGTCAAATTATACTCAACATGTTTTTCTATTAAAATATTTTTACTCTAAAGACAAAAACAGATGGTCGATTTTATAGATGACGCATACACACTGAAATTCTACAACCATTCCCCAATTGGTTCTACAAATGATCTCTCAATAAATCTCTTCAATCAATATCAAGCTTTCACAGAAATACGAGCTGAAATTAGACAGTAAATTGAAACACTATTATGCACTGTTGCCAAACTGCCGTAGCGGTAACAAATGGCGGTAATGAATATCAGTCGTCGTGTTGACTTGCCAAATCGTATTGTGGTCGTCTGTTTATGGTAACAGGCAGATGGCATCTGTGAATGGAGGGTAGGAAATTGTATGTGTACTGTGTTCAGGAAATTAATTTTAGTATATTTTAGTGTGTTCCTGTTCTTATGTTTTGGCAGAATTACTGTAAATTTTATGCAATTTTAGCTGTCATTTCAAGTATGTGTATGTAGAACCCATAAAATTATGTAGTATCTTAGCTGAAAGTAGCTGGATCCGTTAATTATTTGTTTTAACCTGTATAAAGTATTAAAATATCATAAACATCACCCATTTACACCCGCAATTTTTAGCAGTTCAGTCATAAAAGAATTAGTTTTACTTCATATCAAAGTGGTAAATGAGTATACGGTTCACGATGATGATGATTCATGATGGTGAGTGATCAACGCCGCAAATGATCATTTGCAACACCATATGGCATGGAGATCCGTGGCCGGCCTTTAAGGTGGGGATGCGCTCGTGTTTTGAAACACGCTAGGTCGTATTAAGTATAGGAATTACGGACTCTCATTTGGTTTTGCCTATATGCTTTACTGTCACTGAAGAGTTTTACAAACTGGTACGGGACTTAGTACTGTCCAGTCGTCGTCCGGAAGTCCGTGGAAGTCCGGTGCAACCGTCATCGGTATTGCTTTCCTCCTCTCCTTTTACCGATGAGGATTTTTCCATATTTCTTCTCGCTCAAATAAAATAATAGAATCTCATGAAGAGTCAAAGAATATAATTTTGCGGATCTCTGTATCATTCTAACCGTAGTTTATTCAAAGCTTACAATTTTGTCCTTTGACAACAATCCTATGTCACTCGAGAATATCTAGGATAGAGTTACAGAAACTCTAAATATCCTTATTATTTCCCTTTGTATATAAACGATCTAGTGATATCATTGTCCTACGTCCCGTGGTATCAAAATAATTTTAATAACAACTTTTTGAGTAAGCAACGTTTTCATATGATAAGGGTTTTCTGTATTAAATTAACATAATAGAACAGAAGAGGCACGTATCAGACTGGACAATTTTCATATTTTTTTTATTCTGAAATATTTTTGAGTAAGTATATAGGTATATTGTAGGTATGTAGGTATTCAGAGTGATATGAATATATTGTTCTTAAATTAAACCACATCTTCCTACTAACCCCAGGTATTGTTATATCAAATGGTAATTTTGTAAAAAATCGGAATTATGGTTTTCAAGGATTTTGATCAACTCATATAGTTACGACTCTCCTTACAGATCAGGTAAGTTCCCGTACCGAGCTGAAGTTTAGGTAAGCGGTAAAAAACTTGTATCTACAGGGTAAATCTAGACCAAAAACGAATCCAGATGGTAGTCTTAATGACTTCAGATACAATGCAACAAAAAAATAGCAAAAATCTAAGATTTTTTTCCTGTCGTCCTATTTGGATGGTAAATATATAGTTTTCCTAAAATAATAAGGTATACTCTTTTATTTTTAAAGATGTTATGGTACGTATGGATTGAAATAATTATTTTAGCAAGAAATATGAATTTATTGCCGGAACACGAGGGTTGATTGAAACATGAGGGTTATATTGAATAACATATTCCAATATCACTTTGTATATTATAATTTTCATATATGCCATATGAATGTCACTTATTGTGTACACAAGTCATATAGTGAATACACATTGTAATAAAGGTTGAAGAGATCCGCTGGATGCAGGCATCTCCAAATAGGTTACTTTGAAAATCGTTGGGTCGGCTTATCTTTCTTGGAAGATATCTTAAACTGTAAGATGGTCATAATGATGATAATAACTGGTGTATGATTAAAGACTGATAAAATTTATGCTTTCTTTTCAAAATTTTGGTTCTATGTTGCTCAATACCGAAATCCTTCACTAGATAGTATTTTAAATTAGGCTGTAAAATAGCTATATTTCTATAAAATTATATTATTCTATAAAATGTCTTCTTTTGTTTTACATTTCTAACAATAAAAATATTTCATTTATTTGACTATTAAATTGGGTGATGATGTTCTCAAAGGACTAGTATTCCGGCTGTAAATTTCTCATAAAAACTGAATGTTTCTATTTAACAGGTAAGTGCTACGTAAAAAGGTTACTTTAATTCCTGACTGTATTATCTTTTCTAAAGCCCTGATAATATTAATGTTTATAGCTAATTTAGCGTGGGTAGTAATGTTAAGCCTTTGTTCTTTTAATTAGAATAATACGTAATATAAATTGATTTACCTAGATAGAATTTTCTTATGCGCGATCTATCAGTAAATGTGTAAAAAAATTTTTATCGCATTTTTAACATCTTTCAGACAAGGTGCACCTAATTTTTTCCAGTTTATGAGTTTGAGTAGTTTTGCTCCTAATGAAAATATATCTTCATTATCATAGAAGTGCATATTATTAAAACTTTTTTATCGTAGAAACTAGAACCTAGTAGAGCAGTTCTGGTCCTACAACACCTATATAGATTCGAAACAACAATTGACGCATTACAAAAAACGTTCCCTAAATGAGCGGATCGAACCCGCGTTTCGCAGTCGGCAAACCAACTTCACCGCAAAGGCTTAATTCGTATATTTTTCACGGCTCTAACCTCGTCTACTATATTTCCTTAATCTATAATCACTTCATTTTTCACGGCTCAAAACTAGTCTAGTATATTATTCTCTTCATCTAAAATCATTACAATTCCATTACACGCACTAGTTAAATCCCTACATCCCCAGGTAATTAAATAAAAGATATAATTAAAATGTGAACAATTTATTAATAAATTTATGATAATAATTGTAAAACAGCGCTCAGCGCGAGAATAATAATCCATTTCGGTGCGGCGGCGTACAGCGCATCGACCCCTTGATGCAGCTCTGCCAAGCTCTCACCTGTGAAATTAAAAACGTGCATTAGGCGCATATTCAATTTTGTGGATCGTGTTTTTTATAAATATCGAATCTGAATATTTCAGTCATTTTCAAAAGCTCAGCATAAATTCATAGAATCTGAAATATTTAAACCGCGCGATATTTGCGAAACAAGTTGGATCGCGGATTTAGAAAAAATAAACATGAAAAATAAATGCATATATTTTTTTAATACTGGTTTGTGAAAGTGACTACAATGTAACAGCAATGCGGACCAGATTGTGTGGCCATCTTGCCCCAAGCAGGAACATTTGGCTCTATAGTATAGTAATCGTAATAGTAAAATTTTGTATGGGAATTTGAACAGCGCCATTGTGAGCGTATTTGGAACTAAATTATGGCAGCAGGAAACGTTTACGATACTATAGTATGGTAATAACGATAGTTTTACTATACAAATGTATGAAAAGTGGTAGCAGGAATAATTTTTGACGTATAGTATCGCCGATTTACTATCGAGAAATACGATTGTTTTGTCACCGACATTTTTACCGTGAGAACATTATCGAGAGTATATTTTTGTATTTCTACACATCGAATTAAGGAAAAATGTGTTAATTACGGTCATGCTTAGTGTTTCCCGATGCCTTAGTGTTATTGTGTGTAATTATCTACTCCGTATTTCGCTAGTTATATGAAATTCAATGCTGCGATATGAAGTTATAATTATTGTGATACTTAACTCAAATATGAAGGTTATTTCTTAGACTATGGACTATTTGGAATCGGAGCAACGAACTTGGGAATCTTGCGAACAAGTATGAGGATATAGAAAGTCTGGAATTTATTGTAGTTAAAAACATACCTAACCTAAAACTGTAAAAAACTTATAAATAAAATATTTACATGGAACTTTGATTTTCGTTTTGCGTACCTACTTAATCATTTTATGTTATACTTATAAGCTTATAAGTCAATGTATAGTCGAGCAAGCTCTTAGGGCAGAGAAGTGTGAGCATATAATATGCGAAAATAATTGGCGAGGAACTTAACGAGCAAAAATATAGAGAATACTTTCATAAAGCTCTCCTCCTTAAAAATGTAGAGGGATTTTATAAAACATATTATGTACATATCTTTATCTATAACTTAAATAATATGAGAGTTATTAATTTGCATTAATTGTTTGACAACTAATAAAATAAAAAAATGCTACGTTCGGAAATCTAAACGCATAATTAATTGGAGTCATTTTTGTATATTGCGGAATAAAAGCAAGAAATATGTATGTGCTTATTAATTTATTTCCAATAACCTTTCTACGCGACATTAATGCATGTTTTATATTTTTTTGTTATTTTATAATAATAATAAATTAATTTACCCACGTAGTGAACGACAATTCCGCACGAATCATTCAATAACATTCGTTCATTACCCTAGGTTATCTGTCACTATCGTAACGTAATAGTATCGAGTTCACGAGAGTATGGTTAATCGATTCATGCTACCGATATGGAGTAGTAATAGTATAGTAATCGTTGTCACGATACTATTACTATACGATACTTCAAAATGTTCCTGCTTGGGGTACTGAGAGAAACAACAACTTGTCGTCAGTCGAGACAATAGGGTATTTGACTATTATCGATTTTTGGTATTATTTCGCTTACAAACACAAATACGTTAAAAATAAAGCCTTGCTGTCAAAAAAGTATTAAAATAGCTTGTAACATAAGGCAAATATTTATATTTAAAATTAAAGAGTAGGGGTGTAGTGGGGACATCATGCTGTCTCTTTCACACGCGCACACTGTAATGTATAATAGCCCTAGTGACGTCACTATCTTGGTTTTGTATTTCCTTTCTGTTACTCCCACTACAAGATTTAAAACGTTTCTAACTTGTTTCATTCTGAATGGATTTATAAATTTCTTTGTTTGTTAGACCATAGCTATGGATACGTTTTGATAAATACAATAAAAAAATTGGAGTCAAATACCCTATTGTTCCGGCACAATATAATCTCAGAAAAAAGTTTTGGCACTTGGTGGGACATTGTACCGAATTCCATTTTTTGAGACACTGCAATGACTATCAGTGCAGATACAAATACTAATATTATATCACCAGCAAGACGAATCGATATTCCAAAATATTATTTATTATACACAACTACTCACATAAATCATTTAACGTACTAATAACATAACATAATAATTCCCATTCCGTCGGTACCGTCTCACAGGCCCTTATATCACTTAGTATAATTTAATCACTTTGATCCATCTAATTTTATCTAATGACTATCTCGCTAGCAGGTATTCAGCTATTATCGTTTAATTCGGCCATTTGGGCAAAGAGGACAAATTGCCCAGGAATAAGCCAACTTTCAAGGCCTTTTTGTCCAATAATCCTAGCATTTCGTAGGATTATTTTGATAGGAATTATCTGATCGAAAACTAGACTAAGATTGTACCTACTAAGAACCTGTTTAAGTTATAAACAAACTTGATCCAATAAAGCTTTGAGGTATTGAATTTCTACGAATTCCAATGCGCGGTTTAGTGGGAGCTTGATTTATTTATATTCAAGATAGAATTGCTTATAACTAATTCCTAAAGTATTTTCACTCATCCTTCAACTTCTTCAGTAGAATATTGTTTATGACTGAAACTGTGTGTTTATGACTGAACTAAAATAATATCATTTCTTACACAAAACCTGATAGATTGACACTATGGCTAACTTTTCCACTTCATCTTCCAAGTCCTATTAAATCCACTCTTCCATCTCGTACATTTTTAAATGGTAAGGCAATCTCCATCCGAAAACCTTCAAGCGCATTCACTGCTCCTGTATCTGTATCAGCCCATATATACGTCCCACTGCGGGGCACGGGCCTCCTCTACAATAGACTACGATTGAGAGGGGTTAGGTCATTTAGTCCACCACGCCACACTGGCCTAGTGTGGGTTGGCGGACTTTACATATCATAGGAATTCTTTCAATGTATGCAGGTTTCCTCCTGATAATTTCCTTCACCGATTTAGTGCGTGGTGATTGACTATCAACACATTGACTCCCAAAATCAGAGGTGTGCAGTGGGAATTGAACCCACTACCACCGTCAACATGTCAGCAGCCGCGTTTAGTTCGTTACCAACAAGGCCTGTTGGTAACGCACACGCACGCACATGTGCTTCTGCTCCTATATTCTAAAAAATAAAATAGCTAACTTTTTATTACCTTTGATAACATGAAGAATGACATGAGCAGGTGGGGGAGACGGGGGCGGAGCACGAGCCACGGTGCACGTGTACCGGCCGGCGTCGTCTCCTCTCACCCTGGCTACCCGGAGAACCGAACTCGCACCGTTAGCACCAAACTCGGTACGGACACTATAGGAAGAACAAATTGGGTTAAAGTCTCGTGTATAAGCCTGCCGAGATATATTGATAGACTCAGGCCTTCCAAAGGACCTCAAGTTTGCATCAACCATATCAGTGTGGAATGGCTAGCATCCAACCATTAATATAACAATAGCAAACAACAGAATGATATATTTTTTCCCAAGCTAGGAGAAATACGATATAGACGTATTTTAATATTATTAATTTTTTTAATAGATCAAAATGGTTGGTAATATTCTTTACTTGTCTACTTGACCCATAATGCATGATCAAAGAACATTAATAGTATAAAAAACGTCTTCACTATTTATGACACCACTTACACGATTTCCTACATACCTGATACCTCCCCTAGTAGTATCATCATTCAGCAGGTCATCCTTCCTATACCACAGTAGCGAGGGCCCCCCTTCCATCCGAAGACCTTTCACCTCACATCTAAGCGCCACAGTACTTCCGAGCTCGCATACTTGTTCAGACACTGCTGCTCCGGCACCATCCACTATTGTCACTGATACTTCTGCGAATAAAGATGCTAAGGTATTATAAATATATACCATACAAATATATAAAAAAAAAACATTATTATTTATTTTCTTGTCTTCTACCCTGGCCTTACAAGATGCGTTAAGCACCTATAATTCTAATTGTTTTTGGAAGAGTGTAGTGAGGAATTGATGCCCAATATAGCGATAGCCTCGACCTCTGTCACATCGTGGGTCGAAACAAACAAGGCAAAACGTGGGTGTACTTGTTGGTACCAATACTTCTGTTTACCCTTTCTGGGAAAAGGTTGTGGGATTATGTACGTATATGTTTGTGTTTATCAAAGATGATTGGGTATTTATTTTAAGATAACCCGTCCGTCTATTTCAGTTTACGGTTTTACCAATCTTTTATTGAGCTTCTTAGAATTATATTTTTTCCATTTGTTCTCTGTGCAATTTCGCACAATAGACAAGGAATCGTCTACTTATCAAGTGTCCTTGAAACCAAATTAGCTATTGCTAAAAGTTTTTATCTCTGACCATTTTTAAGCACCACATTGTACTGCATTCTCCATAAATAGATTTGTTAAACTTTCTTGTTTTAGAAATAGTAATATCATCGAAACAGTATCGAAATAAGTATTCGATTGTGTATCGAAATTGTTTATTGGGATACTTGCCTGTCCTAATTTTACTTTGAATATGAAAATATAATTTTAGTTACCGCCCACTCGGGTTTCGTCGCACAAATGATTTATGCACGGTCCTTCAAACAAATGTTTGTGTAGGTCTGCCTATCAACACTAATAAATTATGAATTTGATATAAATTATATTTTACGACAATTATTACAAGAAATTCACTGCTAAGATTAGAAATAACACTTTATTCCAGAGTGTAGGTGAGCCACAATTTTTGACGTAACTATGATTGACGGAGGTTGAGTTATTTTCTACCTGATATTTACTACTGGAAAATTAAATGTAACAAAAGTTCTGTAAATGTAACATATTCTATTATTATATGCTTGATCTGACGAAAAGCAATTGAGTATAAAACAAGACTAAGTATCAGCCAATTCCCTGATCGCAATACCGACCAGTAAACATATTATATTAGATACTTTAAAACAAAATGTGATTTGATGACAATCATCGTGACAGGTAACTAAATAAATGCTTGTAAAAAAATTGAATAGTTTGATAACCCACCCGACCTTATAAAACTCATGAGAAGTGACTAAATTAATAATCTACCATTTTGGTTTGGGAATTTCTTATACAATATGACTAAAATCGTTATTCTATCTAAGACGCGTATTTGGGTATCGATCAGACAGTTTTTTGTTAAAGATATAAAGACCACCTTGCGACTGATCATGACAAAAATGATGATAATTCTAATAACTATAATAATAGCAAACCTAATGTAGCTGTGTACACTGTACATCTGTAATTGTTGCACACATCGAAACTTAATTCTAAATGTAAAATGATTCGCAAGAATGTGTAATATGTACTGTTGATGTACCTTAATAAAAATAAAAATATATAAAACTATGATGATGGCATGATGAAGAACATAATCCAGATCTAGATGTTTATGATGATGAGGAAACAACTTACCAGGCACCCTGAGCGTAACTCGCGCTGTACGCGGTGGATGAGCTGACAACTGGCAGTCGTAAAACGCAGCGTCAGAGGGACGGACCTCCTTCACTTCTAGCCTCCAAATATCGGGGGGGATGAAACGGGCCGAATACCTGTACAGATTTATAAGTACAACATTATACAAAAAGAATAGAATAATCGTAGAATATTTTATTTTATATGTATTTTGGGAACATACAGAACAATAAAGTATATGAGCACAATACAATTAGTAGTAGTAATAGTAGAATTTAGGTAGAATATAATTAAATAATATTGTTATATGTGAACTCCGTGGATGTTACCTCGTTGGCACCCTCTCAAGAGAAGACGAAACACACATGTGACAGTAGTTTGAATGTTTTTGGATCATTATTGATCGTGACTTTGTGCAAAGCGGATACTTAATTTTATTAAATAATGTAAAACCACTTCTGGTAGTTTATATCAGAAGTGGGATTGTTCACTACGTCCACTTTAAAATTTCAAGTCAGTTGGTTTATTTTGTTTGAGTGTCCGTGAAACACAAGGTTGCGATTGATAATCTCTGGTAAGGTTGTTTTGTATTGCTGTAGTAGATCCCGATATCGTGACTGGTACTGTTTTACTACCCGTCGTCTGCGCGGCGAACGCTTTATGAGCTATCGTTCGCGCAGTTCAGGTAGAGGGTATCCTCTCCGGTAAGAAAACGACACTTGACTCGTAAGTTGTAAGTCGCAGCCGTAGCCAGAGCCGCAGTGAACGTGGTGGTGAACGTCACACGCACCGTGATCATAATAGCAGTCACAGGAGCAGTCGCGATTGTAGCCGGAGTTGTGACTACGGGCGCAGTTGTGGCCGCAACCATTACCGCTTGATATTATTCGGCAAAACAACAATCATCAGTTTAGCGGTCATGAAATTTGGCACATTATTATGTCGCGTCTTCAGGCTTTAGAGTTGCTAGAGTATGTTTCGCATTTATCAGGTCAATTAGCCTCTGCTGAGCCACACAACCCGAGCGGAACAGAGTAGATTGTCGAAGCGATTCAATCATTGAGATCGGTGAGTACACATAGCTATTATGTGTCTAATTTTAACCCTTACATACATGACGTGGATTCCTGGTTCGAGGAAGTTGATCGGGCCAAGGTTGCAAATCGGTGGGATGAACACGAGCACCTCGCTCGTGTTGGTAAGTGTTTGAAAGGTGACGCAAGGTCATGGTTGGATGAGTGGATTACCAACGAGCGTTCATGGACCAACAAAGAGTACCTAAAAATGCCATTTGGGTTAGCAAACGTGCCGATTGTATACCAGCGCATTATTAGTAAAACTTTGCAGAAATTTATCACTGATGGAAAAGCTCTGGTATACATCAACGATTACTTGATCTTGTCTTCTTCCGTTGAAGAGAGGCTGCAAACTTTGCGGTGAGTACTACAAGCATTAACGGAAGCTGCGTTCTCGTTAAATCTGAACAAATGTTTCTTTTTGTGCATAGAAGTAGAATACCTGAGGCGGGTGATATCTAACGAAGAACTGCAACCCGCTACTGGTAAGGTTCAGGCTCTTTCAGATTCCACTGCACCGCAGAATGTTAAACAGGTTAGATAGTTTCTTGTATTGACGGGGTATTTTCGAATATCCGTCCCAGAGTATTCCACCAGGACTGATTGGATTGCGCGCTTGACTTGTAAGGACGTGCAGTTTCACTGGACCGCGGAATATGAAACTGTGCGTCAAGAAATTATTGGTACAACAGGTGCATAGGGATGGTAGTCGGCGTGTTGTGGCCTATTATAGGTCACAAAAGGTGCTTGAACCGAAATACCATTTCTATGAACTCGAGACTCTTGCGGTAGTAAATGCATTAAAACATTTCAGGCACTATCTCATTTGTTTTCAGTTTCAGGTGGTAACGGATTGTAATGCCTTAAAATACACCCAAAATAAGAAAGACTTGTTACCGCGTGTGGCGAGATGGTGGATTTATCTTCAAGATTTCAATTTCACCCTTCTTTACCGAAAAGGCACCATGATGCCGCACGTGGACTGTTTAAGTAGAAACCCATGTAATGTTAACAATGTCGAACGCCCACGTAATTGGGCTCAAATTGTTTAAGCGGGTGATGAGGAGACTCAAACTATGATTCGATTACTTGATCAAGGTCTATTGGATGCTTCAAGGTATGAAGTATACAGTGACATATTTTATTACCGATGTATGCCGACAGGTGAAGACCCGAGGCTATTTTGTTTTATACCTAAAGGTAACCGTTTGAGCCTTCTCCACATCTTTCATGATGAGCATGGCCATGTAAGCACAGATAAGGTAGTGGATCTAATTTTAAGACTATTTTAAAGTTGAAAATGTCATGAAAGTTTGTCACTAAATACATTTCTCATTGTTTAACATGTGTCGCCCACAAGCGTGTATCGCGAGCACCCTTACAGTCATTTACATACTGGAAAAATTCGAAGTTCCTTTTGAAATCATACATGTAGGTATTCTCGGGCCTCTTTCTATGTCCAAGGGTTATAAGTCTGTCATGCTTGTGGTAGATGCATTCACAAAATATTGTCTCTTGACACCTATATGTTGACAAGATTTAGATGAACTGAAACGAGTATTTGAAATCGTGTTATTGTTTTTTTGGTACTCCTAAGTTAGTTGTATCAGATAGGGAACGTATATTTGAGTCGACGGGCTTCATTTCATGGATGAAGGTCCTTGGTGTACAACTTCACTTCATAACTCCTGAAATGCATCATGGACAGGAAAACGGACAGGTTGAACGTTACATCCGTACGGTCTTGAATATGCTTTGTATTGCAGTCAATCATCGAAAAGTTGAGTGGGCTGAAGAACTATGGCATTTACAGCTCACTCTTAACCTAACAAAGCAGAAAACTGCGCAGACTTCTCCTCTTAACCTTTTAATTGGCCACGAAAGCGCAACGCCTGCAATCCGAACGTTGGTGCGAGATGTGGCATTGAATTTAACCAAAGGCAACCGGGAAGCAAAACGGAAAATGCTCAGACAAAGGACGGCCGAACGGTTGAAAAACCATCAGACTCGTCAAGACATAATGGTCAATGAGCGCCGGAAGCCTCCTCGTGAATTTCAGAAGGATGACCTGGTGTTTGTTGTCAAGTTTGCTCAATCTCAGGGTAAATTGGATTCTGGCATGCGGGGGCCCTATAGGGTAGTGAAAACCCTCTCTAATCACCGATACGAGTTAAAGTTACTTGCTGGATTATATGGAAAGTCTACTTATGCGGCTGCTCAGTATATGATTCTGTGGAAAGGTGAATGGGCCCCTGAGACTTGGCAATATTTTTTGAAGGTGTGTGTTCACTCTTTAAGTACCTGTCTTAGATTGAAGCTGGTACCTTGGTTTGTTCCTTTTAAAAGCTTTTCGCGAAGAGTCATCGAGGGAGTACAGTGTCCTTTTCCCTCGGTGTGAAAGCTTTCCGTGTTCGGAGAGTCATCGAGGGAGTACAGCCTCCTTTTCCCTCGGTGTGAAAGCTTTCCGTGTTCGGAGAGTCGTCGAGGGAGTACAGCCTCCTTTTCCCTCGGCGTGAAAGCTTTCCGTGTTCGGAGAGTCATCGAGGGAGTACAGCCTCCTTTTCCCTCGGTGTGAAAGCTTTCCGTGTTCGGAGAGTCGTCGAGGGAGTACAGCCTCCTTTTCCCTCGGCGTGAAAGCTTTCCGTGTTCGGAGAGTCATCGAGGGAGTACAGCCTCCTTTTCCCTCGGTGTGAAAGCTTTCCGTGTTCGGAGAGTCGTCGAGGGAGTACAGCCTCCTTTTCCCTCGGCGTGAAAGCTTTCCGTGTTCGGAGAGTCATCGAGGGAGTACAGCCTCCTTTTCCCTCGGTGTGAAAGCTTTCCGTGTTCGGAGAGTCGCTAGGGGGATTAAATGCACCCTGACCCCTAGTGTAGATTTAAGTATTTCCTCGGTAGGGGCCCATACCGAGGACCTGTGTATTGTGCATATGTTTAGACTTTTATATGTTGAATGTTTTAGCTTGTATAAACTTATTTGACTTCGACTTTCTGACTGATTTGACTTTTATGACAATCTCCAACAAATTTACTTTGTTACATGTAGCAATGGAGCTCTGAAGTAATTTGGACTTTGGTTTCAGAGACTAATCATGGTGTGGATGATGAGTGTTTGAATCTAAATAAATAGATTCCAATGGGGCTGGCCCATCCTCAACGTTTGACTGAACAACTAGGGCTTTGCCACGCCTGGTTTCAACGTCTTTGCAAGAAAAGGAACTTGCCGATGGCGTTGGATCATTACTTCAGTTGATACATCTTTGGTCGATGACGACTAAGCCTGTCGGGACGCCAGGGTGTCAGGAGAGGCCGTGTTATATGTGAACTCCGTGGATGTTACCTCGTTGGCACCCTCTCAAGAGAAGACGAAACACATGTGACAGTAGTTTGAATGTTTTTGGATCATTATTGATCGTGACTTTGTGCAAAGCGGATACTTAATTTTATTAAATAATGTAAAACCACTTCTGGTAGTTTATAATATAATAATTCACTGGTGGTAGGTCTATCATATGTAAGAAGCCGCCCGTGTACCACCACAATGTTTCTCCCGCCAAACAGCAGGGTAAATGCCCTGTTGTTTTCAGGCTTGAAGGACATTGTAGCCAGAATAACTACCTACTGGACATATTGAGACTTAATATATTATTATGTCTCACAATAACGATGGAAAGTTAAACATTGCTTTGGATTTAATGGTGTTGTCTGGTTTTGCTGACCATGAGTGATCGTATTGCTTACCATTACACGAATGGCAGGCCCGTGTCGGCATTCAATGCAAGAAAAAAATAGCATTCGCCCGATAGAGACTATCTTATACAGTGGTGGAAAAGGTTTCCTTTGGGGTATGAGTATATTTAAAGAATTGGAGCATCTTTTAGTATGTTATTTCTGTCACGAATTCGTTAACGTCTAAAAATATTTTCAGTAGTGACTGCCTCGGTGGCGTAGTTGTACTAAGGTACGGTTACAAAGCTGAGGTCTCGGGTTCGAATCCCGGGCTGGGCAAAGTAATATTGGATTTTTCTATCCATTATCAGTCCAGAGTCAGAAATTTGTGCCCGATATGGCGATAGTCTCGCCACCTATCACATTGTGGGACGGAACATACAAGGCGAAATGTGGGTGTCCTGGCACCTCTGCCTACCCCTTCTTGGGATATAGGCGTGAGTTTATGTATGTATGTATGTAATATTTTCAGTATAGTCTTTATTCTCAAACCTGTAATAATCTCGAAAAAATGTTTTATGTTTCATACTTTTCGCATGTTTTTCAATTGCATCACAAAACATCGCATGTCAATATTGACTTTCAATTACTATACTCAAATATTGTAATACTATTTTACAACAAAATATATCTCCCTAAATACCTTTTACATTTTGGGAAAATCCACCTTTACACTAAATAATTTCACGGCACACGGGCACAGAATATGTGAATTTACCTATTCATACGCTGAGGTTGATTCTACGGTCGAAATAATCAACTGCGGATCTTTGTTCAAAACTTTATGCATTTAAGGCTTACTGGTAGCAACTTTCCTCAAACATTATCTTAACCTTGTACTAAAACGCGCCCTGTCCCATATTTGCTTTCACCGAACCCTGTTCTGTCCTGTTTTTTCTTTTAGAGTATCGCTCCTCGAAAAACATTGGCTTAGTGGATAAAACTCGCCAAAACTTCGAAGGTTGCGTACGTGTATAATTCAAAACATTGGATGTAAGATTTTGATACTTTCAGGGCGAAGTGTGTCGAGTCCACCTGGTGTTAAGTGTTCAAGTATCTTGTTGAGGGAATTTTAACGCGTTTTGCAGGTGAGAAATTCTTTAAGTATTTGGACTTTACGTTGAGGAAAATATGTGTTACTGACATTACAATTGATCCATTACTTTAAGGCTAGGTTTGGTTTTACAATATCCCACTATTTCAAATTTCATATTAGCCTTTTGTACGTTGTAAATTACTATGTTTTAATTTTAAGAACCAAAATCGTAAGTGATTTTTTTATATAAATTGTTTTTCAAAGTTTTTAATTACCACGCTCCTGATCCCGTGTATTTTTACAGTAAATAATGCTTCTTACCTATCATCAGCCGTGTATTGTTGTGTGCCTGTCGTGAGCAGTTCCATAGGTTGTTCGTCGTTTTTCCGTCGCACCCACGAGACCTAGCAAACCGATTTTATTAAAAATACAATATAGTAACAACTTCCATCAAATATATACTACATACAGGGTCCGGAACAAAATCTTTTGTTGCTAATACTTATACATTTGAATTTCGAACTACGAGATGTAGCAAACAGTTTCAAATGATAATAATCAACTTCAGGTAGCAATAAACCTTAATCCTTTAAATTAAGATTTATTATGTTTTGGATCATACTAAAATAAAATAAGAGCACACGCTCATTAGTGCTCTTATTACTCTTACTGTTTTTTTAGGCCGTTACGTATAATCTAGTGTATATTTGTTTGAAGAGTACCAATCAACGGTTGACAACAGTTTTTTAAATAAATTCATTCCAAATTTAAAACACATATTTTTTGATTGCGGAACGCTGCGGTCAGGATATCAATGGCCACAGGCCACTAAAAAGCCGCAGTAGTTGTATTTATATGGATTAAAGGGAGGCTGGGAATGCCAATGATCCAGGAATAATGAAACACATATCCGTGGCTCCGTTGGTTTGTCAAAGACTGTGAAACGAGAAGCTGTAGGTTCAATCGAAAAAAATATTTATTTGATTCCCTGGTATTTGTTCTGGGCCTGGATGCTTATGAGACCATAAACTATATAAGACTCGATATCACTGTAGAATTAGGACTATCTCATTAACAATTCTGGTTTTATGTTTTTATTGATAATTTAAGAAAACTTTATTAAAATTAATTACGTTCGTAGTGACTTAGAATTTGCTACTTCTGTCTGGCATCCTTTTTATAAGAAACATATTGATAGAATTGAATCTGTTCAAAAGAAGTTTATTAAAGCTCTGGGCTACCGCTCAGGTTGTAGTTTTTCTGATTATGAATCCTCTTTACAAAGCTATAACATGTCCCGTCTGTGTCATCGTCGAGATTTAACCGATGCTACATATCTTTTTAAAATTATAAATTTTGGTGTGGATGCCCCTGGGTTGTTGCATGCACTTAATTTTAGAATACCTCGCAGACGTGAACAAGATTGTCGTAAAAAACACTTATTAAATATTCCTCGCAGTAGAACTTGTTATGCCAATAATAGTTTTTAAGAAGGTCTTGCAGATTGTACAATAACAAACTTCTCAATGTTGATGTTTTTAATGAAACGTTACGTAAGTTTAAGAAAAAAGCATTAGGTTTTATTACTGGCCTTGATACAGAATGATACATTTATTTCTTTTTTGCTGATTAGTACTTTTTTTTACATATATAAATTATGTGTTTGTGTTTTTGTTTTTAAATGTTTATTATTGCAATTTCTTTTTCCATTGTTTTTTGTACTCGTTAAATATTTTATTGTACTTGTGCAAACAAAATATGACAGTATTGCGAATATGTAATGCACTACTTTTCTAAAACCTAAAATTGCTACCTACTTCGATTAAGATTTTATAGGTCTTAGATTATAGGTCTACAATTATATTTAAATTAATGTAATCACACTATTATTTATAAGACTGTTTGTTTTTTAATAAATAAATAAAAAAAAAAAATTAAAAACGATATTGCACCCGTACATACAACACATATATTCCATATTCGAATTTTGAATTCCCTATGTCCTGTTGTTCCTCGTACTCTATCAACCTTGGTGAGTGAATAACTATTGGGAGAATTATATATTAAAAAACACATTACCAGTTTATCATGGAGAGCGTCCACCTTACAATCGAGGTGGGCTGTAGATCCCACCAGCGCTTCTATTTCTGGCGCTGCTGCTGCGTAGATGCTGTTACCAGTGCCGGCTCTAAATAAAAAAATAAATAAAAATGTAACTTTAAGAGGATTTTAAGGCATTATAGTTCGTGTTCATTTAATGAATTCATTTTTTACTGGTGGTAGGTCTCTTATATGTGAGAGGCTGCCTGGGTGGGTACCACCGCAATGTCTATTTCTCCCGTCAAACAGCAGTTTAAATGCACTGTTGTATTTCGGATTGAAGGACATTGTAGCCAGAGTAACTACTGGACATTTTGATACTTTACATCTTATGTCTCAAGAAGGCGAGCGCAGGGGCATGCCAAGCAATGCTTTGTAGTTCAAGGTGTTATTTAGTTTTGCTACGCTTGCGAACTGAATGCTCGTCTTACCATTCATGGCAATAAAAAAAAAACGAAATTTTAACGCCCCAAATATCAGATCTAGATGTTCAGAACCTCTAAACTGTGCCAAGTCTTTCAGTTAATGGGAGCGGTGAGCTGTTCATTACGTGTACAATCAATACTGAAAATTAATGTTGGTTTAATATTGCAACTCGTTATCAATTGCATGATTTGTGGTTTGCGGATTGTGTACTCTGGAACCAATAGTAATATTATATGACTTTATGTATTTTCGCTCCTTTAATTATTCTTTTTAATAAAACGTAGAAAAAAAAACAGATATTAAATAGATACGGTATAATCCATCTAAATTCTATTGGCTGGTGGAACTATAGATAAAATAAAAAAATATCTACTTAATGTTTGAGATAATGTGTATTTATACTCGTAATCTAATGATATTAACATGTCCAATTTAATAACATTTTTGAAATGAGAAAAACTGATCCTAAAAGTAATAGAAGATTTATACTTTAAACCAGCAGATGTGACAATTCTATTTTTAATCATTTTCTATTTTCTATACTGCATAAAGCTACTTCTGGTGTTCCTAAATATTTCTTTGTTCAAAAACTGCGTAAAAGGTAAAATCCTAATGGATGGTAGTTACTGCACGGACAATTTAATGTTTTATTTTGTTTATCGCAAATCAAATTTTGCAGACTTGCTCTAACAATCTTAGAAGTGCTTTAAAACTTTCGTTCCGGTTCGTTTACGTTTGTTTGTGTTGAGACTGTTTCACAAAATTATTTCGAATGCTGCAAAAATTTTGAAATCGTAACATTAACATCGAAGAATTTCTTGAAAGGAAATTTCGCTTCAATCGAAAGATTGTTTGGAGTCCACTCGTCTTCAATTCAAAGTGAATTATTGGGTCGTTATTTAGCTTTCATTGTTAGAATATTTGACTGCTTTGCTGGCGCAGTTGTACTGCGGTACGATTAGAACATCGAGGGCTCGGGTTTGGAACTTGGGTAGGGCAATGTGAAAATGAATTTTTCTATTATTATCAGTGGGGCAGAACACACAAGGCGAAACGTGAGTGTCCTGGTAGTGCCTCTGCCTACACCTTCAGGGATATAGTCGTGAGTTTATGTATTATATACACATGTTTTAATACTTATAGAAATGCGATATTCTTGTAAATAATGTTTTGCAATGGTCAGATTACATTTCGATATTTACAAACGTACCATTTGAGCTATGTTGCAATTCAATACGAGATTTCACCGAATATCAGCAAACCCATCGTCAAATATACGAATTTGATATGTTGAAAGCATTTAAAACAGTTTGCATTTGAAATATTTGTTTTGTTCGCCACTAGATATCTGAATTGATAGATACATCCGCAATCATAAATAACACTTTAGAATCCGTTTTTGCCAATTCCATTTTATCTTACGGATTTAAAAGGATTGAAAATATTTTATACATTTTTTTATGTATTTTTTTAACTATATCTGGTAAAAGATTATAAAGTTTATCTTACGTTAGGTACTGCCACCGATGAATATGTACATATGTACATCTCTTAGGTGGGTAGTTGGAATCTTAAATTGGTTAATACAAGAGAACAAAAAGTACGAGAGGGTGGAAGCGATATTCGGAGCTTGCGAAAATCTGTGGTATACTTGGGTAGTTAATTTATTCTCCGAAATGAAATTCGAATCTTATAACGTCCTACGTCCACGTATTGTAAGATATCGGCTTCCAAAAATGAATAATATTCTTTATAACAATTATCATTCACTCCAAATTTAGTGTATGGTTACGATGTATGATAGAGGATTCGAATATTTTTTAGAGTATGTGCATTCGTGTAGTCATGGAAGTCGAACGTTCGCACTATCCCCCCTCTCCCTCCACTAAACCCCCTCCCTATTTAAAATATAGTAAGTATTTGAATTTTAAACCCCTTCAAAATTTTTATTAAACAAAAAACTGTCTTGTGTAAATGGTAACAAGCAACTCAGAAGGAATAAGCACTCAAAGCCCTATAATACATTCTAGTTATTATTAATATCTACGCTAATTTAATATCGTCATATTACGTCTATTTAATATTAATCCCAAAGGTAATATATTTCAATACATCCCACGCTAAAGGCAACAAAAGGTCTGAATCATCAATATTAAACAATGACATATTTCGTAGATTAAGTTCTACAATAGCAAAATATCATTATCCTGTGTGAGATATTGGATTAGCAATAACAGCCTATGAAACACAATACAACTCATTAGGGAAGGCGGGTGAAACTAACCTTCAGCGACATATTGTATACCTAAGTGATGAAATATGATCCGCAGTATCACACATTCTCGAAATTAAATTTGCGAGAGATATTTCGAAAGGAAATTAGATTAAGAGAAATTATATTAATTTACTATCCATGAAATTTTTCGCCAGCATCTTAACAATCGCTGAAATAATAGCCATTTCAGAATATAACCCTAACGAGCAGAAAGTCATTAATATCAATTTTCTTCTCATCTGTACGTAAATTATGCAACTTGTTGCAATATCATTAAGAATTGCTCAGAATGCACTTTAAATGTACCACGCTGAGATAATTTTACGGTAATTTTTGCTTCCTCTGAATTTAAATCCTTATGAATTAGCAAATAGACAATTTTAATGACGCAAATTGAATTAATTTTCGTATTCCTGAAATTTCGTAATACTTACTTCTCATTTCTATGCTGATGTGTATTAGTATATGTATCGAATATATAGTTAAGGAGTGGTGCACTGGACCCCGTCTCTCCTGGCTTCTTCCTTCTTTCCATCACCACTGGAGTGACACTAGGTATAGACGGTAAAGTCGTCGCTTCAGCACTTGCGTCACTTGAGGTGACCTCAAATGTCCTCACTAAGGTAACCACACGCCTTCTTCTATTCCTCTTGTTATCTTCATCTTCATTCATAATTACATTAGCATCCGTTAACAAACTAACATTATTTACATTGACTTCGACGTCATTAATATTCAGACAACATTCAGCACGATTCTTAACCGTCGGAGCGGGATTCTCGAAATTGTTGTACGAGTTAAAACTATGTATTGGATTAAGACTTGAGTAATTAAAGTTTTCGACAAGTTTAGTTTGATTATGTAAGTCTTGGTTGGTGTGCAACATTTGATAGAGCTTGTTTATCGTCGGTAGGGCGTTGGTGTTTTGGAAATTGTTGGTCTCGTTCAAAGCCCTCGACGAGGCGTCGGCATCGGTGCCTGGAAATGAAAATGTAAATGTTAGAGTCGATAAACGGTGGCACTGTTCGACCCGTTTAGATTTCTTTGGAAATTGGACGCCGCAAAGCTCCTCGCAGGCAATCAAAACAGGTCTTTGACTGCTTTCGAACTATTTCAATGTTCGTTGCTGTTTTAGAAAATCAGTTTTCAAGTTTTTACATATCGAATGCTATTAAGATTATAGAAAAGGCCGACAAAAAACTTTTTACCCCAATAAACCGAAATAATTACTGAATTGTTATCCATTTCTCAATCAATAACGATTAAGTTTCAGAAAATATAATGTGTTTGCATATTTTACTGTATCAAATTCTACATTGGAGACGTTTCAAGGAATATCCAAGAGTAAAATTATGTAGATACTCCTTAAAAATACGAGAAAAGTCAGTTACCGCTTATAATTAAATTTGTGAGAGGGTTATTTAAATATTTTGAAATGTTCCTCGGTTCAGTGGATCTTTTTGAACGTTCAACGAAAATGCAAACAGAAAATAAACAATTTCAAAATATACTTTAGGTTTATTTTTTGCTTGTTGGGTTTTGAATGTAAACAGAACAAAGTCCTTTTCTTCGAGATTTTATCCTTCCATTAAACATCGTCATGTTTTTCACTGTCTATTAAAATATGAGAAGCGTGCGGAATATTGGACAGTTGCTCAAGATGGAAAAAATAACTGAAGTTGTATTTTATTTTATATCCGCATTAAAAAGTTATTGTTTAGCTTTTGTTGGGAGTACGGTGCTGTCCAGATATTTAGTATCTTGGAGAAAGCAATATTAGAGTCGTAATATACGGATGGAAAGTCGACTGGCCATTGCAGTTACTATAATCAGATGTCACTGCTCGAAGTTCGATGTGCTCAAATTCATATTTATGTGTGTGAGAGGACACTATATGGCAAAATTAATACTATGTATGTATTTATATATAATGTAACATAATATGGGTGTGGTTGCGAGTGGATACTAAATTCTTATGTTTAACTTCCTATCTTTATGGTATTGCAGATGTAGTGGTAGTGGTGGTTACTTGAACATCAGGTGAACCGTATGCTCGTTTGTCTCCTATTATATAATTTAAAAATAATCTTCATCCGTGAGAGATTGGGTGAGAGAGTAATAAATAACCTGTTTAAGTAAATATAAGGATGGAAGGGATAGAAGCATAAACTCCTTTATTTTATGAGTTTACTTTTTTACCCCAACACAGTACTATTACGGTGCTATCCCAACAATTGTTGTTGTACTACACAAACAGAAGTAGCAATAAATATAAAATATTCAATCTGAAAAAATAATTATAAATAATGCTTAAAAAAGTAATAATAAAAATAGCTATTAAATCATCTCCATGATTAAGAGGTTTAGAATTTAATTATAACTAGGCCCTTGTCTATCAACCTTGTCTAATGGCACAGGCTTTAAATTTTGAAGCAAAAAAGAATTAAGCAACGTAATGCAAATTCATTGTATTATTGAATACCTCGGCAAGGCAGCGCGGTTAGTGCGGCGAGAAAGAGCGCCGCTGCAGCGGGCGCACACATCTCTCCTACATCATCAGACTCTGAAACAATGCAAACACAATCTCCTTTAATTCATTACGCTTTGATGAAGTAGTATGAGAGGAAAAGTAGGACGAGAATGAAAACGTCTTTGAAACGAAAGATGAATGGGTCGACAAATATTTATTTTTCTTGTTGGTTTTGTGGCATCAAACAGACGTCGTAATTTTCGTAATTTGTGACACAAGGAAAGTAACGTATCGTATTACTATAGTCGTGATATTTTGAGTGAAGGCTTATTCTCTTTGGTGGACGACTCTGTCAATAGGTAAAGTAAAGAATATGGAAAGTGATGCAACTTCACAGAAATACTGGTGGTAGGTCTCTCATATGTGAGAGGCTGTCTGGGTGGGTACCACCGCAATGTCTATTTCTCCCGTCAAACAGCAGTTTAAATGCACTGTTGGGTTTCGGATTGAAGGACATTGTAGCCAGAGTAACTACTGGACATATTAAGACTAAATATCTCATGTCTCAGGATAGCGAGCGCAGTGGAATGCCAAGCATTGCTTTGTAATTCTAGGTGTTCTTTGGTTTTGCTACTGCAATGAGTGGTTGCATCGCATACCATCAGGTGAACGGCAAGCTCGTTTCGCCATTCATAGCAATAAAAAAACAAGCATTCATACCCGATATCTAGTAGTATTAATATGTCCATTGTAATAAAATGTAAAAAGAGAAAACTGTTCCTAATATTTTGATAACGGCATGGCAATCCCACCCGCTTTAGATTTAAAGTGACCTTATCCACAAAAAATATTTTGTCTGTTAATCATATATTGGCTCAAAATGACCTGTTGCCTCATTATTAAAGAAGGACCTATTGATGCATGAAGGGCTGAAAGATACTTCTCTCTTTTAGATGTATCTTACATAAGTAGAAAATTTCTTATGTTACAAATCTTTGTTGATTATTTCATGTTTATTTGTTACTTAGGTCCATTGATTTAAAAACTAAGGATAGGCCCTTCAGTAAATTGGGCACGTAAAAAAGATGGCTGTGAAAATCGCGCCATCTGTTAGAATTTTACTTCAATGGCGATCATGAAATAGTTTTTCAATAATTCTAAAATACATGTTATATTGACTTAAAGTATTATAATTTTAACGTAGCGGTGGTACAAAATGTCATCTTTTTTTTAACTGTCGGTCATCTTTATTGCACCCACGCACGATACAATATGGCATTTGTAGACGACTTACAGACCGGTGCGCTGTGACGTCACAACCGCTGCCCTGGTGCTGGGGACCACTTTTGTGACAATACTTTTCTTGTTCTTCGCCCCGTCCATATATTTTACGTCAATGGTTAGTCTCTATATTTCTAGCGGTGCGATATATAGGTATGTTTATAGAAAATTTTCCCCATATAGCATGACGGCATCGACTACTAAAAATTAGCCTTGAATATAGATTGCATTGATTTACAATTCATGTTTTGTTAAAATTTTCCATTGGATTTAATAAAACGGTTAACAAAAACTAGTCATTTATATGACAATAATTAATTAATCAACTGTACAATTGCTTTGAAATCGCCTAAAACCAATCATTAATGTATTAAAAACTTTACAAATAAATACCTAGCAATGCGGTAAATTTAACCTACTTCGTATTAAACACGACAAGACGGTTTTACAAAAAATAGCTTGTAACTTGTTAGCAGAAAGGTAGCCGACAATGGCTAGATAACGGGAAAATAGGCCGAAGGTTTTATAAAACTTGTAAGGGAATTGGATAACATTTTGGAATCAGATATAATGAGCAACGTATTTTTAATGATGATGTACTCTCTAATAATCTAATTTAAAAGAATATATTTTTATATAATAAGAAAAAAATTGTTTTACATATATGGTGAAAAAAATATTGAAAATTGGAGCGTTATTTTTTAGTAACGGGACGGGAAACAATGTAAGAATAAATATGAAAATCACTGAAAAAACAAATACAATACAATAATGACCTTAAATCAAAATTATATTGTTACTATAAAATAGTGACCTTATAAATCTGGCGATAGTTTTTTAAGTCACGTCAGTTCGAAAAAAATCATAAGTTACTCAGATTGAAATTTGTGTCGGCATGTTGATAAGGCATTGGTACGAAAACAAGTTCGACGAAATACTTTACTAGAGTCAACTCTAGATATGGTTCATACAAGACTAGTCATAATGGGTATATAAATCCGAAGAGGGGAATTTACACTAATCATAATGAACAACTTTTACTACGAGCCAACACAGGAATCGCGAAAAAAAACAACTGTTTTATTAAAAGTAAATCTTTCAACCTGCAAAATGTATGGAACAGCTGATTATTTTTCGTAATTTTAGGGTTGGCCTCACAGTAAAAGTTGTCCATTATGATAAGTGTAGAATCCCCTTTTCGGCTTCGAATACACTTTATGACTAACCTTGTCTATACGCTTGTAAATGCATAGGAATTTTGTGTGTACTACATACAATAAACCTTAAGAAGAACCTGTAAACGTTCAGACGATCCTAAAACATTCCTAAAACGTGCTTCTCAAAATATAAGAGGACGGTTAAACCTGGAGAGACGAAATAAAACCATAATCCTAAATCCGAAATTATTCAGGGAATGGATTTCATACTGGCGTTCGCAATAAATGTGGGTTTTGTTTTTGTCAGACGGTCTTACTGTGACATACAGATTTAACGGTCGACATGCTGGCTAATGTAAGATTTATATTGCTATCCGTTCCACAATTTTGAGTTTCAAATTATTTTTTATATCTTTTTGATAGTCTGTTTAAATTTTTTTTTTTGCGGAGAACTTTTAGTTATGTTGGGCTGTTTGTCGCTATATTCTGGTAGTTTAAGAATAAAATTGATAACTGTGACCTATGCAGGAAGTAACTGAATGCAGGTCACTTCCTAGGTCGATGTGGATATCCTTGGGGGAGGCCTATGTACATCAGTGGACTTTTTATGGTTGCAATGATGATGATAATGATTAAGCTTGACCTATCACTACATACTAAATAGTAATTTCCTACAATCGTTTTAAGATTGGCTTTGTGCGTAGACATTTGGCATTCCATATAACTATTAGCGCTCCTTCACTTTAATATAATTTGTCAATTATCGGTTACACAAGAAGTAAATTGGCTAATACAATTAATCCTTTTTTTTATCATATCGAACCATAATAACATATACGTCATCAGAACAGCAATCTGAATGAATAACTCACTCAAAACACAGTTCTCCTAAAGCCAACGACCCAAGGACAGAGCATTATGCTCCCAGTAATAACATTTACTTCTTCTGCATAATGAGACCTTATCTGACGCGTGCCGCGGGCTCAGTTTTAAATTTTTAAAGAGTCACGTAACATGCCAAATACGGAAAGGTTGCGAACTGTAATCGACGGGTGTATTTTGGTGGTTTATTTTTATCGGTGCAAGCGATTTTCAACTGGTGTGGAAATTCATTGGAAAGGTTAGGGACATACTTTCAACATATACTCATATATTCTAATTCACTGATTGGCAGCCGACGGTACAGGCTACGTCTAGTTTGAGTACCCCTGAAAATTATAGTTACAAGGATCTCGTATTTTAGTATTACATTATTTTGAAGTAGTATTAAGTGCGTGGTGGCCTGTTGGTAAACGGACTAGACGCGGCTGCCCACATGTTCAGGGTGGTCGCGGGTTCGAATCCCAGGGCACACCTCTGACTTTTCGGAGTCATGTGTGTATTGATAATCAATCACCACGCACTAAAACGGTGAAGGAAAACATCGTGAGGAAACCTGCATACCATAGCGATTCATAAGAATTTCTATGGTATGTAAGTCCGCCAACCCGCACTAGGCCAGCGTGGTGGACTATATGGCCTAACCACTCTCAATCGTATTCTCGATTGTAGAGTAGGCCCGTGCCCTGCAGTGGGACGTATATGGGCTGATACAGATTAAGTCTCTGTAAGTCAATATTTTAATAAACGATATTATTTTATTTAGAATTTTAAAAATTAACTTAATTTTAAAAATAGACTACGTGTGGCTAAAAATACGGGTGATCGCCGTTCGAATAGAAATTTTATTTAGTTCATTTACAAAGGTTTTTAAATTGGAACTAATAATAGGCTTAAACTGAATCTTTCAGAGTTCCATCAAAGAGGTTTCAATCTATATTTGAAGATTGATCTGATTTTTGTTCCTTTTCGTGCTCAAAACAGGGATTTTAGTTTTTAGTATATTAATAATAGTGACTTTCTGGCTATTTTGAAATATAGTTCGTATGCTCGCATTAATTTTTAATACCGTCACCTCGTATGGTCTGACCAAATTATATTTTATTCTATACAACCTATATTCCGGTACCAAATTAAGTTATCTCCGCGTGATGAAAAAACTTCGCAACACTAAAAAGGCATTACATTTTTACCAATAAACAAACAAAAAGTCATTACTCCTGTCGCATTTTTATGTCCAATTTCTGAAGGAACAACAAAGTTGAGTCGAGTTAGTATTAACTAATATTACAAGCAATAGGCCCAAAAGGAAGTTGACTATGTTTCAAGAAAGTTGGCATTTTACTGCCAAGTCAAGCGAGTTTTGTTTACTGGAAATAATTAAGTATCTCCTGAGTAATTTTATAACGCGTCAGAAAAAGTTTAACTTGGATGTCTGTCAATGCATCTGCAGTGTGTCGCTTAAAATTAATTATTTAAATCGAAATATGGTGATATTAACACCATCATTATTTTTCCAAAATTCCAAATTGTTCAAATATAAACTTCATACCAAAATCTCCATACCCAGTTAACGAAGCAGACTATTATGGAATAACAAAACGGAATCGATTTATAATATAACTATGACGTACAGTGAGTAATAGCAGTCGCATTGTGAACACGAGTGGAGTAATGCACTATTGAATTTAACAAATGGCTATTCTAGGAAAAGCTTAGAATATGTGTGTTAAGAAAACGCTGTGAACTAAATTTACCGTGATGGCTTAGTGCAGCTTGGTCAATTCACCAATAGGTGAATTCGTAATAATAGTCAAAATACGGAGCAAACAATGCAATATTAAACTATTAAAAACACTGCGATTAAAGTGAGGATAAAAGAAAAAAAAAAAGGATTTATACTTGATATGAATCTATGAATAAATGAAAGCACAGTGTAGAACAGAAGGTAAAAAATAAAGAAACAATTAATTATTATTACTACTTATTTTTTAAATCTTTATTGTACACATAAAAAATGATATACACAAATAAAAAAGAATAAATGATCTCGAATCGAATAAACGCTCTTATCGCTTAAAGTAAGGTCTTTCCATGGGATGAATTTAAAAGAAGGAGATAGAGAATGATGAGTGAATATTTATTTCTTTAAATAATAATCGTTTAAATAAATACATATAACTAATTCTAATATATAATCACATGTTTCTGTATTGATCGCAGCCATATTACAGTGCTATTATAAAAGGACAGATTTGAGCATTATACTGTGAACGACTCCACAACGCTAATTTTCAACTCAGACCTCCTCAGATCGATACAGTAACGCTATTGCTGTTTTTATGACTGAGATTCCTACCTCTACACACGATCTTTATTTTTGCTTTAATTAATAAATAAATCAACCCGCATTAGGCCAGCGTGGTGGACTATATGGCCTAACCACTCTCAATCGTACTCTCGATTGTAGAGTAGGCCCGTGCCCTGCAGTGGGACGTATATGGGCTGATACAGATAATAAATAAATAACACCCAAAAGTCGCAATATATAGTCCTGACCACACACTAAGATGGAGTCTTGTATCGTGGGTATAAGGAACTACAAGAGATTTTTCGGTCTGACAAATATCGAGAATCAAAATAAATGCTTGTGGGCTGCACCAACGTTTCTCTCGTTGCGGGGTTCGACCCCATTGAACTACGTAGGCTGTAATAATGATTTCTACATGCCTAATACTCGCGAATAGATTTTGTTTGTGATATTATCATCTCTGGTTTAAAACCTGAATACTTACAAAGTAAATCAAATGTGGCGTGGTATCCGCATGTCATCATATTGTTTAATCAAGCTTGTAAATACGAACAATAGACGAAGCATAAAGTCGTGTTAAACTGTTGGAGCGTTCGGATCTCAGAGATGCAAGCAATAAATATGTTTATTGGTGTCTTTCTGAAAACTTGCAGTGCCCAAAAGTGAAAATTACTAATAGATAAACATGTGTCCAACCCGCATTAGGCGTGGTGGACTATATGGCCTAAACACTCTCAATCGTACTCTCGATTGTAGAGGAGGCCCGTGCCCTGCAGTGGGACGCATATGGGCTGATAAAGAAGAAGAAGATGAAACATGTGGTGTTAATTTTGATAACGATGTTAATGTAACTAACTCGAAAACCATTGAACTTACTGACTTGAAAGAAATCAAGAGACCGATTTTTTATTTTTATATCGAGTCAATTATACTTAAATATTACACTATAACTTCCAATAATTTTTTTTTAATATACAATCATAATTTCTGTAAAAAAAGCAAAATATGAAACCGTACCTGTATGTAAGAATGTTGCAATTTTTTTTAATATCTCCATTTCTAAACGAAAGCTTATCTGCTATACAACCTTGTTACATCGTGTGAGCTGGAACCATCGCTTTGTATTTTATGTCGAGTTTAAAGTCAGTGCGGTTGTCCAGTTTGATTTTTTTTATTCATGCTTTATATACAATATTGTATGAAGGCGGACGTAATGAGGCATTCTCTGCCAGTTAACCTTTTGACGGTTCAGAAAAAACAAACAAATTTTGCGGATTTTGAGGGTGGTTGCGTAGTTGTAAAGTTGGCTTTTAGTTAAGGCTTTCTTGAGTTATGCACATTTGGTTAGTTCTTTAACTGGATACTTATATTTTGTTTTCAGCTCTTCATATTTGTTTTTTCTTCTTGATTAATTTCGATACGGGTTAAAGACAGGCTATTATCTCTAAGAGACACTGAGCTCCGGAGGTCGGTGCCATGTCATGTCATAGTCTTTGCATGCCACTGTTGATCCTGGCGGACAGGAAATGCAGTCGTGGGTATGTGGGCGGGATAGTCTCTCGTTCTCTAATTAGAACAGAAGTAGATATAGCTTTGGAGTCTGTCAACTAAATAAGTAAAGAATAGCTGAAGAAGAAGATTGCGCGCAAATTATTTTAAAACCATGATGATTGAATTAAATATAAGCGTACCCAAAATTTCATCACTTGTGCCAATACCAAAAAACTTGTCATCTTTTTATTTCATAAACCACCTTAAATTTAAATATTTATAAAATCAACATAATATTTTAAACATAAAATATTCAGAATCTAAGCCAATTCCTCTAAATCGGAATTTAAAATACCATCCCAGATCTCACGAGAACTCTTACGCTGGAATTAAAAATTGGGCAGTACAAAAAAGACTTTTTCATACAGCTGTTAGCATTTTGGCACAAGTTTTGTTTAATATTAGCACTAAGAAATCCCAAGACGCTCACTGGCTTTTCTACGTCTTTTTCATTGTTAATTATCTTTCATTCTGACTGTGATGCTACGTAATGTAAAGAAATTGGGCATTTTTTTAATTCGTATTTAGAATGGACGTCAAATCCACCAAATAATACAGGATCACCGTCGTAGATTAGATAAAGGCAGGAGGTGAGACATAAAATTAAAAGTCAAAAGAATAATTCCCTAAAAATATGTTAAAAAAGGATGGTTTTTTAAATCGATGTAATTAATCTTCGCGGTTGCCGATCTTGTGGAATGCCTAACTTAATTCCCAGTCGCTTAGATTTTTGTCCCAAACCCTTTTTAAAACTATAGGAATAAGTATGAAAATTCGTTATTCCATACCTTTTCACTCAACCCTTCACAGGTCTGCCCCAAGAATCTTTACCGAAGCCAGTTGAACTTGACCTGAAAACTTGCATTCAGTAAACAAATCGCCACGTGTGAACGAACCAATTTATGTTTATTCCGCAGTGTTTTTGGCTACGTTATCCTTTCACCGTCTGCCGATAGGTAAATGGAATTTGGAATGGAGTCACCGCTAATGGAATTTCGATGTAAGAACTTCAAGGATTAACCGATGACGCGCCGTGTTCTGGTGACTTGGTAATGTAAGCGAAACTCTTTTACATTTGTTATCTGTTGTTCGGGAATTTATGTTCTTATCTTTGTGGATTAAGTGCGTATTTTCAAGCAATTTTTGGAATGATGTATTTGCAACCAGGGTAATCAATGTGCTGAAAGGCGATAAATAGATTCTATATTTGGAATACACTGGTTTTAGTATCAGGTGTTTTGTACTGAAATTGTCTTGCCATTGTAAATGTATTTGTCGTCTTATTAATCTAGTTACAGCATGCATATGGGCTGTAAATTAGTTCAGTCATGGGTTTGAACCATTTATAAGTCATTTTGGTTAAAATATTCGAACTATTTACAAAACATTATGGTAAAATAACTTTAGTTTTTCTTTTAGGCGGGAGAAATAGACATTGTGGTGGTACCTATCTAGGCAACCCCTCACATATGAGAGACCTACCACCGGTAATAATTGCGATTATTGAGAGTATCTCATCTTTATTTAAACATAAAATACAGTTCCATTCGATCTCAAATCTAGATTCACATCCACAGCATTTCAAGACAGCTGTGATCGATAAAATCCATTCTCATCTGGAGTCGTTTCTTCAAAAGAATTAATAAAACATTTACTAAAACAAAAAGCATTCGCGTGTTCCCATTACACAGCCGAGCGTTACAAATTAACCACAAGTAAAAAACAAACTTCAAGTAATCGATTTGAAGTTTTCAAATTGCTGCAAAAGTTTGCAGTGTTGTTTCGAATTTAAAATTTGTTTTGTTCTCGCGAGCGGATTACCATCGCAGGGAAGCCAATATGGAGAGAACTTCGACTTTACTTTGGTTTTGAACCATTAGTATTTAATTGAGTGACATTTTTATGTGCTAAAAATACGCTTCATTTTCATATAATTTCGTTACTGACTTTAACAAGGCAAAATAGCGGTTAGGATTGTATCATGGGTATTTAAAATATAAAGGAAGAGTTGATACTTCAAAAACGTAGATACAAATGGTGGTGCCGGCCACCTTTTCTGCCCTCCTACTGGATGACTTCTGATAAGTTATCCAACATGCACGAATTTTTTGAAAATGATGGATAAAAAAATATATAGCTATTATATCCTCCTAAACCTCGTTTTAGATGGATTATAACTTGTATTAACTTTCGAATAATTAGTTAAATTTTTAGTATTAAAAGAGTGCCAATAATAATAATAATAATAATAAAAACTCTTTATTTAAAACACCACAAAGTATTTACAAAAATAAAAAGAGAAAAACAAATAAGTGTTAAAAAACGGCGGTCTTATCGCTAATAGCGATCTCTTCCAGACAACCGTGCAAGAAGAGGAGATAAGTGGTAAACATTGACGGTGCTTTTATGACACTAAAAGATAAACTTACATAAACAATACATAAATACATATTCAAAATAATAATTATATATATATATATATATTTATATAACAATGCAATGAAAAAACATACACCAAAACAACATACATACAATATAATAATAATAAAAATATATTAATAGTAAAGTATGGACACAGTTTTAGCTTCCCAGAAAGTGTGCTTTCACTCTCGATTTAAAAGTTTCCAAGGAGGGTGATCGTTTTATACTGAGAGGCAATGCATTCCACAATCGCACTGCTTCTACAGTAAAGGAGCGATCGTAGAATGATGTCTTGTGTACCGGGAACTTCAACATCAGATTCTCTGACGACCTAAGGGAATGAGAATTTGCAGTATAGAGGAAACTAAAACGGTCCTGAAGATAGCGCGGAGCTGAGGGATTAAACAGGATACTGTAGAGAAGAGACAGAATATGAACATTCCGGCGATGTCGTATAGGAAGCCACTTGAGCTTAGTACGGAATTCGGAAACATGGTCATATTTACGAAGTCCAAATATAAATCTAATACAAAAATTTTGAAGGCGCTCAAGTTTATCTAGCTGGGCCTCGGTAAGATCGAGATAGCTGATGTCGGCATAGTCGAGGATAGGAAGCAAAAGAGACTGTGCAAGCGCAATTTTAGTGGCAGTCGGAAGGAAGTTCCGCAACCTACGCAAAGATCCCGCAGTCGCAAATATTTTGTGACTGACAGCCATCATCTGAGGCCCCCAAGACAAAGTGCGGTCGATGATTACGCCAAGGTTTTTCACGGTGTCACTGAATGGGATGGTAACCCCATCAAGCAACACGCGAGGCAAAAGTTACCAGTCGACCTTACAGATGGTTCTTGGGCTCCCCACAATAATGGCTTGGGTTTTATTAGGATTTAATTTGAGGCCGTAAGCTTTACTCCATTTGTTAATTTTCTGGAGATCACTATTCATAAGGTGAATAGCATCATCCAGATGAGTGAGAGGAAATTGACAATAGAGTTGAAGATCGTCTGCATAAAGGTGGTAGGATGATGAAAGATTACAAGATATGGAGTTAATAAAAACTGAAAATAAGAGAGGAGATAAGACGCCACCCTGAGGTACACCGGCAGAAGTGCTACACCACGAGGAAGTCATTTCCCCTAGGCGGACACATTGACGGCGGCCATACAGGTAACTTTGAAACCAGTCAATGACGCATGGAGATATGTTGAAGGAGCGCAGTACAGCAAGGAGAATATCAAAGTCAACTGTGTTAAAAGCGTTACTGAAATCTAGGAGCGTAAGCACTGTCAACTGCCCGTTTTCCATCCCGAGGCGAAAGTCGTCGATGATTTTGACAAGTGCAGTGACTGTGCTATGTCTTGGACGAAAGCCAGATTGGAAGGGATTAAGAAGGTCATTTCGGGTAAGGAATGAGTGTAATTGATTATAAACTAGACGCTCGAGGACTTTGGATAAGAAAGGAAGAATGGATATGGGACGGTACTCGGAAAAGGATTTAGGGTTCGGTTTTTTAGGTAAGGGAATAATCTGTGCTTCCTTCCATAGAGAAGGAAACACAGCATTGGAAATAGAGAAGTTTAAAATATGACACAGGATAGGGAGAACAATATCAATGATAGGAAGAAGCATTTTGCGGCCTATACTGTCCATCCCAACAGCATTAGACGCTATTGAGAGGATGCTCCTCCGAACATCACAAGCAGTGAATTGACGAAACACAAAAGAAGGAAGGTCAGGAGCGGAAGCATTCGAGAGAGAATTGATAGTAGAAGCTTTAACAACGCCGTCTATATTAGGCGTAGAAGAAAAGTGCAGATTCATTTGATTAATGTCTAACTTGTTAGAGGAACACTCTTGGCGAGGCTTTCCAACTCCTAATGACCTGAGGAACTTCCAGACTTTAGCTGGATCCTCAACTTGAACTGAATCATGAATATGGCGTCTTTGAGCGTCCCTACACACCAAATTGCAGCGATTTCTCAACTTAACATAGTGAGCTCTACTAGCCTCAGTTGGATTTAACTTATATTTAGTTTTGGCTGCAGACTTTTTCTTTTGGAGCTCTTTTATTTCCTTATTAATCCAAGGTGCAGGCAGGTGTTTAATTTTAACAGTTCTCAAAGGGGCATGAATATCATACAACTGGGTGACAATGCTGTTGAATAATGTGACTTTATCGTCTACAGAGTCAGCCATCATCACAGGTGCCCAATCTAGAACATTCGCATCCCTTAAGAAAGCCTCTTTATTGATACCACTGAAATTGCGCTGCAGAATGACCGTGGGTTTCAATTTAGGAGGCCGAAGTTTGTAAGAGACAAAGATAAGATGGTGATAGGAAAAACAATCAGCTAGGCATTGACCGTGCTTGGCGACATGCACTAGTGATGAAACTAGGATTAGGTCAAGTAAAGAAGGAGTCGAGTTTGGAAAATGATGGGTCGCAGTAAGGGGAAGAATATGCATGTTGCTCGACTTCACAATGCGTTCAAGAGAAGTGGAACGATGATCTTGTTTGAGAAGGCACGTATTGAAATCACCCATAATAATGGTGTGATTGTATGAGGGCATAAGATCTTCTAAAAGTCTTCTCAAATGAAGCAAAATAATTAAAACGTAAGGAAGGGCTATAAAAGACTCCGAGTAGTACCTTAGTATGCGCAAGTACGACTTCAATGAAGAGGTGCTCGCCGACATTGGGCAGGGGCGGTTGAGTAGAAACACTAATAACGCCAACAACATTACGAACGGTTTTAAAAACGCAAATGTATGACAGCATTTCCTCTATATTATAAATAGTATTAGAAAAGTAAGTACATAGCTCTTTGATGATTGAATAATTATACAAATAATTTTATTGTAGAAGTATCAATCTCTTAAAATGTTATTCAGTCAAACAGCAACTTTTTATATGGCGAACCAAAAGCATAAAGAAATGATATAACACCATCCTGGTCCATTGTAACCACGTTTTTTAATAGTGTAAAAAAGAAAGCCACAGGTTCTACCACGTTAATAAATAATATAATATTAATTCTGAAATTACCTTCCCAATTAGCAGCAGAGTAATACTTTTATAAATATTCTGCAGTGAAATACGGTTCTCCGCAGCCCGACTAATATTAATTACACAAAACATCTTTGTTTCATATGTGCGCTGGCAGCATAGGTAATTAAAACCCAACCAATTATTTTTATTGTGTTGGTACGGTGTAAAGCTCTATTACGTTGGTAACACTGGCTGTCAGTTCTGTTCTTACCTTTTTTAGGTACTTATACTTTTTTGTGCGGAATATGTAATTTTCATTATTAGTAATTTTTTCATTTAATAAGGGCGTTATTTACACATCGACATGGCAAAAAGACGATGTATCTCAATATATACATATTTTTAAATTATTATATTGAATAAAAAACAATACATTGTCACATAACTCAAAACAGCATCCAAGAAACCACTGAGGTTTACTCGTGTTGTATACTCTGCTGTTGTATACTCGTGCCAGCCCTATAAGGGCTATATATAAGCCCTATAAGCCCTATTCGGGAAACTTCGCGACGTCTTCTCGTCCAAAATACCTCAGTGCTTAAAATCGAAAGTCTTCGATAGTTGTGTGTTACCAGTGATGACATACGGCACCGAGACGTGGCCTCTCACTGTGGGCCTCATTAAAAGGCTCAAAGTCACTCAACGAGCCATGGAGCGGGCTATGCTCGGTGTTTCCCTACGAGATCGAATCAGAAATGAGGAGATCCGTAGGAGAACCAAGGTTACCGACATAGCCCATAGGATTGGCAAGTTGAAGTGGCAATGGGCCGGGCACATAGCTCGTAGAACCGATGGCCGTTGGGGCCGAAAGGTTCTCGAGTGGAGGCCACGTACAGGCAAGCGAAGTGTCGGACGCCCGCCCACAAGGTGGACGGACGATCTGACTAAGGTCGCAGGAAGTCGCTGGATGCAGGCCGCTTCCAACAGGTCATTGTGGAGATCATTGGGGGAGGCCTATGTTCAGCAGTGGACTTCCTGTGGCTGATATGATGATGATGATGATGATAAGCCCTATAAGCTCTTAGTAATTAAAATTATTATTGATGGCGACCTTACAATTTACATAATATAGTAGTATTAAAATTCAGCGTTAAGATGCGTTAAACAAACGATACAAATGTTAATATTTGTAATTTATTATTTTCGAATTCCATCTTTTACTTAGAGGGTAAGCTTTTCCCAAAAAAGTCATAGTGATCGCTCGAAGCGGTCTGCAACTAGTAATTATGTGTTACTTCATTTCTGCTTCACCTAAAGGTAGACTGTTAGAGAATGCCCCTGGCATTAAGTCCGCCTGTATACTGTTTGGTATATAAAGTTAATAAAATAAAAAAAAAATCTCTGCAATCTTTTATAAATTATCTGTTATTTTGGAGTTAAAATATTGGAATAGACATATTTATCCTGAAACGTTGCTGTTGCAAAAACTCACAGAGCTTACTTCCACTCAATAGTAAATAAGATAAAAACAATAGACATTCAATGCCGAAATTCTCGCAAAGAATCAATCAAGAAGAATGTGTGAGAGTATTTGCACAGGATATTTGAACAGGATGATGCTAACAAACCCCTTAAGTCTTACGTTTCGTGCTACGGAAGTGAATAAGAGCATAAGATACGTCTACATACAAGTTCAATCAGTTTCAACCACAACCGAAAATCAATCTTAACAGATACAGATAAGGTTGAAATCCCGTTGATACTCCAATGTTTTCTTTACCAACCAAGACGGGATTATTATGTAATAACTTGTCTTTTATGTTCAAGTTAAGTTTAATTAGGCGTTAATAAAGATCAGATTAAGTTTCGGAACATTGGAATGATTTTCTAAAATGGTTTTAAAACACATTGAAGAGGTTATGGGTTCCAATAATTACAAAGAGTAAATTCTGTGTATAGTAGAAAATTATAAAATATAAACGTTTTATGTAATAATTTGGTTATATTTATAATTGGTAATGATGAAACCGTTGTTTCAAGTTTTAGTGGTCCAAAGGTGTGCCAATAGTTGTCGCCATATTGATAGCTGATATGATACGTCGTCGATGATACGTCAAAACATATTCCTTTTTTCTTAATTTAATTTAAATCAATATACATAATAAAACCAAAAATTTTGCCTAAAATATTGATAATGCAAACTAATACTAATAGTATAGCTAATACTTTTTCTTACTAGCTGCTTTTCACTCTAATCCATCTTATTGTTGTCGGGAAGGTATCGTGTTAATCGATATGACCGCCAATTTTCACCTTGATTTAAACATGTCATATTTTCTTATCTTATTACTGTATGTAGTGTTCAATAAAAAAAAATATAAATAAATAATATAATAATAATATTTTGAACATAATTTACTAAAATTAATATTACCTTTATTTTATCATCTGTGTAAATCTATTGTACCTAGAATTGCGTACAAGTTTGATAACTCTTATTGCGAGAAAGTGGTGAGTTATTTGCAGCATCTATGACATTGTTTCTCAAACTAGACTATATTCATAAAACAATTCTATATTGAAATAGAAAAGAGGCTTAATATATACCAAGAACGTAATACTAAACAATACTTCTACAAAGGTCGGGTTATGTACTAACAGAAACCTACTTTCACTCAGTTCAATACAATTTTATGCTTCGTTTTTTTATCGAACTTGGCGCCCACTCAGCTAAATAAAAGCCTCATTTTTGCCAAAATAAATCAACCAATTACCGTTCCCTTCTTGTGCAAGTCTCGTAAACGTCACCTGCCAATAATGGGTCCGTTGTGAAGTGTTGTTGCTCGAGAAAAATGCTTCGTGGAATGAATTGTTTTGTATTTATGTTTTTTAATGGAATTGGTTTTAGTTGAGATAATAATTTGCGGAAAATGGTGGAAGGAAAAGAACAAAAAAACATAATTTTGGTTCTCCTTTTTTCTATTCACACTAAGGCCGAGCACGAGTCTATACGATAGTTATTTTTAACATTCGTAGGCAAAACAGTTTATCTGTCTCTGCTATTTTGGTATGATAATAATCATGATAATTTACCACTGATTACGGGCTTCAGTACTGCCAGAGATAAGATAACTCCGCTGCTTGCTGCATGATAAATGGAGTCTTAGATATTGCCAGTAATGGAGCAAACAAAACACCAAGATTTAAAAAACAACGTTCAAAACTAACAGAAAATATTGAGAAAACCAAATGATGGAAATGTCGTGCTTTGGAAACGCTCGGTGGAAAAACATAGTGCCTTATATAAATTTGAAAAAATTGTCTTAGCCAAATAAATGAAATGGCCAAAGACCTTCAACTATTATAACCGTCAACTATTATTTAAAAAATATCGACAAAAACACTTCTTTTCTATTCTTTTAAAATTTATTCAATTTTCAAAAGTACAAAAGGTTAATCCTGATCAGATTACAATTTCTATTGGGAAATGTTTTATTTCTCGGAAACTTCCTATTTCCAACAGTGTTTGCGAAATTTCAAAGGATTTTTTTTACTAGAAAAGAATATCTAAAGGCCGTTTTAGCTTTTTAAAGTATTATATTCTGGATGGGTGCCCTCAGCTCTATAATTTCCTTTTTTAATATTGTGCTCTGTAATCTCCTTTTTAATATTTAAAATTAAAATGACGAACTATTTAGTGGCATTAGAAAATAATGAATAACTTAGTTAACTTAAGTTAACTTAGTACTGTATAACTGGACATATGTGCTAAAATAATTAATGGAAAATAACAGAAAAATACTAATGGTTCTACTCTTTTTAGATTAGTCGGTTATTCGACATTCGTAAGAGAAAAAATTACGTAAAAACATTTATGTTTTGTTATTTGTTCGATCAAACATCAAATATTTCCACAATCGTTTCTATCCTTACCCGTGCTACAAAATAAATAAGTCAAAATGTACCGGAAACAATCAAAAGCTTTTTATGTTATATTGATATAAATAGGAGAATCATAATAAAACAATCAGTACTGATCAGTACAGACTGCCTCGGTGGCGTAGTTGTACTCCGGTACGGTTACAAAGCTGAGGTCTCGGGTTCGAATCCCGGGCTGGGCAAAGTGATATTGGATTTTTCTATTCATTATCAGCCCAGAGTCAGGAATTTGTGCCCGATATGGCGATAGGCTCGCCACCTATCACATCATGGGACAGAACATACAAGGCGAAATGTGGGTGCCCTGCCACCTCTGCCTACCCCTTCTGGGAAAAAGGCGTGAGTTTATGTATGTATGTATGTGATATATTTTTTTATTTTTTATTTTATTTTATTTGGGTGGCTCACAGCTATCAATAGCAAACAAACATATATTAAACAAATTGTATACAAAAGATAGCCAATTACGAGCTACCGCAGATAGGTTACAAAAGTTACAAAATCTAATTGTCTTACTACTCGTATCTTTAAAGTTAGTTATCAGGAATTACAAAATTAAATTACTCATACTAAGCGTAATAAATATTAACTAAAATAATAATAATAATAAAAAAAAAACATTTAAACAAAAGTAAATAATGATGCTATCGAAATTTTACGCCAAACAGATATAAATCATTAATAAAAAAATAAAAACACTCAAATTGTAAACTAGGCGGTTAATCGCCATGAGCATCAATAAAACGTTTGGTTAAAACATTTCTCGAAAATGCAATTTTGCTACAGAATAGATCTATGCCTACATCTTGAGATACTTCGTTAAACGCCTTAGCAGATCGCAGCATGAAGCTATTGGCTCTGTAATTTGTTCGTGCAAGCGGAATGGACAGAATATTCTTTCGTCGTGAATTTGTGAACGGACAATACAGATTTATTTTGGCCAGAAGTTGTGGACAGTCGACCAACGACTGGGCGATTTTCATTAAGAAAGAGACATCAGCAATGTGTCTGCGAACTGACAATGGTAATAAATGGAACCGTGCACACCGCTCCTCATACTCAACCTTGGGAATTTTGAACTTGAATCCTAAATACCTCGTAAATCTCTTTTGAATCCTTTCAATTCTACTCGAGTGAATGTTGTAGCAAGGATTCCAAACTTGGCTAGCGTACTCGAGATTACTCCTAACATAGGCACAATACAGAATTTTTAAAGTCTTCATCTGTTTGAATGATTTTGCACAACGAAAAACAAACCCAAGAGCGCGAGTTGCTTTTTTTATAATTTGGTCAATGTGATGACCATACGATAACTGATTATCCATGATGACTCCCAAGTCACCCGTGAAAGATGTTCTTGCTATTGGTTCCCTCATAATATAATAATCATGATAGAACGGCCTTTTTTTACGGGTGAAACTCAACACCAGACACTTTGACACGTTCATGTCTAGCTTATTGACGCGACAATACTCATCTAATCTGATTAGATCCTCTTGTAGAAGTGTGGCGTCCGAAATATTGTCTACTATCCGATATATTTTCATGTCGTCCGCAAACATGAGGTAGTTTGAATTTTGAAAGCATCTGCCGATGTCATTAACAAAAATTATAAATAGGAGAGGTCCAAGCAATGAACCTTGCGGGACACCTGAGGGTATATCAATCCAAGAGGATGATGAATTATTTAAGACCACTGCTTGAGTCCGATCTTTAACATAAGAGGAAAACCATCTAAACAAATTACCTCGAATGCCCAAACGCGACAGCTTCCTTAAGAGCGTATCATGATCGATTCTATCGAACGCTTTGCTGTAGTCTGTGTAGACACTGTCGACTTGGTGTCCATTATCCATGCTGGCTGTAACAAATTCAGTGAAAACAAGAAGATTTGACACTGTGGATCTTCTTTTCAGAAAGCCATGTTGATTTGGAGAAAAGCTTGACTCTAAAGAATTGTAAAGTTGATTGTATACAATTCGTTCGAGTATTTTGGCCAACAAACAAAGTTTTGAAACCGGTCTATAGTTGGCAACATCATCTTTAGAACCCTTTTTGTGGATAGGAGTGATGAATGCCGATTTCCAAAGATTAGGCATAACACCTTCACTTAAAGAACGTTTAAACAAAATTGAAACCGGTACCGTCAGCTCATCCGCACATGATTTTATAAATAAGGCTGGCAGTTTATCGGGTCCAGCCGATTTGTTGAGGTCCAAAGATTTCAGCAGTCTACCAACCTGCTCCGTACTAATTTCAACAGAAGCAATGTCACACAACGAATCATCTGAAAAAGCTTCGTAAGTCGACAGAGACTCAGAGTTTGAGAAAGTTGAATGGAAATATCTTGAGAACAGTTCACATATTCCTGTACCACTGTTAGCAGTACTACCAGCATAGGACATAGTAGACGGAAAATTATTACATAAACGCTTACTTTTAACATATGCCCAGAAGGATTTTGGGTTATTGATCATATTCTGCTCGATTGTATTTAAATATTCTTTGTAACATTGGCGTTCCATTACATTAGCCCTGTCACGTAGTAAGCGAAACGAATTGAGATCTGAGATGTTACGATAGACTTTATATTGAGATAAGAATTTAAATTTTTCTTTGATTATTTTTATGAGCGGTGCGTTAAACCAGTTCGGATATTTGTGGCCATAAGAAACTCGACAGGGTACATACTTATCTTTTAATTTGTTTATAATTGTATAAAATGTACTCAATGCATCATCTACACTATCACTTTCCAAAATTGTGTTCCATTGGACGCTTGATAATTCAGAACGTATTTTCCCGTAGTCCCCTTTGCTATATTGGTAAATTGTGCGTTTAGCTACATTCATTAGATGAAGCTGCACAAAATTCGCTTCCACCAATAAGGCTTTATGATAAGGGTCTTCGGGAACTAAAGGGTCCAAACACGCAGACACGGACACAGAATCATTACTTAAAACTAGGTCTAATATTTTATTATTAATATTACTGATATAATTAAATTGTTTGAGGTTGCATATATTTAAATCATCAATAAATTCTAGCATATAATCGGTTGGCGAAGACACAGAAGGTCCGTCCTCAGTTAAGGACCAATGAATATCACTCATATTAAAATCCCCAAGAATTATAAATTTATCCATGGGGTTACTATTAATTAACATAATTAATTTGTTCAAAAAGTTAGACAGTTGAGTAGCAAAATTATTACCTAGATTTTGGCCACATAAATATATGGTACACAAATGAAGCTTAAAGAAAGAATTTCGGCGGCTGGTCTGTATTGACAAAGACACCCACAAATCTTCTGCACTAGACTGCCAGTCCGGCCTGGCGTTAGCCGCTAAATCACGACGTATTGCTATGGCGACCCCTCCCCCCCGGGACTGACCAGTCAAACTATAGTCACGATCTCGACGCCAGACTAAATATCTCTCGTCAAAAAGTTCACTATCACATACCCCATCCAAAAGCCAGGTTTCAGTCAAAGTAACAATGTCATAATTGCTCAGACTTAAGTTCCGCAAGAATGTCTCAGTCTTAGTCCTCAGTCCACGCACATTCTGGTGATAAATCATTAAATTAGCCATTTAACATTAAAAAAAATAACCAGATGAACAAGTATACAATACAATAATAAAGATAGTCGCGAAAATAATACAGGCATTCCAATTTTGCACAAACAAAACCATAGCATAGGACTACAAAATACAAAAATAGCAAGAATAACAAGCATAGATAACCATAATTTGTAAAAATATTCCACAAAGCATATAAATCCTTGGATGTACAATAACCAACCAATAATACAAAAGATACGCAAATAGCAAATACAAAAATAAAAATCGGAAAGGCAATAAAAAAAAAAGAGCGATAAGTAAACAAAGGCGATCATTAGTGAACAAAAGAACACGATACGGCTCAAAGCGATCATTAAGTTTTTTAAATCAAATAAATATTTTAAATAAAATGATGTAGCAAAAATATTTAACAAATAGTAACTTAGCATATTTTCCGCAGATCCTCTTGTGACCGTATAATAAACGATTTGGTGCTCGCATCCCTCCTGGCGAATATTTTGGCGTGTTTCACCCACACAAATTGAAAATTATGATCCTTAGCAAGTGCTTTGGCCTTAGATAAAATAATCTTGTTGTTAGGGGTCAGATGGTCGTTAAGATAAATAGCACCTTGACCAGTCAAACCAATGTCAGCAGGGATCAAGGGCTTCTTCAGCGAGCGAGCAGCAGCCAGGAAATCTTCCTTAGTATACCTGTTCGTAAAGGATACCACAATATTTTTCTGACCCGCTATATTAGTAGGGACTCTGTGCAAAAAATTAATCTGAGACTTATTCACCGGATAAGATATCTTGTTAGCGATTTTGGATACCACCTCAAACAAATTCTCCTTGTCTTTAACTGGAACTCCCTTGATCTCTAAATTATTAATTCGGAGCCACTGATCCTTCTCATCCAAACTAGTTTCCAACTTAGCGACCATTTTTTTGAGTGAGGCAACATCCTCTTGGGCATTTTCCATATCTACTACCCTTTTTTCCAGGTTGGTAATTTTGGTGGCAAACTGTGATGTAGTAGTCTTGAGATTTGCAAGTTCCTTCTTTACTTCTTTTATGTCTTCAGCAAGAGTAGAAAGCGGCACAAGTTTGAGATTTATGATGGCTAATTCACTCATAATATTTTCTAAGGTGATAGCCGATGATGGAGAGCTCGACGGATTAGTAGTGCCCGAGTTCTTTCCCGAGTCTTTGCACGAAAGACACTTCCACTTAGAACGTCTATCACCTAATTTACGATATCCAGCTTCCGATATCCCTGAACACGGGAAATCAAAATGTTTCTCACAAACAGAGCACTGTATAGCATCGAAGACGTCATCACCACATCTTCCACAATTGACCATTCTTGCTGAATACTGGTAAAATAATAAGCAAAAAATGCAAAAATGCACGAATGCGCAGGAGCAATAATAGAGTCGACTATTTCGACGCGGCGGCAAAGCGTGTCTTGGCCTCACGCGCACAAATACAACTCAATCGCTGCAGCGACCGCCGGTTCGATCCCCAGCAAAACGGTGATCTTTTTCGATGTTTTAAAACTCGTTCACGTCACACCAGTCTAGATTAGATATAAATAGGAGAATCATAATAAAACAATCAGTACAATGAGAAGAAATGTCAAAACCTGCGCATATCAGGTTTCCACCTTTTTGCAAAGCATTGATCATATCCTCGTGCATCATACAATTTTTATTTATTTATTTAATTCTTTATTGTACATAGTAAAAATAAATAACAGTTTAGAGACAGTATAAAATAACAACGTACAAATGGCGGTCTTATCGCTCTAAGGCAATTTCTGCCAGACAACCATAGGATGGATATATGAGTAGGAAAAAAGAGAGGGCAGTGTAAAATAAAGACAATCTTACAATTAAAAATTTCATATATCGAATGTCTATATTTCATACTCATGTAAATCAATGAAACTTGTCTGTTACACTACCGTATCCGTACTATGAATCGCACTAATCCGTGTTACACATGCCTATAATTTAGTATTTGACCTAAATCCTATCCGAGATGATGCCAGGAATTACGATACTGACATCGTAATCCATAGCGTCAAAGCAGTACGTATTGGGTACGCCCGCTAAGGCGCCAATAAGCTCGGCCGTCAAGTCCGATTATTCGGATGAACGCGCATGACTTTTAATTGATCGATGCCAATCGATTTGTAATTTGCAGTGATTTGGCACCAATTTCATTACGATTAGGGTAACAGAATTTTGTTGGTTGGCGTTAGATAACTATTATGATGATGAAACATTGTCGCCATTCTGATTTTGATCTACATCATCGTAGCAACTTTGAATACTTATATCAATTATTTTTACTTCAATGGTCGAGAAATAATTTGTGGAAAGATATCTAATAATGTTGATAAGTATACATAGTGAATCACCTCGCACTATAACGCTGAAAGAAAACATCGTAAAGAGAAACATATTAACTTATAGATTTGTATGAATTTCTTTGGTATGTAAAATCCACCAACCCGCACCAGTGTGGTGGACTATACGGTCTTACCGCTCTCAATCGTACTCTCGATTGTGGAGTAGGCCTGTGCCCTGCAGTGGGACGTACATGGGATGATACAGATATAGAATTTCAAAGAAATATTGTAGTAGTCGTGGTTTTGAATAAAAATACACCACGAGTATGCCTCCCACTAGTATAATGAAACACCTCGTTAGCAAACATAAAACAACGAAAATAATGGAATCTATAAATACACAGATCCATATTTAGTACGTTGTTAAAATTCATGTAACACTAATGGGGAGCTACTTGAACCACCCTCTTAGGGCAAGAAACGTGAGTACACATAATCATTAAATTATGCAAACCGTATGTCTATATGATAATAATTTCAAAGCACGTTTATATTCGTTCAGAGCGATATCGACGTGCGTGTTGTATCCATACTAATTACACACACACACACACACACACACACACACACACACACACACACACACATACACACACACACACATACACACACCCAATATCTGTAAATTCGGTATTCGTAATACGTAGAAGGACGGCCTAGTTTAAACAGTTTAATGGCAAGATGAATTGCAGTTATCCTGATGTTCGCTAGGGCCTTGGTCTTCCGGCTAGTATGACTAGACGAATAGGTCGCCCTGGATCTTAGGAGTCACGCCTTGCCCATAAACAGTAGAAATACGTTCAGAACTACTCTGAGCTCCTCCGAATACATTAGGTATCGTGTCATGAGTCCCGATACTCTTTGCAAAGTGGTCGTGATCATCACTTCAGGTGTTGATTGCAAGCTTCACAACACTCTCCCACTCTTCTCTGATTGTCGCCTTCCTTATGCATTAATGTAGGGATGATTAGCCATTTACTGCCGCTTTTATCTGGGCATTCCACTTTATACCCTATCCTCATTTAACCATCTTCAAAATTTGCTTCCCATTTTTCGCGAATTTGACTTACGCAATTGTCGTTCGGGCGCTCAATACCTTACTACTAAATAAATTTATATTGCTGTTCAGTATTCAAGATGCGGTCCAAGGTTCACACGTCCGAAAGCCAACAAAGTTTGAAGCCAAGTTATTAATGGGCGGGTGTTTCTCGTATCGCCAGGTTGATCAAATGTTGGGCGTCCGAGATGAACCAGTTTTCGAACCTCGTTGAAAGTTTATCGATAGGATTACTAATTGGGAATGTGGAATGTTTCGAAATGTTCGAGGAATTCTTTGCGCTGTTATTACTACGTCATACTTCGCAACTAGGTCAAAATAGTCTGGGATAGTACTGGTTGTTTTATACCTAGCGCTTAGACTTTCTACGTTTTTTTTCTAACAAAGTAATAAACGAAACGTCTTACGGCCGATGCCAATAATCAATCGAAAAAATTAGATTGAAGTCAATCTGGATTGTTTTCTACTTTTCGATTGGTCTCTTGTCATGTTGCCATAGTTTTTTGACTACTGAGATTGATTATTGACAATACAGTATCAGAAAAAAAATTGAGCTGTCAATCGAAAAACGGCAAATATTGGATTAGGATTGTTTATTGGCAGCGGCTGTTAATGGGAAAGAATCTTAGAAGGTTTCATTACTTCTTGATCATATGATAAGATTATAAAATCTTAATCCTACAGCAAAATGTGGGTCTTAAGTGTGTCCAAAGCATCAGGAACTACGGGGCTTTTCAGACCCGCAACACCCAAAACAAATAAGAATTTGCTGATGGTATACACATTTATTTCAGAGCGGAGGCTTAACACATAGCCTCTAGTTTAATTACTAATTCATATTCAATTATTAAATCCTTATTCGTAGTCAATTTTAATAGCTATTCTAGTTAACGAATGTTATACTCTTTTCGGTCAAACTGAATTTCGAAAGGGAAAGTAATATTATAGATAACTTAAATTGGTTTTAAAATTGTCTATAATTGTGGCTGCTTGTATATATGATAGTAAAATCTTAACATACTTTAACTTCTCTTGATAGTTTTTTATGAGTCCCGAAAATATATTTCTCCACAGACGTCTACGTGACCTGTCACAAAAAATCTTAAGATCTCCCTTAAATGCTATATTTTATTCATAAAGCGCCATAATTCTTTTTAAAAATGAATCCCTGATTGGGTGGGCTTCCCTTGGAGCCAAATGTACCTCAATTATATAGTATGTTAGGGTTGAAACGGGCTCGAGCGACATTCACAAGGGATTTATCGAAGTTTTATAGCTGAAAACCTCGCCATAAATTCTTTGTTTGACTTCTTTAACTAACCAGAACTGGGTCAAACGATCTTAACATAAAAAGGTAGGAAAAAAGGTACATGTCACTTCTATTATATAAGCATTGAGTAAGCGTAACATTTTCCACCTACTACTGAGAATAATGGGAAAAAGAGTCTTTGAGTCGGAAAATTAACCACATATTTTAACGGCTTCGGCAGAGTAAAATGTTATATTTTGTATATACTATTAATCTACATAAACAAGTAACAATTATAATATTCCATTGGTAGCGCAGTTGTATGGTACGACTTCAACGCTGAGGTCTCGGGTTCGAATCCGGGTCGGGCAGTGAAATTGGATTATTCTTATCATCTTATTCATTTTTAGTTCGGAGTCAGAAATTTGTGCCCGATATGGAGATAGGCTCACACTTTATAACATCGTGGGAAGGAAAATAAGGCGAAACCTGAGTGATCTGGTTGCACCTCTGCCTACCCCTTTTCGGAAAAAAAGCATTAGTTTATTGTATGTACACGTAATTGCACAGGAAACAGACTTATTCCATTATTCCCTGAGTGAATTCACAAAAATAGCGATGAATATCATTTGTTATAAGGCAAAATGAAACATAAAAAAATAAAAATTACTATGCTACACTACTGCATTAGGGTATCCTGTAAAAGTAGATGTAAGTTTGGAAATAAATAAATATAAAATATAAAAAAAATAATGTATGTAATAATATTTAAGTTCGAGTATTGAAGTCATTTATATGGCCTAACCACTCTCAATCGTATTCTCGATTGTAGTGTAGGCCCGTGCCCTGCAGTGGGACGCATATGGGCTGAAACAGACAGACAGATTGAAGTCATTTGAATTTGTAAATTACCCTGCTAATAATAAACTCACCATTATATGCAGTAAGGTCATTATTACACGTGAGAAAAAAAGGCTTTAACAGATTTTTTAAATGCATTTAATATTGAAGAACGAATGCCTTCTATGGTCCCGAGAGATTCTCATAAAGTAGTATCAAACAACATATTAAAACTAAAAGCAAAATATATGCAAATGTAAAACGTGGGTTTAAAACTTGGGACCACGGAATATGGCATTGCGGACTTAACTAGTGTGTGGGCGAACCTTCCCGAAAGTCGCAGGGCGTATTGCCTCAAAGTAATCTTATGATATGACTCGTCGCAAGGACGACTAATCTTTCTCAAAGTGATCACGCCCCTTTGTGGGTGGTGAATTTGAGACCGTAGACTTAGACAAAATATTTATTTATTTATTTTAATTTGAAGAGTGGTTGAGATAACTATTGTATATAACATTTTGACTTTAAATTGCACGTCGTGTGAAGAATGTGGTGTTTGAAACTAAAATTAAATGCCTACAGATAATATATATTAATAATTGCAGAAAAGTCAGAAGAAAACTTCTAGGTATTATAAAATACTAAAACAAGTTTTTAATCACCTCCTTTATTACTCATCTTTTTAATGAAGCTAAGAATAAAATATAAGGATGGCAATTATAGAGTTTTAAATGTCAAAGTGGGTGGTGGTCGTCAAAGTTTGAGAAGCTGTGGATAAAACTAACGCGAGTTACGAGACTATCTCGGACTTTGCACGTACGTAACTAGGTTAGTACTTTGCAGACAGAGGCCGTAATTAGGGGCCTCAATGAAATTGGAGCTGCGTCACTGAAGTTTGAATATCCTTGGAATTATGTGTATAAGTCGGTCGTGATTTGGTTATGGATGGAAGATAGAAGACCTTTATCCGATATTATCAAATTGGTCGATATCGTTAATTTAATTACTTCACGTACAGTCAGCGACAAAAGTCGTTGAACACATTCAAAACGCCAAAAGTCTTGCACACATTAAGCAACAGAAGTGGTTGAGCAGGCTCGGCCACAAAAATTCGTGAACACCTTAAGGTTACAAAAGTTTCTTTACAACAAAAGCAACAAAATTCCTGAACACGCAAATTGTACACAAGTCAGTAATTTTTTTGATATCTTTGTATTGCGCACGCCCATCGACTTCGATATGAACCAGTTAGCTGTTAACTATCTTTCGAATTTCCGTAAGAAATCATAACTATATTCAATTTAGTTTCTCAAAATATTTCCTAAAGCCACAAAGCGTGTTTTATATCAGTGGAGACAATTATAAATAAATAAATAAATAACACCCAACAGTCACATACATAGTCCTGACCCCACACTAAGATCGAGTCTTGTGTCGTGGGTATCAGGAACTACGAGAGACTTTTCGGTCTCACAAACACCCAGACCCGGAAGAAATATTTGTGGGCCGCACAAACATTTCTCTCGGTGCGGGGATCGAACCCGCGGCCTCTCGTTTCACTGGCGGCGTCTAAACAACTGCGCCACGGAGGCTGTCCGTATTAAAAATAAAAATAATTAGTCAAAATGGAAAATACTTTTTCAAAAGTTTCTTAGCGACCAAATACCTGAACACACCAATGGTACATAGTACATAGTTTCTGAACACCTATAAAAAGCAAGTTTGCCGCAGATGTGTTCACCTACTTTTGTCTGTTATGCATTCATTATAAAATGTTATTTCATAATTTATATTTTTTGCTTTTCTCTGCATTTACTTATTGTATTCTTCTTTTTTTTTAATTGCAATGAGTAGCTAGACGAGCATGCCGTTCGCCTGATGGTAAGCGATACTACCGCTCATAAACAGTAGCAAAACCAAACAACACCTTGAATTACAAAGCAATACAAAATATCCAGTAATAACTCTGGCTACAATACCGTTCAATCCGAAACATAACAGTGCATTTATACTGCTGTTTAACGGGATAAAAAGACATTGCGGTGGTACCTACCCAGATGGCCTCTCACATATGAGAGACCTACCACCATTTTTATTGTGAAATAACATTTATTTATGGAAGTTTTTAACATGTGTTATATCGATGGAGATAATAAACAACAATAATTTTATTAGTCAGAATGAAAATAGTGGCCGCAATTTTGAACTTTTTAGATATTGGGCAATTGGTCTCTATCAGTTTTTATTTCCCGGTTTATAATTTTTGCTTTCCTCCGCATTGACTTGTTGTTTTCTGTTTTTGTGAAATAATATTTATTTATGAGAAGTTACAATGTCTTGTTCATCTGTTATTGGCACGCAATATTAAACAATAAATTGTTATGGTTAAAAAAACATTTATCTCAAAAGATTTTTCTAAATTTCAATTCATGGGATATAATAATTATATAGGTAAAATGACGATAGTATCGGACAGTACTAATCTATAATTTAATGATGTGGGTAAGATAGTTACAATGTGCTTATATTGGAACAATAACACAATAAAATACCCACATTTCAATTCACAAACCAAGTCTTGCTGCCAGGGCCGCAATCAAAGTTTTAATTTTTGTTTAAATAATTTAATTTTTGTCTTGGAAATACGGAAGTTATCTTTTTCTTTTATGATTGTTGGCAATTCATTTTACATTTATGCTCCTTCATATCTAATACTTTTAAAATTAACTTGAATTTGTAAGTACTCTAAGTCAGAGTTATTTTTTATTTTGGAAGGTTAAATTTGAATTAATTTTATTTACTATTATTTTAATTATTATTAAGCAAGTGTTGATTTTTTGTAAATAATCAATATTTAACATAATATATACGATACATTATTAAACTTCTTGAGCTTTTATGTATTCTTGTTTTTATGTGGACCTATTATTGTCTTAATCATACGTATCGTTTTCCATAGATCTTACAATTTTGAATATCGGAGCAAAGAACCCAGGTGATATTGATTCTGAAACCAATCGGACCAATAACTAAAAAGTAAAAAATGGCGGCCAAAATATTCTATTTTGACTATCAATTTAGAATATCGGTGCGAAGTGTCTCTCAGATATGTATTCTGAACCCAATTGAATCTAAAAAGTTCAAAAATGCTGCCACTATTTTCTTTCTGAATCTAATAATAATTATTGTTTAATTACGCCACTGATATAAAACACGCTTAAAACTTCTCATAAATAAATATTATTTCACAAAAATAGAATAAGTCAATGCAGAGAAAAGCAAAAATTATAAATTATGAAATAACATTTTACAATGAATGCATAACAAAGCGACAAAAGTAGGTGAACACATCTGCGGCAAACTTGCTTTTTATAGGTATTCAGAAACTTATGTACCATTGGTGTGTTCAGGTATTTTGTCGCTCAGAAACTTTTGAAAAAGTATTTTCCATTCTGATTATGAATTTTTAATTGTCTCCATTGATATAAAACACGCTTTGTGGCTTTAGATATATTTTGAGAAACTAAATTGAATATAGTTATGATTTGTTACGGAAATTCGCCAGATAGTTAACAGCTAACTGGTTCATATCGAAGTCGAGGGGCATGCACAATACAAAGATATCAAAAAAATTACTGACTTGTGTACAATTTGCGTGTTCAGGAATTTTGTTGCTTTTGTTGTTCAGAAACTTTTGTAATCTTAAGGTGTTCACGAATTTTTGTGGTCGACCCTGCTCAACCACTTCTGTTGCTTCATGTGTGCAAGATTTTTGGCGTTTTGAATGTGTTCAACGATTTTTGTCGCTGACTGTACGTTTAATTGTATTTACCCTATAAAAAATAATAGTAAGAAAATAATAAATAAATAAATAACACCTTTGTTACATGTCTTCGTCCATCTTCTATCGTCTTCCATGCAGATCTCACTTGGCTATTCCATCCTTCCGCGCTGAATCATCTTAACCAATCACTGTCTTAATCATTTACTCTTTTAGTATTTTCATTTGTCATCTCTTTCACACATCTACGTTTCACACCAGTTGTTCATCTATTTCATCATATTCCAATCCTACGTACAATGATTTCATTCTAACATGTTATGACGTTTTCTCATCACTATACAAGCAAAAATACACTCTATTAATTAAAACACAGAGTCCAATGTCATTAAGCTCAGCTGCCCAGACATCGTATCTCAATACACTGGCCGTTTGTAGGAACATTAGTAGCACATTTTCCTTTATTTCCGAGCGTATCTTAGTTCCTGCACTCTCATCAATCTTTTCGTACATTTTCCCGGATTGTAGTATTTTCCTTAGTAATCAGTTGCCTTTCTAGCTGAACATCATAAGTCGACTTCATTACTCAGACTGTGATTCCAATTTGTATTAGTAGTATTAATACAAATAGGGTAGTAACCCACGTTTGATATTTCTTGTGTTGTGTTAATATAACGCTTTGTGGGGCCGTACAGTCCAAAAATTTACTATTTCGATCATAATAACGTTCAACCACATATTATGTTATATAAAACGATCATAAGAACACACACCCACATATTATATGATAAAAAAAATAGAATAAGAAAAATCTGATGAAAACCTATGTGTTCTTCCCAAACCAATAACTATCACATCTATTTATAATAAACTAGCGTCTCGACCCGGCTTTACTCGGAGCAGATACCCTTTTTTGAATATATTCTATTGCCTATGTTCATCAGGGATAAAGAAGGATTCTAATGGTGAAAGAACTTTTCAAATCGTTTCAGTAGTTTCAAAGTCTATTCAATGCGAACAAAATATTTTTTTTAAATATTAGTTGAGATACATTAGTAAACTGCAGCATTTTTAACACCCGAAAAGAATACAATTTGTACTCATCGACGTGAAAATAAAGAAATATTTTTACTGCATTCATTCAATTTTTCATAACGTATTTTTATCATTTCATCGAACTGTGTAATCGTCCCTCTCAAATTCTATGAACGGGCCCTGTCTAAAAATACTCTATCGATCATTGTTCGTCTCTTGAAAGGGCTCTTTTAAATATATTTCAATAAACATCATCCATTTGTGGTTTCCTTCCAAAGGTCATTAATAACCCGGTGTTGTTCAAAAACAATTTGCTTGCTTTGTCTTGTTTCACTTTAAACGTCTGTTTTAAGTGTTAATAGTCTGCCAGCCATTGTGATTCTTGATTCTACTCGATTATTTTTACAAGCTTAAGTTTATAGACATTCGGAAAGGCTTATATGAAGTAATAAAATTTATTATGAATCCGAAAAGTCAGAGGTGTGTCATGGGATTCAAATCCGCGACTACAGTGAATATGAGTCACCGTCATACGTATCAATTTCAATCATACTCCCGATTATAGAGTAGGCCCGTGCCCTGCAGTGGGACGTATATGGGCTGATACAGTACAGCATAGTTATTTTAAATATAAGCAATTGTAAAACACATAAAAAATATAAAAATAAAACAAAAGCCCACCCAAACCAACTCTACTCGGTCATAATAATTTAGTTCAAGGTGACATTGTTTTTACTTTCAATAGATAATTGCAATAGAAAGCATATACATATGTATTTATTATGCACTTACATTTATTCACATAAGGTCAGCGAGATTACCCAACAATGCAAAAAATCTCACACCGTTTTAGCCCAGTTCTATTCTGCATATCCAAGCAGTATCGTCTTCAAGACTTTTTTTTTTTTTTTTTTGTGAATGGCGAGACGAGCATGCCGTTCGCCTGATGGTAAGCGATGCGACCGCTCATGAACAGTAGCAAAACCAAACAACACCTTGAATTACAAAGCAGTGCTTGGCATTCCACTGCGCTCACCATCCTGAGACATAAGATTCTCTCCATAACATAAGATTACATAAGACATAAGATTCTCCGTTAATCTGTCACCGTAGTTTACAATTCGCAGTTCCTTCGAATTTCAATTAATAGTGTTGCCAGTTAAATGCTTCTATAATTATTAATTGCATTCTGAGTGCACCTTAGTGGGTTGTTAATGAAAATTTCACTTACAATGTTATGCTGCCTTCTGTGTATGCAAAGCAGATTTCCTTTAGTTCGGATGATGTCTATAAACTTATCTAGATTGATGGAAACGAAATCTTACTGACGAGGGATGAGCCTCGGATTTCCAAGGCTATGGATGGTTTTTCACTTGATTAGGCCATCAATGGAAATTTCGTGAGTTTGTACATGTTACAATATGTGTACTATATAAGCCCATACACTCGTATGTCTCACTGTAGGGCACGGGACTCCTTCAGAATCAAGAGAACGATTAAGAATGGTAGAAGGTTAGGCTATATAGTCCACCACGTCGGCATAGTGTGGGTTGGCGGACTTTACGATAGAAATTCTTACAAATCACTATAGTACAGGTTTCTGCACAATGTTTTCATTCACCGTAAAAAAAAAAACTCGAAATTAATTTCGAAGTTATAACTTAAAAATATGCGAATTGTGAAACACGAACTAACACCAACTATTCCACGGCACTCCAGTCTCACAGTCAATTTGTCGAATAGATATAAAAAGTCTTTTTACGTACGTAAATAAATCAGTTCATTGTGTTCGTCTTTATTCTGTATGGATCTGGCGAATATATTTAGTACCTCTATCATTTATTCCGGACTATTCACTTACTTTGAATGGACTGAGTAAGTTAGGGACAAGTTTGACAGCTGTTAGACTGTTAGATGTTATTGACCGCACTTTGTATTAAACGAACACGTTTGGAATTAGAAATAGTAATAGGGTTTTTGATGTCAAGCCAACCACCATGATACTTTAAGAAATACAAAAATAAATCATCGCTTTTCTTGTCAAATTTTACTTGCATGGTGTCTGAATTCACTAAAACTATTAACTGACTGCGTTTTCGGTCACAGTTTAGTTAAATCCGATATTTGTCTTTTGCCAATACTCAAGGTACGAATATTGCTAGCCGAAGCAGAGGGGTCACCAGCAGGCATAGAAAAAGATGCTGAGGATAGTTCAATTTTATCATAATCTACTCAATTTATAACCCAGTATCTATCTCAATTAAATATTTAAATGCTTCAATTCTTTCATTTTTATTTCATTTCAGTATATTTGGTACACCAACAGCACAGTATACATAATATTCTTGTGTAAATTTAATAATTGATCCAGTAAAGGTATACGTGCCAGTAACAGGTAACTCAACACAACATTTAAATACTCTAAAAATAAACAATTTTCCACAAAACAGGAAATATAGCCATTGAGAAATAAACAAAAATATAAACTATAAAATAAAATATATCAAAACATTAGGAAGCAACAAGACATGATTTTAATCAAAATATCTCAAATAATAACTAAAATGCACAGCAGTATTACCATTCATAAAGCAATATTTATCTCGAAACATTAGAACCAAATGCAATACATCAAACCACCAAATTGTGCGCAAAATTTTAGGCCACAGCTTAAATGCAGTGTTCTGAAAATGGGTTCAGTACTCAATATTATCTAATACCTCATATTGACGTGAATTAATGTTTAGAAAATTAGGTCGCCGTGCGTCGTTTGAATAATGGTTTTAGTACATATGATTTCAGATTTCAGTTGTGTCAATATTAGTTTACGTTTACTATGTTTGAGATTGCAAAGTCGATGCCATTAAGCGATGATCAGTACGATACAAGCTTTTGATGGCGTATTAATATGTTACTGATGGAAACTCAATTATGAATGATGATGATCAATTGATGATTTGAAGTATCGGACAAACATCTCACTGATGATCAAAGACCTCTTCATAACTAGGAGAGGAGTTTGTGATATTTTTTTAAATATTTCATCACATTCATGTTTCATACATTCATAAACTCGCATCTTTTCCCGGAAGGAGTAGGCAGAGGTGCCAGGACTACATTTCGCCTTGTCTGTTTCTTCCCTCAATGTGACAGGTAGCGACCCAACCGCCATCAATTCAACAACAACCAATCAAAATTCATACATTTTGTAAGTTCAGACATAAGACATAAACTCGCGCCTTTCCCAGAAGGGGTAGGCAGTGGTGCCAGGACACCCACATTTCGCATTGTACGGTCCGTCCCACGATGTAATAGGGGGCCAGCCAATTGCCATGTCGAGCACAAATTCCTGACTCTGGGTTGATAATGATTAGAAAAATCCAATATCACTTTGCCCGACCCGTGATTCCAACCGGAGATCTCAGCTTTATATTTACTCGCAAAAAACATTGCGGGGCATATATTTCTGATATTATAGTCGGCAACGGTTTCTCTGTGCTCCTGGAGTCTATATGATCGTCTGTCTATAACGATATTAAAAAAAAACTTCCCCCAAAAAATTTTATAGAATCTTTAGGCAAACGTCTTGCATCCATAAATGTTATGCAGCCTGTTTTAATCGTCCATCTAACTTTTGAATATGGAAAATCTACTTATCAACATGCTTTTTGTATTTTATTATCTTCGCCTGTATGTAATGTAGTCATATTCTGTACTGCCACGGCATACAAAGCAAGGGTGCTTAAGGACAGGTAAGATGTTAATTTATTGTTTTGTTGGTTCTATTTTGTTTATATTTTTATACAGATGGTATAGAAAGAAAACCAACAAACTATTATATATTATTTATTAGCTTTAAATCCACCTATTTCACAAAGGCTATACTGTATTTGCGTTAAGTAAATAAAACATTAATACCACAATTCCCATATTTAGTAACTCTTTCAACTATAAATCAGATAGATAATATTAATGGCTGGTACGAAATTTAGGTCGCCGGTCTGCGCGGGTGATTAAAGTTGCCGCGTTGGCTATTAAACGCGATTACAATGCGAACGTGGATGGTTCATTTTATTTTAACGATTGTGATGAGGAAAATTGTTGTCGCCATATTCTTGGGAGTTATTTGTATTTGTTTTATTTTTAACTGCACATAAAGAAGATAAACACTTATATATATCGCACCTTTAGAGTTAGAGTGACCTAATCCAAAAAAATATAGATTTTAGCTTTAAATCATATTTTGGCTCAAAATGACTAGACTCGTTATTAAAGAAGGACCTATTGATTCATGAAAGGCAGAAAGCGATATTATGAATTACAAAAAGTACATATGGCGGTCTTATCACTTTGGCTAGGCGATTTCTTACAGACAACCTTTGGATGGATGATAGAAAAGGAAAAGAAGAGGGAGGAGGAGAGAGAGGAAAAAGAAAAGAACAGACTAAAATATACACGCTCCAATTAAATAATAAAGGATAGATTTATAATTAATATGTACACAATAAATGATACATACTTATATAACTTTATATAAATACCCATACATATAAATATAAATACATAAATAAACAACACATGGGATGCATATAAGAGCAAGAAAAAAAGGGTTGTCTAAAAAATATAGGTTGAATGATAGAAATCAGCTGTAATGCAGTGTATATAATGTCCGCTATGCTTATTTCTCCCGCCAAACAGCGGTGTAAGCGCACTGTTGTCTTCCGGTTTGAAGGGCATTGTAATCAGAGTATACATCCAGTAGTTGGATGTATTGAGACTTGTCTAAATCATATGTCTCAGGATGACGAACGCAGTGTAATGCTAAGCATTGCTACTTTCCATGAGCGAACGTATCACTAACCATTAGGTAAATGGAATGCTCGTCTCATCATTCTTTTTTTTTAGTTTTTGCAGTTAATTAAATATTATTTATTTTCTTATGTTTTGAAGCCAAGACAAGCTAATTCGTCGTAGTTTCTGATATCAATAATTTGTATTTAATGCCAGATCAAAAATATGGATGCATTAATAAAAATCAGTCAAGTAGTCGAGACGTCAAATCAAACAATCTCAGTTGAAATATAAGAATGAAGAATAATTAAATTCAAGAATTATTATTCAGGATATTTCATAACATTTCTGCAAGATCGCTTATAGCCGTCTTCGAGTTGTGAAGAACTTTCGAGAACACTACAGATATCGTATTAAATAAGCGCGCACGTTTTCTGGAAAGCTGACAACAATCTCTACAAACTCGCGGAAATAGGAAAACAGGTGAAGTTAAAGGTGTTTTCTATTTCATTTTATTTTAAAACGAACCATAAGAACACAATATGAAAGGGTGAAAGTATCGGGGATGCTATAGAATAATGTCAGCTTATTGATGTAACGGTCACAAATTCATTCCTAGGAAAAATAATAACATTTATATAATTGATGTTCTGTTTTTTTTTTTACTTATGAACATGTATTACATGAGATGAAAAATGACTGAGTTTAAAAAACACGAACAAATCTTAATTCAGCGTGCTATTGTATGAACCTCACAGTGGCTATTTTATTCTTGTTCCAGGCCTGACCCGATCATACTTACTGGAGTCAGTCAATAATTTTAATTGATTGATTGTCGATACTACAGCACTGGTATAAATCCTGTAAGTCGTATTGCCTGTACGTGGTGTTTGGAAAGTAAATAATAAATACAATTCCAACAGTCTCCTATTAACCCTTTCCACGCCAATCTCAAAATTATCCGATCCAAGCAAATGGTGTTTTCGAAATGAAAGTTAGAATAGAGCGCTCTACGCCGGGATCTCAACTTTCTGCTCACTATTTCAGTACACGACCACTAAATCAATAATGCTTTAGTCGGTTCTACTTTTGATAAGTCTCTGTTACGTAGTAGGTTAAAATAGTTGTGAAATGAGGAGCCTTTTGTTTAATCTATGTACCGAAATGAATTTTTGTGTGAGCCAACAATATTTCATTTGGGTCTGGATGTTGTGGAACCATCAAGTATCTCGTAGTTTCTAACACCTATAATACAATAGTTGGAATTAAGTAAATATGTGTCGCAGTTGAGGTTATACAGGGTATATCAAGACTGCTACCGAAAACGAAGCTGGCTGGTAGTTTTAGTGACTTCAGATATTTTATATACTCTGAAATACTCCTGTATCCTGTATAACTGGTGTTAGATCTCTCATATGTGAGAGGCTGCCTGGGTGGGTACCACCGCAATGTCTATTTCTCCCGCCAAACAGTTTAAATGCACTGTTGTGTTTCGGACATTAACGGACATTGCAGCCAGAGTAACTACTGGACATATTGAGACTTAACATCTTATGTCTCAGGATGGCGAGCGAAGTGGAATACTAAGCTTTGCTTTGTAATTGAAGGTGTTGTTTGGTATTGCTTCTGTTCATGAACGGCCGTAAAGCTTACAGTTACATTACAGCTATTCATTGCAATAAAAAAAACATTGGGTTTACATGAAAATATGTATCCTAAAATGTGTATTTTACTGTGTAACAAACTAAAACACAAAACGTGCACGACGTTTAATAACTCAATGTAGGTTGCGGCTGAGATTTACTGCAAAACGGATAGGAGGCTGCGTACAAGCCATTTGCAACTCGGCAACTGTGCCGTCACCGCTGGGGATTGAAAATAGCGATGGACCTAGGTCCTGGGGTAAATATTTTAGAACTTTCGGTTAAGTGTTTTGTGTCTGCGGTGAATATATAAATCAGGGTTTTTGAGGAATCAACGCGTAAGAAATTATAGTGTTGAATATTACCTCTCGTTGAAGGTTGTGTTTATATTAAACTAGCAGCCCGGCCCAGCTGCACCGGGTGCATATAGATTTCTCTACAATAATATGCATGTATTATACACATAAACCTTCCTCTTGAATCACTCTATCTATTAAAAAAACTGCATAAAAATCCGTTGCGTAGTTTTAAAGATTTAAGCATACAAAGGGACACAGGGACAGAGAAAGCGACTTTGTTTTATACTATGTAGCAATTAATAATATGTAAGCCCATACACATCAAGCAAGGACTTTTTGAAGTCACCATAAACGGATTAAGTTCAGGGTGAATTTTTTTTTCTGATTATGTAGAGGTATTCGGAAATAAATCCTGGTTGTTTTATTTTTCAGATTACAACTAGGACATTTTTGACGTGACAACGTCTTAAATTAGGTTGCGGCTGGGAGTCACTTATGAAAAAGTGTAACGCCCGGTAACGTTACGATGAGTCACCGAACGAGAGAGAGGCCCGCCGAATGCCTTGCGTCTCTCTCCCACTCAATTTAATTATATTCATATCAATAAATATTCTACCGAGAAAAAGACGTTGTCACGTAAAATCTTCGCCCGTAAAACCGACTTTACAGGCAACCATTTTTTATGGTTATTATCGCTGTCTTGGTTCATTTTGTATTTTTGAAATTTTCCCGACATTTCGAATACGATATAGTTTTCGTGATTATGGGGCGGACAGAGGTATTATTCATCCGCTCAGTGACTGTAACAATATAATTAACATTCATTTTTAATTAGTAAAACCGTCCATACCATTGAATTTATACTCCAAATGATTGAATATAAAACCCCATGCCTAAGATCCTGTAACCAGTATCCAATTTATACATCCGTTTAACAATATCGTCTCAATTCCGATATGTTTCTTGTAGAGTCCAAGTGGGGCGTAGACTAGAACATGACCGCTTCTCTTGGCTATTAATGTCTTGTTTTACTACAACCTACATTTACATAGCTGTGAGAAATAGCACAACCCACGTTATATTTAGTTGCTAAAATAGCAGTTAAATAGCATGCTATTTATTAATGTATTATATTTTCTTTAAGGATTAAGAATTTTCGAACAATCATGAAACTTATCGAAATATACTATTTTATTATATGTGTAACTCGTTCCACCTACATTTTTGTAGAGGAAAGTCACGGAGTGGTGGTCCGCAATGTTTTTTATTGCATCATTAATATTTTTCTTATTAAGACTGTATATAACGCGTTGTGTAGTTAATTATTTTCGGTTAATTTTAATATTGAATCAACATAATTTAGTTAATTACGTATTTAAATAGGATTTGTGGTAAGCTTTTGATAAAACCACAATTTTATGTTAATATTTGTTCATAATATTGATTTCAAGTAGGAATAAACGTAATCAATTAACCGATTAATTAATTATGTCTATTTAAACACAATTTGTATGACACAGTGGGCATATAAATAAATACGTGCAACTGATCTTTTTTTATATTCGTTTCATAGTTTTTTTTTTACTTTATTACACGCAATAATGTCACATACAAAATATTATTATTATCGATCATATCATTGGATACGTCGAATTGTCCTGGATCCGGTTTTGAAATCGAGCTATTCCTCTTTATTCATTTTTCGTATGGAAAATCTCGTATTAAATATTTAGACTGGAATTTAGCTGGCCATCGCCTCACTTCTTAGGAGGGAATTTATTTCAGCGTACTATAGAAGGCACACGTTATAATGACCTCAGCCTCAGACGTAAGTGAACCATAAAAGCCTTCAAAAGTCTCAACCAAAAAACTGTTTTCACCTCGTATTTACCTCACAATTTCCTGACTCAACACTACCGCCCATTGCTAGCTTTGCATAAAGCGTTCAGAGTGTCCGTAAACGAGGCCAACGTGCATCCATTGAATTCTGTATCTAAAGCACGAAATCGCATGTAAATAAGGCACTGGTCTGTAAGTAAATCAAATCCGATGGAATACAACCAATTTCGCCTCACCAAAATTGCCTTAAGATTTATCTGAGTATGGACGCTGTGTATAATCAAGCTACATAGCATAGAAGCCAGTTATAGCTTTGATGCCAGTTAAATCTTCAACCACAGAAAGCCTGCATGGCTTCCCATATCTATTTTGGGTTTGCAAGTAAACAAGCTTGGCTTTGATTAGCGAATAAATGACGTATTTTTCACACTGGTGGTGCTGCTAGTAGACATGTAATTTGACTATGTCGTCTCAGGGACGATCATTTCGTGAGAGCCGTCATTCCTATTATCGTTGTTATTTGTTAATGATAAATTAATAAATTCTTAACATTTATTAATTCCTTGGCAGAACAGTGTGTTACCGGTTCTGCTTTCTGGGTGACTTAATACATCCGTAAAGAATGACTTTACAAATATTATTATTATTCAATAATTGATTTTAAAAAATGACTGAATTTTAGTTATTTTGGTTCCTCTCTAGCGAAGAAAGCTTTATGAACCGGGTGATGGAGAAAAAAGTGATAGACACTAAATATTGTATAAAATTTTAAAGATTCAATAAAATATTTTCATTTGCTATCCTCGAACTCACTCAATAAGATAACCGTTTGTTGTAGGCATCAGAAACTAGAAGAACCTGCATAAATCGTTTTTAATGACTATCATTACTTTTGTTCAGTAAGTAGATTTATGACAAAGATCTATTTTATTAACAATAAAATAGCTTTGACTTAGCCTACTTACGAATAATAGAGTATAAATATTTTAGTATGTTTTCAAAGGCACCCCACATTCAATGTTAGCAGTTATTCGGAATCCTAATAAAATATATCTATTGAATTTTAGGTATTCCCAAGCCCTAAGTTTACTTTGGCTTAACATAAAACGATTTCGGAGAAATACTGAACAAACAGACGTTTGAGCAAATAATCGGTATTTTACATCATAATGTAGATTTTTCATTAAGTTTAGCCCTAGATTTTTATAGTCCCACTGTTGAGCTACCAGCTCTGAAGATTTTGTACTAGCTCGTCATGCTATCTTAGTCTGGGTTAGCAGGATTTATTTAAATTTTCAAAACATCCAATTTTCATTATAAAAAGTTATTCATACCAAATTCCATCAAACTTGGTCCAGCCGTTTGAGCCTGGTAAAGTCTGCAGAGTCCGCTACGCTTAGTTGACTGTCAATAAAACTTTAGATTTTAGAGAAGAACCTGCCCTGCAATGGGACGCATATGGATTATTTTTGTGGTCGAATCAAATTTCAAATGGCAAGTGTAAACATAGACCAATTCCGCGTAAGGTAAAGTATAGATAAATCTAACCCAGATATGACGACTGACATCTCGCAAAAGTTTCGAGCGCGGACTGTTTTCAATCGCCTCTCAACTTATTTTCCCTTTTCAGAACGAACACTTTTTAAAATGGTCTGATTTATGAGTTTGCTTTAATAAATAAGTGTAGCTGATTTTTTTGCACCGTCTGAGTCTTTAATATGGGTTTTTCAACTTTCAAATTGGTATTAGATACTAGTAGTAGGTCTCTATGTGAGAAGTCACTAGGGTAGGTAAAACTATCTATTTCTGCCGCCAAACAGCAGTGTAAATGCACTGTTGCGTTTCGAGTTGAAAGACATATTAGCCAGCGTAACAACTACTGGACTTATTGAGACCTATCATCTTATATCTCAGGATGGCGAGCGCAGTGGAATTCCAAGGATTACTTTTTAATTCAAGGTGTTGTTTGGTTCTGCTACTGTTTACGAGTGATCGTATCGCTTACCATAAGGTGAACGGCATGCTCGTCTTGCCATGCATGAAAGAAAAGGTTAATTTCTTTTCCAGTAATTAATAGAAAAAATATCCTCAAAAATCTTTAATATATGCCCTTGTCCACCCCTTTATTGGCCACTACAAGAATCAAAGGGACGTCCCTCATTATCTGAAGGACCTTATCACTCGTCTATAGCCCTACAAAATAATCAAAGGCAAAAATATAGTCTTATTAACCGTTTTCATATGGGCTTGACACTTTGATCGCAAGTCCTTTGCCGGCCCCTCAAATTAAAGAGGACAGCAAAAGAAATATGGATGGCAAAGAAAAAAAATTGTGCCCCACAAATATGGAGAAATTGAGCAAAGATTTTGTGTTTCCAACGCCTCTTACTTTTTTATTATTGATTTCAGTGCAAGTTAAAAACAAGCTAATAAACCTGTAAGGGTGTCGCCGAACTACGTTGGGTAATGTTTTTTTTAACACACCCAATTTCACACTATTTAATTAATTTTTGGGGGTAGGCCAAGAATCGCTGGCTAGATGTCATCAAGGAAGATATGAGGGTCAATAGCCTTACTATTGAAGATGCCATAGATCGTGAGAAGTGGAGAATAATTAGTTAGAAGGTGGAGTCAGGCACCAGGAAGAAATAACACCAGATAGAAAAGAAGCATGCCACAATAATTCTTTGCTGACAGAAGTTGCAGTAATATGTATGGATAATCTATTATTCAGATCTGATTTTATGAAAACTGACAACGGTATAATAAAATGTTAATAAATATTATTGCTTAAAATGATTCTGCACAACTTATCCTTCAGACATTTAGAAACGAATATTTTCGTGTAACCACATAATTACAATAAGAGATAGTCCGCATTTCGGATACATAAGTTTAAATTCAATTACATCCCTCATCTCCATAAGTCACTCAAATAGTTGGATTAATTTGGAATAATTGTCTGAAGTAATTTGGTAAACTCCTACCCAGCTATTAATTGTACTAAAATAGTTACTGTAACTGTTTTCAAGGCATTTTGAGTAATGGCGCCGAATTATTGTTACGTCAATTTTAGTTATCAGTTCAATTGGCACGTAACTATCCCTTCCATATCCCCCTAGTACTTTTAACCCAGGATCAAAGCACTCACATTAATTTTATACCGAGTATTGAAGATATGCGAGGCTCTAATCTTTTTTTTTTATTGCATTAAATGGCGAGACGATCAAGCCTCTCGCCATGGTAAACGATACGAACGTTAATGGCAAAGCTATTCTCGGCATTCCACTGCACTCGCTAGCCTGAGGCATAAGATGTAATGTCTCAGTAATATGTCCAGTTGTTATTCTGGCTACGATATCCTACAATTAAAAACACAACAGTGCATTTACACTGCTGTTTGTCAGGGGAAAGAGACATTGCGGTGGTACCTACCCACGTGGCCTCTTACATATAAGAGACCTACAACTAGTCTGTTGTAGAAATTGATTTTACCAGTTACAAAATTAATAAAAATAGTGAAATAAAAAAGTGACGATTTCTCTTCGCAGCAAGACAGACTATGAATAACAGAGTTTTAAAGACTATTCCTGTTAAAACAATGTAATATTGTGCTGTACTGCACATATTATACGTCCCACTGCAGGACACACTCGTAAACCCGTCTACAATCGAGGACGATTGAGAGGGATTAGGCCATATAGTCTGTTGGACGATGGCCTAGTGCGATAGTCGGATAGGCCAACTGTAAATAACTATACATAATAATAATAACATATATATCATACAAACTGTTATAAATTATTATAATAATGCTATGTATAGAATTAATTAATATACCATAAATTCATGATTATACGTCCTGATTATTATCGGTATTGGATATATCCCAATCATCATCAATCGATTAACGGGAACACCGAGATCTTATTACGTCTCGACTAATGGAAACGCTTAGTTGTATTAATTTTGTGTATGTATCATAATTATTTGACTAATCTTATTACCTTCATTCCGTCACAATTAAATAAATACAACTAACAGTCACATACATAGTCCCGACCCCAAACTAAGATCGAGGCTTGAGTCGTGGGTATCAAGAACTACGAGAGACTTTTCGGTCTCACAAACACCCAATATATAAAAGAAAAGTCCCTTTAATATATTGACTCGAGAAATAATTACAAATCGAGTCTTCACCGGTGAGACATTGTCTTAATTATGTCAGGTTGGCTGAAAACGGATATAGACAAGTTGAACGCGAATTATACGGATGGGCATATATGTAGAGCATATATGTATATATATTATAGGTTAGAGGCAGCCTGAGTAGTTACCACCATAATGTCTATTTCTCCCGTCAAAAAGAAGTATAAATGCACTGTTGTGTTACGGTTTGAAGTAAATTTTAGCCATAGTAAAGGACATATTGAGACTTGCTTTGTAATTAACGGTGTTTATTGATTTTGCTAATGTCCATGAGCGGTCGTATCGCTTTCCTTAAGGCAATAACTCTTTAACGGGGAAAACCATGACAGGTTTTTCGCAATCTCGTACAAAGATCGCTACGCAGTTGATACAGTTATGAATAAATAACCGCTAGGAGAACAACATAGAAAAATAATACATTTCATATAATCATTATAACATCATCATTTTCCATTTTAAATTACAAAATGATAATATTTATGAACAAAAGCCTGAAAGCCTGGCTTACATAATTATTACCAAAACATAACAATTTTCACATGAACCATCACAAAATCGCTGCCTCATTACGCTAACGGTTATGAAAACATAATAATATATCACTCCATATTTGAGTGGTTGTACGCCGGCTAATTTACATAATAAAGTCGGCTTGTAACAACATGCCTGTTTTGGCAACAACTTGTAACTCAAAATTACGTCTACGCTTAACGTAAACAGCGTTTCTGTTGCAAACATTTGACTAGTCCCTAGGGCTGGTTCACACTGGCATAAAGGTCACAATGGGATTACACCACGTGACGCCGCGTTGGCTTTTGTGTCGGGTAATTTGGTGTAAGGTCAATGACTTCAGGTTGTTAAGGATTATGTGTTGGCTTTTTGTTGTAATTGTGTATGTGTGTGTCAATGTTTGTAAGCTTATTTCAATTCGTGATTAGTCATATCATCAATTAAGGAAATGAATGAGTATTATTACAGTTAATACCGGCAGATATATGAGTCTACAATTGAAAATTTCGATATTTTGAAAAATATTTTTGCCGCTCACAATAATTTTATAATCCTATGAAAACACATCGATAGAGGTACATCGCGCACTTATCTCCATGAAATTTGGAAAGAGCCCCGGGGAAGATGGCGTTACAACCGAAGCTCTCAAAATAGGAGAACCTGCTCTACTACCGTATTTAACTAATTTATATAACGCAATATTAAAAACTGGCGTTCTGCCTAAACACTTTTGTCATTCCAATATCATTTTACTATACAAAAAAGGTGATAAAACAGAAATAGGAAATTACCGCCCAATCAGTTTGATATCCCACATATATAAAGCCTTCGTTAAAATAATTGAAAACCGGATTTCACGACAACTGGACTCACATCAGCCACCTGAACAGGCGGGTTTCCGTCGTGGTCTATCCACAATTGATCACTTGCAAACAATTAATCAGATCGATCATTGAAAAATACACAGAATTTGGACTTCCCCTGTATCTCGCGTTCGTGGATTATACTAAAGCCTTCGACAGTTTGAATCACGCCATCATTTTTAAAACTTTACATAAACAAAATATACCCGACATCTACATCCAGATTTTACAAAGAATATACTACAATAGCACAGCCGCCATTAAACTGGAGAATACAGGACCGTCTTTTCCCATCAGACGCGGGGTAAAACAAGGAGACCCACTTTCCCCAAAACTATTTACAGCCGCACTACAAGAAGTTTTTAATAACTTACCATCCAGTTGGGGAGGAAAGGGCATTATTGTGGGTGAAAAAAGATTAACCAATCTACGTTTTGCCGACGATATAGTCCTTTTCTCTTCTTCGGCATCAGAGCTTGAAACTATGCTCAACGAACTGCATACTGCAAGCGTCGAGGTTGGATTGAGCATGAATATGTCGAAGACGAAGGTAATGTCGAACGCCAGACAATTAAAAACCAAGGTAGGGGGTGTGGAGATTGCATACGTTGATGAATATTTATATCTAGGCCAGATAGTATCCTTCCAGAATAGGCAGGAAGCTGAGGTCAAGAGACGTATTGAAAACGCCTGGAAGAGCTACTGGTCTATGAAGCACTTGCTTAAAAGCGATCTCCCACTCGCTCTTAAACGAAAACTCATGGACGTGTGCATTCTCCCCATCCTTACATATGGCTCTCAGACCTGGTCTTTGACTAAAATGCAAAAGTCCGATCTCGGGGTTTGCCAGCGAGCTATGGAGCGCAGTATCCTAGGTGTTAAATTATGCGACCGCATAAGAAATAGAGATCTGCGCTCCAGAACGAAACTTGTGGAAGTTGGGCAACAAACAGCCAAATTAAAGTGGGACTGGGCAGGCCATGTCTGTCGCATGTCAGGAGAGTTGTGGGCTAAGACTGCTACTGAATGGGCTCCCCATAACACCAAAAGACCACGTGGTAGGCCGCGTAGAAGATGGAAAGATGACCTAGATCATTTTGATAAAAACTGGAGGACGAAAGCCTTGGATAGAGACGGGTGGAAGAAGGAAAGGGAGGCCTTTGCCCTGCAGTGGGACAGTATAGGCTAGTAAAAAAAAAAATATGAAAACACGTACATACTACTGCTGAACATCATTCAAACTTTTTCATGCTGCTAACTCAAATTGGACAGAAAATTATCTTCAAATTTCATTGTATAACATCCATTTATGTAAACTACAGCACGCTTAGGGTTAACAGAAACAATACAATGACTTCCAAGTGGTTCAATTTTACATAGCGTGTACATAATGTTCTCCATACAAACCTGCGATAATTAACTAATTACAACACGATTACGCCCAATGTAGTTCTGTTACAAACTAATGTTTGTATACTACCGCTTCAGATGGTGTCTAACATGTATGCCTGTTTAATTCCATGTTTGCTTATATCTTTCGGTGATAGAATATTCAAATTTTGATAGAGAATCAAATATGTGACAAGGTTGTATGTTGATTTTGTCATTTCCTATTAATATTGGTTTTGATTTGCTATGTTGCTCGGATATAATTTAATTTGATGAATTTAAATGTATAAAGTTTGAGAATTTCGCTTTTTTTTGTCCTGTCCTTCGTAAGAGGCGACCTAAACAGGCTGGGAATCCTGTGACACTGACATACCCCTTTCAATCTCCTTGGATATCAAACTGACAGACAGACAAGCTTTACTAAGTAGTAATGTAAGTACATGAAGTAAAAACTAGAATATTCTTATCCGCCTTGAGGGTAGGACTAAACCTGGCGTCTCCACGAATGTGTGTGCTGTGTTTCGGGGTCAGGCTATGTGTATCCGGCTTCTTGCAGCGGTAGTATAATGTCTACTGCTGAGCGGTAAACACCTATCGCCATTTGATACTGTAGTTGGGTTAAAATAGAGTTACTATGAAGTGAAACTCTAGTTGAGTTTCACTTCACTTGTTCACATGCTTTATACGTTCAGACATAAAAGACGAGAGTGATAGTTATTTTTTTTTTTTTGTATCAGCCCATATACGTCCCACCTCCACTCTCAATCGTACTGTCGATTGTAGAGGAGGCCCGTGCCCTGCAGTGGGACGTATATGATAGTTATTATTACAGAATATTTAAATGTATACGTATTTCATCCCATACTTCTCGCAATATCAAATATTATCAAAGGTTATCATTGGGTACATGATCCATGGGTCCATGAATCCATGGCTGCAGTCAAATACCAAACATTCTCTACTTCCTCATTTTCTGTACGCCATAAAATATTTAATTGATAAACAAGAACCCATAGCTGCCTTTGTTTCCAAGAGTAAAGTTAAAACAATTTCACATACGTGGGCCGAACCCGTCTCAGACATAATTAAATAAATAAATAAATAAATACACCCAACAGTCACATACATAGTCCTGACCCCACATTAAGATCAATTAAGTCTTGTGTCGTGGGTACCAGGAACTACGAGAGACTTTTCGGTCTCACAAACACCCAGACCCGGAAGAAATATTTGTGGGCCGCACAAATATTTCTCTGGGTGCGGGGATCGAACCCGCGGCCTCTCGTTTCACAGGCGGCGTCTAACCAACTGCGCCACGGAGGCTGTCAAATTGTTCAAACTAAAACTTTTCCTAGTAAGAAGATACTTGTTATTTCGCTATTCATGTCGGTATGTTGATGTTACTTACTTATATATTTTGTTTCAGCTTTCCTTAGCCTTGTAAATTTACGATTTTGTTTCTTTTGGGCTTGTCTTAATTCTATATTGGTAAAAAATCTGAGCTATTTTTTTATTAGTAAGACATACCAACAGGAAATTTTACTGGTGGTAGGTCTCTCATATGTGAGAGGCCATCTGGGTAGGTACTACCGCAATGTCTATTTCTCCCGTGAAACAACACTGCGTAAGTGCACTGTTGTGTTTCGGATTGAAGGATATTGTAGCCAGAGTAACTACTGGACATATTGAGACTTAACATCTTATGTCTCAGGATGGCGAGCGCAGTGGAATTTTGCTACTGTTTATGAGCGGTCGTATCGATTACCATCAGGCGAACGGCTTGCTCGTCTCGTCATTCATTGCAATAAAAAAAATAATTACAAGGTGACATTCAACAGAAGACTTATCCATAATCAAAACGCACTAATGCATGATATGCATATTACTATATCTTTAGAATTCAAAGTTAAGGTTATAAGTTTATTATGAATACAAAAACAGTGGAACACACAATCATGAACCCACACATTCAAGCCAGTATCGAGACTATCAGAAATAAGCCGACCAGAAAAAATATTTTTTCAATTGTTTTATCTTGCCTAATCCTAGTCGTAACCAATCCTAGTCTTGCGGTACAAAGACTAACCGTACATTTCAATTATGCATCTTACTAGATTTGGCTTACGTTTTTACGATCCCCTTGCGTGCCTACCAGAAATCAAATTCCCAGTATTTTCTATTTCTTTCAATAAAATACAACTATTAACCAAAGTAATCTAAGCACGTCCAGCCAAGGCCTCGGGGTTTTACTTCATTTTTATTCTATTAAGGTACTTCAACGCAACTACGATATAACCAGGTATCTAAGTACTTGCTCTAAATTCTATATTTGTGTCTGTATGGTACGTAATTGTTTTCATTTTAGTGCTATGAATGGCAAGACGAGCAAGCCGTTCACCTGATGGGTAAGTGATACGACCGCTCATAAACAGTAGCAATATTCCACTGCGCTCGCCATCCTAAGAGATAATATGTTAAGTCTCAATATGTCCAATAGTTACCCTGGCTACAATGCCCTTCAATATGAAACACAACAATGCATTTACACTGCTGTTTAGCGGCAGAAATAGACATTATAGTGGTACCTACCCAGGCAGCCTGATGGAGAGTCCTACCATCAGTAATGGAATACAAAGTTCTATTCTCTATTTAACTTTAGGAGACTATTTTTGTAAGTTATAAAAGGCTTAAAGATTAATTAGGGTCCTATTTAACGCTTATATTTGAATGTATTTCAATAGTAATCGCACTAAGAACACTACTAAGTAATGACAGAAATGTCACCCCAAAGTGTCCCAGCACGTTCGTATATTTATGTTATTGACTTGCCCTGCCTACACATTCTACGTCATTCGTATAAATTACCTTGTCATGCAGACACACTAACGTGCATTTTGCAGCCAATGACCAGCGCATGAAATTAAAAGATAGAGGATTTTTGCATAAAGAAGGGCTGACTCCAAGAACCGCCAGAAGTTTCGGCAGGTGTGCTTTCGATATCAGTAAAAAATAAAATAAGGCTATTTTGTATAAAATATTGTATTGTATTATAGAACGACTGTTAAATTATTTCGCGGTTTCAAATCCCGTATCGAGTAAAGTGGTATTTGATTTTTCTGTTCATTATCAGCACAGAGTCATAGAGTAAGATCCCAGGCCCCCCAGACGTTACTTATTTTCTCATAAAAAATATAAATGGGATAAAGTAGTGTTAGTACGTACTTTGAGTGTGTGCATACCTGCTAGCTTGTGTCGACGGCCAATTCATAGGTACCAGGTGCTAAAGGTAGATAAATACAGTACTGACTTTTCTTAAATTCTCAGAGCTGATTTTTACATATGTTTTATATAATTTTGTTAAAAATTAATAATAATTATTGCCAGACACTTTCCATCGGCGCTTATCCTTAACAGACGCTTTAAAGCTTCAAAAAAAATAACATATTTTTACTTATAATCTCACTCTTGATTTTTATATATAATATGATACTTAGGGAACTATTTGAACACCCCTGGTCAGCAGCCAGACCAATTGGAGGGGTCAAACATCCCCCCAGACACACATAAAGTGTCGCTATGTGTATGAGCGTGAGGTCATTATTTGTACGCTTGAGTGTGAGAGAGATATCTATTTATCGATATCTTTCTTACTTAAAAATGCAGAGTACCAGATAGCATTTATGAAACTCGGCGATATTCAGTGACTTAGAACTAGAGCAAAATGTGTTTAACACTATACAAAAATTTGTTTGTGAACTGTACAACGTGGCCGGAATAATTGACGTAGATGCTGCCCGACTCCAACTCTTCATCAACACTTATATGGTTTGTGACGTAAATGAAGAGTTCAATCGCAAAAATGTGAAAAACTTTGATGCAAGTAATTTACCACCATGCAAAAGTGAGCTTTTACAGCAGTTTGGACGAGCTAATTACATCACTAGTCTCTGGAAGAAAATTAGTATTTTTAGTCCTGACAATAATGGGTGGACGTTGGAAGACAATAAATATATATCTTAAAATTACACAAAGCTATACATGTCTTTCTTCTTTCGGATTATTTGTAGTTTGAACATTTTGCAATTCAGCGTGATCTTTACTGTCATCATCGTCTAAGTTTGATAAGTCATCATCAACCCAATGTTGGCATTGACTATCTTCATTATCATCCTTATTACTTTCATTTTCTGTTACAAAAATAACATAATTAAGAATCAAAGAGTTACACGGTTATATCAATTATTCAAAGTTAAAGTATAATACCTGATGCTTCTTGAAGCGATTCACTGACAAAGCTCGGCAATTGGTCCCCATCGAACCAGTTAAAATGATATTTATTGTCTTCCAACGTCCCATTATTGTCAGAACTAAAAATACTAATTTTCTTCATATATTACTGGTGGTAGGTCTCTCATATGTGAGAGGCTGCCTGGGTGGGTACCACCGCAATGTTTATTTCTCTCGTCAAACAGCAGTTTAAATGCACTGTTGTGTTTCGGATTGAAGGATATTGTAGCCAGAGGAACAACTGGACATATTGAGACTTTACATCTTATGTCTCAGGATGGCGAGCGCAGTGGAATGCCAAGCAATGCTTTGTAATTCAAGGTGTTGTTTGGTTCTACTACTGTTCATGAGCGGTCGTATCGCTTACCATCAGGCGAACGGCATTCTCGTCTCGCCATTCAAAGCAATAAAAAAAAATGGGCATTCTTCCAGAGACTAGTGATGTAATTAGCTCGTCCAAACTGCTGTAAAAGCTCACTTTTGCATGGTGGTAAGTTACTTGCATCAAAGTTTTTCACATTTTTGCGATTGAACTCTTCATTCGCTCATACACATAGCGACACTTTATGTGTGTCTGGGGGGATGTTTGACCCCTCCAATTGGTCTGGCTGCTGACCAGGGGTGTTCAAATAGTTCCCTAAGTATCATATTATATATAAAAATCAAGAGTGAGATTATAAGTAAAAATATGTTATTTTTTTTGAAGCTTTAAAGCGTCTGTTAAGGATAAGCGCCGATGGAAAGTGTCTGGCAATAATTATTATTAATTTTTAACAAAATTATATAAAACATATGTAAAAATCAGCTCTGAGAATTTAAGAAAAGTCAGTACTGTATTTATCTACCTTTAGCACCTGGTACCTATGAATTGGCCGTCGACACAAGCTAGCAGGTATGCACACACTCAAAGTACGTACTAACACTACTTTATCCCATTTATATTTTTTATGAGAAAATAAGTAACGTCTGGGGGGCCTGGGATCTTGGACCATCAAGAATTTGTGTCCAATATAGCGATAGGCCCTGTCACATGATGGTGCAAATACACAAAGCGAAATGTCCCAGTAGCACCATTGGTTATCCCTTCTGAGATAAAGGCGTGAATTTATGTATGTATGATATATTTGGTCCGAGAATCGACTGACACCTACTAATAAATAATTTGATCACTTCTCATTACTTTTTAAAGCATACAAACAAAACATCAAATCTATTTTAATGAAAACCGCGAAGCTTACACTCCAGAGCAGCGAAACAATATGAACGGCTGCCAAATTAGTCAATATTTGGAGTGTAAACGATAAATATGCAGATTGACTGCGAGATAAGTTTAAATTACGAGCTCGGAGCACGGGAGTTTATCATTTGTAGACTCCACTCGTTCAATACGCGACGGCATGCGAATTAATTGGAAAGTTTCTTCTAAGAACCGAAGGTTGCTTTAGAACGAACTGAATTTCCTGATGGCGAATCACATACGAAACTTCGATGGTTAATTGAAAAGTATTGATGTTTTGAACATGTGGAGTATGAATGGTGGGTGAGACGAGCATGCCGTTCGTCCGGTAGTAAGCGATGCGACCGCTCATGTATATTAGCAAAACTAAACAACACCTTGAATGTCAAAGCATGGTTGGCATTCCCCTGCGCGCATCATCCTGAGACATAAGATGTTAAGTCTCAATATGTCCAGTTACTGTGACTAAATGTCGTTCGAACCGAAACACAGCTGTGTATTTACATTGCTGTTGGTGGGAGAAATAGAAATTGCGGTGGTACCTACCAAGTGGCCTCTCACATATGAGAGATCGACCACAAGTGATTATTATTATTGACAAGACGTATGATTATAAATCTCCAATAAGTTATTTATAGACGCGACAGTCAAAACGATTACGTCGCGTCGGTCTGTTCCTAATCGGATAGAAACAAGATTAACACAAAACATAAACCCGCGTGCTTCATAGTGACGTGTTTTTCAATATCGTGTACCGTAAACGCGATTTTATAATACAGTTATTCTACTTCCAATTTTTGAGGTTGATAACCTCACACCCTGAATACCTAGTCATGGAAAAATATTTTATAACATATTCGTTATAAATAAATAAGTAGAACAAACAGTCACATACATAGTCCTGACCCCACACTAAGATCGAGTTAGGTGTTAAGACTTCGATCTCACAAACACCCAGACCCGAAAAAAATACGTGTGGTTCACACAAATACTCGTGTTGGTTTGGGAATCGATCCCGCGGCCTTTCGTTTCACAGCCATCGTGTAACTAACTGCGCCACGGAGGCTATCTTATGGTGTATTTACTTGTATTTATTTAAACTTTATTGTACACCATAAATAAAACAATTGACAATTCACACAAAAAAAAAGTACAATTGGCGGTGTTATCTCACAAGGCAATTTCTGACAGACAACCATTTGATGGATATAAGAGAAAAGGACGACAGTTGTATTACATGTTAAAACAAAGCTTGGCCTAAATGTTGCTGACATTTAGTAATCGCCTAGGTTAGTGGACTTACAAAGACACATTCGATGGGTTAGAGACAAATCCCATAGATTAACAGATAAACTAGACACATCGACTAATTGCTAGCGAGTTACGAGTAATTAATATACCTAATCTCTCGGCGGGTTGTCTCAAGTGAGATTCTTTTTTTTATTACCTCAGTCTGTTACATTGGAAGGGTTAAATAAATGGACAGATGACGTGAAGAAGAGGGTATTGACTTTCTGGGTATCGCACATAGTATTGGTAATATTTATGTATTTCGAGCCAACTCATCCCTACCCCTACCATTATCCAAATTGTGACACAACACTTTCAGATTCCATTCCGTGTGGCTTTCTTATACCTTGTTCCGGTGGTCCATTATAAATATTGTGGAAAACTCAATACCAATACGCATTTTCTTTATACCGGGTATAGGCTGTGACCGAAAACGAACCGGATGACACTTTTAGTGGTTTGTCAAAGCAAATAAAATTTCACAAAATTAACCAACGATATTTTGCATTTGTTACCAATCGTCCTACTTGGGTGGTAATTATGTACTTGGCTTCCCTAAAATAATAATGCGCCCTTTTATTTACAAACACAAAATGGTACGCAAGGACTTAAATTATTTTAGCAAAAACTGAATTTACCACCAGCATGTAAAAAATTGCAAAAGCAAATCGTCGCTTTATTAAAAATTTGTTGCAATTCAGAACTACAGAAAGTCACTTGAACTACCACCTGGCTTCGTAGTCGGTCGCAATGTAAGGTTACCCTGTATTTTGATAAAGCTTAAAAAAAACTTGTGTAAAATTATTTGTCTTTTAAATAACTTTAAGATTGTTTATATTTTAACTTACATCACGTTAAACTAAGAACTAATTAGTCTCAAGCAAATTAAACTCAGCAATTTGTAAATAAATAAACTTAATTAAAGTTCTTTAATTATCTCAGAATAATTGTCTCCTTAATAATTGCCCTCTATACTTTGCATATTATTAATGGCAATATTTTATGCTGATTGTTGTTTACTGAATTAATAAAATATTTAATTGATAGTCTGTATCTGTATCAATAAAATATTTAATCGATTTTATGTATCTGAAAAAGATAATCAATTCTGTAACCTTTGTTGTCACCTTCAAGGCAGTTGGATAATAAGGTGGGAAAAATCAAGACTGGGGAATATATTTTTCTCTTGCTTATCTTATAATATTTTATTTGACACGACGACTATATTTAAACTTTATTCTTGGTACATCATTCATAAATTATTTTTCAATAGTTTAATTTTAAGATTTTTAAAAATTTTCATTGAGAGTGCAAAGATATTAAAGCGTGAAGTTCGCCTACATCTGCATTAGACTTTCTGGAAAACTTTATCTTCAAAGAATATTATAGATAATATACTAAACTGCCAAAACCTATAACATGATTTTAATTAAATTTCTAACAATATCGACTTTACAACCCCATACCCGTAATTTTCAAACTCCATACAAGGCATAACCTCTTTACCCCCAACATTCAGGCACTCATTACAAACGAACAAAAAGAGTTAACAAACATTAACGCTACAAATTAACTCATTACACTGAATTAGAGCAAATACCGCACAGTGCAAATGATATAACTACAGAATGTTCCCACGACACGCTCTACGAGCCACGCGTGACGTTACCGTCACGTCGCCGGCACGACGCCGTCACGTCCACGTTACGTTGATGAATCACCGTGACAGAATGTGGCTTGCAAACTATTACGTACGGCTTTCATTTAATGAAATTACATTTAATTTATAGATAGTATATATGTATATATATTTGTAGAAAACGGTGCAGGAAAACATCGTGAGGAAAAATTTCTACGGTATGTCCACCAACCCGTATTAGGCTAGCGTGGTGGACTATATGGCCGAATCACTCTCAATCGTACTCTCGATTGTAGAGTAGGCCCGTGTCCTGCAATGGGATGTATATGGGCTGATACAGAAATTATAATTTTATTAATATGTAGATTAGACTGAATCAGTGGCGCAGTTGTAATACGGTACGATTATAAAGCCGAGGTCTCGGGTTCAAATCCCAAATGAGGCAAAGTTATATTGGATTTTTCAATCCATTATCAGCACAGATAATAAATACACCCAACAGTCACATACATAGTCTTGACGCTATACTAAGATCGAGACTTGTGTCAGTCTCACAAACACCTAGACCCAAAACAAATGCATGTGGTTCACATAAATATTTGTTTCGGTGCGAGGATCGAACCCGCGGCCTCTCGTTTCACAGCCGGCGTCTAACCATCTTTGCCACGGAGGCTGTCAGAAATAAATAAACACTCGTCAAAAAATTAAAACATTACTGAGGATTTTGGCTCCTATTACGGAAAAGCTACAGGTAAAGGTGGATTAGCAATTAATATGTAAATGGATATAGCCATGGGTTTTGAATATTCTGCGGCGTATTTTATTAAACATGGGGTATCGGAAAATATTTGTATACATTAGATTTCATTATGATATAAATGAAATGGGAAATCATAAAACGATTGCCATAAATCTCAAACGTAGGACGTTATATGTTTTATGCTTTGTCATCAATCTATTTGCATATAAAGCAGAAACAATTATAATTAAAATGCCAAATTAACTTATATTTTTGAATGAAAATTTTATTCTATATATATGTTATGGGCCAAGTGATTAATCAGGCACTATTCATAATGCCCGGGCAATATGAATAATGCCCAATAAGAGCGGGCAATGTGATTATAATCAATCAATTTATCACATTGCCCGGGCATTATGAATAATGCCAAGTGCCTATTGGGCAGAGTGATGTAAAGCGGATCAAAATCAAAACAATGAGCCGAAGTGGTAGAATTTAGAATAGGGCAGCACGAGGGGGTGGGTTGGGAGGAGTGGAGGGGGAGAGGGGGAGTGTCGCACCTCCCCTGGTACCACTCCCATGAAAAGGTAACGCACTATTCCTGAGAAATATCTATTATAGCAACCTAACCCTTAAAACACTTGTTGTCAATACAAATTAGCTTCTGCATCGTCTCCGGCGCTACGGGAAGTTCAGCCCCTTCGCCCTTGCGTAACAAAAAATAGGCACCCATGCTCACCTCCGCAGCTTCGGCTTGCTGGTCCCCTGCGGCGACCAGCCTCAGCCGCTACGGCTCGCACGGTTGCCTATCCTTCGTTACAGCGGGCGGGGGCTGCTCTCCCTCCGCGCCTCCGGCTTTTCATATACACTCTAGGGTCGGTAGCCAAAAGACTACGTGAAGTCGGGGTGTTCCGAGTCGATTTTGGGGCACAGTCGACCTAACTGATCCATAAAGTGGGTACACTAATTTTCTTCTGAAGATAATGTTTCGGACGTTAAAAAGCAACCAAACATAAGCAGATCAATTCAACCTATTTAATTCATGGGTCTGTCGCAGATGCGACAACAAATGCGACAATGCGGCAGCGCGACGCCTAAAACATCACCTATTAATCACATTGCCCGATCATCATGTAGCCATATTCATAATGCCCGGGCAATGTTATAAATAGGTGAGTTTAGATTGTAATTAATCACTTGGCCAGATATGGCTCGGCAATATTCATTCATACTGCCCGGGCATTATGAATATTGCTCGCATTAATCACTTGGCCCATAACATATATATGCTGTGTATTTCGGTGCTGGTAACGCATTTATCAACTGTTCACTGCTGCGCTGGTAAATGCCTTCAAGCTCTTGCAGTGGAAAGGATTCGGCATCAACATCAACGGCGAGTATATTACTCACCTTCGATATGCCGACGATATTGTAGTCTTAGCAGAATCGCTAGAAGACCTTAGCACTATGCTCGAAGACCTTAATCGAGTCTCCCAACAGGTGGGTCTTAAAATGAACATAGATAAAACGAAGATCATGTCGAATATCCATGTTGTGCCCACCCCCATTGGTGTTGGGGGCTCGACTCTCGAAGTTGTAGACGAATATGTCTATTTAGGACAAGTGGTCCGGTTAGGCAGGTCCAACTTCGAGAAAGAGGTTAATCGTCGAATCCAACTCGGTTGGGCAGCGTTCGGGAAACTTCGCGACGTCTTCTCGTCGAAAATACCTAAGTGCCTAAAATCGAATGTCTTCGATAGTTGACATACGGCACGAGACGTGGCCTCTCACTGTGGGCCTCATTAAAAGGCTCAAAGTCACTCAACGAGCCATGGAGCGGGCTATGCTCGGTGTTTCCCTACGAGATCGAATCGGAAATGAGGAGATCCGTACGACAACCATAGCAAACGCTAGAGGAAAATGCAAAATCATTGCGAGTAATTTTTGTAATATTTGGACTAAGTTAAGAAACCTCTGCCTATCCCTTCTTGAAAAAAGGCGCGAGTTTATGCATAGTTGTATGAATGCTAAGAAACCATGGCGCCTTATGAATTGAAGCCTCGAGAGATATGGTACTTGGTCTGATTGAGCTGCGCTTCCATTATTATAGTAATAACCAAAAACGGCTATTTTCTTTGAGAGCTTCCAGAGACGCGACGTTTTTCGATGTGATAAGTACAAGTATATGCTAAGGGAGATTAAAAATTATTGAAAGCAAAAAAATATATACTTCCCTCATCTTTGATAGGAGTCCCGCTGAAGAACTCCAAAACCCGCTTATTTTAATGTCCTGTCTCGAATTTTCAATAACTAAACCTGGCAACACTAGTTAGAGCATATACTCAACCACGCTGGCCTAATACAGATTAGCCAACTTTAGACAGCTACCATATAAATTCTTGGAAATCGCTATATGACATGCATTTCCTTCCGATGTTTTCTTTAAGTTATTGATTATCAATTATACATTCATGACTCCGAAAGTCAGAGGTGTGCTCTGGGATTTGAACCCGCGACCACCGTAACATATTGGCAGTAGCGTCCTATTGGCCCGTGACCAACAGGCCACATACTTAACATACGCACACAATACTTAGCCAACGAAACGCTAATACATTCTATTCACAACTAGAAAATAAAACGCAAACGATCCATTAAAAATCTAGCGCGAACAATATATAATATAATAAACTATATTCTACTCACTGTTTCCTATTTGAAAGATGCCAAATGTGATTCTAACATCACTAAGGTAATATCTTCATATTTTTATGGAAATGCGTCTCCCAACCGACTGTAGAAAATCTCTTTCTCTTTGACAGTTACATTGACGCAAACACGATTGATAGAAATGCAGTTTAAAATTGTTTCATTTTATTAATATTTTTAATGGTTTATATTTTTGTAATACTTTTGTTGTCTTAAGTTGTCGTGTTCTTTGAATTTCAGTTGTTGGTTTTCGCATGAATAAATATAATTCGTCTTAATCCTATTGGAGTGTGACGTTCGGAACTACAAATAAAATTTAAATATAATACATTGCTTGAGATATGTTTTCATAATATAAACAAGAAGCATTTATACAAGTAATGTATTTGATAGCCTCGTGTCGCAGTTGGTTTGACGCCGGCTGTGAAGCGATGGATCGCGATACGGCCGATGTCAATAATCAATCGAAAAAATTAGATTGAAGTTAATCTGGATTGTTTTCTACTTTTCGATTTGTCATTTACCATGTTGCCATAGTTTTTCACTACTGAGATTGATTATTGGCTATATAGTATCAGAAAAAAGATTGAGCTGTCAATCTTAAACGGCAAATTTTGGATTGGGATTATTTATTGGCAGCGGCTGTAAGTAGTAGCACAGAATTAAAAACACATTTTTAAAACTAAAAAGTGAGTTTTGTGTTTGAATACGTGTTATAAAAAATAGGACGTCATGTCACTCACAGTGACTGGAGAAAAACAACTCCATCTCGCTGTAGCGTTTTGAATGGCGCTTAAGTATGTCATCGCGTGGCAGTTACAGTAACTATAGCAAATGAAATAATTTGTGCTCGAAAATAATTTTAATAAGAATGCAAAGAATTAAGAGTCCATTATAGCGATCCAAGTGAAAGTCGCGTTTTGGGTTCTACTTGTCCATATTTAGAGTATATTCAGACTGCGACCCAAAAACGAAGTCAAGTGGTAGTTTTAGTGAATTCAGACACAATGCAACTCTACCGGGTATCTCAAGACTGCTACCGAAAACGAAGCCAGGTGGTAGTTTTAGTAGCTACAAACACAATGCAACTAAAAATTTCGTATATAAACGCGACAATTATTTTTTATGATTTTTTAAATATCGTCATTTTTGGGTGGTAAATCCATAGTTTTTGCTTTAATAATAATTTAAACTCTTTTATACCTTAGAGTATATGTAAATAAAAGGGTATACACTACTATTTTAGGAAAAAATGTATTTACCACCCAAAAATGGCCATAGGAAAAAAATAACAAAAAAAAAATTGTCGCTTTTTTTTGCAACTTTTTCTATTGCATTGTGTCTGAAGTCGCTTAAACTACCACACGGCTTCGTTTTCGGTAGCAGTCTTGATATACCCGGTATACAGGATACCCAGACAGAATCGGTCCGGTATAATTTTATCGAACGGCGGGAGATTATCTTCTCACTTCGTTGATACCGTATATTTTTATTATATTGCCATGAATGGCGAGACGATCATTCCAATCGCCTCATGGTGAGCGACACAACCGCTCATGGGTAGTAAAACCAAATAACACCATTAATTACAAAGCAATGCTTGGCATTTCAATCTTGAGACATAAGATGTTAGGTCCCAATATGGCCCAGTATGTAATAAGTTAGATTTTTTTTAAATTATAATTTTGTTACTTGGTTCAAATATTTTATCATCGAATACTATAATTGACCCTGGATTATAATTATAATTTTTATTTCGTAATACACTTTACTACATTTTAGTTCATTTGTTGTTTTATTAAGATAAATTGGAATGTTGTATAAGTTTTATAAAGAATTGTAACCTTACATAATACGTATATATTAAACAATATGTAACTTTATCGGTGGCACACCGATGGTGTATCGATATAATAAAAATAAATAAAAATAAAATATCTAGTAGTTAAACTGGCTACAATGTCAGTCTAACTGGAACACAAAAATACAGTTACACTGCTGTTTGGCGGGAGAAATAGACATTGTGGTGATACCTACCAGACGGACTCTCATTTATGAGAGACCAACCAGTAAAAATGTGATCTGCGATACTATACAAATTAATTTAAGAAATACAACTGTTTTTTACGATTTTTTTATTTGGTTTAACTTTTATTTTAACTTTCCGAAATTACAATTACTTTCCAGCTTTCTTGGTCACGGTGCTATGGGTCGCATATTTCAATGTAACATTCGCGTTAATCTAAGAAACCTTTATACAAATTACTTATGTTCTTTAATGTATTTTGTAAGTTTCATTATATTCCCTGGTTAGTAGGATTCCGCCTGGGTTTTAAACTAGTTACAAAATATTAAACGAAACCGTATTGAAGTTAGCAGTTTATAAAAGAATCTGGTAACTCCGTTTTGAAGTTTTGCAGAGGATACATAGCTAGAGTTCTAACACAAACACTAGTAACACTGATTTATCTTTAAACTATTCATAAGAAATGACTTTTGGTATAATATGATTTATTCATAAATATTATTATCAATTTTTTATTACAGAGGGCTTAATGAATTATTTTTTATTACACTCTCATTGTTTAAACCTATAAACTAATTTAAAAAGTACAAAAGTACCCTTAACAACGAGAATACATGAAGAGGTTGATGAAAGTGGAATGGGATACAGGTGTGACGATTATGTGTGTATGTATAAATTAATTGAAAAAATTATATTGATAAAGGCTGCTTTAGCTATGTTTTACAATAAGGCCGCTTGGATTGAGGAAGGTAAATCGAGTATCTTATTTATAAGGTACTACTCGTGGTAGGTCTCTCATGTGACAGGCCGCCTAGGTATATACTACCACCCTGTCTATTTTCTCGCCAAATTGCAGTGTAAATGCACTGTTGTATTCCGATTTGTAAGATATTGTGACATCTTATGTCGCAGGATGTCAAGCATTGATTTGTATTTCATGATGTTGTTTGGTTCCGCTATCGTCCATGAGTGGTCATGTCGCTTACCATCAGGCGAATGGCTCGTCTCGCCAATCATTGTAATAAAAAATAAATAAATACACCCGACAGTCTCATACATAGTCCGAACCCTAAAATAAAATTGAGTCTTGTGTCGTGGGTATTAGTAACAACGATATTAGAAACTTTTCTATTAGATACACGAATAAAACGATGACATAAATGGCTTAAAATTGAATACTAATAAGTTTTCGTTTTTTATTTTGATCCTACTATAATTTGAGATTAAGTGAAGTATTTTTAGCCATACAAAAATATTTGCTCACAAAATATAGTCAGGATAATAAATGTCAAAATAATTAAATAAGTAATAACGGTGATATGTAACAACATATTATAATTCGTAGTCAATGGGTTCATGCCAAATTAATATTATCAACCAAACATCCGCATAAAATTAAATGGTACCTCGCCCAGGTTTCTCAAACTTTACCTCCAAACACTTAGCTTATATCCACACTTATAAATTACCTAAGTTACCCAGCATTTACAAAATTACACCAAGCATTTCACACGCGTTCTTCCACATTTTTCCCATTTACATGAAAAGGGGCATAATAAGGAGCACTCATATCCACGAGCTTGCAAGAGTAGATTAATGACACTTGAAAACGCGAACGAGGGGCGTTGGATCCGCACTTTGAGTCTTTAGTGTCTGCCTGCCTCAATGGGGTATTGGGGTGTGCGTATCCGTTTACGTGTGCGGTAGAGTTATAAGTAAAAATGTTGGTGGCATAAGGCATTAGCGTTTTTTATTATTTTCATTTTATTTACACGTACATTTTCTTAATTTGTGATATTAAATGGGCTTTATGCTAATACAGGCCAGTTCCATAGTAACATCGATACATAAAAATTTACTATACTTTTGAAAAATATTCTAGGGAAAATAGTACGTAATAGTGTTTAGCATGTGTTTAGGTAAATAAAATAACAGATTAGCGGTTGTTAAGTCGACGAATGGAAAATTGTTAAGCGAATTTGCGTCCAGAGTTTCAGTCGGTATCATCGTAAAGGCAAACAATTTGAGATTTAAAGCAAAGTTAGTTAGTCCAAACCGATGAAACAAATGTATAAACTGTTAAGCCACTGATTAATATGCAATTCCTTCATCACATATTGTCCCGTATTTTGAAAACACGTGCCTTTCAATACCGCGTGAAAAATGTGAGCAAACGAAGAGACGAATTGACGATTTATCGAGCTTCATTATACAGGAAATATTTATTGATAAGGCTTTGATGCCAGTATGAATGCAATTTCGAAAATAGCTCATACATTCATTTTATAAAATAGCACCAATCGATATAATAGTTTTCAAAAGTATTGGCTATACTGTTTGAACATTGTATTGCCATAAAGTACTATATAAAATGTACATTTACGTAATTGATATTTTAAATTTTGGTTTAAAGGCTTATGCATTGATATAACTGGCGAATGCTTTGCATTTTTCAAATATTGCTGAATAAAAATGATACTCTGAAATCCTGGATTACATTTGACCTGCTACCAGTTTTATAGTACATGCATACATAAACTTCACGCCTGTATTTCATAGAGGTAGGCAGACACTATGAATCTCCATTTGGCTCGATTCGGACATACTCTTTTCGCTTCGTCAACTTTCATTTATCTCTTCATGTATACAGCTCAAAAGGACTGAATATGAAAGATGATGAACATTTTAATAGATTCAGTAATTATTTTCGTTTTCATTTCTTTGAAGTCACTTTATCGTACAGTTAATTGGTTGAAAAAAAGTTTGCTTAATATCATTCATTAACACTAGAAAGACCACGGCAGTCAAATTGGCGGCAAGGCAATTTCATTGTTAAATATTTCACAAACTATGTTTTTGTTTCTTTTCATATTTTATGACTTTTCCTAATTTGCTATTGTTAAGCTAAATCTATATAAAAAAAATTATTAAAAATATATCGTATATGAGTTTCGATTACAAATACCTACTAAGACCGCGCACCGTCAATGTGACGGCATACATATAAAGGCGGCGATAAGAATTGTATACAACGAATTTTTCAAACTAATGTGAGTACTTTTGTTTTTATTTATGTTGAATTGAATTCTGAGTAAGTTGTTACTGCCTAGCTTGTTTACATTTTACAGTAGACATTGGTTTCGTTCGGTGAGCAGTCGTAACTTGTTATAAAAAAATGAGTCGGCTCTCAAATCCGGAAATAGAACAAGAATTGTTGCGATATCGGGATATACTCGTACAAGAAGATGTGTCAGGTGATGATAGTAATGATGATATAATAGACAGTGTTAGTGAAAGCCGTGATGCAGAATTTCAGCCGGAACAGGGCACTTCTTCATCAAAAGACTCCGAAGTAGATTCATCTACTACAAATAACAATATTATTATAAATTCGCACAGAGGACGCAGGGTATCTCGTTGATCCATTATAGTACTCTGCACCCCAACGTAAGCATAGGTACTGATAAAAAAATGCTGCCTGAAACGGTTGAATTTTACAATGCAACACAATTTGGTGTAGACATCATCGATCAAATGGCACGCAAATACACCGTAAGAGCTGGAAGTCGGAGATGGCCTGTTCACGTTTTTTACAATATACTTGATTTAGCAGCTAGAAACTCGTAGATTCTATATCAAAAAGTCACAGGAATAAAAATTTCTCGTCATGATTTTATCCTTCAACTAGTGAGCGAACTACGTAAAGAGTATGTGAAAAAAAATCCACTTCAACTGCGACTCAGAGACAAGGAACTAATTCTGAAACAAGTGAACCATGTACTACAAACAATAACAGGGGGTAATGACAAATCAATAGTAAAATAAAAATTTGTGAAAACTGCACTATCTGTAAAAAAGCTGTTTGTGGAAAATGTACAAGAGTCTAAAAAACTATTATTACTTGTTACAAATGTTACGAAGTTTAATGCTAAATTGTTTACTATTAATAAAAAATAAATTTGTATTATTTTTATTTTATATTAATTTAAAAGGTTTATTCCCAGTAGTTCCACTCATAGTTCCACTTTAATAATGAGTGGAACTACTGGGACTTTTCATTCCCAGTAGTTCCACTAATTATTCTAGTGGAACTACTGGGAATGAAAAGTCCCAGTAGTTCCACTGGAATAATTATAGTGAATTTACACTGTTTCCTTACTTATTATTATTTATTGATTATTTTTGGCGACACATACGCGGACGTCGGCTTCGCTTAAGAGGTAGGTAGAAGTGATATTAGTTCTACACAAAGTACCCCTAACTTTTATTTTGGCCCCTAATTTGTGATAGAGGTGTACCTCTCGCCATATCGGGGATAAATTACACTCACAGGCAATGCGTACCAGAATGTTCCAATGGAATACTCGCACATTATTGCGTTTCTTCGACTTGATAAGCCAGTTCCTTTTGGCCTATATACGTTGCAACTATACCTATGAAGTGTCGCGTCATTTCTTTCTCTTTGTTTTCGCTCTCCTCAGCCACGGAAAGCTCATTGCTGGACACAGGTTTATTCTAAGGATTTTTAAATACTTTTTATTATGCATAAAGCAACTTTCCGCAACCTAATCTAGATCATAATATTTTCCAGGTATTATTGGCACGTTACCATTATCTAGGTAGAGACTTTTAACCAACTTCAGGGAGGGTCAATTGAAACATTTCAACCTACAATTATATACATCTTCTTTGTTAATTTGATACATACAATTATTTTGAAAAATATTAGTATTCTATTAGCAATGCCAACTTATCTTGGCGTAGTATTTTCAGTGCTCGCGCTGCATCTACTGAAATGGCATGTTGTTGCCGCTGTACTGCAGCGAGGCGCCACCACGAATTGTAAAACCGAGAATTCATTGAAATGAAATGAAAATGTATTATTGAATCTTATACATTTAGGTTTAAGATTCAATTACATTAATTACACTTTATTTCTACCATCTGGTTCACAAGGCTGTTTGCGCCACAGAAGAATGGGCGAGAAACTCTAGCGTTGATATTTTTAAAGTAAGTTTACAATACAGTGATATCACCGCAAGCTTTAATAAAGAAGAAAACACACAAAAAAAGAGAAATATATATTTTTATTTACTTATACCTTAAATAATAAAAAGAAGATTGGTTATAGACAGTTAAAAGTGGTAGGGCTACGCCGTTGTCTGTCATGTCTCAGCATGAATGGGCAGACTCGTCTGGGGCGTTACCACTGTGCCACAGAAGGTATTTTTTGCCATGTAGGCAGATGAGACGACGACGATCTCCACAATGCCAGGGGACCAGCACAACAAAGTCGCTGCCACCCTTGAGGAGAGTACTCTCGTTAAACCTTGTTTGAAGAAGGATAGGTCATAGCGCTGAGGAAACACCGATGCAGGGAGTTCATTCCAGAGCTTGCACTTATGTGGTAGGAAAGAACGCTGGAAACGTACCGTTCGGGAGCGGTACGCTTTCAGGTGGTGAAAATGAACTCTACTTCGGTGACATGTAGTGTGATGGTACATAGGCGACGATGATACCATCTCAAACAAATCTTCGGAACAATTCTTGTGGAACAGACGACAGATCGACGTGAAGCGACAGTTTTGCCGTCGTATTTCATTCGGTGAGTGAGATTGACGGATGCTGATTTTTTTTGCCTGCCCCCCTCCCGATGTGATAGGCCGGCAACACGTCTGTGAGCAAAACTATGTAGGTGTTCATGGGCGGCAGTGATAACTTACCATCAGGTGATCTGCTTACTCGCTTACCGGACTTATGCTATAAAAAAAAGTTAAACCAAAATTAATGTTCGCATACAGCCAAATTATTACTAATTTATATATGTTTGATTATTAGCACGGAAAAGTAATGTATGACGGGTTTTTTATTGTGTCATGAAATATTTTCATCAAAACGGCATAAACTGCCAGAAACATACGAGAAAGAAGTTAGGTCTATTTAAGATCCTCCGCTCTTTCCGAAGTTGGTTAAAAGTCTCTACCTAGATAATGGTAACGTGCCAATAATACCTGGAAAATATTATGATCTAGATTAGGTTGCGGAAAGTTGCTTTATGCATAATAAAAAGTAATTAAAAATCCTTAAAATAAACCTGTGTCCAGCAATGGGCTTCCCGTGGCTGAGGAGAGCGAAAACAAAGAGAAAGAAATGACGCGACACTTCATAGGTATAGTTGCAACGTATATAGGCCAAAAGGAACTGGCTTATCAAGTCGAAGAAACGCAATAATGTGCGAGTATTCCATTGGAAAATTCTGGTACGCATTGCCTGTGAGTGTAATTTGTCCCCTATATGGCGAGAGGTACACCTCCATCACAAATAAGGGGCTAAAATAAAAGTAAGGAGTACTTTGTGTAGAACTAGTATCACTCCTACCTACCCTTAAGCGAAGCCGATGTCAGCGTATTTGTTGTTAAAAATAATCAATAAATAATAAAAAGTAAGGAAACAGTGTAAATTCATTATAATTAATTCAGTGGAACTACTGGGACTTTTCATTCCCAGTAGTTCCACTAATTATTCTAGTGGAACTACTGGGAATGAAAAGTCCCAGTAGTTCCACTCATTATTAAAGTGGAACTATGAGTGGAACTACTGGGAATAAACCATTTAAAATATGTCATTATTTCATAAGTATTCTCACTTAATCTCTAGTACCGTCAAATTGACCGCTGCGGTCTTTGAAGGTATAGCATGAAGCCCGGCCCTTCTAGTGTTAAATAGACCATCACCGTGTACTATAGCGGTGAAGGAAAGCATCATGAGGAAATCTGAATACCATAATGATTTGTAAGAGTTTATAAGTTATGTTAAGTCCACCAACCCGCACTAGGCCAGCGTGGTGGACTACATGGCCTAACCCTACTCAATCGACTCTCGATTGTTAAGGAGACCCGTAATCTGTAGTGAGATGTATGTGCTGATACAATACAGTATTTCACTCATATTTTTTCTATTAATTTTAAATTCGCTTTCGTTTATCTAAAAGACAAATTTAATACAAAAAAGCCAAATTATATTTCAAGTTATTTCGCCTATTAATTATTAATTCTATGTATTGATTTGCATTATTGAGATAAGATTAAATTTAAGAGTTATTAATTATACGAGTATGACTGCTTACAATTTATAACATTCAATATATAAAACAAAATACACGTTTAAAATTTTTTAAATAATAATTGATAACATCTTCAATTCAAATCGAACTTATATTTTTTTTATTAATTGCTTTTATAAACAAGGTATTTCTAAACATTGGTGCAAAGACCTTGATAAAACCATTGCGGTTAGATCAAAAGCGACGTTGGAAATTGCTTTGAGTTTTTCAATTTTGTTACAACATTGCTGATTGGTTCTGTTAGGGGTAAATTTTATATTCTGTTTGCATGTTTTCATATAACACTTAAAAAACTTTATTCTACAAGTAAATAATTCTAGTAACGTGCTCTGTGTTTTTTTCTCTTTATTTTAAAGAGAGTTTCAAAGTACATATTTTACGATATGTTTTTTTATTCATACAATAGCGTTTTAATAGATTATCGCCTATCGGTAACTTAGCGTAAGGGAGCTGTCGAAACCTTGGTCGCAGGTTTGGATGCCAGGACGGGTTTTTTAGGAGTATCCACTACTTGCTAAGTAACTACATTTTTTATTGCATTGAATGGCGGGACAAGCAATCTGCGAGATGCTAAGTGATACACACGCTCTCGGACTATAGCAAAACCAAGCAACACCATGAACTTACGAAGCAAAGCTTGACACTCGCCATTCTAACTTGAGACATAAGATGTTACGTCTCAATATGCCCAGAAGTCACTCTAGTTACAATGTTATTTAAACCACAACACGACAGTGCATTTACACTACTGTTTAGCGGGGTAAATAGACATTGTGATGGTACCTACCCATGCAGTCTCTCACAAATGTGATACCTTCCTATATGTTAACAATAAGAAAAATAAAGAAACTGGTTCTCATCATTAGATACAATTACGCCAACTTAAGTTAAACGTGAATCATTTGTTTAAATAAATTTAAATGTAATCTAAGAAGTCAATTTCAATACAACATTGTGGCTCTTTTAGCTATCAGAAACGCGCCAAAAATGTTCATTTAAAATAATATATTATTCTGAGCACGCGTTGCAAACCTGCCGCCATAAATAAACTTCTCACGTAGATAATAAAAGTGAAAAGTATTTTTTTTTACTCTGGCCGGGCATATTAGCGACATTGCACCTGATGGTAAGCGTAAATGCCGCCCAGGCAGAGTATCCATCGGCATCGGACGGCAGTCCCATGCCAATGGAAACAATTATGCCGGCCTACTAAGGTGCGTCTTCAAAACTTGGTTCTATACAATCACCACACATGATACAAAAAAAAACTATCTGAGGTTACGTATTGATAAAAAGAATAATGTGACTATGGGTTAAAACAAACTCACTTGTTTAAGGTTAAATGCAAACAATAATCACCACTTTGCGTGTTAATTTAAATTAATAAAAAAAATGGAAAGTGACTAGAATGCTTTTTTATAAGAGAAATGCAAGTATGACCTTATAGTAACTGTAGTAAAATCATATTATATCTACGAGTATATGATTTTTCTGACGTTATTTTCTTGTGTTGATCGAAACTGGATGTAAAATACTGTCCATAAGTTGAGAAGCAGCACAATAAATTCAGATAAAATCGAGGTAATCTTAATTTTTTTATGGTATGCAATTAAAAAATTAACTTTACAAACGTTTCGAAGTTTTTCTCTTATCACCGCGTACGATCACTTGCGTATTCTAATAGGTTACTTTATTAATAAAATATAATATAATATAAATAAATGCACCCTGAAGTCACATACACAGTCCTGACGCCACAATAAGATCAATAAATTTTGTGTCATGGGTATCAAAATCTATAAGAGACATTTCGGTGTCACAAGTACCATGAACCGAGAGAATTATTTGTGGGCCTCAATTTTTTTTGTCTTGGTGCAGGAATATAACCCGCGGCTTCTTTTATCACCATGCACCATGGGGGCAGTCATACACTACTTTAGTAAGGTGTCTATCAATGTTCAGTGGTCGCTATTAAATAGCAGAGAATACACTATAAATAAAAAATTAGAAATAACACCATAATACAAGGGAAACCCAAGTCCTGTATTCTGTTCTGTATCAGCCCATATACGTCCCACTGCAGGGCACGGGCCTCCTCTACAATCGACAAAACGATTGAGAGTGGTTAGGCTATAAAGTCCACCACGCTGGCCTAGTGCGGGTTGGCGGAATTACATACCATAGAAATTTATATAAATAGCTATGGTATGCAGGTTTCCTCACGATGTTTTCCTTCACCGTTTTAGTGCGTGGTGATTGACTTTCAATACACACATGACTCCGAAAAGTCAAAGGTGTGCCCTGGGATTCGAACCCGCGACCACCCTGAACATGTTGGCAGCCGCGTCTAGTCGGTTTACCAACAGGCCACCACGCACTCGCACAACCCAAGACCGCTATCAGAATTACAACAGGAAAACCATTAGTAACGCATACTTCCCTACATTTAAATAAATATTTGACTGACTGACAAAAATAAATATTTTTTTATAACGTACATTGTTGTTCCATCAAATTTGGCACGTTGAAATCTCAATTCCGCGAGAATATATGTAAAATAAAACAGAATAAATTTCCTTTATGCCAAAAAGCTCAAGTTTATAAAATAAAAGAAATAATAGACTATTCAAATAAGATGCAGTAAAAAAATGTTTATCTCGATACGACTTTTATTTTATTTTGTTATACTAATACTTGAATTGTCGAATAAGATCGTAAAGTTGGGAATTGTGTTTTGTATTACTCTAGCAATATGTTTTTTTATGAAAGTAGTATAATATTTCTCGATTTATAAAGATTATGTTTTCAAAAAATATATATGAACATGTAAGTTATTCATTGTATGCTTTAGTTGCAAGTTTACGGAGGAACATTTAACTTTGTTTTTATTATTTGTTTATTAGATATATTTAATAATGTATCTTTTTTGGTTACTTAAATAAGTATATAAATTAATTATTTGTTTGTTAGATATATTTGTTGTGAATAATATATCTTTTTTTGGTAACTCTAAAATAAGTCAATAAATTATGAACTGCCGCAAACTTTAAAAATTGAAACTGGTCTAAGTGAAGTTGCGAACCCGCAATAAGGCAGCGTACTGTCGTAAGGTCTAAGCTCTTTCAATCTATACTCTAAAGGTTTCTCGTTCTTAGCAATGGATGAATATGGACCGATGTAATATTAAACTAGCTTAATTCAACCATCCTTCAATAATCTTAGAATAATATACGTCCCACACACACACACACACACACACACCTTGTGTACAGTCAGCAACATAAGTCACTGAACACTTCACATTTTTTGATAACCTTTTTATGAATTAAAATTTGTACGTACTACTCTGTAGTCGTAAAATATAACCAAGTAATGTCATTAAAATAAAATTTAATTGAATAATGGTCACCTTCCAAAGCGTGATCGTATATATTTTTTTAAAGTATTACAAAGGCTGGTTCTCTAGTTTTACATATTTTGTATTAAAATCCAAAAAAATAAATAATAAACTTGAAATATTCATCTAATTTTACACAAAAGTGCTTGGATCGAAATATTCAGAATTCGTTTAGCACTTTTCCAGGTGAATAGATGAAAATATAAAAAAGCAACAGCGCATTTCTACTTAAAGATAATGGATAAAACGTAAAAAATCATTGGAGCGAAGTTAAGGAGGAAAAGCTGGCGTTTTTCACTAATACCTCACGAAAGATTACGTTGCGACAAGATGATTGATTGGAGAAGTTTTAATATTTTCCACCGCGGCTTAGTTAAAACTGTACTGTCTTACCTCACTGATGAAAACTCGTTACGAAGAGCCTTTTTTGTTCTTTATAAATGATGGGGAAAAGTTTATTTACGGTGGGAGCATGACATTTATTAAAACCATGTACAAGGTAGAGCGTCAGTTTATTTACATAATAAAAAAAAATGTCTGGATTTTTCAATCAATATTTCTCGTCGGGTTAAATACAACTCGAAAATTTCATACTGACACTGGCACTTATATATAAAATTGTATATACATATCAAGGTTTATCAAGACTGCGAACGCCAACGAAGCCAAGTGGTAAGTTTAAAGACTACTGACACAATGCATCTAAAAATGCAGATAATTAAAGCGACAATTTATTTTGTGTTGTTTTAAATATCACCATGTTTGGGTCCAAGCCATTTTACTAAAAATAAGAAATTAAAACCTTGCATCCCATAACATTATTCAATACAAGAGGGTGTACTTATGTACATTATTATGTTAGAAAAAACTATGTATATTCCACCCAAATAAGACGATTTTAAAAATACTTTAAAACGACACTTTTTTTTGCATTTTGTGTGAAGTCTTTAAAACTGCCACCTGGCTTCGTTTTCAGTCGCTATCTGGGTATAACCAGTATTTACATTTTATATTCAGTCAGGTTATAACTCAATCATTCTTAAAGTAGGTTCCTTTACTTCCGAAGTGTAGGTTTAATATTGTAATTTTCATGTATTTTGATTAAAGTAACATGTTGTAGTTTGGTATCTTCGTACCTTCGACATGCATATTTAAGCAAGAAGCTCAGACTGTCAATAGAATGCCTGTTTGTGATCTGGATTTACAGGTGACGGTAGCACACGCATTCACCCAACGTGATGTACAAAGCTACATGCCACAAAGCATAATATAAAGGTCGCTCTGTATCAGTCCATATACGTCCCACAGTAGGACACGGTCGTCCCCTACAATCGAGAGTACAAGTGAGAGTGGATAGGCCATATAGTCCACCACGCTGGCCTAGCGCGGGTTGGGGGACTCTACATACCATATGAATTCTTACCAATCGCTATGGTATGCAGGTTTCCTCACGATGTTTTCCTTCACCGTTATAGTCTGTGGTGATTGACTATCAATACACACATGACTGCGAAAAGTCCATCCTGAGACATAAGATGTTGTCTCAATATGTCCAGTAGTTATTCTGGTTACAATGTCCATCACTCCGAAACATAACAATGCATTTACACCGGTGTTTGTGGGGAGAAATAGATAATACGATGGTTTCTATCGAGGTGGCCTTCACACATATAAAGACTTACCATAAGTATGAACAAAGTCGTAATGTTTTCTGTTTATGTAAATATATCATATTGTATACACATATTTATGTATGTACTAAAAAAGTATGTTTCTTATGATTTACATCATAACCCATATTTATGAACCGTCTTAATTTACTACCCTAAGGTTGGCTATTAGGAATTGCCTTTGAGTTTAAGCCCCGCCTTAATAAAATTAAGTATGAGTATTACATAAAAAAATAAAAAAAATCACGCCGGTGCATACAATTAACAGAAGGTTAATTTACAATGCAAAAAAGACATACTAGTATTATGTAAATATATTGAATTTATTTATCACATGGAACTGATGTAACATAATTTTTATGCAGCATGTCATGGAGAGATTTCGCTCATAATTTTACGATCGACCTACCTTACGACAAATCTTTGGGGAAATTACACAATCTCGAGAAAATTATGTTATCCGAGTAGAAAAACTCAAACAAGTGGATTGGAAGACAAATTATCGTATCAGCAAGTTTCATAATGTTTAATGTTGTAGAACAAAGAGCTGTCGTAGCAATATCGTAGGCGGCGTTTTTTGTAAAGGTAGTAATTTTATAGATATTTGTTACATTATAAGCAATATTAGAATATTTATTTATTAATTATGTAAATAATTAATAAATAAATATTCTAATATTCTAATTTCACTAAAACGGTGAAGGAAAACATCGTGAGGAAACCTTGCATACCATAGCGATTCATAAGAATTTCTATGGTATGTAAGTCCGCCAACCCGCACTAGGCCAGCGTGGTGGACTATATGGCCTAACCACTCTCAATCGTATTCTCGATTGTAGAGTAGGCCCGTGCCCTGCAGTGGGACGTATATGGGCTGATACAATTATGTAAATATTTAGATAATTGAATTCATATTGAAAGAAATTTAAATAAATAGTGATTTTATTATCTATCTAATATATCTAATATATATCCAATATATATTTCTCAGGTATTAATCGATAATATAAGTTGAAGAATTATTATTTTCTCCTTCATTATAAAGTCACTTACTGTAACCAATTTTCAGGTTACCGCTTTAATTTAAAAATTAAGCCTTTAAAATAAAAATTAATGTTTTATATAAGTATGTAATTATTTAAAAACACCGTCTTATTAGGTGTTATTATTGTACCGATTTGGTGGCCGATGTGGAAACAATTTGCGTCACGGAAGCCATAGTAATAAGCCATACAAGTTTTACATATTCCACATACTTAATAGTCATTAATAACACCTTGTTATATTCCTTGACCCAATTTACTTTTGAATTAAAATGTATAACCGTTAATTTTATAAACTAATTTAATATATTGCATATCATTTAGAATTATTAAGTAATGACAATATTTGCTTAATGATAATGTTATAATGAATATATATGTGTGTCAATGTATTATATAATATATTTTTTTTTAATATTATAAATTCTACGTAAATTTACAAATCCTGATTAATTTTATAAGGCATAATACAATTTCCATTAATTATAATTTTTCAATTATTTAATTGATTGTATTATTCAAACTTAAGACTTACCGCTTACCGAAAGTTACTACACAGTGGTTCCCCAATGGCCGAAACCGACTACGTGGTAGGCCTAGAAGGAGATGGCGGGACGAACTCGATTCATATCTTCCGAACTGGCCGCAATTAGCACCTGACCGCGACAAATGGAAGGAAAGGAGGGAGGCCTTTGCCCAGCAGTGGGAATTAAAGGGCTTATAATAATAATAATAATAAAGACTTACCGCTTAAAAATAAACTTAACTATTCTATCACTTAACTCACTAATATTAATACACTACTATTATACACGATCGCGGTAACTTCGTAGCGTGGTCTACGGCGCTACGCGGCTACGCTGCACGCTACGACGCTACGTGCAGCCCGCTACGGGTCCAGTACTAGACTGGTTACCGCCGCGCAGAACCACCCACGTAACTTGAGTATTACTTAATGAAACTATTACATTCATAACTTTTGAATATAACATATAGAAGCGTGTCGGTTTTAGTTTGTTCGGTTTCTTCGTCTAAACTTTCGCTGTCTTCGTTAAAATTCATGAGGAAGTTTTTGACGTTACCGCAGCGCAGTTTTACTGGCCGAAGTTTAATTAATGCTGTTCATTATACTCAAGATTAATTTTGTTATTTTTTATGAGTTTTGTGTTGTAATCTCCATAACTATGAAACTAGGAGAAACTAATCAAAAATATTATCAATATCATCATCATCATCATCATATCAGCCACAGGAAGTCCACTGCTGAACATAGGCCTCCCCCAATGATCTCCACAATGACCTGTTGGAAGCGGCCTGCATCCAGCGACTTCCTGCGACCTTAGTCAGATCGTCCGTCCACCTTGTAGGCGGGCGTTCAACACTTCGCTTGCCTGTACGTGGCCTCCACTCGAGAACCTTTCGGCCCCAACGGCCATCGGTTCTACGAGCTATGTGCCCGGCCCACTGCCACTTCAACTTGCCAATCCTATGGACTATGTCGGTAACCTTGGTTCTCCTACGGATCTCCTCATTTCTGATTCGATCTCGTAGGGAAACACCGAGCATAGCCCGCTCCATGGCTCGTTGAGTGACTTTGAGCCTTTTAATGAGGCCCACAGTGAGAGGCCACGTCTCGGTGCCGTATGTCATCACTGGTAACACACAACTATCGAAGACTTTCGATTTTAGGCACTGAGGTATTTTGGACGAGAAGACGTCGCGAAGTTTCCCGAAAAAATTAAAAAAAAATTAAATATTGTTTATTCAATATTGTTGTTCATAAATCATAAAATACTTTGATGAGGTTGAATGGGAAACATTCGTGCGTAAACATGTTTTACTATCAATAAATTTTACGGCAAAATGAAGAACGCCTGTGTAATTCAGTGTCCTTCAAAAATCTTGAAGGTATGTTAAGTTACTTAAGTTACAATGGCTGACATATTGAACTTATTCGTAGTTCAGTACATAGAAGGTTTATTGATGTAATTTCTTTCCAATTCCTTCCGAGTTTTAGTGGTCGGTATCAATTCTGTATCTGTCGATATTACTTTTGACCTTGCATGAGTTGATGAGTGCACTGGATGGCCTCTAAATGTTATAAAAAATAATATAAAAAATGTACTATACGATTTTGTTCCGCCAGTTTCATACAGGAATAAGAAATAATTCGACACTTACTGGTGGTAGATTAATGACTATTTCTCCCAACCAGCAGTGTAAATCCACTGTTGTGTTCCGGTTTGAAGAACATTGTAAGCCAGAATAACTATTCCATATTAAGAATTAACATCTTATGACACAATATGGCGAGCGCAGTTGAATGGTCCCTGGAACGACTAAGACAATAAATGCATCGGCGTTAAATATTCCACACTATTGATTTATTTGTCACTAATAGAAACAATTATACATCTGACCTCAATTATTCTGTCTTGTATAATCACAGCAAATATACGGTACGGTCAGCAACATAAGTCGCTACACATTTACGAACTTTGGAATTGTCTTATCATCCAAAATAATAATTATTTTTATTATCGTATGGCACTTCCCGGCACTTAAAAATTTTAATTCATAAAAAGGTTATCAAAAAATGTGAAGTGGTCAGCGACTTATGTTGCTGACTGAACACTCGAACGCCATTCAAGTAATAAGTTCTCTTAACAGCGCACGGCCCACTTAGCCTGTACATTTAAGCGGGATTTACGTACTTAAATGCAACATAATATTTAAGTTGCGTTCCATAATTCGGGCGTTAGTCTCCTTAAGTAAGCCGAGATGAATGCCCTTTAATTTCCGAAGTACACCTTGAAATTATGGGTAAACAATTCCCTCATTTGACCTTTTAGTTATCTAATATTCAATGGATTTTGAACCATATTTCTATGATATAAGAATGCTAATACATTCATAAATTAGTAGAAAATACGTAGGTGATCTTTTTTGGACGGACAAGCGGTTGCGTTGAAATTCTCGAGACTTTGTCATTGACCTTGGTACCGAGGTATATTTTGCGCGTACTCGATTAATTAAAATTTATGTGACTTTCTCTCTATATATCTCTCTCTCTTTCATACCATAGAAAGTCCACTGATGAAAATAGGCCTGCCCCATGGCATCTTGAAGACCGTTTCAGCCCCAGTGGTTACCATAACATTAAGGTTACATTTAGGTTTTTTATTTTTTCAATAAACGGTGAGACAAGTATGCCATTCGCTTGGTGATAAGCGATATGACCGCTCACGGACGGTAGAAAAACCAAACAACACCAATGAAATTCAAAGCAATACTTGGCATTCCACTGGTCTCGCCATCCTGAAACATAAGATGTTCAGTCTCAATATGGCCAGTAGTTACTCCGGCTACAATGTCCTCACCGAAACACAACAGTGCATTAACACTGCTATTTGGCAGGAAAAATAGATGTTGTGGTGGTACCTATCCAGGCGGCCTCTCACATATGAGAGACCTACCATCAGTAAACTTAACAACCACTTACTCCAGACTTGTCGCGTAAATATTTTTCTATATTAATATTGCCACCAGATTATATTAACGCCGTACACAGCAATAAATCATTTTAGATGCTAAGAATTGCTTAATCTCATGTATGTAGGCCCTCCAAAAATGTATACGAAGTAATACATCATTTTAGATAAGGCAATATTATGAAATAAGGCAAATTCTCACTGTCACATGTAGGGAATATTCCGCGTGTTTGCTATGCCCAATGTGTAGGATTACGTCGTTTGTAGAAAGGCATTTTCGGAATAACAAGCCTAGTTGAAAGTGCTGTTTACGCGTGTGGTTTACATTCGTAGTGTGTTGCGAAGGATATTGTGTCATATAGGTTCTGTTGGGAAGTACCGTATAAGATATGAAAGCTATTGTAATGAGTGTTTGCGTCGTTTCGTGATGGTCAGTGTACATCCGGTTTCGAATAGACTGATCAGAGATAAGTATCTCATAGTTTTTATAAATAATGTAGTCTAATTACCCAAGTTTTGAAAATTGACTGTATGATTATATTTATCTCAACAAGTTTTTTTTTTGCGTGGTTATCGTGTGCCTTAATATCGTATTTTATAATATATGATACTATTTATGGATAAAGGTTTTGCTTAAAAATCTAAGGTAGAACATATTTTGAGTGAAATGTCGGTTTGGAAAACTTAAAGAAGTTGCTTATGACTGTAATTTTATCCAGTATAGATGAGTCTTCTATCATATGTTTGCGCGAATATTAGTTACAAAAGTTGTAGGTGACACTTACTACCCTTCTAAGTACTTATTATCAATATATGCCCAGCACGATTGCAGGGCTTCAAAAATTATATAACTAGGACTGTACCGCACGTTCCTATTTGCTCTTCGTCCTCTTAAGCACAGAGTAAATTTGTTCGAGGGTTTATATGGATGGGCGGAGAATCTTGACAGCGCGATTCAGATTTCGCATTGAATTGGACAGCGCCATCCCGCGCCGTGAAATCGAAACTTGCACATCCGACGTTGTTGTACTGAACGATACTCCAATCTCGTCGACAGTAAGAGGAATGGCTGGGGTGATTTATGCGCGAATTTCATTTGGATGTGTATTTTTTGGTTTGAGTATGTATGAGATTATTTTTTGCTTGCGAAAATGTAGTTGAAGTACGTTATTGGGAAGTTGTTTATGTTAATAATGAAATGACAATAAATTTACAGTCGTGTTGTAATAACCAATATTTAATTGTAATTAACTTGAGGTGTAGATGTAATGTACACTACAGAGAGGCGTGAGACAGGGAGATGTCATATCTCCGAAACTGTTCACTGCCGCGCTGGAAAACGCCTTCAAGCTCTTGCAATGGAAAGGATTCGGCATCAACATCAACGGCGAGTATATCACTCACCTTCGGTTTGCCGACGATATTGTAGTCTTGGCAGAATCGCTGGAAGACCTTAGCACTATGCTCGAAGACCTCAATCGAGTCTCCCAACAGGTGGGTCTTAAAATGAACATGGACAAAACGAAGATCATGTCGAATGTCCATGTTGTGCCCACTCCCATCGGTGTTGGGGGCTCGACTCTCGAAGTTGTTGACGAATATGTCTATTTAGGACAAGTGGTCCGGTTAGGCAGGTCCAACTTCGAGAGAGAGGTCAATCGTCGAATCCAACTCGGTTGGGCAGCGTTCGGGAAACTACGCGACGTCTTCTCGTCCAAAATACCTCAGTGCCTTAAATCGAAAGTCTTCGATAGTTGTGTGTTGCCAGTGATGACTTACGGCACCGAGACGTGGCCTCTCACTATGGGCCTTATTAGGAAGCTCAAAGTCACTCAACGAGCTATGGAGAGGGCTATGCTCGGGGTTTCCCTACGAGATCGAATCAGAAATGAGGAGATCCGTAGGAGAACTAAAGTAACCGACATAGCCCACCGGATTAGCAAGTTGAAGTGGCAATGGGCAGGGCACATAGCGCGGAGATCTGATGACCGATGGGGTCGGAAAGTGCTCGAATGGAGGCCGCGTAGCGGAAAGCGCAGCGTAGGACGTCCACCCACAAGATGGTCCGACGACCTGGTAAAGGTCGCGGGACGTCGCTGGACACAGGCTGCCTCCAACAGGTCTCTGTGGAAATCATTGGGGGAGGCCTATGTTCAGCAGTGGACTTCCTTTGGCTGATGGATGGATGGATGGATGTAGATGTAATGTAACTTTTTTACTTTTCCAATTTGATAAAACTGAATACTTACATGGTTAAGTTCTATATTAAGTTAAAACAATATTTTTAGTATACATCTGTTAAATCTTATTTATTTTTTTTTACATTTTTTCCCGTCTCGTCATTCATAGCGTACATATAGCCAGATGATAAATGACTTGAATTAGCTTAAACCAGTCGTCAATTGATTTTCGAGCCATTAAGAGGTTTATCGCAGCCACAGGAAGTTCACTTCCGTTCAGAGCATTTTCCAAAGATTTCCACAGCTGTCTCTTGAAAGCGGACTGCATCCAGCTATTTGCAACAAATAACTATGAAGATTCTAATTAGTTTTGAAATATATCTATTTAGATACATTTTAGATGGTGTCGTTGAAAAATCCTTATGATTTTACTAGATTTAATCACCCTAAAGGCAGTATTTTTTCATTTAAGAAATGTTTTTATCTAAAAACCAAAAAATAGGTCACTTAAACACGAAAAAGAAAAAAAAATTAAAAATAATAAATCTTAGTCATTTGGACCCTGCTAGAACAAAATAATAATAATTAAGAACTGGCACCAAGTTCTCAGAATAGAGGGACTTGGAGAGAAAAGAAACCCTTTGCCCATATATGGGTTTCCGATTGCAATATATAAACATAATAATTTATAACATCCTTAACTCTATCATCCCAGTCTCTACCACTCTACCACCCAAAAAATTACACCCAACACAGAAAATATAATCCCAACGACACACGGACAGTGATACCCGTTTGATTTATATTCGGTACGTGTGTCGTAATTGAAAAACACTCCGACAAATATGAGGCTCTATTGCATAAGCCTGATTTATTTGTTACGTGCCGGAACCACTGCAACTGGAATACGTTATACACCAAAACACGATCTGTTATGTAAAAAAGAGATCATTTTATATGTATTACTGGCATGTGATGCTGATCGCTTTATTTTTGTAGAGTCGTCTGTTTTAAGAATTGTAAGATGTTTTAGAATTTTTGAGTTTAAATTGTCTCGATCATTGTTACAATTTTGGAGTGATTTAGTTTTAAATGCGGTATGATGAGTATACTTATGATCTCCACCCCAAGTTGTGGAGTTGCAAAACGGCATTAGAATCAATATGAAAAGCTACTTTGTGTAGTGGAAATAATGCAACCCTTTTTACTTTAAGGCGTCTGGCGATTATTAGCACTTAATGACAATAATATTTGATAACAACGTTCAAAATATTGACTGAAAATTGTGCTATCATTGATATTAAATTCTTATAATATACTTCACTAAATAATCTTAAAACTAAAGTAGAAGACCCCGTATATAATATGGCAAGAGGTCTTAATCCAGAAGTGAGATGAACATGAGGTGATATATGAATGTTGATGGTAAAATCGTAAGTATCATAATTATTTATTGCCGGAAATAGTTAATTGTTTTTGAACCTACATCGAAACCTGGAGCTTTTCGGTGGGATTTTTTTTTTCACTAAGAAATTCCAAGTCGCTGAAATTTATAAAAAAATTATCATGAAAAATCTCTCCTAAAGGACCTGGACAGTTTCTGCCTAGTTACTTTTTATCATGTACAAAAACAAGGCAATACTTGAATGAATATAAAAAATCAACGATTAATTTAAGAATATGTCATATTTCTGTAGAAGTTTAGGGAGTAAAATAAAGTTTATTAAGATTTTGCATTGATACCTATCCATTTCCGCCATTGCCGGGGCCACCGCATAAACTTTTCGTTCGCAGTAAAGCAAGTGTAGGAAAAAGATAATAACTTTGTCTAAAATATTCCTAAAATAATCTATAAGTAGGTAATAAGTCATAATAATTAACAATACTGAATATATATAAAGCAATGTTTGTAGTATATAACTACACATATATTCTACCCATTTTTACACACTTTCATTGCAACAACTAAACGCTGCAGTAAAATACTTGACACTTGACAGTTGCTTGACAGGAACCATGCTTTGTTTAATTGTTTACATTGTGGCACAAATATAATACGTTTCGGTGTATATTTTGTGTAACTTATAAAATAATAGTTTCTTTAAATTCCAAATTCGATGATAAGGCATTTATGTAAACGTATTTTTATTCGATTCAATAAATTGACAGATAACCTACAAAACCTAACCTGAAAATAAGATATGTTTTTGTAAATATCTAAAAACCCTGAACTTCCTAGGCTTTGTAACTTTTCTGTATTAATCTTGGAACAAACCTTACCCCAACAATTCAAAACTAATTGATGTAGACGAGATTTGAAGTACTAGGCACAGCGCCATACAAAAGCTGGCCATGTCCTTTATAAATAAGTAAATCATAAAATACACACCCAACAATCACATACATAGTCCTAACCCCAAACTGAGATCAAGTCTTGTAGCGTGGGTATCAAGAACTACAAGAGACATTCAAACTCGAGGCCTGTCGCTCCCGATGGGTGCGGCGTCAAACCAACTGCGCCACGGAGGTGGATATTTCAGTTGAAAAAAAAACTTAATAGGTACAACTTAATAGGTATAGGTATAGGTACAACGAGAATCTATTCGAAATGAAAAATATTGAAAATTCCGTGTCGAATAAAATAAAACAAATGAACTGGACCGTAAAATTAAAAAAACCCGCATGTAGCGCCAGCTTCCGTATAAATTGAAAAATGTAGAGCCACATCAAATATTTCACCGGCCAAGGACAGAATTCAGTGTGCAGGTGTAAAGCTTATATTCAGTTTTCCCAAATCTCTTTTATATAATATTAAAAGCTCGATTCCGTACTTTTAGTCGCAAGAGCTCGGCTCACAGTGAGTTGAATGTCACATTAGAAAAATGAAAAAGATTTTTACCCAGACTTTATCTTTCTCAAATTGTAGAGTTAAGAATATTTCATCTGCACTCAAAATTAACAATTGCTTGCGTGAATATTTGGGCAAAACCACATTTACAAGATCATGAATCGTAATATTTTTAGGTTAGAGTAATTCTCAAAAATGTAAGAATTGAAAATAGGGCCCATTTTGGAACTTTGCAAATAAGTATTTTCATTAAATGTAATTATTTTATATAAATAATGAAAATATACTGATATTTTGCAATTTTTCTACCCGTTCTTCTGTGGTGAAACATGCTTTCCTAGAGGTAAATAAAAAAATAAATCTAAATGATGTTGAACGTTTTAATGGACTTAATACATTTTATTTCATTGCGATATTCTGTCACTGCTAAAAGCGCTGTTGTCATCGTGATTTTCTAACTGTATTAACTTAGTTGATTAGAAAAATTGTGCATATAGTATTATAAAAAATTCTTGATGAATAAAAATAAAATAAATTCACGTCAAGAAAATAGTTTAATTATGCACTGCTAATTATCTTTTATTGAAACAGCAAGTTAACTAATTAGGTTTAAAATTATTATATCAAAAAGTACGCTACTTAAAACTTTTAAGAGCAGTCGTAAAGAATTCTTAAATTAATTTAAAATTTACCTGACTAGTCTTCAAGTAAACCTAATCTTTTATCACAAATAAAGAAAAGGTTTTATCTTTTTCAGAAATAAATGAGAAATATAAAGGGGACGCAACGGTAAGTCGAAATCTCACAAAAGCCATTACTTTTAGCCATCATTTATATTCCATGGGGCCATCATAGATTACCAACTACTTACTTTCGCTAACTAATCGCTGTCTTCATTCAAAAGGCAAATTAAAGAACATTACCTTTCTCTTTAATTAAACTGATTTTAGTAGTCAACATTATTTCCTACATCTAAATTATTTTACAATTTGTGTGTATTATATTTTTTATATATATAAATATATATTATTTTATTTTATATGTATGTATGCTATTTATTATGTATGTATGTATGTTATGATGATGTAATTTGTTTTTTTTTTTAGTTAGTATGAATATTATTTAGTGTCCTATCTTTTAATTATTTATTTTACACTGCCCTCTCTTTCTCCTTCTCTTTAAATCCATCCCATGGTTGTCTGTAAGACATTGCTTTAAGCGATAAGACCGCCATTTGTACTTGTTTTTTTTTTGTTTCTGAATATTGTATTTGTTTTTTATGTGTACAATAAAGATTTAAATAAATAAATAAATAAATACTTTTATATCCTTAACTAAACCCTTACCCCTCTTGAAAATGGAACTTTTTTATGCCCACCAATTGAACTGTATAATAACAGTAAAGTTTTGGGAGTGGTAGAGCTACGATGTTGTCAGTCATGACTCAGTATGCATAGGCAGACTCATCCAGTTTGGTACTATACTCTCACAGGACATCGACATGAAGAAACAGCTTTCGGTGTTCGGTAATATTGGTAGATGCCCAACAATTCTTTCTCTTCCCATATTTTTTCCTTCCCCTTGCCCGATTTGATGGTCCAGCAACACAGATGATCCAAGCGTTGTGGATGTCCAAGAGCGGCAGTGATCAGTCACCATCAGATGACCTGTGTGCCAGTTCACCGGACCTAGGTAAAAAACAAAATTCCGCTAAATATTTAGTCAAAGGACATACATATTTCCATAATATATTTCAACTCTATTCACATTTGCCCTCACAAGGGCTGTCACCAACCTGCAACAAAGTTCCTAACTCGGCCGAGTTATTGTAGCCCGACCTTTATGCTTTGATATATTGCCAGTAACCCCCCTCTCCGCCGCTACAACAACTCTTGGAAACTTTAGCATAATGTTAACTATAGCTTTCGTAGTGCAGTCGTTTAAAAAACTTTCTGAGAAATGACAGGCTTCATTCTTTGACGACAGCGTGGTGGACTATATGGCCTAACCGCTCTCAATCGTACTGTCGATTGTAGAGGAGGCCCGTGCCCTGCAGTGGGACATATACGGGCTGATACAGATTCTTTGACGACAAATGCTTGGGTGGCACAAAAATGGTTTGCTTCAGGTCTGTGTATTTCAAAATCAAAAAGTATCTCGTAGTTTCTGATACCCAAGACTTGATCCTGCGTTTGCATACAACGAACAATCATTCGTTTGTTGTGTTTATACTTAAGACGAACCCGGTGTCCCAAGTGCCCTACTAGTATAGGATCCCGCCATACATCGACCTTCACCGAGATGTTTATTTGATGAAACCTATTTTATATGCAATTTAATATGTCAATAAATATATTGTATATGGGTTGCCTTGCAAATTTCAGTCCAGAATACGATTAATTAATTATTAAAAAAAAAATATTTTTTACACATTTCACCTGTTTGATAATTAAACAAATTCTATACCAATCGAAAGTATGAAACCCATAGAATATGTAAACGTTAGGTTGCCTATTTTTTTCCGGTCACAACCCTCAGGTTGCCAGGTAACACAGAACACAGCATATACGAGTCTATCGCTGTCCTTTTCATTCTCAAGAATAAATAGCATGCGCACCCTCTTTCTTTATGAGCGGACTTCGAACAGCTGCTATGCTGTGTCACTCGGAGCAATATTTCACTTTTCTAAATTCGACAACCGCAATTCGGGACTGATTTTTCGCAGGCAACCCTATACCACCGTGTTCATAATAAAATGATCTTTATTTTCATTTAATTTCCATTCAATAATCAGACCGGCGCAAAATGCTAGTAGCGATTTACCTGTTTATACCTGGCAACCTGAGGGTTGTGACCGGAAAAAAATAGGCAACCTAACGTTTACATATTCTATGGGTTTCATACTTTCGATTGGTATAGAATTTGTTTAATAATCAAACAGGTGAAATGTGTAAAAAAAATTTTTTTATTTTTAATAATTAATTAATCGTATTCTGGACTGAAATTTGCAAGGCAACCCATATACAATATATTTATTGACATATTAAATTGCATATAAAATAGGTTTCATCAAATAAACATCTCGGTGAAGGTCGATGTATGGCGGGATCTTAGACTATACAAAATAAATTACATAGAAAACAAGATTAAAGTGGCCCCAAAAAATCAGCGCTTCATAATTTTCCTGAAAGTTTAAAGTTTTTTGTTTAGTGGCTAAGAAAGATAATGGAGTGTGAACCGTTGACGAAAACTATATAATCTCAGTTAATTCATTAGTTTGTATCTTAAAAATATACAATTTAGTATTTTAATACTTGAAAATATGTATTTTTTTACCTTAGAGAGGAAAAAACCCAATAGAGCAAGTAGGAGTTGTGGAAAATCAGAAGAACTTGTGGCGCTTTGTGGACAATACAGCTCTTAAGTATACTTCTTTCAAAATACTAAAAATTCTTCTTTGCACTGTCTTTATTTTTGATCTACGTTACCATCAACAGGAAATAAAGCAATCTTACTAGTACTAATTATATCTTTGATTATTGGTAAAAAAAACGATTCCGGCAAAAAGTTCCTAATACCCACAACACAAGAGTCGATCTTAGTGTGGGGTGAGAACTGTGTGTGTGACTGTTTATTTATTTAATTATTCTATAATTTTAAATTCTGAATCATTTATCCAGCAGTTTGCGATTAAGATATAGACATATTAGAGCTGTCGTCAAGTGAAACAAGGGTAACCAAATTCCAAGGTTACTGTTAAATAAGCTCGTATACATTCCGTTCGCATTCAAGGAAGAAGTAATTCGTCAAGTTTGTTATCTCTATAGATAATGGGGGTTTATATTCCGCATCTTAATTTTTTATGTAATATTTTTTTAAAACAGGCTGGTTCCAACAGGTTGATGTAGAGATTCTAAGAGTCACCAACCTTCTGTGGAATTCTGTGACTGAAGAAAGAGAGAGAGACATTTTTTTTATGACGATGCAATCAATACAATACACGTGTATTATAATAACTGGTGGTAGGTCTGTCGTATGTGAGAGGAAACCTAGGTTGGTCATACGTATTACCGCAATATCTATTTCACCCGCAAAACAGCAGTTTAAATGCACTGTTGTGTCCAGGTTTGAAGGATATTGTAGGTAGAGTAACTACTAGAAATATTGAGACTTGAAATGCTAAGATTTGGTTTGTAATTCATGGTGTTGTTAGGTTTTGTAGCTTTCTATGAGAGCACCATCAAGCAACTGGCTGCAAGCTCATCTCGCCATATATTGCATTAACATAAACTTGCTGGTTTATGGAGTAGATATTATTTAAACAGTGTATTGACGTGATAATATGCCAAACTGGTAAAATTCAGATGTATGCTTGCTTCTTTTTTAATGGTCTTAAGGCCTACCGGGTCATGAACAACTCATTAAGCTGTCAGCGCTGGTTTCCCATTTAACAAGCCGTACTGTTGGTTGATATGCTAGCGTGCCGTTATGCAGAATTTATCATGTAATAGCTGCGCATGCGCACATGAATATACTATTTTATATTAAATTTTAATTATAACACTCCAACCTCTCTCACACACCTTAATTGAGAATATAGAAAATGTTGAAAAGAAAAAATAAAATAACAAAGATTAAATTATATTTAAAAAAAAAACTACTCACTTGTTAACAAAAATGAAGATAAATTAAATTATCATAAATTAATTCGAAAATACAAAGCTAATCCAACTGTTGTCAACAATAATTTGCTTTAACCATTGATGCATTATATCATTGCCCTGACGCGACCCCAATCAATGGCTTAAACTTGTAAGCCCTTGTCTCTCCAGCGACGCGTGAAATTCATTAAGAAGCGCCGTTCAACCTTCAATACAAGGTGATCGGGCCATGTCATAATTGATTGTTTATATAATATGGTTTTACGTAGGGTAAATGGATACTACTGTATACTACTTATAAATTATGACATATTATTAGCGACCTGCTCTAATGATGATGTTTATGTCTATGTATCAAATATATATTTTTATATTCTTAACTTTACAAAGAAAAAAAAACTACAGAAACATTACAACTGCATATAAAAGTACATGATGGCAGTCTTCTCTGTCTGGGCGATTTCTTACAACCTTGGGATGGCCATAAGACAGGAAGAGAAGAGACGGTTGTCTTAATTAATTATTTTCGTTTCTCATTTACTTGGAGAATAATAAATATTTTTATTCTATTACGACTAATTAGTGACAGCAATTTTCCTAGTAGTATTGCAGTTCGAATAAAGTATTGACCAGCAATCCATCCATTTCCATCTCTGGAATCGCGATACTTTGACGTTTTTCACAATTACATCCGGATAGGTACGAATATCTTATATCCGAATTTTGTGTCGGACTGTGCATCATTGTAATCATCATCATCTCAGCCACAGGAAGTCCACTGCTAAACATAGGCTTCCCCCAAGGATTTCCACATCGACCTGTTTGAAGCGGCCTGCATCCAGCGACTTCCTGCGAACTTAGCCAGGTTGTCCGTCCACCTTGTAAGCGGGTGTCCGACATTTCGCTTGCCTGTACGTGGTATCCACTCTACAACCTTTCGGCCCCAACGACCATCGGTTCTGCGAGCAATATGCTCGGCCCACTGCCACTTCAACAAATCCTATTCGGATTGTTAGTATCATTTAATTCAAATAGAGTGTTATCTCTTTAAACGCGATACATCGACGTTATTTTTATGTTACTATAATATTAATTTAAAAAAAAACTTATTTTCCAGGTCCGGCAGATGAGCAAGCAGGTCACCTCATGGTAAGTACCTTCCGAATGAGTTTTGAATTTGGTTTGAGAGTAGAAGACAAAACATTTGATGCCTAAAATATGTTTTAAAACTGTGTTTGAATAAGGACTTTAGTGCCACCGATAATATCAAGATGTTGGCTAATAACAAGTTTGATTTTAACATTAACTCTTTGCTATAGAGCGTTAAGGGAGTAGACAATTATTACAACCTGCGTCTCGTAATGGCTTTCCTTTTAAGTTCCTTCGTTGCATCGTGAGAATTGGACACCGCGTCTCAGATATTTGCGAAAAAAAGTAATGCGAAAAAAAATATATACTTACAAATGTTAGAAATTAGGCTACCCTACCTTACTCCAAAATAACATTAAAAACATTACACCAGCATATTCCATTTAATAAACCAAACACTCCCAACCAAAACACATTAGATAATAAAACAGACGGGCCCATTAAATTTTTTTCACTACAAAGACATGGCTGACAAAAGTCAGAAAAAGAAAAAATAAATACAATTTGTACGAGAGCCGTTGTCTTGGCGCCGAATTGAGTTAACCTTAACACAAACACGACAATCCTTGTTAGCTCTCAGCCTACAACTTTCGAGTGTGTGTGAAGAACGTGCGACCAACATTTTCACTTGGCTCAAAAATGTTTGGCCTATTGATGAGATTAGTCTGAGAGTAACGGACAGTGTACTTTTATACACGAAGGGTAAAGTAACTTTGAGTTTAGAAGTTGCTAGATTCATTTTCAATGAGAGATTGAGTATTTCCGTCGTTCAACATCTAACTAGGGGGCCTAGGCATTTCCCTACGGTATTGCCTAGCGTAAGAGCCACATTCCAAGAAATATTAGATGAACATACTGTAACAACCCATATACGTCCCACTGCAGGGCACGAGTCTTTTCAGCATTCTAGAACTTGCTTTTGAGGCCATTGGTTTAAATACTGTCAGCTTAAATTTTCAAGGACAAGATAGATTGACTTTCATAAAAATATCTAAATATCGGTGCGTGTCAAGTCAAGCTGGTATAATGTCTCACTTAATTTAATCGCAGAGCCTCAGTCAAAAACAGAACCTATATGGTGACTTATAATGACAGTCATAATTGATTCATACTATAATCCTGATAATGGAAAATCATGTCTATTATTGTCCATTCAAGGAAAAATCACGCCATATCTATTTATCCCGCCAACTAGCAGTGTACATTCACTGTTGTGTTTCGGTTTGTAGGACATTGTACCCAGAGTAACTACTGGACATATTGAGACTTTCCAACTCCTCCTATTAATTTCATTTTCTGATTAATTTCGTTGCGCGATAAAGAAAAGTTAGCATTCCCGGAGACTTCCGAGCTTCAATGTTCGGTGTCCTTACATTGCATGCCACTGTTGATCCCGGCTCACGGGAGTCACAGTGGTGGGTGTAAGGATGAGTTAGTCTCTAAAAATATTGAGACTTATATCTTATTGTCTCAGGATCGCAAGCGCAGTGACAAGCGAAGCATCGCTTTGTACTTCAGGGTGTTATTTGGTTTTGCTACTTCGCATTAGTGGTTGTATTATTATCAAAGAAATGGCATAGTCATCTCGCTATTAAAATTAGCAAAAATAAAATAAAAATATATGATCACTGCCAAAAATCATTATCCAGTTGTACTTATCTCAGAATGAACCGTAATCTGTGATGGCCGACCGTACCGACAAATAAACGAACAAACAACAAGTTATTCGCCACACGTACACGCAGGCCATTACAGTCATTAGTCCGACATGGAAAGTCCACTACGTGATTTTCATGTCAACTGCACCATTTTAATATTTAAAGCGAGAAAAAAGGTTGTTTTGTTCTAGGTGCGCGCGCCAAAGTTGCTTATACTTTCATCTGTATTCAACTGGTTTAATAGTTTATGTTCTGGTCTAGTTTATTACTAACCTTTACTGAATCAAAGCTAATGTTCGAGATGACGATCAGTTAGTCATAGGCTTCAAATGAAGTTGGGCTGGGAACGTGTTTAGACGCAATGATCAATGTGGAATAAGGCGCCAACAGATTGGTGGCCAAAACTGGATAAGCACAGCCTCAGCCGTCCGGCGGCAACATGGGTCGACGATATAGTCAAAGTTGCAGGCCAAATCCGGATTTAACTAACAAGAGACGGAGAAAAGTGGAATAATATGAAAGAGGCCTATACTCAGCAGTAGGATCTCACAGACTTATGGCTATGGATGAGGTAAATGATGAATAAACGAAGCTCTCGACGAATTAGTTTTTTGGTTTTGACAAAAACAAAAACTCACTGCGTAAAATTGAAGCTGAAAATTTTAAGGAGCACAACTATTTATTACAATACAGACATTTAATAAGTTAAATACCGTTAAGACTTAAAAAAAAACATTTTCGAAGACAAATCCATTTGAAAAATGTAACCGTATTTTTTTCCTTTATTATTAAGGAGCAAGAAAAATTTCTCACTTTTCTGTTAACTAAGTTTAAGTAAGATTTTTCAAATTAAGTTAAAGCCTAACCAGCCCATTTATTATTTAAAATTAAAATATAATTTAACCGCTGTTGTGATTGACAAGTTTTATCATCTTATTATCTCTATGTTATTATAATATTGTTATCAAGTAAGTGACAGTCACTTACTTTATTATATTTGAGAACAATGTTTAAACTTTAATACCGTACAAGTTGCTTGTTGATTTCTGCATGCGGTCTCCTCTAAATAGTGATATACCCAAAATATGGCCCCAGTGGCTATTCTTTCCAATAAATCCCCCACGATTGCGTAATTTTCCAAAATTTCCCAGCTGATTTATCATGAAATCATATTCTATACTGCTACATGTTTGTATAAACCTTGTATATACAAAATAATGTTGCGCCGACACTAGCTATCGCTATAACCGATCTCTTCCGGACAAGTTTGCACGAAGAGGAATAAACTCATTCGAACATGATTTACAGCTATTGCGACAATATTATTTTATAATGTTTGTATTATATTTTATGGGGTAAACAGGCTTTAATTTTGAACTAATTGGCTATTTTTATTACATCATTTTCCTTCTCACTCATTACATTCTTGACGTCGCTTTGTCCCTTTGTTTCTTTTTTTAAACACAATATGGACTAGACTTCACAATTTCTTGATTAACGTACTGTATTAGTCCATATACATTCCACTGCTCTGCAGGAACGAGCTTCCTCTACAATCAGGGGTGCAATTCAGTGAGGTTAGGCCATAAGGGCACATTATTACATGCCATAGAAATTCTCTAAGTGCGTGGTGGCTTGTTGGCAAACGGACTAGACGCGACTGCCAACATGTTCACGGGTTCGAATCCCAGGGCACACCTCTGACTTTTCGGAGTCATGTGTGTATTGATAGTCAATCACCACGCACTAAAACGGTGAAGGAAAACACCGTGAGGAAACCTGCATACCATAGCGATTTATAAAAAAAATATTATAGCATGTAAGTCCGCCAACCCGGCACCACTCTCAATCGTATTCTCGATTGTAGAGGAGGCCCGTGCCCTGCAGTGGGACGTATATGGGCTGATACAGAATAGAAATTCCTTAAATGGCTATGTGTTATGTGTACCCTGGAATTCGCTGTTGTTAGCTGCCGAATCTTCACGCACTCGATTCTCTTGGTTAAGTTATTCATGACCACACTAAAAGACGCAATATACGAAGATAGCAATATTTATACACAAACATTTTAAAATCTATACGTAGTGTGAATCACTTTAAAACTGGAATTCTGCGTCATACAATCTGTTTTGAGACCAATACAGTTACTAAAATTGAGTTACAAGCCATTCATTTTTGGAACGCTGAACAGTCGTGTGAAAAACTTACTAAACTAGCGATATTTTTTTCTAGTCTGCCCAATCAATGCAGGCCATACATGCGAATCGTTTGTGCAGGGCGGTTATTTTTATTTTCGCATAGGCTGTTTATAAAGAGGCTGTTTTGACCTCGATATGAAAAGTTTTTTTACTAGCAGTCCCTGTAAAATACAGGGGAATGTTGGTAGCATATGGGTGACCTATAAAAAATGGTGATATGGTATCAAGCAATATATCACAGTCAATTGTCTTACATTAGAAATTACCAGACACCTTGTGAATTTGAATTATGTAAGAGAGCCGATCCTAGTACTGGCTGGAATAACGCTAGGTATAAAGAAGCAATGTCTCAATTTGAATGATTTGTGGCCATACCATGAACGAACTTATCCAGGCCATTTTTATAATACATTTATTTTAAAATTTGACAAATATGATATATCTATTTATATGTAAGCATTCCGCAGATAATATAGAAACTCTAAAATAATCACTAAATACCAGTACGTCTCGTGTCAGTTATTTTAAGCCTGCCACTGGGCATTTTCCCAGAATGTTGTCACATGACAAACTTCATCCTAAATCTCTAAGGCGAGAAAGACAATATTTGTTGGCTGTTATTTACTTTTAGGACGGCGATTGTCCCATGTTAGTCGAAAATTAGGATTTTGTTGAAGGAAGCATTTTAACGCTCCAAGAGTAACAACTGTATACATTGAATCAGCTATTGGAACCCTGGCAATTGCGTCAGGTTATCATACATTCTTCGATGTTGTTTTAGTAGGTATCTAAAAGACCGCCTGGGAAGGTATTACCGCTATATATATTTCTTCTTCCAAACAGCAGTGTAACTGGACTATTTAATGCCAAGCATTGCTGTGTAAATACACTATTTAATACCAACTATTGCTTTGTAATTCATGGTGTTGTTAAGTTTTGCTACTTTCTTTGAGCGGTAGTATCGCTTGCTATCAGGCAAATGGTATGCTTATCTCGCTATTCATGGCAAGAACAAAAAGAAGCATTCCCACTGATGTAATTGTGTCGGCCACCGAGTTATAATCGTTTTAAATCAATCAGTTGCTCCTCAGATGGCGGCTGTCACATACAGGATATAAAACTGGCTATTGAGACCCAAGCAATTGCGTTACAGTAAGGAATCAATAGGTGTATATTCCACCAATTTTAGGTCGCCATAGTCATGTCTGGTACAATTAGTAATCCTATGAGGATCAGTCGTTCAGACAAATAATTGAATTCAGTAGTCATTGTACTCTCCTTACAACATAAAACATAATTGAAATCGTTCTACATCAGTCGACATCTAGATTGCTCTGCACTGATAATTAAATTTGTAGTATTGTACCCTCCTAGAATACAAAACATAATTAAAGGCAAACATCGTATTTAAAAAAAAAAAAACAAATAAAATCATAGTTTTTAACACAATAAGTCGCGTCTATTGTCCGATCGTGATAACAAAACCCTTTTGTCGACACCCTACGCTAATCTTCAGCCGAAATTTAATTACTCAGCTGAAGGATTGTGAGGCGCGTACTTTTAATTAAACACCCATTGAAATCTGCTGTAGAACAAATTATACTCTATTGCGATAATTCTTCAAATGGGTCCGTAGAAATATAGAGATCCGTAGAAAAAACACCACGATTCCACGTAATAATTTTTATCACTGAATATTTAATTTTGCTGGATATCTTAATATATATATTTCTTGTGTGCGTGTGTATGTGACTGAACTCCTCCTAAACGACTGGACCAATTTTGATGAAATTTTTTGTGTGTGTTCGTGGAGATTCGAGAATGGTTGGTTTAGATTTACAGTTTGGTCTACTGGAAAATGTTTTTTCAATTAATTTCTTATTTATAAGGAGTTGTTGATTTTGGTTATACCATACAAAATGTTCATGGGTTTGTAACTGTCAAACATTTAATGTTCATACCGTCAATACGGTAAACTCTTCCCTCAAATTAAATAACGTATTTAAATAAAGGTTTCGAATCGACAACATGCAAAGGTGGTGAGAGTGGGAGGTAGGGGAGAGGACTGGGATAGCTGACACATTTGATAGGACGAAATGTAAATGCACGGTATAAGACGGGATGGTCAATGAAGAGAAAAGACGGGACGTATCGGGAAGTGACTGAACAGACGGGATGGGACGGAATTGAGCAGGACAGTAGGATAGCTAATTCATGTTTAGGTATACAAGAGCTTATACGAAAAATAACATGTATTTGGTGTGGAGTAAAATAAAAAAATATCTGCATCCAGGCAAAGGTGGGTCGGGCTTTTTTGCTATGCTAAATAATTCAATATAAAATTCATCATATAATAACTAAGCCATAGCGAAGCGTGGTCGGGTCATCTATGGTATCTTTTAATTGATTTCAATGAATGTCGTCGGAGTAGTAACAGTGTTATAATATTTCCACAGCAAAATAATGATTTGAATCTGGAGAGATGGGATAGAATAGAATATAAGGTGGATAAAATGGGACATAAGAATAGGTACAGGATGGGATTGAAAATGGATAAGCAGTTTAGACAACGGCTGTCATATTGATTTTAAATAAAATATGGACTGGAATCTGTATTTGCACCCAGGCGAAGCCGGGCCGGGCCGCTAAAACTAAAAACTTAAAACTTAAAACTTTTTTAAACCCTAGATTATTTATACATAAAAGGGTATACACTATTATTTTAGGAAAAAATGTATTAACCACCCAAATATGGTCATAGGAAATATAACAAAAACTTTTTCTGTTGCATTGTGTATAAAGTCGCTTAAACTACCACCCGGCTTCGTTTTCGGTAGCAGTCTTGATATACCCTGTATATACATATAAATAAAATACAAATATAAAAGCCACTGTTCTATTGTGTTAAATAAATTCTGCCTATAACTTAATGACGCTCAAGTAGCGATAAAAAATTTACAGCCTTTGTTTTGTGAAGGCGGATTATTTGCCATAAAATTTATCAATGTGTAAATCGGTTTAATGGCTTTATTCTTAGAATACACTTTGAATTTAATACTTAATATACTACACAAGTACCGGCTTGATGTCGTCAAGAAAATCATGAAAGACAATGATGATGATGATGATGATGATAAAACAAATCAAAAATATCAAAGACTGAGCGAAAGAGCAAAGGTTGAACGAATCGAATGATAACGTAAGGCTAAAAAAAAGAAAGATACTACACAAAGGAAACGCCATTTTGTTTGCTCAATTCACTTGTCGTGGGTCTCTCATATTATGTCGCCTAGGTAGGTACTACCGCAATGTCTATTTCTCCCGCCAAACAACAGTGTAAATGCACTGTTGTGTTTCGGTTTAAATTACATTGTAGCCAAAGTAACTACTGGACATATTGAGGCGTAACGTATGATATATATGCCAAGCATTGCATTGTAATTCAAATTGTTGTTTTGTTTTGCTACTGTTAATGAGCGGTCGTATTGCTTACCATCAGCTGAACGGCAGGTTCGTCTCGCCATATGAAAGACCTAACACAAATAAAACTGTTCTCAGAAACATTAATTCACTAACTCTCAACCACTCACAAAATTAATGTTTAAATTAATGAATTGAATATAGATTAACGCGAACGAGCTTACCATCGCAGAATCATCGTGTCAAAGCCGAATACAATTTAAGCCGGCATTACGCGGCCATTGTTTTGTTTGAGCCGAACGATAACAGTAAATAACGACAATCTCCCACAAGGGATCGGCGATAAGGTAAATTTTGTTTTGTACATTGAAAATTCTATTGTAGGGTGATTGTATGTATTTCTGCTAGACCTATATTCAGAACTCACTAGATAATCATAAGGACCCTTACTCTCCCCACCACATCACCCTTTTGAGTTTTGATCTTCAAAAGGCACCGATGTTTGCGCTAAGATTGATTAGGAACGGGATATTTAGGGGGAGCATTTAGTTTAATCGTACTCTCGATTGTAGAGTAGGCCCGTGCCCTGCAGTGGAACGTATATGGGCTGATCCAGATCAGATCAGATTTAGTTTAAAAAAAAATAACCAAAGCCACGATAAAATTAACTTAGAAAACAGTTTCATTTAAAGGAAAAATTACATCAAATGGACATAATCCTCAGTGTGGCTAAAAACGCAAAATATCATCAGGCACGAATTTACCTAACGTTAGTGTCCATAGATCGGTAGGCTTACTCTTAACACTCGCTTTAAATAAGTTTCAGTAACAAACACTGAGCACAAGTAATATAGAACTAACTAATACTTAGTACTAAAAACCAATTTTTTGACTATAATACTATAATCTAAATTAAATTGAATGTCATCAGTAAAATACCGGGTATCTCAAGACTGGTACCGAAAACGAAGCCGGGTGGTAGTTTTAGTAGCTACAAACACAATGCAATTAAAAATTTCGCAAAGAAACGCAACAGTTATTTTTTATGATTTTTTAAAAATCGTCATTTTTGGTGGTAAATCCATATTTTTTGCTAAAATAATAATTTAAACTCTTTTATACCTTAGATTATTTATAAATAAAAGGGTATACACTATTATTTTAGGAAAAAATGCATTTACCACCCAAATATGGTCATTGGAAAAAATAACAAAAAAGGTGTCGCTTTTTTTTTGCAACTTTTTCTGTTGCATTGTGTCTGAAGTCGATTAAACTACCACCCAGCTTCGTTTTCGGTAGCAGTCTTGATATACCCTGTATATAGATCGATTATATATTTCAACTATAATGTTGGACAACATCGTGAGGAAACCTGCATACTATAGAGATTTCTAAGCATTTATATGATATGTAAAGTCTACCAATCTGCACTAGGCGACCGTGGTGGACTATATGACCAAACCAGTAAATTATTGTCTCAATTGTAGAGGAGGTTCGTGCCCTGCAGTAGGACTTATGGTACAATACTGTATAGACTAGTCAATCTGCAATACCAAGCTTACAAACATTAGTCGTATTCTACAAAGACATTTTCACACATCTGAAAGAAAACCTGCCTCAGAGCTTTAACCTAGCATTGAATTTGATAGCAAGAATAAAGATGTGTATGGTAAATAATGGATCAATAGGCAATATTGAGCTCGGAATATAAAAGAGGCGGCGGGACTTATTCTGGAACATCCGTGACGGAAATACGAGTTGTCGCTTGAGATAACTTTATTATTACAGCAATTTTACTTTATATTATTTAATATGTAGAATAGAATATAATAGCCTTGTTGGTATAATGCGTTTGATGTATATTGTAGCATGTGAAAATCTGAGATATTGAAATGGCCCCAGAACGATATCGTAATAATTGTACTAGTTGACTGGTAGTATTATTGGTACTGTCTCTTTCTTTCTCTATATATATATATCTGTCTCTCTTTAGCCATATGAAGCCTACTGCTGAACATAGGCCTCCCTAAAGGTTCTGCACAGACCACATCGACCTATTGGAAGCGGCCTGCGTCCAGCAGCTTCCTGCAACCTTAGCTATATCGTTCGTACACCTTGTAAGCATCTGACAAAATTCTTGCCTGTAAGTAGCCTCCAATCTAGATCCTTTCAGCCCCAGTAGCCATTTCTACGTGACAAGTGCCCGGCTCTCTGCCATTTCAAATAATCCTACAGGCTACGTAGGTAAATTTTGTCCTCCTACGGGTCTCCTTGGTACTAATAATACATTTTAATCCTGCAAGTTTCAGATATCAATATTTGGTTTTCAAATAAGTCGAATACCAATGAAGTAACTTTTCTGAAGTAATGATTTTCTAACAATAAAGTCATTTCCCGACTCATAACATACTATGTATGTAAGGGGTGATATTAATCTGGATTTATTGTATTTTTCATAGTACTTTGAAATGCCATTGCATTGAGTCCGTGAACAGTGAAAGCCGCTTGCCATGCGACGGGCCGCTAGCTCGTCTGCCCATAAAAACTGTAATGTGTTATTTTCTAATTAATTTATTATTGAAGTTAGATTTGTGGTGGTCTTGTTGAAATAAAACTATTATTTACGGATTTTATCGCGGATTTGGTTTAATTTTATATTTTTTGAGTTCCCGACGTTTCGATTACTTTACAGCTTTCGTGGTCACGGGGCGGACTAACTAATTTATTATTGAAGTTAGATTTGTGGTGGTATTGTTTTTAAAAAATATTCAAAACATTATTTGATAAAAAACAGCAGAATAATCCTGCCTCGTTTTCATTCAAGGACTATACAGAAATTTGAAATTCTTTGTTCTTTAATGCATATTGTGTTTGCATTTAAATTTCATTGAAATTATTTAATATTTCCATTTTGCGTAAGAAGTGAGCAAAAAACTGACAATGAACCGGCTCCATATATGTACCCAACAAAATACCTTTTAGGATGTCTAGGATATAATTTGCTTGAGACTAGAAGAAGTTATGACCAATTGATTTGTATGATTAAAATATGCCGTAGTATGATCGATGCGCCGGATATTCACAGTGAGTTGATGCAAATCTATACTCCTAACAACTATCTTCGAAATAGAAGACACAAGTTTTTTGCAACGCCTGTTTGTCGTACGGTGGCACGAGCCATGTCGCCAGTCCCGAGAGTTCTTAATCAGCTAAATGCTTTCATGGAAGCTTACCCGCAATTCGATATCTTGAACGACGAATGGAAGCCGCTTGTTAGGAATTGTCTTAATTTTAGCGAAAATTATATTCCTCAGTAAGCTATCTTTTATTTATATAGGTACATATAAAATGAATATTATTATTTTAGTATAAGTTTGTTTGTAATGTACGTTAAAATTTGTTAAGTTTTATGTTTTGTTCTTTATATTATAATAGGTAATTGAATAGTGTAATTGATGTTAATAATCGTACTGTTCAAATAAATAAATAAATAAAATAAATAATAAATAAATAGTTATTATTTTAAATTAGCAGTTTATAGCATATTTTCCTTGGGAATATTCAATTTACACCAGTTGATAAAATTAATAAATCAATCAGTCTATCCAGTCACAACCGTGAAAAATCACATAAATTAATTTTCCGATCCTATCTAACGCGAAACCTCAAGGCCCAAACTCGCTGACATGACAGTTAGAGCCAATCGAATCACAAGACTTTGTTTGCAAACATCTAAAGTAATAAAACTGACTGCCTCGGTGCAATTGTACTACGTTAAGATTGCAAATCTGAGGTCTCGGGTTCGAATCCCGGGTCGGGAATTTTTCTATTAATAAACAATTCCCGAGTCATGTATTTTTGACTTAAATGGTGATAGACTCGCCCCCTATCACTTCGTGGAATGAAATATATGAGGTGAAACGTGGGTGTTCTGATAGCACCTCTGCCCTGGCCTGTGTTTATGTATGTACATGTGTATGTATGTAATAAATACACCAAACAGTTACATATACAGTCCCGACTCTAACATATCGACTCATGTGTGTCTAGAACTACGAAAGACTTCAGTCTCGCAATTTTAACTATACGAGTATTTGTGTACGTGCTTTGTATGAAATAAGAATAGTGAATTACTAAAACGTCGCACCTCATTATGCGGACATATGCAGTGTTTTGGTGAATTCGTTTTTATTTGTCTGACGCCGTCAACTATGAAAAAGCGCTGTGCATCTTCCATTCAGTAAAAAGCATTAAGTTTAAGATACACTACGGTCTATTTTTATTTCATTGCAAATGTAATCATTTTAGGAATAACATAGCCTCGTTTTTTTCACCCATGACGCAGCATGAATGGGCAGGCCAGTCCAGTTTTGTACCACTGTCTTATAGAAAATCTACGGAAAGCGACAGCTTGCTTGCTGGATGCCCAATACACCATCTCTCTCTTCCCATCTTTTCTAGTTCTTCCTTTTCTGATTTATCGGTCTGGCAACACATTTATGATCCAAGTGTAATGGATCTCCACGGGCAGCTGTGATCACTCACCATCAGGTGATCTATTTGTTCGTTTGCCGAAACAATACAGTAAAACAAATATTAGTCAACGCATACGAAAAAAAAGGTTCCGTAGATTTACGCGAATGATACGCACTAAAATAAAACTATTGTTTACGGATTTTATCGCGGATCAGTCCGTCCCGTGACCCCGAGCTGTAAAGTAATCGAAAGAATATTAAAAAATGTAAAAATTAAACCAAATCCGCAATAAATTCCGTAAATAATAGTTTTATTTCAACTCATTCTAAATCTAAACGGTAAATGTCACGCTTGTCTATACATAACTACTACACCAAGTAGGACGTCTGATTCTCTAGCACTTCATTGGAAAACATCGTGAGGAAACCTGCATACCATAGAATTTCTATGGTATGTAAGTCTGCCAACCCACACTAGGCCAGCGTGGTGAACTACGAGTATATGGCCTCACCACTCTCAATCGTACTCTCGATCGTAGAGGAGGCCCGTGCCCTGCAGTGGGACATATATGTGCTGATACAGATACAGAAGTCTCCTATAAATCGGAGCGCGGTAGACTATGAAAACTTTTCAAATGTTAATGGAACCTCGACAGCCTCCGTGGCGCAGTTGGTTAGATGCCGCCTGTGAAACGAGAGGCCGCGGGTTCGATCCCCGCACCGACAGAAATGTTTGTGCGGCCCACAAATATTTCTTCCGGGTCTGGGTGTTTGTGAGACCGAAAAGTCTCTAGTAGTTCCTGATACCCACGACACAAGACTCGATCTTAGTGTGGGGTCAGGACTATGTATGTGACTGTTGGGTGTTATTTATTATTTATTTACCTATGCTTAGACTCAGAAGAGCATGGACTCAAGTTAGTGAAAGGAATATGTAAAAAAGTAGTAAAATATGGAACGAAAATATTACTATTGGTGTGCTCTCACCTCATATTTAGTCCAGCACTTATGCATTTTAATGATGTCGACATGCCTACACATAGTCTCGGTGGTCTATACTGCATAACATGTTTTGTTCTCACAATTATTTACACCAACCCTTAATGTCTTGATACGAATGCTCACCGTCTTTTTGTATTAAAATACTTTTAAAAGACTTGTAGAGGAATTGAAACATTTTATGTACAAGAATAAATAATATTTACAAATCACAAATTAATGACCACAAAAAAAATTGCAAACATTTTATTATAAAGGGTATCATGATATTAAATTTACTGTATGTTTACAGATGAGACATTGAATTAATCTGATCCACAAACTTACTAGGAAACAGTTCCGTCCATAAATTCACGCCTTTTTCCCAGAAGGGGTAGGCAGAGATGCAAGGACATCCACATTTCTTGTATGTTCCATCCCACGTTGTGATACGTGGCGAACCTATTGCCATATCAGGCACAAATTTTTGACTCTGGGCTGATACTGGAAACTAATTCATAGTAGTACTAGGACCTGTACATGCTTAAATTGTTATTGAATATTTAGTTATCACGAATTCACTTTTTGTGCAATTTGGCATTTGCCCAAAATCTACTTTCCCAAATTGACGTACTCTACAATTTACTCCATATGGTCTACTCAAATAATGAATACTTTAAGATGGTTATATCAAATTACCATCACTTTGTAATAAGCTAAAAATTCAAAATGAAATTATTCAAAGAATTATCTCTGAACATATTCAACTTTCTGTGTTCTTATAAATGTACACTATTTTATTCTTTCCCATTTTTAATTAAATCCATTAACAAGAAACGGATACGTTCAATCTTTTCAACGGCTTTAATCTATATACAATATCGAAATATAATTACTGTTATTATTGACAAAGCTTAATACCAGATAAGCTACTTAACATTCATCGGATCTTCACTATGAAATAAAACTCTACAGTAAAATACTTTATGCAAATTTCATATTTAAGACACAATATTCCGATACTTGCAATATTCAATGCATTTAAATTATATTGCCATTTTATAATTGAAAAAGATTAATATTTAAACGCAAAACAAATATTTTAATTTAAGTATTTACTCAAATATTACATATGAAAGACACGTTATATTTACATAAATACGAAATTATAAAATTTATTTTGTATGGAATTCCCATACGGCCTTTAATTCCGGAAATATTTTGGTTTCAATTAAATACTGTTGTTGGAAAGCTCATTTAAAATATTCATTTCATAAAAGGTTCATAATTATATACTTTCACTTCTTTGAAATATGTTTTAATCAAGGGTTATTTCATTCGTTAGGATTATTAATATTATACTTAATAACTAAAGCCGGTCATAGGCCTTCTTTTTTTCATAAACGGCACAGATTTATTACGAATACACGTGATGCCGTCAAAGGAAGGAGTAAATTGATTTTATCTTCCAATCAAAATTATACATTTTACTAACTGCTCCAACAATAGGGCCCAACTGAACAAACTCTAACTTTGAACAGGTTAATGCCATACATATTTTGCGACCAGAAAAGGCGATGAAATTGTCAAAATTAAAGTTGTAGTCAAATTAAGCAAATGCAACTGGACCTAAATATCCTTATTACTCAGCCAATTATATGCTTAAAACTCGACGTAACATATTCGATATTCCATAAACACATCGCGACTCATTTAAGTACCGTGTCTACGGCGAGAACGCCCCAACGGAAATAACACTGAGCCCTTATTTCCTCCGTGGAAAATAAGACAACCTACAGACAGAATAAACATCAACTTTTATTATGTTTTCAATGGTATTGGAAATCGATAGTGTCTCGTTTTAATATACGGGCGTGAAGAAACGAAGACAAAGATTGTTATAACATGTAATATGTCGCCGATAAACACTAAAATTATGGGTTGATAGAAACCAGGTGTTAATACCAAACTCGAATATTCGGACTTCGACGTCCGAGTAAGTTCCCTATAATTTTTCCACTTCTAAAAATCAATACTCTTCTCTATGATACTTATCATTCGCTCAGAATTTTTATGGCTATGAGCTACGATAGAGGATTCAAACATTTTGTGGAGTAGGCACATTTTCTTTTACGTACAACGTTCGAATATTCTAATTCCGTTTTGGATCGTAGTTCCCAGGTAACAATGCGATTACTTATGAACAATAGACGAAAATGAAAACGCCACGTTCTTGCGTGAGCTTCTTTGGCAGTATTCGAGAAATATTTGATGTAAGCACAAATATTTAGCCATGAATATCCTTACGATAAAATCGAAAATGATGGTAGTGAAACGTGTAATTAGAACAAATTAGACAAATCTCATCTCTGACTTTTCGGATTCATGTGTGTATTGATAGTCAATCACCATGCACTAAAACAGTGAAGGGAAACATAGTGAGGAAACCTGCATAGCGATTCATAAGAATTTCTATGGTATGTAAGTCCACCAAGCCTCATTAGCCCAACGTGATGGACTATATGGTATAACCACTCTCAATCGTAAAATAAAATCGCAAAGTGGGGCTTATATGGGATGATACAGATAAAGTCATCAAATGTTTGCGTTGGCTTTTGTTGTTAAAGAAATATACCGTCTATTACAATTGAATAATGATTATAAAACATGAGTGGACATTCTGATCATGTTAGTGCTCCAATGCACTCGAATTGTAAACTTGGACACTTGTATAAATGCCTTCCATCGACTTGTTGTAGATAGATAGTATTATAAACAAACCTTTGTGGTTTATCAATGCCAAAATACCTACTCAATCTGTAACCTTATTTTTTGTAATCATGATAAATAAATTAAAAAAAAACGAAAATATGAAACTGAATAGCCAATTCGCAAGTTCTAATAAGTAAAATGATACGTTTTTGACGACTCCCATATAGCAGTGAAGTATGTTAGTAAAATTTTATATTTTGCTGAGCGAACGTCTGACGGCAACTCAGCGACATGTAGCAAATAAAAACGTCAATAAATTCAGTGTCAAAAGCATAACGTCGAAGTAAAACGCCGCGAACGGTGTATTAAACACTGCGGATATAAAAAGTTAAGACTTGGATGGAAGGAAATTGCTTATTATTTACATAGAAACGATTTTTTTAATCATTAGACTTTCAGACTTTTCCACGGTATTGAAATATTTTCTCGCATACATTATTAGTATCAGCTTATGAGTCTCAGCTTATGAGTAATCATTTATGTTATTAAATCGACATTCATTGCACCCAAAAGACTTTGGAAAGCTGCGTTTGAGGGTATATAAAAAAGAGGATATGAATAATTTGTATTTAATGCAATGAATGGCGAGGCGAGCGTATGCTAGCGTATGCTTCGCTCGATATTAAGCAATTCAATAAGTCCAGTAGTTACGATGACTCAATGTCCTTCAAACCGGAACACATAACACTGCTGTGTGGCGGGAGAAATAGACATTTCAGAGTTCCTTTTCCAAGTGGCATTAGATTTAAAAAACCTACCACTAGTAAAAAACCAGAAATAATGATGGTTGGACATTTAAAGTTTTTTATAAGGGCTTATCAAGTCAACTGTTATATTTATATGAAAGCAGAGCGTGCAAGCATATCATTTTTCGGATATTCTGGATACCCAAAAGGCATATTCCATGAAAATAAATAATATAAAAGGCATATCAAAAATGAGGAGATCTGTAGGAGAACTAAAGTAACTGACATAGGCTGATGGACATGGACTGATTTTATTGAATTTAATGTAGAGGTATCTGAGAGCCTGAATCATTGCATCGGCTATCTTAACCCGAAACAATGTAGTGTCCCCGTGGAATGAGCAAGGAATTCAAAATATTTTTATTTGTGAGATGCTTCAAACTCATAGGGATAGTTAGTTATATAATAAAGGGCGAATGAAATGGGATATAGGAGGACAAAATTGCATGCCTGGAGTCATGGAACAGATTGAGACGGGACTAGAAGGGGTGTACCGGGAAGTGATGAGAAAGCAGTATCAAGGAAAGCAGCCACGTTGAGTTTAAATATAAAACACTTAATATGCGAAATAATATGTGTCTGATGTTAAATGGACTCAAAAAGTCTCTGTACCCTGGCAAAGCCGGGCTGGGCCACTAGTTCAATCTTTATTCAAAATCCATAAACCAAAACCAATTCAAAACATTTAAAGATAATGAAAATAAAAAGGAATTTGTAGGTCGCAAAACCATTGAATGAAATAATGTTAAAACGTGTTGAGTTGGCACCTCATTCTACTATTTCCTTGTGGCACGCCATGCACAAAATATAAACGAAAAATTTTTAATTTCCGTCAAACTGGTTTTAATTAAAAACTTTTTTTGCTCATGTCCGGATGGGTGGCGTTGACTGGACTTGGAAAAGTCTCAATTTTCAATGTAAATTAATACATGGCTGCATAAAAAATAATTTATTCAAGCCTTTGATGAAAGCAAAGGTTGCAGGAAGTGACTGGATGCATGCCCCTTCCAAAAGATCCTGATGGAAAAAAATAATAAAAAAAAAAAAAAAACAGAGAATTGGTACAGGCATTTTATTTTGCTTATGGTTCATTTGACACCACTGAGTCTTGAGGTCCAAATTTTCAAGTTGTATATGTGTATTCTGCAGCCATCAAAGACTTATCTTTCTAAGAACAATCCTATAATCACTTGAAGGCATGGATATGGGATGAAGCGTCAATTTTTATTACTCTTTACCGATCTAGGTGCTAAGCACTGCAGATGTATGTATACCGTATGCTACACGGTATTTCCCTCAAAGCATCATTTCAGTTGTGACAGTCGTGCAGAATGAAGAATGAATAGAAATGTACACTTTGTATTTATAATTATTAATGATGGACAATGAAGTCATCAAAATTGCCATTGGTCGTCATTGATTGGACATTGCCGTAATATAACATTTAATAAATAAAATAACAAAATAAAATGTTACTCCCATTTCTTCCCAAACGCGCCAAAGAAGCTAAATTCAAAAAAAAACATGTTAATAGTATTCAAAACATAAAGAACTACCTAGCTATATTTTTGCGTATATCCGTTTAATAGAAAACAGTTTGAAACCCGATCTAAACAAAACCGTAAAAATATACAACTGAAAACGCGTACGTTCTTGTTTGATGAATGAGAAAAAAGTGTTTCGTGCTCGGAAACGTGAGCCTCGACCTAGCTAATAAAATGTCGAAATAATCTCACTGTCACACATTCACGACACTACTGAAACTGGGTTGAATTCACGAAATTTTTTCTATGATGAATTGTAAAAGAGCAAAGAAGAAAAAGGAGATGAGTACTTTTGGGGCTATACGTTACATACATCATTTATACAGTAAAAAAAACTGTATTTTATGCCAATATATAGAACAAAAATTGTTTTTCCCTATACCGTGACCACCCATTTCTTCCGTGCTTCCGTTAATTCCAGTCCATCTGCAAGAAATTGCCGACAGCGATAAGACCGCCATTCGTTACACATATATAAGCGCTTTGTGTATATGTTTGTTAATATGTGTGGAGTACAATAAAGTATTTATAAATAACAATTTTAATTTTCAATGGAAAGAAACATAAACACAATCTGCGATAAATTTTGTAGCATTTTTTTTAGAAAATTCTATTGAATAAAGACTTCCTTATCACTCCTGACTCCAATACTACTTAAATAAACAAGGTTATTGATCATTCAAATTCACTGTAAATACATTTAGGCTAACTCTTGACCTAGTCTAGACAAAAATGAATACTTTATAAAGTTAAATTTAGTTTACATTAACTTTGTTAAACGTTGAGGATTAGGTTTTGAAACCGAGGCTTACATTATTTTGTAGTCTTTAATGGATTTAAATAGGTTCATTAAATTTACAAAGATGTTCTTGAATTTATTTACTTCTCTTGAATGTAGGTTTACAGTTATGTACGAGATTTTGCAGACTTATTAAAATTTTAAGCCTGTTTTTAGGAAAGCGAACATAATTACGTAGGATTGGTTTTCAGTCATCTTTGTGGCATTCTATGTGATATAATATAAAATGAACGATTTATAATTACAACTATACGGTTGATTATTTTTGTATCTTAATATATGTGTGCAATGTGTACTTATGTGTGTACTTATTACAATATTTGGTGTTTCTATTTGTTTTGATTTTCGCCATGTGACAACGAAAGCTGTCTTCGAAATATCGTGCAGTTAAAGTATAACGATAAATATAGTAAATGTAGTTTTATGGACATAACACATGTTATTACGGAAAATCATCGTCTATAAACCGATTTAAGAGACAATTATTTTATATCACGACATATAGGACTACAAAAATCATAACTAAACAATAAATGTAAAATTGAATCATTATGACAGAATCTATGATTTAAGTTGGTGAAATTGCAGTACAACTGTCAAGTAGCAAATAGCAAAAGACATGACTGCTGGTATTGTCGACATTCCCATCGGCATTGAACGCATCAAATGAATCTCCACCGGATTCTTGGACACCATTCGTTGGAAATCCTTTATTCTCTTAAGTTCAGGACGTTCGGGATCTGAAACAAGATGAATGATTTCATAAATCTTGACAAGCATTGCTATATTCATTAAGATTGGTTTAATACTGTCAATTTTGTTTAAAGAAAAAGAAAGAATGAAAAGTTTATCTTTAATAAAAATAGCACAAATGTAAAAACAAAAAAAAAACAAATTGGAAGAAAATGACATATATGGGACGTATATGGGCTGATACAGATACAACAGGGATATTGACTAATTTTTGGAAACGCTTTTATTTTATTGATAAACACACAAACACAAAAAAAATCTATATATATATATATACGAAAATACTTTTCAAAATTCCCGCTAAAACGCTCCAACCTGTCACGTGGCTATAATCTACGTCAATGATCGGTATCAGAGACTCGCGTTCTATGAATATGAAGTGAGTTTATCATCTTGCCGCCCGTTCAGTGACGTCAGCGAGCTCTGATCGCTGTTTGCAGTCACGTGATAATGGATAATGAATAAAACATTTTAAAATAATTTAATATAATTTATTACGAACAATTAGGTTCTCAAAATATTGCATTAGGTTTTAAAATAATTTCTTTAATGTATAAAAAATATTTTTACGCGAATTTGTAATATGAGTCTACATCCCTATTCGATATTAAAACCACGACACTAATAAACTATATTGGAAGATTTTCAGATATACATACTTACATGCAGTCAAAGTATTATAAAGTCTTGCCAAATATATCCTCAAAACAGCAGCTTCGTTTAAAACTCTTTGGCTAGCCACGAATGCTAGTAACACCGCTGCCAAATGATAGCTTAATGAGTATATTAGAAAATATGTTATCCCATAGCCGCGAGAAACCGTGTCATTATTTCCCTAAAATGCAAAAAAAAAAAAATATTAGAAAATAAGTTAGTATAAATGACGCAAGTTACAACAACAATTGTATTTGTAAATACAATTGTATATAATAAACACAAAATACAAATGTGCAATATATTGTACAATAAGATTGAAAGGCGCTATCCATACGATGAATAATTGCGCAATGTTCAAAATTAACCCTACAGTCCCTACATGATCAATATTATGCAATTCGTGATAGTGCATAAAATTGGTGCTAGAGCCGCCTATTTTTGTTATGTATTTGTGTTCCTGTGCCAAAATGATGGGATGGTGTAATTTCATATTTGTGTATCAATTTAAATAAAAAATGATATAAACAGTGGCGCGTCGAACTGAAACATCATTGAAAAGAAAACCAAATTACTTTGAACCTACTTGCGTAAAATATTAACTCCTATTCAGAAAAATGGAAGGAATGCAATGCAAGTTTATGTTTTGCAAGGTGAAATCAGAAAAATGTGTATATTTAGGGACATCATCATCATCATATCAGCCACAGGAAGTCCACTGCTGAACAAAGGCCTCCCCCAAGGATCTCCACAATGACCTGTTGGAAGCGGCCTGCATCCAGCGACTTCCTGCAACCTTAGCCAGATCGTCCGTCGACCTTGTAGGTGGGCGTCCGACATTTCGCTTGCCTGTACGTGGCCTCCACTCAAGAACCTTTCGGCCCCAACGGCCATCGGTTCTACGAGCTATGTGCCCGGCCCACTGCCACTTCAACTTGCCAATCCTATGGGCTATGTCGGTAACCTTCGTTCTCCTACGAATCTCCTCATTTTTGATTCGACCTCGTAGGGAAACATCCAGCATAGCCCGCTCCATGGCTCGTTGAGTGACTTTGAGCCTTTTAATGAGGCCCACAGTGAGAGGCCACGTCTCGGTGTCGTATGTCATCACTGGTAACACACAACTATCGAAGACTTTCGATTTTAGGCACTGAAGTATTTTGGACGAGAAGACGTCGCGAAGTTTCCCGAACGCTGCCCAACCGAGTTGGATTCGACGATTAACCTCTCTCTCGAAGTTGGACCTGCCTAACCGGACCACTTGTCCTAAATAGACATATTCGTCTACAACTTCGAGAGTTGAGCCCGAGCCGAGTCGATTTAGGGACTTCCACGTACTACAAATCTGTGGAACCAGTTGCCAGCGCCATCATTCCCGGACAGATACGACCTGGCGTCTGGCGACCTTCAAAAAACGAGCGTATTCCCATCTCAAAGGTCGGCAACGTATCTCCATGCCCTACGGTGTTGCATATGTCCATGGGCGGCGGTGTTCACTTACCATCAGTTTTTTTTTCTTTTTTTATTTAAACTCTGGCCCGGCATAGTGGCGGCATTGCACCTGATGGTAAGCGCAAATGCCGACCAGGCAAAGTATCCATTGGCATCGGACGGCAGTCCCATGCCAATGGAAACAAATATGCCGGCCTGCTAAGGTGCCTCTTCACACTACGGCGGAAGGACCCAGGATTCTAGGAAGGAGGAAACACGTGAGACGGCAAACAATTCCACAGCCTGACGGTGCAGCACAAAAAATAATTAGAGAACCGTTTGGTTCGCGCCGGGATGGTGTGGACCGACAAGCTATGGCTTCGCAAGCCAGCACGCGTGGTTCTGGTTAGGAATGGAGAGGAGGGGATCAAGTTGAACAATTCCTCAGAGCATTCACCGTGATCCAGGCGGTAGAACACGCTTAGAGAGGCGACATCCCTCCGGAGTTGTAGCGACTCCAAGTTGCTCGTAACGTCTGCATCATTCACAATGTGGATGGCCCGCCGTTGCAATCCATCCAAAGCATCGAGCAGGTACTGGGCGGATCCATCCCAGAGGTGCGAACAGTACTCCATACCCGGCCGGATCTGCGCTTTATATAAACGATAAAGCTGACCGGGCGTGAAGAACCGACATACCCTGTTAAGGACTCCAACCCTGCGTGATGTGGCAGATATTACGCCCTCGATGTGATTCCTTGGATTGAGATCACAGCGGATATCCACACCAAGGATACTCAGGTCATTCCGCACTGAAAGGGGAGTACCCTGAAGATTGGGGAGGGGAGAAAACGGGGATTTTTTGCACGTGAACGCACACACCTGAGTTTTCTTGGCATTGAACTCAACCATATTCCTGGAACCCCATGTAGAAATGAGATCCAAGGTCCGGTTGAGCTCAATGACAAGATCTTCACGTCACCTCACAGTTTCCCGCGGCGAACCGCATGTTCGTTTGCCCCCTATAATATTAAAAAAAACATGTCAAATTTCCTTTAATAGTGAATAATTTTTGAAAACTTTATGTGTTCATATCCTAATGTTGATGTTCTAAATTAAAATTAAAATACACATTTCTGATAATCCTTACAAAACATAAATTTGCAAGGTGTTTAGAATTTTCTAATGAGAAGTATATTAGATTAATATCTGAATGGAGTACTTACATTTACAAAGGGATCTAGAATGCGATACCCAAGTATGATGTACCGCGAAACTGATACTACAATGGCTGCCACAATCTAAAATAATACAAACATTGTTTTACGTATTATATTGTTTATTGATAGTCAATCACCACGCACTTTGACGGTGAAGGTAAACATCGTGAGGAAACCTTGCATACTATAGCGAATTTGTAAAAAAAAATATGGTATGTAAAGTTCGCCAACCCGCGCGGTGAAGAATATGGCCTAACTATTCTCGATTATAGAGAAGGCGCGTTCCTTCCAATGGGATGTATATACCACATCGACCAGTTAGAAGCGGCCTGCATCCAGCGACTTCTTGCAACCTTAGCCAGATCGTCCGTCCACCTTGTAGGTGGGCGTCCGACATTTCGCTTGCCTGTACGCGGCCTCCACTCAAGAACCTTTCGGCCCCAAAGGCCATCAACTCTACGCACTATGTACCTTGCCTACTGCCACTTCAACTTGCCAATCCTATGGACTATATCGGTAACCCTTATTCTTCTACGGATCTCCTCACTTCTGATAGGATCTCGTAGTGAAATACAATTGCAATGCTTAAAATAAATATTTACCTGCACACCAAAACACTTCTTGAATTCCCTGCCACTCTTTTGCAAGTATTGGTATATCAAAACCCATTCTTCTATATTTTTCAAAGTGATTTGATCAGTAATTATTCCGTCAATCATTATTTTCTCAGTCAATTTATTATTAGTGTCATTTAATAAAGCATTGAAACATTTAAACAATTTTTGCAGAATCATCACCAATATGAAATATGTCAAGTATTCGATGAGATACCGGACGTCTATCAGAACTCTGACAATATTCAATAATAACCAATCGATACTGATTTTGGAAAAACCCCAATAATAGACTATTTCACCTATAACATCTATTAGGGGCATAATAAAAAAAATTACTGATCCGATGATAGTGATAAGATTAAGATTGTTAATATACGCTTTCATATTTTTATAATTTTCAGAAATGTCAGCAAAATTGTTGCAAAGCCTGTTGAAGTTATTAAGTAGTTCGACGTAAGAGTTACATCGACTTGCACCGTAAAGAACACAAAATAAAGAATAAATTATAAAACTACTATTACATATTAATATCAAGCCAAAGATGCTTAAATTGTGACCGAAAGTCTGGTAAAGAAATAATTGGTTATTAATACCAATAAGAAAGAGGCAAAACATTTCTACAACAATACGTGTTAACACAATCCTCTGCACTTTTTTACTATACAATGAATAATTTCGATATATGCACAACAGATTTTCGACTAAGCACAATGATTTTATTGCTTTAATTTCATTCATTTCTGACCGATGTATATTAGTAAAGTAGTTCAAATGACTACATTACGAATCTAAATTGTACTTTTATAAATAAGAAAGTAAATTAATCATGTGTTATCTACGTCACATCGAAGGACAATATCGAAAATTAATGGATTGTAGACATATTATTGTATGAATTGGACTAATTTTATGAAAGTACTAGCGGCTAATTGTACTCCCGATTATAAAGTAGGCTCGTGCCCTGCAGTGGGACGTAGATTTATGGGTTGATATATATAATACTAGCGGCCAGGCCTCGCCTCTGCGTTGGTGAAGATTATTTTGAGTCCAGTCCACATCAACATAATTATTATTTCGCGTACTAAATATTTTTTTTTATTAGTTTTTTATTGCAACGAATAGAGAGACGGGCGTACAAGTCACCTAATGTTTTTTTTTTTTTTTTTTAATAAAACGAATGGCGCAACTTGTATGCCATTCGCCTGATAGTAAATGACATGACCTCTCAGGGACAGTAGCAAAACTAAACAACACCATGAAATTAAGCAATGCTTGGCAGTCCACTGCGATCACCATCCTGAGATATAATATGTCAAGTGTCATTATGTCCAGAAGATACTCCGGCTACAGTGTCTTAAAATTTATGTTTAAAGTTAATGATTGTTGGAATTTTTGTCTGTTCGTTTGTGCATTTGTGCGCGCTAATCTTAGAAACGGCTACACCAATTTCGTTTAAATTGGGCTGGATCGAGCTGACACCCAAGATTAGTCCATCTTAATATTCCTAAAAATGTAGTGTTCCCGTAGGATGAGCAAGGAATCCTTCCATTCAAACGGTTAGACCAATTTTAATGAAATGAAATGAAGGTATTAAGGTAACTGATACCCTGGATTAATGCATATTCTACTTTTGATCCAGAAAAATGACTTTTTGTCGTCACTGACACCCAGACCCGTAACAAATACTTATATTTCATACAAACATGATTCCGTCTTTATCTATATCTTTCGATAGTCGGACCTTACCACCACATGTCGTAGTGTAATAGTTTGCTTGGCAACAAGCCTCCAGAGGCACTGTCAGCTGGGTTCTGATTAGACCTTATGTAGCGCCATCGAGTTGCTGGGATGACGTTTATGACTTTCTTGACTCTGTTGGCTATATACGCCTCCCATCTTGTAAAATCGCCTTTAATCCATGCCAACACTACTTGTAAGTCACACCATGCCCGAACGTTTATTTCATACACAGATAAAGCCATCTTAGTTTTTTCCATCAAATTTGACAATAGTTTAGCGGCACAAAGTCTAGTCGAGGTAATGTAGTTTTCTTTTTGATAGGCGCTACTCTTGTTTTTGATATAAGTAATGTTATTTTGGGTTGCTCATGTTCATCTATAACGCGGCTGTATATGACGCAGGCATATGCTTTTTCGCTTGTCGCAAAACCCAAGTAATTGTATATATTTTTGTGTGCGGCCTACCCATCTGTCTAATTTCATGTTTTTAATAATCATTAATTCTGATTTTAATTTCAACCAATCAGCTTAGATATCGCTCGGGACGTAATCATCCCAGCCAAGTTCGGTCATCCAGAGTCGTTAGAATATTAATTTTGACATAACTGTCACGGGTGCGAGCCAGCCCAACGGATCGTAGAATTTGGCTATTTCTGATAGAAGGGATCTTTTCGTCGTTCGTTTTGAGTACTCTTTCATAGGCCAATTAAAATGAAATTGATCATTGTTGGGATTCCAACTAAGACTAAGACCCAATGTTCGCGAAGATTCCTCAGTTTTAAAATTATATGTACTAGTGGTCGCCTAGTGGTCGAAATTCAGCCAAATCAAGAAGAGAAAAAGTTTTTACCTGTATGATGATGTTTTTATTCTGATAATTCGTGCACATTTAAATGTATGTATCTCTCAAAATCACTTATTTCCCCTGAAGTATATGCAATTACTAAAATCGTAAACTACAATAATTGCTTTGAACCAGCAATAGTAAATTATATATATTTTTTTGTACCTGAATGTTATTATTGCAGATTGCTGCTACAGAACTTTCTTTATGCATATAATGAATGATAGCGCTCAGTATTTCACGTAGTATTCGTCAAATAAATCTTTTCTGTTTGATATTCAACAAAACCACAGTAAACAATTTTTTCTGATTGACATTCAACTACATATGTCTATAATAAAGCAAAGAAACAATTTGACCAAAGAGTATGTATACGTGTACAAATACTTGTGTATGCGTGTGTCAAATGCATGCTGGTTTATTTATTGATTTAATGTACTTTTTATGCATTATTATTAAAATCTTGTTTTATATTACATTTAATATTAGGCTTAATATTAATATTATTGCCTCATTTAAAATTAATATTCTTTTTTAATATTAATATTATTACCTCATTAGGCAAATAAAACCTTTTTTTTATATGTCTATGTCAGAAGAACAAAATGAAAAAGAAAAGAAACAATTTGACACCAGAGTATGTATACTTGTGTATGGATGTGTGTGTGAAATACATGGCAGTGTGTGTAATGTTTTATTTTTTGATTTAATGTACTTTATAAGCATTATTATTGAAAAATATTAGCATTCTCCACTTCTCCTACACATAAACTATAAGTGTGCCAAATTTTATGCTCCTGCGTCCGCGCAATTTTCGTAAAAAGGGATCCAAAGTTTTTGCATCACGTATTAATATATACTAGTGGTCGCCTAGTGGTCGAAATCCGACCAAATCAAGAAGAGAAAAAGTTTTTACCTGTATGATGATGTTGTTATTCTGATAATTCGTGCACATTTAAATGTACGTATCTCTCAAAATTACTTATAATATTTATCCTGAAGTATATGTTATTACTAAAATCGTAAACTACATTAATTGCTTTGAACCAGCAATAGCAAATTATATATTTTTTTGTACCTGAATGTTATTGCAGATTGCTGCTACAGAACTTTCTTTATGCATATAATGAATGATAGCGCTCAGTATTTCACGTAGTATTCGTCAAATAAATCTTTTCTGTTTGATATTCAACAAAACCACAGTAAACATTTTTTTCTGATTGACATTCAACTACATATGTCTATAATAAAGCAAAGAAACAATTTGACCAAAGAGTATGTATACGTGTACAAATACTTGTGTATGCGTGTGTCAAATGCATGCCGGTTTATTTATTGATTTAATGTACTTTTTATGCATTATTATTAAAATTTTGTTTTATATTACATTTAATATTAGGCTTAATATTAATATTATTGCCTCATTTAAAATTAATATTCTCTTTTAATATTAATATTATTACCTCATTAGGCAAATAAAACCTTTTTTTTGATATGTCTATGTCAGAAGAACAAAATGAAAAAGAAAAGAAACAATTTGACACCAGAGTATGTATACTTGTGTATGGATGTGTGTGTGAAATGCATGGCAGTGTGTGTAATGTTTTATTTTTTGATTTAATGTACTTTATAAGCATTATTATTGAAAAATATTAGCATTCTCCACTTCTCCTACACATAAACTATAAGTGTGCCAAATTTTATGCTCCTGCGTCCGCGCAATTTTCGTAAAAAGGGATCCAAAGTTTTTGCATCACGTATTAATATATAGATAGATTAGTGGATATTAGATCTTTAGGTAAGTTTCCAGTATAGCGCGATTGTTACTCGTCCACTTGCGTAATTGCATGCCTCCTTCTTTTAATAAGGCGATAAGTGTAGTTTGGAGATACTTGGCGTCCTCAAGTGAATCATGGCCACTAATCAGTTCGTCCACGAAAAAATCCTTTGCCAATACATTAGCAGCTTCCGGGTATTTATGGCCGTCGTCGATAGCAAGTTGTTTTAATGTCCGTAATGCTAGCCAAGGTGCGCATTTCGTAGCATATGTAAGGGCACAAAGTTGAAACTCTTTTGTGTCTCTTGTATAAATAATAAAATGACGACTACCAAAAACTAAAACTAAATAAATTTAACTTATATAATAATAGATTCAATAACTTTTTGTAAATAATTATAAAATAACTACTGTGTATAAATCAACCACGGTTAACGTCTAAGTTTCTAATATTTGTAGGTAAAATAAACCGGTCATAACAATTGAATGTGCTGACTTATGACTATTTTTTACACGCTTTATATTAGCTTCACTTGTATGTTTGTTTGTAACCGACTTCTTTGGGCGCGATTTTGACCCACTTTAAACGGCCAGATTTCGTTCAAATTTTGCACACCTGTCAAAGACCGATGACAATACTGTTATATGTGAACTCCGTGGATGTTACCTCGTTGGCACCCTCTCAAGAGAAGACGAAACACATGTGACAGTAGTTTGAATGTTTTTGGATCATTATTGATCGTGACTTTGTGCAAAGCGGATACTTAATTTTATTAAATAATGTAAAACCACTTCTGGTAGTTTATATCAGAAGTGGGATTGTTCACTACGTCTACTTTGAAATTCTCAAATGTCAGTTGGTTTATTTTGTTTGAGTGTCCGTGAAACACAAGGTTGCGATTGATAATCTCTGGTAAGGTTGTTTTGTATTGCTGTAGTAGAAAATGGGCCGATCCCGATCTCTTGACCGGTGTTATTCTACTACCCGCCACTCCCGCGGCGAACGCCTTGTGAGCCATCGTTTGCGTAGTTCAAGTAGAGGGTATACCCCTCCGGTAAGACAACGACACTTTACTTGTAGTCGCAGCCGTAGCCGAAGCTGCAGTGAACGTCGTGGTGAACGTCACACGCGCCGTGGTTATAATAGCAGTCGCAGGAGCAGTCACGATCGTAGCCGGAGTTGTCACTATGGGCGCAGTCGGGGCCGCAACCATTACCGCCGTGATAATCGGCGAAACGACAATCGTGAGTTTAGCGGTTATGAAATCTGGCACACTAGTATGTCGCGTCTTCAGGCTTTAGAGTCGCAAGCGTATGTTCGGAATTTATCAGGCTAATTAGCCTCTGCTGAGCCACACAACCCGAGCGGAACAGAACAGATTAACGAAGCGATTCAATCACTGAAATCGGTAAGTACACGCAGCTATTATGTGTCTAATTTTAACCCTTACATACATGACGTGGATTCCTGGTTTGAGGAAGTTGATAGGACCTAGGTTGCAAATCGATGGGATGAACGCGAATCCCTCGCTCGTGTCGGTAAGTGTTTGAGAGGTGACGCAAGGTCATGGTTGGATGAGTGGATTACCAACGAGCGTTCATGGATCAACTTTAAAGAGTACCTAAAAATGCCATTTGGGTTAGCAAACGTGCCGATTGTATACCAGCGCATTATTAGTAAAACTTTGCAGAAATTTATCACTGATGGAAAAGTTCTGGTATACATCAACGATTACTTGATCTTGTCTTCTTCCGTTGAAGAGGGGCTGCAAACTTTGCGGTGAGTACTACAAGCATTAACGGAAGCTGCGTTCTTGTTAAATCTGAACAAATGTTTCTTTTTGTGCACAGAAGTAGAATACCTGAGGCGGGTGATATCTAACGGAGAAGTGCGACCCGCTACTGGTAAGGTTCAGGCTCTTTTAGATTCCACTGCACCGCAGAATGTTAAACAGGTTAGATAGTTTCTTGGGTTGACGGGGTATTTTCGAATATACATCCCAGAGTATTCCACCAGGACTGCTTGGATTGCGCGCTTGACTTGTAAGGACGTGCAGTTTCACTGGACCGCGGAACATGAAACTGTACGTCAAGAAATTTAACTATTTTTAATTATTAAAATTTTTATTGGTATAACAGGTGCATAGGGATGGTAGTCGGCGTGTTGTGGCCTATTATAGGCCACAAAAAGTGCTGAACCGAAATACCATTCCTATGAATTTGAGACTCTTGCGGTGGTAAATGCATTAAAACATTTCAGGCACTATCTCATTTGTATTCAGTTTCAGGTGGTAACGGATTGTAATGCCTTAAAATCCACCCAAAATAAGAAAGACTTGTTACCGCGTGTGGCGAAATGGTGGATTTATCTTCAAGATTTTAATTTCACCATTCTTTACTGAAAAGGCTCCATGATGCCGCACGTGGACTGTTTAAGTAGAAACCCATGTAACAGTGGCGTAACAATAGGGTGGCATAGTGGGCAAAATGCCACGGGCCCCCGACCTTAGGGGCCCCCGGCGGTCCAGCCGGGCCCCTCAGGCCCGAGAGACCGTAAGCAGAGAAAGAACCTAACTAATTTATCACCACCAAAATTGATTATCAAAAACTATTTTCTTAATTGTTATTAAAGATACCAAGGTTTATTTGTGATACATAAAAATAATAATTTTTTTTAGACTTACGCGAATTTTACTATTTTGTACAGATTATAGCGCAGATTTGGTTTAAAAAAGAATAAAACTTCAATATTAGGCTTCGGAGGGCCCCCATCACAATTGCTGCTTTTGGGCTTCGGCCACATAGTACCGAGTACACCTAGATATTACGATGACTGATTGATCTCGTTGTGGAGTTTCTTTTATGGCTTGCAGGCATACGAGCATACAGCCTGCCTGACGGTCATCGGTCACCGCCGCTCATGGATTTTTGCAAATCCAGGGATCCAGCAAAATCAAGTCGCTTCCTACCATAAGGAGAGCACTCACACAGATAGGTCATAGCGCCCATGGAATTCCGAAGCAGAGAGTTAATTCCAGAGCTTGCACGTGCGTGGTAGAAAAGATCACTGAAAACGTATGTATTTTCCGGAAACGGATAGTTTCCACGTAGTAAGATTGAACTCTACTGCGGTGCGGTGCGGGAAGTGCGATGGAAGATTAGCGATAGTGGCGCCATCTTTCTCAGAGCATTTTCCGTTGAATAATCGATAGATTACACAGAGAGACCCGAAGTCTCACCGCAATCCTAACGGCTCCACATTCTCCGTGAGATCGGGATTATCGAGGATTCGAAGAGCTCAGCGCTGTAAGGAGTCAAGTGGGCCGAGCTGGTATTTTGGGGCTTCTACCCAGAGGTGAGAGGATTACTGAATCCGCGTGGTGCCAGTCTCCAGGTGGTGAAGTATCGCTTGGCCCTGTTGAGAATCCCTAACATTTTGCTGGTCAATCTGCCCTTGTCTTCCAATTAAATATATACATAAATACACCCAACAGTCACATACATACATAGTCCTGACCCTACATTCATATCAATTAAGTCTTGTGTCGTGGGTATCGGAAACTACGAGACTTTTCGGTCCCACAAACTCCCAGACCCGAGACAAATACTTGTGGGCCTCAGAAACATTTTTCTCGGTGTGGCGATCGAACCCGGGGCCTCTCGTTTCACAGGCAACCTCTGCGCCACGGCGGCTGTCAACAAATGACACCTAAACGCACTTTGCTCAATATTTCGGTTCCAGGAATACTCTTGGGTGCTTAGAGAGAGTGTTTCAATGACAACAGGGTTCTTCTTGGTTCCAAAGGAACTAAGGAGTGGTTGGAGTAAACTTGTGTCTTCGTGGGGTTAAACTGAGCTATGTTCAATCCACCGCATTGGGAGGTGTGCCCCAGAGAGGTCTTGGCTTACGACAAAAGTTGAGACCATCTTTCCTCAACGGATCCCCGATAGAGATTCTTTAGTCCGATGTATCCTGCGTTTCTTACTAGCATCTGCATAACAATATCAGCTGGTGATAGTCAACATGTCATTGATAAGCACTTAGGCAGAACAGACAGTGTCGGTGGAAGCATCGAGCCTTATGGAACACTAGAATTAATGGTCTTGGTCTCGATACAAAAGGTGTCCAATACGACTTTTATGCTCCGAGCATTCAGAAAGCTGGCGATGTACTTTCGGAGTTCCTCGAGTTGAAATACCAGGCAGGAGCTTCACTAGAATGACGCCATGCCGCATTCAATAAAAATTTCAAGGCCTACTGTAATCACCTCACCCCTACTATCCAATGCCTTCGCCTGATGGTGTGTAGGATAAATGAGGAGATCAGATGACGTATTTCCTCAACTCAACCTCACTCGAGGATCCTCTAGGAAAGGTATATTTTTAACTAAGCATACCATATTCGAGGATCCCTCGAATTCATTTTAAACTTCACCTCGACAAGGTTAAGGTTGAGGTATATTCGAGGAAACGTCTTAGAATACGGGTATAAGAATTCCAGCACGATCTCCCACGCAAGACTTATGAGGCTACCTAAAGGAGCCACCGGAGTAACTGCTGTGCGGCGCACTCTTTCTAACTGTGATTCCGAGATAGACGACTGAGCACGTGATCTCGCCCACAAAATCTTAAAGGGGCGTCAAGATCTAGACATAAGTGGATATCAACTTTGCTCCCCATTGAGAGAGACCTGCGTCCTGGTTTTGCGCCGGGCAATCACTGGAAAGGAATCAAGGCGCTTCTCGTCCTAAGATTATTTATATTTTTATTTATTTAATCTTTTATTGCACAAAGATAAAAATACAACACAATAATAATAGTACGAGAGGCGGCCTTATCACTCTAGGAAATTTCTTCTAGGCAACCTTTTATATCTAGTACCGCCCGAAATGCGGAAGACGGTCTTATTCGGTATGCGCAGGTTTTTGTTAGGGATCTGCCTCGACCGCAATGTGCTTGCAGGCTAGTTACACTGATATATTCTGATATATTCCTTTCGATCTCCTCCGGGGTACTGAAAAATAAAATTAACAATTTTCCTTTTTATAAAAAAAGGGGGCCCCATCCGGTGATTTTGCCACGGGCCCCAGATGGTGTAGTTACGCCACTGCCATGTAATGTTAACAATGTCGAACGCCCACGTAATTGGGCTCAAATTGTTCAAACGGGTGATGAGGAGACTCAAACTATGATTCGATTGCTTGAACAAGGTCTATTGGATGCCTCAATGTATGAAGTATACAGTGACATATTTTATTACCGATATATGCCGACAGGTAAAGACCCGAGGCTATTTTGTTTTATACTTAAAGGTAACCGTTTGAGCCTCCTCCACATCTTTCATGATGAGCATGGCCATGTAAGCACAGATAAGGTAGTGGATCTAATTTTAAGACTATTTTAAAGTTGAAAATGTCATGAAAGTTTGTCACTAAATACATTTCTCATTGTTTAACATGTGTCGCCCACAAGCGTGTATCGCGAGCACCCTTACAGTCATTTACATACTGGAAAAATTCGAAGTTCCTTTTGAAATCATACATGTAGGTATTCTCGGGCCTCTTTCTATGTCCAAGGGTTATAAGTCTGTCATGCTTGTGGTAGATGCATTCACAAAATATTGTCTCTTGACACCTATATGTTGACAAGATTTAGATGAACTGAAACGAGTATTTGAAATCGTGTTATTGTTTTTTTGGTACTCCTAAGTTAGTTGTATCAGATAGGGGACGTATATTTGAGTCGACGGGCTTCATTTCATGGATGAAGGTCCTTGGTGTACAACTTCACTTCATAACTCCTGAAATGCATCATGAAAACGGACAGGTTGAACGTTACATCCGTACGGTCTTGAATATGCTTTGTATTGCAGTCAATCATCGAAAAGTTGAGTGGGCTGAAGAACTATGGCATTTACAGCTCACTCTTAACCTAACAAAGCAGAAAACTGCGCAGACTTCTCCTCTTAACCTTTTAATTGGCCACGAAAGCGCAACGCCTGCAATCCGAACGTTGGTGCGAGATGTGGCATTGAATTTAACCAAAGGCAACCGGGAAGCAAAACGGAAAATGCTCAGACAAAGGACGGCCGAACGGTTGAAAAACCATCAGACTCGTCAAGACATAATGGTCAATGAGCGCCGGAAGCCTCCTCGTGAATTCCAGAAGGATGACCTGGTGTTTGTTGTCAAGTTTGCTCAATCTCAGGGTAAATTGGATTCTGGCATGCGGGGGCCCTATAGGGTAGTGAAAACCCTCTCTAATCACCGATACGAGTTAAAGTTACTTGCTGGATTATATGGAAAGTCTACTTATGCGGCTGCTCAGTATATGATTCTGTGGAAAGGTGAATGCGCCCCTGAGACTTGGCAATATTTTTTGAAGGTGTGTGTTCACTCTTTAAGTACCTGTCTTAGATTGAAGCTGGTACCTTGGTTTGTTCCTTTTAAAAGCTTTTCGCGAAGAGTCATCGAGGGAGTACAGTGTCCTTTTCCCTCGGTGTGAAAGCTTTCCGTGTTCGGAGAGTCGTCGAGGGAGTACAGCCTCTTTTTCCCTCGGCGTGAAAGCTTTCCGTGTTCGGAGAGTCATCGAGGGAGTACAGCCTCCTTTTCCCTCGGTGTGAAAGCTTTCCGTGTTCGGAGAGTCGTCGAGGGAGTACAGCCTCCTTTTCCCTCGGCGTGAAAGCTTTCCGTGTTCGGAGAGTCATCGAGGGAGTACAGCCTCCTTTTCCCTCGGTGTGAAAGCTTTCCGTGTTCGGAGAGTCGTCGAGGGAGTACAGCCTCCTTTTCCCTCGGCGTGAAAGCTTTCCGTGTTCGGAGAGTCATCGAGGGAGTACAGCCTCCATTTCCCTCGGTGTGAAAGCTTTCCGTGTTCGGAGAGTCGTCGAGGGAGTACAGCCTCTTTTTCCCTCGGCGTGAAAGCTTTCCGTGTTCGGAGAGTCATCGAGGGAGTACAGCCTCCTTTTCCCTCGGTGTGAAAGCTTTCCGTGTTCGGAGAGTCGTCGAGGGAGTACAGCCTCCTTTTCCCTCGGCGTGAAAGCTTTCCGTGTTCGGAGAGTCATCGAGGGAGTACAGCCTCCTTTTCCCTCGGTGTGAAAGCTTTCCGTGTTCGGAGAGTCGTCGAGGGAGTACAGCCTCCTTTTCCCTCGGCGTGAAAGCTTTCCGTGTTCGGAGAGTCATCGAGGGAGTACAGCCTCCATTTCCCTCGGTGTGAAAGCTTTCCGTGTTCGGAGAGTCATCGAGGGAGTACAGCCTCCATTTCCCTCGGTGTGAAAGCTTTCCGTGTTCGGAGAGTCGTCGAGGGAGTACAGCCTCCTTTTCCCTCGGCGTGAAAGCTTTCCGTGTTCGGAGAGTCATCGAGGGAGTACAACCTCCTTTTCCCTCGGTGTGAAAGCTTTCCGTGTTCGGAGAGTCGCTAGGGGGATTAAATGCACCCTGACCCCTAGTGTAGATTTAAGTATTTCCTCGGTAGGGGCCCATACCGAGGACCTGTGTATTGTGCATATGTTTAGACTTTTATATGTTGAATGTTTTAGCTTGTATAAACTTATTTGACTTCGACTTTCTGACTGATTTGACTTTTATGACAATCTCCAACAAATTTACTTTGTTACATGTAGCAATGGAGCTCTGAAGTAATTTGGACTTTGGTTTCAGAGACTAATCATGGTGTGGATGATGAGTGTTTGAATCTAAATAAATAGATTCCAATGGGGCTGGCCCATCCTCAACGTTTGACTGAACAACTAGGGCTTTGCCATGCCTGGTTTCAACGTCTTTGCAAGAAAAGGAACTTGCCGATAGCGTTGGATCATTACTTCAGTTGATACATCTTTGGTCGATGACGACTAAGCCTGTCGGGACGCCAGGGTGTCAGGAGAGGCCGTGTTATATGTGAACTCCGTGGATGTTACCTCGTTGGCACCCTCTCAAGAGAAGACGAAACACATGTGACAGTAGTTTGAATGTTTTTGGATCATTATTGATCGTGACTTTGTGCAAAGCGGATACTTAATTTTATTAAATAATGTAAAACCACTTCTGGTAGTTTATAATACAATAATTCGATTAAAATATATAATTATCCTGATTAGATTCGCCAGGATTAATTATTCTTATAATTGATGACCATTGCTACTGACCACTAGGTGGCGTATAGATGAACATAATTTGCTACTGACTAATAGATGGCGTGATCACGTCAATAATGCATGTTTGCACTATTCATCGCTAGATGGCGTTAACATTGTATTCTTCAAGTGTCAAATGTTACTACTGACCAACAGATGGCGTTATTGATTGGAAATACAGCCGTAGATGGATGTTTTTAGTCAAAACAATTATATAATAGTTAAAAAAAACTAAAATACACGCTTTAATAAGATATACAACTAAAAAAGTAAAAATAATTGATACTGAATTTAAGATAAGAAAATGGAGTAAAATACATATATTTTATTGTTACAAAGCGTGAGGTGCAGGAGGATAAGTAATTGTTGTAAACACCCCACGCTTTGTAACAATAAAATATATGTATTTTACTCCATTTTCTTATCTTAAATTCAGTATCAATTATTTTTACTTTTTTAGTTGTATATCTTATTAAAGCGTGTATTTTTCGTGGTTGTAATTAAAAAATGTGTAATAGTGCATTGTTTTAGTGCTTCAGTATAATACTGGTGTTTTGTTTACGTATTTCGAAGTGGAAACAAATATCTATTTAGCAAAACTTTTATTGAAAATTGAGACTTTTTTCCGGAGCAACATCCCGTTGTAACTGTAGCGATTAGCGATTCTTAGTTTCTCGAAACACCTGCGTCATTCACTATGCTCATGACCAGACGATGCAATCCATCCAAGGCATGATGGCGAGGCGGAACTGAACATAAGGGGCGGCTAACATTCTAGACCTTCTTCAATCTACGCTTTGTAACTATAAGCCAAAGACAGGGCGTGAAATACCGATTTAGACGATACTTAGAATATTTAGAACTAGCAGCCTGTCCCAGCTTCGCCTGGGTGCAGATGTTTTTGATTCTTCTACACACAGATTTACTGGTGGTAGGTCTCTAATAAGTGAGAGGCCGCCTGGGTGGGTACCACCGCAATGTTTATTTCTCAAGCTTTCGAGCTCAATTTTACAAGCAGATGCTTTTAAACCGTATTTATATTATATTACAAATTAAATTAATATTACAAATATTCCAAAATATCCGAGTTACACAAATGATACAACTTGTTCAGACCACAAATCAAATATACTTGACCATAATTACATAACAGTTCTCTACCTAAGCCTCGTAGATCAAGATCTATTATATATCCTGGTTAAACTGAAGCATAATGATGACGTAGCTCACAACGAACGACATGATCGCAGGCAGTAATGGCATTCCCAGCGGTACTGAGCGCACCAGGTTCAACTCCACTGGATTTTTCAACACCATCCGCTGTAGATCCTTTACTCTTTTCATCTCAGGACGCTCTGGGACTGAAATGACATTCATTACTTTAACCCGGCGTCAGCACAGTGGAAATATGTCACAACGGTAGTAGGGTTGGGTCTAATGGACCCGTATAAAAAAACGCCACAACATCAATAATTAAAATAAATTTACTGACATATCATAATAATTGGATGAAAAACCTATTGTTTATGACTTTTTGGATAAACAAAAACAACCTGGTACGAGATATAAGTTTTTAATGACATTTTTATAAAAGTATGAAAAAACTTTAACAAAATAAGTAACCTCTGTTTTAAACTAAAAAAAAAAAGAAAACAAACTTTTTTCACAATTTTAACGTAATAGTAAGTATAACCATGAAATTTATAGCAGGAATAACAACTATTTTCTATAATAGTCTTATAATTATTCAGTCATAGTTTCTCTTTCATCTGCGCAATCCTTGCAGTACAACACAGCGTGCTCAATGCAGATGTATTTTTTACAGCACCGACAAGTATTTCTAGATTTCCTGTGTTTTTTGGCAGGACAATCCTGACACCTTCTTTTTGCATTAGATATCTTCACAGGTGGTTCCTCATCAGGTTCTCCTGAAAAATCTCTTACCCTTTTGCGCCGCTTTTGCTACGCTTTGTCGTGGTATTGTTGTTCTTCTTATGTATTATGTATGCGTTTATTCCAGACATTTTGAGCTACTGGTTGAACACCTGGCATTTGTGTTATGATATTTTCCGCCCTAGTTCGGACATTTTGGCGGGTAGGCCTCTGCTGCCACTTGGTCCCGTCTATTCCAAAAAAATAAGATGTTCATATCTGACTTTCAGAGGTGGTGGTAGTCAAATAAGTATCAAAACTGTGCTGTATTTCAGACGTTGAATAATGTAGCTGATGGCATAGTTCAACAAGGGGCACATCGTCACTGTCCGTGTCAGATACATCTTGATCGGTGTCACTTTCCTGGTTGCGAACACTCAGATGATCTTCCTCTTCATTTTCTGATGTAGAATTTTCATATTCGGAGTCGGATTCTTGCAGAATAGCTAAAATTCGCTGCTGTTCGAGTTTTTCGCGATCCATAATTACAAAGGTTCTGAAAACAATACAATAAGACAATAATACATTTAAAAAAAGACGGCGCGAAATTACGACACCAGGTGTATAGTTGGGTCTTATTTACCTTTCTTGTGTTTATCCGCGTCTATCCACCGCTGTATACACGATACCACTGTAAGGCGATATTTGAAAGGAAGAGAAGACTATTAGCTCCAGCTAATGAGAAGTATAGCAACGTCGCAAAAATATTTTATAGAAATGCGTGCATTTTCAAAAGGCGTGGGTACTATAGACCCAACTGTGCGATCGCCGGGTTAACAAACATTGGATGATCTAGCTGGGTATATAAACAGTGTATATCCTATAATAATAATGCACACTCTAAAACTTCGACCTGTCTTCGTTTTCGCTCGCAGTCTGGAGACACCCGGTATGCCTTTACTTTTATTTGCGCGTTGTGAGCATCTCCTACAAATTTATAGGTCACGTGCACTGGTACTCAAGACAAAAATCGCTCCCACTACGATCTTCCTGGGTAACCTTTGTATAAAAACTTGATAACAATGAAATAAAACTATTATTTACGGATTTTATCGCGAATTTAGTTCAATTTTTTACATTTTTGACTTCCCGACGTTTCGATCACTTTACAGCTTTCGTGGTCACGGGGCGAACTGATAACAATGAATAAACTAAACATTTTTTAGTTTGAAACTTTTGTCAATCATGACTCAGCTTGAATGGGCAGGCTAGTCCGGGGTGGTACCACAGAAGATCGACATGAAGCGATGCTTCGCTGTCGCGTTGCTACCGATGAGTGATTTTGCTGGAGGCCCAATACCCCTTCCCCTTCCCATCCTTTAAGCTTCCCTCCTGGTTTGATGGACCTGCTTGCTTACTTTCCGGACTTATGCAAGAAAAAAAATACTTACATCCTGTCAAAGTATTGTAAAGTCTTGCTAAATTTATTCTCAAATCAGTAGCATCATTCGAAACTTTCTGACCAGCCACAATGACGAATACTATGGTTATTATGTGGAAACCGATTGTAACTGATATATTTATTAAAATCCAATTACTGTGGGCAGCTTGCGTTTCTTTTTCCTAAAATAAAACATACATATATATTATCATGCCTTTTTCTTAGAAGGGGTAAGCAGAGGTGCTTCCTTGACACCCACATTACGCCTCGTTTGTTCCGTTTCACATTGTGATAGGGAAGCCTATCGCCATCATCATCATCTTCATATCAGCCCGTATTTATCCACTTTTGGATATAGGCCTCTTCTCTATCGCACCATTTTTCTCGGTCCTGTGCATGTCTTATCCATTTTCATTTCATTCCATTCTCATCCTATCACCATGTCGGGCACAAATTTCTGACTCCGAGCTGATTATAATCAATAGAAAAATCCAATACCACTTTGCCCGACCCGTGGTACGAACCAGAAGCCTAAGCGATGTAATCGGACCGTAGTACAACTGCTCCACCAAGGAAAGATGAAGAAAATTTTAAGAAATTACGCTGCTTAATATTGTTCCCCAACCTACACCTGGCCAGCGAGGTGGACTATATAGTCTAACCACTCTCAATCGTACTCCCGATTGTAGATGGGACCCGTGCCTTGTAGTGGAACGTATACGGGCTGATAGAGTACAGTACAATGTTGGTTGTGAATTTAGCGGAATTGGTAATTTCGGAAGACTTACTTTACTTATCAATTCGTGTAAAAACCGAAATCCAAGTACAAGGTAAAGTGCTACAGATATTATGATAGCGCATATATTCTGAAATTAAAACAAACTTTGTTATAAAATAAAATACACAACATTCATATGCCTAGTTCTTACACCACATTAAGATCGATTTATTCTTGTGTCATAAATTTCAGAAACCTCGAGAGACTTCTCCGTGTCACCGACACCCAGACCCGAGACACATATTTGTAGGCCTATCAAACATTTGTCTCGTGCAGGGATCGAACCCGGCTGATACTTTTACAGCCGGCGTGTAACCAACTGCTCCTCGGAGGCTGTTACTAATATCATTTAAACATGAATAGACTGGCTAAAATTCCGTATGTGTTTTCAGCCAGTGAAATAGAGTTCCAAGTATCAGTTTGCGTGTCTTAGGTACATTTATTAAAAGTTACCTGAAATCCAAAACACTTTTCGAATTCTTTACTACATTTTTCTAATTTTACGTAGATCTTTGCCCATGCATCTATCATTTCCAATGTAACATCATCAGTAAACGTTCCGTCAATCTTTATTTTCTCCATTAATTTTATATGCGTGTTGTCCAGAAGTGAATTAAAACATTTAAACAGTTTGTGCAAGATCGTTAGTAATATGAAATATGTCAGGTATTCAATAAGGAATCGGCTGTCAGCAAGAATTCTGACAATGCTCATAAATATATTACCAAATGGTGATTTGTAAAAAGTGACAAAATTAAAACTGTCGCTGGCAATATTATAAGTCGTAAACATAAATAAAACGCTAGAACCAAAAATGGTCACGAAATTTATGTTTTTAAAATATTTCTTACAACTGATATCGTTTTCGAAATTGACATAAAGTTCATTGAAGTTGTTAAGAAGCGCCATGAAAGTGTTGCATCGACATATACCGTTAAAAATACAAAACACAGAATGAAACAAAAATAGTATATTCAGTAGAATAATCAAAATAAAGTAGCTTAAATTCGACCTGAAGTGCTCGTAAAGGATGAACTGGTTATCAATATAAATGTAAACGATACAGCACATTTCAACAAGAACACGCGTTAAGACGAACGGCCTTGCTTTATTACTTAAAATTGAATAATTTCGATATACACAAAATATATTTTCAACAAGAAATAACGTTTTTATTGATTTAATTTTAATCATTTTTGATACGAACGTATGTGTTACTAGTACCGAAATGTTTGGAATAACTGCTCCACAACTTATTTTACACAACTTACTTTCAAATTGAGAGTGAAAGCACACTTTCTGGGAAGCTAAAACTGTGTCCATACTTTACTATTAATATATTTTTATTATTATTATATTGTATGTATGTTATACTATATATTATTATTATTATTTTTTTTTATTTTTTTTTTAATATGTATTTATGTATTGTTTATGTAAGTTTATCTTTTAGTGTCATAAAAGCACCGTCAATGTTTACCACTTATCTCCTCTTCTTGCACGGTTGTCTGGAAGAGATCGCTATTTTTTTAACACTTATTTGTTTTTCTCTTTTTATTTTTGTGAATACTTTGTGGTGTTTTAAATAAAGAGTTTTTATTATTATTATTTTTGTTTATCATTGTTGAATCTCAGCTTTTAAGCCGGTGGAGTGGATACAGACGGGCCTAAGCCAAGTCTGCACCAGTATGGGAGAGGTTATTATCGCGAGTAAAATTTACAGAGGGTATTTCTTGGTCTGCCTGAAGAAATTTTCTAACAATTCGGCAGGTATTAAGAATGACAGCTTTTTGGAGGGCAAGGTATGTTAATTTAGGAAGGTTTAGATTCTGTAAGGAGTTGTGTAGCTGTACGGGGATGACACCGGTAGTGGATAACACTATAGGTACAATAGTTGCTTTTTGAAGACGCCACATTCGAGTGACTTCTTCCTTTAGTTCTATATATTTAGATAATTTTTCGGCTATGGTAGACTGTAAATTGTGTGTGTTTGGTATTGCAATATCTATGATATGTGCGGTTTTCTGTAGTTTATTAATAAGTATAATATCTGGTCTATTGTAATGTATGGTCCGGTCGGTTAGTATGGCACGATCAAAATAAAGTTTGTGCGATGTGTTCTCTAATATGGTTTCAGGAGAATATTTGTAATAGGGCATTGTAGATGATACGAGGTGGTATTTAGCTGCTAATTTCTGATGGATTATTTGAGCGACTTGGTCATGTCTGTATTTGTAATCTGTTTGGACTATGGATTTACATGCACCTGTGATATGTTGTATTGTCTCCGAGGAACTATTGCATCTTCTACAAACATCTGTAGCTAGGTTTGGAATTTTAATTATATATTTTTGGTAGTTTCGCGTCTCTATGATCTGGTCTTGAATAGCAATCATGAACCCTTCAGTCTCAGGGAAAAGCTCGCCTCGAACGAGCCATTCGTTCGACGCATCTTTGTCGACGTTTGGCTGACTCAGATCGAGGCGATGCCTTCCGTGCAGAGACTTCTGGGTCCAATCTCTTATTTTAATTAAGTTATCAGTTTGGGTCTCATTAGGATGAGTTGTCATATTGCGTAAATTAAGGGGTGTTAACTTATTATCATTGAATACTATTGCTTTATGGAGATGTGATTCTGTCTGTTTGCTGTGAAAATAGTGTCTTAGGGTTGTAATTTGTTTATTGTGAAGGTTGTGAATATCTATAAGTCCTCTACCTCCCTCTTTGCGCGGTAATGTTTGCCTTTGGACACACGCTCGTGGATGGTGTTTTCGGTGTTTAGTTAGAGCTACATTTATGTTACGTTGGAGATTCTTAAGATCAGATTTTGACCATCCAATGATACCAAATGAATACGTTAAAACAGGAATGGCGTATGCATTTATGGCTTTAAACATGTTTTTGGAATTTAACTGAGTGTTTAATATTGAGTTAATTCTCTGTTTAAATACCTGTATAAGCTTTGTTTTAGTTTCTTTAATGAGAATTCGGCGGGCTTGATGAAAACCTAAATATTTATAAGACTCGTATTCATTCAGTGGTTGGATGGTTTCGCCTGTATGTAAATTGTAAAAGTGTTCATGGATTTGTCCGGCCTTAAAAGAGTTATTTTTACACTTGTCAATACCGAATTCCATTCTAATGTCTGTGGAGAACTGTTGAGTGATGTCCAAAAGTAGGTTTAAGTCACTAGGTGATTGGGCATATAATTTAATGTCATCCATATATAAAAGATGATTTAATTTGAAGTATTGATCAGCCTGTCCGGCATTTTCACTGTATTTTAGCTCATAACCTTTGTCTATAGAATTTAGGAGATTTGAGAGAGGGTTCAGGGCGAGACAAAACCACAATGGGCTGAGTGCATCTCCCTGAAATATACCTCTCTTGATATTAATGGTATCAGTTACTAGAGGGCCATTAGAAGAATTCAGTTGCAGACGAGTTAACCAATGTGAAGCTGCAGTTTCCAGAAAAGAGACTATTAGAGGGTTTATTTTATAAATATGTAGTACTGAAAATAACCATGAGTGGGGGACAGAATCAAATGCCTTTTTATAGTCTATGTAGGTGGTAAAAAGATCGGTTTTGTTCTTCTGGACCTGATTTAAAATTATTGAGTCTATAGTGATTTGCTCCTTGCACCCCTGGCTAAATTTCCTTCATCCCTTTTGTTGCTCGGTTAGTAATTTATGCTGATCGAGATGTGAGTAAATTAGTTCAGTTAAGCATGCCGTGATTATTTTATAAAGGGTCTGCAGACAAGTAATAGGCCTGTATTTTGCTGGATTAGTGGTATCATTCTGGTCTTTCGGGAGCATATAAGTAATACCGGATGTTATGTATGAGGGCATTTGTTCTGGGTTTTTAATAAAATTATTTATGTGGTTATATATGTATGGATGAATATGTGTAAACTTCTTATACCAGTAATTGTGTATATGATCAGACCCAGGAGCTTTCCAGTTATGGAGATTCTTAATAACATTGTGGAATGTCTCTATGGGGATACCATCATACTGCATAGTAGTAGTACTATTGTTCTTATCTCTTTCAGCTTGTATCCAATTAGCATCTGCGTGATGCAGAACTGGGTAGGCCCATATGTTAGCCCAGTATTCTCGTAATTCTGTCGGTTCAGGTGTCAAAATTGTCGTGTGTGTATTTGTCGCTGAATTACTAGATACGGAGATTAAATTTCGGTAAAATTTCTTTTCGTTACTGCAAAAATCGCTATTTTGCGTTTTCCTTAGTGTACATTTCTTGTATCTACTGAGTCTATTACTAGCTATTGCAAGTTTCTGTTTCAGTGTATCAAGAAAATGAGGTAATTGTGTATTGGGTTCTTCATGAATACTATGTACTTTGTATTGTCTTAATATGGATTCTATTTGCTTATTCAAATGATTGCTCCTAATTCCTCTCATATACTGTGTCAATTTGCCAATTTTGGAACGTAGGTCTAATATTTTTTTCTCTAGTCTCCTTTGCCAATGTGGTTTGGGTCTTTCGGAAAGCGTCTGAGTAGGGTTTGGTACAGGTATCTTTAGTTTGCAACCATTTAACTTCGCTGCTGTCCACGCTGAACAATAGAGGATAGTCTGTAAGGCGTAAAAATCTGTGTTTTGGTCAACTTTTTGTGGCAATATGTGACGATTAATATAACTTACAGATTCGTAAAGCTTTTTAGAACATTTTTGCTTAGGAATAAATGGTCTATCAGTAGGATCAGTGTCTTTAAAATAACCGTAAGCTTGGCAAAATATTTCATCTATTTCATTATTTCCTCCTGCATTGGAAGTAGTAGTGTCCACGCGCGAACTTATTTCTGTTGTACAATTAGTATTTTCAGGACATGGCATAAGGTTACTACTGAGAATAGGGTTTCGCTGTTCCGGATTTAATTGAAAATTACTATCGGATATTTCGTAGTCGTTTATTTGTAAATCTTGAGCAACTTGTTCTTTAATTTCTGCTACCCTTTCGGGAGATATCAGTTTATTGTTTATTATAACTCTTTTTTGGTCGGAAATGCGCTGTTCGCTAACATGTGCTAGATGGGGGAAAGCGGTGATGAAGTCTTCGTGCAATAGTTTCCTGTATGCTGTTTTATCTTTTTCTAGTTTTGTAATTTTAAAATATGATCTTATAATATATTCGTTATGTTCATTAGTCCATCTCATACGTTTTCCTGACTGTTTTGTATGTAAGTTCTGTGGATATGACTGGGTTTCTAATGTGTGATTTTGTGTATTAAGCTCTTGTATATTTTCTAAACTTTCTTTTACTTCTCTGTATATAGAATCTATTGTCTGTTGTGGGAGTAGTTTATTGCGCAAGATTGCCCTTCTTTGGTCTCCCACTCTTTGCCTGCTTACTGTCATAAAAGGAAATTTTTCTAGGAACTTTGAGTGTAGTGGTTCAAGATAGGAGTTAGTATCAGTTTCTAGACAAGTTAGGGAGAGATATGTTCGTAGGATAAATTGGTTCATGTCAGAGCTCCATTTCCTACGTGTTTTCGAATTAGTGGTGGTGGGCGCTGGGTTACTGACAGATATTGTCTCCAGTGCAACACCCCTCGAATTTACGGAACTAACTGAAGATGGTGTGGGTGATGATGGACGAAACGATTGGTCAGTTATTGTGACCTCTGAAATTAATGAAGGGCTAGATTCTTTGTCGTTGTCATCGGTCTGAGGTTCGACGGTAGCATATTTACGCACGAGAGCCCGTCGGCTCAAACTCTCGCCGCCGGTGTTCGCATTGCTGCTACATCCAGCGCCGGCACTGGATGCGCCCCAGCGACCTCTGGGCAGCGGCTCATCGGCTGTAGTATATTTATCGACTGGGACCCGCCTGCTCAATCCCTCGTCGCCAACGTTACCCGAACTGTAGCACCCAGCGTCGGCTCCAGGTGCGCCCCGGCGACCCCCGGGCAGCGGCCGCAAATTATATCTCTTTGGTTCCATTCTCCATATTTGGGTTACCCTTGCCACGTTAGCCACGCCAGTATCTTTTTATAAATCGTGTGTCCGCCCCCTACGTGATCTGGTGGTCGATCCGGACGTGTGGTTGGATTTTAGGGGGCTTATTATTATTATTATTATTATTTTTAATGTAAGAAGTAACACAATTAATAATTCCTTATCTTTGTCGCATCTGAGGACAAGATCGAATATTAATGGACTACTGTGTAATAACATTTATTGAAATAATTTCATTGGAGAATACCAAATGATTGCCTTTAAAATATAACCTAATCATATACAAAGGAATACTATTCCTTAATAGAATACGGGTGGTAGGTCTCTCTTATGTCTCCCTGGTGTTCTGGGTATTATAGGGATATTACATATAGATTATAGATAAATAAATAAACAAAAGGTCTTTCATATGTCGCCTGCGTAGATACCAGCGCAATGTGTATTGCTCCCACCAATCAGCAGTATAAATGCAGTATTGCGTTCGGTTTTAAGGAAATTGTAGCCAGACTAACTATTGGATCTATTGAAACTTGACGTCCTATGTCTCAAATGGCCAGCGCAGTGGAATGCCAAGCATGGCTTTATGATTCATGGTGTAGCTTGGTTACTACTGTTACTGTCTATGAGCAGTCATATCGCTTACCATCAGGCGAATTGCCATTCGCTCGTCTCGCTATTCGTTGCTATAAAAAAATCTTTAGCAGGCAATAAATCCATTATCTATAAGTAATCAGGAACATCTTAAGTCAAGGTCATTGCATTACATACACAAACATGCATACATCTTCTTTCACTCCAAAAGTTTTCATCACTACGCTATTTCGCACTCTGTCACACAAAGTTACACCACTTATTCCCCTTAATGAACTCATCTCTACTGCCTTAATTTCACTTTCATGCTTCTTCTGCAATACCCAACTTTCACTTACCATACATAAGCTTTGGCATTAACACTCGTCCATGGACAGACAGTCATGCCCTTTTAGAGACCTTCCGACTACCCATCAAGGCTACAAAGAAACATAAACATAAATCCATACCCTTTACACAAACATTCTTACAATAATATGGCTGGACTCCACTGTTTCGGTATGTTGAAATCGAAAGCAAGGAATACTTTAGAAATTATTTTATTTATATCAGTAAATAATATAAAACACAAACATGTACAACAACCGACAACCGTTGGGGTAGACGTGTTCTCGAGTGGAGACCGCGCCTCGGCAAGCTTAGTGTAGGACGCCCTCCAACGAGGTGGAGTGACGATATCCGAACGAAAGATGGCTGGTAGCGGTTGGAGACGTTGGGCTGAAGATCGAACCAAGTCGCATGCCATAGGAGAAGCCTATGTCCAGCAGTGGACGCGAATAGGCTGATGGTGATGATGATGATGATGATGACAAACATATAAAGGGTATATTAAGACTGCTACCGAAAACTAAGCGGGGTGGTAGTTTTAGTGACTTCAGACACAATGCAACAAAAGAATTTGCAAAAGAAGTAACGATTGCTTTTTTGTTTTTTTTTTGTCCTATCGTCGTATCTGGCTGGTAAAAACATAGTGTTTTCTAATAATATTTAACACCCTTTTATCATTAAAGACGCTATGGTACGCAAAGGCTTAAATTATTATTTTAGCAAAAGCTATGGATTCGCCCGAACACGATGATAATTAAAAGATCGCAAAAACAATTTTGTCGCGTTTCTTTGCCAAATAATTTGTAAATGTATTGTGTTTGTTCTAAAACTACCTGGCTTCCTTCTCGGTAGCAGTCTTGACTTATCCTGTAAGATTTATACATCAGAATACTACTTGTAACGAATAGTATTAATTTTGATAACGTGTATAAAATTGGAACACCTTAAATAAATTAAAACACACAATAAAACTTTAATTGCTGCTTATAACTTATCAAGGTTTCAGACATGTAACATCTACAAGCGGTTCAATATTTAAGTTTTAATATAAGGGTAAACAATATTTGCCTACATGTACATTATTCCTTCTAAGGCCAACTTTTGGGAATTATTCGAGGAGAAATGTGAAGCATATTTTTATATAAAAATTTCTAAAATTTGTTTTTAAAACATAACGTAAGAGCATAAATTAATAGTTTCTAGTTTAAAATAGAATTAGCTTAGAATATTTTACGAAGTTTGCTATACATGATTTATAAATGTATTATAATGCCCCATTACAAGACAAATTGAAATAAATAATTTTAATACCAATATAACTCAACTGAAGTAACAAAAATAAAATATAGTTACTAACACAAATACGTTAGCATTAGTTTTGACTTAATTTAGTTTTTATTTACTTAATATTCTTTCTAAAGTAATACGTTGGACCTCCAATTATACAATTATGAAACTTCCAAATCAATACTTTTTTTAAATCATGTTAAAATTATTTCAAAAAATACCAAAATTACCGTCTCACACAAATTTTACAGGGACTAGGTCTCTCAGGTGAGAGGCCGCCTGCTTAGGTACCACCGCAACGTATATTTTTCCCGCCAAACAGCAACATAAATGTGCTGCTATGTTTCGGTTTGAAAGACATTGTAGCCAAAGTAACTACTGGACGACTATCTTATGTCACGGAATGGCAAGCGCAATGGAATGCCAAGCATAGCTTACTAATTCAAGGTGTAATTTGGTTTTGCTACTATTCAAGAGCGGGCACATCGCTTACCATCATAGAAACGGCATGAACGTCTCGCAACAGATTGCAATAAAATAAAGATATCACAAGTTATTCCGACCATAGTCCACAGATCAAATATATATGTTATGGGCCAAGTGATTAATCGGGCATTATTCATCATGCCCGGGCAATATGAATAATGCCCAATAAGAGCGGGCAATGTGATTATAACCAATCAATTTATCACATTGCCCGGGCATTATGAATAATGCCAAGTGCCTATTGGGCAGAGTGATGTGAAGCGAATCAAAATCAAAACAATGAGCCGAAGTAGTGGAATTTAGAATTCAGCACGAGGGGGTGGGTTGGGAGGAGTGGAGGGAGTGTCGCACCTCCCCTGGTACCACTCCCATGAAAAGGTAACGCACCATTCCTGAGAAATATCTATTATAGCAACCTAACCCTTAAAACACTTGTTGTCAATACAAATTAGCCAGTTCAGCCCCTTCGCCCTTGCGTAACAAAAGATAGGCAACCATGCTCACCTCCGCAGCTTCGGCTTGCTGGTCGCCTCCGGCGACCAGCCTCAACCGCTACGGCTCGCACGGTTGCCTATCCTTCGTTACAGCGGGCGGAGGCTGCTCTCCCTCCGCGCCTCCGGCTTTTTATAAACACTCTAGGGTCGGTAGCCAAAAGACTACGTGAAGTCGGGGTGTTCCGAGTCGGTTTTGGGGCACAGTCGACCTAACTGATCCATAAAGTGGGTACACTAATTTTCTTCTGAAGATAATGTTTCGGACGTTAAAAAGTAACTAAACATAAGCAGATCAATTCAACCTTTCTAATTCATGGGTCCATCGCAGATGCGACAATGCGGCAGCGCACCACTTAAAAAATCACCTATTAATCACACTGCCCGATCATCATGTAGCCATATTCATAATGCCCTGGCAATGTGATAAATAGGTGAGTTTAGATTGTAATTAATCACTTGGCCCAATATGGCTCGGCCATATTCATACTGCCCGGGCATTGTGAATACTGTCTGCATTAATCACTTGGCCCATAACATATATACTATTTACCTTAGTTATAAAACAATAATCCAACTTAAATTAAGCCTCGTACATCAAGAGATATTTTATATATCCTGGTTAAACTGAAGCATGATGATGACGTAGCTCACGACAAACGACATGATCGCAGGCAGTAATGGCATTCCAAGCGGTACTGAGCACATCAGGTTCAAATCCACCGGATTTTTTAACACCATCCGCTGTAGATCCTTTACTCTTTTCAGCTCAGGACGCTCTGGGCCTGAAATGCCATTCATTACTTTAACAAACATTGAAAGAATTAGTTTGAGTGCTTGTACAGTCTATATCCAGGTTACCACCAAAAACAAAGCCAGGTTCCAGTTTAAGTGACTTCAGACAAAGCAACTAAAAATTTCGCAAAACAAGCAATGGTTGTTTTTTGTAAGTTTTTACTTGTCATGTCTGTCTTGTTTGGGTGTTTAATAAAAAAAAATCCCATAGTAATAATATAAGCCTAAAAACTTCCACCTGTCTTCGTTTTCGATCGCATTCTGGAGACACCCGCTTTGTCCAATGCTTTAACTTTGTTTGTGAGCATCTCCTACAAACACATATGTCACGTGCACTGTAATGCTGATAACATCTTTCTGGGTTACCTTTGCATAAGAACTTAATATCAATTAATAAACTAAACTTTTTTTTCAGTGTAAAACTTGTAGACTAGCAGGTACGCTGTTGTCAGTCATGACTCACATTGAATGGGCAGGCTAGTCCGAGGTGGTACTCACAGGAGATCAACATGAAGCGACAGCTTTGCTATCGCGTTTCGTGATATTTCCGGATGCCCAATACCCCTTCCCTCTCCCCATCCTTTTCGTTTCTGCTCCCCTCCCGATTGGATGGCCGGCAACATGTCCATGATCCAAACGTTATGGAAGTTTATAGGCGGCAAGAATCACTTACCATCAGGTGACCTGTTTGCTCGTTTTGCGGACTCATGCAATAAAAAAATACTTACATCCTGTCAAAGTATTGTAAAGTCTTGCTAAATTTATTCTCAAATCAGCAGCATCATTCAAAACTTTCTGACCAGCCACAATGACGAATAATATGGCTATTATGTGGACACAGATTAAAAGTGCTAGATTTAGTAACTTCGTATTACTGTGAGCAGGATATATTTCCTTTCCCTGAAATACATGTATAATAAACATACATACATAGTCTCAAAACTTTCTAGAGGTGCTTCCTCGACACTCATGTCTCGCCTCGTGTGTTCCGTCGCACAATGTGAAAGGGGAGCCTATCGCCATATCGGGCACTTTCTGACTCCAGGCTAATGATAATCAATAGAAAAATCCAATACCACTTTGTCCGACCCGAGATACGAACCCAAGACCTCAGCTTTTTAACCGTACCGTAGTAGAACTGCGCCACTGTGGCAAGATTAAGAAAATTATAAGAAATTACGTCGTTTACTATTGTCCGCCAACCCGCACCTGGCCAGCGTGGTGGACTATATGGCCTAACCACTCTCAATCGAACTCTCGATTATAGAGGAGGCCCGTGCCCTGCAGTGGGACGTATATGGGCGAATGCAGTGCAATACAACGTGAAGATAGCAGAACAGATAATGAAGAAAGACTTACTTCGATCAATGAGTGCAACAATCGAAATCCAAATAAAACGTAAAGTCCTACCGATATTAAGATAGCGCATATAATCTGAAAATAAAACAAACGTTGTAATAAAATAAAATGCACATAACATTCACCTGCCTAGTTCTGACACCACATTCATCATCATCATCATATCAGCCACAGGAAGTCCACTGCTGAACATAGGCTTCCCCCAAGGATCTCCACAATGACCTATTGGAAGCGGCCTGCATCCAGCGACACCACATTAAGATCAATTAATTCTTGCGGCGTGAATATCATAACCTACGAGAGGCTTTTCGGTGTTAAAGATATCCAGAGCTGAGACACATGTTTATACGCCTCACAAACATTTGTCTCATGCGGGCATCGAAACCGCTGCTGCTAGTTTCACAGCCGGCGTTTAACGAACTGCACTTCGAAGGCTGTTATTAGTATCATTGGAACATAAATGGACTTGCTATAATTTCGCATGTTTTTTGAGCCAATGGAACCAAGTTCCAAATACCTGTTTGCCTGTCTTAGGTACAATAATTAAAAGTTACCTGAAATCCAAAACACTTTTTGAATTCTTTACTACTTTTTTCCAAGTTTCCGTATATCTTTGCCCATGCATCTATCATTTCCAACGTGACATCATCAGTAATTGTTCCGTCAATATTTATTTTCTCCATCAATTTCTTATGCGTGTTGTCCAGAAGTGAATTAAAACATTTAAACAGTTTGTGCAGGATCATCAGTACTATGAAATATGTCTGGTATTCAATAAGGAATCGGCTGTCAGCAAGAATTCTTACAACGCTTATCAATATATTGCCGAACATTGATTTGTAAAGATTGACAAAATTAATTTTGTCGCTGGCTATTAGATAAATCGTAAAAATAATAAACACACTAGAACTAAAAATAGTCATGAATTTTATGTTTTTAAAATATTTTTTACAACTGACATCGGTTTCGAAATGGACATAAAGTTCGTTGAAGTTGTTAAGAAGCGCCATGAAAGTGTTGCATCGACATATACCGTTAACGATACAAAACACAGAATGAAACAAAAATAGTAAATTGAGAAAAGTAGTGATAATAAAGTGGCAGGAATTCAACCAGAAGGGCTCGTAAACGATGAACTGGTTCTTAATATAAATGACAAGGAGGCAACACATTTCAACAAGAACACGCGTTAAGACGAACGGCCGTGCTTTATTACTTAAAATTGAATAATTCCGATATACACAAAATATATTTTCAACAAGAAATAACGTTTTTATGGATTTAATTTTTATCATTTTTGAAACGAAAGTATGCGTTACTAGAGCAGAAATGTTTGATATAACTAGTTAAATTGAATGGTCGGGAATTTAGTTTAAAAAATACTTTATTTTATATTTTAATTAATTATAAAGATATTTTTATTAACTAAACGAACAGCGTGTTCGCTAACAGAGAGATGTCGGTCGAATCACCTCAGTTCACAAACATGTATTGCTTATATACTAATACAGACAATGGATTATTATTGTAAACTAACACCAAGAATGTATGAGTCATTGGTATTCTTCCGTTGTGGAACTTTCCACTATTGATACCAAGAATACATAAGGTTTACATAAGGTTCTTACATAGGTATTGGTGGGTAAATAGAGGTAGTTGCGGGAACAGGTCGCATAACTCCTCCCCCCCTAAGATGAAAATCTTCCGCTGCATTCTCAGTGGAACGATTTTTATAGCAACAAGGAACATAATTTCTTATTTTATTTTTATATTTATATAATATCTTAATGCATAAAACACATAAAAACACGTATAGTATAATAGTTCCTATACTAACACTTTTCACATTAACACCGTATGCACTGTTTTCTTCATATTTTTCATTCTTCAGCACCGATGTCAATACTTGTAGATGCTCCATATTCAAACTGTCTATGTTCACGGCTCTCCTGGAGACTGGAATCAACTTAATTTTTGGTAAATTAATAATTGGCATCTTATGTATAACTTCACGTTCTATGCTTATTTTTCTTCTTCTAAGAGTTATATTATTAAACTTCAATTCACAATCTTCCTTCATTGTGATAATATATGTTCCTAATAACTCGTATTGCTTAACATTTTCTTCGCAATATTCAGTTGCTATAATATTATTTGGTGTATAAATAATCCACATGTTATCTTGAATTACTTTCATTTGTATATTTGTAGATTCTACTACTAAGGATATGCAACTATTTATATTTGTAGCATATTTCATAATATCAGCAATACATTTATCTTCTTCATTATTTATTAAATCATTGCTCTTGCAAATAAACATGTCTATATTGACTTCTCTACAAGGCTTCTTTAAGTGAACTGTTTGTAATCCTTTCACTAGGATATAAGGATATTTGGGTGTAATTAGGAGTGTTTTATTTTCAATAGGATTAAACATTGGAAAAGGAATTAACTCATAGTAAGTATGGACATTAGCTTTTACTGTCGGAACTGACAATATAAATGTTATTTCTGTGCCCTTTACATAACTTTTTATTTCTATACTATGTTCTATAGTAATTATATTCTTTAACGTTACAGGTAAAATCATTTTATCAATACTTTCAATATCTTTAAGTAAATTGTATAATTCATTAGTATTTAATACTGATTGATGTAGAATGTTTATTCTACTAAATGCAATAGCATTTTCCACTTCATTTAATCTTGACATAATTATTTGGAAATTATGTATCAATAAATTGAAAGTATTAATTAACAAATCATGACTTCTTTGATACTGAGTCTTATTTAAAATCATTTGCATTTCATTTATATTATTTTCTAATATAATATAATTATTTCTCGATGAATTTGTTAAATTCATTAATATATCAACTATTTCAGTAACAATAGTTATTTTATTATCAATAGCACTTTGCTTTGATTCTATTTTACTTATCATGTGATCATATTTTATCGCATCATCATGATCTAAATTACCTGTAATAACTTTAACTAATGATCCTAAGGGATTTAAGATTCCTCTTTTAACTTTAATGCTTGGAATCATTTCACTATATTTTTCTTTAGTTATATTCATTATATATTCGCTCTGCATTTGGGCATCTATTATTTGTCCATCTAACATATAAATATCTATGTTTTCCTTTAACATATCTTTTACTTGAAAATATTTATTTTCATTATATAATAACCCTTCTTTAATTAGGTTTAAATCCATTTTCTTAATTATATTCCAGTTGTAAAGACTAACTAAAGCTCTACCTTCCTTTACTGGTAATATTCCTGGATTATTTTCAATTCTTTGCAGTAGAAGTGCCTGGCTTCGGACTTCCTGCATTAATATCGCGATCACGAATCTGTGAACGACGTATATCTTTTATTGGAACTTTCTTTTCTCTATTTTGAGTTTGTACATTAACAGTGTTCCTAACTATATCTCCTGCAATATTTGCTTTATAATAACGCGGTTTATCTTTACTGCGTCTAACATTTACACCTTTAATAAAAACTTCATCATTGTTTTTAATATCAAAAACGTTTTCACCTTTACGTTTTTCTATAATCTTTTCTTTCTTATCGCGCATTCTTTGTGCTAAATAATCATATAAATGTTTAACTCTTTTCTTATGTTCATTTACTAACTGCTGAGTGTAATATTTATTAAACTCTAAATCAAATACATCAGTAGAATCGGTATGTCCAAATACTACTTCAAATGGCGACAAACCTGTTGTGCTATGTATTGATGTATTATAAGCCATAATTGAATAGGTCATAACTGTAGCGGCATCAGTTATTTTCCTTTCATACTTAGCTAATCTATATATTTCTAAAATTGTTGAGTGAAATCGTTCAACAATACCCATCGAATTAGGATTATGGGGTGTTCCTATATGTAAATTGACTTTGTAAAAAGACAACATTTCTTTTAATAAATTATTATTAAATTCTGCACCTGGGTCAGAATTAATCTTTGATGGAACCCCGTAAAATGAAAAATACTTAATCAACCCTCTTACTATTTCTGGAGTTGTTCTATTTTCTATTTCGAAAGCTTGTCCAAGTTTACTGAACGCATCTACTATTGTTAAGAAATACGTCCCCTCTATATTAAATATATCTATAAATATTTCTTCAAAAGGTTTCCTTTGAGTTTGCGTTAATTGCAACTCTGGTTTATAAGGCTTTCTATCATACTTCATTTGCTTGCATACTTCGCACGCATTTATGATACTAGACACTGTATCTTCTAAATTCCTCCAATAAAATGATCTCTTTACATGAGATACTGTTTCTTTAATGCCTCTATGACAAGTCTTTCCTACATGATATTTATTAATAATATCTCTTTGCTCATCTTCATTTTCAATATATACTACTCTTTGAGTACATTCTATTATTTTAACTGAATCCTTTTTAAATAGATTCGTAATTACCTTTGAAAATAACTTTCTAAATTCTTCGTTCTCGAAATAAATGTAATATTTTATTTTCGGACGAATATAATTCTTTAAAAATGTTTTAACTAACTCTTCGTTATTTATTGGCATATGCACTTCCAATATTTTTTGTTTATCTCTTGATAAATCTTTTATAACATATCTATCTCTATTCCATGAATATATGAGAATTTGATTTGGCTTTGTATCAATAGCCTCATTTAATATCGTAATGTCAGCTGAATCCATGTTTATCTCAGAATGAATTGTTACATTGTCAGATGACTTCTGGGATATGGATTTGTTACTAATTAATGACGGTACGGGATAAGTACTTGCATTCGTATCAAAAATATCTCTATACGAATCGTCATCAGAAATAGTGATAGGAGAAACACTCTTTCTACTTTTCTTGCCTATCCTACTCTTTTTATTTCTGCAGATTTTATCTATTTCTTTTAGATTTTTAGTGAGTTCCGGCTCACTATCTGCATTTCCTATTAGTGACATATTGTCATCACTCTCTAAGATATTTATCTTAATTCTTGATAATGCATCTGCATTCTTATTTTGCTTACCAGGTTTATATTTGATTTCATAATCAAATTCGGAAAGTCTAAGCTTCCATCTTGTCAAACGACATCCTGGTTCATTCATTGAGTTTAACCATACCAGAGGTTTATGATCGCTTAATATTATAAACTTCTTTCCATATAAATAAGGTCTGAAATGTTTGCATGCCCATACTATGGCTAGCAACTCTTTTTCAATTGCGCTGTATTTGACTTCAGCGTCATTTAACGTTCTGCTTGCATAAGCTATCGGTTTATCACTGCCTATCGGTCCCTGTGATAACACTGCTCCTAATGCAAAATTTGATGCATCAGTGGTTAACAAAAATGTTTTTTCAAAATCTGGAAATTGTAACAGAGGTGCATTTGTTAACAATTCCTTACATTTATTAAATGCATTAATATATTCCTTCGTAATGTTAACCTTGTTTTTCTTTTTTAAACAACTCGTTAGCGGTTGTGTAATTTTAGAAAAATCTTTTATAAATTTTCTATAATAACCTATGAGTCCTAGAAAACTCTTAATTTCTGTTACTGTTTTCGGTAACGGAAACTTTAAAACAGCCTTTATTTTATCATCATTAGGTTTGAGACCATCTTTCGTAATTGTATGTCCTAAATACAATATTTCTTTCTTTAAAAAGTCGCATTTATCTAATGTCACTTTTAAATTAGTCTCTCTAAATCTTTCAAAAACTTTTCGTAGTTTGTCTACGTGTTCATCAAGTGTTTTTGAAAATATTATGATATCATCTAAGTAAACAAGACAATCTTTCCCTATAAGACCTCTTAACACATGATCTATAGTTCTTTGGAAAGTTGCAGGTGCTGTTTTTAATCCAAACGGCATCCTTTTAAATTCGTACAGACCGTTTTGTGTCGAAAACGCTGTCTTTTGCCTATCAGACTTTTCTACCTCTATCTGATGATATCCACTAGCTAAATCTAGTGTTGTGAAGTAAACACAATTTCCTAGTTTATCAAAAATATCTGAAATATTCGGTAATGGATATTTATCGTCTATCGTTTTTTCATTTAAACGGCGATAATCTATTACCATCCTATACTTTTGTTCTCCCGAGGCGTCCATTTTCTTTGGTACTATATGAACCGGTGCGCTCCACGGCGAACTTGATTTACTAATAATGTTATTTTTTAACATTTTATTCACCTGAGAATTTATTTCATTGTTCTCTTTCGGTGCATGCCTATACGGCCTTATGTAAATTGGATCCTCATCCAATGTACGAATCTTGTGTTTTACTTCATTTGTGAATGATAATGGCACTTGCTCATTATAGAATATATCTTTATATTCTTCACAAAGATTCTTTATAACTTTTCGTTCATCATTTTGTAAATGATCTAGTCTCAACTTTTTGAGATTATTTTTTAGAACACTTTCTAGATTCATGTTATATACTTTTTTATCTTCACATGAATTATATAAAATTGGAATTTGCCTATTTCTGATATGTAATACTTGATTACGCATATCAATTCTAGCTCCTAATTCCTTTAAAAGATCGGAACCTATCAATCCATCATACTGTTTGTCAACTGTGTATATATGGAATTTGTGTATAATATTTGTATTGAATGTCTTAGTCAATGGCATTAATACAACTTCATTATGTACGCTACGTCCATGCGTACTTATTACTTCAAACGCTTCTTTATATTTGTATGCCTTAAAATATTCATCTGCCTTGTCAGGACTTATAAATGAACGTGAGCTACCTGTGTCGATCATAAAGATAGATTTAAGCTCAGGCACCCTTATATGCGGCAACTTATATACATTCTGTACATTTAAATTTATGACTTTTCGTCCTTTAACGAGGCTTCTTTGCGAAAATCCTCCCTTTTGCGTAAAGGATCGTGCCTATTATTATTACCTAACATATTGTTCTTGACTGTCCTCATGGATACGTCATTGTAATATGGTCTTTGATTTTGAGGTATGCCATATTTAAATTTATTATTGGGATTCATTTTAAAGAATCCTGAATTTTTATAATTATTTACCATTCTAGGGAATTGAGGCTGTGCAGGCCTAAACGTTGGCTGCTGCTTTATGCCTTGAGGAATACCAAATTTAAACTGGTTTCCTTGATTTCCCGGAATAAAGTTAGGCTTAAATGTATTGAATATCGGCTTTTGTTGAGCTACATTTTTAAATTGAGTAGGCAATTTAATTTCCTCTTTAAATAATTGCTTACTATCATCCTTTGCTTTTACATTTACTTTTAACATTTGTCGTTTCGTTTCTAGACGACTACGAAATTGTACCTCCTCGGTAACTATACTCAACGCTTTTTCTAAGCTAGTACAACCCTTATCTCTTATTTTATTTATTAATTCGTCAGGTAAATTATAAACAAATATTTCAAAAGCTGAGTTATCATATATAATTTTATTCGCAGCTTTTAATGTTTGATCATTCATCAAATTTAATTTCTCGAAAAGAGCATCTCTTTTCTCCTGAATTCTATGGTAGAATTCTGTATAACTTTCGCTAGACCCTATCTTCATGCTTTCAAGCTCTAACGCTATACATCTCCCTGACCTAGGATCTCCGAACTTCAAAATTAAGTGTTGTTTTAATTCTTCCCAGTTTTTAAAACTTTTTCCTGAGCACGCCTTTGCTGCTCTACCTAGCAACCTACTTGTTATACAATGTAAAACGTATGCTAGCTGTGCAGGATTGTCATCAGTCTTAGATGTGCCAATCACATATTCACATTTCTCAATAAAGAAATTTAACATCAATTCATCACCTTCATATTTTGGGATGGTATTAAGGAAGTCTCCTGGTATTACATGTACCACTTTGTTTGAATTCATTTTGAATTACAAAATTAATTATAAATAACAACACAATATTTTTTACTTTTAGGGCAAAGTAAACAACGTAAATATTGGCAATGTTTGTCCAAAAATTACGGCAATAAAAAGATTATTTTGGCAATTTTTAGTCCTAAATAATCAAATTTGTGACAGTTAGGCAATGTTTGTCCTTACTACACAAGTTAAAGAACACAAGGAAATGGAACAGTAGAAGGATACTTACAGCCACACCTTCATGATGTCCTGGAGTTCGACGGCACTCTTGTTAAAATTCCCTTATTTAACAATATTTATTTGATTGGTTCTTCGGAATAAAACCCCAAAAATAGATTTCGGCTTATGTTTTATCCGACCCGACTGCGCCAGTTAAATTGAATGGTCGGGAATTTAGTTTAAAAAATACTTTATTTTATATTTTAATTAATTATAAAGATATTTTTATTAACTAAACGAACAGCGTGTTCGCTAACAGAGAGATGTCGGTCGAATCACCTCAGTTCACAAACATGTATTGCTTATATACTAATACAGACAATGGATTATTATTGTAAACTAACACCAAGAATGTATGAGTCATTGGTATTCTTCCGTTGTGGAACTTTCCACTATTGATACCAAGAATACATAAGGTTTACATAAGGTTCTTACATAGGTATTGGTGGGTAAATAGAGGTAGTTGCGGGAACAGGTCGCATAACTAACTATTCCATGACTTATTTTTATTATAATAAGCAACACAATTAATAATTTCTTATCTTCGTCGCATCTGAGGACAAGATCGAATATTAATGGACCACTGTGTAATAACATTTATTGAAATAATTTGATTGAAGAATACCAAATGATTGCCTTTATAATATAACCTAATCATATACAAACGAATACTATTCCATAATAGAATACTGGTGGTTGTTGTCTCATATTATGTCTCACCTGGGGTTCCGAAAGTGGAGCCTAATAGCTATTCCTCTTGAACAAAAGTCTCCCATACATATGTCGCCTGGGTAGGTACCACTGGTGTATATCTCCCGCCAATCAGCAGTGTAAATGCACTATTGTGTTTCGGTTGAAAGAAAATTGTAGCCAGACTAACTATTGGATCTATTGAGACTTCAGCCTATGTCTCAGATGGCCAGTGCAGCGGAATGCCAAGCATGGCTTTGTGATTCATGGTGTAGCTTGGTTACTACTGATACTGTATATGAGCGATCGTATCGCTTAGCATTAGGCGAATGGTACGTTCGTCTAGCTATTCGTTGCTATAAAAACAATCTTTAGGCAATAAATCCATTATCCATAAGTAGTCAGGAACATATTGAGTCAAGGTTATTGCCGTCTTTACATACACAAACATGCATACATCTTCTTTCACTCCCAAAGTTTTTATCACTACGCTTTTTAGCACTCTATCACTCAAACTGACACCACACATTCCCCTTAATGAACTCATCTCTACTGCCTTAATTTCACTTTCATGCTTCTTCTGTAATACCCAACTTTCACTACCATACATAAGCGTTGGCATTAACACTCGTCCATGGACAGACAGTCGTGCCTTTTTAGAGACCTTCGAACTACCCATCAAGGCTACAAAGAAATATAAACATCAGGGGCGTGCGCTCCTTGTAGGCAGAAATGCAGTGCATTACTTGCCATTCACAGATATTATATTATAACGTTCGTACGTTTTAGATGACTTTAATTTATAGTAAATAAATGAATAAACAAAATATAATAACTTAAAAACGCCTAATATTTTATAAATAGCACCTATTTGCAATCACGCAAATATTATATTTGCCACGCGAAAAGCAAGCGGCGCTGCAAAGCAAAATAATGTACCTAATCAACCAAGTAATGCCGCCGCGTCCCGCATGACATTTGTTTGCATGTGTGTAGTAATTTTGGTGTCCGTGCACAGTCGCAAACGCACACACCCATGAATATTGAAAGGCGCGACTCCTGCGGCAGGCCTCGGGAGTTCGGCAGTTGTCGGAAATGTTCGTTGCCTATAATCCTAGTAAAATTAATAGGCGGGAATCTAATAAATCACCTATGCACATTATGCATTTTTGGTTAGTAAGGTTTTATTTGTTTAAATAGAAATGTTTTGTGTTTCGCGGGGGCCATTTTTGCCTTTTTTATGTGTTTTTGCATTGTTTACTATTTTATACTAGTATGTTTGTAAAAAAAATAGATTTCTTAAAAGATTTTTCATTTTAACATTTGAAAGTGTGTACATTAAACAGTTTAAGTTTCGATATTAATTGTAGTCATTTGCTTTTACTAGTGTGTTTGTTTATTTTTTCAAATGTTATTTGATTGTGAGGTTTGTGTTAAAAATGTATGTTTATCAAATGAATGAATGAGGTGGCCGAAATCTTGCGTTTATTTACACCGGGATAGGTATAGTAATCTCAACTAACCGGAACCTTGAATATGTGAAAATTGAAGCCGACTAGGTGAGTTTTTTTATTTTACTTATTAGAATTTCTTCCGCCGCGACGATCGATCGCTGTTTTGTCTGCGTTGCCGTTGAAGATGGACATGAATAGTAGTACATCTAAGACTTGTTATGTTGGCATGGTTTCTGACTTAGAGATCCGTCGCGTGGCTGTGGCTATGCTAAAAACTATTAAAAAAAAAGTTTTTGTAACCGAGTACTCCGCCGCATACCCAGTGTCATAATCCTGTGCACGCCGCTGATAAACATTAACCCATTCTCTTTACACACACATTCTTATAATAATGTACTGGCTGGACTCAACTGTTTAAGGTGAGGTTTAAGGTATAAGGTTAAAATCGAAAGCAATGAATACTTTAAAAAATATTTTATTTAAATTAGTAAAGAATTAAATACACATACATATTAAGGTCATAAATATTAAGACTGCTACCGAAAATTAAGTGGGGTAGTAGTAGCTTTAGTAATTTCAGACACAATGCAACAAAAGAATTTGCAAACGAAGTAATGATTGCTTTTTTTTTGTTTTTGTTGTCATATCGTCGTATCTGGCTGGTAAATATATAGTTTATTCTAATACTATTGAACACCCTTTTATTATTAAAGACACTATAGTACGCAAGGGCTTAAATTATTATTTTAGCAAAAGTTATGGATTCACCCAAACACGATGTAAATAAAAAAATCGCAACAACAATTTTGTCGCGATTCCTTGCCAAATAATTTTTAGATGCATTGTGTTTGTACTAAAACTACCACCTGGCTCCCTTCTCGGTAGCAGTCTTGATTTATCCTGTATGATTTATACATCAGAATACAACATGTAACGAATAGTATTAATTTTGATAACGTGTATAAAATTGGAAAATCTTTATTAAATGAATACACACAATAAAACTTTAATTGATACTTATAACTTATCAAGGTTTCTGAAATGTTACATGTACAAGCGGTTGTATATATAAGTTTTAATATAAGGAAGGAAGGAGGCCAACTTTTTGAAATTATTCGACGAGGAATGCCTGCTTAGGTACCACTGCAACGTCTATTTCTTCCGCCAAACAGCAATGTAAATGTGCTGTTGTGTTTCGGTTTGCAAGACATTATAGCCAAAGTAACTACTGGATGTATTGTAACTTTACATCTTATGTCACGGAATGGCGAGCACAATGGAATGCCAAGCATTGATTACTAATTCAAGTTGTAATTTGGTTTTGCTACTATTCAAGAGCGGTCACATCGCTTGCCATCATAGAAACAGCATGAATGTCTCGCAATTGATTGCAATAAAATAAAGATATAACAACTTATTCCGACCATAGTCCACAGATCAAATATGCGTGATATTGACATCTGGTATTTAATTTTAACCACATACTCCTAACCATCCCAGGTAACATTGTACCAAGTTTGAACAAAAACTGCCTGATAGTTTTGTCAAAAATCGCGATTTTAGGTTTCAGGGCTATTGATCAACCCCTATAGATACCGAGTCTCTTACAGCTCAGATATGTTTCCGAACTGAACTGAAGTTCAGCTAAGCGGTAAAAAAACTCGTATCTATATGGGATGCCCAAAAATAGTATGAACTTAAATCACAATTTTTGACAAAAAGTTGTTCTCATATTTTTTTAAAATCATGTAAAATGTCACCTGGGGTGATGAGAAATAGGTGGGTTAAAATAAGTACAATGTGTCAATCTCACCCTGTATATACTATTTACTTTAGTTATAAAACAATAATCCAACTTAAATTATACTTGGTACATCTACTATATATCTTGATTAAACTGAAGCATGATGATGACGTAGCTCACAACGAACGACATGATCGCAGGCAGAAATGGCATTCCCAGCGGTACCCAGCGCACCAGGTTCAACTCCACCGGATTTTTCAACACCATCCGCTGTAGATCGATACTCTTTTCAGCTCAGGACGCTCGGGGTCTGAAATGGCATTCGTTACTTAAACAATAAAATAATTAGTTTGAGCGCTTGTATAATCTATATCCAGGTTGTGACCAAAAACAAAGCCAAGTTCCAGTTTTAGTGACTTCTGACAAAGCAACTAAAAATTTCGCAATAAAAGCGATGGTTGTTTTTTGTACGTTCTTACTTGTCTTGTCTGCCTTTTTAGGTGTTTAATACAATTTTTTTCCTACAGTAATAATTTACGCCTAAAAACTTCCACCTGCCTTCGTTTTCGATCGCATTCTGAAAACATCCGGTTTGTCCAATGCTTTAACTTTGTTTGCGCATTGTGATCATCTGCTACAAACACATATGTCACGTGCACTGGTACTCAAGAAAAAAAATGTTCTCGATAACATCTTTCTGGGTAACCTTTGTATAAGAACTTGATAACAATGAATAAACTAAACTGTTTTTCAGTTTGAAACTAGTAGAGGCACACTGTTGTCAGTCATGACTCAGTTTGCATGAGCAGGCTAGTCACAGGTGGCACCACTGTCTCATAGGAGATCAACATGAAGCGACAGCTTTGCTGTAGCGTTTCATTATATTGCCGCCACCCACATTTCGCCTTGCATGTTCCGTCCCATGACGTGATAGGTGGCGAGCCTATCACCATATCGGGCACAAACTCCTGACTCTGGGCTGATAATGAATAGAAAAATCCAATATCACTTTGCCCAACCCGGGATTCGAACCCGAGACCTCAGCTTTGTAACCGTACCGTAGTACAACTACGCCACCGAGGCACTGTTATACCGTTATACCGTTTAACCCTTCCCTTTTCCCATCATTTTCGTTTCTGCTCCCGTCCCGATTGGATGGGCCGCAAAATGTCCATGATCCAAACTTAAAAAAAACACAAACAACACAAGCCAAAAATATATGGATGTTTATAGGCAGCAAGAATCACTTGCCGTCAGGTGACATGTTTTTTCGGACCCATGCAATAAAAAAATACTTACATCCTGTCAAAGTATTGTAAAGTCTTGCTAAATTTATTCTCAAATCAGCTGCATCATTCAACACTTTCTGACCAGCCACAATGACGAATAGTATGGCTTTTATGTGGACACACATTGAAAGTGCTAGATTAATAAACACCCTATTACTGGAAGCAGGATACATTTTCTTTCCCTGAAATACATATATAATAAACATACATAGTCTCAAAGCTTTTTCTAAGTCGGGGTAGGCAGAGATGTTTCCTGGACACCCATGTTTCGCCTCATCTGTTCCGTCCCACAATGTAATAGAGGAGCTTATCGCCATATCGGGCACAAATTTCTGACTTCATGCACTTTGTCCGACCTGAGATACGAACCCGAGATCTCAGGTTTGTAACCGTACCGTAGTAGAACTGCACCACCGTGCCAAGATTAAGAAAATTATAAAGGGGTTCACTTGAAAGGATTACTCCACTAAAAGTCTCTTCTTTCACAATTTATTGTCCCAATACAGTGAACATGGTCTTATTCTCTTTTACAAATTATATCTAGTTCCGCTCCGCGGAACATACTGTACATTATATATTCTCTCCCGATCCAATACTCGCTCAACCCGGTAGTATATCGTTATTAATCCATGATTCAAAACCATTAGCTAAAATTAAACGCCATATTACCAATGTCACTTATTATTTTTACTTCTTGACATATATTCTAATATAAACCTTACAATTACGAGAAATTACTTCTTTCATATTGTCCGCCAACCCACACCTGGCCAGCGCGGTGGACTATATGGCCTAACCACTCTCAATAATACTCTCGATTATAGAGGAGACCCGTGCACCGCAGTGGGACGTAAATGGGCTGATACAGTTCAATACAATGTTGATTGTGAAGATAGCATGACTGATAATGACAAGACTTACTTCGATCAATGAGTGCAAAAACCGAAATCCAAGTAAAACGTAAAATCCTACAGATATTAAGATAGCGCAGATAATCTGAAAATGAAACAAACGTTATAATAAATTAAAATACACCCAGCATTGACATGCCTACTTCTGATACCAAATTAAGATCAATTAATCCTTGCGTCGTGAATATCATAAGCTACAAGAGGCTTTTCGGTGTTAAAGACATCTAGAGCTGAGATACATATTTGTGGGCCTCACAAAAATTTGTCTCATGCGGGAATCGAACCCGCTGCCGCTAGTTTCACAGCCGGCGTCTAACTAACTGCACTTCGAAGGATGTTATTAGTATCATTGGAACATTAAAGGACTGGCTTTAATTTCGTATGTGTTTTGAACCAATGGAACCAAGATTGCCTGTCTTACGTACATTTATTAAAAGTTACCTGAAATCCAAAACATTTTTTGAATTCTTTATTACTTTTTTCCAAGTTTTCGTACATCTCTGCCCATCCATCTATCATTTCCAATGTGATATCATCAGTAATTGTTCCGTCAATCTCTATTTTCTCCATCAATTTGTTATGCGTATTGTCCAGAAGTAAATTGAAACACTTAAACAGCTTGTGAAGGATCATGAGTAATATGAAATATGTCAGGTATTCAATAAGGAATCGGGTGTCAGCTAAAATTCTTACAACGCTTATCAATATATTGCCGACCAGTGATTTGTAAAGATTGTCAAAATTAGTTTTGTCGCTGGCAATTAGATAAATCGTAAAAATAATTAACGCAATAGGACTAAAAATAGTCATGAATTTTATGTTTTTAAAATATTTTTTACAACTGACATCGGTTTCGAAATTGACATAAAGTTCGTCGAAATTGTTAAGAAGCTCCATGTAAGTGTTGCCCCGACATATGCCGTTAAGAATACAAAAAACAGAATGGGACAAAAATAGTAAATTCAGAAAACTAATGACAATAAAGTGGCATAAATTCGACTTGAAGTACTCGTAAAGTGTACACTGATTATTAATATAAATGACAAGGAGGCAACACATTTCAACAAGAACACGCGATAAGACGAATAGCCTTGCTTTATTACTTAAATTTGAACAATTACGATATACACAAAAAATATCTTCAACAAGAAATAACGTCTTGATTGAATTAATTTTACTCATTTTGAATCGGAAGCATGTGTTACTAGAACCGAAATGTTTGAAATAATTGTTTCGTTACTTATTTTTATTATAATAAGTAACATAATTGATAATTTCTTATCTTCATCGCATCTGAGGATATGATGAAATATTAATGATCTACTGTCTAGTAACATTCATTGAAATAATTGGATTGAAGAAACTAAGTGATTACTTTTACAATTTAATCTAATCAGTATTATATAAAAAAAAATATTCTTTAATAGAATACTGGTGTTAGGTATCTCATATCTCTCCTCCGGGGTTCCGAAAGAGGAGCCTAATAGCTTTTGTCTCTTAAATAAAAGTCACTCATATGTCGCCTGGGTAGGTACCACCGCAATTTGTATGAAAATGGCAATGAATCGTGAGACGTGCATGCTGTTTGCCTGATGGTAAGCGATACGACCGCTCCTGAACAGTAGCGAAACCAAACAACACCTTGAATTACAAAGCAATGCTTGGCATTCCACTGCGCTCGCCATCCTGAGATATGGACTGGTCCTGAGACTAGTCAGCGTAGACGGCACCATTGGTTTGCCCTCCTCTTAAAACGATAAGCTGCAGTTTCGACCTCCGCACCGAGACTAATCTTTGGGGGGTATATCAGTATTTGTCTCGATTCTGAGTATTAATTGTGAGACCGAAAAGTCTCTCGTAATTTCCAACATCCACTAAAAAGACTTGATTGAATGATTAGTGATAGTTAAGGTGTGACGTGATAATTGAAGGTATTTCTTTTTATTTTCTAATCAACCCCATCTCGTATATTTTAAGACCTCTTCATAGAAATCATTTCGCCAAAGATGCCGTTCAAAAAAAGTGTCGATTAAATATGGGCATGGCTACATTTCCCATCTGTATCTATATCAGACCATATACGTCCCACACCACTGCAGAGCATGGGCCCCTTCTACAATCCAGAGTACAATAGAGAGGGGATTTTTTCTCCTGTGTTCTTTCGTGTGTGTGAGCATGTAGGATGAGATTACCGGCAAAGGTCACGCTATTTGATAAGACGAGCCGTCCTTTGATGTTGAGGTTGTTGGGTTGTATAATACACCAAACTGACCTTAAGCGGGTGTGCGGAAATGTTTAAATATCAGGACGACTCTCAGAATATGCAGAACTAGTGGCCCATCCCAACTTCACCGGGGTGCAAATGTTTTTTGATGCCACTCCACACCAGATTTTTTGTTATAATTATTCAAATTGGGACACCCTGTCAATGTTTATACATTTAAACCATCCTCTTGAATTAATCTATCTAATAAATCAAAACGCAACAAAATTCGTTGCGAAGTTGTAAAGATCTAAGCATACATACGAAAAAACAGACGGCGACAGTTCAATATGAAGCGATTTTTTTAATACTGTATAGTGATATATTTATTACACACAATTTATCCTATTTTTCGTACTGGATATTCTATATGGATATTTGTGATAATGAATATATCGTTAATGCAGTTATTCATAGTTCCCATACGAAGCTAAGCTGGTATGGTGGGTAAACACAGTCGGTACAACCAGGCTCTAAAATATGCGAATAGAATAGCTTTGAAAAAATAAAAATAGTAAGAATATCAAAGAATTTAATAAGAACATTCAACATTATTCCTATGAAATAAAACATGCGTTCAGTACTCAATAAATCAGTTGAATCGGACGGTTTAAGTAAATAATAAATTGAATACAGCAATGGAATTTATTGAAGAATATACAAAATGACATTTAATAACACTTACATATTATATCTAATTGTATAACAGCACGTTGTCAGATTGTAACTTATTACTAAATGATAGTCCAAGCATTATCTTAATATATTGACTTTACGATTATGGCTGGGACGGATGGTACCTACCCCATAAAAATACAATTTTTAAAAGTTTAATAAGCACTTAAAAATAAGAGCCATTACTAATGTCTACATAAAACTAAATAAATTACAGAGCATAAAACAATTTCGTCGTCGACAAAAGTCTCGTCTTCTTGATTAATTTTTCTCATAACAATACTAACTTTAAAAAATATATTTCACAGAAAAATTGAATGCTATGTAAAGGATAAAAAGAGTATAGGCATGATTGCAGTAAAAAGACATACAGCTACTTAGATACCCTTAGCGCTCAAAAGACAAGTAAATATTTAATTTAATAAAGTGGTACTGACTTCTGTTCCTTTTCAAAAAATATACATGATATATATTTTTTGGATGTGGTAGGTGCCACGTTTTTGTTAGTCATAATTCAGCATGAATGGGAAGGCTCTTCTGGGGTGGTACCACTGTCTCACAGGAAATCGACGTAAAGCGAAAGCTGTTCTGTCACATTTTGTTCGATAAGTGAGAATTTCAAATGCCCAACTCCTCTTCCTATTATATTTCTTTCACGGTCTTTCCCCGATTTGATGGAGCAGATTCATGATCCAAGCATTGTGGACGATCAGTAATGATCACATACCATCAGGTGACCTCTTTAATCGTTTGCTATGCAATAAAAAACTTAAATTATTTTTAAATCGTTGACACAGAAATTAGTAGAGGCAGAAATTATCCACAAACTACATAAACAATTGATTAAAAAAATCACGAGTCACGATCATGAACCTAATATGCTTCCAACCCAATTCAACCAGAATCTATGATGTAGCTTGGTCAAACTGAAGCATAATGAACAAATAATTGATGGTGAAACTCAGGACCACTGGTATTATCGGCATTGCCACTGGCATGGAGCGCACCCAGTTTATCTCCACTGGGTTCTTCAACACCATTCGCTGCAAATCCTTCACACGTTTCAGCTCCGGACGATGTGGATCTGTAATTATATTAAGAAATTTTGTAAAGGCTAACTAAATTGGATCTATTCACTTCAAATACCGGATCATGCCTTTCAAGTGTGGACTGACAATGTTCCTTTTTAGTTTGGCGTTCAGTGTCAAGCACAAAACGACTGCGCCACCCAAGTCAAAATCGCCATTCATGAGAGTTTAGCAACTGGGACTCCATTTTCAGTCGTTTCTGACTCTAGTTAGGAAATAAGTTTTGTTTCTTACGCTCTAACTCAACGTGCAACCTGTAGAAGCTGGAAAATCTTGCTAGTTTTAATAGCCGTCCATAGCGTGTATCAAACAATCGATGGCTTTTATTGAGATGCCATTGATCGGTTTTCACCCGTTCATCTTGATATTGTCACTATGAACACCGCTTTCCTTTCGCTAATCGAAACACAATGCAGATAAACTATAATAATGTAATGTACTCACACACAGCCAAAGTATTATAAAGTCTTGCCAAATATACTCTTAAAACAGCAGCTTGGTTTGAAACTTTTTGGCCAGCAAAAACAACTAGCAATACAGCTCCGACATGATAAATAATTGTGAACGTCAGGCTGATTGATATCCAAATACTGTGACTGCTAAATGCTTCCTAAAAATATTAAAGACAAGTTATAAATTAAAAGTCATTTACAGGACTATTCATGTAGTTTGTAGTATAATCCCAATAGATACCCTGCCTGGCCAGCATTTGCGCTTACCAACAAGCAGAGGGTCACTATGTCTGTATCAGCCCATATACGTCCCACAGGGCACGGGCCTCCTGTACAATTGAGAGATCGATTGAGAGTGGTTAGGCCATGTAGTCCACCACGTTGGCCTAATGCGGGTTGGTACGGGTTGGTGGGTCACTATGATCAGTATGAAAAAAAGTCTTAAATTACTTACTTTTACCAACGGACTAATTATACGAAACGCAAGTACGGCGTAACGTGATACCGATATCACTATGGCGCCAAACATCTGAAAATAAAGTAAATATAATTTGCAGCATTTCATGGATTGTTGCACCATAATCGGCCAGTTTATTCTTAGTGAAAATGTGTAATCAATTACTAATATCAACAATATCATCTAGTTATTAATTAAAATGTTTCCATTATGACTTAAATTTGCTATTTTTAAATTATCATTTACCTGCATAGCAAAGCACTTTTTGAATTCTTTGCTGGTTTTTTCTAAGTGCCCGTAAATCAAAACCCATTCGTCTATCGTTTGCAAACTGATTTGATCAATATTTGTACCGTCAATAATTACTGTATCATTCAACCTTTTTTGTGTGTCTTCTAATAATGAATTGAAACTTTCGAATAGTTTTTGCAGAATCAGCACTAATACGAAGTATATCAGGTATTCAAAGAGATAGCGGACATCTATGAGAATTCTCGCAACAGTCAACAAAACATCGCCGAAAGTTAATTTGTAAATACCGCTAAAATAAATTCTGTCGCCAATAATATCTAACGTTGGTATAATAAAGAATATAAGCGAGCCAAAAACAGCGATAAAGTTCAGGTTATTGATATATTCTTTAATAATAACATCATTTTCGAAAGACCTACAAAGTTTTCCAATATTGTTCAAGAATTCAATGAAAGAGTTACATCGGTATATACCGTTAAAAATACAAAAAAAAGAATGAGTAACAAACAAACAGTTAAATACAACCATTATGGAAAATTTACTTAAATTAGAACCGAAATACTTGTAAAGGACGATTTGATTATGAATACAAATTGAAACGAAGCAACACATCTCTATAATAAAGCGCACGAGAACTATCCTCCGTGCTTTTTTACTGTACAATGTGTAATTTCGATATATACACAAAATGTTTTCAGCAATACACAGTGTTTTTATCGCTTTAATGTCACTCATTTTGAAACAATATGTGTTAATAGGACTGAAATGGTTAAATGACTACATATAACTTGTAATTTTATAAATAACGCGATTAATCAATATTTATCTACATCTCATATCAAAGACAGGATCGAAACTTGATGGATTATTTTCATCAATTAATTGAAGTAAATTTTATTGTGATTGCAATATCGCTTAATGATATTAAATGTCTACAAGCAAGTTCACGACAATCATCAATCAATGATTGAGTTGAGCTTATTCATTCGATTAATGTAATTTTCTTTGTTACCAAAACTTGCGTGTTGGTCTGTTGGAAAACAGACCATACGCGGCTGCCAATATGTTCACGGGTTGAAATCCCAGGGCACAAATGTGACATTTCGAAGTCATTATAATAGTCAATCATCACGCACTATAACGGCAAGGGAAACATCCTGACGAAACCTGCATAACATAGCAATTTGTAAAATTTCTATGGCATGTAAAGTCCACCAACCCGGAACAGGCCAGCGTGATGGACTATATAGCCCAACCCCTTTTAACCGCACTCTCGATTGTGGAAGAGTCTCGTGCCCTGCAGTAAGACGAATATGAATTGATACAATTACAATTACTAAGACTGAATTCTTGGGCAATTATGTTACATTGGAAAAGTGGGTTCCCGTTACCGATATCATCATCTGCTACAGTCCACTGCTCGACATAGGCCTATCCTAAGTTACGCCACAAAGCTCGGTTTGACGTTTACGTTACGTCCTGTCGCTGCCAGCGTGCTTGTGCGAGTCACTCCGCCGTCTGGTTACCGACATAGGTTAAACTCTTGCAGCCATTCTCCATAATCTATCTATCTTTAACTAGAGATTTCATTAGATATTTCGATGCATTTTATGTTTAATTTAACAAAGATAGAGGGGTATGGATATGGTGCATATGTTTATAGATAGATAGCTATATTAACCCCTTATTAAAGATAGATAGGATATAGAGAACGGCCGTTAGAGTATCTATAATATAGAGGAAGCGCTGGTACTTCAAAACCGTAGATAAAAATCATGGTGTGGAGGATAAATAGAAAGAAATACAAGAAGTTATAAGAATAACAAGAAAATAAGCATGTTAATTTTTTTGTTTTATTATTTTAACAATAGGAAATAAAAAGTGCTAAGGAGGATATTTTTATTATTTTTAACCAATCTGTAAATAATTAAGTTTTCTTTAAATAATATTACACAATAATTAGATATATTTATTTGGATACTGTTATAAATAAAATAATAAAATTACATTTATCTAAATTTGTCTTTCCAATGTGTCAAAAGCCACCTAGATAGGTCCCTCCCCAATATCCATCCTGTTATCAATGAAATGATAAAATTGCAGTTATCTACATTAAAGTGCAAATTAAAGTCATATCAACCAAATTACAAATCAGTACAAATCCAACCCGCACTAGTCCAGCGTGGTAAGGCCATATAGTCCATATGGCCTTACCACTCTCAATCCTATTGTCGACTGTAGAGTAACCCGTACCCTGCAGTGGGACGTATATGGGCTTGTACAGGCAAATACAAGGATGCACTACAAAATAAAGACTGATGATCTTTTACATGTGAGAGGCCACCTGGGTAGATTAATCCGCAGTCCCCATTTCTCCCACCAAACAGCAGTGTTAATGCACTATTGAGTTTTGGCTTGAATGACATTGTAGCCAGAGTAATAATATGGAGACTTTACAAGGAAATGTATTCTAATGCGAAGAACTGCTTTTTAATTAATGGTGTTGGTTATTTTTGTTACTGTCCGCGATCGATCGTCTCGTTTACCATCAAGCGAACGGCATTCTCGTCTCTCCATTCATTTCAACAAAATAAAGACAATTACGCCCTATAAAGTTACAAATACAGAATTTAAAGCAGTATAAGTAACGTAATAGAATAAAAATGAAGTAAAAGCACAGGGCCTTGTCCAGATGTGCTCGGATTACTTTCGTCAATAGTTGTTTTTAACAGGGAATATGCACGAAACTCCAAAATAAGTCAAAATATTTTTTTGTAGTCTTTATTGATACAGAAATATACCTTAAAGATATTTTTTTTAAATTTATCATCTCTAAATCGGTAAAATAAATACTTAAAAACAGACTTTTCAAAATTACCGCACAATTTTTACGAAACGCATGAATAGGAAAGTGACGACAATGGTCACTTTCTTATGAAGTTATAGCTTGTTGAGTGTATTGTTTTACGTTTGTTTATGTGTTATTTTGTGCTTTCTTCTCTTATACTATTAAATAAAATGGATTATTTCGTCACAAACCACAGTTCTGTAGCTATGAATGAAAGAAACTTAATGCATAAACTACGTCATTGATATCGGTTACGCTGACCTCACAGCGAGTTCGCACCAACATGGCGTTTAAATGGTTCGAAACTAATAGCAGTTTTTTTATTTTTTTGTACTTTTTAATTTATATTTTCGAAGACTTATATTTTTCCGATAATGTAATAACATACAAAATTTATTAAAAATATAAAAAAATGACATGCATATTTTCTATTGAAAGAAATAAAAATTCTAGTAATTCGATTAAATTAATTAAATTAATTAAATTTTCCGGTAGGCACGCACGGTGGGCGTGAAAACGTAACCCAAATCTAGTGAGATGTATAATTAAAATTACCACCGGACAAATGGCATATCACAATATATTTTCACGTATATTTCTTTCAATTTTAATAAATAAATGACCAGCAATTATTTCCTGTTACGTAATAACATTTTTATTTTTATTTTCTTCATTCAAAAATAAATATTCACATATAAGACTTTTCTTAATACAATTTCCAGATTTGTTCATTATTTTATTACAGAAATATTTTAAACATAAATTTGCAAGTTTTCATGGTGGGCGATGATGACTTATTATCATGTGAACCGCTTGCTCGTTTGTATACAAAATATATAAATATAGTATAAAAAACTGTTGAAACAAAAAGTAGTAATACAAGTATAGCTGAAACTATCCAACAACTAGGCTATGGCCGCCAATTCTTAACATTTTAACTAATTACATTACACATAGCATTTTTCTTATCTTCAAAAATTTACAGAACATGATCAAACTGCAGCATAACAATAATGTAACCAATGGCTAAGGAGAGGAAGGCGGGGAGTAACGGCATTCCCACAGGCATAGAACCAACCAGGTTTATCTCCACGGGGTTCATCAACACCATTCGCTGAAAATCCCTCACTCGCTTTAGTTCCGGACGCTCTGGAACTAAAATAGCCAATATTTACTTTTAACACTGATTGGTTGATCGCTAGGAGAATTAACTGTTCATTGAAAATTAAGCCATAGGAATTATAGTAAGGTATTTGGTAAATTAGTTTGGAATAGGAGTTGCGTTGATGATACCTAAGGAATATGAAATATTATGCAATGATGTTGTAAAGGTTTCGTGTCAATCAAACAGCACAGCTTAGACAATAGATGTGACAGTGACAAACTACTGAAACGCCACCCGACCCGACGCCACACTTGTTGAATCAAATGAAATCGTAGTACAAGTATTTTCTATGACCAGAACCACACTGCGAACGTGATGCTCCGTTGCGTGGCGTTGCCGGTCTAAGTCAACTATCTTGCACTATGACTGTATTGAAGCACAAAGTAACATTTTTTCTATTTAATAATATTCATGGTAGTAATACTGAGGTAATAGACGTTTAGACTTACAAAATATATTGTTTATCCTTCTATATGGGTCAATAATAAATTTATTTTCATTGTGTCTTTTTTATCTTCTATTGGCCTGTGGTGAAATTTGGAGCTACAAATAAAATGTAAAATATATATTTTTAACGCATTGTTTAAGATATATTTTTTACAATGTTTACAACAAGCATTTTATAGTCGTAACCTATTAGTATTAATAAAGTAAAACATGAAGATCGAAAAAATAATAGTGACAATGGGTTTAGTTATTGTGGGGTGGAAGATAATAATGATGAAAATACAGCTAAATCCGATTTCCCAAACGAACCAAATATTGAGAGCAATGAAGATTTTGCATCAAATATTCCAGCTGATAATATTAAAAAGCAAAAAATATTCAATCCAGAGAGGTTACTTTTTGATCAGAAACGAAATACATAAAACTTCACGAATGTGTCTAGGTACTCCATATAATCATCGAGCCCTATATTAGTCGTCGTAACCATAGACTAAGTTCGAAGTGAAAGAAAAGTATCATAGTGAATAGTATACCTTTAGGAGTGGAAAACTTATAATTTACTTCGGACGTTGAACGTTGTCACAATCGAAACTGGGTTTGGATAATAGCGTAACCCCTCTGATTGTAAACAAACTATTAGATTATACTTACATGCAGTCAATGTATTGTAAAGTCTAGCCAAAGACACTCTCAAAACAGCTGTTTCGTTCTGTACTCTTTGGCCAGCTACGATTGCCAATAATATAGCAACCGTGTGATAAATGATGGAGAATATCAGGTTTAACAGAATTAACTTCCCATGAACATTAATTAAATCACTGCCCTGAAACATTAAGTAAAGCATGAATGGCATTTTTTAAGAACCTGCTTCGATTATTGTTGATATTTTAAATACTATTAAAATATCATTGATAGTTGATATATAATAACTGCTATGAATTTTGCCTAATTGCAACTCGTGTATGATCACTGTATTGTAAACTTGACATGAAAAGAGCAACACTACAGTTTTTGCCCGTTTTCCTCTCGCGATAACAGCCTTTTGAACTGTATGGTAGTAAAAAAAAGTTTCTGAATCTAAATAATGTACGACATTTTATGGATTCATTAAAAACCCATGTGACCGTGCGTGACCATTTGGGTCACGCAATAGATTGACGCTAAACAAAACTGATCTAATAGTAAACAAAAATAAAGATCAAAGTATAATCAGTCTAACTTTCGTTAACTAGGGAAAGTAACTCAAAAGGCTTGGCGTAGTACTCACTGTAACCACTATATGCAAGATGCGGAACGTTAGTATAATGTAATGTGTCATAGATACCACGATGGCGACGATGATCTGAAAATAAAACAATTTAGATATATATCTTGCTATAATATGCTTATCATTTTTAATTTTACGGCTACTCTCTTTTATGTATCTATCTTTAACTATAAGTTAAAATTGCTATCCTTAACATATGTATATGGCTATAAAAACAAACAACACCGTAAATTACAAAGCAATGCTTGGCATTCCACTGCGCACGCCATCCTGAGACATAGATGTTAAGTCTCAATATGTCCAGTAGTTACTCTAGATACAATGACCTTTAAACCGAAAGACACATTGTGCATTTACACTGCTGTTTGGCAGAAGAAATAGACATTGTGGTGGTACACACACAAGCGACCTCTCACATATGTATAAGAGATCCATCCAGTAAATTACATTTTGGCGTTTAATTGCTTTGGAATTTAAAAGAAAACTATTGTGACTTCTAATAAGTAACATCGAATCAATTTGAATAACTAGTACTCGTATGACGTACGACATTGTGGTAAGGTCCACACCCTACCACAAAGTTCGAGTTAATAATAATAATAATAAAAATCTTTATTTACACGAAATATTGGCGTACAGACACAAAGTATAATAACATTAAATATGGCTTGAACAAAACAATAAGTCATTGTCAATGAACTACGGCGTCCAAATTAAGAGTTAACTTGTGTTATGATGAGCAACGGTGTCCTTGCTCATATCGAACGAATTATTGAACTGAATGGTTTCTGGCGGTGTGGTGGTATTCAGAGAAAGTTAACTTTGCGCAAGTTAGTATATCATTACTACAGGTAACATAGTTAAAAACGACCAATTTTTGAATATAATTAATATTAATATTAATTATATTATATTAGTTAAACTTACAACATATATTTCAGAATTTACCTGCGCACCAAAACACTTCTTAAATTCTTTACCGCACTTTACCAAGCTATTATATGTATATCACAGCCCATTCGTCTATCGTTTCCAAACTAATTTCATCAGTAATCATTCCATCAACCGTTATCTCAATCAATTTCTTTTGCGTCTCGCCTAGTAATGAGTTGAAGCATTTGATCATCTTGTGCAGAATCGTCATTAATATAAAACATGTGAACAACTCCATCAAATAAAGATACTCTGTATTTAATTTAAACAACTGCAGTGATATATTACCGAAAGAGAAACTAAATATAAAGTGGAAATAAATTCTGTCGGTGATAATTACCATCATTGAAAGAAAAAAACACTGTATAACCAAATATAACTTTTGCGTTCAATTTATCAAAATATTGGTTTTGGATAACACTCGTATCACTTTCGAATCTCAAACGAAGCTTAGAGACATTTTAAAGTAGTTCCACAAAAGTGATAGATCGCCAACTGCCGTTTAGAATACAAAAAATTGAGTATCCGATAAACAAGCTATTAAATATTAAGAGCAAGATATAATTGCTTAAATTTAAGCCGAAAAACTGAAATAAAATGCTGTCGTTATAAAAACTGATGAAAATTAAACAACTCGTTTCAATTATAATGCACAAGAGAATAACGTTTTTATCTTTTTTGCTGAATAGTGAATAATTTCTATACGCACATAAGATATTTTCGATAAAAATCAACGTTTTAATTGGTTTTATTTACATCTTTAAACACTATGTTGTTTTGTGCCAAAATATTGAAGAAATAACTACAAAGCAACGAAGTTGTTCTTCAATAAGAAAAGAAACGAAGTTAAGTGTACCTTATCTACATCAAATTAGAACTGACCGGAAATTTATTAATAGAAATATGTGTTTACTATTATAATTGAAACGTCCTTAATTCTTGTGAAATGTCCATCTTCATCAACTTCATAAAAAGCAAACGAATCAAATTAACCATCAACAACAACTATCAAATTCATTACTTTTACCATCTAATAAAACAGTAAATTTTCTCCTATATGCCATTTATTATTTACTGGTGGTAGGTCTCTTATATGTGAGAGATCATCTGGGTAGGTACCACCGCAATGTCTGTTTCTCCCGTGAAACAGCAGTGTAAATGCACTGTTGTATTTCGGATTGAAGGACATTGTAGCCAGAGTAACTACTGGACATATAGAGACTTGACATCTTATGTCTCGGGATGGCGAGCGCAGTGGAATTTTGCTACTGTTTGTGAGCGGTCTTGTCGCTTGCCATCGGGCGAACGGCTTGCTCGTCTCTCCATTCATTGAAATAATCAAAAAATATGCCACCCGTAACATAATAGAGCACACACAACATAATAGACACAGACCCTTTTGTAGGAACTAAATGAATAAACCGACTTGGTATTACACATATGTCACAATTTTTTACAGAAGAACTGAGTTGCGAGTCTTAGATTTTTTACAAATTTGTTTTTATGGAATCTCATTTATTTGTAGATTATCCACAATTATAAAGGAACATCGATCTAATGTAACATTGTAATCCTCTACATTTATATGGGATGACAAAGTTCTCATTAAAACAACTTTTTGGTGCAATTTATTGAATTACTGTTTGTCTTTAAAATTATTTTCTAATCTCACATGCAACTACAAAAAATTGTTAAGGAGTTCTGCTAAAGAGATAGATCGCAAAAACCCGCGAGAAACACAATAGAGTATGTGAAAACGAAGCAATCAAATATAGCAAAAAAGTAGTTGAAAATGTTAACGCCGTACAGCTCGCCAAGAAGCATGTTACTATTAACACATATTATATTTACCTGCGTACCAAAACACTTCTTAAATTCCTTACTGCTCTTCTGCAAATCTCCATAAATTACTGCCCATACTTCTATAGTTTCTATACTAAATTGGTCCGTAATAGTGCCATCGATCCTAATTTTCTCAATCAGTTTCTTTTGGGTCTCATTCATTGATGAATTGAAACAATTGAAGAGTTTAGATAAAATCGATAACAATATAAAACATACCAGGTCCTCAAACAGGTAGCGATAATCTATGCTAAACCTTAAGATATCCATCGGTATATCATACTTAGAAAATGAATATCCAGAAATTACATGAATTCTGTCCCAAATTATTTCAATAATTACAAAAATAAGAAACAATATAGAACTAAAATTAGCCACAAAGTTCAATTTCTTTACGTATTTTTTTAGTGAATCATTATTTTCAAAATGTCTTTCCAAAAAAAGAAAGCTGTCGTGGAGGTTTTTGAATGAGCCACAGTATCGCAGACCGTTGAAGATGCAAAGAAAAGTATAAAACAAAAACGAGCCACTAAATGCAATGAATAAGTAGCGGATAGAGGAGTTGAAGTCCAAAAATGCCGAAACAAGGACATGATGGACAATGGACATAAAGAAGTAGGTACACACTTCTATCCCAATACGCGAGAGTACGATCTTCCTCGCTTTTTTGTTATAAGACCAATAATTCCGATAAACGCCCAAGATATTTTCAATAAAATATAATGTTGAAAGCATTTTTTTTATAGTGCCTGTTTCACTCATTTTTAGAGTATATTAGGTCAGAAAAACAATTGTGAAATGCCTACGAAACACATTGAGGTTCTACTTTTGTAGGTAGTGAAATTAATGACATCTTATCTATATCCATCATCGGAACAAAAAACAAATATACTTGTCATAAAATAATTGAAGAAAATTTTATTATTTTACTAGTCATCGAATTCGGCTTTGCTTTGATGTGTTTTTATCTTTTTTTATTGCATTGAATGGCGAGATGAGCATGCCGTTCGCAATAGCCCATGACAGGTTTCCACCATTGTGACCGCTAACAGACCACATGCGGCTGCGAACGAATCATATAACTCAAATTAAACGTCATTTTTTTTGAGAAATTCTTAGTATATGGGTGGTTTTTGCCAGATAATTTAGATCACATGATCAAAAGGAATTGATGGGCTAATAATTCAACAAGTAATCGAGAAATTAATCGATAATAAAAAAAAAACGAGCGTTATAAGTGTTAAAGAGTGGCGAAGATCTAGCATTGATGGTAAAGGACCGGACAATGAGAATAGCTTTTTAGCTTAGATCACAAAGAATGAAGGAATAAGATTATAGAGACATAAATAATTAACTGAATCCTGACTCGTGCCGATCTTCATTTAATTTGAGACTGAACAGTCAACAATAATTGTAAATAGAGCGTGTTAGTTTAAAATTACCAACGTAAAGGACCTGGACAGTTTCTGCCTAGTTACTTTTTATCATGTACAAAAACAAGGCAATAATTGAATGAATATAAAAAATCAACTATTAATTTAAGAACATGTCATATTTCTGTAGAAGTTTAGGGAGTGAAATAAAGTTTAATAAGATTTTGCATTGATACCTACCCATTTCCGCCATTGTTGGCCCCGCATAAACGTTTCGTTCGCAGTAAAGCAAGTGCAGGAAAAAGATAATGACTTTGTCTAAAATATTCCTAAAAATTATCTATAAGTAGGTAATAAGTCATAATAATTAACAATACTAAATATATATATAGCAATGTTTGCCGTATATACTTACACATATATTCTTCCCATTTTTACACACTTTCATTGCAACAACTAAACGCTGCAGTAAAATACTTGACACTTGACAGTTGCTTGACAGGAACCATGCTTTGTTTATTTATCTTTTTTTGTTATTTGTTTACATTGTGGTACAATTAAAATACGTCTCGGTGTATATTTTGTGTAAATTATAAAATAATAGTTAATGTAAATTCCAAATTCGATGATAAAGCATTTTTGTAAACGTATTTTTATTCGATTCAATAAATTACAAAACCTAACCTACAAAACCTAACCTGAAAATAAGATATGTTTTTGTAAATATCTAAAAACCCTGAACTTCCTAGGCTTTGTAACTTTTCTGTATTAATCTTGGAACAAACCTTACCCCAACAATGCAAAACTAATTGATGTAGACGAGATTCGAAGTACTAGGCACAGCGCCATACAAAAACTGGCCATGTCCTTTATTTTATCGTATTTCACACGTAAATACTGATTAAGCTAATATTGCAAATTAATACTTTGAAGGCTAATTGGAATCAACGAGCCAAATACACACTGGCTAAATTTAAATTGCTAATTTTTGTACATAAAAAATATTATCTGCCTCGAATGCCTCAGTGGTAGTTGTTTCACGTTACGCTTACAATGTTGAGGTCTTGGGTTTGAATCCCTTGTCGGGAAAAATGATATTGGATTTATCTATTCATTATCAGCCTGATGTCAAGAATTTGTGCCTCATATGGCGATATGCTCGAACTACAGGGGCTTGCGCTCCTTGTAGGCAGAAATGCAGTGCTTTACTTGCCATTCACAGATATTTTATTATAACGTACGTACGTCTTAGATGACTTTAATCAACAGTAAATAAATAAATAAACAAAATATAATAACTTAAAAACGCCTAATATTTTATAAATAGCAACTATTTGCAAGCACACAAACATTATGATTGCTATACGACAAACAAGCGGCGCTGCAAAGTAAAATAATGTACCTAATCAACCAAGTAATGCCGCCGCGTCCCGCATGACATTTGTTTGCGTGTGTGTAGTAATTTTGGTGTCCGTGCACAGTCGCAAACGCACACACCGATGCATATCGAAACGCGCGACTCCTGCGGCAGGCTATGAGCGTTCGGCTGTTTTCGGGAGTAATCGGTAATGTTCGTTGCCTATAATCCTAGTAAAAATAGTAGACGGAAATGTAACGAATTGCGCAAAATGCACATTATGCATTTTTGTTCGGTAAGGTTTTATTTTTTTAAAACTTTAAATAGCACAATTTTTTTGTGTTTCGCGGGGGCCATTTTGCTTTTTTCATGTGATGAGCATTGTTTATTATTTTGTTTGTGTCAGTTTAATTATAGTTTTCTTAAAATATTTTGCATTTTAGCATTTGAAAGTGTGTACATTCAATAGTTTATTACTGAGTTTCTATAATAATTGTAGTGATTTGCTTTTACTAGTACGTTTGTTGATTTTTTAAAATGTTATTTGATTGTGAGGTTTGTGTTGAAAATGTGTGTTTATTAAAAATTGAAGCTGACTCGGTGAGTAGTTATAATATTTTAGTTTATTAATAACTAGTGGCCCGGCCCAGCTTCACCCGGGTACAAATAGATTTCTGTACAATAATTTTTTTTTTTTTTTTTTTTTTTTTTTTTTATTTTTTGCAGACCCAAGATCCATATTACACGCAAGTAAAACACACAAAATAAAATAATGCAGTAAAACAATTAAAACATATGTCAAACAGAAAATAATACTTATAAATATATATCACAGTCGGGTGGTTACCTCCACCCAGTGTCTGTATGTTGCAGTCAGCATCAGCCTTTCAGCCAGACTGGTAATAATTGTGTTCTTACACGCGTCAACTCTGGACATGAAACACGCAATGCGTTTTCTGTGTATGGCGTTAAACGTATCCACGCCAGCTTGTGCAAACATTTCAGAAGCGCTACAGTACCGTTTGAGGCCCATAAGATGCCTAAAGATGTTGTTATAGGCAACTCTTATACCGTCATACGACTTTTTTGTATAATTAGTCCAGAGTTGACACGTATAAAACGACTGGCAGAACGATTTAAAAAGTGTTATCTTCACATCAGATGATGATTTATAGAACTTCCTTGCAATCATGTTGCCCACAATACAAAGAGTTCTCCGCTGACGTTCTACATCTGCATCATCCTTTAAGTTAGATGTGACAATATGGCCAAGGTACTTGAAGCTCTCCACAACTTTCACTGGCTGTCCTCTAAGGCAAATTGCCGGCACGTGGTCTGGCCCTTTTCCCGATCTAAATATTACCATTTCAGTCTTTTTTGAGTTGTAAATTAAATCATGTTTCTCCGCGTAGTTCTCACAAATCTTTAAAAGCTTCCTCAGTCCTTTAATTGACGGACTGAGCAACACCATATCATCAGCGTAGCTCAGATTGTTGACAAACCTACCATCCAATCTGAGCCCCACTTCTGTGCTGCTCAGTTCGCCAAGTAAATCATTAACATACACATTAAATAGATCGGGAGAAGTAAGCCCACCCTGCCTAACACCACAGGAAAGTTGGAAACTGTCTGACAGTTCGGCTCCCCACCTGACGTTGTTGACTTGATTGCGATACCAAAATGCAAGCAAATCAACAACTTCGGGCGGAATGCTTCCATCGCCACGTAACTTATTCCATAACACATTGTGATTTAACGTATCAAAGGCACGACTCAGGTCAAGGAAACAAGCATATACGCTCGTTCCTTGTTGTTTGTAATATCTGACAATTAGCTTCAGAGAGAATATTGCCATATCTGTTGACACATTAGGACGGAAACCAAATTGTCCATTATCAATCTGTAAACGATTCATATGCAAATGGATAACTCGTTCAAGTACCTTGGCCATTATAGTAGCCAGGGATATTGGCCTATAGTTGGCCATGCTCGAGATATTACCCGTTTTATTCTTTGTAATAGGAACCACTAACGTACGAATAAGTTCCTTTGGTAAGTAACAGTACCTCATACATAGAGTAAAAAGTCGCGCCAACGCTATATATATATATGGACCCGCGTACAAAAGGTGTTCCACACTGAGGCCGTCGTGTCCTGGGGATTTCCCGCGTTTCATATTCTTTAGAACCATTTCTATATCTTCCGACGTTAATACAATTTGGCAATCTTCAGAGACACGAGCTTTGCAATAGTTATTATTAGTATTGTAATTATTCTGGTTATTATGGCTATTATTTACTACTTGAAAATGATTTTTAAATAAATTTGAAATATTTTTTTGATTTTTCTCCCCTTCTATACTAGAGGCAATACAACTTTTACCATCTATTTTTTTTGTTTCCTTCCAAAATTCTGTCAAATTGCGCCTACTGTGACACTTGGCTAGGATGTCCATTTTTATTTTTTCCTGATTGGATTGTACATATTTCAGCGCAGCTTTAAACTTCCTACGCGAGGCAGTCATATTGTCGTAGTAATATCCCGAACACGGCCGACCATAGCAGACCCACAATTTGAAACACTCTCTAGCTTTGTAGTGCAAATTTTTAACGTGAAAATTCCACCCTATTATTTTCCACTTTTTCCTATTAGATTTTACATTAGAGCTTTGTACTGATGCTAACTGCAACACAGTCACAATATCACAATAAAATGTTTCTATATATTTATGTTTACTCATTTCGTCACAAAATTCTGCGTCAAGTAAATAATTTAATTTATATTTATTACTTAAATCTAACAACTTTTCCTCACATATCTTTTTGTAAATTGTTATTTGTTCTAGATCCCTATTGCCCCATAAATATTCCATAGTATTTTTTTGATTTTGATGCGGAATTTTAGAAGATATACAGTTAAATTTAAAATTTATCATTAGAGGGAAATGATCAGACCAGTATGTACCGTATTTAACGCTTACTTCTGTAACAAGGCTAGACGCGGCTTCAGTCGTGACGCAGTGGTCGAGCCAGCGACATGCCCCATTAATATCGAATGTGTTCGAATCCAGTCTCTCTAAATCTAAGCAACGAAGAAATTGTTCGCTACAATACTCCGTAAGTTCTTTTCCAAATATCGTACCCGGATGCGCGTTAAAGTCACCCAAAATCAATACACTTTCAGTCTTACAACTTTCAATGATCGCACTAATCTGCCCTAGACAGTTAGTAAATTCCGGTAAGTTGTCCTCATCGTTAGTAGGCATGTATATACATATAACTAATAGGCTTCGATCTTCCTGTTCTAAACGCACTGCCGCTATACGATCACTGGTACAATGAACAATGTCCGCCTTAGTAAACATACTTGTGCGCCACATTAGTGCCACCCCACCATAGGGTCGCCCGCGCAGGACCCCCGCTGACGTGTCGATAGACGACTTGGCGTAGCTACTAAACTCCTCGTCAATTTCATTTGTGAAATTCAAAGCATATGGCATAAGCCAAGTTTCTTGAAGCGCAATAACGTCTGCGGTTTTACACAAATCAATTACATATTGAACTGATCTTTTAACGCCTTGGCAATTAAAAGAAACTAATTCCAATATATCTTTAGTTTGTGTTAACATGTAATTTTTTTTGATGTCACGGTCTCATTCTCACTTGATCGTTGTTGTTTGTATCTTCGAAATACCAAGCCCTCAGGCCAAAAGTCGTTTTGTAAAAACTTTGTCATTTTGGAAGCAGGAACAGTAATTTTAAACGAATTAAAGTTGGTTTCTCGGGTCTGATTTAACATAATAATGTCTATACAATCCTCTTTCATTTCCGTTATGTATTCTTTTATATCATTTGCTGTAATATGCTTCTTTGTGCGTGACAGGTATACATACGCAAATGTCTCTGCCGCCTGTAGTTTACTGTGAGTTTGTAACGTTCCCCGTGCATTTTTATATTTGTATGTATTCTTTTTCTTGGTCACCGTAGTAAAACCGTCGTTATCTGTTTGTAATTTAGTTGCATTTGCAATATCCCTATACGTTGGTATATAAGCCTCGTCATTTGTACCAATCAGCTGTTGTGACACCATCTGGTCCGATAAGCTACGCTTAGTCATCGCTGTCGGCGCAGGCGCGGGTGACGGCCGGTGCGGTGATGACGGAGGGGCTGGGGGGAGTCTCTCGCCTTGCATTCGTCGTTCATTCTTATCATAAATGCTAGTAGCATCGGTAGGAGGCTCAACAATACCCACATTTTTATTTGTCACACATTTGTTATAATTGTTTCGTTTATTCTTATCATCATGATAAGATCTACGAAGCAGATCGTCATATCGTTTGTTGCTGGTATTGTGAGCTTCTTGAAGAACTGAAATCATTTGCTTCACGTCATCAATGTCACTTTTTAGAACGCTAATGTCCGATGTGGAAGTATTATCCAGGTTCGTCACCACTTGTCTGTCCTTCAAACAGGCTACATCACTTTTTAATAAGGCAATTTCCTTCAAAAACGATGTGATATCAATGTAATCAAATGTTACACTTGGTAATTTGTTGAGATTCTTCGCCACAAAGGTTGGTAATGTATCAGGTTCAGATTCTTTTATAATCTTAATAATATCTTGAATGCTTTTCTGTTCTCCACCTTCTTTTCTTCTCATACACTTTTTGTTCGGTGCTAATAATTGATAAACAATTGAACGTGCAGTCTCAATTTCTTCTGTGGTATATGCACTTAGACATATCTGAATAATTCCTGTCTCTGGAAGCGTATCAACCTTATTGTTTATGAAAGCCAAAAGTTCGTTAATAATAACTTTACACTCACTACATTGCGATTTACACATTATCGTGTTATTACATGTCACTACGCCAGATGTAGGCGATCGTACCATAGGCATGTCGTGTGCGTAGCGCGTCACAGCGACGACTGATGTGACTGATAATATGTACGTATCATACATATAAACTTTCCTCTTGTATCACTCTATCTATTTAAAAAAAACCGCATCAAAATCCGTTGCGTAGTTTTAGATTTAAGCATACAAAGGGACATAGGGACAGAAAAAGCGACTTTGTTTTATACTATGTAGTGATTTACTTATTAGAATTTCTTCGGCCGCGACGATCTATCGCTGTTTTTTCTGCGTTCCGTAGAAGATATACATGAATAGTAGTACATCTAAGACTTGTTCTGTTGGCATGGTTTCCGACTTAGAGATCCGTCACGTGGCTGTGGCTATGCTAAACATCTATAAAAAAAAAGTTTTTGTGCCGAGTACTCCGCCGCATACCCAGTATCATAATCCTGTGCACGCCGCTGTCGAACTATATCACAACATGGGATGGAATACACAAGACGAGACGTCGGTGTCTTGTTAGCACGTCTGCTTTCTCCACCTTCTCTTCTTTTTTATGTATCATCATCATCATCGGCCCGTCCACCTTTACTGCTGGGCATAAGCCTCTTGTATGACACGCCACTGGGCTCGATCTTCTCGATCTCGATCAGCCCATCGTCCAAGATTTATGTATGCATGTATGTAAGATATTATGTAACATTTACCTGAGCACCGAAAAACTTCTTGAATTCTTTACTGCTCCTTTCCAATTTTTTGTATATCACAACCCATCTTTCTATCGTTGCCAAAATGATTTGATCAGTAAATGTTAAATTTATCGTAATTTTTTCGTGTAGCTTCTTTTAGGTATCGTTCAATAACAAATTGAAGCATTTGGACAGTTCATACAGGATTATCAGTTGTATAAAGTATATTAAATACTCTATTGTACAGCGATAATTAATGGTTATTTTCATTAAATGCATCAAGGCATCACTAATGGACAATTGAAAACGGTAATAAAAGAAAATCCTGCCGAAGGCAATATCGATTATTGCAAATATGAAAAACATTTTTGAGCCACAAATGGCTATGAAATTCAAGTTTTCAAAATGTTTTTTGCAAGTGGGATCATTTTCGAAATGTTTGTAGATTTTGCTAAAGTTGTTGTGAATTTTTTTAAAAGAGCTACTTTGCCAAACGCCGTTGAAAACTACGAGAAAGGAGTGGAATATACCTAGAACGCTAGAACGATTGAAATAGACATATAGAGGATGGTTGTGTTTAAGTTAATATAGTGATATGTCATAACGTTTTGGTTAATAGTAAACAAGAAGTAGAAAAACATTTCAATGGCGATACGCGAAAGCACGATCTTCAGCACTCTTTTATTATAACTTGAATAGTTTCGATAGATACACATGAGATTTTCGATAAAAATCAATGTTTTAATCGGTTTGATTTCACTCATTTTTAAAACAATATGTGACGGTACCGAAATATATGGCAAAATGAATACAAAACTCAATATAATTTTACTAACTGGAATTAATCGAACCTCATGGATTTGTATAAGTAATGCAATTAATCATCCCTTATCTACATCCATTTTGGGAGACGAGAAGAGAAACTAATGCACTATTGTCCAAACTTAATTGAAGTAGAATATTAATATGCTGTTTGATATGCCTTTTAATCATCTAAAAGGTATCAGATGGCTTGATATGATAAAACAGTTGTCATTATATTAAACTACTTTAATAGAGTATTGTTTCTGTGGCAATTAATTTAGAATAGTAACGCTAAATACATGTTAGGAGTCAGCAGCAAAATGTGAAACCGCAAAAAATCCTGTACGGACAATTTTGTGGGGGTCCATCTCTCTACAATTGAGAGGCTCACGTTAGTGCATTAGTCCTCCAGTTCGCCTTGATTACCTTTTTTTTTATAATGCAATCAATGGCGAGACGAGCAAGCCGTTCGCCTGATGGTAAGCGATGCGACCGCTCATAAACAGTAGCAAAATCAAACAAAACCTTGAATTACAAAGCAATGCTTGACATTCCACTGCGCTCGCCATCCCGATACATAACATGTTAAGCCTCAATATGTCCATTAGTTACTCTGGCTACAATGTGCTTCGATCCGAAACACAACAGTGCAACCTTTAGAAATCTTTGAAATTTTCTCATGACAATTTTTGTGCTGTGCAGGTTACCTACTCGATTTCTGACAATTAACTTCGAATTGTCAGAGATGTGTTTTGGTTTCCGACATTCTTACCAACTAAGGCAGTCAAAGCTAAATCCACTTTAAATATTATCAATTTAACATTAAGTTAATGTACACAACAAAAATATACTTCTAACTAATAGAACGAATAAGATTTTAAATTCTTTAAAATTCTCAAATCAAAACAAATATTTCATACATTAATACCGCCTAGTGCCGAGAAAAAAAAAGATTCTCCAAAACGTTTGTCCTAGATTGTCGAGCTAGTCTTGCGCTTATAAAACTTGACCTGAAATGGTGTCAATTGCCTCAAGGACTGTCACAGGTATCTCGGCCTTCGAGAAAAAACTAGAGACAGCTTATTGTGTCGGAAGAGCGCGTATTACACATCGAGGTTAGATGCACTAAATTTTTTTATGTGGATATGCCTGTCTGTATATTTATCGTACGAATATTTTGGTCACCTATTTCTAGTAGGGATATTATATTTAATATTTACATTATTATAAATAACAGATATTTAAGCTGTAATTAATAATAATATTTTTTTTATTTAACACATACAAAATACACTATATAACCTTATGAGCTATGTACATGACACTAGCATTCACATTACAATTTACAGCTTCATTCAATTTACATCATTTATATTGTGTGCTCTACTTTCACTATAAACAATAATAAACTCGTAACTAGGTTTCATTTTTAATTCTATTTAAAATCTGTTTTACTACTACTAGCAATTTCAAGTCAAAAATAAGAGGAAATTATCATATTTCTTATTAAAACGATTACGCACAGCCTATTTCTACGTCCAAAATCAACCACCAAAACATTACACTCGTGCAACCCGATATATTTAAAACCAAAACACGATTCTAAGCATCCCTTCATATATGAATAAAGTTTCGCCCAATCCGTGACCAGTAACAAAAAGAGAAAAAAAGTATGAATGATTTGCTACAATACGGAAGGAGCTCCATCTTATTTAAGATTCAGGAGTCATTTTATCCGCAACAAGACATCGCGCGTGCCCCGAATGAACATGGGACCTCGGAAACCTCTTTTTCTTGAAATGCATTACTACTTGGCATCCTTGAAGTATTCAGCAATTTATTTTGTTGGATAACAAAACTGATGTGCAACGTTGAGTATTTCGAGATCATTTATCTAGCGAAATTCAGTTCGGATTGTGATTTACTGATGAGCTTCTTTGCTAGATAGGAGATTTTAGTACAGATTGTAGCTGTCTCTGAGAGCATTTAGATATTTAATAATATATACAGGATGATATTATTATATGATATTTAACTTAAATCACATGGCTCTTATCACCCGAGGCAATTTAGCACAAAATTTGAAAAAAATCCAAGATCTTTTGCTAGGCAATCCTAATTTTACGTTTCACGATTTCGAGCCATCCTGTGTATATAAGACCATATTTACCGCTTGGCTGAACCTAAGTTAACTCACCTGTAACTCACCTGTGCCGTAAAAAATGGCCTACTGCCTATACAGGTTAACCAAACAACTTCAAAATTAAAATCGTGATTTTAGAATAAATTACCAACCACTTTTTTTCACACTTGGTACAATTTTACCTCGGGCGTTTAGAAACATGTGGTTTCAAATAACTACCTTAGGTCAATATCAGCCTAAACGTGAAGTTAAAAGACACCATCGTGGTTCTGAGATCGAGATAATCCGAATTGAAATTTGTCTTTAGAAGAACTACTTATACACAATATAATCTGACAGCGATACAGAGAATAATTCATTTATTTCAAAAATAATTCGCAATATATCAAGCTTGATTACTTTTACAATCAAGGATATCCTTTTTAGTTCTTTAATTCTTCTAGGAACCTATTAAATAACTTTCTCCATCCGAATAATGGAAATATAATCCTAAAAATACACAAAGAAATAACTTGCGGCCATACTTATTTATAAATTAATTATCATCCACCAAACGAACGAAGTCGCGAAGACAACTAGTTTGATGTAAGGGATTTTGGAGTTTCCCAATCCGTACAAGACCGATATTGTGGTAATCTACTACTCAACGAGGGATAAGACACAAGGAAATGGGGACGTAACAGGCACGAATAAGGAAATATGATACAAAAATGTGCGAGGAAATGACAGCTAATGCGTTGTATGGGTTTTTCTTCTGTACTTTATGTGAGAAATGATAAATGTATATTCCTTACATACACACATAAACAAACTTACGCCTTTTTCCAGAAGGGGTAGGCAGAGGTGCTGGTAGCAACCAGTTCATCCAGATAATGAACTGAAAAATCCATTATCATTATGTGTATAATCCTTGTATATTCTTCCTAAAGTGCGTGGTGTTGGTAACGGACCAGACGCGACTGTCAACATGTTTACGATGCTCGCAGTCAAATCCCCAAGACACGTCTGATATTTCGAAGTCATATGTATAGTGATAGTCGGCGAAGGAAACTATCTTTGGGCCAACCTGTACACCATAGCGATTTGTATCAAATTCTATGTTAGTTAAATCTGCCAACCTACACTAGGCTTTTTCCTCAATTGTAGAGGATGCCAATGCCCTTTCGTGGGACGTATAGATACATATAGATTCCTTCCATATCATAAATTGACATGCGAGAATATCATAACTCTGATCATATCATCTTATATATTAACTATGATATATTCGTTTGAAACATCTTAGACAACATCATCCACAACACTGGTGTTAGACCAGTTTATGACGATATTATAGATTGACTGAACTCATTCCATAGAAATTCTTCTAGTTCCTTCTACCTTCTATTGTTTTCCACCATTAAAATGGTTGGTATACAGACTCTCTCTCTCTCTCTTCCAAGTTATGAATCCCACATTGTTGATGGGTCAGATTTTCTCGTTCTTTTCTTCTCTATCGATTAATCAACAAAATAAAAGAATAGCATATGAATTTTAAGCTTCAATATTTAGAGCCTTAAAAATGTAACGTTAGAAAACTACGCAATATATTCATAGGATTAAAACTTTGACCACAATTTCCCTCCACATCGAGTAAACACATTAATCCCTGGCAGTAATTCGGAAGTCAGATGTAGTACTCAATAATAAAGCTAAATATCGAACATTGGGTAGGAGAAACCGGATTTGGTACAGGCGTTATTCTTGTTTTCATATACAACCCGGAGAACTGTTAGTTAAGTTTCAAAGCTTATTCCTATTAGATGTGAAATGGTGGAGCTCTTAGAGTTTAGAATTATTTAAAGTGAATATGGTACTGTGTTACTGTAAGGAGTACAATTTATAAGAGTTACAAAATAATAATACAATTTTAAATTTCTGCTATAATTGCTCAAATTACCTATTTTATTTTTCAAGGTCTCTGTTTTCAAAATGAGTTTTAATAATTAAAACAAATTTAATTATTATCGGTCAAATTAACATTTTTTGGTAATTTTCTATTCAAGATATTACAGTATCAGGATGTGGTTTCAAGAATAATAATTATAAATCAGCAATTTGGTGGTGATCCGAAATGTCAGAGGTGTGCCCTGGTATTTGAACCCGCGAGCGCCGCGAATATTTTGACAGCTTCGTCTGGTCCGTTTAACAGACCACCACGCACTTCATGTGAAGTAAATAGTATTTTGTGATCTAAATAGATATAAAATGAAAATTGAAAACCGTTCCGTTGGTCCTTGGTCTACTCTACATACAAAGACACAAAGACACACAGCCACGTTGACGATGCTACCAAAGCATTAGAATATTCGCAGTAAGGGCACACTCTACAATTAAATGATTAATGCAGCATTGTGTTAGAATGACAAATGTAGCGGTTTAGCATAAACCGACACATCGAAACTGCGCAATCGACAATGGACGCGCGAAAACCAACAGTTGTGAATAGATTTAATTGTCACTGTTTGATTAATCAATTTCGACAATTTTAAAGCACGTAATTGTGCGTTAAGTGATTGAAGAGAATTTAATTTTGACGCGCTGATGAGCCAAGCGCTGACGTGGAGCAATTAGTTTATGTTTATTGGTTTTAAAATTACATGTTAGCGAAAACGTTTTAAAGTAACTCGTAGAATGCTTCTACATTATTTTATTATGGTGTTGCGTATTCATAGCCAGATTAGTAAAAATGTACTGTTCCAAACCAGCGAGTAGTGTCACAGGAGGCTAATATGTAGATACATTGCTAATTGGTATACTTTCTATAAGTGAGGTAGGTAATCACCCAAAAATAAAACAATTTAATAAATAATAAGTAAATACACCCAACAGTCACATACATTGTTCCGACCCCAAACTAAGATTGAGTCTTCTGTCTTGGGTATCGGGAACTACAAGAGACTTTTCGGACTCACAAACACCCGAAACTCATACCTGTGGATCACACAAACATTTGCCTCGGTGCGGGGATCGAACTCGCGGCCTCTCGTTTCGTGTATCTAACCAACTGCATCACAGAGGCTGTCAAAACTATAATATTTTATTATTAAAACCACACAAATAATTTTAGATATTACAACCGCCAGTTACGTTTAATACAGGGTATATCAAGACTGCTACCAAAAACCAAGCCGGGTAGTTTTAGTGACACAAAGCAAATAAAAATTTCACAACATCACTCGACAATTTTTTTGGTGATGTTTTAAATATTATCCTGTTAGGGTGGTAAATCCGTAGTTATTACTAAAATAAAAATTTGTGTCGGTGTGGTCAATCGTATTCTCGATTGTAGAGAAGGCCCGTGCCCTGCAGCGGGACGTATATGGGCTAAAACAGATACAGATACAGTGGGGATAGAACCCGTGGCATCACGTTTCACACACGGCGACTAACCAACTGCGCCACGGAGGCTGTCGATATTGTAACACTTCTTCCTTAATCAATTGTCACTTTATGAACATTTAAATAATGGTTCATAAAAACCACCATTCAGTTTTAGAAAGAAACCATATGAACAACGCCAGGACTTTTCTTTCTATGGCCATTAATAGAAATCTTATTGGTACAAAAGATTTATCTAAAATTATCAACGTATACCCCTCAAAATGTGACTCTTCTACAACGGTATCTCCATTATAGCCCATAGCTTACCTCACTGATCTGTGTGTATTGGTAGGCTTAACATAGGTTTGAAATAATCATACAGAACACTGAAGCACCCAGTTAGCCTGAATATATTTCCTTCACCTTCAAAATGAGCAATAATTAAGGTCGTATTTCTGAAAATATATATGCCACCTGCAACCTCTATCCCATCGGTAACGCCGACTTCGAAGCATAACACCGTTTAATTTTGTGATCAACATTATCCAACAGAAATCTATTTGGGCATCGGACAATTTATGCTAATGATAACCGCTTGGTACATGCGTTCGCGTCTAATATCGATTAGCGAACGACACGCCTATGCCAGCTTCGTAATCCCATAATACCTTAATTTGACATGTTCCTCGAAGGTACATATCGGGAACTACGAAGGTCGGTGAATTAAGGACTTTGTGTTTTGGAAATGAAAGAAACTTTCGGCTTTTGTAATTTGCCGTGTTGTTGAGGAAATTGCGAGAATAAATATTAGTGATTACAGACGGAAGAGGGATGAATTTATTGTTATTGTCTGTTAGATATTGGTATTGAATAATTTTATAAAAATCAATAGACGATCTGTACGAGGGCTAAGGTGCACAAAGGATTAACAAGTTAAAATAGATTTTTTGCAAAAAAAAATAGTTACTTTGTGTCTGAAGTCACTAAAACTACCACCCGCATTCGTTTTCGGTACCAGTCTTGATATACCCTGTATAAAAATATTGCCATCCGTGAACATCCGAAACGCTTGGATCATAGACTGTTGCCGGCCCATCAAATCAAGAGTAGAGCGAGAAGGAAAAAGGATGGATAGAGTCTACCCATTCATGCTGAATCATGACTGACAACCGCATATATCTACCACTTTTAAATACATTGTATTTACATTTAGTAAACATTTACCTTCGGTAGCATTCGTACATACTGAACCTATGCAGTCAAACTATTGCTTGCACAAGCGATCTTAATAGGTAGACGCTTAGTTGTACCATACGAAAGGTCTTAAGCAGTGATGACCACTTACCTTGAAGAGGGTTGGTAGCCCATCTGTCTAAAAGCAATAAATAAAATTAACCTCGCTGGGTGAGTGTAACATAATCTTTATGCATGACACAGAAAGATTTAACGACCGGCCCTTGTCAGACATAAACCCAGATCTGTTGAATTAAGTATGTTATGAGTAAAAATGGATGAAATCCGTGTTTCAGTAAAATTTGGATAAAAGCAATAAAAAAGGCTATTGGCAACAAGAGAAGTTCTTGCTATTGATAATTATCAATTTAATTATACATATATTATGTTCTGTAATGGTCCATCATACGTTTGGCTGTCTGGAAGAGATCGCTAACAGCGATAAGACCGCCAGTTCTAACGCTATATCAAAAATGTAAGCTTTATCACTTACAAGTATGTATTATGTGATTAACAAAAAAGTGTTATGTAACTTGAAATAAAACAATTATTTACGGATGCTATCACGGTCCCGTGACCGCGAAAGCTGAAAAATTAAACTGAATCCATGATAAAATCCATTAATAATAGTTTTATTTTAATGTGTAACATTTAATTAAACATCAAAGCTACCACTGTGTTATTTATTTTTTTATTTTATTTTATTTATTTATTTAGATACACCATCGACAGTTCACATAATTATACAATAAAATATGGTTGACTAAATACATTAGGCCCTGCGTACTATCATTAAAGGTGAATACAACATTCTTGAAAGTATTGTTGAAACAGATTATTTTAATAGTTTAGCATGCAGTATTAATTTTTAAAATATAATTTTCCATTTTTTGCCGTATAAATTTACCCATCATCTAATGATATTTTTTTACTTTACAACGCATACATTTTTTTCTAATATTTTTACTAGACTAATTAGGTTTGTCATCTCCAATTAGCTGTCAACATTAATTAATGGCTAATTATCGCGTACTTTGCCCATTTTTAGTGAATCTACGATATGCAAGATGATTTTACAGCCATGTTGCAGAATTATTTGCCTCACGTGGGTACTAACCAATGTTGAAGGGCGTAATGTTAATTGTTAAAAAGCGAGGATTAATGCAGCCATTACAAGTTGGTACTTAGAAACGTGCATGAGAATTGTATTATTACTAAAAAAAATAAGTGTGTGGCTTGTTGGTTACGGACCAGACGCAAAAGCCAACATTTTCATAGTGGTCGCGAGTTTAAATTCCAGCCCCCAGGGCACAACTCTGACTTTTCCGAGTCGTGTGTGTTTTGATAGTCAAACACGCACTACAACGGTTAAGGAAAACATCGTGAAAATACCTGCATACCGTAGGGATTTGTAAGAAATTCTATGATATGTTAAGTCCGCTTCCGCACTAGGCTAGCATGGTGGACTATTTAGCCCACTCTCAATCGTACTCTCGATCGTAGAGGAGGCCCATGCCCTGCTGTGGCATGTATATGGGCTGATATAGTACAGTACTAACGATTTTAGCACACTACGTAACATAATAATTATATTCTCGAATATATATTATTATAGAACGTAACACCGGCCAAACCCACCTTTACAATATTCATAAATCATGTTATCAATCGCCTTATAATACAAACAAAAAAAGTATCAGCTACAACTTATGTCTTTTTCTCCCGCCAAACAGTGTAAATGCACTGTTATTTTTCGGTTTAAAGTGTCTAGATCACCAATTAAACTGCTTTGTATTCACTGTATATAATTTAATATCACATTAATTGCTCGCGGTACAATATCAGTGTTCGACAGCTGATAGACCGAGTCACAGTCCGAGTGATGTAGTTTTTATTTGCAACTACTGGCGCTCGATGACCGGTCCGAACGAAAGAGTGTACACTAGGCAAAACAAGTTTGATTTTACGGAGTGACATTAAATATTATATTTTTATTGTAATATTTTTTAATATAATTTTTTGTTACTAATTATTAATAAATTATGTACGCCTACAAAAGAATATCGTAGCAGAGTAACTACTGGACATATTGAGACTTAAAATCTTATGTCTCAGAATGGCGAGCGCAGTGGTATGCTAAGCATTGCTTTGTATTTCAAGGCTTTATTTGGTTTTGCTTCTGTACATGAGCAGTCGTATAGCTTCCGATCAGGCGAACTACATGCTCGTCTCGCCATTCGCCACAATAATAAAACACTTACAAGTAAACTAAATCGCTCAGAACTCGAACAAAATTCTTCGACCCTTGTCCCCCACAATCTTGCATTACCATAAATTATTCGTAGGCTGCAATTCATTCCGACCAAAATCCTTTGATATAGTGCTCGAAATGTTAAAGAAAAATCGCCATTTTTCATTTAGACCCCGGATTTAGACCTTGGACGGTGAATGTACTGGATTTTGGAGTAATACAGGCAGTTTTGTTATGCCGGGAATGGAAAGGCTAGATTGAGTGCTACATTTTTTAACGAAGCTATCTATCATCATAATACGTTTGTAAATATGACACAAGATTTTGCTTGCTGCTCCGCCCATGTCTTAAAATGACTCTGCTTTTTCTAAATAACTTTTTTTTTTATTTAGACGAATGGCGAGACGAGCCTGCCGTTCGCCTGATGGTAAGCGATACGACCGCTCATGAACAGTACTAAAACCAAACATTCTGAGACATACGATTTTAAGTCTCAATATGTCTAGTAGATACTCTGGCTAAAATTTCTTTCAATCCGAAACACAACAGTGCATTTACACTGCTGTTTGGCGATAGAAATAGACATCACACATATTCTACATTTTTGAAACACATTTACTACATTTATTACATTTTTGAAAAAATATCACAAGTCCTTATTTCTGTAATTTAGTCATAAAGCTGCTATTTATTTATAATAATAGGCCATATTATAGTTAGGTTAGTCATAAAGCATAATAATCTAACCGTTAATTTTCGGATTCATAAAGTAACTAAGGATGGCACAGAAAAGATTCAAAACCACGTTCGTTGTGGTTTCAAATTCGAAATTCCAAAACATGCACATCAAATTACCATTAACCAGCCCACCCTCCACCCACTTCAGTAATATACCACACAAACGTACTTTTTTAATTACATCCGCCTCTCAAAGGACTCAATATGGCAAACGGACAATGCTCAATTTTTATATTATTTTTTAGAGCCAATCCTTTGTGGACGCTCGGAGGTATATGAAGAATATTGCCAAGTCGCCAGCTCATTCTAGAACATTCGCCGCCGTATTTCGCTGTTTTATTGCGCATTGCCATGGAGATAATATCCGGACGGCCAGAGCAGACAGTTAAGCCTCTTACAAATATGTTAGAACGTTCATAGACACGCCACTACTGACGACATTTATCGTGCACCCGAATTGTGTACTGAACTTTAATCTTGTTGGGTTGGAACTTCATTTTGATAACACGTTAAATTGAGAGAATTAATGTAATGCATTTAATGGTGAATGCGGATGAATTTAGATAGAGTATTCACCAGCGAATAAGCCAATCTCGAGGCTATTGATACAATGAAGCTAATATACTCTTAATTGTTTTTTTTATATTGAAATAAAAAAAAGAAAGAAATATTTGGTTGTCACAAGAAATTCAAATTCAAAACATTTTATTGTGGACATAGGTACAGATGGTGTTACATAAGCTTATAGTATGAGCAGCTATGACCCGCCTAATTGGCGTACAATAATTTAAGATATAATTACTAGGGATAAATCATAACTTAATAATTAAAATGCAAAGCATATGCAATGATTTACAGTTTTAAGTAATTATTACTAATATAACAGTGCTTGTCGATAAAACGGCTCCTACTCAGCAATTGCCCTTAATGAGACTAACGCTGGTCTTCCACAAGGGTAAAAAACGTCACAAGAGCCAAAAACAAAAAAAAATCACTAATAGTATACTTTATCTGCTCAGATGTAAGTAGATGAAATCTAAATATCATGCGTGCCTCTAACGAGTGTAGGTATACAGAAATAAGACTCGCAGGTATTTGAGCGCTATTAAAGATTATTGGAACATCCTAGTAGTCTTGATATCACATGGCTAATAAAACCTGACAACTTAAGACTCCTGTATTTTGATATAACTATACCCCAGCTCGGTTACTATAAGCTAACAGCAAGTAATAATACGAGAGACTGTCCCGCCTTCACACCCGCCACTGCAACTCCTGTAAGCCAGGATCAACACCGGCATGCATTTTAATGTCACCGAGCATTGAAGCTCGAATCTCTGTGAATTTCTAACTTGTCTAACACGGGCACTAGTTTAATTTAAACACAGCACATTTCGGCAGTCTTTCCACTAATGTATACTGGATATATCAAGACTGATACCGAAAACGAAGCCGGGTGGTAGTTTTAGTGAGTACAAACACAATGCAACTAAAATTTTTGCAAAAAAACGCGACAATTTTTTTTATGATTTTTTAAATATCGTAATTTTTGGGTTGTCAATCCATAGCTATTGCAAAAATAATAATTTATACCTTAGAGTCCTTATAAATAAAAGGATATACACTATTATTTTAGGAAAAAAAATGAATTTACCATCCAAATACGACCATAGGAAGAAAATATAAAAAAAAATCGTCGCTTTTTTTTCAATATTTTCTGTTGCAATATGTCTGAAGTCACTAAAACTACCACCCGGCTTCGTTTTCGGTAGCAGTCTTGAGATACCCGGTATACTGTAGTATTGGTTGATACACAGGCGGATAAAATAACCAGGGAAAAATCAACAAAAATAAATAACACCCTATGTAAGAAACCTGTATCTTTCTTAATAAAAATTGCCTCTTAGAGGCCTGTGAGCATGCAGATACCATAAAGCTATTTACCTCAACAGCCCTTAATGGGTAGACAAATTCGATGATATCTCGTAACGGCGTGAGGGAAACGGGAGGGCGACGTGAGGAGGGCCGACATAGGCAATTCCCGAAGCTGTTAGCACCTCGATAATACTGACCTCGACGTGTAAGTGTACACTTTAACCCCTTTAGCAGTCAATTTTAAAGAATGGGTTCATTTTTCGTGAGAAAATGAGGTGTTTTCGGTTTATAGCGTATGCAAGCTATAAAGTGATTTATTATTTTTGTTTAAGTGGTAAATGACATGTATTTGAATTTTTTATTGTAATTATGAAACAGAAAATAAGTCACAATGTGACATTATATCAAACCATCAACCATGTTTAATAATCCACTATGGTATGCAGTTTCGATCGTGGGTTCGATCCTCGCACCGAGACAAATCTCCAAGCAAACCCACCGAGACAAATCTCGATACTCATTGATATAAAACTATTATTTACGGATTTTATCGCGAATTTAGTTTAATTTTTTACATTTTTAACTTCCCGACGTTTCGATTACTTTACTGCTTTCGTTTCGATTACTTTACAGCTTTCGTGGTCACGGGGCGGACTGTGACCACTGACTGTGGCGGAGTCCGCCCCGTGTAAATAATAGTTTTATTTCAATGTGTAACATTCTCGATACTCATGACAAAACACTTAATTGATCTTAATGTGGGGCAGGACTATCTATGTGACTGGTGGGTGTATTTATTTTATTTATTATTTCGTTACTAACTATAAACTACCCTAAGAATTTCTAGAGTATTTATTAGACGTTTATTATATGGGGACCCGTTAATATTTTTGTTTACGATGGCTGAAAAAACGATTTCCTACGCAGAAGCAAGCAAATGCATCCCAGCAGCTTCACGTAGTTATGCTGATACTCTGAAATCTCCCCAAACTCCCCTCTCCTATCGCAAAACAGTTTTCAGACAACCCAAATCCCATATTCCTCTTTCCCCATCCTATGATAAAGTCACACACCGGTCTATTACTAACCCACCCCCACCGTCACAGCATAATGGCTGTGCTATAAATACTGCTCACTCTAATACTAACACTGTTGATACCATAATCCAACTTTTAACATCTCTTTTAACCTTGAATTCCTTTCAAAATCCTTCACCCTCGACTTCACATCAACCGTCCAACGTTGCCCAACAATTAATTAATACATTAATCAATTTTAAAAATGGCTACGCCAATAGTATTCCTTCAGTGGAATGTGAGGAGCGTGTCTCATAAGAAGCACGACCTCACCTTCCTTATTAATAAATACAAACCTTTAACTTGCGCCTTGGCTGAGACTTGGTTACTTCCAAATCTCAGCTTCCGTATACCACACTACAACATTTTTAGATGCGACAGGCCTGATGGCTATGGAGGTTCTGCATTGTTAGTTAATAATCAAATCCCTTTCGTTACGTCCCCCATCAACCCCTTGATAGGAGACATAAACATTGTCGCTGGCAGAGTGGAGGGTATAAGTGTAATGTCTATTTATATCTCCCATCCTGATTCAGCTTTTCTCCCTATTATCAGGGATACACTTCAACATGCAGATCGACCACTACTAGTCATGGGTGATTTTAACTGCCATCATTACAGATGGGGTTCTGATCGCTGCGATTCTTTCGGATCAGGCTTAGTTGATATTTTGGATGAACTCGGTCTCTGCGTGCTCAACAATGGTTGTTCCACTCGCCGTATCTTACCGGGACAGCAAAAAAGTTGTGTCGATATCTCCTTTTGTTCACCTGATATCGCAGCATCTGCATGCTGGCAGTGTACAGACTTGTCGCATGGGAGTGATCATTATCCAATTATTATTACCTTAACCCAAAGAACCTATTTGGCAAAATCCCTTCCCCCCCTTCTAAAATATAACCTATCAGATCCAGATTGGTCAAAATTTGCACGATTACTAGACGAAAAAATTGTATCCTTACCTATAATTAATGATCCAAATTTAACTGATATTAACCCCTCCCATGTGAACTTCTGTTACGAGCAATTAGTGGAAGCCCTAACATCCTGTGCAGATTCTTGCTTCCTATTAGAAACAGCAGCAGACAAAAAATACCATCCCCACCGTGGTGGGACAGTGAATGCACCATGGCTATCAGGGAAAGAAAATCGGCAGAGAAGAGATACAATCAGGACATGAGCGCACAGAATTTATTAAGTTACAAACAAATATTCGCAAAGACTCAACGAATCCTGAGACGGAAGAAACGCGTGGGGTGGACTAACTTTTGTAGTTCTTTGTCGCCTTCAACTCCATGCACTGTAGTTTGGAAATCTATTAATAGATTCCGGTCTGGATGTTCTCCAACGGTCTCCTCTCCTATCTCCCGTGATGTTGCTGAACTCTTCTTCGGAAAGATTGCTCCTCCATATGTACCGTCGCTATCAGAAACATACATCGGCCCGATTGTCACATCAGATGATCCACATGATGTCCCATTCACTGCAGAAGAACTAGACTTGGTTCTTGGCAGTGTACGAGATTCCGCTCCGGGTATTGATGGCTTACCTTATTCTTTTTTAGTCCACTCTGGTAAAAATACAAAAAAGTACTTTCTGGACCTTATAAATTTGTGCTTTGTAAATGGGCTAGTACCGAATCCCTGGAAGACGCAAATAATAATCCCAGTTTTAAAACCCGGAAAACATGCAGATGACCCGAATAATTTTAGGCCCATCGCTCTATCATCTACAATGGCAAAAACTTTCGAACACCTAATAAAAAACCGGTTAGAGTGGATAACAGAGTCGAGAAATATTCTCCCTAACTCCCAATTTGGTTTCCGGAAGGGACTTGGTACGGCGGATAGCATTGGAACCCTGGTGACGGATATTCGATTAGCCCTGTCCAAAAATAAATCAGTTGTGGCTTCATTCTTAGACATATCTTCTGCATATGATAACGTCCTCCTTCCTCTTCTCAGGCAGAAAATGCAAGAGCTGAGATTCCCGGCAAGGTTGATTCAGTGCATATGCTCAATGCTTATGTCGAGATCCCTGACCATAAGATCCCAAGGTGTAGAGTTTGAACAAAGGCTGACGTGGAAAGGGTTGCCTCAAGGTTCAGTACTCAGCCCAATACTTTACAACCTTTACACAGCTGATATCGACACATGCTTAAACTACAACTGCCATATTTTGCAATATGCTGACGATTTGGCTTTGTATGTATCCAGTTCCTCAATTTATGATGCAGGCACATCCCTTTCTCTCTCCTTAAACTCTCTGAATCATTGGCTATTGAGACATGGATTGAGCCTGTCAGCACCAAAAAGCTTCGTAGTGGTATTTACCCGTAAAAAACAACTTCCTTCATTCGAAATTAACATTGAAGGTCACAATATCCCAATTGTACCCAAAGTTAAATTTTTAGGCGTTTATTTAGACTCGAAATTAACTGGAGTAAACCATATTAATTATTTGATCAAAAAATGCGAACGGGTAGTCCCTATGTTAAAGGTCTTAGCTGGCGTCTGGTGGGGCGCACATCCCTTCACAATGAAGCTGGTATACAACGCTTTGGTGCGAAGCATTATGGACTATGGCATGTTTCTAATATCCCCATGCAACAAACTAGCTCTATCAGGACTAGACAAGGTTCAGGCTAAATGTCTTCGGATCATTTCTGGCTGTATGAGGTCCTCACCGCTGAATGCAATGCAAGTTGAATTTTCCGAACCTCCCTTACCTGTACGGAGACAATATCTTGCCAATCGGTTCTGGAGCAAAATTTGCGGCAAAAATAACCACCCCCTGTTTAGAAAAATCGACAAATTAGACATCGCTTGCAACAGGTCTACTTACTGGACCCATAAAGAAGTACCGCTACTTGTTCAGGCCTATCGTTCTTTTAAAAATTTTGAAACTCCTGTGTGTACATCTCATAGACTTCCAATCTTCAACACAGAATTTGAAATTTTATGTTTCAGACCAAATATTCTTTTTGACATTGGAGTCTTCAAAGACTCCGTTTCAGCTGACAGAACTTTTAATGCTTGTGTTGGCGAGCATTGGTCCAATTTTCATAAATTTTACACTGATGCATCAAAATTTTGCCAAACTGAATATACTGGTGTTGCAGTATATTACCAAAATTCTAAGATCATATTGCAATTTAAATGCCCTAGAGAATCCTCGGTATTTACTGGTGAATGCATTGGCATCCTAGAAGCTTGTCTTTACATCCAAACCCATAACATTACAAAGGGTATTGTATTCACAGACTCACTGAGCTCTCTTAAAGCCCTAATACAAAATCCCTTTAAAAGTAAATTACACAGTTCCTTACTCCTCCAAATAAAAAAATGTCTATTTTGTTGTGCAAAAATGGGTAAAATTGTTCAATTGGCATGGATCCCAAGTCACTGTGATATACTTGGGAATGAGTATGCCGATAGATTGGCGAAAAACGCAACTTTCTCTGAATCGGCTGATCTAAAACATTTTATACTCCATCCCTACGATCTACTGAGCCTTTCCCGGAGGACTCTGATGATTTCGTGGCAGAACCAGTGGAATAATTCATCTAAAAGAGTAGGCAAACATTATTACGCCATACAGCCAGTGATACCGCCGAAACCCTGGTTCTATAAATATAAAAAACTTTCAAAGCTGGTTATATCGACAATCTGTCGAATTCGTATTGGTCACTGTTCATCTCCTGTGTTCCTGAACAAAATTCGGGTTCGGGATTCGTCTTTATGTGAATGTGGCTTAGATGAAGGTTCTCTGGAACACATATTCTTCAATTGCCCCAGGAACAATTCGGCACTAGATTTTTACAAAGATATAATTTCTCTTAATATTCCCGTCCCCATTAATTTTCCTTCTTTGTTAACACACTTCTCTAATGAACTCCTCGAAACAATGCTGAAATTCATACGGACTAATGCCATCAGACTGTGAACCTGAAACGTCAGAAATGTTTAGGGTGGAATACAAAATATTTTATTAAATAGTTTTAATTATTTTACAATTTATTTTATACAATTGTTTTAATTATTTATATTTTTCATTACCTTATATTAACTTTATTTTTTACTCATATTCATTTTGCCTTATTTGCGTGTCCTTTTGTATCAATGTACTAACCACGTTGCCGTTATTTAATACATTTAGTTTAATGTCGATTTATTACTTGCAATCAATTGATAATCAAATGAAATAAACCAATCTTTACTTCGTACTTGCAGCCTACCAAAACACACGGGTACTCATAGCACATTTGACATTGGCAGAATTGTCGACATCGGCACTGTTTGCCATAAACAAAAAACTGAACTGAATATTTTTGTTGTTTATTTTAGCCGCAACGTAAATACATAATGTATGAAAATTACAATTTTCTAGCTATCACGGTTTATGAGATACAGCTTGGTGACAGACAGACAGGTATGAAACCTTAAAATCTAAATAATGCATGTATTATCTGGCGAAAGATCCATTAACGATCGACATATCATACATGCTCAATCTGAAATACATATTTACCATCGTATAAAGGTATTCTATCACATAGCATACAATATTCTATAGCAATAACACAATCCTATATTTACTGAATATACTAAATTTATAACTACATCACAGACAATAGATGTCTTAATATATTTTTTTTACAAAACACCGAGGAATCTGTTATTAATTCATAAAACTATATCCACTTCAAACAACAAAGACATTCAAATTCCACAATGATATTCTTAATTAAAAGAATCTTTCAAGTGTAAACTGTAAATTAATACACAATTTTAATATAATGTTTTCTTTCACGAGATGCCAAGAGGGAATTAAGAACAAATTTCTTTAAAGGTACATCCTTACAAAGCTTTGTTGGATTTTTAAACAATATACGAGTACTAATTAAAATACAGCTGTCATACAAGATGGTTGGAAATCCACCATAAAGATAATCTCAAATCTATTAACGTGTGGTGAAATTTGTAACTAGAAAAAATGGTATTAAAATCGATTCTAAGCATTGCTTAAAAATAAAAAAAAATACACCCAACAGCCACATACATAGTCCTCAACCCACACTAAGATCGAGTCTTGTATCGTGGGTATCAGGAAACGAGAGACTTCCCTCACAAACACCCAGACCAGAAAGAAATATTTTAGGGCCTAACAAACATTTCTCTCTGTGCGGGATCGAATCCGGGGCCTCTCATTTAGCATGCAGGGTCCAACCGACTGCGCCACGGAGACTGCCATTTTCATAACATAAATAACAAGCATTTATAGAATTAATCGAATAGTATTTACAAGCCCAATGTCATAAAATGTGAAGAGAGATAAACTATTCTTAATATTAACAGCGTTTTCGGCGACCGAAGATCGTAAACGACTTACAATAACACAAATAAATGTTTCGCGTTACATATTCAATATACTCTCCGTTTCGAGTAGATCAGTACAAAGCCCACTACAAACTAAACTCGCCGACTCGCCAGCCATTATAAGAACTTTTTATTGACCATATTTATGGGATATTTGGTCTCTCCACTTATGTTGGAATACTTTGTCGGCGCCATGTCAGCGAGCATACATTTTTTTAATGCAATGAAAGGCGAGACGAGCATGCCGTCCGCCTAATGGTAGACGATACGACCGCCCATGAACAGCGGCAAAACCAAACAACACGTTGAATTACAAAGCAATGGCATCCCACTACGCTCTCCATCCTAAGAAATAAGATGTTAAGTCTCAATATGTAGTAGTTACTCTGGCTACGATATCCTTCAAGCCGAAACATAACTATTACTATATACTGTCAGAAATAGATATTGCGGTGGTACCAGGCGGCTTCACATACAATTTAATACAATCCAATAAATTTTTTTTTTTTTAATCCAATCGACATATGAGAGACTTATAACCAGTAAATTACATGACTACATAACATGCGGAGCATTTCTATGATGTTGAGTGTCGCCGACATGCAGACAAAATGTCGGCGGGCAACACGTGCGATCGATTGGCGCCGACATAATTATTTACTTATTGGCTGCCAGTTTGTGTCGCTGGGCCGGCTTTGGAGTGTACGATTGGCAGTCGACAGAAAACTATATATCAGCCGTTGATATTTTATTTGAATCGCACTCCGCTTATCATGTGTATTGCAGGAATCCAAATATGACTTATATAACATTTTGAAGTACGGTACAGAAATTACAGCTACCCAAAATTCAACATTTGGACCAAAGCAGTATAAAATAATTACGGTACCACTCACTAAACTGTGATTTTCCGTAGATTTACCGTTCTAAGGCGTTTTAGGGAATTAATTAAGTTTCAAGTTATCCCGGCCTGGTAGGGGAAGAAGACGGATTGCCCTAATGTTTAGTAGGGTAAGCGCTCTTATCGTCGGCTCTAGCGCGTTACTCAGGATTTTGGAGAATTACATCGAAAAAATGTTTTTTTAATGCTAAGATAGGGATGATATCGTATTTACCGATAAGAAGACACTTTTTCTGCATTAAACATTTGGCGTGATATTTTTATATTAAAACTCGTTTAAAAATAAATTTATATCAAGTGACATCTGATTCAGATTATACCAGGAGATATTTCGGGACAAAAGAAATAAAAATGTTTAATGAAAAGATAATGTTCGTAGGCGATGATTTTCGCCTTTAAGCCCGCTAAAAATATAAATATATTGGCCAAGTCGGATTCAGATAAAGCTGATAAAACAACAAAAGTCAAATCAAAGCATTAAGATTCAACAACATTTTATATTTTATTGTATATTTCTGAATGTTAAACTTTATACAAAGTGGCTTAATTTTTTTCAACAACTGTCGTTAGTGTTATCGTGTTTTACAGTCTTTTCTGTCTAACAACTGTAAGTATTTGTCACTATAATATTCATACACTATACTTTTTTTTTGGGTCGTACAACCATACTAGTCGCCTAAGTAAGGAATAACCTCCACATATAAAAAAAAATACAAATCATGTTTTAATGGTATTAGGATATTCTTACGTGCCCATACCACCTTGGCAAAAAATTGTCATAATGGTGAATGTAAGTATTTTCAATTCATTCTGTGTGTATCTGTCTTCAGTGATTATTGAGTAGTCTGATGAGAAATGACTATCACACTTTGGTGCATGCTCTATTTGAAGTGTATAGTGCTTACTAACAGAACCCATTAATCAGTGGATAGTATAAATAAAAATAAAAAATAAAAATAGTGCAGTACCTTATTGGTGCATTCACCCTAAGATATATGGTACATATTTCTTAATATAATGCAACTCTATCGTTACTCTGCTTGCTACACTCGTTTAACAGTATTCAATCTTATACAACTCTTATAAGATACTCGACAATCTCATAATGTATCGAGCGTAAAACTTAGAATTTTGCAAATCTATTAAATTGTAAACCTAAATAAAATGGATTCCCTAAGTTGGGATATGAATACAGGACCTAACGTTCCACATACTATACTTGCTACCACTAGAACCAAATAGCCTACAAAAACAACATACTAACAACTATAAAAAGATATCTAAATCACCAAAATTTAATTCTAGTTCTATTTTATTCGAGGATCCAAGAAGCTATAATTTGTAATTGCCATCTTGTCTTAAAAAATGTCAAGACACGATTCGCCTTTAAATTACTACAATAATAGTTATACCAATTGCCATTGTTGTTTCAACTAAGAAATAATAGATCCTTTAATTAAAAGTTCTCTGAATCGTGTTCCCTGCGGAATAGCCAAAGAGCCCGAAAACATTATTATGAAGTAAATGTTTGGCTGTTGTCTCTTATTTATTGTATTTGCTGTGTTATATAACGTTACATTACGAGAATTTTTAATTAGATTCTATTAATATGTTATTACCTAAAGAGATCTTGAACTATATTTATAGATATTTTCTCCAACATCATTTTATATAATATTATTTAAACATAAAAAATAAAAACCGAAAAAACAAAAATCCACTAAAAACCAAAAAATAATAAAATAATAACTACCACTCCAAAGCAAAAGAATAATATTTATTTCATGGAACTCGTGCAAGTTGTTTAATTTGCTTAATGACTTGACTAGCCAACAAATCAAAATATATGCGTAACATATTGAAGGCGGGCCGCCAAGTACCAAACATGTAGGACGTATGCCTTATATTAATTTAAATATCAATCAAAGAAAGAATGATCGAAATCGGTTCACACAGTACAGAGAAACGAGGTAACAAAAAAATAAATAAATAAAGCAACATACAGTCGAATTGAGAACCTCCTCCTTTTTTTTGATGTCGGTTAAAAACTCACTTTTTTAGGTCTCTCATATATGAGAGGCCGCCTGGGTAGGTGCCATTGCAATGTGTGTTTCTCCCTCCAAATAGCAGTTTAAATGCACTATTGTGTGTTGAATTGAATTATATGGTAGCCAAAAAAAGCCAGCTCAAAAATCGAGATTAGGATTGAGAATGGTTAGGTCATATCATCCGCCACGCTGGCCTTATTCGGATTGACGGAATTTAAATAGCATAGAAATTCTTATTAATTACTGTGGTATATTTTCCTCTAGATGCTTTCCTTCAACGTAGTGCACTGAGCTTACTTCTATCAAAAATGTGATAAGGTTAGACTGAAGCGTTTATCATTTTTACCACAACCGACAGCCGCAGTAAATCCTCAGCTAAACTACTCAACTCAACCAAGCTATAGGTGATAGGTCTCCTAAGAATTCCAGACTAAGATGTTGGAAGCTGCGTGCATCCCACACCTTCCTGCAACCTTGTTAGTCGTCCATCTTCCTAATGGATGACCGATGTTGCACTTGCCGGCAATGTGCGCTGTTATTGGCTAGCCGTATAAGATTTTCCAATAAAACACACAAAATAGATTTCTGGACCTTGAACTCAAGATCTAATGGTGCGTAGCTATTGCACGAATAAGATACAAGCAAACATACAAATTACAATTTGGACGGACGACCTGGTTAAGATTGCAGGAAGACACTGGGAGCAAGCCACTTCTAACAGGTCAATGTGGAGACCCTTGGGGGAGGTCCATGTTTAGCAGTAGACTTGTCTGAATAGAGAAAGAGAGATAGAAAACTACAAATAAACGGGCTTGTGTATAATCTTCATTTAACTGCCATTATAACCGTAAAACTTTAAGATGTCTCGCCTACGCTTAAAGTGGAATGGTCTAGTCTCACTGTTTGTCGACATTCCTTTTACTCCCCAGGGTTTCTCGGCCGACCATTGAATATCCAGATGTCCGATAACGGCCATCTAATTGTAAAACTTGTATTGTAAAGAGAACCACGTTTTAACAAAATAAAATCGTATTTCACGTAAATAAGCGTATACGATAATCCATTCGGATTTCGAAAACAACAAATTAAATATTGTTGTAAAGCATTTCAATGTTCATTGATTCATTAATAAATATACACGTTTAAATAAGAACCCAGCTTATTTTTATCCTAATGCAGGGCACGGGCCTCCTCTAAAATCGAGATTGATTGAGGGGGCTTAGGCCTGTGTCCACTGCGCTAGCTTAGTGCGTTTATCCATCAAATTGTTGATTTTGAAACCTAATTTTTGTCTATATGGCATGCCTATCTTCAGTAGTGGACTTCCTGTGGCTGAACAGAGAGAGAGATAAATCTATTATTCATAATATCGAAGATTAGAAATTTCCACTACAGACAAAAGCCTAGACTTCCTACGCAATAAAAAAACGCTGAAACCTAATTTCAACGGCCATAAATCAAGGCGCCCCGCTGATTGTACGTAGAAAAATCTTCTTACATTTTAATTTTAAACTGAATCTCTGAAGACAATTTAATAATGTCCGAGGAACTCAAACGCCAGACTTGTTTTTCATTTGAAAATTTATTTATTAACATCAAGTTGTTTGAAGAGCTGTCATAGTTCCAGACGATCAAACAAGTCGCGAATTCGATGTAACATTTAATTAGATTTACGGGTTTTTATTAAGATGTTAATTAATGGAACTTTCTAAAATATTGTACTGAATGCAATAACAATGATTAAGATACTGAAATTCATTTATTAGCAGATCACATCTTTTAGCTAATTATGTATCTATCAGTACGCTTGTTTGTACCTTAATAGCATGAATACATACATCAAGCGTTGTCCGAGCTGGTAACAGCGTAGCTTTCCTGCTTTATTTCCGCCCTATTACTTGGTCTGTAACATCCTCTACTTTGCTTTATTTATTCTATGTGTAGTTTAAGTAGATGTATGTAGAGTAGTATGGTATAACGCCGTCTTAGTTTCAAGCTGATTTTTATATTACATTCAAGATATTATGTCACAAATTATTCGACATCAAGCCATTTCTTCGGGGATTAAACCTAGCAATAAGTGGGCAATAATAAGGGGTGTCCATGCGATCTGTCTGTATCAGCCCACATACGTCCCACTGCAGGGCACGGCCTGCAATCGAGAGTACGATTGAGAGTGGTTAGGCCATATAGTCCACCACGCTGGCCTAGTGCGGGTTGGCCATGCGATACTCCTGAAGTTTATCCGCCCCATCATCATCGGATTCCATTGTTAAAATGACATCTGACTATATTTAACAGCCTCCTTGGGGTAGTTAGATGCCAGATGCGATGCGAAACGCCGCGGGTTCCATTCTTACACCAAGTCAAATATTTTTATGCTCCCAGAGGCTGTTTTGGACCTAACTATTTGTGGTAGCAAAAGTCTCTTGCAGTTACTGATATGACTCAAGACATATCTCAGTAGAAGTCAGGACTATTTACGTGATTATTGATAGTATTTCTCTTACTTTTATTTTAACAAATAAGTAATAAATACAAAAAGCATTTTTGTAACATTTCCCACCCCAGGATGTTCGCAAAATCGATCACATTGTACACACGCTGAAGTTTTACCTGCGCCATGTCAAATTTCCCAAGTGGCTTCGCGCTACGTGCACTACTTATGTACGTACAAATTTTGTTCCTGTGTAATATTGCCGGTTTTGTCACTAAATGTATCTGCTGGATACATTGTAAGTATAATTTGTGAATATTTCTTTTGATATAGGTAAAGTAGATATAGCAGTGATATAGTGCGTCTATGGTTTATTCATTGCCATTAACGGCCGTTCTCTATATCCTATCTATCTTTAACAAGAGGTTAAAATGGATATCGTTACTATGTCGATACCACTGTATGCTTCAATAAACAAAGATAGACATACAATATTATCTTGCCTAGATATGTATAAATATATGCACCTTATCTAAATATCTCTGTCTTTCTTTACTGAAGCAAAAAATGTATTGAAATTTCGATAGAAATCTCTTGTTAAAGATAGATAGATTATAGAAACCGGCCGTAAATAAATAAATTACAATGAAACAAAACCAGTTATATTATATTGCAAAGACTATAAAATCACTGTGTTGCATTGCAGACTCTTTGTCATATAATAATGAAGAATCTCTACTTTTCAACTTTTATTGGTTTCATGATAATAATATCAGAGTTAAAGATTCAGAACTTAGTAAAGAGCCGAACATAATTTATTTCATTGAATTCTTTATTAAACTTAATTTCCATTGACTTAATCTATTTACATTTTTCAGGTACACATCGAGTGAAAGACGACAGAAGAATAAAGGTAAGTTCTTTGATTGATTAAAATTTATGCTACACACTAAAAAACTTCCTACGTTTCTATGATTTATCCAATACAAATTATAATCAATACAACAATTCAATTACAAAAAAATATATTAAACACAGAACGCTACTCATTTTAGGTATATTTTAGAAAATAATTAAGAAATTGAAAATAAATAATATATTTTTGTCCATCACTAAAAACACGAAGATACAAATTTCAAGCATATTTTAGAAGACAATTTTCCAAATAAAAATAAAAAAATATTCTTTTCTACATTTAACAACAAGTAACTACACACTTAAAGGTCACGAACAAGTATATGTTTGACAAAAATATAGACAACCTTGACAAGCTCAAGAGGGTATTGTTACATTACACGCACGTTTCCCGATCCATCACACAAATACGCGTTACAGCAATAAAATAATGCGAGAAGGCCGATGCGTCTTCCCTAATGATACTTTCCTTTCGACATAAATCGCCTCGCAGATGTTCCGACAAATTTCTAAGATTATCTGCCTCTTCAGCAGCAAATTTTTTTCCAGAAATGGTAGGTATGTGCTACGAGTACACCCAAGTTTGGCCTTGTGTGATCCGTACCACGATGATAAAGCGAGCCTATCGCCATATCGGGTACATATTCCTAACTTTGGGCTGATGTTGAATGGCGAAATCAAATAGGTATCATTTTGCCCCACCCGGGTTTCGAACCCGAGACCTCAGTATTATACCGTATTAAAACTGCGCAACCGAGGCAGGCAGTTGTGTTATATAAATATGAAATTATTCGAGAATTAAAAGAATTTGGAAAGAATATGATGTGTCTTCGAAGTGCATGATTACTGTTAGTGATTGACAGCCTCCGTGGCGTAGCTGGTTAGACGCCGGCTGTGAAACGAGAGACCGCAGGTTCAATACCCGCACCGAGACAAATATTTGTGTGATCCACATAAATTTGTTTCAGATCTATGCGTTAGTAAAATCGAAATGTATCTTATAGTTCCTGATACCCAAGACCCTGGACTCAATCTTAGTATGGAGTCAGATCTATGTGTGTAGCTAGTGGGTGTATGTATTTAAGTCTAATTATGTCCAGTACTCTACGATAAATGTAAAGACCACCGCTCTTAACTATAATTAAATCCTCAAAACAATTGTCGACTTGGAACTAAAATTATTACCAAAATAGATAATCAACAAACAACCTATAAAAAAAGATAAAGACGTTTACAGGAAGCCCTCATTTAATTCCAAGTTAATTTTTTTTTATTTTTATTTATTTATTTCCTTTATTACAATTACAATTACTTTTTTACAATCTTAGAATAGGTTTACAATTTAACATTTAAACATTTTAACCATGGTCCCCCACTAGGCATGCCTGGATCGGGGGCACCAAACATACAAACACCAGCATCATGTTGCACAGCACGTAGATTAGACATTTAATAAAATATAAAAATTAAACAATCATAACAATAACAAGCGTTATAAATCAAAGAGATCAACACATTGACAAATAAAAATAATAACGTAAATAAAATACTAATGACAAACAAAAATAAATAAATGTTAAATTTGAATTTACTCTCAACTAATATATTTTCATATGCATGGATTGTTACAATTTAACGAAATTATTCTTTTCAAGGATTAATAAGATCAAGACAATTTACTAATGATATTTTCTCCATCATCATATGTTAAACTTAAAAGCAGGCTTTGCAACTTATTTTTAGTCTCTCGCATGGAAAGGTGTTTAAAGTCACATAACTTTATGAGGTTATTGTATACATATGCGGATATAAACGGGTTAAAGCGTTTGGAAAAAGTGGTTTTAACATAGGGCAATGGAACCTTAAAAACTCTCTGTTTGACCAAGTCAGAGTAGTCAGCGGAGAGCAAGACTTTCTTATGTACAATTAATGTGGTGGCCAGTATGAAGAGCTTACGTACACTTAACAATTTTACAATAACAAATTACAATAAGTGTGTAATTGAGGCGAACACAAATAATACATAAATCATTGTGGAGCGGCGCCGGCGGTGTGATTGATGTCTCGAACCTTTGTACTCTGTAGCAATTACAAACAAGCAGACACGAATTGGGGGAATTAATCAGGGCCAAGATTTTTACTATTTTATAATTCCTGTGTTTTTTGTGTTGGTTAGACTGAATGAGATGGGCTTGGGTGGAGGCCACGTACTGGAAAGCGAAATTTCGAACGCCTAGGCAAGGTGGAGCGGGCCACCTGGCTAAGGTTGCAGGAAATCGCTGGATGAAATGAAATGAAATGAGAAACTACTGGTGATAGGTCTCTCATATGTAAGAGGCTGCCTGGTTACCACCACAAGGTCTATTTGTCAAAAAAAATTAAATGCACTGTTTTGAATTGAAAGAAATTGTATTCAGAGTAACTATTGGACATATTGAGTCTTTCATTTTATGTCTCAGGATGGCGAACGCGGTGGAAGGTGTTTTTGCTGTTGTTCATGGGCGGTCGTATCGCTTACTATCAGGCGAACGGCACGCTCGCTATTCATTGCAATAAAAGAAATAACAAACTCGACATAATAAAGCCGGTCTATCTAGATGTAGGAACGATATTTTTGTGGTCGGTTGTGATTGCTTATGTGATTACGTATGTGATTTATATGTGTTAAAGCCACGCCGTTGTTAGTCGACTCAGTATGAATGGGCAGGTGGTACTACTGCCTCCCAGGAGATCGACGTAAAGTGACAGACACGCGCGCGGCGTCGTCTTTGAATTCATTCGCTGAGTAAGATTGCCGAATGTCCTTTTCCTCATCCCATTCTGTTTCGATCCCACTCCTCCTGAGCAGATGGCCTGGCAACACATCTACGATCCATATTATTCATGAGCGAAGGTGATCACTTACCATACAGTAACCTGTTGGCAGACCAAACCAGACTTATTTTATAATTTAAAGACTTACAGTCAGATATTCATCATACAACAAGCCATTGTTCCTTAAAAACGATAAGGGAAAAGTACCCGAATGGATTAGCTTATAGCGTCTTACAGGTTCTAAAATCAGCTTTCAGCGAAATATATTCAAAACCTTAGGCTAAAACGATCCCGAGAAAAGTGTAAGCCTTATTGACATTGCAAATATTTGAATCGCATCTTACAACTGTTCGCAGCTGCTCCGAGGGGATGGTTTAGATTTATCCAATAATATCAGGCAGTTTAGTATAGTATTTAGTTTTATAAACTGGCTACTTAAAAGCCGTATTCAAAGACCTTTTTAAATCCTATCAGGCGGGCCGCTAGCTCGTCTGCCTACAAGGCAATAAAAAAAGAAAAAATTGTAGAGAACCTACCTTTCTCCTATTTAAATATCCATCCCATGGTTGCCTGTAAGAAATTACCTAGTGTGGTAAGGCCGCCACTTGTACTATTAATATTATTCTGTGATTTCTTTGTTGTTTCTCTGTACAATGCAAAAAAGAATTATATAAATAAATAATAAATAAAACCTGCATATAGACCATACATATTATAACATATACTTTCTGTAGCTGAAAAGAGATAGAGGGAAATACAAAACTAGATATGGAAGTTATACGTCAAGCCCCTCGATACGTGTCTGTCAAGGGCCTATTGTACTGGAAACCAATTATTCCTTACACAATGTGTCTGAAATTACCGAGTTAGTATTGTTACCGTCCGCACGGCTGAATAATTGTTGAATTCATGGGACTCAACAATAATGGAGTTTCATTTGACCTTAGTTTACGCCTCTTGGTTGCTTTGAAAATGTCTCACTTCCTTTGAAATATTTAAATGAATATATCATTAGAAAATTTAATGTAAAATTAAGAAGTCCACTGGTGAACGTAGGCCTTCTTCAACATATTATTGTACTTTAGGAAACAAATCACAATAGTTATTAAACATAATTATATATACTGTCTCGGTGGCGTAGTTGTAATACGGTACAATTACAACGCTGAGATCTCGTGTTCGAATCCTGAGTCGGGCAAAGTAATATTGGATTTTTCTATTCGTTTTCACCCCGGAGTCAGGAATTTCTAAACGAGGGACGGAAAAACAAGGTGAAATGTGGGTGTCCTGGTTGCACCTGTAGTCCACCATGCTGGCCTAGTGCTGATTGGCCTTGCCCCGACGCGACTACGCACGGGTTTTTTTATAATTAATTACCAGCAGCATTATTTATAAATTGTACGATACATTATTTTTCATGCCATGGCCAAGTCGATCTATTTATTTAAAACGTAAAGAATTTTTAATATTGATATGATAATAACTTACGTTATAACTATACAGAAGGTCCCTTAAGCAAGGACTAAATAAATTAATCGACTTGGTATTATATGGATCTCACAACTTTTTGCGGTAGAAAAACTAAGCTGCGAGACTTGGAATTTTTTTACAGGATGTTTTTGATGGGATTGAGTTTAAGTGTAGTTCTGATTTATTTTCATATTTTAGTCTGATTCATACTCTTCAAAGTCTACTTCAATAGTCATGTCTTCTTCGATTTCTTCTTCTTCCTCTTCCTGGATGTTCAAAAATTGGTCAAATGAAGATGTATCACTTGTTTCTTCATCAAAATCACATAAGCCTTCCTCTATTGTATTCAATTCAACATTTGAACAAGACTGACCTCGGCAATTCGTACACGCTAGAGAACATAGTAACCCGACTTTCTTGCAGCCACATTTGCCGCTGCAATCTTTTTTGCAATTACAAAAAATAGAGTTAAGAAGTTTTTCTGGAGCGGGTGGCAGTAAAGTTTGAATCGGTACCAAAGTATTATCTATTATTTTCCAACCCCAGTCTTCCGGGTTCAATTGATTGCCTAGCCACGTCCGAACTTGATAATATACCCGATACAAATGTTGAATAGCAGATGCCGATGTTGGAGGAAGACATGACAGTTGTACTTGCTTCTTGTTTCGTGTATTTTTCACAAAGGTTGAATATCGGTGTTTATCAATGCAATTATTTTTTTTTGGAGCTCCATAAACAGCAAGAAGAAAGTGAATTCTTTTGGTAATTATTGTTTGAGGTAAATAATCAGGTTCTGTAAATACTTTTGCGCAGTCAATCAAATCTTTCTTTTCAAATAATTTTAAAACTGAAGTCTTGCCTCTTCTATATATTGCTGATGTAGTATTTGACCACTATTTTTATGTCTAAAATGACTGGACTAAATGTAATGAGTTCTGAACACACGTAAATCCGCTTTAAAGACCCACATAATTATTTAGCGTTCGAGATATATCAGGTTTCGACTAACAAACATAATTATCGACTCGTTATATTTAATTGTTTGTGTACTATTATTATTTATTCTCGATGCGCGATAGATTACTGGTCGTAGGTCTCTCATATGTGAGAGGCCGCCTGGATAGGTACCACTGTAATGTCTATTTCTCCCGCCAAGCAGCAATGTAAATGCACTGTTGTGTTTCGGTTAGGACATTGTAGCCAGAGTAACTACTTGACATATTGAGACGTTACATCTTATGTCTCAGGATGGCGAACTCAATGGAATGCCAAGCATTACTTTGTAATTCACGGTTTCATTATAAAACAGTATTTTTTGCGTAAACGACTAACGAACATCCATCCTCTAGAATTGAATTTGCCATTTATAATATCAGAAATATTTTATTTTATTCCTCCTTCGTATTTAGGTGGTAAATAGGTACATCGTTTTTTCTAAAATTATAGTGCACAGCCTCTTATTTTTAAAGACGCTATGTTGCGCAAGGGCTTAAAATGATTATTTTAGCAAAAACTATGGACTTACCACCAAAACGATGATATTTAAAAGATCACTAAAAAACATTGTTGCGTTCCTTTTAGAAATTTTTTGTTGCATTGTTTTTGTAGCCACTAATACTACCACCCGGATTCGTTTTAGGTAGTACTCTTGATATATCCTGTATGATAGGTTTATTAAAGGTGTGAGAATCGAATATCGCTAAAAATCGAATATGAGATATTCAAATGCCACGGAAGTTATGCGAACAACATTAGGGAAATCTTTCCTTGGGGAGACGCGGGATCTGTCGCCCCGAGACACTATTGGGGACGCTGCTCCCGACTCTACCTTCATATTTAACATAACTATATTTCGATTCACATTACTATACTCGTAAATCTTGCAGCCGAAAAAATCCTAAGATTTACAATCGCTTTGACATTGACAGTTGTTACTGGATTCCGCAAAAGCGTTAAATGTACTTTTACTGTATTTTATGTGAGAAGCAACCGTTAAATGTACTTTTACTGTAGGGCTACTTTATGTGAGAGGCTTCCTGGGTAGGCACCACCGCAATGTTTATTTCTCCCGCCAATCAGCAGTGACTTTTTAGCCAGAGTAACTACTGGACATATTGAGACTTGACATCTTATGTGTCAGAATGGTGATCAGTGGAATGCCAAGAATAGCTTGGCTAAGCTTTATAACTAATGGTGTTTGCTTTTGCAGTTTGCTAGTATCCATGACGCTATATCGCTTTCCATCAGGCAAATGACACGTTTTTCTCGCTATTCATCGCAATAAAAAAAATACAATGTATTGGATAAGTATAATGAAAGAAAGAAAGAAAATCATTTTATTTAATGTTATTCAAATAGAGTTTCCAATAAGATGCTTATCTTTCCCCAGATCGATATTAAATAGAGACTGAACATTTCCACCGTCACATACGGGTATCAGTATAAAACCCACATAAAGACATTGTAACATGTTTTCGTTAGTGTCTAGACCCATATACATTATTAAACCACCCATTTCAAATCTTCAATATTCTCAGTAATAATATCTACTATTAACTCTTACAATATTTTCCCATTTTCATTAAAGAAAATAATAGAATATTAAGAAACAATAACATACCTTTTATGTTATTCAATTATAGATAAAAATATCTTTATATATTCCAAATTCAAAATATAAAAATATTAACAGCTGATATGCAAGACGACACATGGCTTTTACGTGAAACGAAACGCGAATATATAAGAATTTCATTTTCTTTTTAATCCAAACCCAAATGTTATAGGTATTTATGCGTGGAACGGAATGGAGAATGCAAATTTGTTTCTTTAATTGATTGCATCTTACCTAGGCTTTTATGAAAAGGCAGACTCGCAATAATTACAAAATATTTTAATATCTTTGTTCTAATATAATGTATCGGACTTATCAACACAAAAAAACCTTCAAAAACTCAGTCTTCAGTATAGACCAATTATGAAAAAATTTCGATCTAAAATTTTTAACAATTACGTTTTGAACGTAGGAGTCGTATTATCTATAGACAAACATTATTTAGTTAATTTGCCAATCAAACACAACATATATGGGTCACACTAGAAATTATTAGCTCAATTCCTTCAATAACATTTCTTTAACCACCTCCTACAATAAAATTGCCCCAAAATCATATTACCATTTAAACTTCCACTTAGAAACAGACTCACGTAACCATCAAGCACATCCCTTGATCCGTACAATAATAAATCAACCGTGATATGGACTGGCTTTACTTTCTTTATACTTTCACATTTTATACCGTGTGAGGTCTTTGTCCTTTACAAAGTATTATAAGCTATAAACGTATCAGACATTTTTTATTATAGTTTCAGTGAACGAGCAAATGATACTCCTGATGGTAAGTGATTAATCAACGCATAATATATTGGATAGTAATTTTTTTTATTACAACGAATAGCAAGATCAAACAACAACACCACGAATTACAAAGCAATGCTTGGCATTCCACGATGTAAGATGTAAGATGTTAAGTCTCAATATGTCCAGTAGTTATTCTGGCTATAAATATCCTACATATGATTCAGTTTTTATTCACTTTATTTTAAATTTATTTTTATAGCTTCATATAATATAAATCAAAGTACATATAAAAATATAAAAATAATTTATTTACCCTCCGGTGGTGAAGTTGAAGACCCAAGCAAATTGTAGTTAATGTAAATTGTATTATTCAGTTATTATTATTGTTTATATTACTCAAAATTCTTTCCCCAACGTTTCTCCAACGTATGCGCATCGTCGACGCTTCCTATACCCAACAGTGACATTGAGGCTGTCCAGTGGCAAATGTTCAAGCTGCGCCTTTGATATAGGATATGTCGAGAATATTTATTATATGATGCTTTATTTTTCGTTTACGTATTTCTCGTCGAAGGAGCAAAGCAAATAGTAGTGGTTCCTGTAAGAATTCCTGTGGAGAAACTCTTTTGAATTCTCTTATACCTGACGATTGTGTAGATAATGACTCCGAATACCAAAAACAAATAAGACTCTGGGCCTCGGAGCTACCTTCTTCCCCAAAATCAGATCATCCATCTCTTAACGAATTTCTTAACATAGTAAATTCTTTGCCAATTAACAAAGCATCGGGAGAAGATAAAATATCGAATAAAATGATAAAGGAAGCGTGTAAGTCGTCGGGTGACACTATACTGAAAGTTTTTAATCGGTGTATTGATGAGGGCATTTTTCCCCGGGTTTGGCGTTGCGGTTTCATTCGCGTTATACCTAAAAGTGGAAATAAGCCCCCTGAAGACCCTAAGTCATATCGCCCAATTACATTATTACCATCTTTGGGTAAAGTACTTGAAAGGCTTATTGTCCCTCGTCTGTTACCGGGTGGTCCAAAATTTCATGACCTACAGTTCGGTTTTACCAAAGGTAAATCTACTGTGGACGCGGCTTTATCGGTTAGAAGAATTGTCGTCAACTCGGATCACAAGTACGTATTGGGAATTTTCTTGGACATCTCCGGCGCGTTTGATAATAACTGGTGGCCAATATTACTATTGAAATTAAAGATCCGAGGTTGCCCTAGGAATATATATTCTATGATATATTCCTATTTTTGTCATGGGTCAACCAAATTACAACTTGGCCACCATGCCGTATCGAAGGCGCTGACTATGGGGTGCCCTCAAGGCTCGGTTATCGGTCCATATCTATGGAATTTGGGGTTCGATGATATTTTCTCAATTCCTTTTCCGCCGGGTTGTTCTTTAACTGGATACGCAGATGACGGACTCCTACTTATACAATCCAATAGTAGAGCCGGGCTCGAGAGTTCGGCTGACACGAGTCTGCGTTTAATTTTGAACTGGGGTGAACGAAATCGACTAACATTCGCACCTCAAAAAACTTTTCAAATGTTGTTAAAAGGGATTTTAAAAACACCCCCGCGTATTAAATTTAACAATGTACCAGTTAAAAGAAAGGAATCAGTTTGTTACCTCGGATTAATTTTAGAGAGAAATTTCTCATTTATTGAACACATTAGAACCGTCGGAGAAAAATCGAAAAATAACTTCTATGCTTTAATGAGAATATCAAGGGCAACGTGGGGATTATCATTTAATACTTTGAAAGTTATCTATGGAGCAACTTATTTGGGTTGTATCTGTTACGGTTCTCCAGTTTGGGCCGATAGATCTACTGTTGGCGCTGTTCGTAGGAAGTTGCTCCAGAGTCAACGCCTGGCCTTGATATTCTTGTGTAAGGCTTACAGAACCGTTAGTACAGAGGCTTTGCCGGTTCTCGCGGGTGTGCTTCCGGTCGATCTGGAGGTGCAAAGGCGCGCCGCATTATATTATTCAAATAGAGAGACAATAGACACTAACTTTATTGCATCCCGAGACTTTTTAAAGATTAGCAGATTATTTAAACCGTATTCTGCTGCGTACACTGAATTAATTGACGAATGGCAGAACCGGTGGGATATATCCTCAAAGGGGCGTCACTTATATCAATACTTTCCGTCCGTTCGCGATCGCTTAAGAAAATCGTGGCTAGAAATTGATCACTGTGTATCACAGTTCCTAACTGGACATGGCAACTTTAAGAGCAAACTATTCACTTTTAAGCTGGTTGAATCGCCTGCGTGTCAATGCTCTACACCTGACTGTGAGTACGAACAAACTGCACATCATATACTTTGGGAGTGTGATCGCTGGTCCGATGAACGCGGCATAATGTTGAACAATATGCAAATAACTTCTGGTGTTGCATACTATACGGACCTTGTGGAATCTAGGAGGAACTTCCGTGCTTTCCGGCGCTTTTGCCATACCTATTATTGGACCCAAATTTAGCAGCTCAAACTATAGGACCCATGTAATTTGTTTATCCCGTGGTGCTTAATACATCTGGCTTCTCCAGTTGTATATCTTTATATAAGAGGATACATACCTCTCGACTCAATATTTTTTGTCACCCGCTTTGCTGCGGAGGGAAGTGGACAACTATTTGTTTCCAACTCCTCCTTTTGTTTTTTCTTTCTGATTAATTTCGATGCGGGTTAAAGACAAGCTAGTGTCCCTGAGAGACTCGCCGAGCTCCGGAGCTCGGTGTCATATCTTTGTGTGCCACTGTTGATCCTGGCTGACAGGAGTTGCAGTGGCGGGTGTGAGGGCGAGAAAGTCTCTAAAAGTCGGAATTGAACGTTTTGGCTGCCATTATGAAATTGTATCTGAGTTGGACCGCTAGTATTTAATAATAAGAGAACGTACATACCATTAGAATTACGTTGTAGGTTGGCATATCCATAAATGCTCCCGTAATGTGAATCACATAAATGTTTAGCTGCGCAAAAAACCAAGGATCTAAAATATAAGTCCCATTATCTAGAATTCGAAATTACGTCTATTCATCGCTGTTCTAGCGCACCTATAAAATTTACAAAGGGCTTTCAGCTTTTACGAGTTGCGCTTTACACTTTGTGCGTGTAATGAAATTCGTCCTCACGATATGAAGCCCCTGACACTAGCTTCCTCTATGACTGTGTGTCACATGCAAAGACCCGTCGTCTATGAAAAAATAATGAACACTGAAATGCACATTTTCGCCATTTCCACAAATGGTAAAGTATTCTAAAATAAAAATACCTAATGTTATGGCTTGGGTAGTCTGAAAATGAATTTAATTTCGTATTTCTTTGTTTTTCTTATCCCACACTCAGCTTTGACAAAAAAAGCTGATCTGATCTTATTGTCTGTAATATTTTAACATCGATGGGTCCCAAAGAAAAACTGACTTTAAAACGCGATTCTTTACCCTTACAACTTATTATTGTGGGGAACAAAAATTGTATGTAATGATTAGGGCAACGCTGATTAGAACATTACTCGAGCAAATGTAGAAATAAATACGAGATTTTTCATCACAGATTAATTTAAAGCGTCACATGTCTTCATTTTCATTCTAACTAATCACTGGCACTCGTTAAATTTAACATTCCTCCTAGCAGTAGTGGAAAAATTAGCACTTTTCCTGTACTTCACTTAGATCTTGTGAAAAATAATTACACATACTTATTGAGTTTTGAAATTGACTCCTATACTGGTTACTCTATACTCCGACATAAAGTTTGAATGTTCCTGACTGTAATGAAAATCGTTTCACATCAAAATCTCTGCATTTCCTTCTGCGTCAATATTTGCCATCGCCATTATTCTATTCAAATTCCTATATCAATAGGTTTATCAATTAAATTACCTTAAAGCGATAAGACCGCCAATTTTATCACCAATTTATGCGTTTCTGTGATTACTGTTTTTTTTTTTTTTTTCTTTTTATCATTATTTTCTTTTGTTTATTGTTTCCTACATGGTGTTATAATAAAGGGTTATTATTATCACCTAAGTCAATAATATCTTCTTATAACACTTTTAATTCTACATCCTCCTCAATAAATTCATTACGAAATATTATACTCTAATATCGATTCGAATAATCATTCAGATCCATTTCAGCAAAAACATATTCAAAGGACATCATCACATCCAAAATCTCTTTACGAGAATCGACTGCCTCATTCCTTTTTATGTAAAAACGTGCTATAACTCGACAGGGCCCTCGGCGTTCACAAAGAAACAACGTGATCTTTCAATATGCCCCGCCTTTGTCGTCTCAAAGTAGAAAAAGTGAATTTGAGCTGGAGCCGCCGAGCCACCTAATCGATGTCATTGTAATCTAAGCTTTATTTTAAAGTAATAAGGTCGAGATGGATGGCTGCAACATAAGCTGTTTTGTTTTTTTAATATCAGCGTCCGAAGCTGCGAACAATGAGACAGACAAAGCGGAGGCCGCATCAATCTCTCCGTGTACCAAAGATTTAAGAGCTGCAAAGTACAAGGTTGCCGGTATAGAATTAAAATTTGATTAAAATGGACCCGTAAAAACTGGTAACAGGGTATTTGTATATGTAGCAAATAGATCCACATAACAGGTGCTTCGGTTCCAATTTGCTAATAAAAATGAAAAAAATGAGTACTATCACCAAGCTGCGGGTACACGGTACGGTTCTTACGCTGATAACGCTGCTATTATGAGCCAGTTATTTTACTAAGCCATCTATGCAGTAATGTCTTAGCCCCGAAAGGATTCGCTTAGAGCCTCTTACCTGACTACTGAAAATCAGCGTTGTGTTGTGATTTACACCAAAGCTCCACATTACGCTGAGTGGTCACCTACATATGGGTGATTATACAAAAGTTGGGTAACTCTTGAGGATATTTTGTTTACTATAATAATTAAATCAAATTATAACAAATTCGGGTGCATATGATGACAAATCTAATGATTATATTGTTCCAAATCGGGCCAGTCACTTTTTTAAGTAAATTATGAGATATTTAAAATTTTCTGAATTTGACTGCCAGGGGACTGACGAGGCTAACATAGTACTGATAAAGTACACAATTTTCTAAGAATTATAATGAAATTTAATAAGAATTAGTACAAATCTCTTAGTTTTAATAATGGCACATGTCTTTTAAGTATTCAAATCATTTAGTAACAATTAAAAATAATTATAAAATTAAAATAAACGTAAATACCAATATCTTCGGCAGCTTTAACTGATTTCAGCGATTTCATTGTCATCGGAAAGAACATATTCCTTGTGGGACCAACTCTTCTTCATTGAAATGCCTATCAACACTAAAAATATACAAATAACTAAAATATTTTATAAAAAAATAAAAACCGACTTCAAAACAAAAACCACAAAAAATATTAAAATAATAAGTACCACTGCAAAGCAAAAAATAATATTTATTTCATTGTACTTGTGCATGTTGATTAATTTGCTTAATGACTTGACTAGCCAACAAATCAAAATATATGCGTAACTTAATATTTTATTATTTTTTTGGTTTTTAGTGGTTTTTTTGTTTTGAAGTAGGTTTTTATTAAAAATTTTAGTTATTTCCTTAAGTACTGAAGTTTTTGTTTTTCTTTGTTTTCCGCTAATTTAATGGGGCACTTTTAATTCTGGCCAAGCGAGCCTTTTCGGCTTCTCTTTTTCTTCTAATCTTCTTCCCTAGTCAAATTGCTTTTAGTGGGCCGTATGATATTCTAAACTGAAATATAAAATAGAAATGCTTATACACGGTAGCAATTAAGATAAAAGTGCTCTAAAACAACAACAAAAAGCAGTATTATGGAGACAATTCAATCCTCTAGCGCGATACCTGACAAAGGACTGACGCCAGCGGATTGACGAAAAAGACATAATTTGAGGTTATAATCACAACTAATGTTTTTTTTGATAATTTCGAATATCAACAAACTACATTTTAACAAATCATAGTTAATTATGTATAAATGATAATAAACCTCAGATTAACAAGAAAATAACGACCCACCACGGGACTGAAATTTTGACTGGCTTTGCATGTGTATAGAAGACAAACACAACTCAAGAACTCGAACAGTTATGGCGGCCGTCAAATTGTGCTGTCCGCAACTAACTTCATTACCAACATTAATACATAAACAGGGATTTGACCTTGACTCGGTGATATATGGCAAGAATTTCAAATTTAAAGAACACACAACGGACTGACGGATGAAAACAAACACAAAGTTTCTTATTTTTTTTTTTAAATAAATTAGAGAACATTGCATTATGAAAGTTGTAGTATATAATACTATGTTCATCACAGATTGTAGTAAATTAGTAAGTTTTCTTAAATCAATGATAATGTTTAATAGATAGTCACTTGATTGTTGGTTTTCGGGATTGTGACATGCCAAAGGACTGACATTTTAAGTATTAATTTTGTTTTTTTATTAACTTGTATTTAAAATGAATAAGTGAAATTGGGTGACCATATAAAGGACTTTTCATTGTTTTAAAATAAGTTGTTATTTCAATAAAATATAATAAGACTTTGTATATATTGGCTGATGACAGCGAGTTACCCAATTTTTGTATATTCACCCATATCACAGCCACGACGTGCTATCTAGATGTAATTAATGTCCGTTCTTTATTATTAAATTCTTTTTGCTATCCTAGTGAAATGCACGTCATTTTCTAAGGTTTATGACTTGTTGTGTATTTTTCTTTCATTGTTTTAACTAAATATTTGAAGATTTGCAGCTCCACGCCTATAATATTGTCTGTATGAGCGACGTTGACTGATGGTGCTTACACTAAGCCAATATTAATACCGCGCCCGGCGTCTTCATTTAATTATAATTTAATGAATATATATTTAACACCACTATTGTGAAAATTCTTAGTAATACTTTTCTTACTTAGTAAAGAAACAAGAGCTTCAGTTTGATCTTTGTGACGTATAGACTTATCTTAGCAAGTGCTAATATATCTAAGATATTTTACCATTAATTATTTCTCGTTAGATGATAATAATCTATTTGAAATCTACTACAATTATAGCTTCAGAAGCAGTGCAGTTACTTTGCCGTGTCAATATTTAACAAAGAGTACGTGTTTCTTTCTCTCTTGTTATCCACAGAAAGTTCATGGCCGAACAAAAATTTGTTGATGATTTAAATAACAAAATCAACAAAGTCACTTAAAAATAAAATAAAGCGCTGGATCATAAACCAAATTAATTATACCTACACTGGAAAATTAAAACAAAATTAATCATGGCACAAAATGCACACCAAAAATTAAAACTTGTTTTATCAGTTACTTCCAAAGGATCACTAAACGTCTTACCGTTCCTCAGAGAGCATCGATTAAGCACTAATTCCTGCAACCTGAATGGCGGATGTAAAAGTTTTTACGATCTAAAACAAGTGCAGTTAGAGAAACAATTACCAATCCCCAGGTACGTTTGAAACTGTTCAGACCACTTACAACTGATAAGGTAGTGACGTAATAGCCTAGAATAAGGATGGTAGACCAATGGCACGCGTGTCACTGATGGCACAAGACATTATATTTCGGGCACGTCACCGATCTTAAAGTTCATTATGCGCTGAGAAAAAAAACGTTTATAAAATTTTCTGAATGCTACTTCGATCAAATACATACTAGATACAGGATCCGGGACGAAATCACATGCCAAAAGTGGCCGAGGTTTCTTATATTTATACATTTGAATTTCGAACCACGAGATGTAGCAAAAAGTCTTTAATTATAACAATAAACCTTATTCCTTTAAATTAAGATTTATTATGTTTTGGGCCCTAACTTCAATCAAATAAGACCACACGCTTATTTGTGCTCTTATTTCTCTTGAAGTTTTTAGGCCGCTACTTATAATCAAGTGTATATTTGATCGAAATATATTCAACGTTAGTTTGTTATTGAATGTAGTATAGCAATTGTTTCCCTACAATATAGCATTCAAAATTATTTAACGGGACGTTTATGGCATATAATTTTTTCATAAAAAATGACATGTTGATAGATAAAACATCGTCATCACTGCTCTAGAAACTAAGTGAGGGGACAACGTGCCTGCGTAGTAAAAGATTTTGATATTCTTTTCATTTTATAAGTCATCATAGCTGTTCTGGGAAACGGACGAACGGTTGTTGATTGCAAGTCATTACTTGATGATACTTGCTTTGATGGTTTCTCAAATGAGAAGGTGGAAATATAAGAAGAGGAATGTGGTAGTGAGTCTCCGGTCATTGCATTCGCCGAATGAAACATGATAGAAAAGCTGGCGCTCTAAAATTAAATGTTATTCTACCCTAGCCGAGCAGACCCAATTGTATGGTCAAAAATAACAGTGTGATTCTATCATGACATTCCGCCCAAAAAACCCTAAAATAGTGTCATAAATCGCTTAGTCATTTCTCGTATTACAAAATTTTGCCTGTATCTGTTTCAGCCCATATACATTAAGCCACAGAGTACACCACACTGGCCTAGAGCGGGTTGGCGGACTTTGTAAATCATACAAATCGCTATGGTATGGTTCCCTATCAAAAAGTCATTCATCATAAAAATCCTTTTTTACAAAACTCAAAATTAAGTTTAACAGCGAAAATTTCGCGTATAAATTAATTTTACGACCTCGAAGCGGTTACAAAAGTAATTATAATGAATATCGGTAATCGCTGTACAATCGCTTTTAAATTAGAATAGTTCGCTTAATGGATATTATTAGACACTAAATGTGGCACTTTAAGTTTGTCTCGGAAGTTGCAGGGTGATCCACTCCGGCTTATGTATAAAGATATAAAACTGCAATTAAGGAAGGCCGTTCGCGTTTTCTTAATTAATTCGGTTTTAATACGGAGATTGGACTTTTTAAGTGATTGTTTAAAGGCTTTGTTATAGTTACTTTGTATGAATATATTTATCTTATACATACATGTCGTTACGTCTGAAGTTAATAGGGGTAGGCAGAGAGTCTTTACAACACAGTAAACAGTGACTTTTCCGTGATCCTGGCATTGTAGAGGCCATAAGTCAATTGCCATCAGACGGACCATCAACTCGTCCACCTACAATTATTTGTTAACTGATGTTAATGTTTTATGCTGTTGGTGCCATTTAGAATATATAAATTATAAATATTGAAAACTGGAATTCATGAAAGCTGCGACTCCTCTATGATGACTGTTTGTAAACTTATTTTGAAAGGAGCAACGCCTAGAGTTTCTTGCCCTTTCTTCTCTGGCGAAAACAATCTCGTGAACCGGGTGTTAGTGAAAAAATAAAGTGTCAATCTAAATAATGTATAACATTTTATGGATTAAATAAATTATTACAACGACAATAAAGAAAAAGATGATGCATCTCCATTTTGCTCAATCCTGGCTTACACTTTCGCTTCTTCTGCTTGCAACATTAATTCTAGTCGGTTTAAGATACCTCTGACATAACTCTTGCAATGTATGCGATCGCTTTGGTTGGGATAGGTTCGATATACACCCGCTGCCAATAAACACATACTCTCTACATGACCAAACAATCTTAACATTTTATAATAACTTTAATTTTACGACAAGCTCAAATATTTTCTTTTGTCTTGAATATTGAATGGAATCTGTCTGGTATTTCTAATAATCTGAAAGTTAGTATACCTCAATATACTGAGAAAGAAATACTCATGCTGAATTGTAGCAGCACAATTTCGTTGTTTATTTGCCTGTCTCTGTGCTCTTCATGTTTGTACGCGAATCGCGCAAAAAATACTGCACAGAACTGAATGCAGTTTGTACTGCTATTTTCAATGTTCAAGCACAACCTGGGCGTTGCCTACCGTAAAGAGAGTACTCTCTTTAAGCCTCGTTGGAAGAAGCGCAGTTTGTCTCTATAACGGGGGTATTTTTTCAGAAAGGGAAAATGAGAATCTAAATAAGATCCAGGACACCTGTCCTAAAAATTAAGTCCTCGCTTTGAGATTCATACGTGCAAAGTTATAGGCAAAGCCTAGTTTAAACTAAATATACATATGTGAGATATATTATACGAGTATCTAAGATTATATCGTTGATTCGGTGCAAACATTAAATCGCTGCGCATCATTTGAGTATTGGTAATGGTCCACTCAAACATTGATTAACGTAAATCGTAATAATGTAATTCCTTGAACAACATTTTTTCCTAACCATTAAATATATTTAAATTTAATAAACAAGACGACTACCGAAAACCAAATAAATAAATTATATCTTACGTTTTGTAAATACTGGGTAATGACGTCGACATCATATTATTCTATTTAAATGCCCAGGTGACCAGTAAATTAATTTTATTTCATATCTATTCTTTATGCTCTCCAAAGCTAAATGTTTAATTTAGTGTGTTTGGTACATACATATGTCACGTCCAAATACGCTGTACCGACACCATTATATTAATACAATTTCAAAAAACTCCGACCTCATTCACAAAACAATGCAGCTCATGATACAATGGTCATTGTTTTCCGAACCACTAAACGATGATGTTGCCAACGATAAATTCTCTCTGATCCCCCAAAACTGGGAACGTTTGTGCTCTCAAATTCGACAATTCACGCGAAATTCCTGGCTTATGTGAGCTTGGACAATGTTTCTGCCGTTTTAGCGTAGTACAGCTTTGTTTAATGTCTTGTGTATTCTATACTAATATGGTACTTCTGAGATGAGAATTTGATATATTTAGCTATACAGGGTATATCAAGACTGCTACTGAAAATGAAGCCGGGTGGTCGTTTTGGTGACTACAAACTTAATGCAACAAAAATTTGGCAAATAAACGCGTCAATCGTTATTTTTTGTTATTATTTATATATCATCAAAACTACCACCCGCATCTATTTTCAATAAATTATTATAATTTCTAATCGGTTCGACTGTCAGTATTTGAAGCACTGCAGTATGAATCATGTACGGACTGAGGTCAAACAATTTTTTTTGATATGAAAGCATTTTGTAATTAAATACATAGGTAGTTCATAATTAAATTTTAGTTGAGTGTCAAATATTCATTATGATCCTAGTTGGTGTCACAAATAATCAAAAAATCCACTATTCAGTAGTGCCAAGGCCTTCCATAACATTATCTATGCCTATGAAAAATATTTGTTCGTTTATTCCAAATATGCTCCAAAAAGACCTATAGAATTTGACCTTCAAACAAGCCTATAGAAAGTCAAGCAATAACCTTTTCAAACTATTTCCTCGTTCGAACATCCTGCTTATCATCCTGAGGGTTCTTTTCTCCCTAATATCACAAAATACACAGCAAATTTCACCTTGACAAAGGTTATGTTACGTCGCCGTAACTCGGGCACAAAAGACGCGTGAAAGAATTCTGCCACCTCTCTACACGATTATTGAGAACATGTGTCTTGTATTATATAGGATATATCAAGGCTGCTACCCAAAACGAAGACAAGTGGTAGTTATAGTGACTTCAGACATAATGCAACTAATTTTTTGCAAAAATAAGCGTTGTGTTTTTGTATTTTTAAAAGTATCGCGTAGTTTCTGATACCCGCAACACAAGACTAGTGGAGTGTGGAGTTAGGACTATGTACATACATGTTGGGTGTATTTATTGTATACAATGTGATATGGGCGAAAAGGAGCGAAAAATCGTCAAAATTGTTTATTAAATTTCTTTACATTTTTTTACAATAAATTACCGATGTTATACATGAAAAATAAATATTTATACATACAATGAACGTTATCAACAAAATTGTGAGACTAAACAAAATACGGTATGTCGTACGTTGTGATTTGGGCCTATTTTATATCCTGGAGCCATTCGAATTTACGGTGGTCCGCGGCTTTGGGATCGCGGCAATATGCGCAAATCCTTTGATGTACATTCGGCTATCGTGTTTTATCTGATACATTAAAATTCAAACGTAACATAAGTCAACGATCAACTTTGATCCTAAGTTATGATGGAATTTTGAAAATGGATGTGAATATTTTGACTTTCATTTTAATATATTATATCATATAACTTATCGTAGATTGTAATAACAAACGGTTTTCAGTAGTTTTATATTATACATTGTATAACCTTATAAAATATTAATATATCTGAACAAAATAAATTGATATTGATATCGTTGATTTAAAATAACATTAAAGGTAAATATTTACAAAAATGTTACTCATCTGAGAGAAATTTTATATAATTAAAAATAAACAATGCTACTTGTAAATAATTAAACGTAAAATAAATATATAATTTTGCTTTTGAACGAAACTTTTTTCTCAAATAACTATCATGTACAACAAGACTACATATAAAAATAAATCATTACAGAACTTGTACAAAATCAATTTAAAATTTTAGAAGTAATTAATCTAAATATTTACATACAAATGAAACACGATTTCTATTACTTAAAATATAAACTGAGACAAAATAAAAATACATTTTGAAATCGAAGTCTTAGCAGTACGCTTTGTAAAAGAAAAAAAAGAAAGAGCGCAAGATAATTACGACATTAAAATAATAGTTTCCTATTTTCCGCAGAAAACTGCGTGATACTGGTTTGACACGACGCCAGGTTCCGCCATCTATATCCCAGATATAAGAATCAACAAAGAAGGCACTTTTTTTTTTTTTCAGTCTATTCGCCCGCGTTTAGTTCCGGATCACGCAATCTGTAATCTAAACATCGGGACGTTACAAAATTTAAAATGCAATCAAATCAGTGATAAAATCCTTAAATACTATTTTATTTAAATATAAAATTCGCGTAAATGTAAGAAACAATTTTCAAAATATTTGTTTTATTTTTGTAAAAAAGTAGTACATGTTTTCCTTGAATTGAAATACCTTGTAACGCTAGTTAAAGCAGAATTCTTAAAAATGATTTAATTTATCAATCGCCCATGCGCCCTGCCTAGTCATCTCAGAAAAGAAGTCAGATTAGGTAAAGTACACAATGAAAGACACATATACTAACGGGTAATGTAAAATGCAGCTTGAGTGCCCTTTGGACCATCCCAATGCCCTGTTATTTTAGTAAAGTACGTGTTCCCTCCTTCCTACAATCCCGGGTCCTTCCGCCGTGGTGTGAAGAGGCACCTAAGCAGGCCGGCATAATTGTTTCCATTGGCATGGGACTGCCGTCCGATGCCAATGGATACTCTGCCTGGGCGGCATTGGCACTTTCCATCAGGTGCAATGCCGCCACTATGCCAGGCCATTATAAAAAAAAAAAAAAAAAAAAAAATTCAAATAACATCGTGAGGAAACTTGCATACCTTAATGATTGTTAAGTATTCTCTATAGCATATCAAGTCCATCAACCCGTACTAGTCCAGCGGACAATGTTGGTCAATATGGCCTAACCACTATCAATCGTTCTCTTGATCGTTAAGCTACAGTACATAATTAAATATTCAATTAATTTTCCACCTCTATCACATAATCACCGCAAAAACGTCACTATCCAATATTCCCATACCATTAAAATTACATTATCAATCAACATTACATCAACAACTCCCTATTAGGACGTGTTTGTCTCCTCTCACAATTCCTAAGCCCTGGTGCGGGGCCAGACCCTTTTGTTCTGTTGAAAGCGCCTTAAGCGCTCCCCAATCAACCCCGTGACGTGGAGTCTGCGCCGCCCCCGATTGGAAAGAAAATTGGCGTTCCAATTTGTAAATCTAGTGCACTCGCTTTATGGTTTTGCGTGTGACGCTGTGAAGAGGATTATTATCATTTCTTTTTCTTTTTTTGTATCATTGCTGTTATTATTGTCGAATTCATGTTTGTAAAACGGTTATTAGTATCACCGGGTTCCTTGTATAGTGAAAAACGATGCTAGTAACCAATTTGGACGAAAAATCTTCACAGCAAAATAGTGTAATATTGAAAAGGTCTTGCACTGCAATGGCAGATACGATCCAATTAAGTATTCACACCGAAGTTTACATTTTAAGAATTTTGCGGCGTCAGATATAGTTCCCAGTATTTACTCATTAAAAACCAAAAAAATGGTGTACGAAATAAATGCCGATTTAAACAAATGTGGAGCATTGAACTCATTAAAGCCACAAAAATGAAATGTGTTAAAACATCCATCAGTGTTCTGTCCAGGTAATAAAACATCAGTGCACATTAGTTTCGGGTGTGTTGCTCTTGTAGCTTTTAAAACTCTCGTATATTTCCACGGCACAATTTGCGAGCGTCCCCTCTCCCTGATTTATATAGGTTGTGCAACGCCTTCTCTTTATTTATTTTTTTGCTGCTGGCTACATTTGAATTTTGGATGTGACAGCTTGTTTGATTTTGTAATCTGTGCATGCTTCGATCTTGAAATAGAAAAGGTGCGGAAGTGTGAGGAGGAAAAAACAAACTTGCAGTTTTTAAGGTCTTTGCCGTTGGACAAGCCAATAAATTACATCACGGATATAACTTAGAGAACAAGTATAAGAGTATTAGTAGAAACTTAAATAAATTTTCTATCTATCATTTTACATCATGGAAGGGTAGATAAGTAACAATGTAATCTATGATTGTTACAAATTATTCACCAAGCCGTACAAGAGCCCATAAGCTATAAATTATTTTGCTATTGTTTAATTTAAACCAAAGTTTTGAATTATTTTAGCTTCCTAAAGTAATTTGTGGTGACCATTTTTTATATGACCGAATAAAAGTGAACGAACAGTCTTACTCACTCGTAAATTAGCTAAGTATATCTCTCAAAGAAACAGTTCAAGTATGCACGAATCATATGATGTTGAGTATGTTCAGAGCTGATTTATCAACTGAAAACTAATTAAATCAGTTGATTGGATTCCTTTGTTGTTCTAATTTAAAGAGCTTGACATACACGCAAACCATGTAAACACCGCGATACTACTCTGAAAACGCGTTATACCTAAATGTTAGTTCAGTAATTTCCTAATTCAAGCGTACTAGACATAATGTGACTAGAAGACCAAGATTTGGTTGCGGGACACAGTTATACCAGCAATCCGCACACACTGAGCCTATAAAACTGTAGATACGGATTATGGTACTGATTTCATCTCAAAGTAATTTAACCCAATCTCCAAAGAAATCGATCCTAACCTTAATAAGAAACAGAAATAGATGACACAGGTAAATTCCTCTCGATACGTTATTTCCGGAAACCGAAGGCAAAACTTCTCCGTACAGCTAGTAAAGTCAGTTGACGACGAGACTTCATGAAACTTTACAGAGAAGTATTAACACAGAAGCGAACAATCTCATTCTGTTGAATTTCGAAGTAGGAATCTGCCAACCTATACTAGATCGGTGTGAACTTAGGCATAATTCCTCTTAAACGTGGGAAGATGGAACGGTCGTGTTACAGCTTGTATTAGCAGTATAATAGTTTATCATAAACTTGAGAACTATCTGGTTTACTGTATAGTAAAACTAGGAAATTATTTGGTCAATTAGTTTGTTGGAAACTCAGTAATAACTTAAAATCTTCTCAATATCTTCCTTACACGAACAGTATTTATGAGAAATCTATTGAAAGTATACTACTTCTAAAGTTTTGTGGGTTTTTATGGGAAATTATGTTCATTTCTCCACAGTATTAAGTTCGTTTGGTAATCTCGTTACATCTAATGGATCTATTTCCAACAGCGGATCTTCTAAATCAATATATCCTTTACCAGAGCCCTTCCATCTCCCCTGACCTTTTAATATATCCTCTTCCTATTGTACAAAACATACAAGTTTCTGGATTTAGGTTGTGAGAATAAATTGTCAGTAGATAAGTTTTCCGAATATAAACTAGCTATTAATAGTCGATACTCCAAGTTCCATCGACTTGCTGCTGTCCTACTTTCACGTCCTCTTTTTGTATTTGCTTAGTGAGTTTAACCAACGAGTGGTTAATCAAGAACTAATTGTATGCAGCAACGGTACTTTTTATGAAATAGTTCGATTTTTTTAATATGCTGCTTTCTATACATTTTTTCTTTTGTCCTCCTTTTTTTGTTGACTAGATATACAATATCTGAATGATGTCTTCCAAATTTGTTGATCCCTTAAAATCTCGTAATTTGGAGATGCATATATATATATATATATATATATATATATATATATTCTTAATTTTTTATTTATTATATTTGTCCAATTTGCTAACCTTGTTTTTACAAGGTTAGTTTTACAAGGTTACTTCTTCCAGAATTGAGTGTTAAACAAAAAAGATTCCGCCTATAACACTCAGTTACATTTAAACCTTTCTCCAAAGCAAGAATTTACGTTTCAAAACTCACCGTACTCCACGTGAAATACAACGATACTGTTCCCCGATATTTAGTGCCCGATAAATCTCTCAAAAACAAAATGCAGGGAATAAGGAAGGCTGGCGCGGGAACTAAACAGCTGTGCAATTCCCGGCACATTGCGGTTGGTCGGATGTCTGTCAATTGTCGCGCCAGTGTAGGTGCTCGTAAACGCCTCTGTTCCAGATTTTCCAACTAGATTTGCACGGTTTAGGTGCCGGCGATTTAATCAGAATCTGTTTGGTGAATGATCTGGCTTAGTTGGTGTTGAATTGTCAGTGTGTTTTGCAAGTAGGTATATGATGATTATTTAGCTATTCGAGTACTTAAATTGGTTATGAATAATGATATCTTCGATTACACCTTATAGTAATATAACTTTGCATTTCACTATTATATCATAAGTATCATCATTCATATTAGATATTACGTCCATAATTAATATAGAGCATGAGAAGGTTTAAGGTAGTTTCAATACTCGCCAAAATTGACATGCGGGTTGGCGAGCACAAGACTTAGCTTAAAACACTGATGACGCTGTGATCAACCTGTCTCTTGACTACAACAATTTAAAAAAAACACCGTCTATCAATCTACAGAGCCTCGTTAGCCGACCAGCGAAAGGCACCACAACCTGATCAAATTGCTTAGAAAGGAAAGTGTTGATTGCAGCCAATTACAACCCAATATTAGCCTCATACGTTCTTTCAGCTATGAAAGGCAGAGTAATAGCAATTACTTGGAAATCGAAAACGCATCGTTCATTTTACAATATACGAGCGGCGTTTACGGCTGAAAGCACGAGGCGAAATGTTTGGCAGTTAATTATCATTTCCTATGCCGCTGTTCTGTCAATTTTACGCGAAACAGAAATACAATGGCGAGATTTCTGATAGAAATGAGCAATGGCCGTACAATTTAGTAGAATATTAGACATTACTATTAATAACTAGAACAGCGTTGTAATTAACCGTCCATATTCACGTACAAGCAATATGAAATGTTAATAATGCACCATATATTTGAGTGGACATACTATTTCTAATGCAGTTTAATAAATGATGCGATAAATGAACGAGTTATTAATTGTAAAATGTGTACGAATGAACTGGACATTTTTGGCACTTAGAGTCTTATTATCGCATTGTGAATTGAAACAATTCTTACACCAATGTATTTATATGCCTTCATCGTGATTTATGTCCAAAAAACAAAATCTGCGAGTATTTAAGACAAGTCAAAATTATTTCGATGATGGGTTGTTCCTGGCGATATCTCGGTCGATCCCAAGATCCAATTTTCTATTTAGTTCTATTTCACTCGATTTTCAGCGTCGTTACTTGTAAGACGACTGACTGGCTCTGACAAATTCCTTAATCAGAGCCAGCTATATTTTACCTATATCAAGGCCCTGACTAGGAGTAAAGAACTAGTTCTTATTACTTCAATAAATTTATTTATTCATGTGGAATATTACTTAGATGGATAAGATACCCTATTTGTTTATAGAGTATTCGTTGAAGAATAATATATAGAAAATGTAAAGTATTGTCTTTACCTCTTGTTATTTCAATGTATACGAGTAAAATACCGAGAACGCAATACATTGTTATTTTAAGAGTGTATCGATTCGTGAAATACGATTTCACCTTTATCGTGACAGGTTATACTAAAATTTGGTTGTACTAAAACTGGGTAGGTACCACTGCGATGTCTATTTCTCGCGCCGAACAGCAGTGTAAATGCACTGTTGTGTTCCGGTTTGTTTGACATCGTAGGAAGAGTAACGACTGGACATAATTATTAAGACTTAACATGGTGATGTTTCATAGTGATGCATGGCAAGCATTGCTTTGTAATTCATGGCGTTGTTTGGTTTTGCTACTGTCCATGAGTGGTCGTATCGCTCACCATGGACAGAAAGCCCATCTCAAAATTCTTGCAAAAAAAAAAATATTAAGTGGCTTCTTGATAAAAATATTCTTTACGTTAAGTCGATTACATGTTCTAAGAATCGAATCCACGGCCTCACGGTTCGCAGCCCATACATATTGTAACTGATAATGTTATAATTTTATTTTCCCTTAGTGTTCTAAGTACTCTTTTTACGTTTTTTTTTTAATGCAATGAATGGCGAGACGAGCATGCCGTTCGCCTAATGATAAGCGATGCACAACACCTTGAATTACAAAGCAATGCTTGGCACTCCACTGCGCTCGCCATCCTGAGACACAAGATGTTAAGTCTCAATATGTCCGGTAGTTACTCTGGCTACAATGTCCTTCAATCCGAAACACACCAGTGCATTTAAACTGCTGTTTGACGGGAGAAATAGACATTGCGGTGGTACCCACTCAGGCAGCCTCTCACATATGACAGACCTACCACCAGTGATTACATTTTTATAGATCCATATTTAAACAAAAAAAATCAATCCTATCCTACTAATAACCTACTAAGCCTACAAATAATATTATAAATGCGAAAGTTTGTGTGTAGTTACCTCTTCACGCTCAAGCCGCTGGACCAATTTTGTTGAAATTTGGCATGGTGTTAACTGACAAAATGTAGTGTTCCCGTGAGTTGTGCAAGGAATTTAAAGATACTCGATACTGTTACAAACTCAAAGGAATGCGATGGGCAATTTAAAGTGACGAATTAACGTTGAGTTTAATTAATGATCACCCGAAATAGTTCCTATGTTTCTAAAGTGGACTCAATAAGTATCTGCACTCGAGCAAAGCCAGGCTGGACTGATAGTATTTCATATATTTTATTATTATTACTGAATTCAATTTTCTCCATCACAAATAGTGCATATGTCGTTTTAAAAGTGTTTTAATATCTTTAGATCCAGAACGTTCCATATTTTACTTTCCAACTTCCTCAACTACCACTGCCTGTCCAAAAATATAAATTTCCTAAACCACTAATGCATCTTATTTAAAGTTGCACCACTTTCCGGATTGCGTTTGAAGTGGATGAGTTTCAACTCCGCATCTTAGCAACTAAAGTACATATTTGTCTAGCTTTTACGGAGTAATTTGAAAGGATCTAGACGATGTTGATGGACAGGTGACTTGTTTTAAGTGTATTACATTGTAAAATGTGTGTGGAAAATTTGATTTTACTTCTTCTCGAATTACTTAACAGCAATACTTATACCTTATGTAACACTACACACTCTGGGCAGGGACCTATTCTATCCACTACAAATAATAAAACCCATTCGATACTTACACTTTTCTCTGTATTTACATATTTACTATAAAATCCAGTTTATCTCATTCATCATCATCATCATCATCATATCAGCCACAGGAAGTCCACTGCTGAACATAGGCCTCCCCCAATGATCTCCACAATGACCTGTTGGAAGCGGCCTGCATCCAGCGACTTCCTGCGACCTTAGTCAGATCGTCCGTCCACCTTGTAGGCGGGCGTCCAACACTTCGCTTGCCTGTACGTGGCCTCCACTCGAGAACCTTTCGGCCCCAACGGCCATCGGTTCTACGAGCTATGTGCCCGGCCCACTGCCACATTATCACATTGAGTAGAACTAATTCATACTTCTACAGATATAATCTTAATACCATAATATAAATTATCTTAAATGGAGAACTAAATCCCCAATTAACATTTATGCAACTCCACTTTTCCAAAATCCGTAACCCAAGTGTGTCATTTCCAAACAACCATTTTATAATCTGTCAATTTATTATGCGTTTGCCAAGTCTTTTGCAAATATCTTTTGATTAAAACCTAACACTTATAAATAAAGATTATATACGTCCCACTGCAGGGCACGAGCGTCCTCTACAATCGAGAGTAGGATTTAGCGTGGTTGGGCAATATAGTCCACCACGCTGGTCTAATGCGGGTTGATGGGATTTACATACCAAAGAAATTCATACAAATCGCCATGGCATGCAGAATTCCTCAATATTTTTTTCGCCGTTTTAGTGCGCTGTGATTGACTATCACGATTTATGGACCTAGATAGGAAAACACTGATTAAAACATGCCAAATCAGCAATTTAAAATAATCCTTTGCCTTTTATATATTACGCTAATATTCTATACACAACTTCGGCCTCTCAATCAACAATCAACATGGCTAATATGCATCCAATATCAAACGATAATTCAAACGCACTTGGACAATTAAGGCCGTACAGATTACGCAATAATGGGCTACTGCAGGATAACAATGCTTTAATCCCAAAACGACGTGATATAAACAGTACTATCCGATAGATTTGCATTTATATCGGCCGAAACTTACATGATAATCGTGCGATTAAATAGATTCATATAGTTATCGCATCGCAATGGTAATAGGAATTGGTAATGAGGTGTTAATGTGGCACATGGATTTCATGTTGTTTGTCAGGGATTGAATTTTGTGCAATTGTGATGGAGTCAAAATATTTTATTATTTATACAGGGTGATAATGGAATATAATTTTTAATTTAATACGAATGTTTCTCGTTGTCCTATGCGGTATTATACAATCATTTCAAAAAAATAAGGGATGATTTAATAAAATATCGAGGTATTAGTTTTCAAGATTTTTGACCAAGTATATCTACGTCTATACAGGATAGATACGAGTATTTGTAATATTAGCTGAACTTCTTATTGGGACATTACATGACCTTTAAAAAGGCTCGTGCCTATACCTACAGGTCGATTGTAAGCCTTGAAACCAAAAATCTCATTATTTTTTAACAAAACTAACAGACACTTTTTTCAAACTTGGTACAATGTTACCTGGGGTCGTAAGGACGATATTGTGTTTTAAATTAAACACCGTGTGCCCATAGCAACCCGTAGAAATCGGAAAGTATTGTAAAAAGAAAGACGCCGCTTTGTCGTGCTCCAAAAAGATCGTCAATCCTTGAGGCGTGTTTATTCAGCAAAGAATTTTCTGTGACAGAAAATGGTGACGGTTCAAATGTAATTTAAAAAATCATTACAGCGTGAAATAAAAAGAAAAATTTTCAGGATTCCTTGCTTCTTTACTCATGTTCATAATTTAATATATTATTTGCTCTATGAACCAAAATATAGTATTTGTTACCCAACTGTATCAATAGCAATTTATTCTTACTCAGCGAGGGCACTCATGCGCGGCAAGTAACAACTCGAGTAATATAAGCTTCTAAAATGCATATTGTGTAAAATATATAAAGGATCAATTTTAAAGCTTATTACTTGTATACAATATGTAAAAGAACCTGATAGCTCTTTTAGGTGTGTTATGAAATCTATATTATTACGCTATGATAAATAAAATGTATGATTGCAAAGCTCTGGTTAGAATTTCGGGTCGGTCAAAGTATGGATATAGGCTCACTTCCTATATTATCGTGGGACGGAATAATCAGACGAAACAATGCTGGTAGCAACTCTGCCTAATCCTTCTGGGAAAAGGCGTGAGTTTATGTCTGTATTTTAACTGTATAGTTTGTTAAATGTGTAGGAACTCCCAAATTAAATTTCACACCTTTTCAGATAATTATATTTATAACAAATAACTATAAAATACATATTTATAACATCTTAATCCTTTTCCTTCATCCGTGCAAATCTATCTGTCAAAAGCCCCCCGCGCTCTCTTTTTGTTTTCACAGCTACATAAATTTTTAAAAGCGGCCAATCTCCAAGTTATGCAACCTTACAAATGGCCCAATGTATTTATTACTTTCAGTATCGTTAGATTAGCCGTCCCATTGTTGCGGTTTAACTTCATCTGCTCCTGAACGGATTTAACTAGAATCCGACTACCTATACTAGTGCGGGTAGCTATTTAAAACTATAAATATATTTCTTAAAATATTTTATATCATTACTAATGCTTAATAAGTATAACTAATAATAGTCACAAGTCAATCGCCAGGCACTATAACGGTGAATTAAACTTATATACCATAGCGATTTGAAAGAATTTCTATGGTATGTAAAGTTCGCCAACCCGCACTTGATCAGCATAGTGGACTATATGGCCTAACCTCTCCCCATCGTACTTTAAATTGAAAAGGAGGCCCATGCAGTAGAACGTATGTGATATAGTACAAATATAAATATAACTAAGCAATAAACAAATATCATTCAATTGTAAGCGGAGGCTTCCAAAATTAAATTACCTTAGGTCTTCTTCGTATATCTTCTCATCCTATTTCTACCAAACTCTCTCATTTTTTCATTACTTTAATAATAATAAAACCTAATAAAACAAATGTATACATTCTGGTTAAACCGAGCGTAGCCCACACAGTAAGCGAAATGTTATGTAGACCTTTTACGACGGGCACAATGCTCGTAATATTATGAGCTAAATTCTACAAAGCAAATATTGCCAGAAATATATCGAAAACAAAGTATGAAACCATGAACGGATACAAGCAATTAACGTGAAATTTTAAAAAATCCACGTATAGATCAAGTTCCTTTTTATGGAAAAAAGACAAACGACTTAATAGATCAAATGGTTAATAAAGTTTCCAAAACGCTTCGTCATGAGAGGCCGTATTCCAGCAACCTCTCGCAATATTTACCAGCAATATAATAACAGCAACCAGAATCATAAATAATTATTATCAAACTTTGTTACACTAACAAACTCTGACCTAGCATGAAAGTTGTTATGTGATAAGAATCTCAATTAAACCACTCATTAACTACATGAACTACCAAAACAATATTACAAAAGTAATTAAAAAATGTAACATAAAAACTCATTCCAACATACAAACAACCAATCAAATTTTATCGTCCTCTTGTGATTACTTCATTTTGTGCGTAATTTGTACGGTTGTAAAGCACAAATTGTTTTATTATGCCAGCGATCCGTCGATTGTCCGGATAAATTGCAGACTTTGATTAATTACAAAGATATTTATGAAATGAAAATATAATTAAACATTGCTTTTTGTTGGTGGATATTCGGAAATTAAATAAATAAGCATTTCAAGAATTTAACGATGTATAATGATGCATTTTCGATTACCAAATTATTGAGAACAAATATTTCTATCCGGTTTGTGAAGGTATTTGTAAATGAGTTCTGTGTTTGCACAGGTCGATCGCATACAATATGATTTTGGTTTCAAAATATTAATAAAATATATTATATTGGTTGCAAATTCTTTTTTGTGCCGCACCGTCAGTCTAAGGAATTGTTTGCCGTCACGTGTGTTCCCTCTTTCCTTCAGCTTTCATTACAATTTTTTTTTTGCTTTGTTTATTTCTCATGTTATTGTATAATCATTGTTACAGTAGGTAGTTAATTATAGTCTAATTTCACTTACATGTTATTTTCTTTTTTTCTGTGTCTGTGACACACAAATGGGTTTTCTTTCTACGTTATTTCTATATAAATAAAAACTTTAAATTCTAGTTCCCAAGTAAAATAATGTTATATAATTTTTCTCGGTTCAAACCATCCTGACGAGTTCAAGGGTCGGAAAGATTAAACTGACCCGCCACTTTATGTGAAAACCCGTATAAAATGGGCCAAGGCCTGATAAAAAACATACGGGTCTGCGCAGCACACGCATCCATTTGACCATGAACGTTTCGTCAAAGGTTCTCGACCGTAATAATTTCATCGCCAGTCCAAAATAGATTTCATATATGTATTTGCAGTATATATTTTTGTACAGAACGCCTAAGACCAGATTTTCTAAGGTGACAATATATACTTTTAGATGGGTACCAGAAGTGAAAGGAAAAACCGTTTTATCGCCATTATAAATAGATTTAATATATTTGTTGTATACATTTTTGTAGAGAATGCGCGAGATTACATTTTTTATATTTTAAGTGACAAAATATAAGAAAATGTTTAGAAAGAAACAAACAAATAAGATTAAGCCTGCGTTAATAATCAGGCTGGTTCTTGTTTAGAATATATTAGATATATTAAAACTATATGTTCACTCGTGGAAATAACGTAGACATAAAAAAATCAATCCCATTGATGATAATTAAAGTAATTAAAATAAAGGGCAGCACCAACTGGTATTTTTACAAAAGCCATTTTTTTCAACCTCAAGAAAACACCGAATATAATCGGAAATATATTTTACTTAAATATTAATTACGGACATAATTTAATTTTATTTATAGAAATTTGACTTTATTATCGTTAGCCAATAAACAAGGAAAAGTCTAGCACACTATACCCGGCAAATCTAGTCGCTGCGGTGAGTCTCGCAGACTAATTCTGTCGACGAGAACCACGTTGTAAATTTTCTTTCGGCCGGAACTAGTCGGGAACTAAATATCCCTCTCTGCCTCCTAAGTAATTAGGTATTAGTGGTGAGCTGGGTACGCTGGGATTAATTGAAAAACTTTTTTATAACGCAAATAACATTTTTATATAGGTTGGTTGGTTTATACGCGTTACTGTTTTAATTGGGTATTAAAGTTTCCCGTTGTCGTCATTGATATTCATTTATGACGTAATCGGTCTTTTGAAAATGTAAATAATTTAAAGAATCCTTTAAAATATTCAACATCATTTAGATTCAGTATAATTTTATCTGCCACCTGGTATCTTTCATGCACATTTCATACTACATCATGAAAGTAAACATTTTTTGCGGATGTACTTATATATGTAACCTTCGGCCTGCTTATGTAATATTATATTCTTTTTGCTGTGTATTGTCGTTGACACTGACATTAATATTTTAAATTGAAATAATTGAAGTAATTTTTTTTGTGAATTTCCTTTAATTTAAATATGCGAAAGATTATTTAAGTTTGTATAGTAATAATAGTAAAGCATGGACATTTAATTGTCGATTCTCTGTTTTAAGTGTTGTCTGTTCTGTGTAGGTTAGTAAGTATTTCAATAGTTGATATTTGATATGTAAATGTTACTATATTTAATGAATAAAACTCTGTTTTAGATGAATCACATTGTGTTATGCTAAGATGTTTATAAAGCATAGATGCGTTGTCCGAGCTTTATAATGGCAACACGTTTGGAAGGTAATTGCCTCCAGTGCAATCAGTCACACTTCAACCAGTGTCGCGGGTATACGTTTCTCTGACTATCTGTATACTCGAAACCAAATGCGTAAGAATAGATTAGAGTTATTTAAAAAAAAGTACAAATGATTCTGAAACTGTGAAACAAAAAAATATTTTATTTAGTGCACAAGTACACACTAATTAAATTCTTTATTAAATAAAATTAGTAAAATCGCTCTCATGGCAACGTATGACAGCTCCCGCCATGTCATTCTGTACTTCATGCTTGATGCTACGTCACACGCGCTTTGGCCAATAACCGTGCGGCACTTATTGTTACGTAACTAGCGAAGTCTATTCATCTTCTTCTAACTTATGTTTCTTGCTTTTTTACTCTTTCTTCGAACCAATTTGAAATTACAATACGCATCGCATTGAGTTATAATGTACTACGTACTAGAGAAGACACCTCAAGCAAATAGTTTGTAACACGAGTTGGAGTCCAGGCGCTCCAACTCATTTAGTCTATGTCAAGCGCTTGCTGGAACTAGACACGTATCAGTGCGAAGTTTTATTCGACAAAATGCCGTCGTGTGCATTAAAATACTGCTCGAACAATTCAAAAAACATAAGTAAAAGTCAAGGTGTGACTTTTCACCAGTGAGTTTAACTTATTATATTAAAAACATATTTAATCTAATTTAATATCAACAATTGTGACATGTGGGAGCGATTGATGACGGGCAGCCATGCATGTCAAAGACTAACGAGTATTTGTATGCCCAGAGTCGACAATATCGACGCAGATTTGTAACGGATACTGAAGTATTTATATAAGATAAAAAATTAAAAGCATTTAAATTAATATTTTTATTATTATTTAAATTAAAAGGTTTCCTCGGCCATGTAGTGAAACAAGAGAATTGTGGATCAAAATTCAGAAGAATCGCGGCGAAGAAACGTGGTTACCTTCAGATTTAATAAAAATATTTTATTTCTAGAGGGTTTCTATTAATTAAATCCTGAACATAAAAAAATATTTATTTATAATTTACTTTCTTGTGTATTATTCACAAATAATGTGCTCACTAGGCGCCATGTTTATAAATCCGGTAAATAAAAGAAACCATATTATTTTATGTAAAAGAAACTATTATTTTATATTATATTTTAGTTGTCGGTATTAATATGTAGACATCATATAACGAAGAGTTACGATTAATATGAATTGTCTTATCTATTCGTGACACATTTTTCTTTGGCCATAATTTGTATGATATCAAGTCAATAAAGTAGATGTCGCTATTGAGCTGGGACAAATAATTTCTATGACATTTCTTGTCTATCGGTAGAATATACATATGTCAATGACGCATCGCGCCATTTTTTTGTGCCATTATGTTAGTGCATGACGTGTCTATTTGTAAAACGTCATTGGTGTTATGCTTTAAGAAGAAATAACTCTTGATCTTATATATATAAAAACAATTACGAAGAAATATTTAAGGATAAGCCAAAACTAAGGTTTAAAACTCAATGAATTAAGCATTACAATTTCCCTTAAAATTGTTTTAATAATTTTAGGAAAAATATTTATATTATTTTCAATTCAAGCCTATATTAGAATGTTCTACTGAAGCCTCAGGCCAAAACAGATTAAAAATCGTATCCATACAGAAATATTTTCCGAAGAGCATCCAATATTCTAAAAAGTAAACAAACATGGCCGAGCATACAAACCCAACCAAACAACACATTAATAAAAGAATCCAAATAAAAGAGATCAGTAAATACGTACCATTTCAATATTACCATAAAATGAGCACCGGCCACAGATTAAATTCTTTATTACCAAAGTCTTTCCCAATAATTTATCGGTAAAAACGTACCTAACCAAATAATAATTGCGGCCATCAATAAACGGCCGAGTCCGCCCCATTCGTTATTGGGGATTTTTCATTTCACGGCCCTTTCTTGCGATATAAATGAATATAGATTCCTGTGGACTTGATACGTCAAATCCTAAAGATAGATCAGGCAATTTGTAAGGACTAACCGAACTGGATAAAGCGAAGAAACAGTATTAGTACATAAATTAATATCAATAGTATGTAAGGTCCACCAACCCGCACTAGACCAATGTTGGCTATGTGGCCTAACCCCGCTCAGTCGTACTCTCAGTTTTAGAGTAGGCTCGTGCCTTGCAGTGGAACCTATATGGGCTGATACAGATACAAATGCAGATACATATTAAATCAGTATGGCGGATTAACAAATAATTTTATTTCAATTGCGGTTCGTATACCATTTAAAATATAAAATTAAATTCATAAATTACGTTTCTCACTTATAATACCACAAGAGCTTCAAAATTATCGGGTATTTCCCGATAGGTTCGTTGCAAACAAATGAAGGAGTTTATTACTTTATTTGTTTGCAGGGAACCTTGAGGGAAATGCCAGATAATTTTGAAGCTCGTGTGGTATTCGGGGGATTATTTTTCCGTCCCAAATTTTAATTTCAAACTCATTTTCATGCAAAATCTCCAATTTTCACAATTGAATTCAACCTGTCAGTTTGACGTGTGGTTAATTTGACTGGATCATGTTTTGTTTTTTATATATAGCAACTACCAGAGAAAATTTTCAAAAAATTATCAGTATATTACCATGTAGGTTGTACCACGTGACGTCGAATGGTGCAATTCTATTGGTCGATATTTGGGTCGGAAAAATAATCATTTTAATTTATACGTGTATTATGGGTCTTAAATGATTATGTATTAAAAATAAAATTTAATCTATAACATATTAACTTTAAAACAGGTATAATTATAACAATTTATACACAACTAGCGGCTCGGCCCAGCTTCGCCCGGGTACAAATAGATTTCTGTACAATAATATGTACGTATTATACATATAAACCTTCCTCTTGAATCACTCTATCTATTAAAAAAGAACCGCATCAAAATCCGTTGCGTAGTTTTAAAGATTTAAGCATAAAAAGGGACATAAGGACAGAGAAAACGACTTTGTTTTATACTATGTAGTGTTTATCTGTAAAGAGCCGTATGGGTGCCTTGAAATTAAAAATATACTGAAATTTTAATAATAAACCTCAATTTACGTGCTTGAACCGCACAAATGATATATGTAACATTGTATACAAGCTTTCTATAAATAACCGGCCCCTTAATACCCGAAATGATCCATAAACAATAAAGCCAGCCTTTGCCTTCATGCCGAAGTTTAGCAACAATTAATCTTGATTGACTAATATCCCGTTTAATCTCTCCTAATGCTGTATTAGCTAGCATCAACCCCGACCCGCGAACTTTGTATTGGAACAAAAATAAAGGTACGATTTTTTAAAATAAAACACTTTGATATTTTATATCAATGGCTTTGTAAATAATAATTTAAAAAACATAACTATGTAATTACCACCCAAACACGACGATTGCGACCATTTTGTAATGAGTGTTGATGTTTAGTTTTGCTACCCTCGATGACGAGGACAATGGAACGCCAAACCATTGCTTTGTAATTCGTGGTATTGTTTGGTTTTGCATTTGTTTATGAGCGGTCGTATCGCTTACCATCAGACGAATAGCATGATCTCACCGGTCAAACTTACAAATCAAACGCGATTTTTTAGTTGCATTTTGTCTGAAGTCACTAAAATCTTCCTCGCTTCGTTTTCGGTCGCAATCTGTATTAATCGGGTATATTTATCACTACAAATTCGAGCATAAAAGCTGACCTAATGTCTAATATTGCGGAACCGAATGGCCTGACGGGCAATAGAGCAACTCGCGTATCAACATGCCACCGTGAAATTGGGTTCACATCAAACAAAATAAATGGGATCGACGGTTATCGTCCCGTGCGCTATTTAATACAAATGAATATGTGGAACATTAATTTTGCGACGGTGTCGGAATTGTTTGTTTTTAAACATGTTAGGGAATGCCTAGTTGGCGCTGTTGTATTACTATATAATTGCAAAGCTAATCTCCGTTTGGAATCCTTAATTAGGAAAAGTGTTATTTTTTATTTATTTTTCTATGAATGGCGAGACAAGCATGCCATTCGCTGATGGTAAATGATACGACCGCTCATGAACAGTAGCAAAGCCAAACAGCACCTTGAATTACAAAGCAATGCTTAGGATTCCATTGCGCTCGCCATCCTGAAAAATAAGATGTTAAGTCTCAATATGTCCAGTAGTTACTCTGGCTACAAGGTCCTTCAAACCGAAACACAACAGTGCATTTACACTACTGTTTGGCGGGAGAAATATACATGCGGTGGTACCTACCCAGGCTCTCTCTCACATATAGCCACCAGTAGATCTAGTAAAACCATGACTGATTAGCTCAACTTGTTAGCTTAGTGCCGAGCTGTCGAACGCAGTTACTCGGTAACCAACAAGTTCAAAACTATTAAGTCTCGTCGTAATAATTATTGGCATAAACCATCCACTAGTCGTAGAGAATTATGTAAATAGTTTCAAGAAGCCTTTGGAAATTGCCGCTTGGGAATTTTTACAGTAATTTTATTTACAGCTGTGGCGTAGTTGGTTGAAAGCTGGTTCAAAAAGGTTCGATCCCCACATTAGGACAAATGTTTGTGAGATCTACAAATGTTTTGGGTCTGGGTTATGAGTGTACATTTATTTTGTAGTTTCTGATACCATATAAAGCTTGGAGTATCTTATTGAGGAGCCAGGATTATTTGGCTGTTAGGTTTTATTTAATTACTATATTTTTGTATCGTAGAGAAGAAAGTGTAGTAGGGTAGTATTTTTAGTTTGATGGCCAGGTTGGGAATACGAGTAATATCTTACAAAATATATTATTATCATCTAACATTTTTATACACTCAACATTTTACATCATTTTATGACCGATCGCCTGGCGCTAAAGTTTACAATGTTTTATAAAATGACTGTGTTGTAACAAATAGTAAACAAATATATTCATACGGACTACATAAAACATTGAGGAACAAAATTTATATTAAAGAAAATACACATTAAAAGCAGCTAATTTTTAATTTACGCGCCGGTATTAAAACGTTTCCCATAACCATCCCAAAATATATTTGTCTCACATAAAAAGAACACAAAAATCTAGGCTAATATAATTACTACCTCAAACATTCTCAGAGAACTTTAAAGAAATTCACAACTAATTAGATATGCTCAGACCTTTATTCCATACTTGAATTTTGGCACTAGTCTTTACATCTGCAAGTGAGATTACATTTGCTTTACAAAATACCAAAAACAGATTTTTGATAAAAATGACTAAACTCAATAGCCACACACTTTTTTATAATGGGAATCAAAAAATTAAATATACTTCTCGATCTCACTATCCCAGACCGAAAACAAATATTTATCTTGGCGTGAGCATCGCACCCACAGCTCCTCCTCACGACCTCTCGTTTCACAACCAGCACTTAAACAACAGTCATGGAGACGGTCAATATTTTAATGAGCATTATGGCGCCACGGGATCAGACAAACCATGGTATACCGTAATTTCCAGAAGTTGTAGAGGCACGCTTTTGTCAGTCATGACTCAGTAAAAATGAGCAGGTACATCCCGGTGGTGCTTTTGTCTCACTGTGGATCGATGACAACCGACAGTTTTGCTGTCGCGTTTCCTTAGGCGAATGAGATTTCCAGATGCCCAATTACACTTTCTCTCTTCCACATTCCTAATCGTTACTGCTCCCCTCCCGATTTAATAGGCTACATATCCGTAATCGAAGCGTACCATCAAGTGATCTGTTTGCTCGTTTGCCTAACCTACGCTATAAAAGAAGGTACACTGCATTATTTATGTTTCATCAACTTTTTTTTTAAAAGTAACTATGCATAAAAAAATATTCGGGACATGTTAACAAATTACATGGCAACAATTTACTCCTAATCAATATTCATTAATTGCCGTAAAAACTTACATAACAATAGAAAATGGTCAAGAATACAAGATTTTGCTTGTAGGGATAGATCAAAGTGAATCTAGATTGATCACCGTCTATTTACCATTAGGGCCTAGACTTATTGCGCAGGCTAGTCTTCTAAATAAAGCTTTGTACGGTGATCCATCACGCAGCATTTGACGAAGGCCGTAAGCCCTTTTAAATATATAGATTCGGCTTGAGTCATGTAGTACATCGACTTACGTAATTAAATCCGCTGTCTTGTCATGCCGATAATAAAGAACTTGTTCGATCTTGCGGCAAAAAAAATCTAATTTTACAAAGTTACTTTGTTGTTTGCCCGTCAGTCTATCTGTCATCATCCCTCCATTTTTTTTTTAATTTATCTGCTAATCCTAATTAACATATAACGCGTAGTAGGTCCGATTCCTGCCTACACAACAACAGGAAAAATACCAAAAAAGATCACATTTTTGCTTTTTTTTGTATTGTTTCTGAATTCACTAAAACTACTTACTTTCTACTTACTACTAGATATATCCTGTATGAATAATAAAGACACATACCAACGAAATAGCAGCAACATTCAAGCAAATCTGAGGTCTTCACCAGCGCTGCCACCCAGCCCATCAGTCTCCAACACCACGTTATTCCAAGACCGAAATTTTAAAATTTGACTATTTTCACTTCACACTCACAAGACTTGAAAAATAGCTTTCACGCCAAAGCCAGCTTACTGAAAGAGCACTTAGACTTAACATTGCACGGGCAATTTTTTGGCAGCAAAGGGAAAACTTCAATTAGTGGCTGTCTGAAGCATGAAGTTTAAATATGGGAGTCCATTCAATATTTTCACGTTACGCTTTTGGAATTTTTAATGGCCCTCTTTTCTTTACTGCCTGTTTGAGACGGTGTTTGGGTATAATAGGCTCTTATAGCTCTATGCCGGCATTATATAGTGATTGGAATGTACCTGCCTGCATTTATACAGGGTATATCAAGACTGCGACTGAAAACGAAGTCGGGTGGTAGTTATGGTGACTTCAACTACAAATTTTGCAAAAAAACAACACGATTATTTTTTTGTCTTTTTTCTATCGTCGTATTTGGGTGGTAAATATATACTTTTTCCCAAAAAAAGTAATGTACTCGTAGACAATTTTATTTTAAAGACGCTATGGTACCCAAGGGTTTTATTATTTTAGCAAAAACTCAGGATTTACCAGTGGTAAATAAATTTTGTGGTAAATTACCACCCAAAAACGATGATATTTAAAACATTACAAAAAAAAAGTCGCGTTATATATCGCAATTTTTAGATTTATTGTGCCTGTAGTCTCTAAAACTACCGCCCGGCTACGTTTTCTATCGCAGTCTTGATATTCCCTCTATACCACCTGTGTACCATCTAATGTAGATAATTGTTATAATCAGGACTTATAACGGAATTATAATATTTGTATACTTTGTATTGCGAGCGCCGCAGAACTATTTCGCCTCGCACGAGACAAGGGACAGTATGCTGAGCTGACTGCCAACTTTCACTAGTTGGAGAGGCACTACAAGAAGAAGAAGATACTTTGTATTGGCGTTTACTATACATTTACTGATGGTAGGTTCCTTAAATGTGACAGTCCGCCTGGGTAGGTACCGCCGCTATGTCTATATTCTTCTTAAATAAATAGTTTCCAAGGCTTGGCTATTCATCGAGTAGTTTTACATAATTTCGAGAGGTGATAAAGTTAATTTTTTGCGTGAGGATTCTGAAATGTGACACATACGTAATTCACTATTTGACACGCTCCGTGGCGCAGTTGGTTAGACAATGGCTATGACTCTAGAGGCAGCTGATTCGATCCCCGCACTGAGAAAATGTTTTATGAGGCCCACAAATATTTGTCTCGGGTCTGGGTGTTTGTGAGATCGAAAAGTATTACGTACTTTCTGATACCCATAAACAAGTTTAGTAGATCTCAACGTCAAACCCCAACGGGGTCAGGACTGTGTATATATATATATATAGTTGGATGTATGTATTATTTAATTTTATTACATTACAAATTTTTGGCTATCGTGTAATATGATCGCTATCCAAGCGAATTCAATGATCTAACAAAGTACTTATTTTGCATCAAGATATTTACTACATTTTGCCATTAGAATGGTTAAATTGGAACAAAAGTAACTTTACCAAAAAATACATTTTCAAAAATACCCACGTATTCCAATACAATACAACTAATTTTCTGACCCACCGTTTCAATTCCAAAAAATATTGCCTTTAAGCCTATAGACCTTTTCAATTAGGATGAATTTCAGTAAATTCTTTCTAAAAGATAACGTTATTACTCTAAGCCGGGTTAAGAAACAAATTGTAATGGAAATGGGACCAGAGGCGAATTGTTCATACAAGCCGATATCTAGCAGCATGACTTTTAATTTAAAGAAAATTATAACAAATAAATAAAAAAGAATTGAACAAAGCATACTAAATTACAATAGATATCTTTAATTGACTAAACATTCGGGACATCGGAATCCCTTTTCAAAAAATTCACCCTTCCCCACTGAATGGTACAATGGATTACATCTTGCGATGTTATATTAAAACAAGCGTTTGCAGTCGACTCAGGCGCTGCGTGATTATGTAATATGTATGGTAAAAAACACTTGCGCATGTAATATTATATTGCCAGCGTTTTGTTAGCGATAATGGTTGTGTTTTAAGTTGTATTTAAGTCCGAAAACCCGCACTAGGCCAGCGTGGTGGACTATATGGCCTAACCACTCTTAATTGTACTTCCGATTGTAGTAGAGGCCCGTGCCCTGCAGTGGGATGTATATGGGCCGATACAGATGGTTTTATTTATCGCAAAAATGCTGCTTACTTAAATGTTTAAGAATATAATCTCACATGTTGAATGTAGTGATGTTAAGGACATTGTCTTAGAAGTTTTTTTTACTCTTATCTTCTCATACCATCATAACCACAATACGATAATAAAACATTATCATTATTTTATTTTTATTTATTTATTTTATTTTTTAAATTGAGGACCTCCAACGAAGGATACACGACATATAATGAAGACAATGGTATAGCATTGTTATGGATTACATTTGGACGTGATCTTCAATTATAGGAGACCACAGCATGCAAATTTAAATAATTATACAATGACAAAATATATAAAAAATAATTTAGACTGAATTTGAAATTAAGTAATGAATTTAAATTTTAATTAAGTAATACATAATGAAGTAATTTTAAAAGTGGTCAAATTGAATATAACATAATGGAGAAAGTAATTAATTAAGTTTATCATTTATTAGGGGTACATAATATTACAAACAAAACCACTTTAAAGTTACCTCTTAAATTATTCAATTTTCATTTCTATACATATATATATACCTGTAAGAAAAATAAAATGTTTTTAAAATAATTGTCTCTGTAATATGACCCATAAATAAAATCAAACCACTATAGCCTTTTGGTCCCAATTTCTTTCCTTCTTCTGGACACCTTTTATAATATAAATTCACACCGTAAATATATACTAATATTTAAGGTCAGTTAATTGTCACTCATTTAACACGCATTAAGCACGGAATTACAAACTTCGAACAAACATCAAAACGTTTTGCGAATTCACAAACAAAGAGGTTTAAGCTAATGGAAATGTCCTAAAACAACAACATGGCCCCATTAACATCAATCCATCATGTGTAACATCGTGTTATTACAAAAACCAAGTAGACAAGCATTTTTCTTATTGAGATTAACGGTGAGACATGTATGCCGTTTGCCATACGACAGCTCATGGATAGTAACAAAACCAAACAACATAATTACAAAGCATTGCTTGGCATTCCACTACCCTCGACATCCTAAGACATAAGATCTGTATCTGTATCAGCCCATTTACGTCCCACTGCAGGGCACGGGCCTACTCTACAATCGAGAATACGATTGAGAGTGGTTAGGCCATATAGTCCTAGACATAAGATGTTAAGTCTCAATATTCTCAGTATTTATTCTTGCTACAATGTTCTTCAAACAGGAACACAACAGTGCATTTACACTGCAGTTGGGTGGGAGAAATTGAATACAGTTAGAAAGTACGGAATGTTCGTATAGCACCGAGTTTTTACTTCGTCGAATCGATGGATTTCAAAACAAAACGCCGCAGAGAGATTGAAATTCAATTAGCAAAGCAAAAAGTAAAGTTTTCAAATCGTGTTCGGTTTCACCTGACTTTTGGTGTTTTTGGGATAAACTTGGCACATTTTTTTACGCACGTAGATTTGTGTGTGTTTTTTATTATGTTGGACTTTTGAAAACATCGTTCTATATATTGTGAATTCTCTCGTAGTTCCTGATACCCACGACACAACACTCTTAGTTTGGGTTCAGGACTATGTATGTGACTGTTGAGTGTAATTTATAAAAAAAATTAAGTTATAGTTACCTGGCTACGTGCTGTGATAGATTGGACGTGTGAGACGAAACACAGACTGTGTAGACTGAAACAAATTGTTTGGTTAAAGAAATATTTTGTTCAACTGTAGATGAAGAAAGTTGTAAGGAATTGCGTAATTTTCAGTAACCACAAATGAAGACATGTTTAAGGTAGATTTTATTTCACAAAACATATAATTGGAGATATTATGCAACCTACAAAATCATTACGCTTAATTTAATTTAATTTTAAGACTATTATGAAGAGCAATATTATTATTGATATGTTCATAATTTTATTATTTCATCAAGTATGTCAATTACACGTCAATTTCAATTTAAGAACAACAACAAGTATTAATAAAATTTTAAGTAAAAAAAAAGATATATAACAATACTAATCCATTTTACATTCAGACTTTTACAAAACCAAAAAATAATAAAATAATAACTACCACTCCAAAGCAAAAAAATAATATTTATTTCATGGAGCTCGTGCATGTTGATTAATTTGCTTAATGACTTGACTAGCCAACAAATCAAAATATGTATATGCGTAACATATTGTAGGCGGGCCGCCCAGTACCAAACATGTAGGACCTATGCCTTATATTCATTTAAATATCTATATCTATATTAATCAACATGCACGAGCTCCATGAAATAAATATTATTTTTTTGCTTTGGAGTGGTAGTTATTATTTTATTATTTTTTGGTTTTTAGTGGATTTTTGTTTTGAAGTCGGTTTTTATTTTGTTTATTAAAAATTTTAGTTATTTTTATCTTTTTAGTGTTGATAGGTATTTAAATGAAGAAGATTTGGTCCCCACAAGGAATATGTTCTTTCCGATGACAATGAAATCGCTAAAATCGGCTAAAAGCTGCCAAAGATATTGGAATATTCACATGTTTATTATTTTTTCTCCCCCCCCCCTCGCTTCGCGCCTACCCCTTTTTCCCTCAACCACTGTAGCCTAGCTTTTATACTGAACTCAATGCAAAAAGAACCGTTAAAATCCTATTAAATTTTGAGGAGTTCTACGCTCCAGGTCCGAACATGATTTTCTTATGAACGTAATGCAAAAAAAACCATTGCAATTCTCCTTAATTTTAAGGAGTTCCCCTCTCCAGGTCCGAAGATATTTATCAGATCTTCACCATATTTTTATGGGACCAAACGACAAGCACCAGCTTTCAATCAAAGAAAGAATGATCGAAATCGGTTCACACAGTACAGAGAAACGAGGTAACAAACATAAAAAAAAAAAGCAACATACAGTCGAATTGAGAACCTCCTCCTTTTTTTGAAGTCGGTTAAAAACACAAAGTCAATGTGACTTAACGTTTTTTGAAAGTAGAAGACGTATCTTCATTCACTCACTTGGCATACAAAAAAATATTTGGGAAAAACAAGTCATAAGCAAAAAACTGGTAAAGACAACCTCATATATTACGAAAGGGAACAGCTTTCTCTTTTTGCAATATTTCACTAATGAAACAGTAATAAAATTACTCTGATGGACAAATACGTGTTCGGGCCCCTACCGTAGAAATCACTGGTCGAATTATTTCGTCGTAAAAGTGAGAGAATGTGTAATAACTAATTCATTTCCAATGGTATCGTATTGTATTCTTTCTAGAATTGTCGTGATGTACTGAATCAGCCCATATACGTCCTACTGTAGGGCATGGGCCTCCTCTACCATCTAAGCCGTGTAGCCTACCAAACCGGCATAGTACGGGTTGTTGGACTTTCCATACTGTAATAGTCACTATTTACGGTTAATATATGTAACATTGTAGTAGAATACAATTATTAATATTTATCGGCTCGTTTGCTATACACCACGTCTTCACACCCCGTTCCCCTCCACGTCTATGATCTATTCTTTCTATATCTATCTCACTCACCCTTGGTTCGCGTAGTGTATAGTTCGAGACGACAGATGCTAAGAGTATGAATTTATCAATACACTACACATACTATAGATTTTTTTACTTATCACTACGGTTATAGAGCGTGATTGAGTCAAATCAGCGACTCCCATGAACATGTTACCAACAGGACTCCGCTCTTTAAGTATTATTATATTTATTTGAGTGCTTTTGAGCGGCAAAGATCACTTACTTGCAGCACTCTCAAGTGCAATGCTACTATTTCCTCACAGCACAAAAAATACTATTATTCTTGAATTCGCTTTACACGAACTTTCTTTTATAAACTTCACTTGTGAACCGAAACTTTCAACTATTAATATAATAGAGTCAGAAACTTATGAACTCTCGGATATTTATAACCCAGTGAGAGTTTAGTTGCCGCGTTCACTACTTTTCCGTATGAGGAAAAATGTGTTGTCGTCACAAAATATATATTATATTATATCGCACTAGTTTATGCCGCAGCTTCACATTACAAAGTCAATGACGAAATTAAACAATAACAGCATACACGTATAACAATACTGTAAAATGTAAACTATATTAAACTTTTATTGCGATATAAGGCTACATCCTTTATCCTAAATGTACAAAGTAAATATTTTGTTAAACAATAAGAGCCGCTGCCAATAAACAATCCCAATACAAATTTTCACGTTTTAGATTGACAGCTCAATCTTATTTCTGATACTATATTGCCAATAATCAATCTCAGTAATGAAAAAACTATGGCAACATGACAAGAGACCAATCGAAAAGTAGAAAACAATCCAGATTGACTTCAATCTATTTTTTTCGATTGATTATTGGCATCGGCCGTAAGTCAGTCCCCGGCTAGTTCTAAATATAATTAACTAATAAAAAAGCGTGAAAAATCAGTGAGTTACAAACTTGAAAAATTAGTAGCAGCCCCGTAGCCGAATCAAAGATAAACAAAGAATAATATGAGGAATTACTGAAATGCGAAACGCGCCGACACAGAACTGGAATATTTATTTTGTTAATGTGATTTATTTGGCGCTCCATATCAGCTCCATTACACCAGAGACCTAAATGCAACACTCGGTGTGTGTTTCTGAAACCTCTAATTTTTGCCTGAAATAGAAAGTGTCTTTTCCTTGTCTGGTTTTTGATTGCCATGTAATCTTTTTTCTTTTGTTTGGAAATGTGTTCTGTTATTAGAAGATTATTTTAGGATATGTCTTCACGAACCAATGATAATACTAATTTGATATCAATCAAAAGCTTAGCCTTAAATCTTAAAGATTAGGCATGAGTGCTATGTCATTCAATTTCTCGGATTGATTATGCCCGACTTGGAAAGAACCTTCGTCTCCCACTCGAAACCTGCCTAGTGCCAATAAACAATTAAGGGGTCTAACTCCAGTATGAAAATAAGAATTTAAAGACCTATTTTTATCTATATATTAACAGTATCATCTGATGTCTGTTAAAATAAGTTTTACAAAGCAATTACTAATACTATCTTATGCCACGTGACAAACTGTCAATGGCCTTGGCACTTAGGATCTTATGCAATAAGCTTCCAATTCCGTTGAAGTATAAATTCGCCTGACTCAGTGTGTTTGTGCTACGGTACGGTTACAAATCTGAAGGCTCGGGTTCAAATCCCGAGTCATTAAAAGTGATATTGGATTTTCCTGTTCATTATCAGCGCCGAATCAGGAATTTTTGCCCGATAAGGCGATAGGCTCAGCCTTTATCACATTGTGGGACGGAACATACAAGCCGAAAAGTGGGTGTCCTCATTGCACCTCTGCCGACCCCTTCTGAGAAAGAGGCGGGAGTGTATGTATACTAAACAGAATAACAAATAGAAAAACCAAATATCCCATTGCCCATCATAATAGGATATAACAGGATACAAATCGGAACGATCGTTGTTTCCATCTCCAAGCACCTAAGGAAAACATATACACATTCAGGACACGTAATCAATCCCAACGCTAATAACATCGCTCATGTCCACTGCAAGAACAATGGGCTTTTTATGGCGGTTACTATTACGTGTGTAATCGGCTATTGCCTTAAGCGGAGTCCATAAATAACAGCGCACATTATCGGAATCTTCCGGCCGGCCGAGCTCTTCAAGAATAGCGAAAGACATTTACTGTGGCAATGGTTTTTTTTTTACTTCATTTTTATTTTTCATTTCATTTATTTACCATGCGAATTAAAGATAAATAATATTTGTTAGTAAACCTCGAGAAACTACTAACGCTTATAATTATCATAATATCAGAGTTGACAATGGGGCTGTAATTAAACATGACCGTAGTGTTATTAGGAGTGTGAGAATGATGCATTCAAAAAATATTAAAAATATATCTTATGTTTATGTATGTTTAATATTCATTCACGTTAAACTATAACGTCGATCTGGTGGTAGCTTGTTAAACTGTTGATAATCATGTGTTTTAATATGATACGTGATACGCGTTTTAATGTGATGGCTAATTTAGCTAGCTTCTCAACTATTTTAGTTCCATTTGGGAATAGTAGAGCCACTACTTTATTACACTACGCTGTTGTCGGCCAAGACTTAGCACGAATAGTAATCGTCCGAAGCGATACCACTGTCTCATAGAATATTGTTTTTTTTTATTTTTATTTATTTAGGATAAACAAACAGTTACACATTACAATATTCAGGAAATAATAATAATTTGAAGCAGACATATAAATGTGCAACCAGCACCGTTATCCACAGCATATATACAGAAACAAATTTGGCGAGTGAGAGGAAACAAATTTAATTTTAATGGTGCTTATTCTTAAAATAAATCAGAAGCTTTCATTTTGCGGATCAGAGCGCTACGAAATGCAGTAGTAGACATATTAAATATATCAATGTCGGTAAAATAATCATTATAATTTTTACTAATACGACAAAGAGGTGCACGAAATCCTGCATTAGTGCGACAAGGAGTAACAGCAAAAAGAGCCTTAATGCGCACTTGTCGCCTAACACTGGTTCTAGGAACAATAAAAAATAAATTGTTGGATAAGACAGAACAATCATACTTATTGTTACAAACATCGAAAAGAAATATCATATCCAAAAGTAATCGTCTGGACTTAAGACTCATAAGATTGTGGGCGTTAAGCAAATCTTTATATGGGGGCAGAGAAGGGAAAGTAGGGGATATTCGTGAACAACGGTAATACATAGATTTGAGAAATTTGTGTTGGATTCGTTCTAAGATTTCCATATATTTATTATAGTAAGGGTTCCAAACAGGTACGGCATACTCCAATTGAGATCTAACTAAGGACTTGTACAGATGAATATAAGTGCTGGGCCGAACAAAATCCCTCGAAGCCCTCATCACAAAACCGTACATACGATAGGCATTATTAACAATGCTATAAATATGTTGATCGAGGTGAAGTTTATCATCAAGTAATACTCCAAGATCCCTCACAGAATTAACTCTAGATAAAGGTAAACTATTTAAGTGATATGTGTTATGTATGACGTTTTTATTTTTTGTGAATGACACAGCTACACATTTAGAAATATTTAGGTGCAGTTTATTTAGAGTGCAATAATCAGAGAAACGGTCTAAGTCCTCCTGGAAAAGAAGACAATCGGATGAATTATTTATGGGTCTGAATATTTTTACATCGTCTGCATAGAGTAGGAATTTACAGTGTTTAAAGCATTTACTTATATCATTGACAAATAAAATGAATAAAAGTGGACCGAGGATGGAGCCTTGAGGTACCCCAGAGGTAACTGTTACAGATGCAGAACGAATACCTTTAATAACGACGCATTGAGATCTATTTGAGACATAGGACGAGAACCAGCGAAGCAAATCACCACGTATACCATTATAAGCGATTTTACGCAATAGCAATTCATGGTCTACTTTGTCGAATGCTTTTCGAAAGTCTGTATAGACTGCGTCCACTTGCACTTGTCTATCCAATTGATTGAACAAGTAATTTGTGTATAAAACTAAATTTGTGGTTGTAGATTTTCGTTTGATAAAGCCATGTTGTTGTTCAATAATTATAATACATAATTGTGAAGGAACAGCTTCGTTATCACGATCGGTGAATGAGATCGCTGGATGCCCAATACCCCTCCCCTCTTCTCCCGATTTCATAGACCGACAACACATCTATGATCCAAGTGTCGTCCCTATTCATGAGTGGCAGTGATCACTTACCATCAGGTGATAAATTGTTGCATCATTTCATTACTCTTGTAACTTCAATACAGCAAAAAAGTGCAAAAGCACTCCGACCTACTCAAATATGCCAAACAAATATTTGTCAGCACGAGAAAATAAAAATTACCTCCATAATTCAAACAAATGAAATAATACTTCAACATTAGGTCTACACAATCTAAATTCGTGATATCATTATTGTATGTAATAAGATATACAAACGCACAAAGCCTCTGGGATCCACAGAATGAGATTTCGTGTAATAAATTAAATAAACTGTACATATTCAACTCAGAACAGAAGTTATCAGTCAGAAATATTAGAATTGTTTGTTCCTATGGGATCCTACAAAGCGTTGTTATTTAGAATAGTAATTTGAAATAGAGTGGAAAATCACATATATAGATTGATTGACTCAGCAATTGAACACAAATTACATTATTCAAAGACAATTTATAACCTATTATAGCTTTCGAATATTCTGTTCCTTTCGTACGACTCTTGAAATCAGTTTGGGCGAAGAAGACAAAATATTCGATATGTATACCGGGTATATCAAAAGTGCTACCGAAAACGAAGCCGGATGATAGTTTTAGTGACTACAAACACAATGTAACTAAAAATTTCGCTATGAAACGCGACAATATTTTTTTATAATTTTTTAAATATCGTCGAATTTGGGTGGTAAATCCACAGTTTTTGCTAAAATTATAATTTAAAGCCTTGCATGCCATAGCGTCTTTAAAAATAAAAGGGTTTACACTATTATTTAAGAAAAATCTATGGATTTACCATCCTAATACGACGATAAAAAAAAAAAGAAATCGTCTCAAATTTTTGCACAAAATTTAGTTGCATTGTGTCTGAAATCACTAAAACTACCACCCAGCTTCGTTTTCGGTAGCAGTCTTGATATACCCTGTATAGGCTTATAAAGTGTCGTTGAATCCTTGTTCATAGGATTCCTTAAAATAAGGACGTACAGCTCGAAACGTATAAGCTAAAAGGCAACAGGCTAGTCGTAATACTTTATTTATAAATAGATAAAATATTGTTATTTGCTAAAGATTTCTTCAAAGTCGCCAATCCTTGCTCAATAACAAGACATTCACAGCTGCAACACAGAATCAATACACAAATATAATACAATAAATTATTAATTTTTCTTACTGTACATTGAACACAGCTTTATACCCGTATGTTATGAGTATTTCCTCTTTGTTATATATCCTGGAATTGTCTGAAATAGATCTCATTCAACGATAACCACATTGTTCGCAGATTTTTGTTTCATTGTTTAGGTACTGTTTGGTGGTTAATATTTAATATAATATTTAATATGCATAGTGCTTAGACTCTGAATATCAGATGTCAGATTTTTTGTCCTTTTCAAACGACTTATGATTTCAGTTTGAGCGAAGAAGACAATAACACTCTATAACAAAAATATGTTTATTAACTGTCTTTAAATCGTCTATTAATGAATCACAAAAGTTTGAAATTTAAAGCGCATAAGAGGCATTTTGACTAAGTAACCGATGTGCAATGTGTTTTTGTGAATTTTATATGTGTTTCTTATCACTGATAAATAACAAATGAAGATATATATTCCTAAGCCGGATCTTAGACCAGTATGTATTAGTGTTAAAACATTATAATGCTTTGTGCCTCGTGAATGTAATTTGTACATGTTCACTAATTTAGAGCATCCTTATTTTGTTATATATTCTTTGTGCATAATTCAATATGTATTTAAAGAACATTCAGTGTGTGTACCAAATTAAAAAAAAAAACAATATATTTAAACCCTACTGCACCTAAAACTAAACTGAAAAGGGTGTTATAATTATTTACACCGCAATAAAGAGAAAGGAACTGTAATTAACAACGAGACACGGCTGGCTAACGATCGCGCCTTTGTGAACGTGGAGGAACTTCTAACTGATGTAATTATCACGCCAAAATACTAGGAAGATGCTAGGTACTCGACGTGCTCAAAAATGTTACCCTCTGCTTGTTTATTAAAGTTAGTTTAAGTAAGATATTACTAAACTTTAATTTTGAATATTTTAGTTAGGAATTAATTAAGGCAGAGACTTGGTCTTTTAAAAAGTTGATATTTAAAACTAGTTATTAAACATCTCGGCTTACATAAGTCAGCCTTCCGTCGTCCATCATAATTTGTCATGTATCAGCCCATATACGTCCCAATGCAGGGCACGAGCCTCCTCTACAATCAGGCCATTCCACCACACTGGCCTACTGCGGTTTGGTGGACTTTACATTCCAAAAGTTTAACCTATAACAAAACACCTTAAATCGCCACCTGTGAAAGAAGAAGCCGCGGGTTCGAATACAGCACTGAGACAAATGTTGATAAGACCAAAATGTCTCTCGTGATGTCTGATACCCACGTTACGTTTTTCATCTATACTAATATTATAAAGCTGCAGAGTTTGTTTGTTTGTTTGTTTGAACGCGCTAATCTCTGGAACTACTAGTTCGATTTGAATGATTCTTTCAGTGTTGGGTAGTCCATTTATCGAGGAAGGCTATATGCTATATATCATCACGCTATGACCTATAGGAGGAAAGCAGTAGTGATATTTCTAGCAAATACGAGGAAATTTTGTTCGTTTTTCGTGGTCCGATTGGTCGATATTCTAAACTGATAGTCAGAATTAAATATTTTGACCGCCATTTTAAAACGTGTATGCACCCGGGCGGTGCCGGGCCCGACCGCTAGTCTTAGTATGAAGTTAGGACCAAGCGGGTGACTATTTGGTATATTTGCAGAAAATTACCCGCACGCCAAAATTTGACCAAAGTTACGAGGCGTAATGTAATACATTGCAAACCGACCATTAGGACTTGCATTAACACACGTACCGAATGCACGAATGCTCACTTTGAAACATATTACATCACTCGTATATCTATCTTGTATTAAGGGATATTGGCTTGTCTTTAACCCTCATCCATATTTAACAGAAAATAATCAAAGAATGTCGAATAGTGTCGGAAAATAGTCACATAAAATCATCACACACAAATCATTGATTGTATTTTTTAATAATTACTTAAGAGTTAAAAAAAAAATATTAACCAACAATATTGCACACCTTGACAAAAACAACGCCACCGAGGCAATCTTTAACACAGTTTAGTCGAAATCTATTAAATTAAGTCAATTTAAAATTTACCTTAGCGTGATTTTCACGGTCATCATTTGTTACTCCAAATGCACTACAGATCCTATGCCTAGTTTTTAAATCAATGATTGTACTCATAAATGTTTTCCTCAAATCCACAAGCCGAATATTTGAAAATGATGCCTCACAGTATCTTGGAAGTATTCATGCTTTCAAATCACGTACGAAGATAACAAAAATTATTATTCTAAGACGGCACATACAACTGCGATCTCTTTGGGCCTTCTGAGGAATCGGTGTCAGTCAATGTCAACACCGACCTGATTAGGTCCGAGATCAATTGTTTCAGGTGACAATAGGAATTTGTTAAAACGAAATGAAAGTTAGGAGAGACAAAAGCGAATAAGAAGTATAAATTGTCATGGAATCTTTTAATTCTTATACTTTCTGTATCAGCCCATAAACAACTCACTGCAAGGCACGGGTCTTCTCTACAATCGAGTGTAAGTTTGAGAGTAGTTAGGCCATTTAGTCCACTACGCTGGCCTAGTACACGTTCGCGGACTTACATACCATAGAAATTCTTATAAATCGCGATGGTATGTAGGTTTCTTCGCGATGTTTTCCTTCACCAGATTAGTGCGTGGTGATTGACTTTCGTAAGACTTTTTTAACTTTTTTGACTAGTTTAACACGTAGCGGAAAGCGCAGCGTAGGACGTCCACCCACAAGATCGTCAGAAGACCTGGTAAAGGTCGCAGGACGTCGCTGGATGCAGGCTGCCTCCAACAGGTCTCTGTGGAAATCATTGGGGGAGGCCTATGTTCAGCAGTGGACTTCTTTGGGCTGATGGATGGATGGATGATTGACTTTCAATACACACATGACTCCGAAAAGTCAGAGTTGTGCACTGGGATTCGAACCAGTGATTACGTGAACATGTTGGCAGCGGCGTCTAGTCCTTTTACCAACAGGCCACCACGCACTTACTTGTTCTTTATTAATTCTTTTTATATTTTAAGGTTCAAAAAGAAGGGGAATGATATTTAGATTATCTAATCTTACTATCGGCTAAACAATTTTGGTATCGTCGTGCTTCTATTAGATCTTCAAATATCTATAATATTTTTCTTGTGTCACAAAGATTCTATTCCTGCATATAGTGACTTCATAAAATCGTGAATGTAAAATTAAAAGCCTGAACTCAACAATTAAAATCTCTGTCTCATTTTTCAATACAATAAAAAAAAAATTATTCATACCTCCACCACAATGTCATACAGAAAATAATAGAATGGTAAATTGCATTCACCGATTCATCGGACGCATTTATCTAAAACAATAAGATTTAATTAAATCCAACAATTCTGAAGCTCCTATTCTTTTAAACAATGAATTTTTTAAACGCATCGACAATGAAGAAATAAGTATTAAATGTGACACAATGAACGCTGACGGCGTCACGGCCATTCGCGAAATAGGACCACCTGTTACACAGAACATTGCCTACAAACCAACCGTGAAATTAGAATCTGAACGTACATCCAATGACTTAGTACAAAACCTAATACTAGTACTAACATAGTGTAGTTTTATTTATGGGATTGAAGAGACAAAATAAGTTATGTAACCCTTTTTACCTGATGTGGTGAGATGAATAGTTATTCCAAATTAATAAATCTTTATTGTACACTTAAAATAATATATCCATCCATCCATCAGCCAAAGGAAGCCCACTGCTGAACATGGGCTTCCCCTAATGACGTCCTACGTTGCCCTTTCCGCTTCGTGGCCTCCATTCGAGAACTATTATTTAAAATGCGATTTAAGCAGATTTAAGGAGAATACGGACGGCAGGATGTTCTTGTTGGTGACAAGAATTTCGGAATCGCCCGTATAGCGATCAACTTACACAGTAGTGGAAAACACATCACAGTGATCCATACAAGGGTCTCGTATTTTGCGTTCATTTTGTATATATCCGGTTTCGAGCAGACAAGCAAAATTATATCAATATAGAGACATCTACATTTTAGTCTTATACTCAAATATGTCTCCTTTGCTTGATATTGCTTATAAGGTATCAAAGGATACATCAGTTGAAAATAATGGATGCAGTTTTAAACACTTACGAAGAAAAAGAAAATGGTAAAACGCGACAGAAAGCGCTAACTTTGCGGACACCGCTATTGAAACTGCTAAGAAAAAACGCCACAAAGAAGGAGTTGCCAAGAAGGCTCATTGTGCTGTGTGTAGTGTCGAACTTCCCGCCTGGATTAACGCAGAAAGAAATGTGAAAATGCCATTGTATTTATGACTTATTTAAACTCTTAACAGCTAAGGGTTTAGGCACAGCAGGCGATAGGCGATTTTGCGTCTGTCGATACTGTATGGCATTTCGGTGGTGAGTTAAGTCTCACTATACTTTTTTTGTTTTTGTTATTGCAGTGAATGGCGAGACGAGCATGCCGTTCACCTTTCACCCTGATGGTAAGCGATGCGACCGCTCATGAACAGAAGCAAAACCAAACAACACCTTGAATTACAAAGCAATGTTTGGCATTCCACTGCGCTCGCCATCCTGAGATCCCACCCCACAATCTATTCTAAATGTACTGACATAAGTGGACTGCGGACGCGTACATGTATCGCTATCGCGTTGCATCTTTGTTTTTGTTTATGTGATATTATAATTTTTATTTTTATTTTATTTTTTATTTTATTTTATTTTATTTTATTCGGAAAACAAACAGTTCTATATCTAGGTAAAATACAATATTTAAATTACAATTAACAATTAACATGTTTTCACATTTATAAAGCTTATTACTACGATTAACATTAAAAAGCAATTGGATCTAGTGAACAATGTTAAACCAATTATTGGATAAAGTTTGCCTGATTGCTAATGCCTTAGAGTAATATACAATATTTTAAATTACAATTTACAATAAACATGTTTTCACATTTGTAAAGCTTATAACTAGGATTAACATTAAAAAGAAATTTGATCTATTGAACAGTGTTAAACCAATTATTGGATAAAGTTTGCCTGACTGCCAATGCCTTAGAGTTAAATACATCCAGTTCATGGTTGTTAGCCAGTTTATTAAAGGAATTGGCAGCTCTCAAGAAAAATGATTGTTTTCTATATTTGGTAATGGTCGATGGTACATATAAGGGAATAGGTTTTCTTATTGTCTTTACAGGAACATTTAAATAAATTTTAGAGAGAAGGTCGGGTGAATCAATTGCACATTGAGCGATTTTTAATAAAAACGTAACGTCAGCTATTCTTCGCCTTACTTCAAGTGGCAAAATGTGATGTCTTTTGCATCTTTCTTCATAGGTATTATCATACATTTTGCATTTGAATTGAATAAATTTTATAAATTTACGCTGTACTGATTCTAGTCTATGTATGTATACGTCATATTGTGGATTCCAAACCTGTGAACAATATTCCAGTATACTGCGAACATATGAACAATAAAGTATTTTTATTAATTTTATACTAGCAAATTGAGAAGATGATCTTATGACAAAACCTAGTGCTTTGTTGGCTTTCTTAACAATATATTCAATGTGTTTATTATATATCAATTTTGAGTCATGTATTATTCCGAGGTCACGTATTTCATTGACACGTGCAATAGGATTGTCTTCCAGCTTGTAGGTGTAATCAATTGGGTTCCCTTTACGAGTGAAAGATATGATGTTGCATTTAGAAATATTAACGTCCAGGTTATTTAATTTGCAATAACGTTGAAATCTAATAAGATCTTGCTGTAGAAGCTGACAGTCATTGAAATTGTTAATGCGACTAAATATTTTCATGTCATCAGCATAGAGAATAAATTTTGAATTTAGGAAACACGTGTTTATGTCGTTGATAAATATATTAAATAATAGGGGTCCTAGTAAAGACCCTTGTGGAACTCCTGAAAGAATAGTTAGCCATTTCGATTTGTAACCATTTATTGCAACAGCTTGAGCTCGATTTCGAATGTAAGACGCAAACCATCGAAACAGATTTCCATGAATCCCCGCCAAGAATAGTTTTTTGAGCAGTAACTCATGATCTATGCGATCGAATGCCTTACTGTAATCAGTAAATACTGCATCTACTTGTCCCCCAGCAAAGATGTTAGATGAAGTGAATTCAATAAAAGATACCAAATTACTAGCAGTTGAACGCCTCTTTATAAAACCGTGTTGTTCTGGAATAAATTTATGAGACATAACGTTGTAGACATTATTGAAAACAATTTTCTCAAGTATTTTGGCAAATATGCATAACTTGGATATAGGTCTGTAATTTCTGATTTCACCTCTATTGCCATTTTTATGAACTGGAGTGATATATGCGGATTTCCACACTTTAGGAACTTTCCCTTCGATAAGAGATCTTTGGTACAAAATGCTTAATGGTCTAGTTAAACTATCAGCACAATTAACTATGAATAAAGGATGGATGTCATCAGGGCCAGCCCCTTTAGCAAGATCTAATGACTTGAGTAATTTGTGTAGTTCGTTACTGTCTACCGTAATATTACTAATGCCACAGGTACTGTCTAACATTGAGGTATTAAAATCAAAATGAGTATTGTCGCAAGATTTATCATGAAGAAATGATGATTGAAAAAACGTAGCAAATAGATTACAAATCTCTTCACCGGTATCCGCCGAGTTATTTAAATATGTCATTGTTGATGGCAATCGACCAAAACCTTTTTTATTATATTTAACAAATGACCAAAACAGCTTCGGATTCTTAGTGATGCTATCCTCCATGTCTTTAATATAAGCACGGTAACACTCATCTTCGACTAATTTCGCTCTCTTACGGAGTAAGGAAAAGGCAGAGTAATCATGGCTGTTTTTATATATACGATATCTCTTGAGAAATTTATATTTTTCTTTAAGAATTTTCTTTAATGCCGTACTGTACCAAGGTGGGAAAGTGGAGTTACGTACAAATTTATGCTTTATATACTTATCTCTTAAATCGTATATGCATCTATAAAAATGTGTTGTTGCGTCATCAATTTCTTCAGTATGCAAGCAATCTTCCCATGGTATAATATTGATGGATGAATTGATCTCGTCAAAGTTAGCATACTTGTAATAATACTTTTTTCTGGTATTCAAAGCAAGATCTTCATTATTTCCGAAACTTGTTTGTATAACTAGTGATTTATGATGAAAATCTTCGGGTACCAAAGGATTTTGGCAAGCAGAGACTTCCAGAGAAGCATTACTTAAAACTAAGTCTAAGATAGTATTATTTATATTTTTTATGGAATTAAACTGATTTAGATTACATTCTGAGAGAGTATCTATAAAGTATAATTGGGCCTGCCCAGTGGCTCCCGAAGGCTGAAAATAGTTTCCGTCATTAATCCACTTAATATTGCTCATATTAAAATCTCCCAGTATTACAAAAGTATCATCCGGACATGAATTAACTATAGAAGAGAGATTATCTGTAAAATTATGCAACTGAGAGATGAAATTGTTACCGTGCTTTTCCCTACAGAGATAAAGAGTACATAGGTGAATTTTCCTGGATTGCCCGCGCCTTAGCCCTATTGTTATTGTAACCCAGATATCCTCCGCTGAAGTAGTCCATTCCAAACGATTCATGGATGTTATATCCCGACGTATCGCTAAAAGTACCCCACCTCCATACTTTTCTCGTGTGTTCTCATAATTCCTATCTCGACGCAAATCTCTGGAAACTATCAATAATATCCTGATTTTTTTCTTTGGTTTTCCAAATAAATTAAAATTGATAACTATATAAACTTTTATATGTATCTTTATGTGCGGAATGAAGTTTCTGGTCACGGCATCAAGCTTCATAAATCGACAATATCACCGATCGTCGATACTGAAAATCGTTAGTGTCCCCGAGCCCTCATTAGTACCGCAAACTCTGCATTGTCTCGAAATCATTATCACGACCAGCCAATTGTGAGCTGCCGTTTGACCTGATCACGATGTGTTCGGTATAGGATGAGGTGTCGTCTTCAATTAGACGGATGATTAAATATTCAATACAGAAGCGTTGGGTGACAATTGTCGAGTTAATAGGTAATGTTTTGTGGGATGAAACAATGGTGGAACGAGGCTTTGTCTTCCCATATCATATATTCATATATTGTTGCGAAATTGAGAAGAAATTCATTTAAATAAAAAAAAAGATATATTTTCTCATTAATTGGTGTATTGTATGTTAGATAAGTGAACTCAAATAAATAACACAGATCTGTTAGAATTGCAATCTTCAAACGAATCGGATACTTTCACAAATTATGTTAATCAAACAGTGAGTTGTACTTCAGAAAAAAACATCGCAAATATTATAATATGATGGATCTAATCGCCTTACCTTAATTCAATTCGTAATATTATATTTTAATTTAATTTATCGACATCTGACCACCAGCCATTCCACCAACGCTACAATGAGTATTGCCATTGGTAGCATTGATTATTCAAATCTAACAGGTCTTCAATTATACAGGTTATATTAAGACTGCTACTGAAAATGAAGCCGAGTGTACACTATTATTTTAGAAAAAAACTATGCATTTACCACTTAAATACGACGATAGGACGAAAATCGTCTCTGTTTTTAAAATTTAATTATATTGTGAGAAGTCTCTAAAACTACCACCGGCTTCGTTTTCGGTAGCAGTGTTGATATATCCTGTATGTAACAATTCATGCATTTTATAATATATTTACTTCCTCGTTATTTAAGAATAGTACCTCTGTTATGCTCCACCTGGTAAACACGAATAACAACAACACATAATTTAAAAAAATTACCCTTTACATCAAATAAATGTTCGCACCTCAATAATATTTCAGCAAAATCAATACACACTAAATGATATTTCTTCCAAATCTAAAGGCTTTTGATACAGTATTTTAAAATGACCGCTGTGATAATTTACGGCAATTTAAACAATGCAGGTGAATGTATTTCGAGCGGCCGAACATCCATTGTCGACAATAAAAACAGGAAATATATTTTACGCGCAAATAAATTATGTAACCATGAATTGTACTTTATGTGGGTTGAATATTCGCAGAGTATTTAATCTATATATAATAATAAATTTCTGCAAAAAAACCTTAAAAGAGGATTATATTCAGCAGTTGAAATCCTATGGTGAAGTCTTGTTCGTCTCTTGGTAATGTGAGAGGACGCGTCCTCGATAGGTGACCACCGCAATGCCTAAGTCTTCCGCCAAACAGCAATGTTAATGCACTTTTGTGTTTCGGTTTGAAGTATATTATAACCAGAAATCAGATTAACAACTGGACATAATGAGACATAAATTACAGTCAGCAACATAAGTCGCTGAACACTTCACATTTTTTGATGACCTTTTTATGAATTAAAATTTGTATGTTCTACTGTAGTCGTAAAATATAACCAAGTAAAGTTATCTATGCCGAGAAGTGCCATACGATATTGAAAATAATTATTATTTTGAATGATAAGACAATTCCAAATCTCGTGAATGTGTAGCGACTTATGTTGCTGACTGTACATATATGTCTCTGTGGGATGCGAGATATTTCTTTATAATCCCTGGTGTCTGGTTTTCTACTGTGCTTGAGAGGTCGTATCGCTTACCATCAGTCGAATGACACGCTCATTTCGCCAATCATTTTTATAAATACAAATTTATTTTATCAACTGTATGTTTTAATTTAAGTTAACAATAAAAAAATCTGCCTAATTCTGGACACTTAGTTCTATAACTTTACATTTCATTAATGATAAGAAGCATAAATATTGGCAAAATAGACCTTCTTCATAAATCATAATAACGTTACGAACACAAGAACCATAAGAAAATTGTCGCTTCTATATTGTGGCAAAATAGCCATAACACTTATGTTCTAGACATTTCTGACAATATTTGACACCTTCGGTCACCCTTAGCCAAAACATAACGTGGCCAAAAACATAATGTAGAAATTACTTTATCAAAACAACTCCTTATACGACAGTATAATAACGAGATATTATTAATTTATTACCCTTTTATTACTGGTCTTATCATTTGATTTATTTTATGACTAAAAATAATTTATATTACGAAGACAATAGAGCGAAGACGGATAACACTACTATCTACGCAATAGAGCGTAAAACTTCTACCAAATTCAAACAAGATATCTACTGAATAAGCCGACACATATTCAATGTAAATATGTACAATGTTTTTTTTTATTGCAAAGAATGGCGAGACCAACATGCAGATCACCTGGTAAGTGATACGACCGCTTATGAACAATGACAAAACAAAACACCTTGAATTACAAAGCAATGCTTGGCATTTCACTACGCTTGCCATCCTGAGGCATAAGATGTTAAGTCTCAATATCTCCAGTAGTTACTCTGGCGACAATGTTCTTCAAACCGAAACAGAATAGTGCATTAACACTCCTACTTGGCGGGAGAAATAGACATTGCGGGAGTACCTATCCAGTTGGCTTGTCACATATGAGAGACCTACCACTCACCTATAATGGTAGGCATAAAGAGTAAACATACGACTTACTTTATATATTGTGTCTGCCGTTACTAAAACTACCATTCGACTTCGTTTTCGGTCGCATTCTGGATATACCCTTTATTCATTCACTTCATTTAATACACCGGTGTTTCAGACATTTCGCACCTTCAGAATAAGACTGACCTACCTAAAAAATATATTTTATGGGAAACGTTCATTAAAGATTTGTATCATAAGAAATTTTATATTTATGGAAGATACATCTAGAAGACCGATTTATACATTATTCTGCCTTTCGTGCATCAATAAGTATTTCTTTAAAAACGGTTCAATACGTCATTTTGAGCCCAAATATGATTGAAAGCTAAAACCATTTTTTTGTTATTAAGTCACACTATTTCTAAAGGTACGATTTGTTCAACACCTTATTTACTGTGGTTGCTATCCAAGCGTATATCGATAGGTGCTATTGTATCAAAGGTAGCAAATACTGCAGTAAACTTGTTAATGAAACAACACCCAGGCCCGAACAAATATTTATAGGTATACACTTATCTGAATATGAACGGATGGTTACTAATGGTAGGTTTCTCATAATTAAGTGAGAGGCCGCCTGGGGCAGGGGTACCTACCCTGCAATGCCGTTTCTCCCGCCAAACAGCAGTGCAAATGCACTATTGGTTTCCGGTATGAATCACATTGGAGCCAGAGTAGCTATAGTACATATTGAGACTTAACACCTTATGTATCAGTATAACGAACGCAGCGGAATTGTAATTTATCTTGTTTGGTTTTGCTTCTATACATGAGCAGTTGTATCGCTTAGTGTCAAGCAAATGGCATACTCACCTCTCAATTCAACGCAAATTAAAAATATATAAATATGAAGACACAACCCACGGTTTTCCGTTTCACAACACTTTTCTTAAGCTACAGCGCCTCAGACACAACCTTTAAACAATAAAAACCGTACACAAATAAATGAATGCCTTAACGAGGCCATTTGTAAAGCCTTTCAGCAAATCTAAGTTAATTACGGCAGGACTCATTTCAACATTCGGGAATCGGAATTCCGTATGTAATTAAATTAGGATACATTTACATACACCGATTCTCAACGTAAAGGACATTATAAGGGTCCGGAGAAGTTTAAATCTTATTTCGCTGACACAAAGGAAAGATTAACTGAAGGGCAATTAGGACAAGCCGATGCGATGTCTAAAAGTAGGAGGAAATGGTCTTGATGGGTTTTCAATGTATTGCGGTTACACAAGAAATATATTTGAACTTTGTATAGTGTTGTGGTGTAATTAATAAGAAGTTGTTGCTTTTCGTCAGTGCCCATATCTAAGTTTTAAGTGGTGTAATTGATAAGAAATCGTTGCTTTTCTTCCGCGTGTCCATGTCCCACATTGAAGTTCAGATAATTTAAAGCACATTTCAAGACGATTTTACCTTCAGCAATTTAAGATTTATAAACTGTTTTGTGAAAAGTACTTAACACGGAAATTATCGCAAAAGTTGGTATACCATCGTATGCAAAAGTACTGCCTACCTACTATTTATTTCTAAACATATGATAGCTATCAATAATTTTATAAAATGTTACCCAACGAGACCGTCAACCTTTAATGAGTTTTGTAGCGAACTTCGCAATTATTTCTCGGTTGGATAAATCCCAAGAAACTACGGCATCTTGGACACTTACGTTAATGAAATAAAATTTGAACCCATTGTTACCACAATCAGCACTAAAATAAATTAAAACGGACAAAATATTCGGTCTTTACTCTGTATTCTGTAACTAAACTGATATTATTAAATATCAGTCAATAACCGAATCAGTATAGAAGCTAGATAAAAAAACAAGAACCCGAACTAGGGCGTATACTCTATACTCCGACACGAAGTTCGAATGTTCGGACGATGAACGTCAACATACAAGATAAACGTTTTCCACTTCTAAATATCAATACTATTCTCTATGAAATTTATCATTCACTCCAAACTTAGTCTAAGATTACGACGTACGATACAGGATTCGAACATTTTGTAATGTAACTAGCGGCCCGGTCCAGCTTCGTGCGGGTACAAATTGATTTCTGTTCAATAATATGTACGTATTATACATACCGGGTATCTCAAGACTGCTACCGAAAACAAAGCCGGGTGGTAGTTTTAGTGACTACAAACACATTGCAACTAAAAATTTCGCAAAGAAACGCGACAATTATTTTTTGTGATTTTTTAAATATCGTCATTTTTAGGTGGTAAATCCATAGTTTTTGCTAAAATAATACTTTAAACACTTTTATACCTTAGATTATTTATAAATAAAAGGGTATATACTATTATTTTAGGAAAAAATGTATTTACCACCCAAATATGGTCATAGGAAAAAATTAACAAAAAAATAATTGTCGCTTTTTTTTGCAACTTTTTCTGTTGCATTGTGTCTGAAGTCGCTTAAACTACCACCCGGCTTCGTTTTCGGTAGCAGTCTTGATATATAAACCATCCTCTTGAATCACTCTATCTATTAAAAACCACCGCATCAAAATCCGTTGCGTAGTTTTAAAGATTTAAGCATACAAAGGGACATAGGGACAGAGAAAGCGACTTTGTTTTATACTATGTAGTGATAAAGCATGTTGGTACAGCTTTACGTGCTATTTTCGAACATTCGTCTTAGAATACAGAGTAACCCCGTAGACTGATAAGAACCGTCACTTGTGCCACTTCCTAAACTATAGCAGATAAAATAATGTTGATACAAATGTGTCTTCTGATTTATGATAAAACTTAGATTTCCGAGACAGAGGCGGCACAAATTGCCCAAAAATAATAGTCGTGATAAGCTAGTTGCGGCATCTAATAAATCTTTAATATTTACGAAAACATACCACAAGGTCCAGGAAAAAGTTGAAATGTTTTGGACAAACGTAGGTGCTACCAATTTATCTATTTCTGTGGCTAATCTACAGCGTGTATGTACTGTTGTGTTTGGGTATAAGACATTGTAGGCAGTCATTATTGGGCATTGAGATATTGTGTTAGTATGACCGACGTATAACACTAAGTTGTACTTAATAATTATGAGTTCAGAGTGCTGTTTCTCTTGTTTATGACCAAGCGTGAAGATTAACATCATCCTACAAAAACAAAAAAAGTAATAAAAAAATCATAAATCTTTCCCTCTGGTAATCCCATTACAATTTCCAAAACAAATTGTAAAGATTAAAAATTGGTTCTTCAATATGTGTTTTTGTACACTTACAATACGGAATGACTAAGGAATTTTAGTCGGCCATAGAGACCCAGTGTTACTTGAACTAACTTCCTACTCTTCAAACTATCCCATATTTAACGAACTATTGAAAACCATAATCAAAACAAGTGTCCAGATGTGAATAGCTAGCAATATTAGCAGCATAATATCTTTCGAACATCCCGCAACCTCGGAGCGAGTTGACAAAAGATCTCCAACAATAACCCCGGGATAATCCGGGATGGACGGATCACAAAGGATAACTTTACACTTCTGGACATGATTGATGGCAGTTGTGCAATGAACTTCGGCGGCAACTTGGAGCAACTATTTTTTATTGACAACAGTTTTGCTTGATGTTGTTAATGGTTTATATTGAAATTATAGTAGATTTACTTACACTTTTGTACATGAAAGCTGTTTATTGTTAGTAGTTTTAATTACATAAAGCAATTTTATAAAATATACCTTACTTGTCATACTTATTCTATTACGAAAAATTCAATTTATATCATAAGCATTCGAAATTCACCAATAGACAAAAGTAGTTACTATTCACTTTTCTTATTGTAATACTAACTAACTTAACCGATAATAAAGAGGCAACATCAAAAAATAACTTAATCAAGCCTTTAAAATCGGTCATTAATTTAGGATGTCCGGTTTTCTTACAGATTGTCAAACATGCGAAATTTCTAACAGATAAAATTATACAAAACTGTACTAAAATCTCAAAGTGCCACCTAAATGATAATAATAATAAAATTTTATTAATTCCACTTGATAATTACAGATTCTCTTAATGCAAATATTAGGTTACATAATAAATATAAATTTTATTAGAGATAATCACACAACAATAACGAAAACTCCAATCAAATAAAAGCTCACCAATCTTCCAATTACCCACTACAAATACATCTCAAACTGTACCTTGCAGAAACAACGCTAGCACATAACTCAGCTGTCCACCTGAGAAATCGGGTCGATTTCTAACAGTGTGACCACTTTACGACGCCCATCAACCGACGGACATTCCATAAAATATATCCATAGTTATTGGTTCTTATGTTACCGTACTTTCCTCTGCGCCATTTATTTTTAAATTAAATTTTAGCTTTGCGGTGTATGAGTTGTAATGTATCGGGTTGCGACTTGCGGTCATTTTGACCTCGTTTTGATATATTTTGTTGGCAATTACACGACCAGGTAAGTAATGGTTGGTAATTACTGTAACTTGTGAGTCAACAAACCTATATAAAACATTTAGGTAATATAATTGTACATTTAATAAAACAACTGCGAATGAACGAGACAAGCGCATTCCATGAACAGCGCACTTTAGACAATGCAGAACAAGTTAATGAAATATCTGTAAAGAGGTAACTGAGATATGTCTACATGTAATTCGATGATATCTAAATTTCACCAACGCTCACGAAAACAACCTACCATTCTATAAGTGATTCTACAAGAGAAGATGAAACCCGAGTTCAGATATCCAGCGTTTTTCTGTATACTATTTGAAAATGATTTTATGTATTGTTTTACGTACAAACACAAATCTAATTTAAATGAAATATATCTGTCAAACCAATATCAAAATAGCTCGTAACATGGGACAAATATTAGTATTATAAATGAAACAATAGATGGTAATATTTTTTTTAAATAGTACATCTATACATATATACGAACCATCGGAGCGCGCGTCTTGCTTGTGCAAATGTCCTCGAGAAACTGAAGTATTAGTTCAGGAAGATGACACAAGATAAATTCGATAACTACCCGCGATAGATAATATTTCATCAAAAATACAAAATAGAAAATAAAGCAGTTGACGTGAATGTGATCGATGTTATAATTAATTGTTTGCTGTATTTAGTATTTTGTTCCATAATGTAATCAGTGATATTGGAGACTTAAAATCATAAAAATTCCACGCGAGTATTCTTATTTTATAATTTAGTGAAGAACTTGTTCACTGAATTATAAAATAACTAGCGGCCCGGACCAGCTTCGCCCGGGTACAAATAGATTTCTGTACAATAATATGTACGTATTATACATATAAACCTTCCTCTTGAATTACTCTATCTATTAAAAAAAACGCATCAAAATCCGTTGGGTAGTTTTAAAGATTTAAGCATACAAAGGGACAAAGGGACAGAGAAAGCGAATTTGTTTTATACTATGTAGTGATTTACTATTTCATTTCTATCTCTAAAATTAAATCCACTCCTTCGACCACATTGTTACAAAGTTTACGAGGATAGTTATAATAAAGAACTAAGCTAACTATATTATAGGATCTATGAAGACTTAACAGACAATATAACTTACTGAAGAGTGGTTTATATGCAAATGTCTGCCTTAAAGTTCCACCTGAAATCGTGAGACGCTTACCATATCACGCGTCTATGTTAAGTTATTGTGTTTAAAATTACGACTTTTGCATTGATTTAAAAACTAAGGCCAGGCTCTTTATCTATAATTGCAATTGCAAAAAGATGACCATGAAAATTGCGCTGAAATAAATATTCAATTAAGTAATTTAATGTAATAAATTATGTCTAAACGGTGATAACAATAATATCTTCATATTTATTAAATTTTCTATAACTACACGAATCTGTCTGTATCAGCCCATATACGTCCCACTGCAGGGCACGGGCCTACTCTACAATCGAGAGTACGATTGAGAGTGGTTAGGCCATATAGTCCGAATCTGTCTGCGACGACTAATTTCAGTGACGCTCCACTAGAGATGTACCGGAGCGCACCACTTACATGGGAATATTCCACGGACTTCCAGCCCTATCGATATATATATGTCCATATTTTTTTTATTACCTGCTGGAACTTGCAGGGATTGAGCATTATTAAAAAGAGCATTGACTTTGACGCTTAGAAGACCAGGGTTCCGCAGTTAACCTTCTGTAACTGAACAGAAAAAGAGACAAAGTTTAATCCACCAACTATTCCAGCCATAATGGGCCATTGCTGGGCATAGAATTCTTGTACCTTTAAAGAGCGGTAGGCCTTATGTTCCAGTCAAGTGTAAATTTGTGGAATTTATATAGGTAGCGTAAAATATCGTCTGGTGTACCATCAGGTATGCAAGTTTTCTCCTTATTACATTTAGTATTCAAAGGGATCATCATCAGCTTATATTAATATCCACTGGCGGACATAGGCTTCCTCTAAATTGCACCCTTTCACCCTATCTTCCGCTTGTCACATCCAATAATAAGAATTAATTTATTTAATTTTTTTTAACCTATTCTGTCCCAATGCTGGGCAAAGGTTTCCCTCAACTCCTTCCACTTATCCCAGTTGCTGATGCCACCCAAGTGGTGTTAAATTGGTCGAGGTCGTCACGCCGCCTTTTTCGAGGCCTGCCGCGTGGCCTCTTTCCACCCTTAGGCACTGATTTATTTAAATACAGATAGAAAAACAAAGAACATTGGTAAAATCATTGTTAATGCAATTCTTAAGCGTCTATAAATTTCATGTATAAAAATGTTAATAATTAATTTTCTAAGTAATTTTGGTGCCTAGCTCACGGCGTACCTAAGCCTGAATTATGAACATACATTTTGCGTAAAACTCTATTGATATTTGCTTTATTTTTATTGGAGAAGCGTTATGTCGTTTCAATGTTGCCACTTTAAAAATATAAGCATGACTGGCATTCTTGCATTATCTTTCTCAGATAATTAATGTAAAAAAATAGTGCAGAGAAGTGAGAACAGCAAAATAATCACTGATTAATTAATTAAGGAATAACAATTTGATTCTGTCGCCCGAAAGCGCTATTGTGCAAATAATAATATACAGTTGTCCCCTGTTTCCTTTTTATTTCAGTGCATGTATGATCTAACTATTTGATTAATAAAATAAATAAGTATTTGATGTTTAAATTGCGTGTAAAATATATTTTTTTACTTTTATTTGTGCGTCATAACTTTGCCTCACGCCAATATAAATGCAACAAAATAACATTTACTACCCACAGAGTTTGACAAGATATAGAAAATCTGTAAAACTTTATAGTGGAATATCTTTTTTCCTAGGCTTGCTACAATAGTAAATCTTAAGAAATAACTGTTAAGGAATTCGAAATCTATATTTTAAAATATTTCTCATCTCAATACACACAAAAAAAATTACAACAAAAAAATGTATGGAGGATTATCATTGTTCTTTATCGATTAATTACAACTGCAATAATCGCCTCAACAATCCCATTAATTAGTAGCGACTTTATCCAATTTAAGGGCTTTAAATTGTGTCTTTAGTAATTCAAAGCCTTAAACCAACTACACAAACAAAATCTATCAACCAGTAACAATAGGTTTTTCCTTCGCGCTTCGTACAAAAGGTGTATTGTGTCACTTTATGTAGCAAATTGTTAGGAGCATCGTAAAAAGTTCATTATGAAAATGGCTCCCTGGTCGTAAAGTAAATCACAATTACAGGTAACAACTAGCGATTTTTTACGTAAAGTCTATTTCAAGCAAATTGCGTGATCGTGCGTAAGTAAGTTTGTTGATATAATTTCCAAAGGCTTAATATCTTATCGAGTGGGTTTTGTAAGTATTCATTTGTTTAGGCAATGTAGTTTTAGAACAAAAATATATCGAAAGGTCTCTCATATGTGAGAGGCCATCTGGGTAGGTACCACCGCCATGTCTATTTCTCCCGTGAAACAACACTGCGTAAATGCACTGTTGTGTTTCGGATTGAAGGACATTGTAGCCAGAGTAACTACTGGACATATTGAGACTTAACATCTATGTCTCAAGATGGCGAGCGCAGTGGAATGTTGCTACTGTTTATGAGCGGTCGTATCGCTTACCATCAGGCGAACGGCTTGCTCGTCTCGCCATTCAATGCAATAAAAAATATATATATATATATATATATTTCTCACAATATGTTCCACATTTCAGAGTCTTAGGTCTTTTGTAAAAAATTTCATTATATTTACCAGTCATTCTAGCGGGCACTAGCAAAACGTGTAGGATATTTGTGACCAAACCAGTACATTCAAAAGTTGCCATGCTCATCATAATTTAACACAATATTCACAAGGCATTTATGATTCCAGCGTGTTTTTAGACAGGGTATACCAAGATTGCTATCGAAAACGAAGCAGGGTAGTAGTTTTAGTGACTTCAGACACAATACAACTAAAAATGTTGCAAATAAAACCGACGTATTTTTATTATTGGAACGAAGTTCCTTATCGCGCGTTGTGAAAGGGGGCTAGACGGAAAAAATTCTCACGTTAAGTTGGCACGACAATTTAAAACATTTGACAATCGTTTTTTATTTCTTTATTTGAAAATGATGTCATACATTTTATTTAACTCTAATACAGGCAATAAAATATCCAAATACATATTAATATGTTAAAGGCTATAGTAAAAACTAAGAATACGCTGAACCCCAAAATTAAGTGGGAAACGTTGCGACAATTTCTAATTTTCATCAAATGTCATAAATCAAATTGGTACAAAAGAAACATAAATTGCATAAATATGTGAAAAAAAACATAATGATGGTGATACCCAAATGATTCTTTTGATGATGACATATAATTAAAATTACATAATAAAACCGTAATACAATGATTTTCGATCCTCCTTAATAAATTTATTATTATTTACAATTTTAGTTTGTTATCCTGCTGTCAATCATCAACCCTTCATTTGACTATGTATCTTTGCCAATGATTACTAAAATTTAGCTTACTGTATAAGTTTATATAACATTATATTTGTTAATAATGAAAGGTATTATTTTTATAACTTAAAATAACTAAAATTTTATTACAATTCCTTCACTAATTAATGGAAAAGAAACTTCGTTCCATTCGGGTGTCCCTTGACACCTCTCAAGTTTTTTTTTTTTTCTTTTCGTCTTTTTTAGCGTTAAATACATAGTTTTTGCAAAAGTAATAGAGTGCACCGTTTTATTTTTAAATACACTATGGTACGCAAGGGATTAAATTATTATTTTATCAAAAACTATCGATTTACGCTAACAAGATGATATTCAAAAATCACAGAAACAAATTAGTCGCGTTTATTTGCGATTTTTTTGAGTTGCACTATTTTTGTAATCACTCAGACCACAAGGCTTCGTTTTTGCAGTCTTCATATACCCAGCATAGATCAATTATTTTCCCTCTTTGTGTCATTAACCCGTCTTATGTAGACTTTCCATGTTAATTGGACTTGTCTGACTAAACCTCCAGCTATGACACCAAGATAATCTTAGAGAGAGCATACGAAATAATTGAATTAAACAATGTAATAAACTTGGACGTATTACGTTGAATTACTTGAGCCATTCCTCTCAAATTGAGTGAAGCTCGCTTTGTCTAAAGCACAAACTGAACGACTCTAGAAATGCAAAAGGGACTTAAATGATTTTCGGCGAGTTGTTGCAGTTTTAATGACAATTTAACTTGTTATACAATTTATAGTTTGCAAAAAATATGCTTTAAGTAATGTAAAATTATGATATAGATACTTGATTGGATAATTTAATTATTAAATTGGGATTTTGGTTGCCTCATAGTAAATAGCAATATAACACAGCGAGCGATATTGTATTTTTCTATTCATTATCAACCCGGAGTCAGGAATTGGATCCCGATATGGCAATAGGCTCGCCCCCTATGACATCATGAGATGGAACATACAAGGCGTAATGTGGATTTCCAGACACAGGCAGACACAGCCTATAACCTCTTATGGGAAAAAGGCATGAGTTTATGTGTATATATATATATATATACACATAAACTCATGTATATTCATATATGTATATGTATATATATATACATATATGAATATACAACACAGCGACAGAAAAGCTTTAGTTTCATAAGCATTATAATATTTCAATTAGACTTAATGTAATGTACTGTATCATCCCTTACACCTCCCATTGAAGGGCACCGGCCTACTCTACAATCGAGAGTACGATTGAGAGTGGTTAAGCCTTATAATCCATTAAGCTGGGCTAGTGTCCGGTTTGCTAGATTTTACAAAGCATAAAAAATCTTTAAAATTAAAATATTTCGGTATGATATGCAGGTTTCTACGTGGTCGTCTGCTAGTAAATGGACCAGACGCGTCTACAAATATGTTCATAGCGGTCGCGGGTTTGAATCCTGGGATTCAGATTCGTAAAGTTAGAGGTGTGTCCTGGGACACACCTCTGACTTTACGAATCTACTTCACGGAGTCATGTGAATATTAATATCAGTGAAGCTTCAATATGTCACAATTATAAAAAAGATGCTTGGGTCTAGTTACTGAACTCCGTCCAAAAAGACAAAGCTTAATATTCTCAAGAAAGCTCCAATATTTTATTCATTACTGAAAAAAGTTCATAAAATACAAAAACTATCTCTACAATTTCTACAAAAATATCTAATACCAGCCGTGGAATCCTCGTAACCAATATCGTAAATCGCCTTATCCCTTATAACCAAAAAGGTTCACTTAACAATGCATTAGGAAAATATACGACAATTTAGCAAAGAAAGAAAACTTTTATTGTGATTTCACGTCGTTAAGTTCAATAAAATCCTGATGTTTCGCCCGTCAAACAGGCCCTGAATATATTTCCAAGTTTATGACGATATTACGGAACGCCTTTGTGTTTATGTAGTTAATGTAGTATATAAGATTATGTCTTTGATATTTTTATTCATGAACATGGCAGTTTTTGTGACATATTTTGGGGAACTTTATCAGCTGCCGTTTTTACCGGAGCTTTAAATTTATTTGAATAGACCTGGGGGGTTTCACTATGATCATAAACGAAGATCAAATGGTCGATTTTTTTTTTTACTCTGGCCCAGCATAATGACAACACTGCACCTCATGATAACCCCAAATGCCGTCCAGGCAGAGTATCGTATGGCATCAGACAGCAGTTCCAAGCCATCCGATCAAGTAATCCAACTATGCCAGGTAAGTTGCCACTTCACACTAGGAACATTCGACGTCCAAAGTTAGTTTTAAGTTTGCCTGAAAATCAATACTATTCCTGTAGTGTATTGATAAATTCATACTCTTAGCATCTGTCGTCTCGAACTATACACTACGCGAACCAAGGGTGAAAGAGATAGATATAGAAGGAGATAGATCATAGACGTGGAGGACGGAACGGGGTGTGAAGACGTGGTGTATAGCAAACGAGCCGATAAATATTAATAATTGTATTCTACTACAATGTTACACATATTAACCGTAAATAGTGACTATTACAATTCCTCAATTATATTTATTATTATCAAGCGTAGTGTAGGACACTCTCCAATTAGATGGAGTGACATTTGAAAGATGGCTGGTAGCGGTTGGAGACGATGGGCTGGTGATCGAGCCCAGTGGCGCGTCATAGGAGAAGCTTATGTCCCGCAGTGGACGCGGTCGGGCTGTTGATGATGATGATGATACTTATCATTTACTCCGAACTTAGTCTATGTTGACGACGTATTATAGACGATTCGAATATTTTGTGGAGTCTGTATCAGCCCATATACGTCCCACTGCAGGGCACGGGCCTCCTCTACAATCGAGAGTACGATTGAGAGTGGTTAGGCCATATAGTCCACCACGCTGGCCTAGTGCGGGTTGGCGGACTTACATACCATAGAATTTTAAAATAAATCGCTATGGTATGCAGGTTTCCTCACGATGTTTTCCTTCACCGTTTTTAGTGCGTGGTGATTGACTATCAATACACACATGACTCCGAAAAGTCAGAGGTGTGCCCTGGGATTCGAACCCGCGACCACCGTAAACATGTTGGCAGTCGCGTCTAGTCCGTTTACCAACAGGCCACCACGCACTTGCATTTTGTGGAGTACCTAGTCACATTAGTACTAAATGCCATCTAAATAGAACGTGAGTAAGTACAGGTGTGAGCGGTGTGAAATTATGTAAAGTCCGCTAACACACACTAGGGCAGCGTGGTGGACTATATGGCCTAACCGCTCTCAGTCGTACCGTCGATTGTAGAGTAAGACCGTGCCTTGCAGTGAGACGTGTATGGTCTGATACACTACAGTACAGGTGTGAGATGGTATGGTACTGTCCAGTCGGTCGATATAATTATTCGTCCGGTCAGAATCTGATATACATACACAGATTAAACCCAATACACAACACTTTTGCGCCACTCAATGTCGAAATGTCCACTACCAATATTCATGGTCGATATCTTGACGAATTCAAATAAGCAAGCTTTGCGCCACTGCGTTTTCACGCTGCGGCAGTACACAGGATATTGGAAGCGACGGAACGCGTCGTGGCCACCACACACGTCACGATATAAATGTGCAATCTTCATTCCATTATATTTTATTCCTCTGAATGGTGAAAGGAGCATCCCGTCCGCCTAATGGTAAGTGATACGACCGCTCATGAACAATAGCAAAATCAAACAACATCTTTAATTATAAAGCAATGCTTGGCATTCCACTGCGCTCGCTATCCTGAGACATAAGATTTTAGGTCATAATATTATGTCCAGTAGTTTCTCTGGCCACAATATCCTTCAAACGGAAACACAACTATCCATTCACACTGCTGTTTGATGAGAGAAATAGATATCTCATCGCAATTTTAGAACAGAGACTGGTGCAAGCTTGTTATTGCATCAACACACTTGATCGTATGTGGCAAGCTTTAAACATCGATTATTGCGTGCCACGGTGATCCTGTTCTATAGAATTAGCAGCAGTGGACATTAGGGCTCAACAAACTCTAAACATCGATTAAATTATTACAAGAACGAGTCGAAACGCGATACCCGCTACCTTGTTATAAAATGAAGTCGCCGTTATAAATGCGGACATATTTCAGCCGCGCCGGTTCCGCTGTACATTTTGGCTGAGGAGAGGCATAATTACATTGACAAATGCGGTGCGCGCCGCGCCACAGCGCCACTTTGAATAGTAGGGAAACTTTCATTTTAAAAATCCAAGGATTTTAAAATTATTACTTCTTTGTGAAATGTTTCCTTGGTGTTGTACTGCGGTAAAGTGTCTTTATTTTAATACGGATGAGGAAAAAATGTGTTATAGCATCAGCATTGATTATTGGTAATTTTAGTGTCATTGACTTTTGTTGAGCAGCGTAAGATTGGATACGAAATCATATTGGACGCGTGAGTAAAGGGACTGTTCTTTATCGAGATCCGTAGCGTCGTAGCTACTACGTAGTTCCGTAGCAACTACGTAATTTCGTAGCTACTACGTAGGCCGCTACTGGCGGGGAGCCGGTTCAAGTCTCTGCCAATATTAAGCGGAATGTTTACCCAACCAAAACACATATAAATAACCTAAATAATAACCTAACTTTTATCTAAGATTTATATATATGTATATATATATATGTATATATATGTATTTTAAGTATATATATGTATATATTCATATATATAGTGTATGTGTATTATGTTACGAATATGTATTAATATTATTATTTGTATATTAATTACTTTATTATTATTATTTTCTTTTCTTTTTTTCGTTTTGAGCTTTTATTCGTTATTCTTACACTGCCCTCTCAATCTCCTACTCTTATATCCATCCAAAGGTTGTCTGGCAGAGATCGCTCAGAGCGATAAGACCGCCTTTTGTACTTTTGTATTTTATAGTATCCCTTATGTAGTTATAATAAATCAGTGTACAATAAAGATTAAATAAATAAAAAAATAAATAAAAAATAAGATTTATAATTAGAAATTTAAACATTTTAAATGTATATGTCTTACAAATAGAAGACTATGGTATCTAGGTAACATTCAATTATTGTATTGTATCGCCCCATTTACACAGGGAGAGTTTCTCACCTTATAGATACGATCATTGTATGGATATAAAAAAGTTGCATCGTGTAAACATGTCTCAGAACACGATTATGTCATGTGATAATACGATTCTCGCCAAAGCTTAGAGAGCAACTCTCTCCGTGTAAATAAGCATACATATAAACACACACATGACACTTGACGCCTTTAAAGATGAGCCGTAATTTAGACCAATAATTTTATGTAATATTAACAAAAAAATCAATACCATCTCACACTCCATACATAGGCATTGCCTATGTCTATGTCTGTCAGCTGTGGACTGCAACGGGCTGATGATGATGATGACTGCGTACACCGAATAATACTCGTACCTGACTAGTTATACAGGTATAATGTTACCCCGGTATTTATTCAGAATTCCCCCGCTGTTAATACCTGCACTGTGCTTTAATTTTGACGAGCACGTAGGTGTTTTTCAGACGACGCTGAAGAGAAAGACAGTACTTTGTGAACTAACACCTCGCCTTAAGAGATTCTACATCACGAGAACTTTTATGAACACGATATATCACGAATTACATACTATATTCAACGTTTATTGCTATATTATTTTTAACACACAGCCTCGGTGGCGCAGTTGGTTAGACGTCGATTGTGAAACGAGAGGCCACGCGTTCGATCCCCGCACCGAACCAAATATTTGTGAGGCCTACATGTCTCTGGTTTGGGTGTTTATGAGACCGGTAAGTCTCTCGTAGTTTCTAATACCCACGACGCAGGTCCAACGCAATGCCTATTTCTCCCACCAAACAGCAGTGTAATTGCACTGTTGTATTTCGGTTATAAGGACATTGTAGCTAGAGCAATTACTACATCAGCCAACTTTTGAATATCGTCACTCCGCGTGGTTGGAAGGCGTCCTACACTATCTCCACTCGAGAACACGTCTACCGCAACGGTTGTCGGTTCCCCGACAAATTTGACCAGCCCACTGCCACTTCAACTTGCTGATCCGTTGGGCTATGTCGATTACCTTGGTTCTCTATCGGATAACCTCATTTCTGATTCATTGTAAAATTTCTATAAAAATGAATAATAATTTATACAAATCAAATTTATAAAAATAAAAATAAATATACTAAAACCATACTCGTGAAATTTATCAAAACGTCTATTTAGCCAGTTAGGTATTACACAGCTGAATACTAGTTTAGACAAGCAGACGACCCATCCTTTGAGGATACGTCTATTTTTTGTCTGAATTTAATCCGGTAAAAGTATATTCGTTAATAAATAATAATATAACCCTAATGGGAATTTTGATACTAAATGGACTAAAATAGTATTATTATTCCATTATTCCAGAATTATTATTGGGTTATTATTTCATCTACACATATTATAATGCATTTTTATATTATTTACAAGTTTTTTAGGCCAGCTTTGTTCGGGTATAATTACTCAATTACTTCATTATTCAATAAATGAGATAATTACATTTTTTGAAACCACTTTTTAGTCTTTTAGCTCGATTCCCGAAAGTTGTACTTGGAGATGGTCAACTCGAGTTGTGCCAAATTCGAGTTAACTCGAATTACATTCTCCCCAACTCGTGTTTGAAAATCGCGGTAGATGAACGCATTTTGGTACGAAAGAGTAGCAAATACGCATATTTGAATTCCTTGTTATTAGCACTGGAACACTACTTTGTCGGGATAAATAGTATCCTATACGTTATATCAGGGTATCAGCTACATACATACGAAATTTCATCAATATTGCTATGAAATGTAAAGTAAAAAATACTTGGCGGCTTCTCACATATGAGACACACATACCATACCAGTAAAAACTATAAAAACCTTTTTAATTCACTCCTACCTACGAAGTTCAACACTCGGTTTTTTCCTTCCAACTCGAGTTGTGTAACTCGAGTTCAATTCGAGTTGGCTGAATTTCAACTCGAGTTAACTCGAGTCGGGTTTATCCCGAGTTGGCACATCACTAGTTGTAATTAAAATAATTATAAGTATATAGAATAAATGGCAACCAAGTCACCAGCAATTATTTCAAATATATAAGTTAGGTCAGCACATTCAAAGTTCACACACATAATCTTCGATCAACAATCAACATCAAATCTTGCGTCTATATCGTACTTATATAGGTATACTAGCGGCCCGGCCCGGCTTCGCCTGGGTGCAAATACAGATTCCAGTCCATATTTTATTTAAAATTAATATGACAGCCGTTGTCTAAACTGCTTATCCAATTCCAATCCCATCCTGTACCTATTCTTATGTCCCATTTTATCCACTTTATATTCTATTCTATCCCATCTCTCCAGATTCAAATCATTATTTTGCTATGGAGATATTATAACGCTGTTACTACTCCGACGACATTAATTGAAATCAATTAAAAGATACCATAGCTGACTCGACCACGCTTCGCTATGGCTTAGTTATTATATGATTAATTTTATATTCAATTATTTAGCATAGAAAAAAGCCCAACCCACGTTTGCCTGGATGCAAATTTTTTTTTATTTTACTCCACACCAAATACATGTTATTTTTCGTATAAGCTCTTGTATACGTAAACATGAATTAGCTATCCTACTGTACTGCTCAATTCCGTCCCATCCCGTCTATTCAGTCACTTCCCGATACGTCCCGTCCTTTTACTTCATTAACCATCCCGTCTTATACCGTGCATGTACATTTCGTCCTATCAAATCTATCAGCTAGCCCAGTCCCCTCCCCTACCTCCCACTCTATCATATCCCGTTTCTCCATATCCAAATAGTGTGCCTTATAAATTTTTGACATTAAACACTTAAGCGATTTTGATTATCCATGCAATATTTTATCCCTTATTTCACCCCCACTATGCTGTTTTCCAAAAATATTACGCCATTACTTTTTGTTATTAATAAAGAGATGAAATATAAATTTTCATAGAAATACACTCACACACACAATTAATGCAGTAACAATTATATTTAACTGGTTTCTCAAGACACAGGCAACGCCTAATTTGAGAATCCCTGCAATATTCTCCATAATTATATAAAATTGTTATTTTATTCAGTTCAGTTCAGTTTTTATTTTTATGTGTTATTTTGTTAAAGATTTTTCATTTTCAAGTGACATTCTATCTTGAAAAGAAGTAAATCTTCTTACGTGTGAATATTATTTATTTAATTGTCCTATATTTATGTAGCGTCATAATATACTCTTTAGTTTACACAAAATAAATTTCTGAACGTATGCATAAATATTTGACAACCAATTTAAATGTCAACCACTTTACATTACTGTCATTAATTTACATCTTTAAAATCTAAAATAATGTTGTCGATTCGAAACCTTTATTTAAATACGTTATTTAATTTGAGGGAAGAGTTTACCGTATCGACGGTATGAACATTAAATGTTTGACAGTTACAAACCCATGAACATTTTGTATGGTAAAATGTTTTTTCCTTTATTTTATACTTTCGTCAATTTAATCGAGATAAAAACTATTTCACCCTTTAAGTTGGAACAAATAACACATATCTACAAAATTTCATTATAATCAGTTGAGTGGTTTAGGAGCCCATCGCGTACAAACAACGTGACACGTGAATTTATTAAGATTTCAAATTAATACCGTTCCGATACTGCAATTCTGATACATGAAAAAAACTTGTAAATCACTCAAACATTCATTTTTTTGTCGCAATATAGCATTCCATTTATAGCAATTATAATGAAATGAACAAAAGATGTCCGCAGCTATATTTCGTATCGTGAAACCCGCAGATAAATAAAGATAAAGTCGCGGTGTCTTCGCGGACCGGAGGTTGCAATTAACATCCAAATGGTATTCGGAGTCTCTCAAAAGACTCGTTGGCGGAATAGTCTCGTCGTAATAAAATCACGAACAGTCTACAATGAAACTTGACTACTTTTAAAAGTAAGTGACGGGCGCGCATTTGAAATCTCCTGCTGGGAGACGAAAGTCATTAAGGACGTTAACTCATTGTAGTGCAGGTAGAGCGCAGTACTGGATTTTGCTCGTATATTGTCTGATAGTAACATCTGTAAGATACACTATGACTCAATTGAGTTGGGTGTTTGACGTTGTGACGTCACCTAACAGCCATACGTAAGCGCTGATATTATACCAGTACACGCTGAGTATCGCCGTTTTTGTTTATTTTATTGTTTTGTTGTAATATTCCTTTTATATTCTCCATTTAACCGACGTTGTTATAATTAAAAGCTTTCTTTCTTTTTATTTTATTTTGAGTGACAATTTGTTTCTGAAATGATGATTTGGTTGGCGATTGGTGTCGAAAATGATTGGCGTTGGTTGATTCCATTATTAGAGGTGCTGTATGTTCCATAAAACATATTTAACAATCCTCTGTAGATTTGGCATACTTACATCTTTCTTACCTGTAAATAAATTTAAAATATACGCACATTATAAATCATTTAAAAAATTACAAAAACTGATACAAAATCGTAAATCAGGAAAGTTGCACACATAAGGGCGGGTTATTGAAAGTGGGGGCATAAACTCCGACACTTTTTTGCCCACACGCAATTCCAGTACGGCTAATGGATAACAAATGGGGGTTTATGGGTCCCACGACGTTCGGTACGTGCCTGGCAACAAACAAAGTTTAAAACGTACCGTCGACACCGGCTGCAAACACTACGTGATGTGCTCCTTAAAATGATCACGTTTTACGTACAAACTCGGCCCGGAGTGGATACGCTCTTTTAGTTCTCTCGCTGTTTTTCTTCAGGTAACGGTTTCTTCAATTTAGTATGCGTGGTGTAATTGTGAATGGACTTTGGCGACAAAGGCATTGGGCGGTTTATTTTAGCTGCGGTTGTGCTAGTACCTATGTGATTCTTGGATTTTATTTGGTCATAATTTTAGACGAATTTGATTTACATAATTAGCAAGTAGTCTTTAAAATAGTACATGTGAAAGATTGCGTGGATTTATTATTAGTTATTAATGTTAGTTGTAATTTGCCACTACTAGTCCACGGGGAGTCGTGAAATAATCACTCAAAGCTGTGAGCCAATGCTACTAATAAATAAATTAAACATGTACTTATATAGCCCGGCAGTAAACACGTGTATTATAAAACAATCAGCAATTACAAGGTGCTAGCTCTGACGAAAGGCTTCAAAAATATATACTTAGCCTGTCTCCGTCCACTGTTGGACGTAGGCTTCTCCAAGTAAGCACTAACTACCCCGGTTTTGACCATCCATCACCCATCCGCTACCCACCTCTCTTTACAAGTCCTCGGTTCATCGTGCATCAGGTCCTCTTACACTACGTTTGTCTAATGCCTCTTCTACAAAGCAACAGATGCATCTGAAGACTTCTTCGGATGAGTGTTGCGATCGTCAAGTGGAACGCACAGTTTGTGTGTCATTTAATAGATTTTGTTATTATTTTATTAAAACCGTGCGTTCCACTTGATCATCGCAACACCCATCGGAAGACGACGTCTGAAGATGCATCTGTTGACGTGTAAAGGAGGCATAAGCGGTCTCCTCTGCATCACTTGTCTCCTTGACGATAACTCTGGCAGCATTTATTTGAAAAAAATATTTGGTATCAATATCGAACTCACAATTACCGTTTTCCACCCAACTTTTAACCCAATTCGCGTACAAGTAAGTCATTATAATATTTCGAATATCACAATGCGAACTTTTGTTCCATTGTATACAAAACTCGATAATAATCCGCGGTCGACGCCCTCTTATTTCCGCAGCGAAACAATTCTAGTGCAAAAATAAAACGCTCGAAATATTGTAATTTACAATATTCCAATCAATTTTCAACACGTTTCACAAAAATGCCTTGTTATAAATGAAATTTAAAAGGTTTCGATCATTTTTGTTTTTGTCACGTTTCATAAAAATCTTTTTTAATTTTGTAGTATATAGAAATTGAAAACATAAATAATGATTTACTTTGTTTCCACTTGCTTTGTTAGATTGATTTTGTTGTTATAACAACAGTTTAAACCCAATAAAAAACAAAGAGGTATTTGTATAGCCAACTTTAACACAGACAACTTGACATCACCTACCAAAATTTTCAACAGAAATCAAACTTTTTTTTTAATGCTATTAATGCCGAGACGAGCAGCCGTTCGCCTGATGGTAAGCTATACGACCACTCATAAAAAATAACATAACCAAACACGGAATACAAAGCAATGCTTCACATTTCACTGCGCTCGTCATCCTGAGATATAAGATGTTAAGTCTCAATATGTCCAGTAGTTATTCTGGCTACAATGTCCTTCAAACCGAAACACAACAGTGTATTTACACTACTGTTTGGCGGGAGAAATATACATTGCGGTGGTACCTACCCTGGCGGCCTCTCACATATGAGAGACCTACCACCACTTACCAAAATTTTCAGCTGATATCTATCGCTAAAACAACATTTCAAATAATAGAACAACAGAACCCTTTTAATTCACATATATACAAAAGGCGATAGTTTAATATATTGCTTAAATAATAGCATTTTAATGCACAGCCACAATGACCAAGCTATCTGAAACCACGCATGACTGCCTGCGGGCATAGAAAAGGAAATTACCAACTCGAAGCCATTAGTTTCTCCGTTGATGAGCAAGTCTATTAAAATTGACCAGTGGTCACTCAAGATAATGACGACCCCGTCTATAGACAATAATGTTTAATAGAATTTCAGTGTTGTTTTAATGTATAATTTGTTTCTGTCTGTATCAGCCCATATACGTCCCACTGCAGGGCACGGGCCTACTCTACAATCGAGAATATGATTGAGAGTGGTTAGGCCATATAGTCCACCACGCTGGCCTAGTGCGGGTTGGCGGACTTACATACGATAGAAATTCTTTGCTATGGTATGCAGGTTTCCTCACGATGTTTTCCTTCACCTTCAAATTTTGTATAATTTGTTTAGTCAGCTGGTAATATATAGACCAGTCTTAGCGCAGTTAGACGCCGGCTATGAAAGAGAGGCCGCTGGTTCGGTACCCGCACCAAGAAAAATATTCGTGTGATCCACAGGTATATGTTTCGGGTCTTCGTGTCTGTAAGACTGAAAAGTATCTCGTGGTTCCTAATACCCACGGCACAAGATTTTAGTGTGGGGTCAATACTATGTATGTGACTGTTGAGTGTAATTTATTTATTTCATGAATAAAGTACTTTGTCAGGTGGTAAAATATAGATCAGATTTACTTACATAAACTCACGCCTTTTTCCCAGAAAGTGTGGGCAGAGGTGCGACCAGGAATCCCACATTTAGCCATGTATTTTCCGATGAGGATTTAATTTAAATAATTGATAGTTTTTTTTATTTAATCGGTAAACTATAAAGCACTGAAAACACTGGCTGAATATTTTATTGTTTGCTTTTTCTTCAGAATTTCTTACTTGCATGGTGTCGGTAGGTCACTAAGGATATCATGTGGCTTCGGTGGCGGTCGCAATCGGGATGTACCTTGTAATAACATTGGTGTTTAAAAAATATTCATGACTACATAGTATAAAACAATGTCGCTTTCTCTGTCCCTATGTCCCCTAGTATGCTTAAATCTTTGAAACTACGCAACGAATTTTGATGCGGTTTTTAATAGATAGAGTAATTCAAGAGGAAGGTTTATATGTATAATACTCGTAAATACATATTATTGTACAGAAATCTCTTTGTACCCGGGCGAAGCTGGACCGGGCCGCTAGTAAATATATAAATCAATCATAACAAATATTATATTTTGTAACAAATAACAATACTAAGTATAATATTTATCAATCTCAAAAAATATTATTTGTGCCAAATAACAATATTAAACACTACATTGTATAAGTTATATAATGTATCAATTTTAATTTGAGTGAAACTTACGAATAATGGTTAAGGCGTCATCCTTCACTAATTGATATTTATTGTTTAACTTCACTAGGTTTGCGTTCGAGACAATAGTTGGAATTGATGAAGGCTCATCTCGCAAAAGGTTCTAGGAATAAGGATATCTAACTTGCAAAAACATTTAGATTTATTGAGAATATTTAGATGCGTGACATTAATAAATAAAATAAATAAATAACACCCAACAGTCACATACATAATCCTGATCCCACACTAAGATCAAGTGTTGTGTCGTGGGCATCAGAAACATCGAGAGACTCCGGTCTTACAAACACCCAGACCCGAAAAAAATATTTGTGGGCCGCTCAAACATTTCTCTCGGTGCGGGGATCGAACCCGCAGTCTCTCATTTCTCAGACGACGTCTACCCGAGTGCGCCACGAAGGCTGTCAGTAGTCTAATGGATAGTGGGATGGACTGATCAATTTATTAGTTACTAGCAACCTGCCCCGGAACCGCCCGGGTACAGATACACTTTTTGTTAAATATTATATCGCCTTTGTTCGTCACGGATAATGGAGGCTTCTAATGGTGCAATAATTTTTCAAATCTCTGCAGTAGTTCCAGAGCCTATTCAATGCAAAGAAACGATCAAATAATTCCTCTTTATAAAATTAAAATAGGTTTAATCATTGCTTATTTACTCGTAAGGAAACCTTTGTGCCTGAAATTTTGTGCAGTAATTTCGAAGGCATGTGAAGTTACTAACTTGATAAATTAAAGCCTAAAACTCTTTCATTAGTAAATGAGGCTAATAGCCTTCATTAAATTTGAGCTGATAAATGAAAATATAAAATGTAAATACCATTTTTAGCCTTTTCTACCGAGCATAAAGACAACTCTTTGATCAATTTTAAAAATTAAAATCCTCGAAATTAAGGCAACGCGAGCAATAATTCATGGGTAGCGCTTTTTCAAGTGTCAAAGGTAAGGCTTCTTTTGTGGTCGACGGTACAATCGGGTACTAAAGTGCACGTTTGAACGGTAAAGCCTCGGCTCGGAACTCTATCGGGCTCAAACAGCGACGGCTTAACGCAATTTACTGGCTTAATCCGGATTGAGTCCCAAAAGCCCGGTGCACTGTCGCGTATGGAAACGAAGACATCCGGGCTGTTTTAAGACAATGCCGTTTTCTTACGGAGGTGTGTTGTAATTATCATTTTTATTTATCGGACGTTAATGAATAGTTTGGAGTAAAGATTTACAAAACAAATAAAATATGTTTTTTTTTCTAAACTGCTGCGAAGCTAAAGAGGGGTATATAATGATTTTAGCCTTGTCCATCAGCCAAAGGAAGTCCACTGCTGAACATAGACCTCCCCCAATGATTTCCACAGAGACCCGTTGGAGGCAGCCTGCATCCAGCGACGTCCCGCGACCTTTACCAGGTCGTCTGTCCACCTCGTGGGTGGACGTCCTACGCTGCGCTTTCCGCTACGTAGCCTCCATTCGAGAACTTTCCGACCCCATCGGCCATCAGTTCTCCGCGCTATGTGCCCCGCCCATTGCCACTTCAACTTAATAATCCGCTGGGCTATGTCGGTTATTTTAGTTCTCCTACAGATCTCCTCATTTCTGATTCGATCTCGTAGGGAAACCCCGAGCATAGCCCTCTCCATAGCTCGTCGAGTTACTTTGAGCTTCCTAATAAGCCTTGTGCATATACATAATTATGTACATATGTTTATCAGTTCTCGTTTATTATAATTTGGAAAACAAGATATCGTTAGGAAAATCTTGTTAGTTCGCCGGTTATAGACACAAGTCACACAAATTTCCATATATTAAGATCATAATGTTTGTGTAAAAGATATAGATTAACAACTAAACTATAAGCTTAATTATTGCAAATGTGGACATTAAAAAATTATTACCAGGTCAGGTACGTGACTTACATAGTTACCACTATCTTGAATTCTATTAAATTAAATACTATATTTCCTTATTTTTTTTCAAACCTTATCAGGAACTAGTTTGTATTCGTACTCGTTTGTATTCGTTTTCCATACTAATATTTTCGCGATGAAATATATGATTACTTGCATTGACTCTCAAAATAACAGACTGATTTGAAAAAAAATTATGATTAGAATTCTACATTAACCCTGATGAACAGAGCTATGGAATATTTTCAAAAAAATGTATCAGCATCCAATCGGAACGGAGTTGGATAGCTAGTTGTTAGCGTAAAAGTACTCTCATTATATGTTTAAATAAAAAATGCGAAAAAACAGATGTTTATTGAAAACTACAAACGTCATTAATTCACAAAATGACAATATAAAAATACAATGAGAGGAAAATCCGGTGTAAAGTGCCGATGAAACCAAATATATTTTATGAATCAACCTTTTTTTGTGTGAATATTAAAACAGTTTCTGTAAAAAACACATTGACTAAAGTTATTAAATATTCTCAATCCTTTGTTTACATTTCCACGCAATATTTTAAAAGCTTTTGTGATAGTTATTTTAAGCTTTATATTTTTATTTTGCATGGAATTGAAGTATCGGGAAAGGTTTTTAAAAGGTACAGATAAATAACAAGAATGGTCGATTTACTTTTTCCACAAAACTATACCTACCGTTTTATGTGTAAAGTTTTGATGACTATGATAATAAATTTTATTACAAAAAGTACTTTAATAAATAAATAAATAGGTCGCCAGACAATGTATTATTATTATATATTAGCCTTAATTATTTGTTAAATAGCATAATTATCAATTTATTAAATAAAATTGTAATTAATTATTATTTTAATTGTTTAATTGTCATTAGTCAAGTGTGCAAAGCATACTAATATACTGTACTGTATCAGCCCATATAGTCCCACTGCAGGGCACGGGGCTCCATTACAATCGACAGTACGATTGAGAGTGGTTAGGCTATATAGTCCACACGGTGGCCTAGTGCGGGTTGGCCGCCTTGTACTACTAGGAACATGCTTTATTTAGAAAAAAAGCCCTTAACGTTTTATTTACCCGCATAAATACTACATGCCAATGGGTAATAAATATTCCCAAGCCTTATTATTCCGATGGCATCCCAATTCCCCGATGTTTGGTACAAGAGTAATTAAAGCAATAATTTATTAACCGCGGTGCGAACGACTCGTGAAAAACAAATCTTGACGGCTCCACTTAAAATTCTATCAGTTATTTATGTGGTAAATCAATAGCGAAACTGTTACTCAAACGTAATTTATTTATATTTTTTTCATAGACGCATCAATAACAGTAATTTTATCCATCAATCTATCAACCAAAAGAAGTCCACTGCTGAACATAGGCCTTCCCCAATGACTTCCACAAAGACCTGTTGGAGGCAGCCTACATCCAGCGACATCCCGCGACCAGACCACCTCATGGGTGGACGTCTTATCCTGCGCTTTTTGCTAAGTGACCTCCATATGAAAACTGTTTGACCACGTCGGTCATCAGTTCTCCGTGCTATGTGCTCCGCCTATTGCCACTTCAACCTATTAATCAGCTAGGCTGTGTCCGTTACCTTAATTCTTCTACGAATCTCCTCATTCTTAATTTGATGTCGCAGGGAAACCCCGAGTATAACTCTCTCCATAGGTCGTTGAATGACTTTGAGCCTCCTAATGAGGTAACTAATAGCTGAAGCCCATAAACATCGACAGCGCTTTGATCACGGATGTGTCGCCGGTCCATCAAACCGGTACTGTGATATGTAAAGTTTGCCAACCCGCACTAGGCCAACGTGATGAACTATATGACCTAACAAACTATTTTGCCCGTAAATCTCATTAGCAAATCCCGAATAATAGACAATCAGTGTCCACATCGCGGTTGTATTTCCAAATGTACTAGTTTACGAGCACTTCACTACACCCTGTATTATGCGACCATCAACCAGTTATTGCTTTTCAACGTTTACGGCTTTCCATATTTATGGAGATTTTAGTGCGAAGGGATGGACTGTGGTTAGCACCTAGTTTTATGTACTGCAAACATTGCTATGGACAATTTCTCGTTTTATAGGGTGAAAAATGAGAGAACCTAATATTATGGTAATTTACTGTATAGCAGTGTGCAGATTTCTCTGAATAAAATACTACAGGAGTAGCTTTTTAAACTAGTAGTATAAGGAATGTTTTTAGAAAAAATATATATGTACATCTAGTACTTCATAAAATTTGCTCAATCAGACATCCATTGTTGTCTCCATTTTTGTTTCAATTAATTTTGGTTACTCATAACACGAGTATAATTGCTATAAAAATGTCTTTATTTCCTACTTGAAAAATAATATCACTCACAAAAGTATTGGCTTACGTATGCAAGCCGGCATATTTTTGAAGTTTAGAGGCTTGCGATGCAAAGCCCTCGTTATTTTCGCGGCACTGTCAAGCAAACAAGTGTAAGCTTTGGCCTACATACTCCAAGTTCACACCAAGCGCCGCGCCGTGTAATCGGTTTAAAGCCGGGTGTCGCAAAAAACTTTCATTTTGAACCAAGATCGATTCTATATCACTTAACTTTTCATTTTTAGCAATTTGAAGGTTGTAAAGGTGATATTTTTTTACGTTTATTCATATAAAAGCAACGCTTTTAAATTATTAGGCATGTGTCGTATTCAATGCTAAATAAAGTGGCTGTAGTAAAAAACAAATAAAATGATAACGATTATAAATGATAATTTATTATTTTTGATTATAGTTGAAACTATAATCAAATCGATTAAACATCTAACAATTAATCATCTAACAAATTAAACATCTAACAAATTATCTAACATTCATAGCCATAATAAAATTATGTGTTTTTATAAAATCTATACTTCATTGTACACCACGATAAAAGAAAAAACTAATTAATGAATTAAAGGAATGGTTACAATTGCCAGCCTTATCACTACTTACTGTGTCTTCCAAGCAACCTTTGGATGGATAGGATTTATTGTTTCTTATAACTAGTAATTCCCCCAACAGGTATTGTTTACAAAAGTAAACCAATCAATAGGTAACATCTAACAACTACCCGATATTCACCTATCACCCAATTACAACTTCGTTTGGCTTTCCGCCAATAATACTCGGAATATTGAAGCCACTACCACGTGTTACAATGTCACGATCGTAAAATTAAATATACAGGAGCATGTATATGTCCTCGAGGAAGTACAAAGTTCCACTAACTGCATACATATTTTACAGGACATATCTCAATTTCAAGATAACTAGTAGTAGGTCTCTCAAATGTGAGAGGCCGCCTAAGTAGGTACTACCGCAATGTCTATTTCTCCCCGAAACGACAGTGTAAATGCATTATTGTATTCCGGCTTGAAGGACATTGTAGCCAGAATAACTCCTGGAATTATTGAGACTTAATATTTTATGTCTCAGGATAATGTGGAATGCCAATCTTCTTGAAGCTCTTCGTGCCAATTGTAAGCGCATCGTACTCTTTTTTGACGATATAAATAACATTAAATAAATATGAGGCATATTAAACAACAGTTATAGATATAGTCCCTACCAAATAAAATTGGTGGATAATAGAAACTGACACGGACTTTTCCATGCCAAAACACTCAAAACCTAAACAATCCACATTTGCCACAGTTCGATATTCTAACACCCGGCTTTTTATTTCATTACTGGCTCTCCTAGGTACAAAACAAAATATAAATTTTACTACACAAAACCGCATCTAAGAACCAATGTTAACGCGCGAAATATCACAAAGACTTGGACCGACTAATTAGGTTGCCGAAGTCGCTGCTTCAAATATTCAAGATGGCGGCTCACTGGCTTGCAATCTCCGCGGCTTGCAAACGTCGCGAAAGCACTTACTGAAAACTAGCCCGGCTTTGAAACGTGCGGATGTCGTGCCGTATGGAAAGTTGTTCTAATAAAGAGGATTCTGGGGGAGATATTTCGGTATGTTTTTGGGAATACGATTGAAGCTGGTAAAAGTTTGTAGCGGATTTGAGTTTTGATGTAGATGCAAATTTTGTAGGATGCGCCTGACTTGTACAATTTATTTACGATTAATTTTAATGAAATTTAGGAAATGCGTTTAGTGGTCTAAGAGAATTATTATTTTTTATTTTCCTTTCTTGTATTTAATATTTTTATTGCCATGTTTCTCTAACCACATTTGGAATAAAATATAAATTCAATCCTAATTAATCCCATTTATTTATTTCTCTGGTTATGTCATTTTTAAGTGATATTTATCACCAAAAGTCTAAGAAATAAATGAATTTAGCAAATACCAAAAAGCCCATAGAAATAATTAATCTCCTATATAAACAATACTCGAATTAAATAAACAACCCAACGCAAATCAACACAAAGTCACACCCAATTAATTTCATCCCTCGAATTCCCAAGACAAAGACTGAACCCGTTTCAACACGACCATAGCCCTAGAGAAATTCAATTAGGTGACACTTGCTAAGGACTAGGGACGCCATTAACGAACCCGGGACACGATACAAGTATGGTTAATCTCTACCCAACATGCCGATTGTTTCAAAGAATAAAGGCTCGTGTCCACTGCAACGTGCTATGAAAGTTTCAGTGAAAAAATCAGTACTCTTACGCCCAAATACTGGAAAACAACTTAAATATAAATGGCGCTTAACTACGTTAATGCCTATTAAATGTACTGGCTAATTGGGCCGTGCGCTGTTAATTGCAACTTATTATTTGAATGGCGTTCCAGTATTCGGGCGTTAACTATTTCATCAGCCCTTAAAATTCATACATGCATAAACTCACGCCTTTATCCCAGAAGGGGAGAAGGGTAAAGGTGCTACCGCGTCTACGTTTGGCCTTGTGCGCTGTCTCACCATGTAATGTGGGATAAGTCTATTTCCATATCGGGTACATTAACATGACTCTGGACTGATAACTGATTAGTTTTAGTTTCTGTTTAATTTAATTATATTTTTTTCTAATCATCTAGTTAATTTAATTTAATTTAATTTAGTGTCTACCCATTTCTCTCTATTTTGTATATTTTATTTTTTAATGTGTGGTAAACGGTGTTGATGGTATGATTAGCATATGTAAGTATGTACTTAAATAACTGTTATTCGTATCTCTTGTATTGTGTCATTGTTTGTTTACCGAAATAAAGAGGAAAAAAAACCAAAAGAAAAACCCAATATCACTTTTTCCGATCCGGCATTCAAACCCGTAAAGCCAATCATACTGTAATACAATTGCACCACTGCACCGAGGCAGTCCAATATTCGTAATTATTTAAACACTACCTGATACGTTCATATTACAGTCATGGTATGAAGTTTGTTGTAAACTTTCTAATACCCGGTCAGTGATGTAGCTTAGAAATTCACAAAACGAAAAAAATATCTGTCACGTTTATATTACTAAAACAAATATTTTGCAAATAAAGATTAGACTTGTCACAAGAGCTATTTAATTGATTACATGACCAATAAACGAATTTCATTTCATACTAGTATGATACGTTCTAGTGAGCCAAGACCTTACTTATTTACTGTTCTCGGCACAAATATTTAATTAAACCAACCCTTCCAGGATCATCCATAAAATGTTATAGGAGTTTTTCCTTCCAAGGTCAATTGTGATGAAACAATAAACTTAACCTAAAAAACAAATGGGTATTGCGTTTTATTCGTTTCTCGAATGTTTATTTTGGGGGAGTTCCTCGTGCTATTCCAGTTGGGTTGCTTTATTTCTTTATTGTGTTATATTGCAGGCCGGCAAAATTATGTCGACTGACGAGAGATTTATATCTGGATATTTTGAACTCACAGATGCGTAACAGTCACATGTTTTCGAATTTTTATTCGCTTACGTTTGAAAAATATCTAATCACATTACTTATTATTTAAAGTAAATAAAATATTTCCAAATAAGGCTGTATAAGTATATTGTTTAGTCCAACGAATATACATTAATTTTGATATAACACGGAAACACTGCATAATTATCAGGCAATAGTTAATTTGTTAACTCGAACGGCAATCAACAGCATCGACATTGTTCTCGTGTAACAATTAATTATTTAACGATGTTCAAACACAAAATCATAGTGGACGCAAATATTCCAATAACGGTCATGATTGCGAGATTATACAGGCCACAAACCTTATAATTACTCCTATTATAGTACACGGATTTTAACTCTGGTAACACACAAAGATCTTTGTCAAATATTAAGGAAATAAAGCAGTAATTTGAATGAAGAACTCGTTTGTCATTTTTAAATTAAGAAAACAATAATAAATTAGAATTAAGAACCTGTTCCTGTTTTACATATTCAAGCATAATATATTATATGTGGCATTTACTATGTGAAATTGTAACGCGAAGCCCCAACGTACATACATGAATCAAATCGGTGTACAGAGACGGTCTCGCCGTTAACACACTATTAATTTAATTGGGAGTGTATGGTCGCTTTAAATAATGTTTATTGCTTTGTACAGAACAGATAAAATTTAATGTGGCGATAAACAAAAACTATTACCTATATATTATACAGTGTCGCAATAATTTCACATTGATGGCACGGAACAGTCAATAAGTTGTTGGGGATTGTAATGTTTTGTGATTCTTTTATTTTTTATTCACTTTCTTTGTTGACTTCAAAGTTTAATTAAAACTGTTCGAGATAGGATCAAGTTGTGTGTTAGAGATCTAATCAAATGAAATAATTAGATGTACTAATAATAAAATTAACTTGTTTTTATTTTCCATTAAATTAAGTTATTGCAAACGATTCTTATCACAAACAGTTTATTAAGTGTAATTTTATAATATGTATAACTATAGTATAGAAACTGTTGTTACCATTGAGATATACTAGAGCGGACATCGGGAACAAAATCTCTGCGTATGGTGCGTGCACAAGGGTATACATTGAAGTGAGAGGAAGATATGTTACTTCGTAGGCGTGACAGAGACATAAATAGAATGTACCCTTCATTTTGTTACCAACTTTTTGTTTGCAGTGTCCTCTCTAGTATATTATCTCAATATGTTACTGGGATCAAATATAGATCAAACCGGTAAATATTCATTCCACAGTAATGTTATCGTCCACTACCACATGGTGCTATTAAAAATACCCAAATACATAAGTAATACTGGTGATAGGTCACTCATATGTGAGAGGCAGTCTGAGTAGGTACCACCACAATGTCTATTTCTCCCGCCAAGCAGCAGTGTTATGTTCCGGTTTGAAGAACATTGTAACCAGAGTAACTACTTGAAATATTATGACTAAACTTTTCTTATATCTAAGAATAACGCGTGCAGTGGAATGCCAAGCATTCTATTGTTGTTTGTATTGTATTATTTGGTTTTACTGTCCATGTAGTCGTACCGCTTACCGTTCGGCGAATGGCATACTCGTTTTGCCATTCAAAAATAAATATAACTAGCGGCCCGGCCCAGCTTCGTCCGGGTACAAATAGATTTCTGTACAATAATATGTACGTATTATACATATAAACCTTCCTCTTGAATCACTCTATCTATTAAAAATTACCGCATCAAAATCCGTTGCGTAGTTTTAAAGATTTAAGCATACAAAGGGACATAGGGACAGAGAAAGCGACTTTGTTTTATACTATGTAGTGAAGCGACTGTATTTCATATTCACGAACCATTCCATTAAACCATCTTACAATATGTCATTTACTAGTACACAAACTATGCCAGGTTAATAAAGTTGAAGAGCTGTGAATTTGCGAAATGATAGGATGGTAAATGGCGGGAATAGCGTTTGGGTCAACTTCGCAGTTTACGACTAGACTTGAATATGCTTACATATTGTATTTTGCATACATTAAGGCAGCTTTGCTAGGATTTGGAACTGATTTTAACTTTTCTATAATAATATATTTTGAAGCGCTTTCCGGAAAGCGCAGCGTAGGTCGTCCACCCACAAGATGGTCAGACGACCTGGTAAAGGTCGCAGGACGTCGCTGGATGCAGGCTACCTCCAACAGGTCTCTGTGGAAATTATTGGGGGAGGCCTATGTTCAGCAGTGAACTTTGGCTGATGGATTAATATTTTGAAGAGTTCGTTTGTTCAAGTCGCCTTTAAATTACAACCTGCAATTATTTTAATTCTTAGCATCATTCAATATGGACAATTTTTTTTTTGCCAATTCTAACCTTAAATTATAAAACCCTTTTTACGTCGGGGTTAAAAATCCCAAACAAGACGCTAAAGAACCTGTGACCTTAATTCCATCCATTCAATCCCTCGCATCGTTCGATTAGTTCCCAAAACAGATGGCCGCACAGCCTATTACTGACAGCTGAAGTCGCGTTCGATCAAACACGTCCGTCAATTGGACAAGGGTCGTACACCGGACGGCCCATACGCCGAAGGATCCATACGCCTGACGGTCCATACGCCGAACGGTCCATACGCCAGCAGGTCCAGGATACGCCGGTCGATCCATCCACGCGTATGAAATGGACCCACGAATACAGGCCTGATAGCGCAGACGGATGGGCCTAATTTTTGTTGAACTAGGTCGGTGGATAATGTTTGGGTCTGCGAGACGTGATGTGTAGGGGAAATGGTTGTAATTTGATTGCTTTCAAGTGTAGCAGGTAAAGATTTTAAGGTAAACCTAAAAAAAACGATCAAAACTAACTGAACTTATTTTGTACAAACTATAGTATACTTAAAATAGAATTTATTTTGATTACATTACAGTCAGCATAAATATTGATACCAAAAATTGACAGTTTACGAACTAAATAACTTTTAAGAACTCTTATGGAAAATTTTCAGAAATCAACATTTCATCACCGTATTTCCTTTTGTCCTTAATAAAAGCAATAATTATCAAAGAGTGCCTATATAGCTAACTTGCATACAAGAATAATTTACCTAATAACCTAGTTACATTTGTAATCCTATTGGGTCTGTACTACGCTTGAATATATACAGGGTGTCGGAAACATGACGTTATTAAACTACAACATGACTGTTGCGAGTTAATTTAGTTCAAAACACATTAGGATATCTAAATTACATTACATCAAAACCGTAAATGTTGTAACTTAAATGATAAAAAATCATTCTATAGAAATATTATTTTTCAAATGTTGTGATGATTTTCTGGTAACAAAACATTCTCGGCTGTCAAGATGTTTACCGTTTCAGGATACACTTCTTTTCAGGAGTCATTAATGTATTGATCAAGTTAAGTTCTATAACGGTGAAGGAAAACTGCATAGCGTAGCGATTTGGAAGAATTATGTTATGAAAAATAGTCCACCAACCCGCATTTCGGCCTAACCGCTCCGCTTCTAACCACTCCATCGTACTCTCGATTGTAGAGGAGGCCCGTGTCCATAGACGAATATACCGGTTATATCAAGAGTGCTACCGAAAACGAAGTCGGGTGATAGTTTTATTGACAACAAACACAATGTAACTAAAAATTTCACAAAGACACGCGACAATTATTTTTTATTATTTTTTAAATATCGTCGAGTTTGGTTGGTGAATCCATAGTTTTTGCTGAAATAATAATTTAAAGCATTGCGTACCATAGTGCTTTTAAAAATAAATGAGTGTACACTAATATTTTAGAAAATACTATGTTTATGTACTATGTCATATATTTAAGTGTTTATCCTTTTTGTGCAGTTAAGAATAAAATAAATAAATAAATAAATATGTATTTACCACCCTTATACGACAATAGAAAAAAAATAACAATAAAACATTCGTCACAATTGGCATTTTGTCTAATGTCACTAAAACTACCACCCAGCTTCTTTTTCGGTAGCAGTCTCGATAAACCCTGTATATGGGCTGATACAATTTCAATTCCAAAATATCCAGAGATTTGCCGTTAAATATGGCCCATTGTTTCGGTGTAAGAACGGCTGAGATACAGCACTCTGTATATGAACATTCACACTCGGCATAGTGTAGAGAACAAACCATCAATTATGTGTTTCCTTGCAGATTTATGTTATTTGCACTCAGCTACGTGTGTTTTCCGTGTTCATAATTTTATTACATTTTCCGATTTAGATTAGATAGCATTGTAAAAACATTTCTGTTTATATTTTTATTAATTTATGGGTAAAACCATGTCTCTGAATACTTGATATTTTACTGTTAACGAGCTTCGTTAATTCGATTAAAATTAAATTATACATAATATTATTTTATATCCTTCATTAAGACGAGCCTGGAATTTATGCTCGATATGGCGAGAGGCGCAATACCTTTTTCATCTTTATAAGTAAGGCCAACTGTGGATTACTAGCTCACTCCCTACTGGACTATCTACATCTGAAAACGATTATTTCGATTCTAGCGCCACGTTCTGGCGAGAACGGGAAATTATCTTGTAATTACTTTAAATCTAATTGTTAAATGGCGGAAGTGTACCAATAAACCAAGAAATATGTTTTGTATGTTGATATTATGAAGTTTCTTGATATTAAAAACAATTTCAACTTGATATTAGTTTAATTAACAAGAGGTTACGAAAGATACTCATTTTGAAATATTGGAATAACAAATATGAAATTTCGCGCGTTTGCCTAGCACGCCCTCTGATGGCGAAATCACGTCAGAAAATAAAAAAGGTGGAGTTACGCATCTATCTCTGTATATAATTATCTGCCAACCTCTTGAAAGATTCAGACATGATTCAGACTTCAAGTCATGTACCGTCTTATAAAAACCACAAGCGATCATAAAAATACTAATGTGTTCGTCGATTAAATACATATTACGTTTCGATCCGAAGACGTTTATTAAGATCATTATCTATAAGCAGGCAACAAAGATAAATCATCAGAAATATTAATATTAATATGTGAAGTATTTTGTCAGTTGAGTTGAGTACATAGTTCAGTAAATCACGTCACATTATTGCAGCGTATCTATACGAAACCACGTGAAGTTACACGTAGATAAGTAAAATTAATGGTCCTATGCCAACAGCCGGCGGCAATTTTAAAGTTGTAACACACGCTTCCACAGGGAACAATACGCAATTTTATATTGTTACCGCGATTGAGTGCAGTAATTCTGTATCATTTTATATGTCTCATTACTTCGAATTTTAAAAAAGTAGGCATAAAACACTGGCTGAAAATAAAGGTTCATTTTGACATTAAAACATTGTTTATGGTTTGCGATTTATAATCTAAATTTGAAAATTGATTTGCAATAAATTGTACAATATATTTTTTCTATAAAAAATGTGTTTTGTTTTTAGTTTTTTTAAATTAAAGAGTAATTTTTACTGAAAAACATGTTTACAAAACTGGTAAAATTCTTCGGTGAGTGCACAAAATGCAATATGATTGTTGAAATTATTATTGACGTGTTTACGATGTTCAGTGGACTAATTTTGTTTCGTAACTATATTCAGAGTTTACGTTTTGTTTTTGCTACTTAAATCAACAAGATTGATATTAAATGATACAATTCAGCTGTCGACAATTTAAAAGAAACATACACGAAAATACATTTAATGTTGATATAATAACACAACAGAATATTTTTTGTTTTCACAAAAACAATTATATATGAACTTTTAATCCGTCCCATTTGAATCAAAAGCGACTCATTTCACGGACCTCATTTCAAAGAAACAAAATACAAACGACAAAAATAAAGTATTTGTTGTGCCGTATCAGTGAAGTTAATATATACGAGGACGCTACGAGGCGGTGGTGGCAAAATGTTTATTTGATAAGGGTGGGATTAAAGAGAAATTCAAACATTACCTGAGGCGATGGGCTCTTCCTGTAAAAAATATATCTTACTACACACGGACTTGTGCGTGTATGACGCTTAGGAAAACCTACTTAATAATTTAAATGTAGATTAAAAAGGAAAATTTGGAATAATATTAATGCTTTAAATTTATTCTTCGCTACAGGAAATTTACTCTTGAACGTCTCCACGGATTTCTACACCAGATTATTAAAAGTAAAGCAATGAGTAATCTTTCAAACCTGAAGTAGTCGAACGCTGTATTTACAACAAGTAAGTGGATGTCATCCGAGTCCTTTTTTCCGCCACACGGCAATGAAACTTCTCTGAAAGCACTTCGTTTTGCTAATTTTAATACTGTATGTTTAGGTTGTGTCGAAAACATTTGTTTTCATAGTGATGTTAACTAAACCAATAAGGTGATCGATTTCGTGAAGTTCGCTATAAATACAAAAATTATAATTTCGTAATCAATCTATCTTTTCTTATGAAAAAAAAACGAAAGTCAATTAAATGATATGAATAAAATCTAAGCGGTATAACGTATTCTTCTTATAACAGGCTTTAAGAAAGTTATCACGATAAAGAGGCATCGTCTGCACATATAGAAAATCGTATTCGAAATATAAAAAACTGATATTCACTATAATTTACTCTCCTCCAGTTTCCGAACCATGATATTTCCGCTGCAGAATATTGAAAAAGTAATTGAAGGAACAAAACGAACCAACATCTCATTCAAATAAAATCACGAACAAAACGTCACTTCATTCAGAAGATAGTCTACGTCAAACTAAAAAAAATGCTTTTTCTCGTTGGCTGAACACTGCGACGGTGTGTGCGTCCACAGTTCTTGAAAGGAGTCCGCAACCATCGGAGCGAAAACCCCCCCATGTTATTGATACTTTTTGCCGGTAAATATTAACATGAAAGGAAATGTTCCTTTTTTCTAAGACAATAAATGTATATGGAAGACAGAATTGTTTTGAGCCGCCGCGAATGCAATCTTTTATACACGTATTCGATAAATAGAATATAACATGTTCTTAAAAATCTCTTCATATATAAACGAAACAATGAGAGTGAGAAATCAATAAATTTTTCTTAGGAATTATACAGATTTTACCAATGAGGTGCTAGATTTCTAAACTTAATAAAAATAGTGAGACCATAAATAACCCTTTTCGATCGATGCGCCATAGATATTCACACAAAACGCTCTATAGCGAAGACAGTACAATCGTCATATGAGAAAAACCCTGTCTCATCCCATTACTGGGCAAAGTAGACATTTAGAACCCTCTCTCGTATAAGGGAATTAACAACTTAAAAATATTAAAAAATAAAAATCTATACTAATATTATAAAGCTGCAGAGTTTGTTTGTTTGTTTGAACGCGCTAATCTCTGGAACTACTGGTCCGATTTGAATGATTTTTTCAGTGTTGGGTAGTCCATTTATCGAGAAAGGCTATAGGCTATATATCATCATGCTATAACCTATAGGAGGAAAGCAGTAGTGATATTTCTAGCAAATACGAGGAAATTTTGTTCGTTTTTCGTGTTCCGATTGGTCGATATTCTAAACTGATAGTCAGAATTAAACATTTTGACCGCCATTTTAAAACGTGTATGCACCCGGGCGGAATCGGGCCCGACCGCTAGTATTAAATATTATCTATTATTACCGCTCTTCAAGTAAATTACTGATCCTGATGACATATAAATTACCACAAAGGAAATACAATCTTATCCAATAGAAACAGACCTCTCCTTCCTCCACCAAACTTCGCCAATAATAATAAAGGCACTAACCCTGCAAATCCTAGTAGACGAATAAAATTCAACCAACGTAACAATAATGAATTCAAAGCCTATCTTTGAACCATCGGATCCCAAATTATACGAATATTAGTCAACATTACCATAACAGTAGATCCACATGGACACAAGGGGTTCCCGAAGGACCCCGTTATCAAATCAGCACGGGATAAACTCTGGAATAATAATCACTGTTTCTGCCACTTGTATTTTGCATAATACCAATATAACTGTTTTATTCGTATTGAGGTTAAGATCGGTTTTACGTGCTGATTTGTTGTGGACCGTCTGGTTGGGTGATTGCCCTTTTTATATGAAGCTATTTCGGAATCTAAAGCGATTTAATTTGAATAGAACAAAGGATTATTTATTTAACATTTTATTGTACATCGATTAAAGTATAAGTAGAGAATAAAAAAATAAAGAATGTATAAGTGGCGGTCATATGACAGCCTCCGTGGCGCAGTTGGTTAGACGCCGCCTGTGAAACGAGAGGCCGCGGGTTCGATCCCCGCGCCGAGAGAAATGTTTGTGCGGCCCACAAATATTTCTTCCGGGTCTGGGTGTTTGTGAGACCGAAAAGTCTCTCGTAGTTCCTGATACCCACGACACAAGACTCAATCTTAGTGTGGGATCAGGACTATGTATGTGACTGTTGGGTGTATTTATTTATTTATTTATTTATTGGATGGATATGAGAAAGAACAAAAGTTGGGGCAGCTTCAGGTGTACGAATAATACAACAATAAAATATTGTTATAATATAACAATATTTAGTATAAGTACATACCTTATCTGCTACATGTTGGATCCCGTATCAAGCACCTAGATAATAAATAAATAGGTTTTATCCTTAGTTATGCTTAACATATATCTCCATAATGATATTGACCTGGGACGCATACCAATGTCTACCTCGTGGATAGTTGCAATTAATGTGACAGCCTCCGTGGCGCAGTTGGTTAGACGCCCACTATGAAACATGAGGCTGCGAGTTCGCTCTCCGCTATTGTCCATGAGTGACACGTATCGCTTATCTATCATCAGGCGAATGGCATGATCGGCTTATCATTCATTCCAATAAAAAAAACACGAAAGCTTCCTAATACATTTTTAAACATGCTTAAAACAACACTTAACCAGCAGTAACTGAGTCTTGGGTTTAATTAAGTGAATAGGTTCCGTTGGTTTCACGTTCCTCTTTGTTTTCATTTTACTTAAATCTAGACTGAGTGCTTATTTAATTCGTTGGAAATAAAGATAAACAGGTCGGCGTCACACCGAGCTCGTTATTTCTATCAAAAATTATGGAAACGGATTTGTAGCAATTCTTTCAGAATATGCGGTTTTGAATGTATATTTTTTTATGGTTATAAACTTGAAATATTTTAGTATATTAGAATAGAATTGAGGTCATTTATACACGTTGAGCTCTGAATTTGCCATATAACATTTATTGTTAATCTGGAATCCTCATTTGATATTCTACTAATAGCTTGATATGCCAGACGGTTCTATGAACAAGGTATAAAGATGCATTGGTTGGGAGTAAATTTAAGAAAGAGACTTCTCAAGTGAGTCAGGAGGCATACTAGAGAAATATTCATTATAATTTTTAAGACGTTTTGTTAAAGTTCTTCTAAGGTGTGCATTTTCCTATGCGTTCCAATTATATTTGACAGTATTGGTTTGCTAACCTGAACCTTATTGAAATGTTCATATCTCAAAATAAACTAATTTCTATTTAACAGCGCCCCATCAGTCAGACATCTATTTATTTAATTAAATAAGTAATTACTCGTCTTGAAACTTTATAGTAGATTTTTTGTTTTTTTTTTTTTATATACGAATCTTTAACAATTGATACACAAGGTTATAATGGCAAAATTTACAATTAATACAGTTTAGTGTTCCTAAAATTACAGATCACAAGACAATTAATATGAACATTCACACATTTTTAAAATGTAAATCCATTATTGGCCGTAAGATAAGCACACCAGTTGTATTATATTAGTATTAAGTGCTGTGGATTTTGTGGAACAAAGAACATAAAAAACAAATTATGTTAAATATAAATTACCAGTTGTACAAAGCAGCCTTATCGCTAACGGCGGTGATATCTTGACAACCTTTGGAAAGGAATAGTTATGTGTTGTGATGTTAAACTATTAAACAATTGGCCCACATAGTGTCCTCTTCTTTACCCTCCAAACGTAGCTAATACAACACAAATTGTACTCCAGCGATTCGTACCGTATCTAAACTGGTTTGTTTGTCTTGTTATAAATTACACAGTAATTGCTTTCATCTCGTCCGGCCACCACTAAATCGTTTGTGTGATTTAGCTTTAAGTTTTAAACTACTTTTGAGTTTGAAGTCCTTTTTAAAGTGTAGCTAAGCTATTAAACTATTATTTTGGCAATAGATGAACTTAATATAAGAACTCTTTAATACAATACTGCAGAAACGTAGCCTTCACATAAAAGTTACTATTTATTTGTAAAAAGAAGTAAAACGAAGGAGAAAATATTCCTCTTAACTTCTGAGAAAAAACATCAAATCTCCGTTTATCATATTTTTTTATTGCTATTGATGGTGAGACGATCATACCATTCCTCTGATGGTAAGCGATACGGCTGCTCATGGACAGTAGCAAAACCAAACGACACCATGAATAACAAAGCAATGCTTTGAAATAAAACTATTATTTACGGATTTTATCGCGAATTTAGTTTTTTTTTTTACATTTTGACTTCCCGACGTTTCGATTGCTTTACAACTTTCGTGGTCACGGGGCGGACTGAGGTATTGGCCATACGCTCTGTGACTGTTACAATTGAACTAACCTTATTTTGCAATTATTAAATTTAAAAAGCTAATTGGTTTTATTTCAATTTGTAACATTTGCGTAAATCAAAGAAACCATTATGAAAGCAATGCTTGGCATTCTACTGCGCACGCCATCCTGAGATATAAGATGTTAAATCTCAATATGTCCAGTGCCTAGTTACTTCGGCTACAATGTCCTTTAAACCGGAACATAACAGAGCATTTACACCGCTATTTGGCGCGAGAAATAGACATCGTGGTGGTACCTACCCAGGCGGCTTCTCACATATGAGAGACCTACCACCTGTAAAGATAATTTCATCCCGAAAATTAGAAGCACGTAAATTAAATGAAAATAATTATAAATATATAAATTAAAGTAAGAAATTAATATAAATAATACTAAGGTTAGAAAATATTTTGTATACAGAGATTAAGTGCTATTTATTTATTTATTTAAAGCTTTATAGTGCTATGTATATTGACTTGTCATAAGAGCTCTTTAATTGCCTACATGACCGATAAATAAATACATTAACAGCGGAATAAACAGACATAGCCCAGGGAATGCGGATTTAATTGAATAACTTATCTTAGAAGTAAATCCATTACGTATGTACCAATTAGTACCTACTTAGTTTAACTCTGTTGCAGTCTAAAGCCGCCTGAAGAGCACAGATCATGTTCGTTAGCAAACATTCTCTGGATCACTGCTTTTGCTTAATTTCATTTACATACATACATAAACTCACGCCTTTTTCCAGATGGGGTAGATAGAGGTGCCAGGGCACCCACATTTCACCTTGTATGTTCCGTCCCACAATGTGATAGGTGGCGAGCCTATCGCCATATCGGCCACAAATTCCTGACTCTGGGCTGATAATTAATAGAAAAAATCACTAACACAAAATATTGCAAAAAAAAGCGTCACATATTTTTTTTATATTTTTTTCCTATGGTCGTATTTGGTTGGTAAATACATTTTTTCCCTAAAATAATAGTGTATACAGTATAATAATAATAATCCCTTATACCCTTTTATTTATAAATACTCTAAGGCAGTGATTCCTAAGATCCCGCCATACATTGACCTTCACCGAGATGTTTATTTGATGAAACGTATTTTATATTCAATTTAATATGTCAATAAATATATTGTATAGGGGTTGCCTAGCAAATTTCAGTCCAGAATACGATTAATTAATAATTAAAAAAAAATTTTTTTTAGTATTTCACCTGTTTGATTATTAAACAAATTCTATACCAATCGAAAGTATGAAGCCCATAGAATATGCAAACGTTAGGTTGCCAATTTTTTTCCGGTCACAACCCTCAGGTTGCCAGGTATAAACAGGTAAATCGCTTCTAGCATTTTGCACCGGTCTGATTATTGAATGAAAATTAAATGAAAATAAAGATCATTTTATTACGAACACGGTGGTATAGGGTTGCCTGCGAAAAATCAGTCCCGAATTGCGGTTGTCGAATTTAGAAAAGTGAAATATTGCTCCGAGTGACCATCCCATGCGATAGAAGAGGACACAGCATAGCAGCTGTTCGAAGTCCGCCCATTTAAAGAAAGAGGGTGCGCATGCTATTTATTGTTGAGAATGAAAAGGACAGCGATAGACTCGTATATGCTGTGCATCATTTTGGAGTAGATTGTGGTTATAGTTGCAATTGAAAAAAGTGCTACTATTTATTGTTAAAAAAATGGCGAAAAAGTGTTTTTGTGTGATTCGGATGATGATTTAATTAATTTTAATGATGACATTTTTAAAAACTGTTAGCTCTGGTGCGGTTTCTGGTTGATTATTGGGAAAACGACCATTTGGTAACAATAATCCAAACGAAAAAAATCTTTTAACCGTTAGGTATAAAAGAGTTTAAATTATTATTTTAGCAAAAACTATGGATTTACCACCCAAAAATGATGATATTTAAAAAATCATTAAAAATAATTGTCGCGTTTCTTTGCGATATTTTTAGTTGCATTATGGTTGTAGTCACTAAAACTACCACCCCGCTTCGTGTTCGGTAGCATTCTTGATATACTCAGTATATTTTTTGTTTTGTGTTTAGTGTAAGATAAAATGTTTATTTTGCCTAATAGTTTGTATTCCTGGCCTACAAATGTTTTCCTGATTTTAAGGACTTACGGCTACTTATACAACTCCCTTATTTAGGTACCCCAAGATATGGCATGATCTAGTTTGGGGACCCTGATAATTTTTGTAATGCTCAACACAGATATGCCAAATATTATTAAGTGTAATATTTATAATTTTGTTTCACCTTATTTCGATTGTTTTGTGTAATATATAAATACTATTATTATAATATGTAATATACTCTTTGATGGATTACACGTTGGTTCATTGTTATTTGTAAATGTTTTCTGTGAAACACAGTCAGAACACGATGAATGATGAATTACGTGATGTAGAAATTAATTTGTAAGTTACTCATAAATTAAAAGAGAAAGATATGACATCAATTACACATAAATATCAGAATATCTTTAACTTAATTGTTAATGTGACACAATATTTACAATTAATAACGTCCCAAAAATACTAACACTATAGATCACCTACGATCTTGGCTGTTGTCAAAGTATTAAGAACAGTTTTTCTCTATTGATATGTTATTCTATGAATATTCTATTGTTTTCATCACAGAACAGATAAATATGATTAGAAGGGAAATACAAGCGCTTAACACGTCGCGAGGTGGTACATAAAAAGCATCACTGCCGGAAGGAATTATTTGTCAAAACAATCGCTTTCGAAATGCCTTGGAGCGTTTTGCTAAAAAATGCAGATTTGTACTCCATTAAAACAACAAGCTTTTATACTCAAACAATGCATTAAATGAATTTTTAAAATTTTATTTCGCCACACGCCAGTAAATTTAAAATTAATTATACGCCAAACCTTATTTCTTATACATTATCTACAAGAACAAAACAGCTAACACTAAAGGAATTTTCAAAGATGAAATACGGCATAATGGAGCCGTTAGCTTGAGATGCATCAGAACATTCTGAACGCACCGAAACTGGAATGCTGTCAGCGAGACATGGACAAAGAGCGACTAGCACAATGCTTCCATCTAGATCTTAATGCACTGGCGTATTCGCAAATGTACGGTAATATCGTGGCCTATTTGTAACAGAAATGCGTGCATACATTTCCCAGTTTTTGGGCAATATTTAAATAATAAGGAAACCTGTATAGTTAACGAACCATAAAATTCTATTGTGTATGTAATGCGGCGGCAATAAGTAAACTAGACGGATTATCGACTAAACCCGCTCAATCGAATTCTCGGTATATATTATTGTAAATAGTAATGCATACAAAATAATAATAATAAATAACTCCCAACAGGCACATACATAGTCCTGATCCCACATTAAGATCGAGTCTTGTGTCGTGGGTATTAGAAGCTACGAAAGACTCTCGGTCTCACAAACACCCAGACCAGAAAGAAATATTTGTGGGGCGCACAAACATATCTCTTGGTGCGGGGATCGAACCCACGGCCTCTCGGTTCACAGGTGGCGTCTAACCAACTGCGCCACGGAGGCTGTAAGTAAATTAATTTTAACATAATAATTATATATAATTCTTTTTTATTTTATTTTTACATACATACATAAACTCATTACTCACGCCTATATTCCAGAAGGAGTAGGCACAGGTGCCAGGACACCCACATTTCGCCTTGTATGTTCCGTCCCATAATGAGATAGGTGGCGAGCCTATCGCCATATCGGGCACAAATTCCTGACTCTGGGCTGATAATGAATAGAAAAATGCAATATCACTTTGCCCAACCCGGGATTCGAACCCGAGACCACAGCTTTGTAACCGTACCTTAGTACAACTACGCCATTGAGGCAGTCATGATTTTAATTGATTTTATTTTTATAATTCCCAAAATTCTTTCAGTGAAGAGTGGAGGTACAATAAGGAATACATAATTGTATCGAGGTATAACAATTATTACACATTTCTGACCGCTTCATACTCTAAATTCTAAACTGCGATGTATTTTATTTATTTTACTAGTAGTAGGTCTCTCATATATCAGTAGCCGCCTTGGTTGGTAATCGTAATGTTTATTTGTCCCATCAGCAATGTAAAGCACTATTCTATTCCGGTTTGAAGGACATTGTAGCCAGAATCACTACTGGACATATTAGGACTTTACATCTTATGTCTCAGGATGGCGAGCGCAGTGCATTATATTATTTTTTAAAGAATTTTTACAAGACGCCGTTGCTCGTGAAAAACCTAATGCAAAAAATCCATCACTAAGATTAAGATTTTACAAAACTTTGAAGGTTTGTTTTTTATTTTATTTTATTAAATGTAGTTTGAATATACCCAGAGAGGTCCACGTTAAACGGACTATGTAAGAAAATGTATATAAATTACTTTTACCGCTAAAAGTTTTCTGTTTGTATAAAAGTAATTGAGATTATGGAATTTCTTTTTGTTTCTAAAATGAAATGTATCACACGTTCCATTTGAATATGTTCGTGTTTCATGTCTGAATTGTACATAATTAATTTATTTTAAATCTATATTCAATAAAAATTCCTTTGAATTCCAAAAAGACTTACAGACATTCCTATAGAAGTAAACAATCCAACTAACTCTCTGAACTGAAATGAAAAATCCAGCATAACGGATAAAAGATCCGATATATTTCAAAGGTTCATATAGCGTGAAAATCGAAGATCTAGAAAGCAATACCTTAATCCGGAGCCTGAGCCGCCATCCATCTTTCATCACCATTTCGTATATTGATGGGCATTTGTCCGACTCGGGATAGTGTCTTTATATCAAAAATACTTTGAGCCCTACTTCTAAAGATGTGCCATAATATGCAAGACCTTTTAAACCTGGTTGTACTTTGCTGTAGGCTTCAGGGTCGACTAGGGCAGTTGGTATGAAATTATATTACGCTCTTTTGTAACAAAATTGTGGTCATTACTCAAGGGGAAGGGTCGTATATTAAATGCACTGGTTACTCCGCGATGGGACGTCGCATTTGTTAAAGTTTATCTATGTCATTTTTATCGTCATCTTTTTTTATATGGCGGCTTCCTTTTTCTTTATTTTTTTTAATGTGGAATAACGGTTCCAATTAGAAGGTTCGGTATTGATTTACATAGAAATAATAAAATAAGTTCTAAGCGAACTGTAAGTGGTATGAGCTACTTAGATTATATTTGTCTACTCACATTAATAGACTTGAGCTTATGAATGTTTGTTTAATCACCAATTTAACTATTTTTCGAGGTACCGCAGAATATACAGCTTTATCAGATAAGACCGATGCAAAGACAGCTTTACAACTATCTATTTTAGCCATGGAATCATTTCTCTTATTCTTTCAGTCTGAATCCAGCAATTGTTTCAAAGGGACAAACCATTCGATAACTAAAATAGTTTGTGAATATTATGTTCATCACTACATAGTATAAAACAAAGTCGCTTTCTATGTCCCTATGTCCCTTTGTATGATTAAATCTTTAAAACTACGCAACGGATTTTGATACGGTTTTTAATAGATAGAGTGATTTAAGAGGAAGGTTTATGTGTATAATACGTGCATATTACTGTAGAGAAATATATGCACCCGGGCGAAGCTGGGCCGGGCTGCTAGTAATATATAATTAAAAATCTCTATGTCGCTCCGAGACTATTTTTTTTATTGCTTACAATTGTGAGACGAGCATGCCCTTCGCCTGATGGTAATACGACTGCTCATGAGCAATATCACGACCCAACAACACCTTGAATTACAAAGCAATGCTTGGCATTACACTATGCTCGCCACCATGAGAGTTAATTTGTAGTCTTCAAATTGAAACACAACCTGCCTTTGATACATACCCAGGCGACCTCTCACATATGACTGACCTACCACCAAATTAATGAATACAAGTGAGTGTTATGTACAAAAATATTATTGGTAGTACGTAGTAAATAGCTTTTAAATACTGTGTTTTACTTTGGCTTCCAATAATATTAGAATTTTATACATCGCAAACGAACTCTACCTTATTGGATTAATTATAAAACGCTCGCAATCAACTCTCCATTCAAAGAAAATCACATTACTTCTTGAAATTCTCCACATCGGCGATTGGGAACGGAGAAATCGTGTTTTTTACGAACCTAAACATAAATTGAATACCTTTGGACGACAATAATCAATAGCTGTACTAGGCCCCAATTGAAACGAAGTTTTTAGGAAACATAATATAAAGTCAAGCAAATGTTGTATATAAACAACTTCGTTTTAGTAATTCAACGCTAAAGGGACTAAATAAAGGGCTAGTTTGTTAAATAGTTTACACTCATTAAAATCGACATTCTATCTTGTGACTGAGAATAATGAGCACACAAAATGAATATCCGAAAAATCATTCAAACCTGAAGAAAAGATACATCTCACATATGCGAAACCTTTGTCTTTTAAGAATCCATCTATCTCATAATGAAGCTGTCTAGCTCTTTTCAAACCGCTATCTACCATCAACTCAATACGAAACACGGAATATAAGGAGCACTCATTATATGTATCTTTGTAATTCAAACTTCGCTTGAAAGTTGGTGTTTAATTAAAGCCGTCTGAAGACATGTGGTTTCGGAGGCTATTTGTACGCGATCTCGCGATGAGACTGGCTCTGTCATGAATAATTCTAGACTGAAATCAGGTCGAGTCCAGTGATTGGTGTTCTAAAATTAAACTTTGATGGTTATGAAAAGATAAGGTGTGTGATGGGTGGGATTCTGTAGGCTCACCGATATACATCATTTAACGTATCACGAAGATTATATAATTTGTGAAAATACTTTGATTCAATAATTACATACAATGACAATTATATTTACCACAATACTGTTGACTAGAATTTAACCTCAGTTTTGCCTAAATTTTTATCGTTGGTAGAAATGTTCTAATTTCTAAAACGGAGACCTTATCAAAGATCAATTTATAAAAAATAGTAATAAAAGAAATATTTCGTGCTCGCAAAATATTGATGAATGAAATCTTTTTTTTAATGACTTAAAATAAACTACCTACATAATTCTACACAATTTACACCAAAAACTGACAACAGTACCACACATCAATAAAATAAAATCACATCAGGGCTTAACCATATAGAAGATTAAACTAAAACGTCGATCAATTGTGATAATATCACTCATATCTATCGCAGAATACCATAAGGAAAACCATAACCTCATTTTTAATTTCAACACCGTAACAAATATGAAAATAAAACATCTCAAATATTTTCTACTCAGGCGCTGGGAGCGGCACAAAACGCGGAGTCTAATGTTTTTCTTGCGTCGTCTTTGATGAACAGCGGTTTTGTCTTTGCAAATTGAGATCTCGTTGAGCCGAGTTTCCTGCTTGGAAAACACAAATAAACATCCACTGTTTACGTTGAGAAAACGCCTTCCATTATACACAATATTATTTGAAATGTTTACACAAACGCCTAAAGTGTATTTAGCAATTAATGACGTTAATTGTTTTTTAAGAGAGGTGTGTGTCTGTTTTTGTACGTTCGTGTTTGCAAATAATAAAATAACAAATAATAATATAACTAAAATGTAGTTATAACCTATTCTAATGACATACTAAAACTAAAGTAAAAGTAAAGTAACAAAACAAGTTGGCCAGTTAAACTAAGGCACAAGTGCTTTTTTTATTGTTCTGAGGGCACAAGCCATGGCCACAAGTGTAGTAGTAATCAAAAACAAGAAAGGAGTTTCACAAAACATTAATTTATTTACCAATCAAACACATATCCCGGTGGAGCAATAAAACCCAGATCTCTTCTCACATTTTCCTCATTACGACACTGTCAAGTCGATTACAATTCTATAGAAAGACCCGAAGCCACACAACTTTCAATAGCATTCACAAAAACTCACACGTATTTTAAAAAAGAAATACCAGTGTTATGTCGCTTTCATACGGCGAAAACAAAATAAATACAATCTAAATTCGCGCTAACAGTCGTCTCGCACGCACCGCCTCACCCGGAAACTTTGCGCCATTATGTTTACACGTACAACACAGGCGCGTCAAAATGGCCGCCCTGGATAGTTTCACTTTATTTATGGACAATTTTATTTTTTAAGTTTTTAATAATTTCTATGGTGACGCAAAAAGAAGATGTGGTTAAAAATCTTTGCGAGACGCGTTGGTTTAGATTAAATTTTTTTTTACCTTTTCCTTTGTTTGTTATTTAGAAGTACAGATACTATGTTTTTTTAATATAATACATTAATACACGTGACGCCAAAGACAATGGCCACGGCGCGGCGATCCAAATACAGTATTTACCAGCAAAAGTCGTATCTCGTCGGCTGACAATCGTGCCAACTCACTGGAAATATGACAGAAAATCAGGAATTATTATGTGTTTTCAACATTGCTTTAAAAATTAAGAATAGGCTCATCAATACATTGGTAGTATCATTACGATTGCCGTGAAAATCCCCCAATTGGATTGTAAATCAATTAAACACACACAATATCCAAAGTGGGTCAACCCCTGGCAACAACTGTATCGATAGCTAGAAAATATTTTGTTTAAATTCACAAAAGATGAACCGGGCGGGACGGGTTCCGATTGCGCCACGTGTTTCGCTTAACGATACGTCTGCATAAAAAAAGAACATTTATCGTGTCAGGTGTCACGGGCATAGTACGTTTTATTCGCGTATCAAATTTTTTTGCCAAATGTTTTGAATGTACACGCTTTTGTTGGGAATTCTGGGAACCGTGAAACGTTGCTGTGTTTTTGCATTATTTTGAGAGGATTGGTTTAGATATGCGAAATATGTTATATTTCCGTCATATTATGTTATTTATAGAAATTAGTTAAGTACTAACATATGGGTCCGTAGTGTGAAGATGTATCTTATCAGGCCTGCAGAATTGTTTCGAATGGCATGGGACTGCCGCCTGCTTCCATTCGATTCTCAGCCTGGATGGCATTTGCGCATCATTTACCATTACCATCTGATGCAGTGCAGTTAGTAATCAGTAAGCCGTAATAGTGTTTTTTTTAATATACTTATACCTACTGTATACCATGAGGTTTGATCCCGATTTTAGGGCATGAGACGGAAATATTCTTGACTAACTGTGAAAACCATATAGATCTCTGACTATACTTACAAAGGTTTAAACCATCATTATAAACCTTTGCTAGTCGAAAAACGAAACACAAAATTAATTGTAAATACACGTTATCGTTAGATGGTATCATTGCTACTTTTCTGGCCACCAGAAACTACTTACCTATAAGTCCAACTTATTAAGTTTAAGTCTTTCAAATCGTCTTTATATACGCAGTAATTAAGCCATTATGTCAACTCACAACTGGTAGAAGAATTGAGTACTACTTCGTTACAGTCAAACAGTTTTTTTTTTTCAAAAATGCATCCCATTATGCCATATTTTTGGTCTAAAACGTATGTGGATTATCGTGTAACATATTTGATACACATAACAATATTTTGTTGGTGAACAAATTGACACCAAACTCCAAAGCTGATAGATCAAAGTATTCGTTGACGCGACCGCGCTCAGAACAACGCGGCATTATGTAAATTGTTCGTAAAACATATTATATATTATTTGAGCCTTCTTTGAAGGGAAACAGGTCAAGGACACGCAAATAGTATGTTCCGCTTTTGTGGTAAGAATGTACTTCGAGTTGATTAAAAGAATAACCTCGTGTAATCCAGACACACATAATCTCACATAATGAATATATTATGTATTAAGGCAGAGGTACATTTTAAGGGACATTGTAGTCGAAACTTCAAGAGAGTTTGTAGTCGATACTACAAGAGACTTTGTAGTCTTACATCGATTAGACTTGTAACAAATATTCGTGCCGCTACAGATTAAAACCACTGCTCTATGATTTCTATAGTAATTATAAAAAGAACGATATTTTTTGTCTCAGAAAATACATATTACATTTCCCGAAAATCATTATGTGAGCACAATAGCAATTTCCTGAGCAACTCCGCTCGCATTCGCCTCCGGATTAAAATTTCCAAAAATGAAAAAAATATCTCATAATCACGCTGCAGCAAAAATCTACACGTTTGAAGTTTTCGTTTCGTTTTCATTAAGCATATCCTTGTTAAGCACGTCCAGAATAGTCTACCGTAAAAACGTGATAAAAGTACACAGGAAACCTTGATTGTTATTAGCAAACGAGATGCTGTTGCAATTCGAACTCTATGTAGTGTTATTAAGGGTCAAAGTGCGAGAGGTTAATGGTAAATACAATTGTAAAACTAGAAAGTAAAGTGAGTTGAAACTGGTTCGCGGAGACATCTGGTACGTGCAGGTCATTAGACGGCACGGCTGTATAACACGGAAACTTTCAGTCATACACACTGTATCTAGTACCTACATTTGGCAACCTCGCATTACCACAACTGTGGATTAAATGCAAGTTTGATAGGTATATAATATTGAAATAAAACTATTATTTTATATTTACTGATTTTATCGCCGATTTGGTTTATTTTTGTTACTTGACGGCTACTTTACATCTTTCGTGGTCACGGAGCGGGCACATAAACTGGGTGGATAGGCAGTAAATAATAAATCAACTTTTAGGAATATGCATTTTACTTTTAAGAAGTGTCTGATACCCTATTTTATTGACATCATTGTGACTTATGACATTAACTATTGTAATTTTATATAGCTATAAAAAACTAAGAAGACAGTTCGTGTTGGTCAGGGAGTTTCTTGCGCCGTTTCTTCTTCATAGCTACAACAAGTTCCGAAGCGCTGGTAGCAGAAATTACCGATTCAAAAGGTCTTGAAAGACTATTTGAATAAAGAATGTTTCGATTTTATTTTTGATTTGGTTAACAATGGTCGCAGATTAAAACCCCAGGGCATACCTTCAATCACCACGCACTATAACGGTGAAGGAAAACATCGCGAGAAAACCTGCATAACATAACTAATAAAAAAAATCTAAAATTATAACAACGTAGTGGAATTAGATTAAAAATGTCGTTATCCTTCATTAAACAACCAATATCACAAGAAATACACGAAACATCAAAATTACATGAAGAAAAGTACCACACAAATATACCTACTGTATTTAATATTTATAATAGCCAAAGTACAAGACTCGGAATAAACACTACGGTAGTTCTTCTATCGATTGTATTGTTTTCTTTAAAGTTTTTCAACGTCCCCGACTAAGTGGGCAATCGCTCAGTGTTTCCACTTAAAAAGTCTCGTTTCCTTGGGAGACAGTGGAAATTACACATTATATATCGCCGTACATCGATAAACTTGTTGTTTAGCTTTGGTGTTTGTTTTAAAACTTTAAGTGCATCTAGTTTGTTTACACGTGTTTGAATTAAATTGTTGCTCAAAGAGTCTATTATTTTACGTATATATTACTCTTTAAGAACGTTAGGTTTAAGTACCTGTGCCTGATGGCCTATCGGAAAAAGGATCAGAAGCAGCAGGCAATATGATCACGATGGTCGTGGGGTCGAATCCCGGGGCACACGTCTGGCTTTTCGGAGTTATGAGTGCATTGAAGACCAAGCACTATGGCAGTGAAAGGAAACATAGTGAAGAAAGCTGCAAAGACGAGTATATAATCTAAGGCTGCATACTATAGCGATTAGTAAGAATTTCTTGACTAACGACCTCGGTGACAATGAAGTGACTGCCTCGTTGGCGTAGCACTAGTACGGTTACAAAGCTGAGGTCTCGGGTTCGAATCCCGGGTTGGGCAAAGTGATATTGGATTTTCCTATTCATTATCAGCTCAGAGTCAGGAATATGTGCCCGATATGGCGATAGGCTCGCCACCTATCACATCGTGGTAGGAAACATACAAGGCGAAATGTGGGTGTCTTGGCACTTCTGCCTACCCCTTCTGGGAAAAGGCGTGAGTTTTATGTAGTAAGAATTACTATGATATGTGAAGTCCGCCAACCCGCACTTGGGCAAAGCGGTGAACTGTATGGCCTAACCACTCTCAATACTCTCGATTGTAGAGGAGGCTAGTGCCCTGCAGTGGAACCTATATGGGCTGATACAGCAACGTTTATAGTAGTTATACCTACGATCATAAAATATTATGCGGTTTTCTACGTCAAATTACTATTCCTCGACTTATTCATACGTGAATAAGTTGACTGCTTTCCTCAATTGAGTTATATCGTGTTGTTTTCGGTAAGAGTAGAATCAACTCTACCAATGTCTCAGAAAATACTTTTATAACTACATTTCCCTTTCGTCAAACTGATTCCCAAAGTTGATCCTTATCCATTCCACTTTCCCCCTTATTCACAAGGAGTTAATGCAGTTTTCAAATGGCGTGAATACGAGCTGACTTAAAACAGTTATTGATAGACGCAACAATCACTAATCAGCTATTTAATCTCAATAACTTTAAAATGACGGAGACCTCGTTCTTTTAAGAAATAACCTTTCCAAGCATCTCAAAATTTAATCAAACAACGTCATATACCCATAATTTCATTTCACTAAGGTGGCGGAGTAAAAGGACAATTTGTAAATGAATGCTAAGCGCATCAGCGCGCGACATATGAAACTCTGTCGCATTATACCCAGCTTGTTTAATATCGTTTCCAAATTTACATACATTTGGGGATAAATTTTGCTGGAAAAATACGTGCATTGTACATATACGTTCCACTATAATATATAATATAATATTATATAATGAGACTAGAAAGTTAATGAAAATATTTGGATGCAAATACATTAATTTAAAGAAAATATTGTCGTGATACATGTTATATTTACTTAAACTTTATTTTTGTAGCAGAATCTTACACTCCCTATCCACAGGGTAGTGTTTATTTATCCTTATAAAGTAAATAATTTGAAAACTTTTCGGATTCATGTGTGTATTGGAAACTTTTTGGATCCATTAGTAGTTAATTACATAAAAATAATAGTAGTGAAAGAAAACATCGTGGGGAAACTTGCATACCATAGCGATTTATAATATTCTGTGGTATGCAAACTCCACCAACACGCACTAGGCCAGCGTGGTGGACTATTGCCTAACCACTCTCAATCGTGCTCTCGATTGAAGAGGAGGCCCGCATCCTGCATTGGGACGTATATGAGTAGATACAGTACATTATATCCTCTTCAATCGAGAGCACGATTATATATATAATGTACTGTATAATATAAAGAAGAACAAAATAATTTATGAATAAAGTCCGTAATGGCTGAATAAAATATTTTTTTCATTACATAGTTATTACCGCGCTCTTACTAAACCCATCATTCCAGATAAAAGGAAACCACACAGTATATTTCGTCGCAAAACAGACAAAAGGTGTGAGCACCTTCACTCGGCACAATTGAGTTTTGGCGAGGTCTGTTTCAGAACTACTCTGCTGGACCATGGATAATTTAATTCCAGTTGTTTTATGGCTCGGCGTTTCCTGTTTATGCTGTACACGTATGTGATATAAGTTTCATATATTAGGGTCAAATATACTTTTATGTCCTACGAAATTGTATGTATGTATTCAATATGTGTTATGTTACCCTATAATCTGTTACTGCTAAGAACTAAATATATGGACAATACAAATAAAATTTATATTTTCAACAACATAAATTATAATAATTTGCAATACAAACTTCGCCCAATGAAGACAGTTTTGAAAAATATAATATTTTTAATATTATTATAATATTTTTTTTTTGGTTTTTGTAATTGTTACATTCCGCTGGCTCGTGGCGTAGGTACTACAGTCCACGATCGATCCACAATTTTATATCTGTAGTCAATCTATCTCACTACGAGACGTGAAGTTGTGTCCCGATTATGTAAGGGTAAAACCATAAGCATCATAAAGTTTGCAAATGCGTGTAAGTTATCAACAAAAAATTCAATGTTATTCTGCAGCAGTAATGCCATAAAAGCCACATATATCCGCGCAATAAAACCGAGGAATGCGCAAAACGCCTATTACGTATAAAATTCATACACAAATCACAAGCCGGCGCTATTTGAGAGCGCCCACGGAATTCCAAACATTCTGGTAACTTAGTCAAAACGAAGCAGATCCACAGTTTGGAATAACACAAAATTATCTGCGGTTTCGCCGGGCGCGCCTGAACGTATTAGTTTTCACGATAACTGAATAAATGTTTAACAAAATGAACAATGTTCTGTTTTAGTTGGTACTCGAATGCTGCGAATGCAATTACTTTGAGACAAATTGAATGTTGATAACGTGGTTTTAGTTTGACGTAAGTATTTGTCTAGACGAATGGCGTAGGTTTTCTTATGGCTTTGTTAGTGGTGATGGAATGAATTATTGTATTGAATTGTTGTATTTTATGTGTCCATGTTTGATGTAGTAATAAGTTTTGTGGTGTTGCAGGTGAGAATCTGACTGGTGTACTGAATCATAGTTGTAAAATGATATCCAGGAAGAGAAAAAAAAAGAAGACAGTTCGTGTTGCTCAGGGAGTTTCTTGCGTCGTTTCTTCTTCACAACTACAACACGTTCCGAAGCAAAAATTTACGATTCAAATGATCTTGTGAAAGGCGTACATAGACAGATTAAAAACCTATTTTAGCTATAGAATGTCTTCTTCGCTCAAATTGAATTCAAAAGTGATTCGAAAGGGACAAAACATTTGTTAACTGAAATAGATTTTAAAACTATCTATGTATAAGCACAGTATAAGGTCGTATATGTATGTACTGGGCGATGTATACAAGACACGTCGCACTGTTGAGCCTTCTCGTTTAGGAGTTAAGCCTGAGAACTGATTTAACTACCAAGGTAATTTGGTAACTTTACAAACTTTGATATTTATGTAGAATTCTTTCAAATATTCAGATTTCCTGAGCATGTTTCCGTTTAATTATATTTTACTGTACTGTTAAGTGTTACAGTTCATATACGTTTCCTTGAAGGCATTGAAGGGCACAGACCTCCTTTACAATCGAGAGTACCTACCTACGATTGAGAATGGTTAGATTAGTTTCTTTGGTTCAAAATATTATAATATTTAAGTATTACGAACACATCTTTGATCATAACATTTTCAGAATGTGCTAATACACACATAATAGAAATATAGTGGCAAACAGTATAATATTTTCGCCGATAAAAAAAAAATATGAACACATCAGCAAAGCCAATTAAGATATTAACAATTCTAATCTACACATAAAAGCTTTAGAAGTATAATTGTATCAAATTAAATCACATAAAAATAACTTGATATGCGCATTATTTATTATTAAAAACATAAAAATATTTTATATCAACGCCATTCCCACCACTAAATAGAAGCACGAGCATTTTATTCTGCTTAGCAAAATACGAATATAAGGGTCGAAATAAATGACATTATAAGGCAAAATATTATGAAAGAGTTTATGAATATTGGAAATAGTATAACCACAACATTTTATCTGTTGTCCATTCTTGACTTGTCGACCCGCTCGAGCGGAAAATCAAGGCTTGCATCGCAAACTTATTCTTTATTCTGTACATAGTAAACTGACCACTAAGAAACCAGGCATAAGATGGAATATCCCGTGTATATAAATAAAGTGTTAGAATTTTTCCTTTGAATAGCGCTTATAAATCGTGGTTCTAAGCACAAGTACCTCGGCGCTAGCAGAAAGTTTTCTTTCAAATATACTAGAAAATGTTATAGTATTGTTGGATAGATTGTCGGTAACTTCGGTAAATCGATTGCCGAAATATTGTAAGATAGTTTCGGAAATATATACCTACTATAAATTCAAAGTGATAAAGAAACAGATTTTGAGTTAGAAATCGCTTTATTCGGAAAGCGAAGTGACTAAAAGCCGGCTGTGATACATTAAGAATTCTATCTTTAGACTGGGCTGGAGGCTGAAGCATCTAATCAATTATTTGTAACTTTATTTTAGATCGGGATCTTGAGGGAACAAAAATATCCTAGCATTTTTTGATGACGAAAACTTTATTATTACAATTATCGACTGACGTTAAGACTACACGTGTGACTGATGAACATATTGATCAAAAATAAATAAAAAAGCAATATTTAACAAGAAAAACTAATTCTAACTTCTGACAACTTTTCAATAATAATTTCTTGTAAATTACATTTTGTTAAAAAATATCTTCAACTAAAAGTAATTCGTTTATGAAAGTCTAAGCCACCCGTCATTCATCTAATATTACAAGGCGAAAATTATAATAAAATGAATTTATTAAATAAAACACAAGGTTATTTTTGTTTTGGAACAATAATTAGCAGGCGTTATAATGAAGGTAGAGGATTTGGGTTTGTAATTGTCTTCCAACTCGCATTAGACACACGTCGTGGTGACCAAGCAACTTTCAAAAAACGAGCGTATTCCAACCTTAAAAGCTGGTAACGCGTCTACATACCCTACGACATTGCAGATGTTCATGGTCGGCGGTGATCACTTCCCATCAGGTGATCCGCACGCTCGCTTGCCCCCTATATCATAAAAAAATATCATATTTTGTATACAAACACGAGTTTACGCGCTTTTCCAGAATGGGTAGGTAAGGATGATACTAGGACACTCACATTTCGTCTTGTGTTTTCCATTCTGCTTTGTGATAGAAGGCGATAGGCTCGCCTAAATACCTGACCCACCATAAATTCCTGACTCCGGCTTATTATTAATGAATTAAAAAATCCAATGCCACTTTGCCGGACCCGAGATTCGAACACAAGACCTCAGCGTTGTAACCGTACAACTACACCACTGATGCAGTAGCACCGAGGTATTTTATCAACTCTCCCATTTACTATAATTCAATATAAGTTGTGTAAGTAGCACACAAAGTAAGTAGTTAAGTTTTAGGCCATAACTGGTATTCGTACGTCAAAATTCAGCGAGCGTGGGCAATATGGCACCATCTCTCGGGCAGCATAAAATGCTATGTTTAACTTGACTATGGCAGTGGGTACTACGAAATCAAATCAAATTATTATCAAATCATTGTACTACTAAAGTGTATGAATAATGCTATAGAACAAATGTTACAATATGATATCGCTTTAATTACATTGTCCAAAATTTACTTAAATTTTTAGTCGTTCTTTTGTTTAATAAAGCACACGTTATTATTATTTATTTTTATAATAAGATGACAAAGCTGTACGTGCAGGAACCCTTCGCCTCCCATCAAAATAGAAAACAAAGGAAAAAGAATTGTCTATGCTTCAGTGGGCTGGCACGGCCACCTAATGACACAAAAGGCCCGCCGTAAACATTAAAACTCGTCAAAAATCCTTGAAACGGGAATCTAACTGAAATAGGAGAGGTCACGCGCGACGCATTCATTTTTGAAAAGCGACGGGCGACCGCGGACCACATGGGCGGTACGTGAGCCGACTAACGATCCAGCTGGACATTTTTTTTAAATACCACTCGAATGCCGCGCAGCATTCGATGTGGACGCCGTTTTATATTGAATACAAGAATTTCCACATTAGCATTTCCGGACAAATTGTTTTCGTCGAGAAAAGGAATTTAAGTTAAAGGTGGTATTTTAGATAATTATTGAGGATATTTAATGTGTTATTTATTTAACTATTGCACAATAATGTTATGAATGTCCCGAATACCACCATATATGCGAGCGATTGTTATATTATGCGTACAATATATCGAAATTGAAAATGTTACATGTAACAATCTAACTTGAATTTATTTCAAACATTTTAAATAGGTTCTAACGTCACATATTCTAAACCACTTAGCACTCAATAAAACCTAAGGGTAAGCAATTACTTAAGTGTCCAAGATTGGGTATAAGACATAGGTCGCACGGTAACAGAGTAATACGTTGTACAACATCTGGCGCACCGACGTATGAGTTGTTTGATCCCCATTATCTAGATTGGTTCTCGTCTGTCTTCAGATGAAATTTATATGTGAAACAGCACCTTTTTACACAGCGCAATTGACGCATTTGTTTCAATTTAATTTAAAATATTGACAGTCAACGCGCACTTTAATCATAGATCCTTGTAATAAATTTAAAAAAACAAAAAAGGAGTTTTGGAGGGAATTCTGGCGAATGAAGAAAAGATAATTTACAAAAGTTTAAAAATGTGCTTGTTGAATAAAAGTGATATGAGTGTTCGCACTATTTTCGTTCTTCATATGATGAATCGGGTATATGGGGTATATCGGGTATAATTAATGTATTAAAATTGCACTTATTTCAATTATGAATTATAAGACCAGAGCGTAAAACATTGATTTATAAACTAAGGATAGGCCCTTAAGTACTTTTGGTGTTGCAAAAATAATCTTTTTGTCATTCGTGAAAATCGCGCTAAAATAAATAATTAAATAAATACCCACCCGTCATATACATAGTCCTGACCCCACACTAAGATCGAGTCTTGTGTCGTGGGTATCAGGTACTTCGAAAGACTTTTCGGACTCAGAAATACCCAGACCCGAAACAAATTCCGGTGGTTCACACAAATATTTGTTTGTTTGTTAAGTCAATAGATTTCTTTATTATCTTAATTTTTATCACACTTACTGTCATAATACAAGCATTTTCAAAATCGTTGCGAGTGACGACTAATTTCAGTAACGCTCCACTAGAGATGCACTGGAACTCGCGCACCAATTACGTCGGAAAACTTTACGCGTTTTCCGCCCACTCCATATATTTAAGTCAATGGCGTAAAGCTATTTCATAGTTGGTCTATAGAAGTAAGATCGTCTAAGGGATTATACCAACAAGAATTAAGTTAAAAACATAATTAAGATTAAGAAATACGTATTTCAATTTGCACACAAACCAAACTTTAAAAATAAACAATAACAAGAAATGGAAAATATTTTTCTAAAGACTGGATTTAAAAAATAAAAATAAAATTGATCGCTGAAATTCTATTAAACTCCCACTTTGATAGTCCTACAACGTCTTTATAAAATATAATTTCTAATAAGGAATGCAATATTTTTTTACTTATTTATTGGACTTTAAGTTCATTTTTCCAAGAACTCCGGACCTGGATCGCAACTATGTTTATTTTTATTGAAAATATATATTTTTCCCTGCACAAAAAAGGTTCAAGATCCTTTTAAAAATCTTACACTGTTTATTATATTAAATAATGCAATCAAAAACCCCATGATTCCAACACCCTTGCATCTCAGCCAATGTTCCTCTAGTGGACTTTAAAAAAACAACCTAATTTGTTTTTTTAACACCAGCTTTTGGTGTCCACACCAATCTCTTACCAACCAGCATGCAATAACTTAATGCGCGCATGACAGCATCTGGTACCTTGATACCGCATGAATATTGTAAGACGCATCTGCGGGGTGCCGTAAAGCCCGCTAAGCGTCTTCACAGCCATTATCATTAGCCTTCAAATATATAATAACTAAAGACCGGATTATATGCAACATAAAAAGCTTGTTATAAGCATGCAAATATGCATGAAAAATGCTTGAAATATGCACGAAAATTGGCAGAATATGCGAAATGAAATGATAAATTTTAGGAATCTCAAAAAAAAAGAGAAAAGTAAGTTTTCTTTTTTTTATTTCAAAATCAGCATATAATTAGTAAATTATGTTTTGATAGGCAATACAGTACAGTAAAATTATATGACATTAAAAGTTTTGTAAACTTAAGCAATCAAATATTTTTTTAAATTTTCAGTGGTAAAATTGTGTCTACGATCATTTAGAATATTTTTGTAAGTGGAAAATGTTCGCTCCACATCCACTGAGTTACCTGGACAGAATTTAAACTTGGGTGCTATGTTAGCACTTATAGTTTTTGGCAAAAGTTCTGTCGTCCCATTAATGAAACTATCAATTTGACACAAACCTGGGTTATTATTCAAAATATTTTCCTTATTCCTCAATAGCTAAGCCCTTATATTTTGTGACTGTTGTTAAATTTGGTCGCATTTCGAAACGTAGGGTGAGTGAAAAATATTGTAATATGCATCATAACTTGATCTTAGGTAAAATATGCTATTACCGCTGATAATGGCTAAAATATGCAAATGCATATGTCAATATGCAATTGCATATAATCCGGTCTCTAATAATAACTATGTAATTTAGTTCTTGAATCATGAGGATAAGGGCTACAACTACACTGTTGCTAGACTGTTATGATTATCATGTTTGGATACCTTTATTAATTTCTTGTTCAAACATGTGTGACCACTTCGTATAATGCATGTAATAATATTGTATTATAATTAATAACTATACGATATTTTGAGAAAATCGTAATGTGATGTTGTTTTGAAAGGACTCAGGTATAAAATGATCTATATCACTTCTCCATAAAATATTTATTTTGTGTCCTATTTTTCTCGTTTAAGTATGATTATAAAACCTTTAGGTCAAATATAAAATATATTAATTATTAATTTCAATAGTCTGTCTCTTGAAAGTGGGCCTTTATGGTCGTAATTTGTTTTATGTTTTCCTTTATTATTGGACATTTTAAAATGAGATATTAAGTACATACTTTTGTTGAGCGTATTTTAGCTTTCCGTGTTCCCGTTTGTATTTTCATTTGGTAGAAACAATATTAATTATCTTTACTATGTTAAATCATCTTAAATATACTAATTTGTGACGTTTTAAATATTTTACTAGCTTATTTTTTGTCATATGTAACCCATGTTTTTAAAATAAATGGGCGCATATGTCCCCACCGTAATGCAAAATCCTTCACATCGTGTTAGCTTTATACAAAGCTTTATTGTGGAAAAAGTCAAGCCACGCGTAAAAATCCCTCTCGTGTTTCTTGAGAGATAAACATATAAATAATGTCCAGTGACCATTCCCACTAGTTTTATTAACAGACACGTAATACGGCCTGTTTGATATTATTGAAAAAGACAATGTTATTTTCAACTGAGTAAAATGTAATTAAAATGGTTGATACATCGTTCATTAATTATATTGAATGTTAAACACACAAAGGCGTTAGTTACAGTTATTACTGTGGTCGGAAGCCATAGGATTACACTTTACAATGCATGGCGCCGTTTCTTCCTCACAAATATGAATCAAATTGTTCGTTTGAAATTGTTTAATATTAACTTCATATTTCTTAGGTATTATATCTCTAACCGACGATACCTAACATAAACTAAAATCTGTATCAGTCCATATATGTAAGTCCCTGCAGGGCACGGGCCTCCTCTATAATTGAGAGTACGATTAAGAGTATTTAGGTCGTCTAGTGGATAGTCCGCCACGCTGGCCTAGTGCCAACTAGGCGATTTAGCAACTTAAACTCAAATATTTATCATAATATCTTCCAATTTGTTAACACGAAATTCCCAAGTCGAATATCAAGACGCCAGCGTCCTCTGTCTCTGGTCAACCAATATTAATTGATCACGCTCGCAATTACAAAGGGCCTTAAACATCAAATGCAGATTCCATGGAGTAGTTTAATTAAACGCAGTGACCAGCGACCAGCGCAGTGAACACGAGCTCCGCCCACATTATTGCCTCTTTATTAAACAACTCACGGGGATTCGATGCAACTCACGGGGATTGTTGTTTGGCTGGCTTTTTGGCCGATTTGCTGGCCGATTTGTTGGCAGACTTTACTGGCGCGAAGTTGGTGGATAAGCAAAACGTATTAATACCATCTTTATAGGGATAAGCAAGACGTTTATGAAATTGAATAAATTAGTTTTCGTCGTTGGTTAACGAAATACTTATTAGCAGGTTTCAGTTCAACTCGGTTCCAAGTTACACATGAACTTGCTCGAACCATTAATAATATGAATCTTTGATTACATGTACGATTTCCTTCCATAGGCTTTGTTATGATATGGCTGACATGTATTTTATAATAATATAAAAGTCTCTATTAAACAAAAACAAAATAATATTCTTCATTTTCTTTACAATATCTTGTTTAATCCTCTCACTCCTACATATCTTAAAGAACGTTTTCTATTTCTCCATGAGACACATTCGAAGTCCTTGAGGTCGTCGGAGAACCTGAAGCTGAGAATGCCAGTGCATACCACGAAGTTCATGGATCAATCGTTTACAGTCCAAGCTGTTCGACTGTGGAATGCACTACCTGTTAAAGTGAGACAGGCTCAAACACTAACTGCATTCAAAAAAATGGTCAAAGATATAATTCCTATAATATAATTCCTTGAATTTGAACTTAAAAGTAATTTATAGTATATTTATTTATGTATATATATATATATATATATATATATATATATATCTGTAGAAATATATATATATATATATATATATATATATATATATATATATATATATATATATATTTATAATGTATGTAATGTATGTATGTATATAATTATGTATCATATATTGTGTAAATACTAATTATAAATAAGTCGTCTATTATTATTTTATTGGAGCTTGTATCCTTTTTTTTCTAGACTGCCCTCTCATCTTTTCCTTTTTCTTTCTATCCATCCAAAGGTTGTCTGTAAGAAATCGCCTAGAGCGATAAGACCGCCATCTGTAGTTTTTTTTCATTTGTAATATATTTAAGTGTTTATCCTTTTTTGTTCAGTTAAGAATAAATAAATAAATAAATAAAGCTTTGTTATTTCGTTGAACAGTTTTAATATAATAGTAGAGAACTAAACATACGTGTTTTTAGGAGATTTAAGAAAACAAATGAATATTTTATTATTATGTCTATTTATCATGCGATCTTTCTTAAATTCTTACCTGATACGTTTTACAAGCTGTTGTAGATTTAATTTAAGTAAAAGCAAACCTCCAGCATGTTTCTAATCAATATGGCAATTAAAACGTTCACCATCCGAACCGACCCTGTGTAGCATTAAAAGCAGCCACGGAGGAATTCAAATTTAGTCCTTAAGACATTAGGGGCGACCGCTAAGACATGGACATAGCAAGGAGTGAGGACTCATTAGACGTGTTCTGCCGTTTCTACAACGCATTAATGTTTGCAGTTGCATGTCTGGGTGCATTATTGCATTCTATGGAAAATTTCCCTATTTTTTTATGCTCCTTTTTATAGTATAATCTGTATCTGTATTAGCCCGTTTACGTCCCACTGCAGATCACGAGCCCAGTCTTCAATGGAGAGTTCGATTGAGAGTGGTTAGGCCATATAGTCCACCAAACCAAACAAGCGGCTTATATGAGAACCATCAACAACCAATGCTTAGTTTGGTTTGTGTAACTACTTTTCTATACTTAATTATATTTTGATAGACTCCATGGCACGCTTGGTTAGACTCCGGCTGTGAAACGAGGCCGCGGGTTCGATTCCCGCAACGACACAAATATTTGTGTGTTCCACAGGCATTGATTCAGGTCTGGATGTTTGTGGGACCGAAATGTCAAGTAGGTTTTTTTTTTATAAGGCCGTATCTGAAATGATTCAGCAATCCTGGTAAAATTGAAGGACACATATGTACTTCAATATAACCGTTATCTTAGTTGTAGATTCCAATAAATAAAAATAAAATAAATAAAATTGGTCCATTCTTTGTGAAGACGAAATAGGTTATTTAGTTTAATTAGCGTTAGAATGGCTAAATAATTTTAAATATCCATTTTGTATAGTTGAGATCATTACCTCAATATAAGAATGATTAAATCGAGATAAAAATATAGATGGATGACAAACAATTTCCTTATGATGTATTAGTTAAATATGTAACGTGCAACGCGAGCAGTTTCAGTCAACAGTTATCCATCATTTTAAGCTTCCGCTGTGGTAATTAATAACAGAGAATATGCAACATATCTACTGGTTTTCAATACTTTACTTTATTTGTATCTGGATGTAATTTTAATCATGCGGTAATAACGATAAGTATTGTTTATCACATCATAGAGCCGACAAATGTAAAGAATATTCGCCTGATGACGAATGATAGATCATTCATGAATTTAACATCATATCATAGTAATGTTGCCAAGACTATGAAGGATGGATAGGGTGAATAGGAGAAAGGTAGATGACAACATTTTTGGAATACATATGACTCTACCCAGAAATCTAACATTTATAGTTGTAATTGTTCGGTGGATGAGATACCCGGAGCTCTTACAAACGCCCATATGATATCTGGATCAATACAGATTACGACCACAGTAAATGTTGCTTCCTTGCCTTTCCTTCAATATATCAATGCCTTTTAATAATATAATCATTGCGAGTTGTGTTTCTTTGCTTTTATCTGTAACTGAGCGGTGGACACATTATTTCGCATTGATGCTTGAGACCTATTGAGCGCTGTCAACAGGTCGATATGGAGAACCTTGGGTTCCCCCAAGGAAGCCTATTTTCAACAGTACTTTCTTTGTCTGAAGAAAGATGAGATGTGAGATACTTAAGATCATAAGAATTTCAGCCAATTTATCGCGTTACCATATGCCTCTGTAACAGAAAACAGTATAAAATAAACATCATATTAAAATAACACAAAAATAGTATTCCTTTGAACTAATTCAATAACTTAACAACCTATTTGTCCGCTTGGAATACGAAAAACATCTTTTATAACCGAACATCAATCGCATTCTGCTTCAGAGAAAACTCAATTGACTGTATTATTTGAGCAGTTTCTTCAAACAGTAACAAAGAGAAATAAATCCATTAATTAGTTCGGCGAGAACTTTTTAAAAAGATTCAATCGTATTCTTTCGTTCGTGAACATTGTTTTATCGACGAGCAAATGGACCAGTCTATAGCTTAATAATTGGAAACATTTAGTAACTGGTATCGACTTTTTATGTTTAAACTATTAACTTTGAATATTGCGTATTGGTAAATGAAACAAAATTGTACGATATATTTTTTTGTTGTAAATTGAGTTCAGGCAAGCGAAATGTCGGACGCCCGCCTACAAGGTGGACGGACGACCAGGCTGAAGTTGCAGGAAGTCGCTGGATGCAGGCCGCTTCCAACAGGTCGGTGTGGAGATCTTTGGGGGAGGCCTATGTTCAGCAGTGAACTTCTAATGGCTTGCCAGAATGGTTAGGCAGAAATGCTGGTAGCAACCTCTCATTTCACCTTATGTGTTCCGGCCCACGTTGTGATGGGGGCGAGCCTTTTGCCATATAGGGTTCATATTCCTGACTCCGGGCTGATAATTAATTGAAAAATCCACTATAACTCTACCCGATCCGGGATTTGAACCCTAGACACCTTTGTAATCATAACGTAGTACAACTACGCCACAAAGGTAAAAATATAAATTGATATTAATTATGGGTGAAATAAAGTTTTGAGGTTCTTCACTGTGGTTTAAAGTTGGAAGCACCTAAGTACACCCAACCATATTCGGTATATTATTTAAGTATTATTAAACTATATCGTTTTATGCAGGCTTTAAAATAATACGTACGTAGTTAGATAATTAAAATAAAACCAGGGGGGCTACCCAAGTTGACTTTCCACAATCGTAATCGAAATTTAACATCGAAAATTCACGTGATCAAAGAAACCGAACAGAAAATCCTAGCCGAAATACAACATTTCTATTCATTCCTTACGAGAGAATAGAATTCAATCGTTTTCTATAACGCCAAAAGCTAACTCCCATACAAGTGCTATCCAAGTTGCAACTTGATTAGCGCAAACGAAATGTTATCGCTTACGCCAAGGTAAAGCTTACGCAAAGTTAACGATTGTAAAAAGAGAATGGATTGGAAGGGCTTGTAACTTGGCTAATACATCATTTTCAAATATGTATACTAAGAAGCACTTACTGGTGCCCGCCAGTCATCATCAGTCGTTCCCCGTCACTCGCCTCGCTAAGCCATATTAGACGTTAGGTACCGTACACACTTTATGTAGTAAGTGGTGAATGTAAAAGTAGTGAACAATATAGACTTTACTGGTGGTAGGTCTCTCATATGTAAGAGGCTGCCTGGGTGGGTACCACCACATTGTCTATTTCTCCCATCAAACAGCAATGTAGAAGCACTGTTGTGTTTCGGATTGAAGGACATTGTAGCCAGAGCAACTACTGGACATATTGAGACTTAACATCTTATGTCTCAGGATGGCAAGCGCAGTGGAACGCCAAGCATTGCTTTGTGATTCGAGGTGTTGTTTGGTTCTGCTACTGTTTATGAGCTGTCGTATCGCTTACCAACAGGCGAACGGCATGCTCGTCTCGCCATTCATTGGAATAATAAAAAAAGGAAACACTGATTAAGACAAAAATAGCAAACACAATAAATAACAGTTTGCCGCCAACACGTCTCATAAAATGTTTTTTCGCAGTCAAAAATAATCCGTCTTTCATCTTAATTTCTCCTCAAAACTTCTTAATGCCAAACAGATTCTATTCCAACAAAAATATTTTTCCCCAGAATTAAAAAACATAAAAAGCATTTCGAAGCCTTAAATAGAACCCATTAATACATAATTCCCCAAATGCCGCCTCGATTTTATTTATTATCGCGTTAAACTAAGTTCACGTCGTCACCCCAAACAATATCGTCTGACATCTTGACAGCACTATCCAATGAAATTTCCCTTCCACCACCAAAACGAGAGCACAAATTACAACTACACTTACAGTAAATTTCGCCACCATAGCTCAATAACCTTGGGTGCGGACATTCAAAGGCTACGCGAAGCAGCAATGGAACGGCAAATTTTTAATAAAGCCATGTCGCTCTGACTCATTGGAATAGGATTTTGGTAACACGGTCACGATCGAAGTCATTCGTTCGAAACGACCAACTCATCGTGAGAAAATCTCCTTTTCTTATTCAATACTTGACGCTTACTAGTCTCACATTTTACTTTAATATCGCTAGTGGATTCGTTGACTTAATGTTATTGAATACGGCTGTTTGAACAAAAAGATCACCCTAAAATCATCTATATTGCAGGGAGGGAGTTCGGTAGGAAAATTATTGTAATAAACATTTATTATAACATACATATTATATTTAATATTTGTAGGTCTTGTTATGAGTTCTTCGGGTAGTTTTGATGATTTAAGTGACTACTTACTGAAAATATATTATTCAGCTGTCCAACCCGATGACTTTCTTTAAGGTATTGCAAGAAATCACATTTGAATTCAAACCTATTTTAGCTATCGATTGTTTTGTCTTCTTCGCTCAAGCGGGATTCAAAAGTCGATCGAAAGGGACAACACTTCGATACTTAAATTACGATTTAAACTGTCTATGAATACGGCGGTAGTTGTCTCGGTCTAAATCACGCCCGACGTCTCATCATCTAAATTAATAAGACATACATCAATTGAAATAAAAATATTATTTACAGATTTTATCGCGGATTTGATTTACTTCGTACATTTTTTAACTTCCCGATGTTTTGATTCCGGACGGACGGGTTCGCCCCGTGACCACGGACACTGTTAAGTAATTCGCGTAAATCTAATAATCTAAGATTTTAAACCGTCCAATAAATAAGGGCATAAATGTCTCGCTGCACATGCCCACGATCTAAATCATAGTTTAAATTAATAAGAAATACATCCTTTCAAACTAATAGAGCAAGTGTTTGCGGAAACGTCCGTCCTTATATGGATCTCTTCTCGCGTGTTATTTCGATATTTGCTATCGGCTTTCCGCTCGAATAGCTTTTACACCCTCATCAACTCACCATTGCACGGATTCTGTGACGCAGGAACGGCAATAAAACATAAAAATGAAATTTGTGTCTAAAATAAAACGTTATAGGTTTTTGGGTAAAAAAGATGATAAATTATTATGATCCTCCATTACTAAAATTATTAAAATAGTAAATGTAGTAACTTTGATGCTGAAAATTGATGTAAGAATACTTGTGATTTAATACTAATGTAAATCTTCATAAACAACAAAATAAACACAAACTTACAAAAAAAATGTTATTAGCAATCTGCTCATGGTAGTGAAATCCTACAAAAAAATATTTTCATGTAAAATATTGCTAAGACGAGACCATATGACTCCATCCATCCATCCATCAGCCAAAGGAAGTCCACTGCTGAACATAGGCCTCCTCCAATGATTTCTACAGAGACCTGTTGGAGGCAGCCTGTATCCAGCGACGTCCCACGACCTTTACCAGGTCGTCTGACCACCTTGTGGGTGGACGTCCTACGCTGCGATTTCCGCTACGTGGCCTCCATTAAAGCACTTTCCGACCCCATCAGTCATCAGTTCTCCACGCTATGTGCCCTGCTCATTGCCATATGACTCGCACTGTCAAAAAGTTATCAGATCTTATGTCTTCCTCATGCCCTAACTCTACAAGGCCTAACTTTATATACTCTATAACTTAGTCAAAATAGGTAACTTTTCCGTTTCGTTACTACAATAACTATTTTACAACAGTAAAGTAAGGATTTGAATTATCTATATCTATATCTAAAATAAAACGATTTATTTGAGATATTTTGATCATAAATCAATAGTGTTTGCTTAAACAATTTAAACCCTTGTGTATCATAGCGTCTTTAAAAATAAAAGACTTTACATAATAATTTTAGGAAAAACTTGGTATTTATCACCCAAATACGGCAAGGAAAAAAATCATCGCGGTTTTTGCAAAAGTTCGTCCCCAGCTTCATTTCCGGCAGCAGTCTTGATATGTCATTTTGTAGCTGCGCGGGAGCGTGCCCACCAGTCATCATCAGTCGTCCCCCGTCACTCGCCTGGCAATCTAGATGTTAGGTACCGTACACACTTTATGTAGTAAGTGATAAATGTAAAGTAGTGAACAATATAGACTTTATTAATCCTTTGGTGAATCCTTTGGTTTATTTCTACAACCTTCTGAGAGTCAAGTGGAGGAAACATAAATACACACACGCAAAAGTACACAGTCTTTATCTGTCAAGTAGAGAAAACCTCCACATACTGCTGTTTACTTTGGTCTATGAGCGGTAATATCGCTTATCATCATCTATTCAGAAAAAAATAAACAACTTCACATTTGTATGACTGAACCAAAATCCCATCCAGCCTTCCCTCAATCCATACAGCGGCAATTCGACCGAAACATTACACTGACCACTTACACGAGAACCGTGACACCTGATTGACTCGGTCGTTTTGTTCTGATTGATGAGGCCATCGCTAACTGGACACGGGAACGGTTCATTTGCCACAAGATGCCCTTCATTAAGGGTTTATTATCTACGCTACGCGTTGTAATAAATTTTATGGACGTCCATATTGTCTCTAAAGTGGAATGGGTTTGAGCTGTGAACAATGACATCCCTGGATTAACGTGCAATTGACAAACGAGAAATGATTGCAACTTATCTATCAGACTATATCTATCCGATGCAGGATATAGCCCTATTCAAGATTGTCCATTTATAATAGGCTAGTGGCATAAATAGATATTATTGTTCATATCAAAAGGTTACGTTATGCACCCTGGTACCTAATTTGTGGACTTTAATAAGCTTGCCTTCTAACACATCTTGAGATGGAAATAAGATTGGACATACTGGTTTACTGGTGGTAGGTCTCTCATATGTGAGAGGCCATCTGGGTAGGTACCACCGCAATGTCTATTTCTCCCGTGAAACAACACTGCTTAAATGCACTGTTGTGTTTCGGATTGAAGGACATTGTAGCCAGAGCAACTACTGGACATATTGAGACTTAACATCTTATGTCTCAGGATGGCGAGCGCAGTGAAATGTTGCTATTGTTTATGAGCGGTCGTATCGCTTACCATCAGGCGAACGGCTTGCTCGTCTCGCCATTCATTGCAATATAAAAAAAAAAAATACGTGAATAGCATCAGTAGCACCTCTACCCATCTTCTACATCTTCGTTCGGGCATTCATATTTACGCTTATGTTATATGATAAAAAGTTACGATAGTCTAGATTGTTACACGTCTGCCTAAAACATCCCTATTCACCTCAGCCTCAAATAGCCCAGGTTATACGTATAGGAACATAAAGTCCGATAGCACATTCCAAGCCTCAACCAAGCATGAAAGATGAAAGAAATTGCTCCTGAATGAATTGTATATCAAGTTGGAAGCTAACGTTCTTTGCATCGAAAAATGAGTAGTTTATTTGCTTGTTTGATCAATTACACTAATCAGCAGAAATGTTAGTTTTCATAAAAATATGTTAAAATACAACGAATGGTACTTTTTCAGTCTTTAAGAATCTACGAAAAAGAAAAATATTACAATAACATCGCCTACATAGAAATAACAATGTATTTTTATGTGATTTTTTGCTAACAGTTAATATAATACTATAGACATGACCTTTCCTTTGGGCAGCAAAAATATTAAGATGAAAATACACTTCGAACTTCCATATTCGATATTCTTTATTCTATACATTCCTATAAGCGTACTAGTGTACTGTGCAGTTATAATAGGTCCCATTGCAGAGCACAAGCCTCCTCTACAATTGGAAGTACGATTAAAGTAGAGATGGATCAATACAGTCCCCTACGCCGGCCTATAACGGATTAGCACGAACCAATATTATTAATTGCACTTTTTCCCAAAAGTCATGCTTACTATCCTCAGGATTCTCACGAATCCCTGATGATGTGAAGGTGAAAGAAAGGCCATCCTTTAACGAATGAACCAGGGATTGCATCAAAGATCGAGCCCTCACCTGCACATCATTAACAATTTCAAACCTTCCCACAGATACATCGTCAGCAGGACGCGAGATTTATTTTGTTTTGTTTAATTTTTTAATGTATATATTTTTTTGTGTATTATGTTTTTGGCGCTTGTGACGTCACCTACCGGTCTTGCGGAAGACCAGCATTGGTTTATACCAGTACATACTGAGCTTGAGCCGTTTTGTTGAAAAGCACTGTTATACGAAAATATATTGTATGTAGTACTTAAAGCTTTAATCCATTGCTAGTAACAAATAAATATTTCTTTCTTTCAGATAGTTTACCCACTACGTAACATAACTTACGACAAACCAAACAGAACGATATCACAGCGGCACAGCGCGACATATTACCATCTGGTATGCCATTCATTAATCCTTAGACACGAGATCATTAGTATCTGCCAATGGTCGGACGCAGGAAATGCGTCCATTGTCACATCGGTTTCATTACGCGCTCTAGAATGGTTTTATTACTCCCTTGCCAATTATTTGTGATAGGTTAATAACAAAGATTAATCTATATAGAGTACTTATTCAGAGCCTTCATGTTAGTTGGTGAAGACATTCTATGAACTGTGACTCGAAAACATTTCGGTGGCGTAGTTTTACTACGATACGGTTACAAAACTGAGGTCTCGGGTTCGAATACCGGGTTGGGCAAAGTGATATTGGATTTTTCTATCAGTATCAGCCCAGAGTGAGGAATTTGTGCCCGATATGGCGATAGGCTCGCCACCTATCACATTGAACGGAACATACAAGCCGAAATGTGGATGCCTTGGCACCTCTGCCTACCCTTCTGGGACCAAGGCGTGAGTTTATGTATGTATGTATGTTACTCGAAAACATTTGATTCGGGTATGTTGTGTGTTGTGAGACTGAAAGTTTTCCTTAGTTTCAAGAAACAAAAGAGATAATAAACATTATTTTTATTTATATGAATAATAGACGAGCATGCCATTCGACTGACGATAAGCGATACAACCACCAATGGACAGTAACAAAACCAAACAATACCATAAATTACAAAGCAATTCTGATACATAAGTTAAGTCTCAATATGTCCAGTAGTTACTCTAGCTAGAATCTCCTTCAAACCAGAATACAAGAGTGCATTTACACAGCTGTTTCTTGAGAGAAATAAACTTAGCGGTGGTACATAGGTAATAGTGGTGGTATATAATAGTAATAACCAAGAAACAAAACATACTTTGCTATGAGATACCCTATGTATGATATGATCCTATGTGTCAATTGTTGAATAGGCTTTGGTTGTCTGGAAGAGATTGCTAAAAGCGATAAGACCGCCAGTTGTTACACTATTTCAAAAGAATGTAAACTGTTTACTTGTTTATATATATACATACTGGGTATATCAAGACTGCTACCGAAAACGAAGCCGGGTGGTAGTTTTAGTGAGTACAAACACAATACAACTAAAATATTTGCAAAAAAACGCAACAATTTATTTTTATGATTTTTTAAATATCGTAATTTTTGGGTGGTAAATCCATAGTTTTGGCTAAAATAATAATTTAAATTCTTTTATACCTTGGAGTCCTTATAAATAAAAGGGTATACACTATTATTTTAGGAAAAAATGAATTTACCAACCAAATACGACCATAGGAAAAAAATTACAAAAAAAATTGTTCTTTTTTTTCTGCATTTTCTGTTGCAATGTGTCTGAAGTCACTAAAACTACCACCCGGCTTCGTTTTCGGTAGCAGTCTTGAGATACCCTGTATGTATATCTATCTATCTATGTATATTTCTTATTTAATAAACTATATATTATAATACGCGACACAAGACATAATGTATACTACAACACCGTTTTAAACAATACATGTTTGAAATCCCATAATTTTAAAACCTATACATAAACCTTAGTATACACATCACCATTATTCAATTAATTCACAAGCAAATTTAAAAGCAAAATCAAACAAAACACCAATTAAATATCTCAATTAAACCGGCCGTATCAAATTGAAGGGACGACAAAAAGTTCGGCCGGATCTGAACAAATACTGGGTAAATCTCATTTGGCCGGGTTTAACTTATTCCATGGATCAATTGCAACTCTAATTGCGTTTAAAATTGATTCGTCGGACCCCATTATATATTCATGCAATACATCATGTATTGCATTAATCCCAGATGGATTACTGTAATATTAATGGGAATTAATAAAATAATTACTTGCAGTTTGAGATGAGGCTGTGTAAATGTTTATGATCATCATATCAGCCACAGGAAGTCCACTGCTGAACATAGACCTCCCGCAAGGATCTCCACGATGACCTGTTGGAAGCGACCTGCATCCAGCGACTTCCTGCAACCTTAGCCAGATCGTCCGACCAACTTGTACATAGGTGGGCGTCCAACATTTCGCTTGCCTGTACGTGACCTCCATTCAAGAACCTTTCGGCCCCAACGGACATCGGTTCTACGAGCTACGTGCCCGGCCCACTGCCACTTCAACTTGCCAATCCTATGGGCTATGTCGGTAACCTTTGTTCTCCTACGGATCTCCTCATTTCTGATTCGATCTCGTAGGGAAACAACGAGAATAGCATATAGCATATACTTGTTATAAATGAATATACCTACATACATAAATATGTGTATGTGGCCGCGAATGAGATTGTTATGATACATATACGTAAATGATAATTATTTTCAATATAGTTATTTCGTTGTCATCATCAAAATAATAGGTTTTATAATTATTACAGGTGTAGCGAATGCGCCTCACTCGACCTGATTTTTCTTCCTTAGTTAGATCTTTCAGTCTTTATAAGATTTTCGGGGTACTAAAAGTTGTGCCTGACAAGCGATAGGTATTTTATCACATCTTCGTACGCAGTAAACCTTGCATACAATCTCTGCAATCGCCTTAACATAAATGTGCCAAATAATTATGCAAAAATAAACCCAACATTCACATACATAGTCTGGATGCCACACTTAAATCAGGTTTTGTGTCATGGGTATCAGAAACTATCAGATAATTTTGGTCTCATAAACATGCAGACTCGAAACAAATACACGTGGTTCACACAAATATCTCTGTGCGGTGATCGCACCCGTTTACTTAAAGATCTAAATGAAAATAAAATTACTAACAAATTTACTTAGTTGGTTTACTTAATACATTTAAGTTGTAATGAGATAATTATAACATCTAATAAGGGCGAGGTGAAATTAATAAAACAATAAGGAAAAGGAAGATTTACAGCTATGTTAAGCACAAAATTTATAACATGTTTATTAAACCGCTGAAACCCGGTGCGTACCCCGTGAAATTATTTAGAATTTTTTCACTCATTTATCATACGGATGACAAGGCGTTTTAATTAGTTTCTAGTAATGGTCCTGGAGCCAGGTACAATTTCGGTCAATTATTTCCTCTCGAGCGAAACTTCGTAAAATGCATTAGGGACTTATACTATGAATACCCGCGACCGTCAGCTGCAACTCCGTGGGTGGGGCGGGCAGTGGCAGCCTCCCACGCATGGCGAAAAAAAAAAGTTTTTTCAGTCATTTCCTCCCATTTGAAATTTTGTCAGATTATAGTTAACCTAGTATTTTGAAGGAAAAACAAAGTCAGCTGGCCATAACATGGTGGATTATACGTCAGCTGACTGCTTGAACATGAAAAAAAAATATATTTATTCAATGATTTCCTCTCAACTAAAAATTTACTTGGTGATCGTTTATATACTACTATGAATGAAAATTAATGTCAGCTTTCTGTATCTCAGTGGAAAGTTTGTCAGCTGGTACCTTAAAATATGTAACGCAGCAGTATCTATCACCCACTGAATCTTATCAGCTGACGACTTTTCCCTTGACTTATAGCTAGCTGATTTCTTTCATTATTTACCAGAGTATGTGAACAATCCTCTTATAAATTTTCGTCCGGGAGAAAATAACATTTCTTAAGTTATTTTTTCTTTATATATTGCAGCTAGATTTTGGATTAGAATTATATTCTCCAGGGGCGATGTTATAGCAAAAGGTACACTTGGAGGGGATGTTTTACCCATAACTGCGTAAAGTCCCCGGCGCATAAGTTGAACTATGACATTGAATGCGCAGTGACTAATGTTCGAGTCCCAACTGAAGTGCGGTATGAGGTGCCACGCGGGGAATGCGGCTCAAACACCGGCGCGCATGCGCATAGTCTCTTTTCGTACTCCTACACCTACACGTAATTTGTTTTTCTGCGAATAACATGGCTCGGCAGCCAACTTTAAGAAGACAAGAGAGAAGGATGGTCTATGATGTCTTTAAAAAGTCTTTTTTTTTGCTCCTCTCTACTTAAATCATCATTATAGTTAGCTCAATATATATTAGTATGTATGTTTGTATGTATTTATATTATGTAAATTAATATAATACAGCATGTACATCAATTATTATTGTTTATTATTATTATTGACTGCCTCGGTGGCGTAGTTGTACTCCGGTACGGTTACAAAGCTGAGGTCTCGGGTTGGGCAAAGTGATATTGGATTTTTCTATTCATTATCAGCCCAGAGTCAGGAATTTGTGCCCGATATGGCGATAGGCTTGCCACCTATCACATTGTGGGACGGAACATACAAGGCGAAATGTGGGTGCCCTGGCACCTCTGCCTACCCCTTCTGGGAAAAAGGCGTGAGTTTATGTATATATGTATGTATTATTATTATTCTCTCACTATTTGCACTACCCTATATTTCAATTTCACAATAATCCCGTCCATCCAAAGGTTGCCTGGAAGAGATCGCAGCTAGCGATAAGGCCGCCTATTGTAACCATGCCTTTAGTTTGTAAGTACTTGAATGTGTCTCATTTTGGTGTACAATAAAGCATATATAAATAAATAAATAAATAAAAATGTTAATTAAGTTAGTTAAGGTAATTTTAATTGTAACTAAACTAAATAAACCACGGATTAGTTTTTATTTCGTATATTTTTAAAATAAAAACAAAACTAATCGTTTTTTGTTTGTATAAGTTATTAGTTTCCCTATGAATCAAAGAGAGATGAAAGCGACTCAAGCCAAAGCGAGAATGAAAATGATTGATTTTCATTGTTATTTTAAAGCAACTGATGAAAATAAAAGTTAATTAATTAAAAAATATGCTACAATAAATTATTCATTAATCAATTTAGTCTTACCAACATTTCCTCCATTATCAAACTTTCATATTTGTTATCAAAACAGTCAAATCAAGCACACTGATGAATAACTTAAGAAATGTTATTTCCTCCCGGACAAAAATTTATTAGAGGATTGTTACCATACTCTAGTAAATAATGAAACAAATCAGCTAGCTGTAAGTCAAGGGAAAAGTCGTCAGCTGATAAGATTCAGTGGGTGATAGATGCTGCTGCGTTACACATTTCAAGGTACCAGCTGACAAACTTTCCACTGAGATACAGAAAGCTGACATTAATTTTCATTCATAGTAGTATATAAACGATCACCAAGTAAATTTTTAGTTGAGAGGAAATCATTGAATAAATATTTTTTTTTTTTCATGTTCAAGCAGTCAGCTGACGTATAATCCACCATGTTATGGCCAGCTGACTTTGTGTTTCCTTCAAAATACTAGGTTAACTATAAACTGACAAAATTTCAAATGGGAGGAAATGACTGAAAAAACTTTTTTTTTCTCCATGCGTGGGAGGCTGCCACTGCCCGCCCCACCCACGGAGTCGCAGCTGACGGTCGCGAGTATTCATAGTATTAAGTCCCGATGCATTTCACGAATTTTCGATTGGGAGGAACTTGGTCATGAAAATCTGTCACTGGCTCCTGGTCTATAAGGCAACACTAAGACGTGTTTTTAAGAACTTCCGTTTACAATTTCTTACAGAAACCAGATTTTTTGTTTTTGGTCATTAAGTACCTCTCGGGCACGTTGTGTGTTTTTTCAATGCCAATTATATCTTATTAAGCAATGTTATTGATCCTTGTAACATCAAGTAAGCGATGTTGGGTTCACTTCAGGGCTTCGATCCATCTACGTGTATTAAAACCCACGTCAATTTTCCAATTTACTTTATTGTACATCTCAAGTTACATAGTGAATAACCATATCAAGTAAAAGTAAGTTTAAGTAGTAAGTTTTACCTCTATTTAAAGTTAAAATTAATTGAAGACAAGGAAAACTTTCCATGCTACTTCGGTTTTGAAATGCAGACTAAATGGTTTTTACAGAATCGCAGTAAATATGTTGTATATCGTTAAAAATAAAAATAACCATTTCTCAAGCTCGTTTGATCAGCCAATAAATAGGAACCTTTTAGTCACGTATCAGTAAGCATCAAGCATTCCAAACAATTAACAAAATACCTTCGCCGAATTAATTGCAAAGCAAAAAGCAATTTAAGGTCGACGTTTAATTTGAGGTTCGGCGCAAGGGATGATTTATTTCTGCAATCAATGTGTCAAACGTACGTATATTGTCGGTCTCCTCCGACAATGAGGTGTTGTTTATCATTCCAGCATTTCAATACGCGAAATGGATCATAAATCATAAGAGATGAAACTTACTTAACGACCTAAGTTTTCTATCCATAGTTACACGCTCTTTGGTATCTACACTTTTTTAATTAACAGGACGTCGACTAAAATATCAATTTATGTATAGTCTTATGGAGACATTAAACTTTATTTCAATCGCTACGAGTTACGAGTAAATAATGCGAGCGGTCAAAATTCAAGCGCCATCATTAAAAAAACTTAATGTATTACATCTCTAAGCAAACATCATGAAAAAATATACCTAACATGCTGGCGTATGAACAGATATACCCTGTTTGCCTGTTATTAAATTCAATATATCTACAGTTTACTATCACATACATAGTATAAAACAAAGTCGATTTCTCTGTCCCTATGTCCCTTTGTATGCTTAAATCTTTAAACCTACGCAACAGATTTTAATGCGGTTTTTTTAATCGATAGAGTGATTCAAGAGGAAGGTTTATATGTATAATACTTACATATTATTGTACAGAAATCGATTTATACCCGGGCGAAGCTGGGCCAGGCCGCTAGTGTGATATAATTTATCATTCTATTAGTAAAAGGCGCAACGGGACTAGTAGGTTCGCCCCCCATCACAATTCACATCGTGGGACGGAATATACAAGGCGGAAAAAGGGTTTCTGTGTGGGAATAGTTAGTAAAAGCATTAATAAGTACATCAATCAGTTAAACTGTAATATTAACATCAGTATTTTATAAAAACAAACAGGCATACAGACAAAGGCGGTTCGGTCACTTCGGTCACTCACTCAGTGAAGTACTAGACAACGTATTTGTTAATCACAACGCTCAATATACACACTAGAAATGCCTAACTTTCATTATAATTATCTTTCGTCATTTTCTTTTTATTTCATTCTCAAGCGGCCCGGCCCGATTCCGACAGGGTGCAGATACTTAACTAGAGTTCACATCATAAATATATTATTTCATGTACTAACTGGTTTACGAGTATCTTAGAACTCAACGTGATTAACATTCTCTGCTTCTCCCATCCGGTCCAATTACAATTTGCATCCCGCCCTATCCCATTAGACCTTTCTAAAAGGAACAATCCCGTCAAACATTAATGTAGACTTTAGAGTAACATCAACCGTTCACGCTGCACACGGAAGCTCACATAACGTATATAATTCCTCAGTTTTTGAAACAGTTTTCACTACTGCTCCACTCCTATTGGTTATAGCGTGATATTTTTTAGCCTATAGAAATTCTCAATAAATTAACTATCCAAAACAAAAATATTTTTTCCATTCGAACCAGTAGTTTCTGAATTCTGAGATTAGCGGGCACAAACAAAGAAACTCTTAAGCTTTATATACCGGGAGTGCAGGAGATTTACAAACAGGCGATTTCATGAACTCTCAGAACTTTGGTGTAATTTGTTAAATCGAAGAACGTGTAATGTGTTTTTGATTTCTAGGCATCTTTGTTATCATCAGAGTAAACTATGAAAATCCATCCTTATCTAGACGCAATCATGATTTACTAAAACACCTGTATATTTGTATATAGAAGTATATAGCTGTATTTGTGACCAAAAGATAAATAACCAATATAAACAAATTGACTTTCAACAAAGACTTCAGGTACGTATTTGAAATAAGGTAAAATTGAGTTAACAGCGCCAGTGTCCAATACGGCTGCAACGAAGCACCAAGCGGTCTCCCGACCAAATTGCTGCAAATAGCCAAGTTGCGGCCAAGATTGCACTAAATTGGCCTCCATTCACTGGAAGTTAAAGTAAAACTAATTTTCCTAAACACACGGTATTTACTTTAAACTTTGAACGATGTATTTTAAAACCAGTGTTGTTTGGAAGACAACAAAGATGAACGTTTTTAAACATATTTTTGGATGATTTATAAAATGACACTATATTAAGATGATTGCCTCGATGGCGCAGTAGTATGGCATGATTACAACGCTAAGGTGTAGGATTTGAATCCTGGGTCGGGCAAAGTTATATTATCAGCCTGGAGTCAGGAATTTGTGCCCGAAATGGCGATTGGCTCGCCCTCTATCACATCGTGGGCCGGATATTCACAGGTCGAAACGTGGATGTCCTGGAAAAAAGGCGTGTATTAATTTATATTAATTTGATGTCCAAGTGAAATCTTTGCGTAGTAATTACTTTATTTTATAAAAATCTTTCGCACGGGATTAAACAGGAAAATGATTAAGGTCAAACTATAAAACATGCTATAATGAATTTTAAGCAGTATCGGAATCAACTATATTTTTTACTGATACTATGAATGGCCATTCTTCATTAACATACCTACAATAAGTGACATAATCGTTGACCTCCCGTATTCAATCTCTTGCAAACATATTCATAGAAAAATGTTCCCTTCCTTATCCCGAAACTTTGCGTTGGTATTTGTTCAATTCTATTTCACTTCATGACCTTGTATATTATTTCCTGTTATTCGTAGTACAAGTAAAAATGAATCTATAGAAACTTGTAGACTGATAATGATCTTGTTTATATGAAAATCAGAAGATTCATCTCGTATTTTATCTTTGAATCCCTACAGAGGTATATTAATGTTTTCCCTTTTCTTGCAGTATATTCAGGCTTTATTTTAGGTTATAATGTACGGCGGGAAGTGCGTGGGCCTGAAACAAATCACGTGTACAGGGGTGGGCGAGGTACATTTTAATTTTATGGCTTTAGTGGTGTAATGTGTTACGGAACGTTAGTTTTCCAATAGCGTGCTTAAATAAGATGATATGAAATGTATAAAAATGTAAGTTATTATAAATATATTTTGGGATTATTGTACTTTATTTAGGAACTATATTACTATAGGAAAATTTGCTAACTTTTTTTATACATAACGGTATATGGTGCCATGCCGGGTGTCATATTAGTGTCCTTAACGGACCAATTAGCCTAGGCTTAGAATTTTAATTTGCACACATTGAGATAATATACTAGAGGGGACACTGCAAACAAAATGTTTGTAACGAAATGAAAGGTACATTCTATTTCCGTCTCTGTCACGCCTACGAAGTAACATATCATCCCGCTCGCTTCACTGTGTACCCTTGTGCATGCACCATACGCACAGATTTTGTTCCCGATGTCCGCTCTAGTATAATAACCTCAATGTTTGCAGATAATTAATTTTTCATAAAAATTACGCTAAACAGACCGTTTAGTTCATTATAATTTCACGTAAATATTATGAAGAGCCTTCTTATTTAAAAAAAACAAACGAGAGATTTTTGGAATCATGTTTGGCTGCTCTTTGCAAATGAATAAAACATTATTTAAATACATTCTTCAGCTCACTTTTTATTTTACGAAAATAAGAGACTTGTCTTCAAACAAATCTTCATTACAACTTCCTTATTGAATATTTAATGCACCTAAATATATTAATAATTCATGCTATAACACCGTGGTCGCATATTTTCGCCGCGGACAAAAGCTTTTCATATGTAAACGAAACAAAGGTAAGGTTTATACAACGTTTATGAGCCAAAACTGGTATTAAGGCTTTAATAAGCCTTGTACTTAAGATAAATTAGGAAGAAAATACATTTTCGTTTCATCCAAAATAAAGACCGTTTTTAAAATGCGTTTTACCAAAATTATTGCATTACGCAATTGAAATAAAAAACTTATAATACTTCCCTTAAATCATAAAACCGAAGAAACTGGAAGCACCCCCCCCCCCCCCTCCCCTCCAATCCCTTATGCGTTTATCTTGAAAATTAATAAAGAGTAAACAGATTTTCTCACGATACCTTGCTTGATCATAAAATTGCACTCTTTCCTGCTCACTATCTGGAACTCATAAATAAAAGGTTAACATGTCATTTATGTGCGTATATGGACTGATACAGTACAGACATATAAAATATATTATTACAGAGACCCTAACTTTAATTTAAATGCATAAAACTTCAATTAACAGCTACAAATGAATAATTACAGAAACTAAAAACATCTGAAAAACGAAGTGTCCTTTTATTAATATCTTGCAATTTTTATAATTTAATGAAATAATTAAATTAATTGCTCAGCTGTGAACACTCGATAATAAAAGCGTCTTTAAGCTTCGCTATTCGTAATGATCTCATTAGTTCTTCCTTAATTCCTATTCCTATTAATTTGTTTTCACTATTCCCTTGTGAATTTAAGCATTTCATCACGTTTCTTTGTGAATAATTGTCATCGTTTAATTTACAAGTATTCAATTAAAACTGACAACAATACGCACCTTAATGATGTAGCATTAGGAAGTTGTCTGGTCGAAAGATTAATTATTCCCTTTTAGACGGCAAATGTTATCTTGTTTGCGCACCTACAGGAATATTTGCTTAAAATTGCATTTATCTTTTATCCTTTTAATCCCTTTAATCTTTAATGAGATACATACAAACTCACGCCTATTGCCCAGAAGAGGTAGGCAGAGGTACAACTATGACACCCACGTTTGGCTGTGTATTTTCCGTTCCATGTTTATGGGACGAGCCTATCGCCATATCGGGCACACCTTGACTGCAACAAGATGATATTAAATAAAAAATACAATATTTTTTCCGAACAGGGATTCGAGCCCCAGACCTCAGCATTGCAATCATACCTTATTAACAAGATATTTATGAAATAATACTTATCGTTCCGAACTTTTCTTTAACCTTTCATGGGTGTTCTGATATTAAATGCCTTAGTTTTAGGCACTGTAATTTTGGTCAGAGCACAGTGGAGCATGACAAAAAAACCAATATTCATGACATCCATTATTAGTTATTATTTATTCATTTACTCGTTGGTTGTGAGAGGCCGCCTGGGTATGTACCACCGCATCGTCTATTTCTCCCGTCAAGCAGCAGTGTAGAAGCACTGTTGTCATTGAAGGACATTGCAGCCAGAGAGGAACTACTGGACATATATGTTATGTCTGAGAATGGCGAGTGCAGTGGAATGCCAAGCATTGCTTTGTGATTCGAGGTGTTGTTTGGTTCTGCTACCGTTAATGGGCAGTCGTATTGCTTACTATTAGGCGAAAGGCAAGCTCGTCTCGCCATTCATTGGAATAAAAAAAAACATGATAACAGTCCATGGTTACACATAAGTTCCTCCACTTCTGTCATTTATACCCTGCTAGCCACTTCACGAAGTACAAAGTTTGTCGCTCCATATAATAGTAGGAAAGAACAATGGCAAGTTTCCATACATTCAATTTATTGACATTAAAATTAAATGTCTTAAGATGAAAAAAATCTCGTTAGCCTGAGGGTTAATTTCTAATTCAATATGTGTAATAATTGTTGTTAAAGAAACAGGGGAAAAATTGATATTCACATCAGAATTTTTGTGTTTATACACCTACGTCACACTACGAGTAAAATGGCTGACCGTGCTATGAAGTATTGTCTTGTCAGGAATATCATTTTATAATAAATAAAAAGTATAATAATACACCCGTTCTATTAGTATCTTGTGTTTTTATTTATATTAGCTTAAAAAGTATATTTACACGTATCATTAATAATTACAGTTGATCTGCCGCAGTCTCAGTTGACAGTTACCTTCAATTCTCAACATATTATATTTACTATAAATCAAACCAAGCATTAAAATAATATCGATGACCATAACAAACATAACATATCACACACAGTAAATATAAAAGTCCGTAACAATGCACGGATCACACAACGCAGTATCAGGCTCCTTATTCCTCAATTTTTTTTGACTCAGTCCGGATTAAATATTTATCAACAATTCACGCAACGGAAACGTCAAAGTCTATTTTTTTTTCTTGCTGGGTTATTTATGTCAATCGTCAATCGATTGCTTTAAGTATGAGTCTTCTGGTCAGGCTCATATCATACTTTGAATTTACTTATTATTTAATACAGAAAAAACATTGTGTTGTTACTATTTAAGCAAATAAAATATCAATGAAGTATAATTTACAAAATTAAAATAACTGACAAATTGCGGGAGTTTGCCAATATTATATTGAATGACAAAGTTATCTCGAATAACAGTACTTTACTAGATAGCAAACTATTTAAGTCGAATAAATATAAAATGGCAACACTTAGCCAATAATAGTTTATAAATCCGGAATTACTCAAATGGCTTTCCATTTTAAAGGTTTTTTTTTCACCCGCTTTGTATAATTCATATGATTATTTGAAAAAATGTACGAAAATATTGCAAATTGTTTTGTATATATGCCACTTTAAGACACTCAAATTAAGATCAATCAAAAATTCGCCATTGTTCTTTAAGATAAACGTAAGCTATTAAATCCTTTTGTCTTTTTTTCAGAATACTGGAGCGTAGTTCGAAGTTCTATTAAGAAGGTAAGTTTCAACTGTTATACGCTTTCCTTAAATAACAGCTAGGCACTAACGAGAAATCTGGTTATTTATTTGTTGGTAGCAGTCTTATCATCCAGTGTCCCGGTCTTCTTCATGTCTTCTGAAATGTTCTTATTTATTTTTTCTGTTATTACATCAAATTAAGAAGCTCAAACTTTATGCTCAAGCATTATTATCCAATACGAGAAAATCATCACTCAATAGTGAACTTAGGCCTCGTCCAAAAATTTCTACAGCAGCTAAACCGTAGACAGAAAATATATAGACGAATTGATAAGATTTGTAGCATTCACACAAGAAGAGTAACAACTTATGTCTATGACGTGCTAAGAAACGAGACAGAATGATGACAATTCTTGTATCACGGCGCGTGCCGCTTTTTGCAAAATTAGCAATTTTAATTTGCTAAAGAGATTTTGACAGTTGCCAACGTAAAGTGCAGTTTTATTGAATTATTTTACGAATTTTGTGTTAAATGATATTAATCAGGTGATAATAATCGAAGTACAAGTGACGAACAATATTTCTAAAAGTAAAAGTGAGACGTTGTAACGTTATTGGGTGTAAAAGTAATAGTTAAAAGGAAAATACCAGACGTGTCTTTTCATACGTAAGCTTACAACGATTAATTCATCACTAACTATTTAATGTATATTATATACACCTACATTACTTATTTTCGCGTTTATTCTTTCAAGTTATAAGTAAAATTATTGATATTTAAAAATTGTAACCGATACGATTCTCAGTTCAGTGTTGCCAATAGATTATTACCCGTACGTAGTGGAATGCATTTTGTAGTTCAGTGTTTTGTTCTCGCGTAGATTGTATCTTAATAAAGGAATATATTGTGAATATATTAAAGTGTTATCTTTGCAGTTTCGTTTATTTAGAGCTCCGACACCCAACCCTACACAAAAACCTTATTTATAACAGAGAAGCACATTAGTGATCAGGACTCTTGGTGAAGCTCCTTCGAAGGAAATTTCCAGCGCGGCGATGAGATGAGTAGCAAGCAGGGGAGTAAATGACTCCTGCCTGACCCTCCGGTGACGGAGCCAATGTCACCTGTCCTCGGTGTTCACTGCTGGCCACCAGATTATGGCCGGATAACCATTACAAAAATATTGTAGCTTTATGACATGCTGATGATTGACAATAAGCGTCATCAGCGCTAAATCTAAGTAGATAGTCAGAACTGAACATTTTGGCTGCCATTTAAAAATTTTAGTTACTGCCCCGATTGGCCTCGAATTTGATATCTAAGCGAACATTTTTTTCGATATCGATAGAATTGAATACTTTAGCATGTTTTACCTTTACATGTAAATTGAATGCGCTATTGATGTAAAAAGTTGTACCGTTGCTCTTACTCAGACTATCGAAATTTAAAGTAAAATTTAAATACATAAATAATACGTTAACAAAGTGGTTAAATAAAGCACAATGTATTTTATGGGCAGGAGTTTTGATATTATAATAGCATATCGACAGTTCCCCAAAATCCGAATGTCAATAAATTTGAGACCAACTGAGTTATATCTACAAATTCAAATGGCAGCCACAGCTTTCAAATTTCGCTTTTCAAAGCATTTGAAACAATAATATGTACATATGATTAAAAGTGATTTGAAGATTAAAAGTGATTCGCACCTAGAAAATATCAAACTGTGGGGTAATTTTTTTATCATACGTTAACCCTAAATATTACGTATTTTTCAACTGACAGATTAGTTTTTTTTTTTTTTTTTTTTTATGGCAATTGAAAACAATATGCCAATGTCAAGTTTGGGAAACTGGACAAGTCTTAGGAATTTGGAAAGGATCAGTAATGTAAGATAGGAATTACATAGGAAGAGGAAAGAAAATAAATGTAGTTAAATTTTTATATTATTTTGAATTATAAATGTACATAAAGTTTTGTATACTAGATAGTCATTAGAGTGAAGGAGAACAGGAATAGATGTAGGAAATGGAATTTTAAGCAACTTTAATTGATGGAACAAGGCTGTGGTATCATTTTTAGGACAAGACAAAAATATATGATTTATATCTCCGACATCTTCACCACACTCACATTTTGGAGATTGTACAATTCCCAACCTCGCAAGATGATGAGGAGTGCAAACGTGTCCCAAACGCATTCGAATCAGAATAGTTGTTGTTCTCTTACAGAAATCCATCTTAGCAAACCAAGGCTTGCTTGGAATACTTGGTTGTATATTATGATAGAACTTTCCTTTATTTATACTATTGGTGGACCAAACATTATTCCAAGACTCCAAAAGATAAACTTTAGGTATAGTTAAAAGATCGTGACAATAATTTTTAAATGGGTATATGTCTCCACTTATGATCGCTTGTTTGGCAAGTTGGTCAGCTCTTTCATTGCCAGAAATACCCGTGTGGCTAGGGATCCAAAGAAAAATTATATTAGCATTATTACTCAAACACTTGCAAAGCATATTTCTGGAGTCACTGATAATAGCGTTATTATTAGACTTAAAAGGATTTTTAGTTAAAGCTTGAAGGGCACTCTTACTGTCTGAGAGAATCAAAGCTTTTTTCAATTTTGTGATGTATACATATTCTAAACACTTAAAAATTCCGTAGCATTCCCCTGTAAATACTGACGATTCGAGAGGAAGTTTGATTTTTTGTACAATGTTGTACTGCTGATGATATATTCCTACACCGACATTTGAAGAGTTGTTTTTTGACGAGTCGCAATATATTTGATGCCAGTCAGGCCACTTAGAGTTTATAATATCATTAAACTTTTTGTTACCTTTTGGATCATTCTTAACAATACCCATATCAATGATATTTGGAGTTGTTATTAATGTGCTGTAATCATGGCTAAACAAGGGAAGACGATTCGAACTATACGAAGGGGCCGTTAATGATTTATATCTCTGGTAGCTCAAAACGAGACATGGAGTAGATTTATGAAGCCAGTAAGATGAAGAAGATAATTCAGTTAATAGTATAAGAAGTTTGGAATGCAAGGGATGGTTTGAGAACTGCATAACTCTAAATAAAAATCTATCTGATAAATATTGACGTCGTAAATTTAACGGAGGCTCAACACATTCCACACCTAGGGCATTTAGGGGACTTGATCTCATTGCACCCGTAATTAATCGTAAAGCTTTTGATTGAACTTTTTCTATTTTTCTAATACCAGATAAATTACATGGCTCTAACAAAAAGGTTCCATAGTCTAATATTGATCTGATCAATCCATTATAAATCAATTTCAAGGAAGAGGGGTGGGCCCCCCACCACACACCAGAGAGGCATCTAATCATATTAATAATCTGTTCGCACTTTTCAGAAATATAGTCGAAATGAGCTGATCCAGTCATTTTGGAGTCTAATATAAGACCCAAAAATTTCACTGAGGTTTTAAACGGAATTATTTGTTGGTAATATTTTATCAAAATAGGAAAAGAAAATCTTTGTCTTGAAAATAACATAATATTACTTTTAGATGTGGATAGTTTTAATCCGTGGTTATCTAACCAAGTGTTTAAAATGGTGAGTGAACTGGATAAATTTTGAATTAAGTTATTAACAGAATGATCAGAACAATATAACAGTAAATCGTCTGCATATTGTAAAACAGAAATTGAGTTATTGAAACTAGAATCCAGATCGTATGTGTATACATTATATAATATGGGGCTCAGTACGGAACCCTGAGGAAGACCCTTCCAAACAGATCGTGACGGCTTGGATTCAATATCTAAAATTATAGTTCTTTCTGACAGCATATTAACTATGAATCGTGTTAATAAAGAGGAAAAGTTCAATCTTTCTAACTTATTTCTAAGAATTGAAATCACTACGTTGTCATATGCTCCAGAAATATCTAAAAAGGCAGCTATAGTGGAGTGATTCCGAGATAATGCTATACGGATATCAGTTGTGAATATGCTAAGACTGTCTATAGTACTTCGGCCTTTTCGAAAACCATATTGATTATTTGGTAGAATATTATTATTTTCAAGAAACCATTCCAATTTATTTTTAACTAAATGTTCTATTATTTTAATAATTACTGGTGATAATGCTATGGGACGATAGGACATATATTCATTGGGGTCTTTATTTGGTTTCAATATTGGCAACACTAATTGACGTTTCCAGCATGGAGGGATATGGCCTGTCTCAATAATTTTATTTATTATTTTTAAATAGTAATTTAACGCGTCGTCTCCTAAATTAGAAAAAAAAGAATAGGGAATGCCGTCTTCTCCCGGAGCTGAATCTTTAACACTACTTACAACAAATTTTAACTCGGTCAGTGTAAACAAACTATTATTATTAGTTGATGCTGCGTCCGGAGTATACTCGGGAAATGGAATTACTAATTCTTTTTGTGAAACCGTTGGCGGAGCTAGATGGTCTAGAAATCTTTCCGACAAAGAAGAAGGCATTATGGAAGTACTGGAAATAAAAGATGAACGAAATCTTTTAATACGATTCCATACATCGGAGAATGATATGTTAGGGGATATTGAAGCACAAAAATTTCTCCACCCTTCAATTTTTTTATTCTTTAACAAATTATGTGTATCATTCATAATTTTTACCAGAATGTTAAAATTATTATCAGACATATCATGTCGATATCTAATTTCAGCTTCTTTTCTGTTTTTAACAGCTTCAGTACACTCTTTGTCCCACCACGGTGGAGAAGGGAGTCTTTTAGATAGTTTTTTAAGAGTAAATACTTCATCGGCTGTATTTACTATAGCTTTAGTGAAAGCTTCCACATTTATATGTAAGTCAGGAGATTAAATTTTTTTTTCGACTGAAGACTTATATGTGTCCCATTTTGCAGAGTCTAATTTATATTTTAAACGAGGAGATTTGGTTTTTGAAATATCAGAAGGAAATTTGTTATATGGTAATGATATAAGAATGGGATAATGATCACTTCCAAATGAAGATGAGAGAGTTTGCCAATTGACAGCTGAAGCTAGGTCAGGAGTGCATATAGATAAATCCACAACACTTTTTCCTTCACAGGGGCGAGAGCAACGAGTTGCAGACCCTGTGTTCAATATGCACAAATTGTGCAAATCTAGAATGTCCAGTAAATTTTCACCATTAACATTTGATGAAGAGCTTCCCCAAGACCTATGCTGGGAATTGAAGTCACCTAACAAGATGAAAGGTTTAGGAATAAAGTTCAGTATTTTACTAATTTCATTAAAAATATTTAAAGAGGGATGTGGAACATAAATTGAAACAAATGAGATATTATTAACATTAATACAAACTATGGAAAAATCATTAGAATGAGAAGGAATGGAAACATTTTTAAATGGAATGTTTTTGGGGACTAAGATGGCCACACCGCCATAGCCATCCTGTCTATCCTCTCTTACACACAAATATCTGGGCAGTCTAAAGTTATATTGAGGTTTTAACCATGTTTCTGATAAACAAATTATAACTGGATTAAATTCATTTAAAAGGTATATCAAATCACTCTTTTTATTGTTTACACTCCGGCAATTCCATTGAATTATGTTTCTGTAATCCATAACTGATTTGATTTAATGTAGTTTCGAGTATTGGTGCAACGTTGGACGGTACAAGAATATTATTTTTAGAAAGAACATTTAACAATATTGATACAATTTCAGACATGGATAATTGATATATGTTTTCATTATTTTCTTTTTCAGCAGGAAAGGCACAACCATTTCCAGATAGCAGTATATTATTGTATTCATTGAGTGATGTATTATGTGATACTTGGTTAAAGCCAGAAGTGAAATTTGTATGTGGTTTAACTTTTGAATAAACCGTTTTCTTATAAGAGTAGTTCTTATTATTGGTAACTTGATTACTTTGAGGATTACTGGTAGTAGAATTTTTCGAATTTGACACTACATCAGAATATGGTTTCGAAATTGGTTTATGTAGCTTAGCAGCTTCAGAGTAAGAAATGCAATTCTCAGCCATAGTTATCTTAATGTTTTTTTGACGCAGAAATTCAGGACATGATTTGTTAGTTGCATAGTGATATCCAGAGCATAAACAACACAAACTCTGGTTGTCATTAATGGTACAAGACTCACCAGAATGATCCTGCCCACACTTAAAGCAGCGGGGTGTCCCACGGCATTGGATTTTGGTGTGACCATAACGACAGCAGTTATAACATTGTATTGTCGGGTAGTGATATAACTCAACTGGTATAGCATTATAGCAAGCAAATACTCGCTTGGGTAAAACCTGCCCATCAAATGTTATAACTACTGTCTGAGATGGTTTCCAGGTAGTTGTTCCATCAATAATGGCTTTGAAATTTAATCGTCGTACTTTCAATATGGGACCACAGCCGACAGGAACAGAAATGTTCTGAATAATATCAGAATCAGACCATTCTGTTGGAATGCCCTTCACAGTGCCCATTCTTGTTACACTAAATGTAGGGATAAATGCGTTGTAATTGTTTGATTGTAATGCCTCACAAGACAGAAAATAATTTGCATCTTTAAAACCAGAAAATGATAAAGTTACTCTATTCCGACCAATTCGTTTAACGCTACCATTTATTATATTCTTAAAATTGTGTTTCTTCAGGAAGAATCCAAAACTTATAGGATGTAGTATAATATTGTCACTTGGACTTATTTGTTTTTTTTGAACATGTATAACGTATGGTGCCAAGTCATCCGAAGTGTAAAATTGTCTGGTGGATGTTGATGGTTCTGGGGATTTTTGGGACATGCTTGCACTTTCCATGGTCTGAGAAACTGTTGGTTCAGGACAAGGTTCAGGACAATCAATGTCGGAGCACTGACAGGATTGCTTTTTTCCATCAACGGACATTTTATTTATTCTTTTTTTTTTGTTACATTGCCTGCATACTCTTTTAGAGGCTTTGGCGTAAGAACGTTTTCTTGTATTTATGTTACTAGTGGAGCAATCAGTATCCATGCCCGATTCTGACTGTTCCACGGTAACATAGGCAGCTACTTGAGGGGTAGAGCCACCCCCGGGGTCCGGGGGCTCCTCCATCCCCTTACACTATCTTCTTACAGAGAAATAACAAACTTACCTACAATGAAGAAAATATATACAAACTACTTTAAAAAAAATTAAATAAGAATAATATGTACAAACTACAACAAAACTGATCACTTTATATCTATATTTTTAAATTAAATTGAAAAATCTAAAAAGACGCTCCCGCCACAACCAAGTTTCCCGCGCTTTCCCGACAGATTAGTTTTCTCTGCCAGTGGCACGCCAACTACGAGTCCAGGCCCGTTCAACTCAGTACAAAAAAAGTTACACGTTAAGGATGATATGCTATCCCACTTTTTTAAATGGATGGCATGGTAGTTTCTCCGTTTACATATATTTGTGTGTGTGTCGTAGTAAATTTGAAATTGCTACTTGTCAAATTGTTGTTGCGTCATAGCGTATAGCTGCCATTTTGTATTGTTCCATGATTAAACAATAATACGGCGATTAAAATATTATTATAATCATTATTATTCCTACCGTAGATTTTGGTGCAACAGTTTGTTTTGAACGCAGATTTTTCCTTTATTTGTTAATTTCGTTTGCTACTGTTTACGTAAAAGATAAAATAGCCTTTGGAAACCTTAGTGCTAACCGGCTCGAACGAGTAAGAGTTTAACTAATTTGTGTTAAAATACTTTATATTTTTGTGATAATAGTGTGATACTAATGGTAAATATGTGTATTATACTTGGGTGCAGCATTCATACAGGACTGAAACATACATATTTTTCTGTTACCTTCAGAAACTAAGCAAGGTAGGAAATGTGGACACTGGTAAGGAGTTTAATTACTTATTTACAAAAAATTGCGTTTATTAAACGCGACGATATTCGTTTTTGTCATAAATGATTTCTGTCGAAAGATATAAATACGAAAAACTTAGAATTAACCTTTGTGCAATTCTGTGCTTAAACTTATATACGATTTTTAAGAAACGTTTAGATAAACGCGCAGTAATAGCTTCACAGCAAAGAACAGACCACTAGCTTCACAGAATCTTATATTTTTAAAGCAGTTGCCTTGTGTGATATTGTAGATCAACCAACTATAGACTAAACTAAAGTTAAAACTTATGTTTTAAAGAATATTATTAAAGATATAATTTTGGAAGTTTTTTGATCTTGTTTCATAGTTAAAGCTACAATTAGTGATAAAGGCTCTGCTAATGTTGCTAATTGCTGTTCAGTCATTAATATCCAATTCCTAACTGAACATATTAAATATTGCACTAATGATATCTGTTTCAATATTGTGTTCAAGCAATTACATGTATCAAATTAATAATGTACCTCATTTATTAAAATGATATGGTAATAATTTTTCAGAAAAATATTCTTCTCGCTGGCTATTGAAGGGCAAAGTGGGAATGTATTGAAAACATATACAAAAAGGATGGCGTTGTTGGAGCTTGAAGCACTAAACTTCTTGAGAACCACATAAATCCAACATCTTATTACAAAATGAAGGTAATGTCATAATTAATGTATATTATTTCTAAGGAAAGTCTGTTTTAAAGTTATCAATAGTTGTTCAACATGTCGAAACGGAGTGATATTTACTTAATATGCTATTTAATTTATACCATGTGTTCCTAACCACACCAGGGTAACATTTTGCCAAATTTGAAAAATAATTTGAACAACCCCTACATGTACGAGACTCTACCGCTCAGATAAGTTTCCCAATCGAACCAAAGTTCAGCTAAGTGGTGAAAACTAAAAGCACTATTTTTGATAAAATATAATCTTTGTTTTTGTTTTCAATTCCTGAATATCAACTAGAGGGATGAGAAATATAAAATTTGATATTGTTTATTCTTACATAATAATAATTAGAATGTATGTATATTCCAGGTCATACTTGCAGCCCAAGTTTTTAGCCGGCAAGTGGCTACATCACTATACAAGTTTATAAGGACGGCTGACATTCTACAACTCCAAGACCATGATTATTCAAGGATTAAAATGTGACACTACTACTTTCACATTATTTTTGTTTATAAATGATTTGCTTGATAGTTTAATTGGTTTTGGCCGGATCGGTAATGAGTTGACACATGCTATGTCCTTTGATTCTGAACATATTTAATTCTGGAATATATGTGTAATAAATATAATCAATCTGACTTGACTCTCCCAATCCAAGGAAAGCAAAACCTCTGTTGTTGAAGAATTTTTTGAATTTTCATAGGTCAGTAATGAGGCGTAGCACATACTTAATGACAATTATAGTAATCATCATCCTCAGGTCACAGCGGTCCCAATTGTATGCAGTCAAATTCAATCCTTAGCTTTATTATATTGTATAATAGTTACTATCATTATTTTAATAGCATAATTTTTGTTACATGATTGAAACATTGTCTTAAAATTAAAATTGTTGAGATGAAATTTGAATGTGGCCACTCAAGTCTCCTTTCAGGGTGAAAATCAAAGTAAACCTATGTTGGTAAACATTCTCCTACACCCTGAAATTTACCTACTTGATGTTTGTCAAGTAAAAAACATTTTTGCTTTAAATTGTATGACAATTATTTTAATATTATTGATTTGCAGTATCCTGTTATGGCCATTTATTTATTGTCTATTTGTCTTTAGCATGCATCTGATATTATTATATTTAACTTTTAAGTGTGTCTTTATATGATATAACCAAATACATATATTATTAAGCATGGAATGCCTCACATGTCGGAATATGTTGAAAATGTGTATTCTATTCATGAGTACTGTTTCATTGTATTTAAATTGAACCAAATAGAACATGTCTTAACTGTTTACATCACAACTAAAGTCATCAATGATGTATTGAATTATATAATTATTTGTTTTCTATTTATACAAATAGTAGATATATGTGTAAGCATTGTACGCAATTACACTAAATTGTAAATAATCATGGAAACATTAAAAAATATATGAGATCCATGTATGGTTAAAACTAAATGTAAGATGGACGAAATGTGTTATGTATATTTTTTTAAATTATAATAAATTATAAAATAAAATTTACTTTTCCTGAAAATGATTTAATTTTTTTAAAATACCTAATTAAATTTGATGCATATGTGCAACTATATAAACCGGTATCAAAAACCGGTAAATTTGAAGGAGCGATGTAAACCAGACATTTGGGACATCCCTAATTATTTAAAGATCGGTACTGCGGAAAAGTATCGATTTCCAGCACTAGTATCCATGTATTTTTATAGATATAACCTGTGTGCGAAAAAAACAAAACCATGCGTAAAGAAAATGTGCACAGGATAAAAAGAAACGACCGATTAAGACATGAATGAAATATAAACACGATATAGATATAAATTACATGTGAGTGCTTTGGTTGTGTGAGTTTTCTTAACGTGTAAAATTATTTGTATGAAATTAGCGGTCTGTCTTGTTTAATAGTCTGTGTACGAGTCTATTAGTATTATCTGTCTACGAGCTAAACACGTTAATTACTGTCATAAAACATCTGTTAATAATTGTCATTTCACCATGATTTTTTCGAATGGCGTGTATGGCCAAGTCCAAAACTAAGGAATAGCGAAAAATACTTAAAGTGGTCACGTGCTTAAGTTTAATAAAAAATAAATAAACTGCATACCAAGTACGGTTTTGTTTTAAAATCAATATTACTATCGAGAAATCTTACCCAATAATTTTAGATAAAAACTCAACTATATAACATTCGATAATCTTGCTATACTGTTTCCATTCGTTTATTTTATTTTTGACAGTTCACGCCTATAAAGTACGACATTACAGTAGAACAATATTTTGAAATAAAAGTAGATACTTTCTTGACGGGTAACGCCCACTTAGAGTTGTGCCATTCGTAACGAATGACCACAGATAACAAAAACGATTTTGAATAGAATCAATCAATCGGAATCATTTGAAATAAAATTACATTAAAATGCTAATGAAAACAGTTAAACGTAATATAGTACCCAATATTAGGATCGAATGTATTTGCTGCAAATTAATTAATATGAATAAAGGTATACGTATTGAAGTGACTTTTAATAAGAGTTTAATTTAAAATAATTACAATGATTACAACGAAAATAAATGTTTAGTACCTACTTGTAATAAACAGTTAAACCATGTTGGAATTCATAGTACTTTAAGGATTAAATAATTAAAACAACTAAAAGGTAATTTGTTAATATTTTTATTTATAAACAATCGTCTGTTTCGTCGGAATCGGCGTCGTCGTCACTCGTATCCCCAGTAACACTAATTATTAATGAGTGCATGGGTAAGTTGTCAAATGCGACATCGCGATCCCAATCAGACATTATTTCTTTCTTCGTCTTATCTACGACACTCGCCCAGTTATGAGGCGTCACATTTTCACACGCATTTTTAAGCAACTCCAGCATTTTGTTTGCGGTGAAAGGAGGAGTTGTATTTATTCTCGCAGCATATCCTTTCACTTGCGCCCATATTAGCTCTATGGCATTATACTGGCAATGATATGGAGGAATTCTAAGGACGGTGTGCCCATGTTCTGCAGCCATTTCATCTATAACGTATCGTTTAGGCTGCTTCCTCATTTTTAATATTTTAAGTAACTCTACTTTTAATAGGGACTCGTCCACCTCCTCGCCATTGTTACGGAGCCAGTTTATTATTTCATTTTTTTTACTGGCTTGCGTTGGCATTTTGTTAATTTGCCGAGAGTGATAGGACGCATTATCTATAAATATTGTTGATGGCTGTTCGAGTGACAATAACATTTCCCGAAACCATTTTTCATATACTTCGGAATTCATTTCTTCGTGGTAATCCCCTGTTTTCTTTGATTTAAAAGCTAACATAGCATCTTGCACAAATCCTTTTGCGGTTCCTGCATGACAAATTATAATTCTTTCACCTTTTCCCATTGGCACTGCGGTCGAGGAGCTAGCAGTGTTGTCAGTCCAAGTTTTTGATACCGTGTGATTCGCATTGAGCCAAGTTTCATCGGTGAAAACAACATTCGACCAGTCTTCTATTTTTTTAGCTTGTCTTAAAAATTCGCATCGATACAAAGCAACATCATTGCGTTCCATCAATATTTTTCTTTTGTCACATTTTTTGTATTGGAATCCAATCCTATTCAATACCTTCGCCAAAGAAGACTTTTGACCACGGAACAAGCCACTAGTTTTCAGAGATTGTACTAGGTTATGTAAAGTAGGAATCTCTTTTCTTTGGTAATAATCGTATATATGACGACGAATAGCATCACCATCAAAACTGTCAATTGCTGTCACTTTAAAGGGCTGACGTTTTTTCTTAGGTGTAGATGGCTTGTTTTGTTCCATGCCACTACTGCCGTAGCCTTCTTTAATTATTTTTGAAACTGTTGGAGCAGTAATACCTAATGCTGCTGAAACACGGTCTCTGATTTGAGTCACTGGTATAAGAGGTCCACCATTACGGCTTTCCCTTTCAAAGTACTCATGAAGTCGCAACACAAACTCCCTTGTTTGCCCTTTAAGCACCTTTCCTTTAGGCATTTTGAAAGTGATGAAGGCAGGTACGATGTTCTCAATTCAACCAAATGTAGGAATTCACGGGTAAAACAATACGGAGGAATATAAATACTCAACTCGACGTATGAAAAATGTGAATTAAAATTCAGCGAACGGAAAACACTAGCACGGGCGCGGGCGTCTCGTTGTGAGTGACCACAAAATGGCGGCGCGCGTCACCTGTCTGCCCAGTGTTGCCGTTTCACAATTTGTTTTTAACAACATTACTATTGCCGACGGAAGTGATAAGAATATTAACTTAATATGAGTAAATGGTTTATTTTAATATAATTATTAAATCAAGTAACTTAAATATCCCTGAAGTTTTATAAAACAATGCATGGAGCAAAAAATAAAATATGTATTAAATCGATTAAAACTTGTTCAAAAATAAAATCGTTTGTTATAAAAAATTGATTCGATAACGCATCAGGCCATCACTATTTGATTCAGTACTCGATGTGTCAAAAATAAAATAAACGAATGGAAACAGTATAATAAAGATAATCTTCTATAAAGTTACACTTTATCTAATAAATATGCCGTATAGTTCAAAGACATATTTAGTTGGAAAATAGTCGGAGTAAATATGACAGCCTGCTCCAAACAGACGAATCCCGAAAACTGTGACTTGTGTAGGTCCCCATTAAACTCAGGTAACAATAAAACATAAAAATTATACATGCATTGTATTTTATTATAATGTACAATAAATATTGAGATGTATACAAAATATACATGCATTCAAAAAGATATTGTCAACACTCTAGCATACACAAAATGAGTGTAAAAAATGACATTTCTAACATTATTTTAATTCTCTTACATACATCTACAGCCACTGCTATGGGCAGCGTGGGGATATCATTATTTTACAAAAAAAATATCCAATAGGCCAAGTGCCGTGATATTTTACATAATGTACTTTATTTAGGGACATGTACATAGCGCGATACAATAACTGTCACCTCTAATTTATTATACTCTAATCATTACTTGGAACATTCTTTGCTGTAAGAATGCGGAGTATACACTTAGGAACATTTTTTTTCGAGATTCAAAATTTACATGTATTTTTAATTTTATTACTTCGATTTGTTTTCCATAACCAAAAACTGTAAAATGTGACGTAAGTCATCTGCGCTCCAAACAGCTTGCATAAAACAAGTCCCAATAACAAAATGGAATAGTAGATGTTTTTACATTAAATAAATAATATTTATGTCCTAGAAATATAACAATTTACTTAATGTATTATTTAAAATACCAACTGCAAATAATAATAAAAACGTGTTATATTTCCAAACGATTTAATTCTTGAGACACGTTTAGATTTAAAAAAAATAAGACACTTTAATAAAATTCATTTACTCTTTAATTACACCACTTTTTACTTGAAGTCCTAATAGAGGTTCTGCATTCAGCAAAATCGTAAAAATGTGTTTTAAAATAACCAAACTAATTTAGAACGTATACACTCTATTTAAAGCGCATTTTAGTTTTTCTTTAAGCAAAGAATGCTCCACGTGTACAATAACAGTTTACTATAAATCACATTGACTCGACTTAGTCGGTACAATTTGAGACCCATGTTCCTCGCTACATCTACACACTTCATGATATAGTATTACTTTGAATACATCCCACCACTAAGATTTTAATTAACTTGTCAGTAATTCCCTATTCTATAGCTTGGTCAGAAATCAAAAATTATCTTATAAATATCTGGCCCTGACATCGAATATAATTCCATAGTAAAAACTCAACCTTTTTAATTTCTGACCAAAACTCAAACACGGTCAATAGATTGATGTTAGTTCGCCTTTGGTATCAAATATTTTTAGATTTTATTGCGAAAATTTGTTTTTCATATTATTTTTTGCTAATGGCAACTTTTATTTATAATTTGGAATACAATGTTGCCTAAAAATATCGTTTAAACATTCCAAGCATCCCTGAGCAAAAATATTTAATTTCTATTTTCTAATTCTAACATCTTAAGACGTTAATTGTGTGATTATTCATATTTATTACATAATTCCGTAACATTGATATTCAGTATCCAGCAAATTTTCCATTGGCAACACTGCAAACAAAGTGGCGCTACTAAATGCATATTATCACCGTTTTTTATCTCGAACGAATGATCCATACAACCATAACCGAACGTATTGTGACGTAAACTAATTTAACTAAATACCGAAGATATACGCAACAAAATTTAAATTTATTTACAAGTGAAGCCTCAATAAACGATTCATATAAAATTTACACAGAATAAATACAGTAAATACTAAAAATTTGTAAATAAAAATGTGAAGACAACGAAGCAGTTCACATCTTCACACTCGAATAAATACGTTAAAATCTATTCAACTTACGCAACTAAATGAGTATAATTATTATGATCGAAAGAGAAATTATGCGAAATAGTATTTCCGTGTCGAAACAACTCCATTCACGCTTCACAATAATCACGAACGATCAAAAATATACATTAAATAAAATTATCAAAAGAGGTCAAAATTTTTTGTTGTGCCCATTTATACATATGATTTTTATTGTGTCGTACAAAAAACCGTACGTCGATTTTAAAAAAAAGATAATAGAAGCTAGTGAAATTACGCGTCTTTGCGTTTTGTGCCAAGGGACGGAATATTTTGTATGAGTAGAAAAAACAACGACAAACTACCACGCAGCAGTGTGTATTGAGCGTTAAATTTCGTGTCAGACTTGTATCAAATAGTAGCAGTGTAAAATCCCAATAAAAAGTTTTTTTTTCGTTGCCATTTACAACCTAACACTTTAAATCACAGTGTTTTACAAGCAATCTCTAAAAACCAATTTTTATATACACTTTTATTCCCGCTAGGGATAAATATTATCAAAAAATTGTCATCCCGATACAAAATTACGTATAGCCATCGTCCAATCAACGAGTGCAACATATCGCGACTAAACAGCAGGCGGTGTTAGTCGAGTAACCATAGAGCATTTACTGAGCAGCAGTCACAGAACATTGAGCAAAGTAAAAAGAAATCAAGCAATTGAAATTACACTGTGTTTTGAAGAGATGGTCCAACCCACACAAACCCACTGACGTTATATTTTTTTGTGACAAAGACTGATTTGAATTATTGTTAACAAGAAAAAAAATTGTTCATGATTTTTCATGACTTGTGAAATCCGCAATTCGAATTAAGCCAGCAGAGTAGTCTATAAAAACCTACTCCCACAAGCCATAAAGTTAGACAAGCAGCCATTCATAAACTTATGAAACAAATTATTCCCCATTATTTCTGAGAATTCACTTAGCGCCGATCCTATGGACCTAAATGGAAATAAAAACTTAAAAGTATTTCAATATTTAACTTTTCAATAATTAACTCAATGGTGTGTTTTTGTGGGTTAAATAATTTCTGCACAACACTGTATATATGCCGCACGTTCGCTTCGTCTCTGTCACACTTTCGCGCCAATATTTGACAGCTGTCATTAGTCTATGCTCTATGTCTATGGTAGCAATTCAGCTAGTCACGTAACAAGTGTTGGCACTGCAGTATACAGAATCGACTAACGTCAAAACACGCAACAGCAAAAGAATCAGTTTCGCATTGTAACCTAATGGAACTTTATAAATACTATGGCAATTACATATCGCTTACGACACCTTACTCTAACCGTAACGGTATGAAGATATACAACGTTGATGCGACCGATGGGCATTAAATTACACTATGTATGCTATACGTCCTTGGTATTAATTTGGCACAACACAAAAATTAATAATAGCTAAAATGAGATTTTGTTTATTTCGAACAAACTAAATAGCTTCCAAATAAAAGTAAAACGCAACCATCCTGTGTAAATAAATTTCATTGACCTGTACATACGAATAGATAACAAATTGGCAACGTCGCGCGCGGCGCGTGTTATTGTCGTGTACTTATTATTGTGTGGCTTGTGTAAGAGCGGCAACAACGCGCAGATTTTAGTACGATCTATCGTTTTAAGGTGAATGCTACATCGTGTTCAAATGGGGCAAAAACTTACAAAATTATTTATGACTAAACTACTGCTCCTATTTAATTCATTTTTAGTACAGAGCTTCCAAATGGTACCTAGTATATGCAGTTTAAAGCAACGCCCATCGGTCGCATCAACGTTGTATGTACCTTGGCAGCGCAGGGGTTCGAAATTAGTTTGGTGGGGCTTAAATCGATTTTTAATATGATTAAAACTTGTGGAAACATGCATAAATATTTGAAACAAAGTCTACCAACCTACTCTAAATCAGCGCCGTGGAACAAATTATTTTTCTTAATTGCGAAGGAGGGCCAAGCCCAGCATTGGACGTATATGTCCAAATGCAATACAATGTGTGATCTCTGTCAAACAAAATAATCATTCAATACACTTCGCCATATAAAACAAATGATGAGAATCACTTATCAATCGTATCAACTAAACACTATATTACTCATAGCAAACACTTCAAGTCAATGACTTTTCCAACAACAACTTATAGAAATAAATGCAAATAAAAGTATCAAAATCAATAGACGCACCAGAAAACATAGAGGAAATAATAGACAAAAAGTGTGTATCAAATGCAGGTTTAATAATCCCGACCAGCGAGATTGTCTATGGATTTTGTTAAGTCAATGTTTATCATTGTCGTCAAATCACTGATGACGTTATAGTTAATATACGTCTGATAACTAAGCCACTCATAAACCGCACTTGAATTTCTGAATCATTATTCATCGCTGAATGTGGACAGATGTATTGACACACACAAACAGAGTAAATAGGGAAACTAATTCTTGAAATCGATTTAAAAAATGTCTGACAAAGAGCAACAATGTTAGAAATATTGATATTTAAAAAATAAGAATTTATTTAAGACCTGTATTGGTTATATTTAAATCAGTCGCATAAGAACAGAAAGCACCTCAGCACTTATAGGTATAAAAAATAAATAGCGTTGAAAAAAAAAACCAAACTAATTTCGAACATACTGCGCCATCTCCGAAACAATCACTCCGTAAATACATAAGTAAAATTATACAAAAAAATGTGATCATAATAATACTTCATATATGTGCAAAATCTACAATTTTTTGGTCATAAATATACTGTTTTATAAATTCAATAATACAATTATTTGCATGTACATAATCACCAAAGTATACTACAAAACATTCACACATGGACATCAGCCCTTAACACATCACATTCCTGTCTTTTCATAAGCGCCGCTTCCATTGGTCGAGAGCGGCAACTACATGCGCGTACAACTACAAGTGACAAATATTGCCAATATGTATCACAATTCAACAATTCCTTTATACACAGAGCTCATGATTGGTCACTGCAGCATCAGAGATTCGAGATTGCGGTTGAGGATCGTATCCTTCACAGAGTTGAACACGACCTCGATATTGTGCGTGTCAATGGCGGTGGTGAAGTGATGGTAGAGCGTCGTTTTAGGCTCCCTTCGTACGTTTGCAAACATATTGAGCAGAAACATTTGTACGTCTCTCAGATTGTGAGGGTCGCCCGCGAAGTGTGGGTAGAACCAGCGAATGTCGGTCTCTTTGCTCGCGACCTTCTTCGCGAGCAGATCCGACTTGTTCAGGAATAGTATTATTGATATACCTTTGAAGTTCACGTTGTTCACGATTGTGTCGAAGATATTGAGGGCCTCTTCGAGGCGGTTTGTTTTCCTGAAATGGAAAATAAAAATGTATTAGCTATGATATTGAAAAAAAGACCAAAAAGTAATTACTATGTAGGTTTTGTGTACAATACATCGTAAGAAATATCCACCTAGCAACTAGATGTGATTGGAGTTAATCTAATAAGAACAAGAATAGACCACCATAGTTCCAGGGAAGGTGCATTCATGATGAATTCGATATAATTGAGGCCAGTATAGAAAAATCAAGCAAAATTCGCATTACAGCACCATCTGTCGAATATACTTGCGACACTCTCAGACACCAACATCATAGTGATAACAAGAGAACAGTTAGTACATCAAAACGCTGTCTCCGTGCCAGACTAAACACAACAGGACACTCTAATCGCGTTCCAGTTTATTTTACTTTCACCTCAAAAGTGCTAATAGTAAATATGTACCCAAACATGTGTTTACAATGCCTAGACATCGATACAGTTGAAAATAACTATCCAAACGTGTAGTGATGAAAGAAAGATGGTAAATATAACATTAATCTAAATGCAGACCGATCCGGTCTGATTATCCATTTGGCTGTTTTAATCGAGGAATATTCTCTTCCTGATATAGAATTTGTATACGATAAGACTTAAGAGAATGCTTAATGAGTATCGTTCTATTACTGGAATGTTTAATTTGGGTGCATATTGTATGAAATTAGGTTTAAAAATGCTCTCATGATTTGAAACAAGTGTAAATAATAGCCATAAAAAAATACATGGGTGGATACGACAAACGATATCTAGAAATATTTTTCGCCGTCAACAATATCCGTCGCACGAAAATACCATATTACTAATCATAACAGCGTTTAATCAACTCGTGTCTCAACAATAATTGCGGAAACCAAACATTTCACACAAACGGGCGTGATTCAGTACAATCGTAATTTATTACTACCACGTTTTCGTCTTCATTCATAGCGTTACGTAGAATCTTTACAAAAACAGATTGTTCACGGATTAAAAAAAAACATTATTCACGGATTATTTACTCCGGCGCTCTCCGATGTATAGGCAGAAGAATAATAAATAACCCGCGATACAAACTCCTAGATTAGCCTTGGACTAGGCTGCGAGCTGATTTCAGCTCAAAACTGAGTCATGAATAGTTGATAAGATATGCGTGAGGAAATTTCACTTGTCCCCGTCATATTTATTAGTAAAGTGCCATCGAAGTTGTTAAATAAATACTCTTTTTATGTTCCACTTTCCCAGTCGATACACTAGACACGTTTTTTGATACTTACACGGCAAACACGCCTACTCTTGTTGTTAAGAAAGTGTAGATTAACTCAATCATGTCAACCTACTCCAAACCAAAATATGCACCCAAACTTAATCCCGGAACACACTTCAATTTGACTGCCACAAACATGATAAAATTAGCAACCAATTTATGTAGGAAAACAATTCTACCTTTTTATACTTCAAATTTATTTCGAAAGCACCTAACGTGCATTACAAAGACATGTACGCAACGTCGCGAAGGAAATTCGTGCGGCGATAACATCGAACAAAATTATATCGCTCCAAAGATCCATTGGTACGAACTACGAAGCACGCATTCTACGAGGCTACTACCGAGCCTTTATTGCGTTTGTGGCGTTTCATAGGCAGTAAAATTGTCATTAATAAAATCGTGAATAAACATTCGTCGGGTTGTACAACCGTCGAGCGCCGATACTTCCCGTACCACGTTTTATAATTAGCAAAATGTTATTATAGAACAATTTTTACGACACTAACTCATGCCAATAAGGAGCTAATGGTAACAAATCCGACATACTTGAGTCAAGTAGCTTCCTGATCGTGACGTTTTTTGTTCATCAACTAAAATAAGTTTTGCGGTATAGCGTTTTTCCTTGTGCAATTAAGTCTGTACTTTTTGAATGATTTTACGAAATCGATGTGTCACGAAATAACATTCTTCTCCCGTATATTGATTTGTGTTACTTGTATAATTTGCTTTCTCTTTCGTCAATTATTTTAGCGTAGTCTTTAAAATTCCCTTTAATAACAATTTAACTTATATGTCGGTTTGAAAAGTTTTAGTATGTTTTACGTCTTAATATATAATTACTATTACCATTAAATTATATCAAATTATCCCATCTGATATATTTTTGCAGTATAAATGGATAAACACATGACTTTTATATTTACATGTAGATACAAAAAGTAAAATAATTTCTACCAATTTATAAAAAATCAAAATAAAGGTAGACATAATGAACATTAAAATATAAAATTGATAAGAATTTTCCTCCAAATAAGCACTTTTAAATAAAACTAACTAAATAGAACTGCTAAGGATATATTCCTACTTTGTCCAAGTATTAAGCCTATTCTAAGAAATATAAATATAATTCGCTGTTAATTCAGGTTCTAAATATCCTAAGCGGTCTCAACAGAACCACTATAAGATTACACCATAAACAACTGTTATTAACATCAATAATTCTTGCAAGATGATTCAAAACTTCACTTAATTCGACTTCACAAAAATCAGTTTCGGCCGCCATTTTGTTCCTTAATAACTGGTCAGGTTCGCAAATTGCCGCATTACCTTGCCATACTTCATAAATCAACGTAAAACGGTCAGTAAGCGTGTAATGAATGATAACTTCTGGTTTGTGGGCAATCGAGATCGACGAAAACAATTGTATAAAGTTCAAGATGTGTGGACATATGTTTGTTGGTTTCAAGGTAAAGTTCACGGATATTGCGCTAATAATCGCATTTCGAGTATTCGAATCTCGGTATTATTCATTACAAGAAATAAAAAACATAGGAAAGGTATTCTTAATTGATAATCACTAATTTATAATACTAAACTGTGGTGTATGCATCGAATTATTATGAAGAGTTCACATTTACTCTATGGTTCAAAGCTAACTTTTTAACAAGGACGTAAGCAAAATATACCACAAAGTTATTATTGTATACACTATTCATTAGTAGAATGGAATAAAAGAATCCACAATGAGTTAAGAGGAAGCTTTGAATGCCAAAAAAAAACAAAATATATGGAAGAAGAGTTAAAAATATTGAATTGATTTATTGTTACAATTTGTATTAATACGTACAAAATACAATAAGAGTTTATTAAAACTTTAAGTGCCTCAGTGGCGCAGTTGTACTAGGGTATGATTGCAAAACTGAGGTCTTAAGTTCGTATCCCGGGTTGGGCAAAGTGATATTGGACTTTTTTATCCAGTATCAGCCCAGAGTCAGGGATTTGTGCCATATCGATAGGTCCTATCACATTGTGGGACGGTACACACAAGGCAAAACGTGGGTGTCCTGTTTGCACCTCTGCCTACCCTTTCTGGGAAAAAGGTGTGAGTTTGTATTATTATGCGAATAATTTGCTGATGACTCAAACTCAGATTGCAATACGGTATAGAATTGGTGTCGATATGGCTGAACAAGTTCCCAACAATAGATCAAGAAATGCCCTAAACAAAACCATTTGCAATAAGGAAAACGGGGTATACAATAAAACAATGAAAGAAAAATTGCGGCCATGACACTCAAAACTACGCAACTCACACCTTGCAGTGAAGGAAAAGACCCTGATTGGACCTCTTCTATATATGTAGTCTTATTTTAAACTTTTTTTAACTAGGATCATAAATAGAAAGAAAAATGGTATAATGGTCGGTTTTCCGTAGTCACTAAATCTACCACCTAGCTCCTTTCTCGGTCGCAGTCTGGTACACCCTGTATGTAGGTCATATCACACTGAGCTATTGACTTACAAATCTACTATGGTGCACCTAATCTGAATCTAAGGCCTAATCTATCTCATATCGACCTAAAAGTAACACAATTTGTTTCCAATATTTTTAGATCATTAAGGAAAATTCTTTAAACCATCCAAAAGTACACGTCAGATAACAATTATGAATATGACACATTTCGCAGTAAAACAAAGTATGTAATTTGTTACGTGAGAACAAAATAATATTACAACTCATATATTATTCAACTTGCACTAAGTAACCACGAAGAGTCATGTGGCGCGCATAAAACAATCAAAAGAATTTGTGTTACGAAAACGCTATAAAAATTTAATCTCAATGTACATCGAACACAATGGAAATTTAATGAAGTTAAAACTGTTATGGAAGAGAATAAAAGTCGCTGGTTTCTGAACAATGTGGTCAGCTAATGGAATTAAAAATATATTAAAATAATATTGAAATATTTAGCCAGAATAATTGCTTTTTTTTATTTGCAAGGAATGGTGAGACGAGCATGCCTTTCACCTGCTGATAAGCGACACAACCGCTCATGAACAGAGCTAAAACCAAACACCATGTATGTATGTTTTCATACATACATACATAAACACACGCCTTTTTTCACAGAGGGGGATACTCACAGTTCGCCTTATATGTTTCGCCCACGATGTGATAGGGAGTGACCAAACGCCATATTGTAAACAATTCCGTCTCCGGGCTCGAAATAAATAGAAATATCCAGTATTTTTTTGACCGGGATTGGAACCCGAGATCTCAGGGTTGCAATAATACCGTAGTAAAATTACGCCACCGAGGCAATCAAGTAATTCTGTTTTTTATAATAATTATAATGGGTAGTGTAAAAGGTGGTACTAAAAACAAATTGTATTTATTTCGTTTCAAGAAACATCATTGTTTCGCAGTCAAAGGTCACTTCATAGTGCCAAAATTAAAAAAAAAACTAGATCAGGTGAACGACTAAAAAGAAGACTAATAAAAAGATACTATATCATTATGGGAACGTGTTAAAAGCTTATCACTTCTCCCCGAACGCAAATATAAAACCGAGACAAGTACACCAAACTGTCTTGCACGTCATTTTCCTGTTGATATCATGTACAAATGAATCACAATGTTTGCCTAGCTACCCGCTATGAATACGTGCGCTACATTGATTACGGATCATTATCATTTCATTGCAAACCTCGCATTGCTATACAAGCAATTACATACCAAATCATTCTATGGCGACAGCTGTTGCTGCATGTAACACGGACTACTTAAAAAAGGCAGGTTTTCCGTCTATATGCTTTTAAATTAAGAACCACGGATCCAATTTCCATGACCCTTATTCATCTACAAAATATGAGTTCTTGTGTTCGATTTCCGAATCAGGCATTGGAGACTGTCCCGCCATCACACCCACCACTGTAACTCCTGTAAGCCAGGATCAACAGTGGAACGCATTGTGATGACACTAAGCATTAAAGCTCTGCGGGTCACCGGGAATATCTAACTTGTCTTTAACCCGCAACGAAATCAATCAAAAAGTTAAATTAATAGGAGTTAGAAATAAATTCCAGTATTCCAGATCAGGCATAACTTCTAGAATTTTTAATAAATATTGAATGGGAGTGGCGCCAGGTGAACTCCTGCCTACCTCTTCAATTATAATTGAAATCATTATCTGTACTATCTATATTGATATATAATAATACATATCTCACCTGTCCTCCGATAAGACTTGGTCGAACTCCGAAGACGAGACAAGAAACAATATCGACGTTACAGAATCGAAGCACTGCGTCCACTTCTGCCTTTGCGTTCTCTGTCCACCGACGTCGACAAACACGAAAGGTACGTTGTTGATGTTGATCGTGCACTCCGTAATGCCCTTTGTCGCCTTCCTACAATGCAGGATGTCCTGATGTGAGGGCACGTAGTCCGGCCGCGCTATACGCTCCAACTCGTCGAAGAAATAACTCACTGAGTCGCTCTGGAATGAACAGAATTTCAAGTTATTGATTGTGATGTGGTCGGGAAATTTTGATGAGTTGTTTTGTTGAGTAAATGCTAACAAAGTAAATGTTTACTCAGGAATCGTTACAGAAGTATGTGTTTTTTAAATGGAAAAACATTGTTCAATTAGAAAACCGTTCAATCATCTATCACAGCAACTCATGTCAGCTAAGATCAACAGTAAGGCACTATGAGAAATAAAGCTTGACGAGTCTCTGGTCTCTAGCTTGTCTGTCACACATTTACTGCATGGTGGATATATCTAAATTAGTAAAAGCCTGAGCCAATTTTTCACATAAATGAAGCAAATACTTTTTCTACTTTTAACAATCCTAGGCTGCAGCGTCACCATCATAAAGTAATGATGAAGGCTGCCAAAAGAGTGTCAAATATCCAAATGTCAAGAGTATAAATCGTCAACTGCTAATGAATATTCTGGACGATAAATACATTCTGCTGCAAAGCAGTCATTTAGCCGAATGGAATGAATCTAATATAAAAAAGCTTATAAAACCATTAAAACTGTAACCCTCCGCATATCGCATTTACAAATCTATGTTCTCGGAATGGCAGTCAGACTTTATTTGCTACAACTAGAATTGTAGGTCAAGGATGGGCCAGGCATAAATAGTATGATTTAAAATGAATTTTGCATGCACCGCATTTTCCTGTTGTCACTGTGATACCTAAACTTGGATGGATATAGTCAGCCAATGCCGCATCCTTAGGAACGTGATATTGTTTGAAAATATTTTTCCTCGTTACAAAGCCGCTCAAAATACTTTATGTTTGCATATAGCCTTCCCAACAGTCACATGAAATTCTGACCCAAAGCCTTTAGGAGTAACTACTTACTGGTGGTACTTTACTGGTGGTAGGTCTCTCATATGTGAGAGGCCATCTGGGTGGGTACCACCGCAGTGTCTATTTCTCCCGTGAAACAACACTGCGTAAATGCACTGTTGTGTTTCGGATTGAAGGACATTGTAGCCAGAGTAACTACTGGACATATTGAGACTTGGCATCTTATGTCTCAGGATGACGAGCGCAGTGGAATGTTGCTACTGTTTATGAGCGGTCGTATCGCTTACCATCAGGCGAACGGCTTGCTCGTCTCGTCATTCATTGCAATAATGAAATTAAAAAAAAACTAACCACGACGTTCACTTACAGCCGATGCCAATAATCAATCGAAAAAATTAGATTGAAGTCAATCTGGATTGTTTTCTACTTTTCGATTTGTCATTTACCATGTTGCCATAGTTTTTTCACTACTGAGATTGATTATTGACAATATAGTATCAGAAAAAAGATTGAGCTGTCAATCTTAAACGGCCAATTTTGGATTAGGATTGTTTATTGGCAGCGGCTGTAAGAATGGCAAAAATTAAAGAGCATTATAGGCCTAATTTTACTATTTTTTACATCAGTCTGGAAGAAAAATTCGGGGCGCCATGTGGCGTAGAGCATTGAAGAAATCTAGATACATTTAGTTTCCCTGTATTGACACAATTTCGTCTGCCTAATCAAAACTAGAGTTATTATCCTAGATAATCTTTAATTTATTCTCTAATGGCTAGATCGCATAAGCAATTTGCGGAATTCACTTCCATCCCAAATACATACATCTAAGGCAAAGATCAAAAACGCTTAATGAAAACAAAACAAAACGCTAACAGAACCAATTTACAAGAAAATTAAATACACACCCACAGCCGCCTTGAGGCTTTTCATCCAAAATAGATTCAAAGTAACAAGAATTTCTCAAAGGGCAAATTGAAATCAACCAATATTTTTACCACCTACACACCGATATTAAATTATTCCAACTTTACTGCGAAAAATATTGAATCGATAAAAAAATATTAGTAGGCGTCCTGTTTACTAGCTATTAATTTCAATACAATGAATTTGTCTCTGTCACTGAGATTTTACATGTGATATTCAACAAACTATGGAAATACATCATAAATAAATTGAAAGATTAGAGTGGTATTAATAAAATCGTACAAATGTAACGCATTTATATTCCTATAACCTGATTTATTTTACAGATAAATTGTATCGAACGATTGAAAGGTAGATTGATAGTCAAATTATCATATCTATAAGCAGTGGCGTACATTCCAATGCATACATTAGATAATAAAATAACCTTTAATTAATTAATGTTATTAAAGCCAAATATTCTTCCCTAACCACTCTCAATCGTAATGCTGATTCTAGAGTAGGACCGTGCCTGCATTGGGACGTATATGGGCTGATACAGAAACCTTCCCTAATCCCACAATTACATACAAGACTTCACAACATGCAGAATGATTTGATTTATAGTTTTACGACTGAAAGAACAAGCCTTTTATTCCACCACGCTACACCATGTGGTTGATAGCCTTCACCCACACACCTTCAAAATTGTTATGAAAAACTCTTATATTTCCTTCATCATCAAAGCAAGCAATACAAACGGCCTTTTTGGTAGCTAGTTTAAAATATTTTATTTAACGAATGTTTTGTATTCCTAGCTCAAATTGTACTTAAAAGTGATTCGAAAGGAACAAAATATTCGATAACTAACTACACTTAACTTCGCAGTCAGTACCGTGTGCTGTGGTTTTGAAGACCAGTTGTTTAGCAGTCTGATGCTAGCTTTAAATCACTTTAATAAAAACATTGCCTATCCTATACATCTTTAGAATATTTACAATAAATTATTATGTATTTTGGTTGGTCTTTCGGGCGTTAAATGTCTCGCATAAATGTCTGCACACAACTTTCTACAAGTAATGAATGAACAACAACAATCCTTCATATTTCACGTAGTATTAAACCTTTAGACCGGAGCGTTTAAGCCTACCTGTCTGTTGACCCTAAAGCTTACAATGCCTTTCATCTCGAAAGGGCGCAGACACAGGTTAATGTCAACTGACAGGCGAACCACGATGTATTACAGAAACGGAGTCAAATATTGATTTTGTTTTAGATATATCTGGGTCACCGTGGGATGACTGTGATGTCTCTTCTCTTCAGGGCATGTCGCTGCTCAAGTAATTGTAAAAATACTTTTTTTTTAATATCTTAACGGGAGACGACTTTATCAAAAATCGAACATAAATAGCTATTCATAATTCATTAATTCAAGTTAAAAACTATTCAATCCTGATAGTGAAAGTATATTTTGTCAACGAAATATTAACTGCCTCGATGGCGTAGTTGTACTAGGGTACGGTTACAAGGGGTGCGATGTCGGGAACGTCCACGTGGTGCACCCTGGGCAACGTGGGTCATCGTAGTTGCAGTTCTGCAACTACTATGGCCGACGGCGAATATCCGACGGGGAGGGCAGGGGGTTTGGCGGTCGCTGTCTTTTGTGGCGGCTGCCTCCATCTGTCGTTTTAGGTGGGGCCCATCTCAGGGCCACCCTCCGGTTTTGTCCCGGAGGCATCGGCGGGCCCGGTGTGCGCTTACCCCGCCGCCGGGCGGGCTGTGGGAGTGTCCCTCCCACGGTCGCCGTCGCATATCGTAATCCGGTTGTGAGGTTTGTGGTCATGTCTCGCACTCCTGCTGGACCGAGGGTCTTGGCTTAACCGCCCGGACCGCGAGGGAGGATGCCTCTATAAAAAGTACCCCGAATCCCAAGCGGCGGCGCACCGCGAGGGGATGCATGGCTGATGGGCAGTTCAGTCTCTAGTGCGACCCCCGCCAGGGTACCGGCCGACCCTCTGGCGGGTTACGCTAGGCTTACCCAGGTACAGGGGGCACTGCCTGGGCGGACCTTCCTTTCCCCCATACTCGTGGGAACAACATGAATCCATTTAAAAATTAGAGGCGATCGCCATGCGGCTGCCTCCGGAGCCGATTCTCCGGCCTCCGCTGGCTGCCGACAGGGCCAGAGCCAAGGCAGCCCCGCAGTCACAGGGAGTAGTTGCGGGAACACCGGCCGCTTCATGGCCGGCCCTTGGAGCGGGAAAGCGAAAAGCCGCCCCTGCGGCTGCTGGCCGCCCCGCAGCAGCTGCCCGGCCGATCACGGCTAAAACGGTCCCGCCGCCAGCTCCTGCACGGGAACCGCGAGGACGAACCAGAGGCAACCGCAAACGCGCCCTGCCTCGGTCGCAGACGCCACACCCGCCCCAGCAACCCGCCACATCCACGGAGACTCCGTGGACTGTGGTGGCAAAGAGGGGCAAGAAGAAGTCCCGGGTGGCTCAACAGCCACCCCAGACCCCACGCAGGGCTGCTCCCCAGCTCCGCCTCCCGCGCAAAGCCGCCGTGACTCTAACGGTGTCGCCGGAGGCGTTGAAGCGGGGAGTAACCTACGCACAAGTCCTGCGTGAGGTCCAAGCCAAGGTGGACCTGGCCAGCATTGGCATCACAGCTGGGCTAAGGTCAAGGCGGATTGCCACCGGGGCTTTCCTCTTCGAGGTGCCCGGGCCTGAGTCGGAGGCGAGGGCCGACTCCCTTGTCGCCAAAATGAGGGAGGTCCTTCGCGGGTCGGGCGAGGACGTACGTGTTTCCCGGCCCGTGAAGACGGCGGAACTGCGGGTCTCGGGGCTGGACGCATCGGCCACCCCCGAGGCAGTCGCAACGGCCGTCGCCCGTCTCGGCGAGTGCTCCCCCGACGATGTCAAAGTCGGGGAGATTCGCGACGAGCGCTCGGGCCTGGGCGCGGTGTGGCTCCGCTGTCCGGCGAAGGCAGCGGAAAAAGTTGTGAAGGCGGGGCGCGTCCTCGTGGGTTGGGTGGCAGCGGCAGTGCGGCTGCTTGAGGCCCGGCCCCTGCGCTGCTACCGATGCCTCTATAAGGGGCATGTGAGGGTACAATGCACCGGCGAGTGCGACCGCAGCGGGCTCTGCTACCGCTGCGGTCAACCGGGACATAAGTCCCGGGAGTGCTCCGCGGACCCGCACTGCGCAATTTGCGCAGATGCTGGGAAACCCGCGGACCACCGGGTGGGCGGCAAGGCCTGCGCTGCCTCCTCGGTCCCGCACCGTACACAACGCGGTGTGGGAGCCGAGGTTGCGACGCGGCCGCAACCGTCCCGCCCTGAGGCGATGGAGATCGCCCATACATAAATGGACTTAAGTTTCCTCCAGGCGAACATCAACCACTGCCAAGGAGCACAGTACATGCTCGAACAGTCCCTGGCGCAGTGGTTGATTCACGTGGCTGTGGTCGCCGAGCCATACTCTGTCCCTGCCCGCGACGACTGGGCTGGGGACCTTGATGGCTTGGTGGCCGTCTTCACCCAGGGCGCCGCCGGCTCTCCGCCCTTCGAAAAAGTAGCGAAGGGTGCGGGATGCGTGGCGGTCCTGGTGGGAGGGGTGTGGATAGTGGGAGTCTATTTCTCTCCCAACAGGTCCCAGGCGGAATTCGAGAGTTTCCTCGCGCGCCTGGGGGCCCTGGTACAGCTGGACAGTCAGCCTCGCTCCGTGCTTGTAGCCGGCGACTTCAACGCCAAATCCTCGGCTTGGGGTTCGTCGGTGACCGACGCGCGGGGCGAGGCCCTGGAGGAATGGGCGATCTCCATCGGGTTGGTCGTCCTGAATCGGGGGTCGGAGAACACGTGTGTGCGGCACAACGGCGGTTCGGTGGTGGACGTCACGTTCGCCACCCCGGCCCTTGCCCGCCGTGTTCGGGACTGGAGGGTTTTGGTTGAGGAGGAGACGCTGTCCGATCATCTCTACATTCGGTTCAGCGTCTCATCCTCCCAGGTCTCCACCCGCCAGTCCGGTGGTGGTCCGACTGCCCGATTCACGGGCGGCCGACGTTGGGCCGCAAAGCGCCTCGATGTGGAGGCCGCGAGGGAGGCTGCCATTGTTCAGGCGTGGCTCCCCGTGCCGGACGGGCCGGTGCGGGTCGAGGAAGAGGCGGAATGGTTCGGGGTGGCGATGTCGCGAGTCTGTGACGCGGCCATGCCCCGGGTCACCCGCCTCCCAGCGAAGCGCCAGGTGTACTGGTGGTCGGCCGAGCTCACAGAGCTGCGCGCGGCTTGCCAGGTTGCGCGCCGCCGACTCGCCAGGCACCGTCGTCGTCGGACCCGTAGACCCGGCGACGATGAGCAGGGGCGGCTTCTTCTCGACCTCCACAGAGAGGCGAAGAAAGCGCTGCGGGTGGCCATCGCGCAAGCGAAGGCCGCGGCGAACGAGGAGTTCCGGAGGTCTCTGGACAGAGATCCGTGGGGGCGTCCGTACCGTGTAGCAATGCGGAAATTCCGCCCATGGGCGCCCCCTCTGACACAGAGTCTCCGGACCGAACTTTTAGAGGACGTCGTCGCGGCCTTGTTTCCGGCCACCGAGGAGTTCACTCCTCCACCGATGGCGCCACGTCCACCGGCGCCATCGTCGTTGGTTTCGGTAAGGGATATCCCGGAGATTTCGCCGCAAGAGCTAGAGGCGGCAGTGCTTCGGCTGCGGAGCAAGAACTCGGCCCCGGGTCTCGACGGGGTGCCCGGTCGTGTCTGGGTGCTGGCCGTCGAGTCGCTGGGTACGAGGCTCCGCGGCCTTTTCTCCGCGTGCCTTGAGCAGGGCATCTTCCCGTCGCGGTGGAAGACGGGCAAGCTTGTCCTGCTCCGCAAGGAGGGGCGACCCGCGGATTCGCCCTCGGCCTACCGGCCGATCGTGTTGCTCGACGAGGTGTGCAAGCTCTTCGAGCGCGTAGTCCACGCGCGCCTCGTCGAGCATTTGGAGGGTACGGGCCCGGATTTGGCGGACTGCCAGTTCGGGTTCCGGCGGGGCCGGTCGACGGTCCACGCGATTCTGCGGGTGAAGGCACAAGCGGAGCGTGCAGTGTCCCGGGGTAGGGTCGTGGTGGCGGTGTCTCTCGACATCGCCAACGCGTTCAACACCATGCCCTGGGCCTGCATCGAAGAAGCACTGCGGTACCACGAAGTGCCGCCCTATCTTCGGCGTCTGGTGCACTCGTACCTTTCTGATAGGTACGTTGTGTATCCGGGCGCCGACGGGTGGCACCGTAGAGAAGTGTCGTGCGGTGTTCCGCAGGGCTCGGTTCTTGGGACGCTCCTGTGGAACATCGGCTACGACTGGGTGTTGCGTGGTACCAACCTTCGGGGCGTCGCTGTCGTCTGCTATGCAGATGACACGTTGGTGACAGCGACGGCCAGGACGTTCCAGAGGTCCGCCCTGCTCGCCTCGTTCGGTACTGGACTGGTGGTGGGCAGGATTCGGCGACTGGGCCTCACGGTGGCCCTCAACAAGACCGAGGCCGTGTGTTTCCACGGTCCTCGGTGTGGGCCTCCGCCTGGGGCCCACATCACGGTGGAGAGCGTGCGGATTCCTGTCGGCTCGAGGATGAAATACCTCGGTCTCGTCCTCGACAATCGATGGGATTTCCGCGCGCATTTTGCGGAGTTGTCGCCGAAGCTGGTGAGGGCGGCGGGCGCACTGGGGCGCCTGCTGCCCAACACTGATGGTCCTGGCATCCCTTGCCGAAATCTTTATGCTGAAGTCGTGCGGTCCATGGCCCTCTACGGGTGTCCCGTTTGGGCCGGGTCCCTGGGCGATCGTTGCGTCCGCCTGCTGCATCGTCCGCAGCGCATGGTGGCGCAGCGAATAATCAGGGGCTACCGCACGGTCTCGCACGAGGCGGCCTGCGTATTGGCGGGAACTCTGCCCTGGGTGCTGGACGCCAAGATCCTCTCGTCAGCTTTCTTCCAACGAGAGGAGGCGTCCGGGCGTGGGCAGAGGTTGGTCCCCAGGGAGGTCGAGGCCATGTTGGCCTCCCTCCGCAGGTCCGCTGTGGAGGAGTGGCGTTCCAGGCTGGAGAGCCCTAGTGCTGGTGCGAGGACCGTCGCGGCAGTGCGACCTGTCCTCGAGCAGTGGCTGGACAGGCGCCACGGCGCGCCGACATACCGGCTGACGCAGGTGCTCACCGGGCACGGCTGCTTCGGTGCGTACCTGTGTCGCATAGCCGGAGCGGAGGAGTCCGCCGTGTGCCACCATTGTGGCAACTGCCGTGAGGACACGGCCCAGCACACGCTGGAGGAGTGCCCAGCCTGGGACGAGGAGCGCAGCGCTCTCACTGCGGTCATTGGAAGCGACCTTTCGCTGCCGGCCGTGGTCGCCGCCATGGTCGGCAGCCGGAGTTCGTGGCGAGCCATGCTCTCCTTCTGCGAACGTGTCATGTCGCAGAAGGAGAGCGCTGAGCGGGATCGGGAGCAGACCGATCCCGCTCGTCGCCACAGGAGACGTAGGAGGCGCCGGGACAACAACTAACCCGGCGCCGCAGAGGCCACGCGGGGCCGCCGTCCCTATCTTGGCGGCCCCCGAGACGTGACGCAACACGCGTCCAAAGCTGCGTCGCTAAGCGGCAGTGCACAAGGAGGCGGTCCTGGCGCGTCCGTTGAGCGGTATCCCGGGGCCGTCTCCAAAGTGCACCGATGGTGGCCGACGCGGGGTTTTTAGTCGGTATTTCGATGCGCAGACTACGATAGGGACCCGACCCAGCTCCACGTCTCGCTGGGCCGGAAGGCGCACCGGTGAGTCCGACACACCCTCGCCCCTTGGGGGGTGGGATGGTCCGTAAAGGGATTTTCCGCGCGAGAAAAAAAAAAAAAAAAAAAAAAAAGGGTACGGTTACAAAGCTGAGGTCTCGGGTTCGAATCCCAGGTTAGGCGAAGTGATATTGGATTTTCATTATCAGCCCAGAATCAGGAATTTGTGCCCGATATGCCGATAGGCTCGCCACCTATCACATCGTAGGACGGAACATACTAGGTGAAATGTGGGTGTCCTGGCACCTCTACCTACCCCTTCTGGGAAAAAGGCGTGAGTGTATGTATGTATGGACATATTAACCAAAAAAAAAGTGCCAAAATGATTTGTAACGACACAGTCATAATAATGCAAGCGTGCGAGAAATAATGAATGATCCCCATAAAGACACTTTTAATCACAACTATCTCTACATTGAGTACCTACTACTAGCCGCACCATTTTCCATACCTACAACGACCTATAAACGGGAAATATTTAATGTTTTTTTTCCTTTTACATAGCAAATTGACAAGACTTACCGTTGTTGAAATAGACCGAAAGGTGACCAAAATTGCTTTCTATGTTGGGAAAATCGACAATCCCTGCGCGAGTGTTTACACATATGAAGAAGGAACTAAAACCTATTACATTTAACTATGTTTATTTGCTTCACAACATACCACATTTTTTATTTGAATTGTATACAATATTGATAACGTCATCAAATTCCATCTAATAGTTTTTTATATGCAACCGAGCCAAAAATACTAAAGAAGCATATTTGTTTCGGATCTATATTTTATAAGTATGATTATTATACGCATATTTAAAATTACTCACAGTTTCCATACTTCAATCGTGTTACGAAAATCGCAATATGTAATTGTTGATTACACTTTATTACAACAAATTAATTTCTGCTTTGAAATATGTAGGTAGCACCGCAATGTCTATTTCTCCAGCCAAACGGCAGTGTAAATGCATTGTTGTGGTCCAGCTGGAAGGACATTGTAGCCAGAATAACTACTGGATATTTGAGACTTAACTTAACCTGGACTTGACTTGGACTTGGACTTGACTTAACTTAACTTAAACTGGGATGGATCCGCCCAGTACCTGCTCGATGCCTTGGATGGATTGCAGCGGCGGGCCATCCGCATTGTGAATGATGCAGACGTTACGAGCAACTTGGAGTCGCTACAACTCCGGAGAGATGTCGCCTCTCTAAGCGTGTTCTACCGCCTGTATCACGGTGAGTGCTCTGAGGAATTGTTCAACTTGCTCCCCTCCTCTCCATTCCTAACCAGAACCACGCGTGCTGGCTTGCGAAGCCATAGCTTGACGGTCCACACCATCCCGGCGCGAACCAAACGGTTCTCAAATTCGTTTCTGTGCCGCACCGTCAGGCTGTGGAATTGTTTGCCGGCGCACGTGTTCCCTCCTTCCTACAATCCCGGGTCCTTCCGCCGTGGTGTGAAGAGGCACCTAAGCAGGCCGGCATAATTGTTTCCATTGGCATGGGACTGCCGTCCGATGCCAATGGATACTCTGCCTGGGCGGCATTGACACTTTCCATCAGGTGCAATGCCGCCACTATGCCAGGCCATTATAAAAAAAAAAAAAAAAAAAAAAAAAAAAAAACCTCAGGATGGCGAGCGCCGAGCATAGTGGAATGCCAATAATTGCTTTATTATTCATAGTGTTGTTTGGTTTTGGTAATATACTCATGTATATTATTATATGCGGTCGTGTCGCTTACCATCAGGCGAATGGCACGATCGTCTCGCCATACTTTGCAATTATTAAAAAATATTAATAAGCTCACACCTGTATCCCGGAAAGGGAATGCAAGGATACCATTACTGCCACCTATTGTTTACTAAGCTTATTTCCTTCCCAAGCAAGACGTGAGAGGATGCGAGCGTAGCGCCATACAAGGCACAAATTCCAGTCCCGGACATCTTTCTTTATTCGAACCAAAAATTCACGCATGTTTTATAAGCTCTATTAGAAAATCGAAGCTGGGGCCTCATGGTTTAGCCGTAGGCCGTAGGTGGTGAAGCTACTCTACTTTTATTGTTGAGAGCAAACTACTTGTAACATTGACTTTTGCACCGTATTTTACACAATTCAGACCTTGACCAATGGACGTTCATGATAAGACTTACGAATTTGAAAAATGCGCAAGAATACTACAATCTTAGCTTGTGGCATAGTCTGTCTACCCCTGAGAAAAATCTATATAACCACACGAATATTAGAAGTAACAAACCCGGACATAAAAATATATATACAACAATACAAGACCTTTCACACACAAAGATCTTGAGCTGCGGTCACGGCAGTGCGTTGGTAATTGCCAGCCGAGACGCATTACTCGCTAATATTAAAATATTTGATTTTAACAAGCCAATAAACTGCGATATTGGTAACGGTGCATGCATTTAGCTGTTAGCTGTTAGCTGCTATCTATTAGTAGATAGGTCACGCCTACAACACTAAACGCTAAGGCACACAAGTTGCGACACCGTTTTGCGGAATTCCACTACTGTAGACATCCTGATTCGATATTTGCTGTAGTCGATGATGTTTCGCATCGGCAATCCCTATATGTACTTATTTTCTAATTCTACTTTAATTTGATAAATCATATAAGTATATAATTTTAATTAATTATTCTCTGTAGCGTAGTTAGTTAGACGCTGGCTGTAAGTCGAGTTCGATCCCCGCACCTAGACGAATATTTGTGTGCAGAAAAGGCATTTGTTTTGGATCTGGGTGTTTGAGACTGAAAAATCATTTTTTTTTTCTAATAGCTACTATAAAAGACTCGATCTTAGTGTGTATTTGAATGTATGCATTGGCATGCTTAAGGCGAATAATAGGATCTGCATGAAATACATCAGAATAAATAACGCAACAGAGTTTTTTTTAATAATTCCTTAAATTTCTTTTCCTACCAAATTTCCTACCAATATTACAAAACTTCCTGGATCATGTGACCAATTTGTTGCTTTTTTAATTTCCCAAACATATTAAAATACAACAAATTGGTCATTTTAATATATTGCATACTAACACGATATCACACTAAATAAAACACGCTTAATATTTGTGAATTTTATAAAACATGCATTGACCGTGTGAATACAGTTAGTACATTATTTGGGCTACAGCACGCCATGCTTGGCATCCATACAGATTCCGAGGCGAAAGGTGGCGTGTTCGTGTACATTATATCTTACTACTATATATCTTAATCTAAAATGTGGAAATCTATGCAAAATTTCAACTAAACCAGTTCACAACGGACTGTTATTTAGCAACGTAAAGCAAACGCATTTTAACATTCATACAACTTTATGGCAAAAACGAGTAACGGCTTGTATTTCATTCATAGAGATTAAAGATCATACATTTTATGACATAATACAGTTTTATGAAACTCTGCTGACTACAACGTCTCATATCATACTACGAGCATATCAGTTGAAAAGTTTTGTTTAAAATGTAACAAACCAGCTGATGACGAATCAGCCTCTAGTCGGCAAAGACCGTAATCCAATACCGGAAAATAAATTAACATAATTTTAATATTATTGTTTTTATCATACGACACAGCATCACGCTGACGCATCATATGACTAACACATTAAACTAACCCGAATCGTAATTGTGTGAATTATGCAAATTTCCTCAGTCTGTTCGAACAAAAACACGCATTTTTATAACCTGTTTCGGTATTTAGGCAAGGGCGGAGAGTACCGGCTTAGGAAATCATTCCGAGCCAGACACGCCATTAGGCCGAACGGAACTAGGCATTTAGCCGCATTAAAATTACAACCGACGATAAGTCTCAAGACAGGTCAAGCTAAATGAACGGGCCAGTGTTTTTATGGTCACTGGCATAGAACAAAGACTTTCTTGGTCCGCGCGATGACTTAACGCACAGTATTGTTTGTACGGATAAAAATTACAATTGAATTCAATTACTCGCGTCTGAACAGTAAACAACAAAATACTTGTTCAACAGTGCATTCTACCCTTGCGGTGTAAGATGGAGTCGGGCATTACGTCATAACAAACTACAGAACGCGCATAATGCGAAAAAACAATCAAGAATTATGCGTCATAATGCTAATTAAAAACAATCTTTTGATTGAAAAATAGGCGATACTTGATCAAATAACAGTGATAGATTGAATTCTGGTCAAAAAACTTCAATTAAAACAAAAAATCTCACAACAATCAATGAATAATAAAACAACGATGACAATAACAAAAGTTTTACGAGGACAAACATAATATTGCGTCCGTGAAGATGTGGAATTGTCTCACAATTTATAATGCACGGATACGAAAATTAATCAATACACATTAATAAACGCGAGATGATTATGAAACAAAAATATTTCTGTGTTATTTTTTTGTGTTTTCCAAGAAATCTCTCCGTACCTACCTTGGATCGCTGTTTATTTATTATTATATCTTGCTGGCGGCGAGGTAATGGATTAGAGGAAATACGAAATTTGAACGCCTAAGTATAGACGATAGAAAACCTAAATATCTTGTGTAAAAAATCTCCCGTGGCGTAACTAGTGCATACCGGTAATGTACAATATACAATGGTCTTGTAAAGTTTATTAGCTTCAGGCAGTTTCTGCTCGCTCTATGGTATCCGGCCTCGCAATATTAACTAGGTTGACGTCGAGACGTCATTAAAAAGAAAGTACGGGACATTTCACATTAAAGATATGAAAAATCATGTAAATATATCAGTGCTACTTCAGTACGATCAAAAATGTATGAAGGTGTTGATCTTGCAAAGCATAATAAAACTCGTATAGAAAATAAAGCTAATGTTATGCAATGAATAGCATTTGAATTAGGAACAATTTCCATGGTTAAAACAAAGGGAGTCGCGTTTGAAGGTTGATACAAACGGATCTCCATTAACTTTGAACCGACGGGCGAGGCTATGCCCAAGAGTGATAATTAAACCCACCGCTTTACAAAGGTCTTATTATTTCATATTCACGAAGATGGAATGGAAAATACATTACATCACTGCAGATAGCCCGAGTTTATCACTAATGATATAAATCTATTAACAATTATGAAAACTTGCTGCAATACATGTCGATATCACGATTGATTCACGGCGCTCACCGGTGCCTGGGGCGCATAACGAATGACGTCTGTTACACGTAGTGTGTCAGTTTTGGCCATTAATTCGCCTTTTTTATAATCGAACATATGCTGTGAATAAGTTTTTAGACACTAACGGCTGCCTTGTTAGCGCTACGTGATACACAAGCTTTGAGATTGCGCGAGAATTTATGAAACGGTTTTTAGAGTACGAAAACATGTTTGAAAATAATACATGGGAGGGCGTTTCTGGTGTTGCCAGTATTAGTGAATTATGTAGATTTTTTTTGTTTATGAGTAGCGATTTTTATGATGTGTTGCCAATGCATCTTAACTACCACGTATATAAGTATTTAAAATGATAAAAATGAACGTTGTGGGAAAGGAAAGTCATTGAAAATCACCTCAAAATTACATAACTCTAAACGCAATTGAAAGTAACAATTCAAATATTACGTTCGGCTAAGTAAACAATCTTAAGTACCCAATTTTCCGTAAATGTAATTAATCACGCTTTTTAACAGATTAGAAAACACTACTCATTAGTGTGTCCGTCGAACTGATGGTTTATTAATTAAAGCGACAGTACAAACTCGATACACGGCGGCTAAGTGAGTTTTTCGCAACCGACGCGACGTCTAAGGAGAGTTATAGGAGGTGCGAAGGAATGTGACCACGCAACCTGCCCGACTATCCGCTGAAACGACTACCATAGGGAAAGCCCGACGGCAATAATCACTACTACACATGCAAATAACGTCGTGTCAATAGTAAACATGCGCTGTCAACGTTGTGTCATACAAACTAATTCACGCGATTATCGACTCATTAATAAACAAAATAAACTCCAAAACCGCACAGCACACTACGCGCCACGCTAATGTACAAAGGTTACAGATATGTCTTTGTTTCGTTGCTTTTAAAAAAATAATTAATGCATTAAGCTAATAACTTTTATAGTTTAGGAAATGATTCCCTTGATACGGCGCGTTTGCACATTACTTTAATACAAGTTAAAAGGATCAAGACTAATTACAATTTAGATTGCATCACGCGAATGACGCACGCTTGTATTTGGGTAAATAAATTACAAAATAGTTGGAAAGTATCAAGATCCGGGTACCAGCCCTAGCACGTATACGTGATGTAACTCACACGTCATTAAAACATAATTTCTAATATGCGATTTGCGTCTGATGCAAGTCACAATCGCCATCTATGTAATCAAAATAAATCACAGAATAAAGTGTCTCTATGTGATGATATTATCAATTTACGTGTAGCTAATGATTTTTAGATTTAAGGGTTATGTTGAGACATCTACACCTGCATTATTTATGTAAAACGCGTTCGAGCAATCTTTAGATCATAGTGCAATCATGCAGTTCATTCAATTCGTTAGACTATTGGCAAACTGGCTAGAAGAATGGCCGTGCTCTACAACGTGTTTGATTAAGTCCCTTGTGGCGGAGACTCCTACCTACGAAAAAAATACAGTAAGTATTATATGATGGCCACTCTAGACATTCAATTTCATCTGAAATTTAGAATTAGGATCAAAAATATTTGTTACTTCTAAACGCTACAGTAGCGCAAGATTTAATGGAACTTAATAAATTCTAGTGTCAATAGTAGGCATGTTGGTTTGAATAAAGTTATTAACCTTAATTTTGTCAACATCATCATCATTGTTATTAAGAACAGGATGTCTATTACTGATCCTAGGTCCTAAAATGCCCATACCTTTTCCAAAGATTTCTGTAATAACGTATCTAAAGCGATTTGCATCTACAGGCCTTATTCGACCTCTATCCGGTCATCTATCTTCCTCAGTAGACTTGTTACATGTAATTATCACCTTTATCATCAATTTGACTTCTAACCTAGTTTATCTACAAAATTTAAAAAAATCTAAGACGCGAATATGTATGTATTGAGGTTTTATTGATTTAAAAACTAAAAAAAATAACAGTCAAAATCGCGCTCAAATAAATATCAAGTCAATTTCGTCTAAACGGTGATAAAAATATTATTTTCTTCTGTATTTAACTTTCTGCCGTAATACAAGCATTTACATCAGAACACTTTACGCGCTTTCCTCCCTGTCCATATATTTATGTCAATGTGAGGTTCAAAATTTAAATAAGTGCGTGGTGGCCTGTTGGTAAACGGACTAGACGCAACTGCCAACATGTTCACGGTGGTCGCGGGTTCGAATCCCAGGGCACACCTCTGACTTTTCGGAGTCATGTGTGTATTGATAGTCAATCACCACGCACTAAAACGGTGAAGGATAACATCGTGAGGAAAGCTGCATATCATAGCGATTTATAAAAATTTCTATGGTATGTAAGTCCGCCAACCCGCACTAGGCCAGCGTGGTGGACTATATGGCCTAACCACTCTCAATCGTACTCTCGATTGTAGAGGAGGCCCGTGCCCTGCAGTGGGACGTATATGGGCTGATACAGAGAGGTTCAAAATTTAGGGCAGGAGTCTGTTACCATTTGGCAATAACGTTCTCTCCGGGGCACAGGCACTCGAGAACTCATAAGTAAATTCGTTCTCACGAAATTAATATGTAACATTTTAATCGCATGTGTTAGTGAGAGATAGCAGAGAATTAGACATGTCTCATCAAGCGATCAGCCATAATTCTATTCCGGGATTTTAATACACAACTAGAACAGCATGAAAATGATTGCTATTCATAACTAATTATCATTTAATAAAATGCTTTTCACGATCATTTTAGCGGTGTTTGATAGGGAATAGTATTTCTCAATTATTGTTATTCATACATGTCTTTATTGCTAATTACAGCGATTTAATAAACAGCTAATTCATTTGATTCTAGCTAGAGTGACAAATATGAAAATTATGGGCATAAGTTGACGTGGAGTCACAACTATGCTACAAATTGAAAGGTACAAATGCACAGTGAATGTAATGCGGTGTGTATTACACAATATGAACAAATTTTAATGATCAATGCACCGAGACGAGTTGTTACGCGAAACTCCGGGTCAACGAGACACCTAGATTCATACATAATTTGCAAGCTTTTACATCTTAATGTTATATGGATGAGTTAGGAGTACACACGACTGTCACGAAATCTGGGGAACTGTAAATAATTGCGTCCCAGGCTCGATAAACCCCATAATCGAATATACATACACACAGAATATGTATGTACATCTCTATTATTCCATGATTCGAAACGCAGCTCGAATGTTCGGACGTAGTTCGTAAAACTATACGTATGTGCCTAGATGCTAGGCAAAATGTTCAAATCCTTTATCGTACGTCGTAACTACAGACTAAGTTTGAAGAAGATAATAAGTATCATAGGGAATAGTATTCGTTTTTAGAACTGGAAAACTTGTATCTACTTCAGACGTCGACCGTTCGAAAATTCAATCATCGTTTCGGATCATACAGTAATCCCATACACCACACTACAGACTAACGATACACGAATATCGATGATGATTTGTCGAAGTAGAATCTCATTCAAGTCAATATTCGCAGACTACACAGAATATCATGAAGTATTAGCGTAATAACTATTAGATTAACACTAAAGCCCATTGCTCACACATTAAAACTAGAGAGAGGACTGCCTTTAATATTTGGGAAGGTAATTACAACTTAATTGATTAATTAAACTAATTGTGTTATGTATCGCCATGTAATTGCCATGCTGTTATTTAGGCACCTGCAGTACTAATAACAATTTACTTCTATGCACCAAAGTAGAATGCCAGTACTGCGGCTAATCGCAATTGAAACCTTGAGAATCATGTTTCCGCTATAGTTTTGCTAAACAATTTGTGTTTATTATATAAATTAATCATAGGTAACATTCTTAGCGAGACCAAATAATGAGATATATGCAAGATCAATACAATAACAATATTGACAGTTTATAATTAACTACAATTCGTCATAAATATGTTTTGTTTATGTAATTTATATTTCTAATACAATATTGCGTAGTGTGATGTGCACCTTACATTACCAAAGAGGCTGCATGACGCATGACGCAACTTAGCAGTGACTAATCAAATGAGATAAGGAATGCAATTACAATTATTTTATTTATGCCCATACCGCGACTCAATGAACAAAATCTATTCACTGCGCGAGTGTTGATTGAGTTATCCATTTTGTTGGGGCATTAATGCGTTTTATTGAACGGGTATCATCATTTGCGAGGATTATGGATACCGATGCTCATCTGTTTCATTATAAAGAACACCTTTAACGCGGTTTCGTCTGCGTAGAATTACGTTTTACACTAGCCTTAAACTGTAACTATTTATGAGAGTGATCTGCTAGTGTACCAAAACATCATGGCATTAAGGATAGAAGAGTTTATCAGATCAATAGCCAGTACATAAGAATTACTAAAGAATTTAAATAAACTCACAAACAATCTAATCACTAAAGTAATCACAACTGATTCTATTAAGAACCATACTGCCATTGCTTAATATACTCTTCTGGATTTATGTTAGTGTCAAGACATCTGGTTGGATTAAGAACTAGCCTTAGATCTAATGAGAAATAATGGATCTCATCATTGTGTTTCGATTTTATTTTCCCACTATTCTTTTGCTCTTCGTCTGATGTTAATAAAAATATTTTGAATAAAACAAATTAAATAATTATGTATATACTTCCTACGATTATTCCCAGTACCTCAATGTTAGACTATGATTTTTATACTAATAATATGTTGCTTAAAGACTTCCCCACTGGTTGCTTGTCTGCCATCAAGTGTTTTAGAGGTAGAATACATTTTTTTTTTTTTCAAATATATTTTTACAATTCAGAATGCTAAAGGCTTAACACAACAACAAAGGACAAGAGAAACTCCATGTTTATAAAGTATTCTTAGATATTTAAACCAATGACAGATTATTAATAAAGTACCAGATAAAGTATAACAAAGCAATAGTTGCTATGAAAAATGCGAAACTTAACAGATATAATAGTTTTACATACTGGCTATTGTACCAATAAAAACATATCTTGTAACTAAATAAATAAATAAATAAAATAAATAACACCCAACAGTCACATACATAGTCCTGACCCCACACTAAGATCGAGTCTTGTGTCGTGGGTATCAGAAACTACGAGAGTCTTTTCGGTCTCACAAACACCCAGACCCGGAAGAAATATTTGTGGGCCACACAAACATTTCTCTCGGTGCAGGGATCGAACCCGCGGCCTCTCGTTTCACAGGCGGCGTCTAACCAACTGCGCCACAGAGGCTGTCAAAAATATAAAAAATCTTTAATCCCCAGTAATTATAAAACCAGGAATATTTGACTGTGTATAATCTTGTTTGATATACTATAATTTACAAACATCACCTCAATGACAACTCATACATATGCAAACATAAAAAAGGCACATGATTCAGTTATTCTAAATATCAAAGATCATAATACCACAATTACTGCATAAAATAATATGAGTTCATAGCTAATGCCAGGCCTTTTTACTGGTGGTAATTTCTCATATGTGAGAGGCTGCCTGGGTAGGTACCACTGCAATATCTTCTTCTTTTTTAAATTTAAACAGCCGTTTAGATGCATTGTTCTGAAGGACATTATTGTAGCCAGAGTAGTCTCAATATGGGACATATTGTCTGGATTGAGACAAAATAGGATTTCTCAGTATGCCAAGCACAGTGGAATGCTCAGTATTGATTTATAAGTTATGTTGTTGCTTGGTTTCAGAACTGTCATATTGTTCATGAGTGGTTGTATCGCTTAGCATCACGCGAATGACATGCTCATCTCGCTATTAATTGAAGTAAAAAAAACAAATTCAGGTCTGTTTAGAACTAATTCTCTACACAAAGATCAAAGAACAAATAAGACATTTTTTATTTAACATCAAAACCATCAACCCTATCTGAATGGCTCATTGTGTAATCACAGATTGCCACATTACAGTAATCATAATAAAAAAAGGAAATTAACATCATGAATACCCATATTATTTTCAATCTATGAGAAACTTGAATATGCAACATGTTTCATTTAAAGCCATCTACATAAAATGCATACAGAATGTAAGACGTCCAGTGCAACATAATGCAATGATCTGTCAACAAACACTCCTTGTTTACATTTGTTTACGTTAACACACTTTTCCCACCAGAAGGATAACATGTGCTGCCATAGCTTATCAAAAACACCATCCAAATACATATCTGAAAAGATAATATTATCCTTTATTTGAAAGCCATTTAAATAATGTTAAGTGCAAGGCTTATTAGCCTTATGTTATTCAAGAATCATATTTGATTGAATATAAAAAATTAGCAAAGCAAGCAAATTAAATAATAAATACTGGCAAGATATACTTAAATGAGAATTAAAACTTTTGTTTTTATAAACTTGAGAAACATAAGTTTTTTTTTTAATATGACCTAAAAATAAAATAGCAAAATATGGAAGTGTGTGGGGGTCTGGTGGTACCTGACCCATTGTGTCTGCCAACATGTTCACGGTAGTTGTGGGTTCAAGTCTCAGGGCACATGTACAACTTCAAAGTCATGTGTGTATTAATAGGCAATCACCAGGCAATATAACGGTGAAGGAAAACACTGTAAGAAAACCTGTATGCCATAGCAATTTGTAATGATCACTATGGTATGTACAGTCTGCCAATTCGCACTACTCTTACTCTTTATCTTTAATCATATTCTCAACTGTAGAGGAGGCCCGTGCCTTGCAATGGGACATAAATGGGCTCATACAGACAAAATATATTTTCATAACTTAAAGTAATTAGTGCAATGTATCAGCCCATATACGTCCCAATGCAGGGCACGGGCCTACTCTACAATCGAGAGAACGATTGAGAGTGGTTAGGCCATATAGTCCACCACGCTGGCCTAGTGCGGGTTGGCGGAGTTACATACCATAGAAATTCTTATAAATCGCTATGGTATGCAGGTTTCCTCGCGATGTTTTCCTTCACCGTTTTAGTGCGTGGTGATTGACTTGCAATACACACATGACTCCGAAAAGTCAGAGGTGTGCCCTGGGATTCGAATCCGCGACCACCGTAAACATGTTGGCAGCCGCGTCTAGTCCGTTTACCAACAGGCCACCATGCACTTTATATTAGTGCAATGGAAAATTTATATTTGGTATTCTTAATATATTAAGTAATTTTATTTGGCTCACCAATACTCAGTGTCAATCAAATCAAGTTTTAAAATTATCTATCTTATATACTCATAAGACCTTATAACATGGCCATATTTACATTATGATGCTTGAATTTATAAAAAAGACCATATAAATAAAAGTCAATAAACTCGCTAAGTGCTAAACCAGTAATTTATCAACACTTTCCAACCACTTTTAGCAGCATAGATATAAATGTTTAGTCTACATTTTAGTAAATTAATTAATTCCTAACAAAATTATCACTTAGTATACCAATAATTCGGAAGACAGAGGCATCATCACTTATAGCCGTTAATAAATTTATTTCAAGTAAAGAAAAGGACAAAAATATATTCAGTACCAAATGAACCATTTGTTCTTATAATGATCATATATGGGTATTATGAGCAAAACCAACCCTTGCTAGTTTTGAAATTTCTTTAACTCAGACTTTACATACACTATTGAAAGGAAATATTTTTGATAATTAATTCAATGATTAAAAATAACAATGGATTAATAATTTTGTATATCTATAATATTTAAATACTGACATCAATACAAGACCAATAATTTTCTTTATATTTGCAATCCAAAAAGCGTTGACATTTCTTATCAGCCAACGCACTAACAAATTTGCATTAAGTTATTTGTAGAAACAATAAAACACATTGTTTTATGTTAATCAAATACTGTGACACAGTTTCATAAACTGTAAGTAAAATTTATTATTTTGTGAAATAAACGGGCACCATAAACTAGAATTCACCAACCTGTTTTTATGTAGTTAACATTTCTTTAAATTAATGCCCAAATATTTTGTCAAGTATAGATATTATAGATTTTGTATGTTACCATAGTATATGACGTTATTCATGATTATCAAAATTGTGATTATCTGTTATAAGGCAAAAAAACTTCATATTGCTACTATTCTATTAATCTTTTTATTTAACTAAAATTCATCTGTTAATGAATGCTTTATTAAAGCTCAATATCCTACTTTTTGTACCATCTGATTAATTACATTTGAAACATAATAGCTTTTTGAAAATATTTTTGCAATGCATACTGAAATAATAGAATGGTGATTAAAACAATATTGCAATTGAATATTAGTTCCGCAATAAATATTTTTGTACATATTCAACCATGTTTTATGAATTATTCACTTATCACATAGACTGATGTTGATAAAACAAAACTCAAAACCCTAAAGTAGAATTAACGTACAAACAGGAACAAACAGTCAAAATAAAATAATGAAACAAAGGTATGGTGACATAATATACCTCATTGATAAAGTTAATTAAATGAACATAATGAATGCATAGGAAAATTTTAAATTAACTATATGGATAAAAGCAAATCACTTTGATAATAATGTTATCTCAAATTAATTCAACCCAACATTAGAATAATAACATAATGCTTATGCATCCTATGACAAGTAAAATCAATGAGGTCAACAAAGTTAACACCATAATAGTAATAAAGTTGGCAAAGTGAAGACAATGTAACTCACCAATTGAAATTCTCTTCGCCTGTCATAAGCCCTCTTTATGGCCCTGTCGAGCCACAGCGAGTGTATGTGCGGCGCGTAGTGCATGAACAGCCGGCTGTCGAGCATCGCCGTGCTGTTGAAGTGCAGCGCCTGCTGGCCGACGTCCAGGTTCCGCGGGTTCTCCCATGGTATGGCGAGCTTGTCCCGCGCGTCCACTAACACTTGTATCCCCTTCACTATGTTCTGGTATATCACATGCTGGTACTCGCGCACCAGTTCCGGTTCGAACTTCACTTTGTGTATGATTCTCATCTGTTTGAGGAATGTTGACTTTCCGCTTTCACCCGCGCCGAGTAGTAGCAGCTTCACCTGTCGCCGCAACGTCTGCTTGTCCTTCTCCAGAATTCTGTCTATCTCCTTGCTCCGGTACCGCTGCTCGATCTCCTCCGGCGACAGCTTCAGGCGCAGCCAACATGTTAGGGCCTCCGCACAACAGGTACATGACCACAAATCGTTGGCCATTTTGCATGATTATCGACGCCCATATAAAAGAAAGAAACCGACCAAACTATCTTACGCGATATTTATATCGTTCATTCTACACAAGGTTTTGTAACACCACTACGTACGCACTGATAAATGATAATACATAATAAATTAAAGCCTAAATCCGGAATTCAGAAATACACACGCATTCCACCCCTCCCAAACTCATTCAGAAATGAAAACCCACAGATAGCATGTCAGAAAGTGGCTACTTCACAGAATCTCAAACTTCAGTCGTCTGTGGTCGTCTGCACACGAGAACAATAAACAACAAATAATTTGTGGCCGCGTTCCACTAAGCGTATACGGCGCACAAAACAATAATTTCGCAATTCCACCTGAGGATCATAATCGTCGTGGTCGCGTCGAAAACGTGTGGACGACCCATGTCTTGAGGTGGGTCAATGCTCAACGAGCATGCATGTTACGTATGAACCGGATGATTTACTATTTTCTGGAGCACTATTGTGATGAATTATAAAATTTTGACTATATTCGAACGCAAATCAATTAAATAATCCACTTAAATAGAATATTATTATTGTTTCGGCTTAAATTATTTTTATTATTAATTATTAAAGTATTTGTATACTTTATTAAGTTTATCCTAGCCTCTTCGTACCCTTATTTTTTCTAATTCGCCATTAATCAATGCTTAATACGCCTCATTACTCGTTCCAATTGGGTTTGCCATCATAACGCTCACGAACAAAATTTGTATGTATCAGCCCATAAACGTCCCACTGCAGGGCACGGGCCTACTCTACAATCGAGAGTACGATTGAGAGTGGTTAGGCCATATAATCCTCCACGCTGGCCTAGTGCGGGTTGGCGGACTTACATACCATAGAAATTCTTATAAATCGATATGGTATGCAGGTTTCCTCACGATGTTTTCCTTCACCGTTTTAGTGCGTGGTGATTGACTATCAATACACACATGACTCCGAAAAGTCAGAGGTGTGCGCTGAGATTCGAACCCGCGACCACCGTGAACATGTAGGCAGCCGCGTCTAGTCCGTTTACCAACAGGCCACCACGCACATCACGAACAAAAGGAACGGGAAATCTCGCTGTCATGAGCGTGGGTGTTGTTATCGTCAAGTGGAATGCATGGTGTATATACCAAGGACGTCGTGACGTCGTTTTAAGCCGTGCTTTTCATTCAATCCATCGCGTCGAAACGAATTCTTTGGATTATAGCGGCAATTTCAAATCTTTACTATGTTTTTGAAGTTTAATCTAATTCAATGTCGTTTAAAAGCATGTAATAATACCAAAAATATTACAATTGTATTCATTCTAATAATTAATAACTCACTTATTATTAAGCTTAATAACGACTCTATAAATAAATAATCAAAATTCAAAAGTATCTTTATATTTTGTTTTGTTTTATTAATATTGATTATAAATTTTTAAAGTAGTAGAGTATACATTTTTAAATAGATGATATTTAGTGACTTTTGATTACATCATAGGATACATGAGATATCTAAACAATGACTACAAAGCACCTATAATACTTTTATTTGCAACAAATCATTTTTGATTGCGTCGAATTGGGAAATCCGAAAGTAGAACCCACAGACTGCATTCCACTTGGCGGTCACGGCACCCATATTACCCCTTTCACCGATCCACTTTACGATTGCGATCACAGAGTTCGAGTGGCGGCAAAAACACATTAATGAGGTCATGACATACGTTCACGATGCCTCAAGAAAATATCCAATTAAATCGTGATTAAATGGTCATAATAAGAAAATTCATAATCATGAACCGAATAAATTATTTCTTTATTCGAACGGAAGAGGTTGTTAATTATTCTACTAAAATAGGATTTATAAAAAGTTGTATATCTTCTTTTCAGTATACCTTTTTTTTCGCAGCGCCATTCACCAACGCTCAAAACGCCTCAATAACCCGTTCTACTTGGGTTAGCAATCGTATCACTCACGAACGGGTAAAATGAAAGGAAAAAGGGCGGTCTTGAGCTTGGTCGTTGTGAGCCGTGAGCGTGGGTTTTGATATCGTCAAGTGGAACACACGTACAGAATCTGAATCTGTCAACGTCAACTGAAACTGTCAAATTGTGAACATCGCGCACGTCGCACACGTGTTTTTCCGACTATTTCAGACATACTCGTGGTAATTTAGTCTCTTTTTATAAACGTAACGCCTGTGTTCATACCTTCCTGTACATCCAGCACATTATCAACGTCAGTACATTGTATTGACGATGTAAATATTTTTTCTAAGCGATGTCCAAAGAAGGTTATAGTCCAGAGAAAAAAGAGAGTGACAATAAGATAGTTTTAGAGAGATTGCAGACTTACCTCAAGGATAAAAGAACTAGCGAATCATCGGAAACTAGTGCCGGGTACAACAAACCAAGTACAAGCTACGAACCAAGCCCGCATACTATACCGAGTACAGAAGACAGCAGCAATATATTGCGCGAAATTCTGAACCACAAAAAAGCCGAACTCCTTCGACAACCAGAGATAGTAGAGTACCTAAAGTCTGTGTCTTCTGACCTAAAGAAATAATGGCGGTAACAGCTCAGAAAAGCGTCGCATCTTTGATGCAAAAGACTCTTGACCGTCAAGCGGCTTTGGCTCGTATGCGGTTGAGGTTCTCGAAGAATCAAATAGAGCAGATATTACTAAACTATGCTACAAAGGGCAGTGGAGGTCCTTATGGTGAATTGGTGAAAGTATTACGTGATTACCCATTGAATGATGAAAACTATAGAATAGTCTTTGATGACTGCCTGTCATGTGTGGTGGTGCTGGGAAGAGATTTCAAGCAACTTGTGGAGGCAGTTTGCGATATTGAATGGGCGAGCCGGAGCGAGGAGCTAGTGGAACTCTTCAGCAGGTTTGTGCTGAACCTCGTGACTGCCCACACATACCACTGCCCGCAAGTCATGACTTGCTTAGTCAAGTTATTTAAAGGTGAGTTTTAAAGGGCTGATAAATATTTCTTTGTTTGCAGATATGTTGCACAATATTTTGATATTGATGTGCCACTACATATTTTTGTTTTGAAGTGGCAATAATAAGAAGTTTTGACTACATTTTATGATACAGCCAAGTCTTGATAATGTTTAAATTATATTTAAAATGGTTTATATCAAAATACATTTGCAATATAATTGTTTAGTTTCTTGCATTTTGCTTTAAAACAAAATTGAATAATTCAGTCATACAAACATAATGTTTTTAAATTTTCATTTATTCATTTACCATTAAAAACCTCTCATCTCCATTTAAATAGCACTCACTAAGTTTGTCACTAAATTGTATAATAAACAAAAACAATGAGAGGCCTTCAACATGACTCAACTTGTTGCTCAATATTGGACATAACACATTCAATGTTTTTGTTACAGCTGATGTTGAAAGTTGGGAGGATGACCCACCACAAGAAATAGTAAACAGATGGTCCAATATACACACAGTTATTGCACAAATAGTAGCCGTAATACCCATGTATGTATACTATGTTTTATCATTTTAAGCAATATAAGACATTAATGTGTTATTTTGAATTTTAAGCATCTGTGTGTTTAATTTTATACTGAAGATTAAGCCAGAATGTTAATAGATTCATTTGGGCAGACATTTGAATTGGTAATATAATACCATGGTGACATTGCACAATCCTATTATAATTATTTTGTTTTAAAATGATTGTGATTTTACCTATTACAGGTAAAATACATTATTAACTTGACATAAGTTAAGATTATGAGTTTCCATCATATCCTCACCATTATGTTGTGTGTGTTGCTATTTGGCACATAACTTTTGAGCTAATGTGGCAAAATGCAAGTTACTTTAACTTCTGTCTTGGATTGACTTAAGAAATCATCTTTGATCATAAGTCACCATAAGAGGCTAAAGTCTTGGCATTTTTGTCATACACCCCCATGTCCCAAATAGCTATAAATTAAGCCAAGTCAAAAATTCTAGGAATACTTAAATGTTATCGCCAGATGATTGATAAGGCTTAATTTCTACTTGAAGACATTTGTGTATTTTTGTGCAGTGTTATGAATCAGTAAATTTATTTACTGAATATCTTTTACTGCCAGTCTGCTAACACAAGAAATGAACATTTAGATGGTTGATCACTCAATATGTACATTTGAGTGAGTTAGCACATTGGGTTTCTTACCCTCTGTATGACAACTATCTCACACAAATGCTTTTAAGCTACTGGATATATTCAGTACATTTGTTAAAGTACCTTTGACTTGTGCTTAGCAACTGGAATGAAACAAAGTTGAAAGTAAAAATATTGAAATTGTTTTACAACCTGGACTGCGAAAAAAGGCTAGGATATACCAAGTGTTATGCATAGCGCCTCTCAGTTTTAGGCTGGGAGAGGATTTTGGGGACATAACTCTGTGAAGGGAATTGCTGACACGCCATTACCATGTTGGGTAAGCAGCTTTACTGGACTTATTCTAGTCAAGTATACACCATACCTTTAAATTATACCCATTTGTGTGCTAACTTTAATAAGAAGAAGCAAATATTTTTGCTCTGGAAGCAACTAAGATTCCGGGTTAATTTCCCGTATCTGAATAAAAATTGCTACTTGCCATCCATATATGGATGATTGCAACCAAGTCTGGTAAAGTTTTGCCACCAATACTGAAATTAGTATTGTAATAGTATGGCAAAAGGACTTTGGTAGTCCAAATCTGAAATCAAAGTTAGCACGCAAAACGCCTTGGGCCTTACTACCAGCAGATTGATTTTCTATGAGGCACCGAGAGCGGAAACATGGCTGTTAAACGACCGGCCGCCGGATTCGATCATAAAATTATTAACTTTCACAAAGGCAAGAGCCTCCCAGAAGCAGAATTAGACCCATTGGGTGACAGTCCACTGAGGCAAAATTGAAGAAGCACTGTAGGCTTCGCTTCTTTAATATTTTACTGGTTTTTGTACGGATTCGCGTGATAAATTGTGAGTGCTACCTGAGTAACCTGGACGCCGAATCCCATTCATGTCACCTGACATAAGAAAGGCGTGATTAACGCTAAATGGCCTCGAAAAATAAGCAATTTTGTTACGTGTTCACGAGTTTCCATATAATGATAGAAAATTATCATGGCACGCATTCTTGAGTGCATTGAAACTTGTTTTTCAAGGTTGTACATTCTCCATCAAGATATTCTGGGAAATGTTGGAAGTTTTAAAAACTTAGTGGCTTAAGAAATGATACATAGCATATATGTAGTATATCTATGCTACATAGTAATTTTAAACTTGTACATTGACATAAGTCTCTATAGGATGTCGGAAAACAATCCTCAGAATTAATCAAGGCTTGTTTAAGATATTTGACACTGTGATATAAGCAATAAATGCACTATTACAATATTATTATTGGATCATATCAAAACTTACATAAATAATACGCTCATTTGATCTAGACTCTAGATTCTGGGTCTAGAGGGTTTAAATTCAATTTATGATTATTCTCTCTGCCTTAATGCTTAGGCAATACATCGTTATATCAGACAAAAGATAAACCCCTAAAATTATTTTATAATAATACATACATAAACTGACGCCTTTTTCCCAAAAAAAGGTGTAGGCAGAGTCGCTATCAGTTCACATTTCGTCTTGTATGTTCCGTCCCACGATATGATTGGGGACGAGCCTATCACTATATCAGGCACAAATTCCTGACTCAGGGCTGATAATAAATAAAAAAACTACTATCACTGCCCGACCTGAGATTCGAATCTCAGACCTCAACGTTGCAATCATAACATTGTACAACTGCGCCACCGAAGCAGTCATAGTAATTCTTAGCATCATATAATTCTCAAATTACTCATAATCTTCCAGGTGCAGTGATCTCCTTATGCAGATAGTTATAGAGCAGTTCCCCTACTATAAAGCCAGCTGTAATGCCAGCAGAGCCTACATACACAATCTCATCTGGATCAGCAAGTACATACCCTCGCTCAGAGAGGAGATTATGACTGCTATTGTTAACAGGTAACACATAAATATTATTAATTTAAATATTCTTTTTTTTGCCTAAAAAGCGAAACGAGCATGCCGTTAGCCTAATGGTAAGCGATACGGCCGCTCATACACAGTAGCAAAACCAAATAACGTCAATTACAAAGCAATGCTTGTCATTTCACACTTGCCATCATGAGACATTTCTTAAGTCTCAATACAGTTACAGTTGGAGACTGTCCCGCCGTACCGCCCACCACTGTAACTCCTGTTTCGCAGGATCAACAGTGACACGCAATGTAATGACACCGAGTATTGAAGCTCGGCAAGTCTCAGGGAATGTCTAACTTGTCTTTAACCCGCAACGAAATTAATCAGAAAGTTAAATTGTATTAGGCAATAGGGCTAGCCTATTATAGGAGCACTAAAACGGTGAAGGAAAACATCGTGAGGAAACCTGCATACCATAGCGATTTATAATAATTTCTATGGTATGTAAGTCCGCCAACCCGCACTTGGCCAGCGTGGTGGACTATATGGCCTAACCACTCTCAATCGTAATCTCGATTGTAGAGGAGGCCCGTGCCCTGCAGTGGGACGTATATGGGCTGATACAGATACAGATTATAGGAGGACCTGGAAATAAATTATTGGACTTGGAAATAAATTATTGGAGTTGGAAATAATTAATTATTCCACTTCCCTCCGTGCAAAGGTGACAAAAAATTCTAGAGTGTGAATTTAATTAACTATTATTTATTTACGTTACAGAATGATAATAATGGACGTGAACATCGTCGAGCGAGAGAAGAACAAGGTTCAGAATGAGACGGTGTTTGAAATGGATATGGACGAACGCGACGAAGTGTCCGACGCTTTGGACTACAGCATGCTCGAAGTTCTGCGATGGTTGGAGGATGAACGGGACCGGTTCTGAACATGCTTTGCAATGTTTTTGAGAGGGTTGTTCTACCTACCTATGGTATTAGGTAAGCTATGAATATCTTTACGCATTGATTTAAAAATTAACGATAAAGTTTAGTACGTTTGGAGTTTCAAAAAGATGACGGTGAAAATTGCGCTAAAATAAATTTAATTTAACTTAATTTCATAGATTTCGTCGAAACGGTGATAAGAATCTTATCTTTATTTTTATGAAACTTTCTGTACTTATACAAGCAAGAATTTTCAATGCGATGGACGGCTAATTTCTACTAGCAATTCACTGAAGCGCGCGCACTATTTATGTCGGAACAGTGAACACTACGCGCTTTCTGCCCTGTCCCTGTATTTATGTCAGTGTTTTTATGACAATGTGTGTGTGTATGTGTGGCATATCAATGATAGTCGCTATTTAGACTATTTGTTTATAGCCATCAATCTATAATTTATTTATTTTTCTACATGGGTCTGATGCGGTATGAAAGCTTATTTTAATTTGAAATCGAAAAAATATTTATAAAATAAAATTTAAGCTAAAAATTCAAATTTTCGCGTGGTGAGGTCTTATCATAATAAGAATGATAATTTATCAAAATACAGTAAAAGCTCTTTATTCGCGGGATATACGTTCCGTAAATATGCCGCGAATACAGAAACCGTGAATATGGAATGGTATTTTATATGGGAGTATTCGCTATGTGCGAAACGGGTGGTAGGTGTACCAAAACGATCGCAGCGCACAACGTGACAAAAAATGGAAGCTACTTCGGCTAACTGGCTGTCAAAATAGAAGTATTTCAGTACAAATCAAAGCTAAAAAATGGGTCACGACTATTGTTGCGTTGTTCAATGCAAAAATAGTGGCAGAAATAGCTCCTGCAAATTTTATATATTTCCAAGAGCGGCATATAAATTGGAACAACGAATTATAATGGATAGCTGCTGTGAAAAGAAGGAAGTAAGTGTCCTTAACCGTATTAACCTTAAATTACAACATTGCTGCAACAGTTTAGATGTTTATATATATTTTTTTATTTTGTAATTTTAGTGATGATGGCACACCATGGTCTCCGAAACCTCACGACAAAATTTGTAGTGCACATTTTATTGGAGGAAAAAAATCAGAGGAACGATTAAGTCCTAGTTATGTTCCTACGATATTCCCGACAATATACAGGAAGAAGAAGATTAATGAATCCCAGGTATTAGCAAGATATAATCGTTTCATAGCTCCAAGAACCACACAAATCTCAAAGTGTACTACGTCAACACAAGTGATAAAAGAAGTAGAGGATGAATTTATTCAACAGCCACAGCTAATAACCGATAAAGGATGCCAGGCTAATGTGTTTTCTGAGTTGATATTAAATGAAACCACATTTACATGCAATCGATACATCTATAATGATCACTGTGATGCTGAAATTCAAGTGGATATTGCATCTGATTCAAGAGTTATTTCAACTAATACCTCAAAGAAAATGGACAGAAGCTGTTGTACTGACCAAAAAAAAAATTTAAGGATCAATCAATATCAACGAATGGTACGGAATTTGTTGGTATATTGTCAATTAAAGAAGATCAACAACTTCTAGATCTTGCGGGTGTGACATTTAAAAACTTTGAGTTTCTGTTAACAAGATTAGAAAATACAAAAGGCAGAATTTCTTTAAAAAACCACCTTTTAATTTTTTTAATGAAAATGAAAACTGGCTTGACATTTTCAGCATTGAGTGTATTATTAACATTTCTTACATGCTGGGCTAATACTAATTTATTGCCTTTTATCACTGTTTGTGGTTGGAAACTAATATTGTGTGTAATACTTTCGAACCCGGTTTTTATGATTATATCCATTTTACACACACTATTTCAATAAATTGCACTCAAATAAAGTCAAAAAGTACCATTTACTCTTTATTTTGGTTTTTAATTGCAAAAATACTAACAATGTTTACATGTCAATATTTGACAGTCGCCGAAAAAGTTGCCTAAGCTGCGCGTCGCCACCGTCGCGCACGTTCCGAATAGGGGATACGTTCCTAGGTATAAGGTTGCTTTAATTCTGTTTGTATACATTCTCAAAAACAGCGACCGCGGCCAAGGCGGTTTATATCAACGGCCGATCTAATACAGCGGTGATATCATTGAATAACATACTTATTACATTGTTGTAATAAGGTCTATTTTACCTTTTTATTCATCCATTTATCGGCGCGTTTACAAAGGATTTTTGGTTGGACACATATTGGAATTATTTTTACTAATATACATGTACTATGTACCGATTAGATCCGCGAATAAAGAAATCTCTAGACGCGAATATGGGAATTGGGTCACAATTTTTTAATCCGCGAATAGTGAAAACGCGAATGAAGGAAGCGCGAATAAGGAGCTTTTACTGTACGCGAAAACACAACCGGCCTTGAACGAGATAAATTGAAGTGTTACAAAATGATAACTTTAAAAAAATTATGTCGCTTATCACTTGTTTGCACATTACAACGCCATTTTATGTGTTGGGATTCCCAAACCGGAAACTTTATCAAGATATAGAAAAATCACCCTTATAGCTTATCATTTAATAACAATATGTATTTTGCAACTTAATGTTATGTAAGTTATACATACAGTATAAAATATACTTGTACAACTAAGTGTAATGACGGCAAGTGCGGTGTCGTGTTACTTGCCAAATGCTAATAGACACAATTATGTCGGCCCATTTGGAATCAAAAATGTAACTGATACCCAAACATGACACACTACCCTGAGTCACTACTCAATATTTGTTATGGCAAGCTGTTCTACTGTATGTTGCTGTCCCAGTGAATGGTTTGATTCCTATTCATCATCATCATCTCGCTACAGGAAGTCCACTGCTGAACATAGGCCTCCCCCGAGGATCTCCACATCAACCTATTGGAAGCGGCCTGCATCCCGCGACTTCCTACGACCTTAGGCAGGTCGTCCATCCAACTTGTAGATGGGCGTCCGACATTTTGCTTGTCTGTACGTGGCCTCCACTCTAAAACCTTCCGGCCCCGACAGCCATAAGTTCTACGTTCTGTGCCCGATCCACACATAATTCATATTATTAAATTTAAAAAATTAAAATTAAAATTTATTTCCAGACACGTCCAATTCTTGATACTCTACACGATATCAATCAACCAACACTGCGCTGACCGCATCCTGAACAATTTGTGGGTGGTGGCGGCAGGCTTGCAAGGCGTAGGGCCCAGGGCCTTCGCCACCAGAAGAACTGCAGCAAGCCATTTAGCTGGTCTCCTCGCTCGCTGTGTCAGAGTACCTAACAGTAGACTGATCCACTACCTGAAGACCATGGCTGAATGGTGCCATTCATATATAACAGCTACCCAGGAATCTACCACTGCAACGGACAGTATGAAAGCACACGGAGCATTCCATGCTATTTGTCATGCCATATTCTACTTAGTTGCGTTTAAGAATCATCACCTGTTTATGAGTAAAGAAAGTGAGTATAGAATTCGTGCTATCCATATATGAATTTAGACTATGCCTTTAATTTCTTTCTCGTTTGGTTAAATAGGCCTATGCCAAAAATATTTTTTCTTATCTATTCTTACGTATTGTATGGTCTACAACCCTACATACTATTTATTTCTTTAATTAATTTCACCAACGATTGTTTACATTGATTTAATTTAAGAGTAAATGATGCGCACATAAAACAGTCTCGGTTAACATAGGAAGGGTATATCTTTAAATTCAATCAATTAGTAATAACCATTTTAATAAGAAACTTTATTTTAATGTTTTTCTCATGATTTAAAGTTGAAGAGTAAATGACGCACACATAAATCCGTCTCGGTTAAAATAGGAACTGTATATGCAATCTCTTATTAAAATCATCCATAAAATAATAAATATTAGAAAAAAAAAAATTTTTTTCTTGAAGTAGATTAATAAACTATAATATAATATGTTGTTTCCATTCCAGACCTGAACTTCGTGGAGTCCCTCAACCTGCCTCGCCTGGTGACATGTTCCCTGAACCCGCTGCGTACATGTCCGCCGCAGGTGACGCGCGCGTTCTCGAGCGTGACGCGAGCGCACCAGCTCGTGTACTGCCAGCCCGTCATAGACAGGAACGCTAGGAACTCACTGCACGCGCCCAACACGCAGTATGACGAGTGGTTCCCTTACGACCCTTATACTTTGCCCAGGTCAGTTGTTTTTTTTTTTCGTTGCACTGAATGACGTTACGAGCATGACGTTCACCTGATGATAAACGGTACGACCGCTCATGTATAGTAGCAAAGCGGTCTAGTAAACGAAATAAAACCAAAAATAAAAAGCAATGCTTGGCTTTCACTGCTCTCGCCATTCTGAGACATAAGATGTTAACTCTCGATATATCCAGGCGATATATATAGGGTATGTCCGACTAACAAGCAACCAACCCAGTTTTATTACCGCAGCCTATTAATATGTATGACAGTTTATTCGTTAATACATTGCCAGCCTGTTAAAAAGGGAGAGAGCACGGGAAGACAACGAATATTGGACCTCTAGTATTCTTACCCATCTATTCAGAAACAACTGCAAAACCATTCCTTTATGCCAATGTAGGACCTGTACAGTTTACTTTATTCAATAATTTTTAGACATACCAATATAACAATGAGGCTTCTAATATTTTTACAACTAATATATCATTACTTCACAGATCTGGTAAAATCATATGGCCGTTGTGCATAGAATACAAAGACTGGTTGAAGGTAGGCGAAGATGAAACCCAATACACAGGCATGAAGAAAAAACTGGAAGGTGACGACGACGACTTCCTTATGTCTGCCAGCCCCTGCCAGCGACTAGCTAGCTCGTTGTCTAATGGAATATCACCAGGATTTAGGACAAGCGAGAATATACTTATTAATTAAATAGTAGCAATACGACCGAATACTCAAACGTCAATCAAATATTAAGTCGCCCTTAATTGCGCACGGCCCACTTAGCTAGTACATTTAAGCGGGATTTGCGAAGTTATGTGTTATAATATTTAAGTCGCGTTTGAGTATTCGGCCGTTAATGTGTCAAACAAAAGTACTGCTAGAATAATAGACCCATTTGTTGATATTGATGTTGGAGTAATATATATTCCTAGATTTTTTATAAAAATAAAATATGTTATGATTTTTATACATGAAGTGTCACCATGTTTTAGTAACTCAGTTACAACTTTTTATGTATGCATATTACTTCCCAGTAATAAAACAAGTGTTTTAAATTTCATTTTCAAAATTTTAATAATGCTAATTTTATTTCACTCCAAGTGTTAGAGGGTGTCATTACACATTGTTGATATTTTAAACTTAAGTAGATCTACTTAAAAGCTTTACTTATATGAATTTTATTTATTCACTAGCTTTACCCGCGACTTCGTCCGTGTGGAATTTAACAAAAAAGTTAATTAGTTTTTTTTTTCTTTATATACAATATTTTGTAATTGTGATATTGATTCGTTGGTGTGAGGCGCCCGACGTGACGGCCCAGTGGTGGCATGCGCGTGAGCTGCGCGCGGTACTGGACAGTACTACTTTATTTTTCTAAAATAAAATATTTTTTCTAAAATAAACGTAGCCTAAGTTACTCCTTATTTTATCAGCTACCTGACAATAAAAGTCTCGTCAAAATCGGTCCAGCCATTTCAGAGATTAGCCGTAACAAACAGACAGACAAAAAAAAATCTAAGGTCATTTTGGTTATAGGTATCGTGTATATAACGATATGTACTTTTTTTATTTTCACTTTACAAACAGACTTCAATTTTATTTATATGTATAGATTATGCATTATTGATGCAGTTTATGCCCTCATTAGTATTAAGAAGTAAGGGATGTATTGTGTAATATTCCACATTAATTTATGTCTTGTAACTAATGAAACAAAACAAGCAAGTATCAATGTCCCTCTACATTTTTTTAAATATATCTTCGTGACAAAAAGAGTCATTTTATATGCGAAAAGAACTGAAAATAGTTTTTTTAAGTGGATTAGTTCTTAATGTAGTGTATCTGTGCATAGAATGTTTTGATTTTTTTAGTCCTCTTTTTTAAATTCGCAGTCACTATTTTTTAATTCATGTTACTCCAAATAGAGAAATATACTCGTGTTTCTACAGTGAATATCTTTGTTAAATCTTAAAAGTTACATTTTAATAGATCATACTCATATAATATTTAACTATGCTGAAAGGCCTCGTGTTAAGACCTGATGAGTCTGTATGTTAAAGGAAATTAGATCCATTTATGTGTTAACAGTATATAAGATACTTTTAATTAAAGCTATATGATTAAGTGCTAAGTCTGTTTACAATAAAATAATTTATTGCAATTATTTTTTTTATTCCCAATAAAACAATGCCCTTTGAAAACAACTTTATTCATATTAAAAACTCAAACTTTTAGCAACTGTTTATTTTTAGTATTATGTATCAATTTCAATTACTCATAATGTTATATTATTGATATATTTTGAATGCAAATTTTTGATTTGTCATGAACTATGAGCTTAATATTTAATTTGCTAACTATGTATATATTTATAAGGCTCATTTCTCGATATAAATTACATGATTGATGCTTGTTGATGTTTAATCACAGTTATTATAATTATTGGATTCAAAAACGATCTTAACAGCTGCTTTAATGCTTAAAATGTTCAATGAGATTAAGCTAACCTTTGAGAATTCTATTAAATATGTTCACAACAAACTATGACATACAAATGAACACATGACTACAATAAAATTACGCCTAAAGTTCTATTTACCTTAACTAAGAAAGTTCTACGAAAGAGAATTAGAAGACTATATTTTGCAGAGTGCGGGCTAATTTTCTGAATATGATAAGTGGTTATTATATTTATAGTTCATGAAGTACATGTGTTTTCAAACGAGAACTTAAATAGACTTCATCGAAATATTTTTATCTCGTTAAAATAGAACTTTACACGCGATCTCACTGCACAGATCTTAACAATAATCCACTTAAAATCTAATGGCACATTTAAATTAGTAAATATCTATGGTGGACACAAACAATGTATTATGTGCATGGCCTAAAATATAGACAATGCACTTTATCACAAGGCATTAAAACTGAGATTCCATCAACCCTTCATAGTTTATACAATAAACAATTTCAAATATTTTCGTCATCCTGCTTTCATGTTATTTCTTAGAATCACAAAATTTTAATAAGTAATGTACTATTTTTTACGAATTTTACGAGTGGTCACAGGACACAAAGCTGTAAAGTACTCGAAATGATTATGCCAAACATTTAAAATGAAACAAAATTCACGATATAACTTGTAAAAAATTGCTTTTTTGTATGTGTAACCTTCGTGTCAATCCATGCAACCTTTTATAATCCCATTAAGAACTAATTTAAATGAGCCTCAATCAACATTCAAATACTGTTCAACTTACAAACTAATGACAACATTTTAATTATCTCTTTTTGTGGTATGGATGGCGTCTTCTAAACGAGCTGATGGATTTGTTCGGCGGCTGATGCTGCTTATTCTGGTATTGGGTGATTATTGGAGTCTCATGCGCCGCTAACTTGTTAACCACAAAGTCGTCACCGGGATTCATACTCTCCATCATTTTGAGTTTTGCCTCTATAGACTGTATTGCTGTTTTTTTGCTAAGTTTAATTTCTGGCTTGGCACCAGCCAGAGCGGCGATTCCCAATTCTGGCTTTGGCTTTTCCTGTTCTTCCTATAATTAGAAGGATTATACATATAAATTATGGTTAGTAAAATGAATTTTTGGTAGGACCTAGCACCAAGTCAGTATTAAAAATATGTAACAATATAAAATAGCTTCTATGTGATTGAACTAGATCCAGAATGTTTGTCAAGCTTTCCTATCAAATGACAATGTAGTTTTTATACATAATACATGTTTATTTTCTTATGCATTCCATTTCTTTATCTATTTGAAATTAAAAAATATATAGTATCTTATCTGATTAAATTAAAATACGTTATACTTTTGGTCATCCATAAAATAACAAGAACTTTTTCATATTCTTTAAATCTATTAAAGTGAATATTTAATACAATAAAATCTTACCGCAGATAGGTTCTTCGCAAATTTAACACAGATCCTTTTGGAGCCTAGAAGCTGGCCGTTGAGTGAATTCATTGCATTTACTGCATCTTGCCTCACTTTATATGTAACGAAGGCAAAGCCGCGCGGCTGCCCAGCATTGGGCCCACTGCGGTGGAACAGCATGTCGAACTTCTCGATGTTGCCGTAGACGCAGACCAGTTTCAGTAATTGGTACCGGTAATAAGAAATGTCTGGGTTAGCTTAATATGTTTGGGAAAATAAATATACCCAACAGTCACATAAGTACATAGTTCTGACCCCACATTAAGATCAATTATTTCTTGTGTTGTGGGTATCAGAAACTACGAGAGAGAGAAACTTTTCGGTCTCAAAACACCCAGACCCGAAAGGAATATTTGTGGGCTGCAAAAACATTTCTCTCGGTGCGGGGATCGAACACGCGGCCTCTCGTTTCACAGCCGGCGTCTAACCAACTACGCCACGGAGGCTGTCATAGAATAGAATTAGTCTCCTAGTTGCATTAGTTTATACCCACAATGACTACACTGCATTGCAATTATTAGTCAATGTAATGCTGTTCAAATAGAGTACTGATAAATAAAAAACAGAAATAAATTAACACCATCTGATATACCTTATGCTTTTTATAGTATACCTTTTTGTATAATATTACTAAATAACATTTGTATCAGCCCATATATGTCCCACTGCAGGGCACAGGCCTTCTTTACAAACAAGAGTATGAATGAGAGTGGTTAGGCCATGTCCACCACATTGGTCTAGCACTGTTTGCAGACTTTACATTCCATAAACATTCTTACAAATCACTATAGCATGCAGGCTTCTGCACTATGTTTTTCTTCACCATTTTAGTGCCTGAGATTGACTATCAATACACACATGACTGAGAAGTCAGAGGTATGCCATGGGATTTGGATGTGCCACCATAAACATATTGGCAGCTGCGTCTGGTCTGTTAACCAACAGGCTACCATGCACCACTTATACTAAATAACTTGTTATAGACTCAAAAACAGCTACCATTTAGCAACATGCAAAAGCTTTTACACATTTAATTATGTATAATTGAGAAGGTCAGGGCAAAAAGGGTGTGATCTTACAAGAATTATCATAGTGGTAAACAATTTTTGCATTGACATTCAAAAATATAAGGTTGTTGTTCACAAAGTAGTTGAAAAATATATAAATATCATTCATACTCTATAATCAAAGATAAAATAATCATACTCATTGACACGCTGATCCAAGTTGCCTATCCACAGTCTCTTGTCGCAGACATCGCTGTGTAGCACTGGCTCCAATTGCAGCGGAATCTATGGCATAATTCAATTTTTAATACAAATCTATCTATAACTGAATACAAATTAAACAATTAAATTTTTAATGTTATACTTGATGCAATTTCTGATTATACAATTGTATGTTGCACTAATGATGCAATTACAAGGTAAAAATAGTGTAGGAATAAATAGCAATCACAATTTGTTTTCTTGCTATCTGGCGAGACGAGCAAGTTGTTCGCCTGATGGTAAGCAATACAACTGCTAATAAACAGTAGCAACATTCCACTGCGCTCGCCATCCTGAGACATAAGATGTTAAGTCTCAATATGGCCAGTGGTTACTCTGGCATTGTTTTATTATAAATGATCAGACACAAAGTACAACACTTAAGCATATAATATGCAAAATTAGATATTTAAGTATTGTTGGTGTACATGTAGTTGCAAGGATTTGAGCATCAAAAGGCTATGCGAAAATATTGATATCTATAGCCATTACTCACGGCAGAGGTATGTTGATGCTTTAACTATCACAACATAATTAAGGTCTGTATAAGGGTCTAGTATCATATCGAAATAGCTTCTTTATGGTTGGAATAACCATCAAATATGGATTATATTACCGTTTCACAAAACTAGTACAACCTTATATTAATTTCTCTATTCTGGCCCCTATTATTCTTGTTTATGTTCCTTGAGATGATTTAATAGCCTAATACTGATACATACCGTTGCCCCCTCCATGACTGCGGCTGCACCTAGTTTATCTAAATCTCTACGCATTCGATTTTAAAACATTTAACATTCGTCACGATATGAACAAGCTATGTGTAAGATTCATTTGGTTAAATATATCTAAAACATCGCAGATTTATCATAAAAATTTCGACTCTTCGTGATTCGTGAACATTCGTGAATGACAATGAATGACAATATGACAATTTGACAATCAATAACGAATGACCACAGAGAACAAACAAAAGAACGAACAAAAAGAAAGGAGTATAAAATTAGTCTATGGTATAAACCACAGACCAAGTAGTACTAGTATTTTACTTCGTAGACGAAGAAACTGATAGGAGTCACTCGTTCTATCTTTTTTACACAAGACTGCACAAGACGAGATTTATACTCATGGATCTAACAAGTTATTGTAATATATCTATGTTTATACTAGACCTGCAACGAATATTCGGTTACTATTCGGTATTCGGCCTATTCGGCTGCTTTTATTATATTCGGCCGAATACCGAATATCTATATATTATTCGGCCGAATACCGAAAACTTAAATAATTTTGTCATAGAGAAATAATTGGTAAAATGAAAAATTAAAATCGATTGATTACGTATATATTCAAATTTTCATTTCTGTTATAATCATTTAAGTAGTCATTGGTGCATAACACAGAGTGCACACGGGTACACATTGAAGCGAGAGGCAAGATATGTTACTTTGTAGGCGTGACAGAAACAGAAATAAAATGTACCCTTCATTTCGTTACAAACATTTTGTTTGCAGTGTCCTCTCTAGATATTACCTCAATGAGTCTGTACAAGTTTTTGGTGCTTAAATCCAGCCGAATACTTTTGGCTAATATTCGGCTATTCGGTTAGGGGCCTCGCCGAATATTCGGTATACTGCCGAATATACTATTCGTTGCAAGTCCAATTTATACATAACGTTAATGTAAGAAACAGATGCAGTCTTTGGTATCCTGTCCTTATCGGCGTAACCGCTTGACTCCAGGAAATTTGACGTTTTGGAGGCAAATACTTACATTATTTGGGGTGGCTAGCTGTCCACCGGTTAATAGAATAAAATGATATTAATCACGGCGCGGATTTGGTTTAAGTTTTACTTTTTTTAACTTCCCCACGCGACGTTCCAAGTACTTTACAGCTTTCGTGGTTACAGAGCGGAGTAGATATTGTTTTGTTATTCGTTTTTATTACAATAGTTTTTACATTCAGCACCAACTATTTACTTAAATTAAGTCTATGTTATTTCGTGTTTTTATTAGTTCTGGGTGATGGCTCGCAACCCAGGTATGTATGTGCATTGTAGTTCCGATCGATATTTTACCAATTATATTTTTTTAAAGAGAGTACAAAGTTTCTCTATATCTTAGGAAAAACATGTCAACCTGGCAACAATACTACAATATATCGCTAGAATCTCGCTTCTATCTCATACTAGGTTACACGGTGGCTACTCCTGTGCTTTACTACTTGGTCTGTACTCTGTGATTAGATAATCTGTGGCCTGTGTTGTGATGTGAACGAATGAATTGAACGAATGTGAGTCACAAAAGTCAAAACAAATTGTGAAATAGAGGGAATTTCCAAGTGGCTTACCAAACTATGAAATCTGTGTATGAAACTGAATGCTAATAGAGCTCATGAAGTAAAATGATACAGAAAAAGATAAATACTAGGATCCCGGGAATTCTACCGCCTCCGCCAAAAACAGAGATTGATGGAAAAATCACTGATTTATCAACCAAAACTTTAACTGAACTTCTTGAGCTCAAAGAAAGGCAAGTAAAACTGTTGAATAACAAATCTTTCATTAGGAAACTTCCCGATAAAGGTACAAAAATACAAGAATTTCACGACAAAATTGTCAACCAGATCAAAGCAAAAGAAGAGGAACATGAAGCTTGCCGCATGTTTGACAAATTAAAAATAACTAACGTTGACAAACAAACAGTGCAAGGAGTGGAATGGACGGGCAAATTGGAAAAGAACACAAACAAATATTTAGACTCGGACGATGACAGTGAGCCGGAAGATGTCCTCCAAATATTAAGTCAACACACCGCAAAAGAAAAAACAATAAAAGTCATACAACCTGACAAACCCTTAGTTACTGCAGAAGACTTAATAAAAATTGGTGAGCTTCCACATGTAAAGTACATTGTTGACAAGACGGAACACAATCCTACACCTAAAGTTACTGGGCAGTTCAAGCCATATAAGACCACAAAGAGTGATGTGCACAATCCAGAAAAGGAAGCAAGTAGAACTAAAAGTAAAAATTGGGAAGTCACAGCAGCAACTCCTCCTCCGATTATCCATGGTCCAGCTAAAGTTCTATCTATTGAAGACTCTTTAAAGTTGCAACATGATTATAATTTAAAATTGAAAGAAATAAATGCACAGCATGCGGCTGAGAAGCTTGCTGCTCTGACTGGCATCAAAATGGATAAATTGCCTGCAGATACATCTAAATTTGGCACTTACAGAAATGGAGATAGTGACGATTCTGAGGCATCCGATCCTGAGGGTAGTGACAAGGATGTGCATGATGAAGAACCAGAGAGAGGTGGTGTTGTGTTTACAGTGATGAAATGAGAGAGACTATTGAATTTTGTACTTATGAAAAACATTATTAAAATCAAAGCATTAAAATTAATTACACTGTTGTTTGAAATCTGAAGATATTGATGATGATACTTTTTTTATTAGATTAGATTTAATAAATAACACTATGTAATATATTTTTTAAATACAAATGCTGTTTTAGTACAGATATGAAACAGTTTTTAATATTAACAATTATTATCTCTATTGTTGTTTATTTATGAAATATGTAAGGAATAATGATTAAGACAATAAATTATGTTTCATATTTTGACTTTTCTTAGATCTGAATGATCAATTTTCTTCGTTACATTGAAATACAGTCAACAGCAACAAAAAATCTAAAATTTATACTTAATACTACTGGAAAATGTGGATTGAGAACTTATATTATCCTACTTTTTCAAACACTGAAAGACTATTAAGTGACAAAATGTGATATTGACTATTGTAAGTAAATAGATATCCTAGTGGTCAGTGGTGCAACATGTTACATGTGTATGTTGTTGAAAATAAGTGTTATTTTTACACATAAATGCATTATAACATTTTATTGCATAAAATGTATCCCTATTCAGATGCACTACCATGACATATTTAATTTCCGCAATCAAAACAAAATTGCTATATGTGCAATTAAAAACGATTAGCAATTGTTTGCTGACTATACCACGTTTGATGCTCATAAAACGATATACGCGTACGCAGCATTCGACATTCAGTGCGCGCATAGGCAGGTCGCGAAGTAGTCGTTTCACGTTTGGTGTCTTATAACTTTCGATTTCAAATCAGTGAACAGTGTATCGTCGTTCAGTCGCGCGTCACTGTTTATCTCCGGTGCACGCGTACGCAAACATATCGCGCAAGAAAGCAATCAATTTAGATTTTTCATTGTGAAAATGGCACCTGTTTCGAACACAGTGGTGGGAATTGACGACGACCAGCGATTTGCCTTAATGAAGGTGCGTATGACGTCACTGTTTAATTTATAAAGAAACATGGTATTGTTTGTTTACGTACTCATGGGTACCGTTAAGAGCCAGTTTCTGACTGGAATTTAGCACAAATCGGATTTGTTTGTTGCAGTGGATGGATTATTATGTTTATAGAATCGTTTATATTTTTGTATTAAAGGGATAACGGATAATTTTGACTCTAATGTTTTTTACCATTTTGTAGATTATTATTGTCTTACCAACAACACGCAAATTGATGATAAGTAATCTTCGTAATGTAATTATTTGTTAATCGGATACTTTCAATCGTAATACTTAACTTTTTCAAGGTGAAGATTACAAAAATAGTAATGCAACTATGCAAATCGCAAATATTATAACATAGAAACTTATTCATAGATATGAAATAGAATTTACTAACACATTTTTTTTTCTTATAAATAAAACCAACTTCAATAGAATATTAATTAAGCATTAATTATAATGTAAGTAAGTATTGGACTGCCTCGGAGGCGTAGCTGTATTACGATTTACGGTACGGTTACAAAGCTGAGGTCTTGGCTTTGAATCCCGGATGGAACAAAGTGATTTTTCTAATAATTATCAGTATTGAGTCAGGATTTGTGCCCGATATGGCGATAGGGTCGTCTCCTATCACAATGTGGAACGGAAATCGGAACCTACAAGGCAAAATGTGGGTATCCTGGCATTTCTGCCTATCCCTTCAGGGAAAAAGGCGTGAGTATAAGTATTACACCTTATATTTATTAAATAAGGAACTTCGTTCCAAAAAATGTAAAGAAAAAAACAAGAAATAAGAAAGAAAGGCCAGACCACAGAGTACTTTGTTATATATATAGGAAGGCCAGACGCAACTGCCAACATGTGCTTGGTGGTCGTGTGTTCAAATCCCAGGGCACACCTCTGACTTTTTGGAGCCATATGGTGGCCACTTGTGGTAGGGCTCTCATATGTGAGAGGTCATCTGGGTAGGTACCACCGCAATGTCTATTTCTCCTGTGAAACAGCAGTGTAAACGCACTGTTGTGTTTCGGATTGAAGGACATTGTAGCCAGAGTAATTACTGGACATATTGAGACTTAACATCTTACGTCTCAGGATGGCGAGCGCAGTGGAATTTTTGCTACTGTTTATGAGCGGTCGTATCGCTTACCATCAGGCGAACGACTTGCTCGTCTCGCCATTCATTGAAATAAAAAAGAAAAAATATATGAATTGGTTTTGGTAGTCAATTACCATGCACCATAACGATGAAGGAAAACATCGAGGGGAAAACTGCATACCATAGCGATTTGTAAGAGTTTCTAGGGTATTTTAAAGTCTGCCAAGTGCCCACCCGCATTTAAGCGTGATGGACTACAAGGCTTAGCCCCTCAATCGTACTTGCGATTTTAGAGGAGGCTCGTGAAAATGTGGGTTGATACAGTTCAGCAGTGTAGTATATTGAATTATTACATACATGATCGTCACGCTTGTATCCAATAGGGGAAGGCAGGGGGGTTATTCAATTCTCCGAAACAAAGTTCGAACGTTCACGTATTAAAGATTCAAGTTTCCCACTTCTAAAATCTTTACTCTATCTCTATGAAACTCATTCACTCCGAATTTAGTCTTAGGGTACGAAGTACGTTAGAAGATTCGATCATTTTGTAAAGTATTTAGACATATTCGTACAGTTTTATGTATGACTTTCAAACATTCGTCGTGTCGGAGTATAAAGTAACCCCGCAGAGACTATGAATCACTACTGATCGATCTTTACTTTTGGTTTATACTTCATTCAAATGATTTAAACAAACTATTTTGATATGTTTATTAAAATTCCAATTAACCCAAGTTCTTATTGATGCTTCCTTTGTGACTGTCCTAAGGTAAAAATGAATTAAACTAGACCAAAAATCCTTTATGAAAAATAGACTAAAGTTTCTCCCGACTTTGGTAGTTGTTCATTGATCCGCAATAAAAAATAACTATTACAGTGTTACAATTTATATTTTTGTATATCGTTTTTATATTAGTGAGAGAAAAGTTTTGTTTGTTTTTGTAGGATTCGCGCGTAAACCAGTAATATAGACGAATAACTTTCACTATGTTCGTAATGACTTCCTCAATGTGGGAATAATTATGTCTCCGTGGTAGGAACTACAATTATTATAGGTAAATGACCAATCCATTTTTCCCTTATAATTACACCTCTATGCGTTACTTGAGAAATAATAGAGAAATTACTTTAATTAATTATTTAAGTACGTAACTCATTAGAAATGTTAAAATTTGCCAAAGCCATCCACAAAAGTTGGTCTGACGGAATGTTTCAGTTTTATTTTTTAGGTAAATATTTTAATTATGATTTGGAATACCTAGCTATATATTTAATTAGCGGCTCGGTCTGGCTTCACCTGGTTAAATATACTTACATTTTTTTGAAAATATTATTTAACCAATGTTCATCGTAACAGCCCGACTTTATCCACTGCTGGGCTAGGCCTCCTCTCTATCGCACCACTTTTCTTGGTCCTGCGCTTGTCTCATCCACAATTTTCCTTAAAAATTAATTATGTCGTCCATCCATCGAGCGGGTGGTCTGCCTGTCTTCCTGATGACCTCTCTAGGCCGCCAATCCGTTACCGCTTTAGTCCAACTGCAGTCTGTTCGTCTGCTAATCAAAATCTTTCCTCTTTATAATATTAGCATGGATATGTCCATTTGTATTTATCATACTTTGATTAAATGAATCTTTTAGAATTGTTCATTGGACAGTGATATTCAAATTTTTAACTGACTCAAAAAAGGAGGAGGTTCTCAATTCGTACAATCTTTTTTTATATATTTTACCCCAACACCGGTACGTTAACGTATGAATTTAAGACATCTGTTGAATCAAAATAAAAAAGAAGAATCAAATATTTCAAGGTTTTAAATTAAATTATGTGTAACTTGTGAACTTATAAAAATTCTTGCGTAAACGCCCTTTTGGCAACGTTTTAAGGCATGCAACCGGTTTCGAACCGTTCACTATCACTTTAGTTTTTAGGAGATTTTTTTAACTCATAATTTAAGTTGATTCGACTGAATTATATTATTACAATATGAACTTGTATATTTTAAATATTAAAACCGTCACCTTGGTTTGCAAGGATTAACATCATCTTACTATAACATAAAGAAAATTCAAATTTATATGTATCCTTCGTAATATTATAACTTTATTGCCTTTTACTAACCGCGTTCCGATCTAATATATCGTAATATCTGAGATATTAAGTTACCGACTTACATATGTTTGTTCGTACGGCGTGTTCGTAGTCTTTTAAACAAAACAATTCATAATTAGGTATATATTTAGAAAACATTATTTTTTGTTTATCAATGATCTATAAACGGGTTAAAAATGGAATTACAGATCCTACATATCACATAATGCGAGATAGCAATGGCTACTCAACTATTCTTAACAAATAAGATGCTATTACGTTGACCTGCTAGTTGTCACAGTCTTACATCCATCCATCCATCCATCAGCCAAAGGAAGTCCACTGCTGAACATAGGCCTCCCCCAATGATTTCCACAGAGACCTGTTGGAGGCAGCCTGCATCCAGCGACGTCCCGCGACCTTTACCAGGTCGTCGGACCATCTTGTGGGTGGACGTCCTACGCTGCGCTTTCCGATACGCGGCCTCCATTCGAGCACTTTCTTCTTAGTCTTACATACTACAAGTAATTTTAACAGTTGTTAAAAATTTCAATAATATTGATGCACATTCAAATATTTGACAGTTCTTGTAATATTAGACCAGGGCCGAAGCCCCCAAAAATGGTAAAAAATGAAAAAAAAAATACAGTAGTATGAAACCTATTAGAAAAGGAGGGGAAGATGATAAAAATTAAAGGAAAAATAAATTACGGTCGATCCGAGTTCGGCGGAGAGGGGTGAGTTTTAAGGGTAAAAAATGGTTTATCTCGATTTCCGGCAAAATTACAAGTCCTATGAAAAAAATGTAAATCGCAAAGTTGTAGGTATAAAAAGATCTACAACTTTTATATTTACATTTTTTTCACATAACTTCAAAATTTTGGTGAAAAATTCAAATAACCCAGTTTTTAGTTTTTTATTTGTATCTTTTTCAAAAAAAACTTTTTTTTTATGAAGTTTGGTGAAAACTTACCTTATTATGTCCCAAATACACTGTAATTTATTTTTATATATTTATTTTTTCGCCTTATTTTAACTTAATATAAAAAAGCACCCTAATTTTCAATCGAAAATTCTCGCGTCAAAATATCAGGTTTTTTCCAAAAAGTCGGGGGGCTTTTTATTCGTTGAAATCGAAGTCGTCGAAGAAGTTGAAGTTTCTCATGGTGTAAAAAAATATACTTTAATATAGTCCACCATAGAAATTTTACAAATCGCAATGGAATGAGGGTTTCCTCACGATATTTTCATTCACCGTTATAGTGCAGGATGATTGAATATCAATATTCAATATACACATGACTTTGAAAAACAAGAGGTGTGCCCTGGGATTTCAATACGTGACCACCGTGAAAATATTATTAGCAGCCGCGTCTGGTAACATGCCACCACGAAAAAATATCACCACGGGAGCTTTTCAGTAAATATATTTAGAGAGTATGTTGCAGTTATATGATTAAAATTTGCATAGCGCTATCTTATGTGAAGCCACTTTAGCAGTGAATAATATTCATGGGTGCTGGCAACAAATAAGCTTCTATCTAGATTCTCAATAAATAAAATATTACTGACTAGGTATACTAAATATTTCGTATAATGAATTTACCGTATAATATACGTGTAATTTGTATAATTACACAATGTGTTATTAAGCTAAAGGTTAAAGTTTTACCACCGCTGACTTATAAACTAATTGAAACCTTGACGTACTGCTAATTACCGTAAATATGGCGTAAAAATGAATATGTTGATACGACTAGGATGGGACCATTTCACAGAAAACCCTATTACATATTTCGGTTCTGGTTATGACATGAGAACATTTTTTTTCCTGTCAATACTTACTTTCACACGAAATATTAGCTAAAGACTCATCACACAAGTACCATTTCAACAAATAGCTTTCTTTAATGAAGATGTTTGTCGATTTTGTTCATTTAATAGTCTTAGATGAATATTATGCTTTTTTGGAATTGAAAGAAGGGTCAGTTCAATACACATTGCCTGTATTTCTGATATTATGCTTTTGGATCTGGTAGTACTTATCTAATTTAATGTTATTACAATATAATTTCAACATTATGAAGTACAGTAAACTATACAAATTAAGACAATTGACATTAAGATTACTTAGTTATCGGAATTCCCACAGTTGAATAAACAATCAGCTCAAAGTAAATAAAACGAATTAACATTTCTGAAACAATTAGAGAAACATACATAAAATGGCCTGCTATTGACTACTTAGTATGTATAATAACTAGTGGTGATTTTAAGAAATATAGTATTTATAAAAATCATTCGCTTCCTATGTCCCTGGCATTGTTGTCATCCAAGGGTAACGGAAATCTCTTGTCATCATTGCAAAATATCGTCATGTGAGCCACTTGCTTCAGCCCATTTTTATTGCCTTTATTGTAAAAAAAACGACATCCTATGAGTAAGTGAACCATAAACTCTTCTTCCATCACGATTCGAATCCTATTTCCATATTTTTTTTCAATTTTATCCAATTTTCTATCTCCTAAAACAATATCGTAAAGCATAGGTACATATTGTATTATTATATTTTACAAATACGCCTATATCCCTAAAGGGGGATAGGTATAAAAATAGATGCAAATAAAGCAATCCAATTTTGCCGCGTTTATTTCCATCCCCGGATTCAAAAATAAAAAAACTTACCACGAGGCAAAAGGTAGAAAGTCTTGTATTTTATAGTCCTTTTTGGTTAAGTTATTTTTTACGCAAGTTGACTTTTAAATTAGCATATAAATGGTTACATATAACTTCATGATTTACTATTAGGTTAGCCGCTCTCTAGTTTGCGAATATTCATACATCATAATAATTAATAGCATTGTGTTAATTAGGGCGCCAACTTTGGAAAATAAATCTAGTTTAAAATATTAGTATATTTACATACTTTACGTAATGCCTTGTTTGTTATATTTAAGGATAAATTAATAAATAAAAAACAAGGTGTGTTAGGCCATTTTATCCGTAAATGGGTATGTATGGTTCAGGTTAATTAGGCATTTATATATATATTAGAATTCCACCACGGTATTCCCTGCCTGTCTTAGAATGCGACAAAACGGGACCACTGGAATTACTGGGTGCTCTTGGAGAGCGCCCTAAAAGTTATCTCGAGGCGAACGCCGAATGAGGCTAATGGGGGCGCGTACGAATCCCATGTCTTGGTAAAAGGGGAGACTATAGATCTCCGGACTGTTTAAGATGACTGCGGAATAGTACCTACCGGGTGAGCCACGCTAGCAGAGACTGCCGTCGATCGTAATAATTGCGAAGCGGGCCATCGAGGGGTTTTGTTCGGTATGCCGACGTAGGATTTCAGCGTTAGGGACCCTTGGCATTAATATCCAAGCGCCGAGCTGGAAGGCCGGTGACTCCGACATATCCTTTCTACACCTCTCCCCCAGGGCCTGCGGGAAAGGAACAATAAATGGTTTTTGCCGTAAAAAGACAAAAAAGGCATTTATATTTAAAGTGTACCTACGTAATTTTACTTGCTTGGACTATGTTACACAGGTGAATAACCAAACTTAGATTTTACAATCAAAAATGCCAACCAACCTTCAAACACCATTAGTGCAATTTAGGTTTTGTTTGTTTTCCCATTTCACAATTATTTTTATTGCATTCTGTACTTCTGTTGACATTTATGATAATAACGTCTATGCCATATTGCCAAGTCGATCATTATACTAAAAGCACAGAATACTAAGTTAGTTTAGTATTCTGTGCTAAAAGGTAGACTTGCTTGGATGGGAGATAAGACGAAGTAAGGATAATATTAAAAATACGACATAGGGTCTGTAGGCCTTAATAATATAGTTAATCCGCGCTATTCCATAATTTGAAACCAGCTAACACCTCGGTAAATCCTTTTGGTATCATTAAAATAAATATTAATCTTCGAAATAAAATATTATTTGCTCGTCAACAAAAAAATATATGCGCAATTCATACATGTTTTTACATAATAACATACGTAAATAAAGACAAAAAAAAATCGTGATCGACACTATCTCTGGATTTAAAATACTTATGATAGGTATTTTAGGAATTGATCCTGAAGACTTCGATTGGTATCGTTCATTTTTTATTGCAATGTATGATGAGACGTAAATGCCGTTCGCCTGATCGTAAGCGATACGACCGTTCATGAACAGTAGCAAAACCAAACCGTGAATTACAAAGCAATGCTGGGCATTCCATTGCGCTTCGCCATCTTCAGACATAAGATGTTAAATGTCAACATGTCCAGTAGTTACTCTGCCTGCAATGTCCTTCAATCTATGTACCGTGAAATGCGCCAACTTTGCCACTAAGGGTATCATTGCCCGAAGATACATTTTTAAGTTGCAAAAATACCTTCATATTTTGGCAATATTAATAGACTGTGATAGAAAATAGGTTATATGACTGACCACACTCCCTGTTGTGTGCGTCGCTAACTTCAATCAGTAACTTGTGGGAGCTCGTACAATATGGTGTGTAATTTCGCGGGCAAATTGTGGTGCAAATTCAAGTTGTAATTGTGCACGTTGGGGAAAACACAGGTAAGTTTCATTGATAATATGATATAAAAAAGACTTCAAGAGTAATTTAATGCTATTATCACCGTTGAAAGTCGTTTTAAACTAAAATTATGATGGTGGGCAAAGTTACCCCATACTGCAGCGATCTACTATTTACAACTTTGCCCGCCATTAAAAAAAGCTTAGGGTTGGCACTTATAATTTTTGGATTTTTAGTTGTAGTAGATTATTAATTCGAGATAATTTGGTAATTTTAACTAAGTAAATAAGACAGCAGTTTTCACTATTTCAGAATTGGTCCCCAAGAATTACGTATTCAAAACCGTAAAATTTGATACTTTTTATTTTTTACTTATACTACTAATATTTTGTGCATGACGTTTTTCAGAAAAATAAGCATAAGTCTCGTACAACAGAGAGAAAATCAAGACTTCTTATTTGATCGAGAACGTACAGAAACTACATATACTGATGACATGTTAAAACTGGCGTGTGAGTTTGTTGAATCAGGTCAAATTTCGTCCAGAGATGCTGAACGCCAGTTTGGTATTCCAAGAAGGACCATAGTAAATGATAACTGATTAGTTCATTCTTATTAGTGTTGTTGTACTCATCAACATATTATCATATTATTATGTCTTGGTTTTGAAGAATTATATTTTAATTTCATATTTTTGTTCAGTCTGGCAGGAATTCAGAAAAGTAAAATTTATATATTTTAAAATTATTTTCCTAACTTTTAAGACAGCGCCTGTGGCATAGTCGCCGCCTGTTAAACTATGAGGCCGCGGGTTCGATCCCCACATCAAGAAAAATGTTTGTGCGGCCCACAAATATTTCTTTCGGCTCTCGTAGTTTCTGATACCCACGACATAAGACTCGATCTTAGTGTGGGATCAGAACTGTGTATGTCGGTGTCATTCATTATTATTTATTTTATTTTCAAAGAAATTATGTTATTCGTAATTAACATATTATTATTTATACCCTTTATTGATCTCAATTATTCGTGCAATAAATGTTGATTTTGAAATAAAACTATTATTTACGGATTTTGTCGCGAATTTAGTTATTTTTCTTACATTTTTCACTTCCCGACGTTTCGATTACTGTACAGCTTTCGTGGTCACGGGGCGTGGTCCGCAGTCAAAAATGTAAAAAATTAAACTAAATTCGCGATAAAATCCGTAAATAATAATTTTGGCCGTAAGTAATAAACCAAATGTTGATTTTAGTGAATAAAATAATTACTGAACAATGATCTGTTTTTTTTTTCTTTTTATTACCAAAATTATTTTCGTTATAGATAGTATTTGCAGAAAACAAAACAAATGTCTTTGTAATTTTACTGTGATATGCCAACCCTAGCACTTTTTGAAGGCGAAATGCGGTTTGTATGAGAAAGAGAAAAAAGGTCTGGGTAACTTTGCCCAGCCACTTTAATCAGGAATCTTTTATAATACTGCTTAAATGTTTCAATTAGATGTCATTTTTTCCAAAATTCTTGCATTGGATTTTAAAATAATCTGGCTAAAGATGATACTTACGCCAAAAATCAACATGGGTAATGTTGGCAATAATGCAAAGAGTTTTGCCCGGCCTCAAAAAGAGAAAAATAATTAATGAAATGTTGAAGAATAATAAAATTTGATATATCAGTACATGCACATGATCTATGAAAAACATATACTACCAGAAAATACTATCGTCTCCATAGAAAAATTAAGCGTAAATTGAAAATAATCAAAAAATGTGGGCAAAGTTGGCGTATTTCACGGTATATTTAATGATTGCTGTTGATCATTACGACACAAGAGGTAAGACTATTTTTAACACTTATAAAAAAGTCTTATTTGATCCAAGAAAAACACAACAATATGACGTCATAACACAGGAAATAAAACGAATACGGTGCGAGGATAAAAAAGTAACACTAAGTGAAAAAATTAACCGAGGCTCCATTTCCCTCTAACATATAATTTGCTGAGTGCCTACCAGAGACACAGGTAAAACACAAACAAAAAGGTGGGCCGGCCGTTTATTTTTGCTTTAGGACTTGAGATACTGAATTAGGCGTTCTATTATAATATAAGTAGGTATATAATGCGTTCGCAAGTGATTTATAACTTCAACTACCATATAGTTGATAGTGCGGGTTGGCGGACTACACACTAGGCCAGCGTGGTGGACTATATGGCCTAACTACTCTCAATCGTACTGTCGATTGTAGAGGAGGCCCGTGCCCTGCAATGGGACGTATAATCTGACCTATAGAGGTTGATAATGTTATTGTTATACTCAATAATGCATTAACGTTAGGCATAGGCCTGGCAATACTAGATATGAATCCGGCCGGTTATGATAATGTCTTATCATAACCGGCCGGATGGAGCAATGACGTTATAGTTATCAGTATCTTTGTCATGTACAGATATAATAGATTTTATAGTTAGTGTACACAAGGCAAGGAATGGCAAGGAATCACATCGGCGGCGTAATATCTGCCACATCCCGCAGGGTTGGGGTACTGAACAAGAAGCATCCATTTTCACACCCGTTCAACTATATCGCTTGTATAAAGCGCAGGTCCAGTCAGGTATGGAATACTACTCGTACCTCTGGGATCTCAACCAGTATCTGCTCGATGCCTTGCATGGATTGCAGCGGCGGGCCATCCGCATTGTGAATGATGCAGACGTTACGAGCAACTTGAGTAGCTACAACTGCAGAGGGTTGTCGCCTCTCTAAGCGTTTTCTACCGTCTCTATCAGTGTGAATGTTCTGAGGAATTGTTCAATTTGATCCCCTCCTCTCCCTTTCTAAACTTGGCATGGGAAGCCATAGCTTGATGGTCCCAACCATCTCAACACGAACTAAAAGGTTCGCAAATGCTTTCCTAAGCCGCATCATCAAGCTGAGGAATTGTTTGCCGTCACGCGTGTTCCCTTCTTCCTATAATCCTGGGTCCTTCGGCCGTGGTGTTAAGAAGCATTTTGGAAAGCCGGCCTAATCGTATCGAATCACATAGAGCACATAGGTCAGTGATTCTCAACCTTTTTTTGTTGCGGCACATATTTAACGATTTCAAAATTTGGCGGCACACAAAGAGCGCCTTGAGACATATTCCTATTGCTATGCACGCCGCTTCATCACAATTTGGCACTAAGAAAAAACGCGTTGCAAAGCAAATAATAAAATAATTAACTTTTTTGTGGATTTAAATACATATTCATGTTAAAAATATTTTTCTTTTTAACTGATATAATTAACTGATATTATCAACTTATATTATATCTTTTTAACTGATATTATTAACATTATTATATATTTGCAAAATTTGGCGGCACACTTTTGAAATTTGGCGGCACACAAAAGTGCCGCGGCACAGTGGTTGAGAATCACTGACATAGGTGATAGGACTGCCGTCTGGTGCCATTCGATACTTTGTCTGGACGGCATTTGCAATTACCATCAGGTACAGTGCAGTTATTACGCCGAGCCAGTATTAAAAAAAAAAGATATTTAAAGTACTAATTTTACGTGATGAATTGGTTTATTACATTAATTGTATCATAGTAACTTTTATTAATTAAAGTACGATTATTGACGATTATATTCTGTTTTGTCTGCACGCAATTGTTTCCGTTCTTGCTATTTGAATTAAGAGTGCCACATACTTCTTTCACTTTACTTTTTCTTTTACGAGCATACGACCTCATACCTCCAATGAGGTTTCATACCATAATTTCATTCACGTTTTACTTTCACTGATTTATTGAGGGTCTATATTTTTTAATTTATTAAGAACGGATCGTAGGCCATCGATTTACTAAACTAGTTGTAACGTATATAGGTACCTATAGTTATCTAAGTTGGAGCTATATCTACTTTTTGCAATCTAATTTAAGATTTGATTCTATCGCTCATACAGCCCAACTATTTCCTATTGAATATTAAGTCGTTGAAATAAAAAAAATACCGAAGCTCTTCGAACGCAACTGTTACAACACCCAAGGTCATGGCGCCGCTACTTAAAACGCAATCTCAATAAATGTTTGCGCAAACACAACTTACCAAACACTGACACTTTCGTGCGTATGTATTTTTGTACAATAAGTGCATGGGCATCATATCGGTCAAGGCCGTACGGTCAAGACGACACTCAAATTGTAAACAAAAACGCTTCAAGGTCGAGTTTTTATGCTGGGTAAAGGAAGTTGTATACCAAGTTTAACTTGTTAGATAAACATTTTTTTTCATATAGTTTGAACTGTGAACATTGTGAAGCCAATAAATAACTAAGATCGCAGTTTATAGGTAGTTCAAGCAAAGAAAATAAGGATAGTACCTATATATGTAGGTCAGTGATTCTCAACCACTGTGCCGCGGCACTTTTGTGTGCCGCCAAATTTCAAAAGTGTGCCGCCAAATTTTGCAAATATATAATAATGTTAATATTATTAAATTATATCATTTAAAAAGAAAAATATTTTTAACATGAATATATATTTAAGTCCACATAAAAGTTAATTATTTTATTATTTGCTTTGCAACGCGTTTTTTCTTAGTGCCAAATTATGATGAACCGGCGTGCATAGCAATAGGAATATGTCTCAAGTCGGCGCACACTTGCCACTTCTGCGTACAAAACGTGTTGTTTTAGTGATAGTTGGGATTCACAAGGTGTTGCATAGTAGTTACTGCACCTTTTCTTTACGATATGAGAGTAGCATTGTCATTTTTACGACCAAATATAAATCAAATTACCAAAAAAATCAAGCTCAAATTTCGCATTAAAAATATTTTTATTATTAGCTTGTTATTAATCCCTTAATAAACGTTTAGTTATTATTGTAGTATATATTAGTTTATTTCGTATATTTAAATATTTTGGCATAAACTATTTATGCAGTGTGTTGTAGTAAGTAAATAACTTTTATCTTTTTCTTTGTGTGCCGCCAAATTTTGAAATCGTTAAATGTGTGCCGCCAAATTTTGAAATCGTTAAATATGTGCCGCAACAAAAAAAAGGTTGAGAATCACTGATGTAGGTATTAAACATAGGAAATGCCGTGCCGCCGCGCCGTTTAAAACATAATAAAAAGACAGCGATTATGCCATGATGTATAAAAGGTTAAAATTTACTCTGAATAATATTCAAGGATACCTATTAATAATTTTAAAGTTCACTAGGCTCAATTGCACAAACTAACTTTGCCTATACCTTTGCCCTTGAAACTGTCAATTCCATACATTTGCAAGGTCAATTATATCTCAAATGTATGGCGATGACATTTCCATAGGCAAAGGTATTGGCAAAGTTACTTGGTGCAACTGAGCCTAAAATCAGTGAATCGTTTGACGTCATTAGGGGCCGGGGTTAAAAATGGCACAGGTTAACATTTCATTGATTACGCTAATTTACTGTCATCGATCGAGACTGGTATCAAATATCGATACGTTCCTTTCGTGGTTTTGTGTAAAGCCTTCCGTGGCACTTCATACTGGAAGCTTCTGAGTCCCTGGTACATTCGGATAGCTTCGGGAACCGAATCGAGGGTGCTTAAATTGGTTGGATGCCAAATACCTATTTTAACTCATAGGATAGGCCCTTTTGTTATTTTATTTTGAAATGAATAAATGTGTGAAAAAAAAGCATAACGCTGTTAATGATTTAATCAAGAAGTCGCTTGTTTCTTAAAAGTCAGATCATTGATTTTTCAAACACATATACATATTTATATATACTAATATTTTGAATGCCAACATGTTTACGATAAACGATCCAACTTTTTTCGACGACATTGTAACCGGTCATTATTAAGGCTGAGTTGCAGAAAGTAACTTTGCCTGTAGCAAACGTCAAATCAACCGTCAAAGTTACAGTTACGCCATTTTCGGGTTGCAGAAATCTAACTCTTGACAAAATGACGTCACAAATAACATTACCTTTAGCTCCACAGTTTCGGGCGGTTAAGGGCTAAAGTTACAGGCATGTCTGTAAAATGTCAACCATAGATAATACAATATATAGGAAAATGTCAACTATCAAAACCAAGAAGCTTTTTTAGAAGAATTAAAATGGATTAATGTCTTTACTACGAGATATTTTATGGGAATCGAGTACTTCAAGTGACGATACTTCAATGAAGTGTGTTGGGTTATGTCTTTGGAAGTAACATAAATGACATATTTGTACAGGATCACCTTATTGCATGGTTTTCCTTTTTTTCATCAGTTTTTCACGTTATGTGGCCAGCCGCATAGCAATAGCAATTAATTATAATCTCTTTTTTTACACTCATTTGGTATTATTTTGTACAAAATTGGCGACAATCGGCATCATAATATTTGCATTATCAACTCCCAGTATCTAAATATCGTCGATCGCAAATTCCTATAATTGAAACAGTATTGTGAACTGTAAAGCACAAATTTTGATTTAAAAAAATACAAACAAACCACAAACAAACATATAAGTGAAGCTAATATAAAGCGTGTAATGAAACAGATTTAGTGTTGAGTAGGACATACAAGAGGCAGTACATTTGTCCCGTACATTACGTCAAAATGTAAGAGCGGCTCAACTTTTTAATTTGTACTACTTCATATTTGGTGTACTACTTGGTCTGTAATGTCATTTCATTGGCTTGAGTCGTGAGGCAAAGTTATGACCCACAAATAAGCGTCAGTACGCCTCACTTCAATTGAAGTGGGACATTGTACTGGCTCAGTACAAAAATGAGGCTACTCTTACAAACTCTTTTTCAAGTCATGTCCTACTCAACACTAAACAGATTCACAATTTCAAAGAAAATTGAAATTTGTATTGAAGTGTTGTCACTGATAAAAAATTACTCCTGTAGCGTTTTGGGGTGTTAAAACGTTTTTTTCCTGGTCACCCGTTTAACTTTACCTTTAGCAATTCCTACAGTGGTGCAACAGACGGATTGTCAAATTCAGTGGGTCATGGTCAAAGACACTGCTAAAGTTAACTTTACCTCTATCTTTAGCAGGACTTTTCCTGCAACTCACCCTAACACTTTTTACACCTGAATATCAAGAGATCCAATGTAATTAATTAGTATTTTTTTTAAATTGTTTGATTTTTGTAGTTATTCAAATGATAAGTCCTACATACATATACTTTTGATATTATTATCTATTTGCACATAAATCTGTTGATAATTATAAATATAAATAAATATGCACTGATTAAATAAAGTGGCTAATTAAAATGTTAGAATAGGTTGTTTTTGTGGTAATCGCACATAAACCTGTGCTAACTCCAAAGGTATCCAAAAACAAATAGACTAGTCACTAGGCATTACATCAAATAATAGGTACATCTTCGAATTTCAATGTAATGCGCATATCTTCATTTATCCAACGGATTCCACAATGCGGCTTACTAATTGCTGAATGTTTGTGGTACTCTGATGGATGCCATTGGCTTGTTATGAGATGAGTATGTTTACGGTAGCCACTATATGAATATATACGACTGTTACAAACCAAATAAAAAATAGAAATCGCTATTAAAAGACTTATTTCAGACATCAGTTTTAATATCATGATTCATGAGTGTTGCAAATGCATGTACCTACCGCTTAAATAAACAATTGGTATTTGTAGTTGCCGCTTGCCATTCTCTCGTGTTTACTCAAAAAACACAGTTTTCTTGACATGGACAGTGTTTGCCGACGAGCGAGGACGTTTGAGAGGGAATGCAATTCAGCGAAGCGTGAAGTCCTGGAATCGATTTGTAGATCAAAGTATCGAGTTTCGATGCACTTTTAATCTATTTCATTGTTCGAGTTTGAAACTTTGATTTAGTTATGCTGGCGTATTATTTGTCAGCCTCCATGGCGCCGTGGTGAAAAGAGAGACAGCGGGTTCCATCCCCGTACTGTTTTGGGTGTTTGTGAGACCGATAAGTCTCTCGTAGACCATAGTTTTAGTTCCTGATTCCACGACACAAAATTAGAGCTTAGTGTGGAGTAAATTATGTATGTTGAGTTTTGTGAATTTATTTTTTTATAAAAAAAAATCAATAAAAATGAATAGCACTGTCAGTCTGCAGAGGCTTTAGCAGTTTATCAATTAATGTAAAATTGCTTGGAGCCTAATTCAATATTGACTAATAGAGTGTCATCACTTCCAAGTTATCGTGAGGATTCAGCTATTCCCCCACCAAGTCATATAAGTGCGTCAGTTTAACCATATGGCGCACTATCTATATTACTTAATTATTATCTCTCAGTTATTTACTATGCCCATTACATTGTAGCCCGAGTAAATATATTATGCATTGACCGATGATGATACGGACGCTATGTGCATCCATCTTACTATCTTCAACCTATGGTATTGAACGAATGAATTTCACAAACTTTCTAAAATTCTTTAATGCCGACATAATACTTCAACTTCACAGTCTATTTATTTTTAATCAATTGTTCACGCACCTATATCTTTTCATCTCTGCATCACCTTAGGTTCGACTTTTAGAGAATGCCTCAGGCATTAAGTCAACCTAAAAACATGCAATTCGCCTAATGATAAATATTTATTGTCGTTCTCCAGTATCTATACATCGCAGGAGGGATAATAATAGTAAAGAATCTAGACAGGGAATTTTCCCTGTCCATTCATCCATCCATGGATAGATTTGGATATGAGCAATGAATATAATTTCATTCATCAACCGGAACACTACAGGCAAATATCACGTACACTAACTTTAAACCAACTTTACTTCAATTATCTCAATCAGTTGGATTATTTATTTAAACTTGTTCACCGCTAATTAGATTGCAGATTATTAAAACGTAATCATAGTAATTAGTTGCAAAAATCTGTCTGGGTATGTTTGACCTAAGTTCAAACAAAACTTAAGACTTCATGGTACCTCATCTTAGAAATTGAATTATTTATTTAGGAAATGTGTAGTAATAAATTTATTAAACTCGTTAAATGCAATAAATCAAATCAGGTCATGCCACATGCTACAAAACAATGTAAACTGATAAAATTCCTACACATAAAAGAGATTGTAGAACAAACTATAAAATGTTAGATGGATGTTCATAACGCTCGAGGCATTTGAAGTTTCTCGAAAATAAAGATGCGCAATTACTAAATTCCACATCGTGACGCTAATTATAGACCTAATGGCCTACGTAATTAATAATATTACCACTATAATGCTAATTTCACAATCTATTTGTGTAATCCAAAACTTATGGGTGGCGTGAAAATTCAGACAATGCCAGGGGCACAGATTTACACACGACGACTTATTATGCAAACGTTTCAGACCATAAGGCAACATACCAGGGTAGAGGCTTCGTGAGACAATTTTTCGTAACATAAGAAATATTTTGCGCGGCATTTTAAGTAAAGTTAAAAATTTTGAACACAAGCAATGTAATTTGTTTTAATTTCAACATTAGCCACTTTCTACACAATGCAAAGATTAAAAAACTTTTACTTAAAATGACGGACGTACCTAATTTTTTAGATGCAATCGCTAGATTTGTTCGAAAAGCCACGGTGATGTAATCTAATATTGATTAATGAAGCAACTGCAATTTATAATGCCTATAATTGCCCATAATAACCATAGCTTTATTGATCTTTGCTCAATTGACAGCATACATAAAAGGTTAGCATAAATTTTTTATGCATGCAGCGATATGCTGAATTATTTACCTTTCCTATCTTCTATTTCATTGTGGTTTGGCAAAGTTACTTTAATTTTCCTCGCGGTAAGAGTAATGAAAGAAATAGAGAGAGCGTCTTTTTAGAGTGGAAGGGCCACGCTGTTGTCAGTCATAACTCAGCATGAATGGGAAGGCTCGTCCGGGCGGTACCACTGTCACACAGGTGATCGACATAAAGCGACAGATTTGCTGTAGCGTTTCGTTCGGTGAGGGAGATTGCCGGATGCCCAATACTCCTTCCCTTTTGCATAGTTTATCCTTCTTGCTCCCCTCCCGATTTGATAGGCCGACAGCACCTCCATGATCTAAGCTATGTGGATGTTCATGGGCGGCAGTGATCACTTAGTCGACCTGTTTGCTCGTTAGCCGGACTTATGGAACAAAAAAAATCTCTTCAGGAACGTGTAATTGCTTTAAAGTTATAGCGAAAGCACACTGGATTTGTGAAGGGATATAATACCTAGTCCTGTAAGTCTATCAAAACCTCGAAGTTGTAGGGTCTAGCAGAAATATGATTGAGATAAATCCTTACTTCTAGAACCACGTGATGAATACTTGTATACTTGAAATTGTGATAGAAAGGAAACTGGAGAAGGGATATGACTTGAACAATTCTTCAAATAATGCGCTAATTATCATCAATCACACATCCGCGTCTACCACTGGACATAAGCCTCTCCTATGGCGCGCCACTGGGCTCGATCTTCAACCCATCGTCTCCAACCGCTACCAGCCATCTTACGAATATCGTCACTCAACCTGGTTGAACGGCGTCCACCTGATTGAAGGTTGACTTGTTGAGGCTAGGTTCAACTCGAGAACACCTCTACCCCAACGATTGTCGCTTGTCGGTTCTCAGACAAATGTGAACTTATTATACCTATCTTTATTATTATAGATTGTATCGTACGTACTATTTCTTAGATGTGAGTGTTCATGGTTGAATTGCAAAGTTAAATCTGTATTTCCCCAGCAAACATTTGTTTTGAGTCTATATGTTTGTTCAGATGAAATCTGTTAATACAGACTATGCAACAAAATGCATATTTTGAAGCATTGTTTGTATTAAAAGCTTGGTAATGCTCAGTACCTAATCGTAATTTGGTTTGTCGGAAATCCTTGAGGCAGTCTTTGTTCAACAGTGGACTTCCCGTGGCTAAACATAATGATGATGATGATGATAAATTAGTTATTTCGAGGTTTTTGTGTCACGTAAATATCAAATTGACTTCCGGTGTAGTTAGAGACTAGCAAAGCGAGGACTTCCAAGTTTTGGGTCGAATGGTAGTTGTACGGATGAAAATGTAATGCTATAAACTTTTATAAAATATATACTCAACAGTCAAATACATAGTCCTGACCCCACACTTAGATCGAGTATTGTGCTGTGGGTAACAGGAACTACGAGAGACCTTTCGGTCGGCGATCCCGTGGCCTCTCATTTCTCAGCCGGCATCCAACCAACTACACCATAGAGGCTGTTAGATAAAATAAAATATATATGCAAAAATAGTTTGCCCAACAGGGTAATTTTTGCTTTTAGAAATTTGCCGTGCATCGCATGTGGCATAAAAGTCTTTACAAATTAATATCATTATCAAACATACATATCTGAGAGAGCTGTGTAGAAGCGATATTTATTCTAGCGAAGATCAAACCTTTAACCTTAAACGCAGACTATCAACCACTACGCCGAATAAATGATAAGTGACTGCTATTCGGTGGGTTAATCTAAGATCCCAAACGCAACTGGAATGTTCGGACGCCGTACATAAAACTGTACGAATGTGCCTGGGTACTCCACCAATTAATGTTCGAATCCTCTACCGTACGTCGTGTTTGGAGTGAATGTAATATAATGAATAGGTATCATAGAGAATAGAGTTGATTTTTAGAAGTGGTAAACTTATAACTTACTTTAGACGTCGAAGAAGTCGAAGACCCCGTTCAGAATTAGGATGTATTTCGAATCGTATTGAATATTTTGCTATTAAAAATAAAACTGTTTAATCCCATATCACCAGCCATTTATTACTACTAGGAAATATCACGGAAATATTTGTTATACGACAATGACTGGCATTCTCTCAGGAAGTGCATAACCATAGGTAACTTTAGAAAATAAATAGTTTGTACCCATTTGTTAATGTTAGTTGTTCCTTTGATGTGCGGTTACGTCGTAATATTACCAAATGACGTTGCTTTAATGTGTATCTGGTGGTTTATTTAAATCGTATATTTTTATACTTATGTACATAAGTCATAAACTCAAGCATATTTACCTGAAGGGGTAGGCAGAGGTGCTTAGACACCCACGTTTCATCTTCTGTGTTCAGCCATACGTCGTGATAGGGAAGCCATGTGCCTGATGCCATATGGTGCATAAATTACTGACTAACAACTGATAACGAATATAAAAATCCAATATCAGTTTGCCCAACTCGAGATTCGAATCCGAGACCTCAGCTTTGTTTCATACCGTAGTACAACTGCCCTTTCGAGATAATTTTTACACCCAAATAGAATAACACAACTCTACCTTCCTCTATTTTTCAATCCATCGTATTAGGTATTGGTGAGCTTTAGTATTACAGGGTATATCAAGACTGCTACCGAAAACGAATCCGGGTGGTAGTTAGTAGTAGCGTCAATATTTTTTTTGTTATTTTTTTCCTATGACCATGTTTGGGTGGTAAATACATTTTTTCCTAAAATAATAGTGTATACCCTTTTATTTATAAATAATCTAATGTATAAAAGTTCAAATTATTATTTTAGCATAAACTATGGATTTACCACCCAAACATGACGATATTAAAAAAATCATAAAACATAATTGTCGCGTTTCTTTGCGAAATTATAATATATATATAAATTATTTTAGTTGCATTGTGTTTGTAGTCACTAAAACTACCACCCGGCTTCGGTTTCGGTAGCAGTCTTGAGATACCCGGTATAATTTATAACTTGGCAAAAAAGTGTACAATGCGGTGACAACTGGCATTTAAGAAAATCATAGTGTTCGTTGAATAATGTTATACGCAAGTATTTCTATAAATTTTTTACGGTTTTGTTCGTTTGGTGATTTAAAACAAACAAAAAGACTATGAACAACAATTAATAAAAATAACAAGTATCTAAACATTTTCCGTCGTATTATATCGGGTTGGCGTGTTAATACTAAATTCGAACTTAACGCCCTCATTAAAAACAGACCCTTTTTTGCGAAGCTATACCTTTTTATACTTCCTCGTATAAATTAATTATAAATAATGAAAAACATAGATGTTGTAAAAGATTCCATTTCGATAAACACTAATGAAAGAGTACAAAGAAAATAATGTAACTACAATTAAACATACCATTAAATAATTATTGTTTCAACTTTATTTTCTCGGTGGCAAGAGCCAGTTTTCGTATGTTGCACAAACACCCGGCTGAGGCTTCTTGTAATACAGGATCCTTGGAACCTATAGTCTCTAACAGGAATTGTACCACACCAGCCTGAAAATTAAATCAATTTTAAATATATTTCTAATTATTTTACTAAATAATCGGATTTAAAATAAAGCGAGGCCGAATAAAATAAAAAAATAGTTTTGTTCAATTTAAATCAATATTCATTAACTTCAATCTCGCAATGTACTTTTATGAAAATAGGAACAAAAAATCTATCACGTTTTTTACGTTATCACGTTAAATTTCAATTTTAGATATTCGATTTAAAACATATACAGGGTATATCAAGACTGCTACCGAAAACGAAGCTGGGTGGTAGTTTTAGTGATTTCAGACACAATGCAACTAAATTTTTTGCAAAAAATGTGACGATTTTTTTTTGTTATTTTTATTAGCATGGTAAATACATAGATTTTTCTTAAATAATAGTGTACACCCTTTTACTTTTAAAGACGCTATAGTATGCAAAGCTTTAAATTATAATTTTAGCAAAAACTATGGATTTACCACCCAAACTCGACAATATTTAAAAAATGATAAAAAAAAATGGTCATGTTTCATAGCGAAATTTTTTGTTGCATTGTGTTTGTAGTCATTAAAACTACTAACCGGCTTCGTTTTCCGTAGCACTCTTGATATACCCGGTATGTATATTTCATGAGAATATTTTTCTGTTGAAAAACAAAACCTAAACCATTGATTGATGTCTCGGTTCCCACGGTGGAATAAAATATTAATACACCTATTGCAATAAAAATATTGTTTTCATTGTCAATACATATATTGTTTTCCTCGCTTAAAAAACAAACACGACAATATTTTCGTCAAGTTTGTCTTCGAAAAACACCATCATTTTTAGAAAAAAAAAATCAATGCGATACCTACACATAATAAAAGGCAAGTCCACATCGATAAATTTAGTGACCATACCTGGCATTTCGGTTAGCATCGTAAGACGAAATAATAACAAAAAATAATGCAATGAAAACAGGGTGCATTATAACCGTTAAAATGTTTGTATTTTAATTTTAAATACACTTCATTAATTCAATTGTGTATTTTATATCACAAACACTTTTGTTTTGATCTAACTGCCAATTATCTACTCAATTTTAAACATAAAGTATCTGTATCACCCATATACGTCTGCAGGGCACGGTCTACCTCGACTATCGAAAGTACTATTGAGAATGGTTAGGCCATATAGTCCACCACGCTGGCCTAATGCGGTTTGGAGGACTTTACATTCTTATAAATCGTTATAGTATGCAGGTTTCCTCACTATGTTTTCCTTCACCGTTTTAGTGTGTGGTAATTGACTATCAATACACATGACTCTAAAAAGTCAGAGGTGTACCCTAGGATTCGAACCCGTAAACACCGTGAACATGTTATCCACCACGGCCTCCACGCACGTAAAATACCTATTTTATCAGCACCTACTGATGAAAAACTAGTTTAAGGTCTAAATCTAACTAAACGCGTTAATATTAATACTCACGGCATGCATAGTCACGCAGTTAATGGAGTAGAAAGACAAGTGGTACAGTGCCAATGCCGTGGCTCGGTGCACGCTGGGGTCGCGAGAGGTCATGTAGTTAACCAGAGGTGTTATTGCGCCACGTTTGCCAAACTCCTGGCGATTGTGTGCCCAGTCACAGCAATACGCGATCGCGACACCCAAGTTGGCTCGAAGGTGGTCGTCAGTTGTACTTACTGAAAATTAATCACTAGGTACAACGGTGAAGGCTGACCAGTTATTGCGCCAGGTTCAAGGTTATAGCGCTGCTTAATGTATTATGTTTGATGTTTTTGTGAAGATTGAATACACGCTATGCACTATGCAGGTAATTTATAATGATTTTTTGCTACATTATTAAACACACAACTTTATATGCCAAGTTTGTATATTTATAAATAAATACATATTGCAATTGCATGACTGATTTCAAAACGCCATTGCAAAACTATACAATAAAATTCAACAATTATAAAAAAACCAAAGGTATTCTATTGAAATAAATTATCAAATTACCGAGTTTGGAAAGTTTAGCAACCACACCGTGGTCAGAAATTACTGCGAGATTCTCGTGATCTCTTGCAATAGTTGCTATAGCAGCACACACAGCAGATAATACATTGTTATCATCAGAATCAAGTAAATCAACTGTCAGTTCCAATGCTCCTACGAATGATCTGACCATTTCTCCGGAATCTGCCGCATTTTGCACACAAGGACTTAAAGCTAATGCAGCGTTTGTCTGTACTTTCTTCGAGTCGTTCTTTAGCAAGGACCAGATCAATCTAACACCGTCTAGATCATCGATTTCGGCCATTGAATTTGGTTCTTTAGCGCATTCCATCAATACCAAAGGCACATTTTCCAGCAACGGCTTGTAGGTATTGTTTAAGTGGTGAACTGAAATATTATTATTTTACATTAAAAATTTGTAATAAACTATTTACAGACTGCAAACGATAGGTCTGCTTTAATAATTTCATTAATGCTGTCGCTTATTTCAGCGTAATTGTAATCTTGAAGAATAAATAAATTATTTATCCATACGTGATAAGGTATATAAATGAAGTATTCAAAAATATACATTATCCACTAACATAAAATTTTTGGTGTGTCGTTTTTAGTCCGGTTGATTTTAAATTTCATGTGCATTTAATTCACAAATTAAAATAATTATCTTTGAAATAAATTATTGAATTGCTTATTATACTCACTAAGCATGGGAATGCCACCGGTGGTTCTGATTTTATCTCTATTCGGTGGGTATTTGGCGCATTCAGCAAGTGCCCCTGCGACGTTTGTTAACACTCCGTCGTTTTCGTCATCTAATAAATTAACAAGAATAGGCACCGCACCAAGATTTTCCAATTTTCTCACGCTCACGTCGCTGTTGGCACATTTCCATAGAGCACCGGTCACGGCCGCCAACAAAGGCTTGTTAGGTCTGTTTGTTGAATCTTGGGCCGCCTCTACTAAGAGCTCCAAGCCCCCTGCCTCGCGTATCATATCTCTAGTAATAGGGTCACTGGCGCATTTGTAAATTGCCAAACTGCAGTATGTCTGAAATGAAACAAAGGCGTAAGCAATCATAATTACAAACAGCGTGTCCAAATACCTAACATTGCTTAAGAACTTACAAAGTAATATTTAAACGGATAAGTGAATCATAAAGGTTAACCTCGCGTGAGCCTCACAACAATGAAACAACGTTACGTACCTTCAAATCTTTATCCTCATTAGCTAAATGTGTGATCAAGTCGGTTACCATCTTCTCAGTTTGGATGGCTAATTGGAAAGAGGTTTCATTCGCACACATTTGCAGCAATCCTACTGCTGGTACAGCTACGTCGAGGTGTATCGTTTTTAGCATTCTTGCGATAAGAGGAATCATGCCGTACTTTCTCATCGCTTCCCGGTTTCTTTGCGATGAAGACATAGACCACAGAGCTTTAGCTCCAGCTCGAGCAATATCCAAAAACTGAAGCTCGTCTTGATTCAGTTCTTCTCGAGGCGTTACCAAGTAACTTAAAAAAAAATATAGAAAGTTTTTTTATTACATACCCGATGTTAAGAGATCACTGCCGCCCATGAACATCCATAAAATGTTAATAATACACATATAATCATTAACTTACCGCTCTTTGATGTCCAATAGATCAATTAACTTCGGTAAACCTCCAAACTTTCGGCAAAACTTGCGACTTTTACGTATTCTTCCTAAATTGGCTATAGTTTCCGCGGCAAGTATTTGAACATCCCTTGCTGGATCAGACAGCAATCCCACTAACAAAGGGATTGCTCCCAAATCGGTGATTTTCTTTCTGATTTCTATATTAGGGGTTATGTCTTTCAAAACAGCTAGACCTCCCAGGATACAACAAAGATCTCTTGTCTCCAACAAATTAACTAATAGCTCTAGACCACCTATTTCTTGGATCGCTCTTTGATTTACTTCTATTGTTAAATCGTGGTCCTTTAGGCACGACAATGCTACAGCAGTTGCAGTTTGATTACCTGCTTTCATGTACTTTACAAGTTTCTGTATGTGCCAATATTCAGGTGGGATTTCTGATGATTTAATGAGGGCTCCCCAATCGTCTTCGGTTGAGGATACTGATGAAGGCGAAGATAGAGATGTATCGGAACCTTCCGTGACCATGACGATGCGAGGCAACCCAACGGTATCTTGACCGCCATCAGCGCTAAATGTAGAAATATCATCTGCCATGATTTATAATACGATTGAAAAACTATCTCAAAAAAACCACGGAATCTGTCTCGAAATGTATTGTCAATAACGTTGCTTGGTTACGGACTTGTTTCTTGATCAACTATAGCCGCCTCCTTCAAGAAATTAGTGTAATAAATATTTTGAACGCTCCCGTAAATAGTATATTGGCCATTAAAATTCATAGGAAGCTCTCTAAAGGCATAAGAGTCGAAACTAATGATCTACGTAGTAGTTATTAGAATTAAAATCTTTGTTTAAATAGTGTATAAAATCTCGATTATTATTGTTTCAGTTTCGGAGGAGTGTAAGAGATGTTATGAAACCGGAACATAACGACCACTTTCTACTGAGATGGCTTCGAGGTGAGCGGATTTACTAACTTTTAAACACATTTCATAATTACTCTTATGACTTATTGGGGTTAATAAACTATTTATGAGCGCGGCGCATAATAAACAGAGATTGTCTGTTTTGTAACTTCAGATAAACTGTTTACAGTGTCCGTGTTGTCGACAACATATCTTGCACTTTTTTAATTATTATAATTATATTAAACCTCAATTTAAAAAAAAACGATAAATAGTCCATTGAAATGTTACAATTTAAGGACCGAATATTGCATTTGTTAGAGGACGCAATTTTATTTTTGGGACAAGTTTGGGAGGTCAATAGAAGCTTAACCTCAAGTTTGTGGGGTCGCCACCCTTATTGCCCGGCCGCCATCTTGGAAAAAGGGGTGAAAACACTTTTTTCGCGATATCTCGGAAACTATGCGTCTTACAAAAAAAATGTAAGGACATAATTTTTCAAATTTTTCTTCAATGAATACGAGGCTTTCCGTCTGCCTATTCATATTTCAGCTAACATACTACATAATTACCTTGTGAGTTGTGCCTAATGTTAGGAGACCTTGTTAATGTGTACTACAAGGCTACAAGGGCACAAAAGGTAATCATATTCAATTTGGTTGGTTGCGGCTTTTTGTGGCCTTAAGAGTTCATTTTCAGAATAATTAAATACTAGCCTCTATACCGCTAGCAATAAGTTATAAAATATGTTACTTTGTATATACAATTTTAACATAATTGACAAAATAAACTTAACGTATAATTTCGCATAATATTTACAACATTGCATTCTTATCATTACTTTTGCGTTGCTTAAGTATGCGTTGGAACTCACGCTGTGTAAAAATAAATAAACGACCCTGATGGGACTTTTACTGTTAGGCAACATGCTGATAGTTAAGCAGCGTACTCACGTTTGCTACACATAGCATTACATAAGGGAGAGTAATAAGGAAATCTTTTTGAATACAACAATACCGAGCTTCGAGACGCAACGCCGCTGAGATGTAGAATAATGCAATAAAAACATCGATAGAAAACATACCATTAGTGCACCAGTTAAAGAAGAAATTAAAGATATTATTAAATCGATGTCCTTCATTAATGATAAATTCGAAGAGTGTGAAAAGAAACAGCAAAAAAGTGATGAAATAATTATGAAACTCCAACTAGAAAATACGGAAATTAAAAATCAAATTGGTGATCTTCAGTCACGAGTCAATAATATGGAGCAACAGTCGCGATCTAGCAATGTTGAAGTACAATGTTTGCCGGAAAACAAAAACGAGAACGTATATAATATCATGTCACAATTAGCTAAAGTAGTAAATTGTGATTTGAATGAGAAGGATGTATTACACTGTTCGCGGATAGCCAAATCAAATCCTGCAAATAAACGCCCGAGATCTATTATTGTTCAGCTGGCATCACCTCGGGTTCGCGATAAGCTGATAGCATCGGTTAGTAAATTTAATCATGCTAACCCTCAGGATAAACTTAACGCTGCTCACTTAGGTCTCTCTGGTCAAAAATCGCCTGTGTACGTTGTGGAACACCTTTCGCCTGCTAACAGAGCTCTCCACGCAGAGACCAGGATTAAAGCTAAGGAGATGAAATATAAGTATGTTTGGGTTAGGAATGGAAGAATATTTGTTAGAAAAACTGATGGTGCAGAATACAAAATTATAAAGAATATTGGCTGCCTTGATAAAATTGTTTAGTGTTAATGAATTATTTTGTTATTTTCATTATATTACTTTCTTTATATGTAGCATGTTAATGTATAAACTATTTCTTTAAAATTCAATTATTTCAAAATATATTATCAAAATTGCAGGGGTTTAAGAACAAAAACGAACGAATTTTATTGTAATTTAGCTTGTGTGGATTACGATGTAATAATTTTGACTGAAACTTGGTTAAAGAATAGTTTGCTTAGCAGTGAGCTATTTGATGACCGGTTCGTGGTTTATAGAAGGGATAGGGAGACAACAGGTTTTCAGAGTAAGAAGGATGGTGGTGGAGTTTTAATTGCGGTTTCGTCACGAATTAATTCCAAACGTATTGATTGCTGGCAGAGTGATGGGGAAGATCTTTGGGTGACTGTTGATTCTTGTGCTGGAACCACGTCGCGTCAGATGGCTCTCTGTGCAGTATATCTTCCTCCGCCTGTATGTCGTTCCGCAATAATCAATTTTACAAATAAATGTAACATTATTTTTGAGACAACAGGCATGCCTGTCTGCATTGTTGGTGACTTCAATTTATCTACTATAAATTGGGGAAAAGATATTACTACCAACATATTGCCTCAAACATGCCAATACTTACTAGATTTTATGAATGTTAATAAACTTTGCCAACACAATAATATTAAGAACTGTTCTGGGCGTATTTTGGACTTAGTTTTATCAACAATTCCGTTATGTAATGTGACTGAATCTAGTTGCTCATTATCGAATATTGATAAATTTCACCCACCCTTGGAAATATCATTTTCACTGACTGGAGGCTTAAGTCTTCCATATAATAATATTACCTCAAGACCTAATTTCTTTAAAGCGGATTACGAGCAAATTACAAATTATTTAAACCAATTAGACTGGCATCATCTTTTTGAGGGAAAGAAAGACATAGATGACTTGTTAAATGTATTCTATGAAGTTTTAAACATAGCCATTCATAAGTATGTGCCTATTCGTAAATCATCTAGGATCCGCCAACCTCCTTGGTTTAACATGGAATTAAAACGTTGTTTAAGAGAAAAGAATAGGTTAAGATTGCGTTTCAAAAAATACAATAACCCTAGGGATGGATTGGAACTAAAATTAGTATCGAAACGATGTCAAAGTATGTCGAGAAGGTTATACAATACCTACATAGAAAAAATACAAATTGATATAATAGAGAACCCAAAACTGTTTTGGAATTATATTAAAACCAAACGTGGGGGAACTAGCGCGTATCCTTTGACTATGACCGATGGGCAAACAACTTCGTCTGAAGGACCGACAATATGCAATCTTTTTGCGAACTACTTTTCTTCGGTCTACAACAACTCCCACAACGAAACGGAGTTCAAGTTTGAATCCGCCGTCTTAAACACACTAAGATCGAACAGCCAGCATTTGTCAGTTCCTGTTTTAAGTTCGGAATGTATACTTAAAAAACTATTATCCGTTAATATCAATAAAGGTGCTGGTCCAGACGGCATCCCTCCCGTTTTTATTCGTGCTTGTGCATCTGCATTGGTCTCCCCACTTCAAATAATTTACAACATGTCACTAGCCACAGGTACTTTCCCGCAAATGTGGAAGAAAGCTAAAGTTGTTCCAGTTTACAAGTCGGATAAAAAGGAAATTATTTCCAATTACAGACCTATATCAATTTTGTCCTCGTTCGCAAAGATTTTTGAATCTCTTATATGTCCTCATATCCAAAGTCATTTAAAATTGTACCTTAGCGATCATCAACACGGTTTTGTTACCTCAAGGTCTACTTCCACAAACTTATTGACTTTCACAGAATCCCTTGTCCAAGCAATTGACGCAGGTGATCAGTATGATGTTATTTATACAGACTTTAGCAAAGCCTTTGATAGAATCTGCCATTCTATATTGATAAATAAACTCGCGTCATATGGCATATTTGGGCACTTACTGAGGTGGCTAAAGTCTTATTTAATGGGTCGAGAGTTTTACGTGGTTGCAAATGGGTATCAATCCGAAATCAAATGCATAACATCTGGAGTTCCCCAAGGCTCTCATTTGGCTCCTATTTTATTTAATTTCTTCATTAATGACCTTCCTCTTTGGTTTCAATTCTCTGAATGTTATTTGTACGCTGATGATCTAAAAATAGCGAGAAGAATTAAGTCGTTTGAAGATACACAGTACTTGCAAAGCGATATTAATCGGCTTGTAGAATGGTGTACGAATAATGTAATGGAGTTAAATTTTAAAAAATGCTACCACGTAAAATTCTCGAGAAACCATAATAATATAGATTCTGATTATTTCTTAGACAATTATAAAATACAGGAAGTGGACATATTCCGAGATCTAGGAGTAATCTTCGATAAAAAAATGACCTTCATCCCACACATGGAGGCTATAATAAAAAAGGCAAATAGAATGCTGGGGTTCGTATTAAGAAATACCAAGTCCTTCAAAAGAAGTGGCACTAAAATAATGCTTTATAACAGCTTAGTACGGAGTATCTTGGAATACTGCAGTGTTGTTTGGCGGCCACACTTCGCATCACATGCTCTACGCCTAGAAAGAGTCCAAAAGCGATTCTTGTGGCATCTAGCTTACTGTAAAGGTCAAAGCAAACAACTTTCCACGTATAACAGCCGCCTGCAGTATTTCAAGATGCTCAGCTTGTCCTGCCGAAATAGCATCAGTGATGCACTATTTATTTATAAACTTATCAGAAACAAAATCGAATGCCCTAATTTGTTGAGCCAAATAAAGTTCAATGCCCCTTCCCGCTATCCACGCAATAAAATCACACCGCTATGTCCTCCCCGTCGAAGAACGGTTCTAGGAGCAAATTCACCATTACCAAGACTCTGCCGGATCTTGAATAATTGCAGTGACATGGTGGACTTGCATTTTGACAGTGTTGGCAGATTTTATAAAATAATTGTAGAGTTTTATTCAACCAATTGATAATTTTAATTTATTTTTTATTTTACTTTATGTCCGTTTTTTATAAAAAAAGGGACAGTATTGTCTATTAATTAATTTTAAATATAACTATAATTTTGATTTCCGCAGTATAATTTAAAAAAAAATGTATTATTTCCGTCAATATAATTTACATTAGTGAGTTACCTACTTTGTTCTATTTTGTGCATGCTGAACTAGCCTGTAAGAGATTGTTACGCTTAAATCATTGTTAATTGCATGGTTATATTATAAGACATGTCTCAGTGTAAACAATTGTTGGCTGGTCTTTTAAAATAAATAAATAAATAAATTATTGAGCCTCCGAAGCGCAGTAGATTAGACGCCGACTGTGAAATAAGATACCGCAGGTTCAGTCCCTCATCGAGACAAATATTTGCGGGAACCAAAAGTATTTTTGTCGGGTCTGGGTTTGTGAGACCAAAAAATGTCTCGTAGTTCCTGATACCTACGACACCTGACTCAATCTTAGTCTTGGGCAGGACTATGTACTTAAGTGACTGTTTGAATGTTCTTAATTTAAAATCATATGATTCAAAACCATGCGTAAGATTTGACAAGCCTATAAATCAAACCAGAATGTATGTTGGTTTGAATAATGATGACTGATGAACGGATTCAATAAGTGTTGGCGATACACGCCATAATCTAGGTATCATCCGTGATGAATATTAATTCGAACTTCCTTTGATCCTGACACACCTATAGTTAATATTATTGTTTTTTTCAAACCTAAATTATGTCTTCAAAAATAATTGTTATAATATTTATAACTTGGCAAAAAAGTGCACGATGCGGTGAGAACTGGCATTAAAGAAAAACAACTACGGCAACAGTACTAAAAATGTAATTGTGTTCGTTGAATAATTTTATACGCAAGTATTCGCACCGTTTTTGTTTGTTTTCCAATTTAAAATAAATAAAGAAACTATTAACAACAATAAATAAAATTAACAACTATTTAAACATTTTACATTTGTTTATATTCTCATCTGTGTCCACACTAGGTTATTAGTTAACACACTAGAGTATCTTTGAGTTTATTTTTCGTTTTTTCCTTCCTTACAACTTGCTTATGGCAACAATTAAATTTTCTTCGGCTTATGGAAAAATCTGTAGTGGACTATGTAGAAGATTTCTTGCGGAAATCGACATTGAGAAAAGTAGTTCGCTTACGTTATAAATTATATTACACTACCCTACCACTACTTCGACTTTCTGAAAAATTATTTTCCTTGGTAACAACCCACGACACATAATTATATTTTCTATGTTAGAAAGTTCCCTAAGTATATAATTTCTTAATAAATGGATTATTATTATTTTTTTTTAATTCATACCAGTTGATTAGCGCGTCCAAACAAACAAGCAAAGCAATTTTTCACCTTAATAGTGGTGTTAGTAGAGATTAATTATTCTATTGTTCATGTCGACAATTCCATATTACCATAAGAAATTCTCGCATGCACGATATGACACAACGCGATAATTTTCAACCGCATTGGCTTCCTTATTTGTTGTAGAAATAATGCACGGATACGCCTGATGAAATACTATATATCATTAAAGACTAATGCAAACTAAGTCTTATCACGCATGCTTAGATAAACCTAAAATAATTGAATCACGGCACAGGTTACCTGATGGTAAGTGATCTTTGTCAGCTGCCGCCCATAAATATGAACGGCCTATCAAAACGGGAAGGGGAAGGAAACAGGTTGGGAAGAGCCTCATCCCGTCACACCTCATCACTAACCCTCTCCTGTGAGACAATGGCGCCGCTCCAGACGAGCCTGCCCATTTATGCTAAGTCAAGACTTAAAGACAAGCTAGTGTCCCTGAGAGACTCGCCGAGCTCCGGAGCTCGGTGCCAAATCTTTGTGTGCCACTGTTGATCCTGGCTGACAGGAGTTGCAGTGGCGGGTGTGAGGGCGGGAAAGTCTCTAAAAAGTCAAGACTAACAAAAGTTTGTCTCTACCACTTTAAAAAATACGTGAAAATGACAAATTCCGTCATCGCGTGCTTCATAGTAATTTGCTGACCGTGATTTTTTGTAATTTATACCGATTGTTGTGTAATACACTGTTACCGCTAGACTGGTAATAGTGTTCACCTTAGCAAGGACACCGGCAAAACTATTAACCTCCAAAAGCTGTCTGTATACATAAAATTATAAAAATTACGAGCCTAAGAACTACCTAATTAATTAATGGTTAATTAAATAATTAATGTAATGACACTATAAATAAGTTAAAAAGTTTTTGTATGTATTTTGTATTTTTAATTCAATATACTTACGTGTATTTCATGCGAAGATAAGATAAATATTTAATGTAACCGGTTTTGAGTGTATAAAATAATAATAAAAAAGTTTTACCGTTACATACCTACTTTTGCCTTCCTAATCTGTGTTCGTAATTTTCTTAAAATAATAGTCAGATCTAACGCCGAATAAATAAGCAAATCTTGTTACCATAAAATGTAAAAATCACGCGAAGATAATGTCCTCTTAATATTCGACTAGAGACAGGATTAATGGATAGGAAAGAGAGCATTCCTTTACTATAGCAGCCCGTATACCTCCCATTACAGTGCAAAGTAACAATACATAAGGCACTACACTCACTGCTTTTTATATAATTCATAGTTTTCCCGTAAGGAATTATCCCTAAATTTTCATCTCGTAGATCGAGATGTATAATTTTACTTCTCTCCTATTTCTCCCCTTCCAGCCTCCCGATTCCAGAAGAAAAGCTTCACAGAACAATTAGATCGTAGGCCTCTGACGTTATTTTCGGGTCATTTTTCTTTCACATTACGCACGGCCTATGTTACATGATTATACTGGTAATTGGAAATCAATATTGTGAATATTTATTTTTAGTACTATCAATACGGCTGATTATTTAATAACAACGATTAACAAAATCAGCTAGATAATGTTACAAGGCCTGAATATTCGCTTTAATTACATTTATCTACCACCTACCCATCTAATTATTATGATCATAATTTATTATTCCGTTATATTAAGATCAGTTGGTACAAGCGTTTACAAAGCATTTAAATGTATATATAAAATAGCTATAATATACTGCAAAATAAATTATATATATCTTCCATAATATTTCTATAAAAATCACAATATTCATACTTCCTATTATGTAATTCGAGCTAAAAATACAAATGTATCTGGCGTCAATAATTTTTGATTTGCATTCAATATATAAAAATATATCACACTTAATATTGTGATGATGAAATTAATTAAATTATGAGAAAGATTACCGTTACAACTGTCAATAGCTTGATAATAGAATGAGATTTGTGTTTAAATTTAAATTATATCGGATATGCCGTAACAATCAATTAATATTGAAATTTGACTGCATATAAAATGGTTATTGCAATTTGGCAATGTTTATGCAATGTTAATGCATGTTTAATTAATTCAGGCTTAGGTTACATCATTGGCACAACTGGGTGTTTTGCACTTTAGTTGCAATTTAAAACGTTTCTTATTTTAATTAATTTGTTTTGTGCATTTTCAACGCTGTATCAGCCCATATACGTTCCACTGCAGGGCACGGGCCTACTCTACAATCGAGAATACGATTTTCAACTCAATTCACCTCATCGCATTTTCAATTCGCATTTATCATTATTTACTGTCCATATGTACAATTTACTCTCTGGTATTTACTAAAAAATTTTTGCACGTATCCAATTGAATGTTATACTTTGATTTAACCAACTACAAGCTTGGGTTTGAATCCCGGGTCGGGCAAAGTGATGTGGATTTTTCAATTCAAAATCAGCCTGCAGTAATTTTTCGCCGAATATATGCCCGAAACGTGGATATTCGGATTGCTATTAGTACCAGTGCCTACTCCACAGAAAAATGTTATTTCAGTGGCCTACCCCTTCTGGGAAAAAGGTTTATGTATGTAACCAACTACATACAACTACTTTATATCTTTTAGTTTCTAGGGTTGGATTATTTTTATTATTAATATTAATTTCTTTGTATTTGTACCAACAATAAACTTTTCTTTCTTTCTTTCTTTCTTTCTTACATTTGTATATAGAATAACCACAAGGATAATATCAATTCCATGTTATCCCCATCAAAAAAAATACCTATCGAATTGTGCGATTTATAAAACGTTACAAGATTCTCAAACAACATTTATTATAATTAAATTAAGTTTAGAAACCAACATTGAATACGTATTGGTAGTTAAATTGTGACATTAGCAAGTTACAAAAAAATGAATGTAGTTTAAAAAAAGGAAAATAAGAAACTAATTCTAACCTGAGCCAGACACTCAGTTGTGCCACACATGATGTAAGCCCGAAATTATAAAAATATGCAGCGAAATTGCATAAACATTTCTAAACTGCATTGACCATTTTATATGCAGTGAAATTTTAATACTAATCGATTATTTTCGACATGATGCATACGACTTGCCAGAACACGTTGTAATCGTACATAATATAGAGTTATTTAATATTTTTAACGGTTTATATGTCTTTATTTTTATTGATTAGATTGATTTCGCAGTGTCTTTTATTTTTTGTATTGGCAAGTTTCGCACCATCTAACAATTATTAATTACCCACATACCAATTACCAAATTATGCTGTATCTATTAGAAATAAAGTTTCAAAGTTACATATTGATAAATCATTTACTACAGGGAGCCCGCCCCTGAACAAATGCTTCCCCAACGGATTTCTACATTTATAATAGAGGTCTTGCAAATACTACTCTTGGCAGGGGACTTGGAGAGCACAGAGAATGGGTTCTGTAGCTATGCCATCTTGTGATTTTCATCTTAGTATCGAATTTTAGAGTAGTGGTTACGTTTTACTTATGACGGACCATTTGAAAAAATCTGTCTAGCCGTTGACCAAACAGGTCGTTGACCGGTTTGGTTGTATGTTAACACAGTACTGAAATGTTAATAAGTAATGGTTTTTTTTTAATTTATGCATAAATATAACATGCATAAAATTAATGATTTCTTAGGTTTACGCGGATGTTACTGATTGAAATAAAACTATTATTTACGGATTTTTTCGTGGATTTGGTTTCATTTTTACATTTTTGATATTAAACGAAATCCGCGATAAAATCCGTAAATAATAGTTTTATTTCAATGCATATAAATATTTTATATATGGCTCCACGGGGCTCGGCGCCCGTGGACCACTGGTTGAGAACTACTATTCTAGAGTATTGCCCATTAGCCAGCAGAGTGCCCCACAAGCAAGTAAAATAAGCTTGGTCTCTGTATATATTAGAACTACTTACATGCATGCCCATGTAAAAATATCTTCTTTTTTTTTTCAGCCAGACAATGGGACCCTGTGGCGGCGGAAAAAATGCTTAGAGACGTAAGTATAATGAAATCCTTATTTGTTCCACATTTCTATTGATAAAAGAATTCTGATGTTACAAGATTAAGGTTTATGGTAAAAAACTTTACCGTGGTTAATGGAGTGAAGTTTATGTCATTATTAAATCCAGTTACATTAATATAAAAATGTAAAATGAATATAGACATTAAATCATTAATATTTAACCACTTTCAAAAAGTAATACATACAATTTACAATGTATAATACTAATTAAATACGTAGGATGTGTTTTGAATTAAATAAACTTTATTTTGAAATATGTACTACATACTTATTACTGTGTTATTACGTAACTCATAATTTTAACCAGACATATCGAACACATAAAACTAAAAGAATGTGTGTGTTTGTTTTAACCAGTAGCATACAGTTTAAATATTCAAAGGAAAAAATGTGGAGTTAAATATTGAAACAGATGTAGTAGGTTACAACAAACACATTATACGCACTGAAATAATTATCACACCTATATGGGTATCATATAATTTAGGACATAATCATTTTTGTATTGCGTAACGAGAAAATCTTGGTTGCCAATACTATGTTACATAAAACCGCTAGCAAATTACATCGGCAATAAATCAATTTCTATAACTATGATCATAGCTCTTAAGAAACTCCGGGTTTTTTAACTACTTATTTATATAAGACATAAAACAGAATACAATCAAACACAAATACAAACATTTTATCATATTAGTTAAAAACTGGATAGCATTCCCAAGCTTATGTCCTAATCTAATAATTATAACTTATGCCTAAATAGTTCAGATTATTTTCATTTACATAATTTTACACGAAGAAAACTAAGACGACTCGCTTATTTTTTTACCATCTAAGCCACAGTGTTCGGTTAATGGCTCTTGCTAAAGGCAGCAATCTTGGGTTGATTTCAGTATCATGCGTTGTTTGTAGTTTTGAACCGCTTGGTTCATATTAACTAACTACTGGACATATTGGATCTTCTGTTGTCTGAGGATGGCAACTGCAGTGGAATGCCAAGCGTTGCTTTGTAATTCATGTTGTTGTTTGGTTTTACTACTGTCCATGAGAGGTCGTGTCGCTTGTCATCAGGCGTATGGCAAGCTCGTCTCGGCATTCATGGCAATAAAAAATATATGAAGTCGTTTAATGAAACCAAAATTAAATGAAAAATATGGTATAAACAGTCCAAACACCAAAAAATGGCGATTAGACAATATTTCAATAACTACATATCTTTAGGGCGATTCACGTAACTGCTTGACGCGCCGATCAAGTTGCGGTGCGGTTACTTTTCGTACTAAATGGTATTCTTGTAAATGTTTAGCTGCGCGTCAACTGTACGTCAGACGTATGAAATTTGTTTGACATTCACATATACGCGCAGTAGTAGAATACACTAAAGCGCTCGCGTGACGCGAACTTGATGCGAGCGTATTACGAGAATACGAAAAGGGCTGTTTTGATCGAAACGTAACTGCAACTGCGCCGCAACTGAACTTATTTAATTACGTGAATCACACAGTCAAGAATGAATAACATCAGAGACATCGAAGTCAAAAACCCATAAATAAAACAAAAGAAACACAAACAACACAAATGTTATGCGACAAATAACAATGTACGTGGAATACCTTTTAGAAGACTCACACATACTTTATTGTAATGAATCCATACGTCTAGCCTGATGGCCAGTGGCACGACCGCACATAGACAGTAGTGAAACCAAACACCATTAATTATTACAAAGCAGTGCTTGGCATTCCACTGCGCTCGCCCGCCTGAGTCATAAGATGTTAAGTCTCAATATGTCCAGTAGTTAATCTGGATACAATGTCCTTCAAACCGGAACACAGCAGTGCATTTACACTGCTGTTGGCTTACTTGTTTCTTATTGGCAGATTTTATTTTCAGTCGTTGAAATGGCGCGAAAAATGGGGAGTGGACACGACACTTCACACGTGGCAGCCTCCAGAAGTATTAGAGAATCACTTTCCAAGTGGCAGTACGGGCTTCGACAAAGAAGGATCACCGAGTAAGAGCACCTTTGTTCTTTGATGCCTTTTATTTCAGTAGACGAGGTGGAATCGAGATCTTCGTAAGTGGCTGGCTTTGGATGAAGAAAACTAAGGTGCAATATGTATGTAATTGGAGACTTATGTCTAGTAGTGGTGTGATCATGAGATACAATTAGGTAAAAAATATGTTATGAGTAGTGGAATATCAACAGCATACAAGGTTAGTCATAATAGGTATAATATAAAGCCGAAAGGATGCTACATTCATGCTTTTTATGTGAGATATGAAAGTGGATAGGAAATGCTAAATAATATTTCGTACTTATTTAAATAGCAGCAAATGGTTATTTATTTAATTTTATGCAACAATTTTTGGGAAACTAATAGACATAAAAGTATACTACAAAACGAAGGGTAAATACAGGCGAATTAGAAATTTTCATTAATAGATTACGCAAAGAAATATAATTAAATAAAATTACATATATGTATCTACATAATACTCGTGTGTTATTTGGAAACAAAGAAATGATTTTGATTCTGTTTAATATAATAATAAAAAATATGAGAGCTTTATTTATATATATTATTATTAAAGTAACATAACTAAATTAACTTGAAATATATTTTTATTTTATCAAAAATTAAATATTATTAGTCCATTGTACGTAAAAGGAGGAAGAAATTTAAAGTTTCCCAGTACCCATGTAAAAATATAATAAAAGCCAATGGTCAATGATTTCTACATTATTATTGTTCTGTTTGTGTCTTAAAAAAACATAATTTGTCAAGTAGGTACTTATCATCTTATTTTTCCGCAAAATATGAGACCAGCGCATGTCTTTCCTTTCTTCCATTTAGCTATTCTCTTCCCTTTTAAAAAGAAAAAATATTTTTTGTCATTTTAACAGCTGAAATATTGAACGATCTTGATCGCTATCTGAAGATCTTACCCTCAATATAGATCAATAAGGTCAAGCCTGTTGACCCGGCATTAGATGGTACTTTGAATGATCTGATGGCTAGATAATTGAAATCCTGAGAAAGGTTAATACCTTTCTGACTTCTGACCGATCCTAATGGATCGGTTAATTATATTAGCTAGTGGAATGCTTTTTCAATTGATGCAATAAAACTAATAAATTTATTTACAGTAATAATAGTTCCGTTCGTTGGCTTGGATGTGTGGGGTCTTCTGCACTCAATAACTAGATCCGACGTAATCAGGATGATCCTAAAACATTTAGAAAACTACATATCGATAGGCAGGAAGCAGGCTGAAACTCACGGACCAGCTGCTCTTAAGGTAAGAATCAAATGAGTTATCGACGGTTCTTGATATTATTCTCATGTAAAATTGAGACTTTTTTTTGCAATAATACTGATATTATATATATTTAATTGAAGAAGGCAGTGTATTCGGATAATTAAGTATATTAAAAAAATAAGTGTACACATCAATGATTTTCATTTCATCCAACTTTTTCATAAACTTTCGCACGGCAAAATGACTACACCGCAGCTAGGTGCAATGCCATTAATTAAACATATCTGAAGCTGACTATCTCAATGCTCAAAATCAAAACCAAGAAGGTAATAAACGTCGAACCTTTCCCTTTACTCACCAAAAACCACTTACTTTCAGCTGACAGTAATCTTCGACCTAGAAGGATTCAATATAAAGCAATACGCCTGGAAACCAGCCGCCGAGATGGTATTCACACTACTGCAACTATACGAGGCCAACTACCCCGAGATACTCAAGACTTGCTTCATTGTGAACGGTAAAATCAATCATTTATTTTTTTCTCTTGTGTAACAGAATTATAGTGAGAGTCGATTTCATAATGTGTTTTTGCTTTAATCTTTCGCAGAGCGATCTCTTGATGAAATACATTTTTCTTAGTAAGATAGTATAATACACATTGACTTTTAGATGTTACATGTATATGTATATTAGTTAATTAAGTAGGTCTAGGTATGGCTATGATGGTGAAAGAAATATGGGATTTTTTTTTCATATGGGTGAGTGAAAGTTCTTAGAAATTTCGTAGGTAGGTACGTGAAGTCTAGGATAAGGGTAGGTAGGCAATAGGATACGTAATCTTCCACTACATAGAATAGTTAGGTCCTAAATTAGATTCGTAAGCGAAGCCCTCTACTTAGATTTTTTTTATTGTGTTATACCGGCATGACAGCAAAGGTCACGTGATCACTACCGCCCATGGATAACCACACTGTTTGGATTATGGATGTTTTACCGGGATAGGAAATCGGGAAGGGAGCGGGAAAAACCAAGGGTGGGAAAATGAAAGGGATGCATTTTCAATAATACTATTTTTATATCTGTTTCAGCTCCAAAAGTATTCTCATTGGCGTTTTCGGTAGTCAAGAAATTCATGCACGAGTACACGATATCAAAGATCAAAATATATGGAACAGACGCGAAGAAATGGCAGCCGCAAGTATTATCTATTGTGGACAAAGAACAACTACCGGTTCACTACGGCGGCACTATGGTCGACGACAACGGAGATCCTAGGTGTAGTTTAATTGTAAGTTATTTTTAAAATAATTACTTCTGTATCAGCCCATTTATGGTACGGGCCTTCCTACAGTTGAGAGTACGATTGAGATTAGATATATGAAAAATAATTACTCATCAGAAATAATAAGAGAAGTCGTCCCATTGTCTGGTAATAGCATGAACAATGAATCGGGATTTCCTGGGTTCGATACCCATGTCGAGCGATTCATTTTGCTTGAGTTATACGTAATTAAGCAACTATACCCACTTCCTTGGAAATTATGAAGAAATTAATGCCATATGGGCATGATGAAGTTCTGAGTTCTGCTCCTCCGGAAGATCCCCCTACACTTGTGTATAAAACTGACAAAGGATGCAGACAGGCAATAATACCCTGACATAACAAAACATAGGAGATTATTTTATTGTAAATCGATCCTATCAAACTGTTATATTTCAGGTAGTCTTTGAGCGTTACTCTATGATCCGAAACAAAATTCGAATGTTCGGACCATTCATAGATATCGAACCATAATATGTATAGGAAAGTTCGGAAGTCGTTTGTAAAACTGTGCGAATGCGCCTAGATTCTCCACAAAACGTTCTAATCCGCCATCGTATGTCGTAACTATAGACTAAGTTCGGAGAAAATCATAAGTATCATAGAGTATAGTATTATTAGAACTTAGAAGTGAATTATATCTCAGTATTCTAATATGAGTATTCATGACTTTTATTACTTGTAATTTTTAAAATTATTTTAATTAGTATATTGCAATTTTTTTCCCTTTCTAGGTAGGTTCTATCCTTTACACTTTTGACTGCCCTCTGTTTATCCTGTTCTTAAATCCATCCCATGGTTGTCTGTAAGACATTGCCTTTCAGCGATAAGACCGCCAATTGTACTTTTTATATATGTAATTTCTCTCTGTATTTGTTGTCTCTTTGTGCAATAAAGTGTAAATAAATAAAATAAATAAATAAATATATCTTATTTCGAACCTAAAACATCCGAACATTCGAATTTCGTTTCGGATCACATAGTAACACCCCTGATTAATTCCCATATCTTCGTTTGATATTTGCAATTATTTTTCAGGTCAAACCAGGTGGAAAAGTACCAAAAAGCTATTACTCCAAAAACGCCGTATCGGAGTCGAAAAAGGAATACACGAGAGTAACGATAAAGACTGGTGAAAAACATGTAGTCGACTTGCTGTGTATTGAAAACGATAGCGTTTTAAAGTAATGACATTTTAACTAAACACATTTTCTTATTTATTTTATTTGCAATATGACGAGACGAGCATGCCGTTCGTCTGATGGTAAGCGTGGTCGTATAATACTCATAAACAGGAACCAAACCAAACAACACTATAAATTGCAAAGCAATGCTTGGCAACCTACTGCGCTCGTCACCCTGGGACATAAGATTTTAAGTCTCAATAAGTAGTAGTTACTCTTGCTACAATATTGTTTAAACCGGAATATGACAGTGCATTTACACTATTTGGCGGGAGAAATAGATTGCGGTGGTACCTACCCAGGCGGCCTCTCACATATGAGATACTTACCACCAGTACTACGCCACAAAGATGCAAATTACGCATATATAATTCAAATAATTTTAATTAATTTCAGATGGGAATTCGGCATAGAGAGCCATGACATAAAGTTTCTGATCAAGAGAAGAGACGAAGAAGGCAACGAGGAAGTGGTGCACGGACCACGCAAGGTCGGAGAAGGCCCGGTTGATGTCGGAGTTATGTCAGTCAAGGGACCTGCTACTTGTAAGGATATGAATTATGTTATTTAAAGATTTTTTAATTGAATTAAGAGACGGGCATACCTTTCGCGTCTCGCTTGATGATAATTCGACCGGTCATGGACAGTAGTACTGCTTTGCATTTCACTGCGCTTACCATCTTGAGACATAAGATGTTAAATCTCGATATTTCCAGTAGTTATTCTGGCTACAATGCTCTTCAAACCAGAACACAACAAAGCATTTACACTGCTGTTTGGCGGGAGAATAAACATTCCGGTGGTAGTTACCCACGTGGCCTTTCACATGTGAGAGAATTTAAAACACTGAATCAAATATGACTAAATTGTCCTGATGGTATCCAGAATGAAACCGGCGATTCGTACATGTAGATTTTTTTGGCCAAAGTGCACTGGGATGTAACTTAATAATCAAAAGAAATAAATACACTTAACAGTCATACAGGGTATATCCAGACTGCGATCGAAAACGAAGCCAGGTGGTAATATTAGTGACTTCAGAAACAACGCAAAAAAAAATTTGCAAAATATAACTAAGTATAAAATAAAATTTTGTTAGAGGTATCCATCAATTACGTGAGGCATTTTTGAGAATTTTCGACCCCTCATTGGTGAGGTGTCGTAATATTTTTCTCAACTCTCTCCCTCATTCACTAATCTCACGCTATATTCTTAAAAAAAATATTTTGTCTGAAACCATATTTTTGAGTCCACTTCACACCAGATAGATCTACATTATTTTTGCTAATTTTCATAAAAATTGAGACACCTGTATATTTAATAAACAAATAGACCGTCCTCTTGAATCACTCTATCTATTAAAAAAAACGCATCAAAATCCGTTGCAAAGTTTTAGCATACATAAGGACAGACAGACGAGAAGCGACTTTGTTTTATACTATGTAGTGATTTACAATGTAAGCTAAAACTAGTTTAGACGAACTTTACTGCCCAATTACTGAATAATTACCTATAATTAATGTACAAATAATACAATTGAAGATTATCGCAATACATAGATACTTATCAGAAATACTTACATTGTCTGTGGTATTTTAAATATATGATATATAATGATATGAAATTATGTTCAGAAATTATAGTATGATTATATATGTTGATAGTTTCCTTAATTACAGTTAATTTTACATACATACATAATTTCACGCCTGTCTCACAAAAGGGGTAGGCAGAGGTGCCGACTGCTACTAGAACACCCATATTCCACCTTGGTATGTTCCGTCCCACGATGTGTTAGGGGGTGAGCCTATCACCATATCGGGCACTAATTCCTGACTCCAGGCTGATAATTAATAGAAAAATCCAATATAACTTTGTCCGACCCGGGATTCGAACCTGAGATCTCAGCTTTGCAATCATACCGAAGTACAACTGTCATAAAATATAAAAATGCAATACAGCGTAAAATGATGTGTTTCTGTCTCCACAGATTCAGTGATATTCGACAACAAGAGTGCATTTTTGAGAAGTAAGAAAATTTTCTACGATCTGCTGATCTCAGTACCGACGAGGGACCTGAATATGAGCGACGAACCTGATGACAACGAAACGGTAGCCGCGGCCAGTGCCAAACAACATTAGTGCATATGAACCAATGGAAGATGTATGTGCCAATTGTAAATAGTGATGGGATTTGTAAAATAGTGAATTTTTCTACATAAATGCAGGGTATACTTACCCAGACTGCGACCTAAGACGAAGAACGGTGGTCGTTTAAGTGACGTCAGACACAAAGCATCTAAAAAAAACAATTTCTTTAGTCGTATACATAGTTTTTCTATGATATTAAAATTTTGCATAAACTATGGATTTACAACCCGAAAATAATGATAGTTAAAACATCACAAAAAATCTCTAAATTAGTAACATTGTGTTTGCAGTGACTAAAGCTACCCGGCGTCGCAGTCTTGATACACCCTAGATTTTTGTTTATCTTGGCTACAATATTTCTAAACATTTATTAGTCTTTTAATATTTTTATCAACAACTTTATAAATATATTTTAATTATTTTAATAACGTTTGCTCAAAACGGATCAATGGTGGTTAGAGAAAAGCTACAAAAAAAATTAAAAGTATCAACATAGTTACAAATTACGATGACCACTGTTCAATGATGACTTGAATTTCTTATTTCATTAACAGGAGTAGTCAGCGTTGTAACAATATAAATATGTAAATTAATTAAGCATTTAAATGGCATGTCATCCACTGTGATATAAATTGTTTTGTTCAAACGTACAGCGGGCTGTGAATATAAAATAAAATGTGTGAATTAACATCGACTTGAAAACTATTGTAAATTATACGTTTTACGTTTGTACATAAATAACTAAATTTAATACTATGTTGGAAAAATGAACAGCGTCCATCTTTTTCAAAACATTTTTAGGACGAATTTATTTAATCGCGTTTTCTATTATTTTTTAGCGCAAAGAGGTATATAGTAAGAAAGTAGTGCCCTGTTGGCAACAGACCAGACACGGCTGCCAAAGCCCAAAATGTCCACGGTGGTCGCGGGTTCAAATCCTGAGGCACACCCATAGATAATACACTATATATTATGGGCACACCTATGACTTTTCGGAGTCATGTGTGTATTGATAGTCAATCACCACGCACTACAACGGTGAAGGAAAACATCGTGAGAAAACCTGCATACTAAAGCTATTTGTAAAAATGTCTATGGTTTGTAAAGTCCGCCAACACGCACTAGGCCAGAGAGGCCATATAGTCCTCTATATAACCTAACCCCTTTGAATCGTATTCTCGATTGTGGAAGAGGCCCATGCACAACAGTGGGACGTACATGGGCATCACGCCGAAGGATATTTGTGGTAATTTAAATCCGAAATGAAAAGAGATGTTATAATAAAACATTACGACAACGATTATGTTTGGGAAAAATAATATTTAGTCAAATATATTAGTTATTATTAAAATAGGTAGTGTATATATATTTCGAAATGGTGAAGTGGTTATAAGTAGATAATGTAAGATAATTATGGGTTATCGGACGGTAATGCTTTACAAACGCTATATTTGGTCGAGTTGGTAGGTATACAATATTAGGATTATTATATTCCTGTGATCCCTATTGTTAGTACAATTTAAATATAAGCAGCCTTTTTATATTTCAAGTTTGTTAGCTTTAGAACAGAAACTGTATGGAATGTATATTACTTCATTTGCTATTCGATAACTAAGACATTGTGCTTATAAAAATCACTGATACTTAAAATAGCGGGTTATAGAGTTAATCATCAAAATAACTCAATAAATGTTAGCGTTTATATATTAAGTCCATGGTGTTAGCATTCTCTAATAGAGTGGTTAGGATATGGCAAAAAGATCCTCGAGTTAAGAAGTTTGTATTGCAAAAAAATGTTTGGTCTATTCAACAGTATAGCGAAAAGATGTTCTTAAAAATGGCTAGAACTTTATACGGCCATGCCGCATTTTAATAGTGTTATGTTTTCACCACTTGCAATGTTATAATTCAATATAATATTATTTCGATAAAAACCTACTTCATAATGGTCTCTTAGATTTACGAGAATGTTACATATCGAAATAAATATATATTTCACGGATTTTATCTCCAGTCAGTCAATCCCCAATCAATCCGCCCCGTTACCACGCAAGCTGTAAAGTTATCAAAACGTTTCGGGAAGTTTTCGCGATAAAATCCGTAAAAAGAGTTTTATTTAAACCTTCATGTAATAGCGAATGAAGTAATAACATTCTCTAATGTATATATGGCTACTGTTATCAAACAATAAATATTAAATTAAGTCACTTCTTTTATTTATCTTATCTATCGGATTTATTCGAGTGGAGGTAAAACACAACCGTTTCTAAAATAAAACACATTTTTAGTTGAAAATACATTTATGAATAAATGCAAATTGCTTACAATTATATTTATATTATTTAATATACATTATATGTTTTATAAAATTCATTTAGTTCGCTGCGCTTGTCTACACCAAAATATACGTTTTATAAAACTAGCTAAATGAGGAATGTGACAAACGCGTCACCATGATATTTATTCGCAATATATAAACGCATTATATATTATATTGTGTAACTCTAGTCTTCATCTTCAAACAGCATCTGCAACAAGTCTCTTTTGCTGCACTGACTTCCCTCCAATCTTTGGACTCCTTTCCATTTTATGATAGTCGGTATGACCATCAATTTTGTGCGGGAATCGGTCCTGAATGGGCAGGCCTTGTCTTTCCAACTAAAACAATTTTATAGTAGTGAGGTAATGTTTATGGGATCCCAAATTATTTCTTAACAATAATAGTGTACCTACCAATAAATTGAATTTGGCTATTTTCAGTTGCCAATTGCCATATAAGCATCAAGAAAATATAATAGAATCATTCATTTGAATTACTTTCTGTCATGATACAAGCAATCATTTTAAAAATCGTTGTGAACAACTAATAATTTCAGAAATGCTCCGCTGTAAACAGTAGGTGCAATAGAGCACCACTTCCCTACGTCGACACACTTTAGGCGCTCTTCGTTCTGTACAAATATTTATAAATAATATGCGATATTAAGACACCACAAAGACTTTATAATTATATTATATTCTACTTTTATTAACTTTTTTACTGATGCATGGAGATTGATGGTAATAAAAAATTAAGGCTAAATTTATATTAGCGATTACTAAAGTTTAATTCAGTATCTTTTTGACTTTGGCCATCCTTGATAAATGAATACCTATCTATTGCGAACAAGAATGTTATCATAAATAATCCATTACAGACTAATGCAATAAAAATGTTGAAATACTTACAATTCACGGTCTCCAACATCAACATACACAAAGATAATGTCCTTCTGCAGCTCACCGATGTAAGCTTTTACTACAGGCTCCGCTAAAATAAAAAATGGGTTTATAAATTAATTATGTACTGCAAATTAACGTGATATTTTTCAACTCAATATCTTAGTCAACCATTTAACATGTAATAATAAATACATACAAAATACACCTGCAAAATATTATCAATTTTAGGAATATACAAGTGTATGTCGCAAGAAAGGGAACTGCTATAAGTAAGTAATAAAACTTAGTAAATCCTTCATTCATAAGTATTCAAACAACCTATCATTCAATAATACACCACACACACACTTAAATTTTAATTGTCTACTCTTTGCAAATTAATACTATATGAGTGCTTCGTAATTGGCATATTGTTTAGTCTATAATGAATTGTGATATGTATTGTCAGCTGTGTAGAACTTATAAATAAAAAAAATAATCATAATATTAATGCATGCACAATGATTATACAAAGTGCCAGTATGCATTAAGAATAGTGGACATATGATAACATAATAAGATTTTGTGTCAGTAATTTTTACACCATGGATTATTACAACATTGCATAATATACTTTCGGAAAGCAGTAAAGCCACAATTTTATCAGTCATGACTCAACATGAATTGGCAGGCTCATCTGGGGCAGTACCACTGTCACACCGAAAATGATTGTGAAGCAACAATGTCGCTTTTGCATTTTGTTGATGATGATGTGAGATTCCCGGATGCCTAAACCCGTTCCCTCTTCCCTTCCTTTTTCTTCCTACTCCCAACACGTCAATGATCAAATTATGTGGATGTTCTCCTGCAGCAGTGATCACTTACATCAGTCCAATGCAATAAAAATAGAGAATTTAAAATAGCTGAAGTTAAGAAGAAATCAGGCAAGTTAAGATCTTATGCATTCTTAGCCTACCCAGTTGACAATAGATACACCAACTCCTACCATTTTCTTTCTTTTTACCAGTAAACATAAAATACACATTAGATTTCTTCTCCGGCAGGTTTGCAATAAAAATATTGAACTCTTCATAATTATTAACAGCATGTATTTCTTTTTTAATGGTAATTTTCTTTGTAGCTTTCATGATTTTATGACATGCATCCAGCAAATTCAAAATTGAGGTGCCAAAGACAATGTAACATTTATGATATCAAGAAGTTTTAATAGTAATCAAACTTTTATATTATACTATGAAGTAAAAAATTATGATACAAAATACAATTGGCCTTTTTACAGTTTAAAAACATAGGAATGTTTTGTCCCTTTCAAACAACTTTAGAATAATTCAATTTAAGCAAAGAAGACAAAACATTTCATGACTAAAATAGGTTAATAAACTGTCTATAAATAGGACTAAATGTTTTGTTTAAACGTAAACACAGTTCAGTTAGACACCCAAATAAATTGAATATTAATTTATTATCAGTGTTGAATGTCTGGATGGTAACAATAATTTACTCAGCAAGTGTTATCTCAATTGTGCCAAACACACATATCTAGGGATAATCTAATTGCAGGGCTAATATAAAGCTTTCATGGTGTCAACTAAAAGTATTTTTGGTGGGTAAGTCTTAGATAAGAACTACCTGTACCTGTATCAGCCCATATACGTCCCACTGCAGGGCACGGGCCTCCTCTACAATCGACAGTACGACTGAGAGTGGTTAGGCCATATAGTCCACCACACTGGCCTAGTGCGGGTTGGCGGACTTACATACCATAGATTTTTTTATAAATCGCTATGGTATGCAGGTTTCCTCACAATGTTTTCCTTCACCGTTTTAGTGCGTGGTGATTGACTATCAATACACACATGACTCCGAAAAGTCAGAGGTGTGCCCTGGGATTCGAACCCGCGACCACCATGAACATGTTGGCAGTCGCGTCTAGTCCGTTTACCAACAGGCCACCACGCACTTTAGATAGGAACTACACTGTAATATAATTCTTAACATTGCTTGAAATTGCAGGTTTGGATGTAAAGTAAATTGAATAATAAATGATAATATAATGATAATACATACCATAATTTATACCAGTAGACTAAATACAAATATAGTAATCAACCACAACAGTAATGTATATTTCTGTATGTTGTTGTAGATTTTGGTTAATTAAAAGATGATCATTTTGAGACTTCCAACCTACAAATTCTTGTTTTACTGAATACTGCTAAAGATAAAAGACTTGTTGTGTTTATATTGTGATTAAAATTGCAATAATATAAGTGATATCTATAAGTGATAAACTAGCTCATAATTTAATGTAATATAATATTGCCAAAAATATGTATAAATAATGAAGTTTGTGTAGTGTGTAATATAGCAAATTATATAGGAAAAACGGTAAAAGAAAGAAACAGTAAATAGAAATAAGTTGAAATACCTTCAACGCAGTCTGGGCACCAGCTATTTCCATCAGGCAATTTTTCGCCACTAAAATAAAACAAAACTGGAGGTCCATTGGGGTCGATACTATCAGTATATTTCGAAAATTCTTCAAATCCTTTTATTTGTACAATTTGAGCCATTATATTTTTCGGCAATTTTCAGTATTCAGCGCAACAACCAATAACCGGCAACCACTGCTTGCTGCTGACAAGTGACAAGTGACAACACAATGACAAGTGACAACCACGGTGACTAGAGATGGTCAACTCGACTTACTAACTCGAGTTAATTCGAGTTGTACCCAATTCGAGTTGACTCAAGTTGAATTCTTCCTAACTCGAGTTTGAGAATAGATCGATGAATGAAGTTCATTCCTTGTCACTCTAAAGAAAAGGATAGGAGGCAACAGCGACATCATTCAAGGTCCAATTTTTGAGCTTCAGTGTTTTACACGGAATGCAGTCTCCATTTGGGTAGAAGTTATACCCAATTCGAGTTAACTCGAGTTGAAAATTGAAATTCAGACAACTCGAATTGGATGGAAGAAACTGAGTGTTGAACTTTGTTCGGTAGGATTGAATTAAAGAGGTTTTTATAGTTTTTACTATTATTGGACTGTACAGTTATGTATATCTCATAAGTGAGTTGGCCGCCATGAGTCTTTTACTTAACAATACAAAGCAATTTTTATGAAATTTCGTATGTAAGTAGCTGATACTCTGGTTTAATGCATAGGTTACTATGTATCCCTAAAAATGTAGTGTTCCCATGGTAAATGCAAGGAATTCAACTTTGCATATTTGCTCTTTTTGTACTAAAATGCGTTAATCTACCGCGATTTTCAAACTCGAGTTAGGAAGAATTTAATTTGAGTCAACTCGAATTGGGTACAACTCGAGTTAACTCGAGTTAGTAAGTCGAGTTGATCATCTCTAATTAGTCTGTGGATTCGTCGGTTGACGGATTTTGTATTTTGAATTTTCTAATTGGTCTGTGTTTTGAATTGTGGTTTGAATGTTAAGTGAATTGCTATTGTGATTTTGCTTTGTATCTATATTCTATTTAGTGAGAAGAAGAGTATAATAATAAATAAATGCATGAAAATGGAAACGACAACATCCATGAAACCGAAAACATTGGCAGAAATGCTTCCATATCTAAGTGGTAAGTAAACACAAATTGATTAGGGCAAAATCTACAAATATGCTCTTTCTTTTACTTGTTTTAATAATAATGCATGTTTTAGTGTGACCTATCGTAATCTGTTTACCTATCTTATTTATGTTACTGAGCATGCTGCTAAGTTTCAAGAAGTTCCCACTTGATAAAATTCTAATAAATGGGTAAATCAACTTTTTCTTGCTTTGGACAACCGTACCAGGTCCCGGATTTGTATTAATATAAATAATACCAAAACGTATTTTCTTTATACATAATCAATGAATACACACTTAAATCAATGTATTTAAGGCAAAAATATATTTTTTATTATATTGTGTCACCTTCATTTGAGAGTGGTCCGGGGGACATTTGGGTCATTTTTATGTCAAATTCTGTGTCCCCTTCACCATTTCTAAACTAGAAACTCATCTACACCGAAATAAATCCTCAGACGCAGTGAATATAAAATCATAGAACATATATTTATGGTTTTTATTTTTAGGAAAACATTTTAAATAAAAAAAAAAAGTTTTTATTTAATCTATTTTTTTGTGAATTGTTCTTGTCCCACAAAGTTAGTGCATTGTACTGAGTCATTCGGACAACTAGTCTTTGATTACAAATCCAAAACGGAGATGGCGCTGTAGTATCTGAGATAACAAGTAAGTCTGTCTAGTAAACAATAGTTCAAGCTGCCAGGTTGAATTAACGTCAGCGAAGGCGGCAGGCGGCCGAACATCGTGACGCGGAGTGGGTGTGTTTATTGTTTGTCCTCTGGACCGGCGCGAAAATTGAGTAAGTAGATTAGTTACATTAATCAATTGCTATTGATCAGTTCACTTTAGTTCTGCACTTTATGTTAACAATGTAATCAAGCACAGTAAATAAATACTCTTTATGAAAAGACACATAATTTAAAAATGTCACTCGGACAACCAGTCTTTTGGACAACTAAATCAGTTGTCCGTGGGATTTTAAAAGTTGTCCTTGGGACAAATACATAATCTTTTAATTTCACTTTTTTACTTAGTCAGTGGCAAGTAATTTTCTGGTAATGTATTAAAAAACATTTTTATGTTTTCGTGACATTTTCTATGGTTGTTTATTACTTAGCTTATTTACCCAGTGATTTGTCTTCTTTCTAATGTTAAAGAAATTTTTAACGAAGAAAGCTGTAACTTAAGCAATACTTTCTTAATTTGACGTTTTTCAGAATGGGATTGTCTGAAAAAGAAAAATCGAGACGCTACAGAGAAAGGTTGAAAAATGATCCTGTAAAATATGAGGAGCGGAAAAGAAAAAAAAGAGAAAATTATCACAAGAATAAACGCCTGATTTCAGATTTACAACCAGAAGAAAAAAAGATATGTAGGACTATTTGGAAACTAAGAAAACAAAACCAAAGAAAGCGCATGGTAGCTATTGAAAACATAGTTGCAATGACACTACCCAGCTCACCGAGTATCCTGCAAGAAGAAATTCTCGTACACCGGGATGATGCCGAACCTACTCCGCGTGAACAAGAATCTACGCCTACAAATAAAGAAAGAGGAAGAAAGAAAATTCGCCGTGACAGAACTAAGATGTATAAACAGACTTTGCGACTACACGTGAAGTTGAAACTTTGAAAAAAATATATGAAAAATATAAAAAAAGGTCTCATCGCAAAGAAAAAGAAATGAACAAATTAAAAGAAAAGGAAGATAAGGAAAATGAAAGCAAACGCGAGAAAGAGAAGACATTAAGAAACGCTATTAAAGATCACTACAGGAAATTAAGAGTGCGAAAAGAAAAAAAAATGGTAAAAAGCATTTTCGAAAATATAGACCAGAAGGAAAGACGTCAAATAATAGGACTCCAATGCAAAATTAGAACAAAACCGGTTAATTTGAAAAGTGGTACAGAACTGTCAAAAAAAATGAAAACTTCTTTCTTCGAGACGATGTGTCAAGAAATACGTCTGGTAAAAAAGAGACAATTTCGAAAGGCAAAGAAAAAGCACAAACGCGGTTTCTCTTAGAAACAATGAAAAATCTGTTCAAAGCATTAGAACTGGAAAATCCAGAAACAAAATGCTCTTATTTCTACTTTACGAAACATCGTCCATTCTACGTGGTCAAGCCTAGTGTAGGTGGAAGGGAGATGTGTCTTTGCAAAGTTCACACGAATATTGCAGCTAAAATTAAAGCATTGAAACAAAAACGGGCAATCAAGCAATAGATCTTAGTATGGCTATTGTAGAAACAGTTTGTGATAATAATAGAGAGGATTGCATGTATGGGAATTGTTCAGAATGCAAATATAAAAAAATGTACATAAATGAGAACCGTGTTCTAGGTAAAATTCAATGGTTTGAATGGGTTAGAGCAGAAGAAGTTTATTTAAAAGAAGATAAAAAAATGAAAGCTGTAAAAAATATTAAATTATATTGATTACAATTTCAGAGAATAAATAAGTCTGATTCAAAAACTGTATTTTAATGTTTTTTTATGTATGACCTTATGTTTTTTTTTTGTATTAAATATCCATCCATCCATCCATCAGGCAAAGGGAGTCCACTGCTGAACATAGGCCTCCCCCAATGATTTCCACAGAGACCTGTTGGAGGCAGCCTGCATCCAGCGACATCCCGCGACCTTTACCAGGTCGTCGGACCATCTTGTGGGTGGACGTCCTACGTTGCACTTTCCGCTACGCGGCCTCCATTCGAGCACTTTCCGACCCCATCGGTCATCAGATCTCCGCGCTATGTGCCCTGCCCATTGCCACTTCAACTTGCTAATCCGGTGGGCTATGTCGGTTATTTTAGTTCTCCTACGGATCTCCTCATTTCTGATTCGATCTCGTAGGGAAACCCCGAGCATACCCCTCTCCATAGCTCGTTGAGTGACTTTGAGCTTCCTAATAAGGCCCATAGTGAGAGGCCACGTCTTGGTGCCGTAAGTCATCACTGGCAACATACAACTATCGAAGACTTTCGATTTAAGGCACTGAGGTATTTTGGACGAGAAGACGTCGCGTAGTTCCTCGAACGCTGCCCAACCGAGTTGGATTCGACGATTGACCTCTCTCTCGAAGTTGGACCTGCCTAACCGGACCACTTATCCTAAATAGACATATTCGTCAACAACGTCAAGAGTCGAGCCCCCGACACCGATGGGGGTGGGCACAACATGGACATTCAACATGATCTTCGTTTTGTCCATGTTCATTTTAAGACCCACCTATTGGGAGACTCGATTGAGGTCTTCGAGCATAGTGCTAAGGTCTTCCAGCGATTCTGCCAAGACTACAATATCGTCGGCAAACCGAAGGTGAGTGATATACTCGTCGTTGATGTTGATGCCGAATCCTTTCCATTGCAAGAGCTTGAAGGCGTTTTCCAGCGCAGCAGTGAACAGTTTCGGAGATATGACATCTCCCTGTCTCATGCCTCTCTGTAGTGGAATAGCCTTCGTACTCTGATCTTGTACTCGGACTGACATGGTGGCGTTGTTGTATGTACACTTCAACACTTCGATGTACCGATAGTCGATATGGCACCGCTGGAGAGACTGTAGCACAGCCCAAGTCTCGATCGAATCAAAGGCTTTCTCATAGTCCACAAACGCTAAACAAAGCGGCAAGTTATACTCCTCGGTTTTTTGTATAACCTGCCGTAGCGTATGAATATGGTCTATGGTACTAAAGCCTTTTCGGAAACCGGCTTGTTCGGGAGGCTGGAAGTCATCAAACCTGCCTTCGAGACGATTTGTGATGACCCTCGAAAACAACTTATATACATGGCTCAGGAGCGAGATGGGCCTGTAATTCTTCAGTAAAGTGTTATCACCTTTTTTGAAGAACAGTACCACCACGCTCCTGCTCCATGCCTCTGGCGTTGAGCCCTCGCGGAGAACGGAATTGAAAAGCCTCTGAAGGACTTTCAGTATCGGCATTCCGCCCGCTTTCAGAAGCTCTGAAGTTATTCCGGTTCGCCCGGCGCCTTGTTGTTTTTAAGTTGCTTCAGGGCCATCTCAGTCTCACACAGGCTGATGTCCGGGATATCATCGCTAAATATATCAAACCCCAATTTTCCTATGGACAACCGAAAGTCCATCGGACAACTATGATGTCCCCATATAAAAATGGAATCAAATCTCAAATAGTTTTATTTTAAACATTTTATTATGTAAATTTCATATATTGACGGGTAGCTAAGTATAAAAGCAACATAAATATATATTATTTAATATTTTCTGGTATAATACTATGTAAATTAAACTTTTAACGTCATACAAAAGTGATGGTTGTCCAAGAGACACTATTTCTTAAAATATCAGGAGAACTATGCGTAATATCTCAAATTGACTACTTTGAAATTTCGATATACACCCGACTTGATTTATATTTACAGTGTTAAATTACAGATAAAAAAATATTCACACAAAAAAAAATATTGAACTAGTTGTCCAGGTGACTGATTTTATAAGACTTCAGTGCGCTTACAAGCTAAAAATAGCCAATTCTGAAAGAAAAGTGCTCTGCTGTATGCAGATTCGTAAAGTAGAATATATTTTCTAACTTCTGAAACTATTGAATATTTAAAAAATCAATACTTGAAAAAATATGGCAAAATCATAACCTGTGCACTAAAAAGTTGATTGACCCAATTGTACTTTGTAGGTATAGTATCAAAGGATGCGATGCGGACACTAACAGTTCAAAAGCAGCCTCGACCTGGAGTGGCTCAATCACGAACTGCCGAAAAAACTGTAAAACCACTGACCATAGCTGAAATGAGAGCTGGAATACCAGGTTTGTTATTAAATTACTTTTATCCTAAACGATTAAATAGTGATGTCTTAACAATCGAGATGAATTAATCACTCAAGCGCGTTTCAAGATTTAAAATTATTGTTTTCTTAAAAAGGAATCCAAGACAATAACAAATTATTTGAGTTATTAAAAAATATTAGAAGATAGCAAAGTCACTTGCATCATACACCTTACATTTTAACCTTTTACAGCATTGAGAAACCAGTCACCTAACAGGCTAACAAAACCGTCAACATCTGTGAAGAAAAAGATTTGGAACTCATCAGTGAAGGTTGAGAGTAAAAAGATCAGTCACACAGCTGGTGGTCAGATGAAACACAACCCAGTTAGAAAAGTGCTCAACTTCCAACCAAAGCCCAGGGTAATGTTGCATATAATTCACTTTATATATACATAGATTAATGCAATTTTGGTGAACCAAATTAGTAAAGCAATTATAGATAAATATTATGTTTACTGCATGTTTTTTTATTAAGTATGATATTTAGAAATAATTAATTACAAATGTGACTTACTTTAAAACTTGAATAAAATAGAACTTTAATTTTATTATTATAATCTATCATCTTTAAACATCTTAAATATTTTTTATAATACTATATGTATGTTTGATAACTGTTATTTCTGTATTAACCCATATACTGTATACATCACACTGCAGGGTATTGGCAAGATGTTTAGTGGCATTTAACAGTTTTTACATTTTATATTTCAGAATACATTAGCACCAAGGATGACCATGATAAATACAGAAACACCAAAGTTTCCAAAACCAGAGTACAGAGCCAAAAAAGCAATCCAATTGCCAGGTACAATATTAAAAAAAATATGCAAATCTCTCATTACATTTTAAAATGTAGATTTTAATAAAGCCATTTTATTTTCAGCTAAAAATAATGTAAGAATCAGTGGAATTTGCAAAATGCCAGAAACACCGGTCATTACTAACCCTATTAGAAATAGAATGACAATGGCAAACAAAGAAAATTTTCCAAATATACAAAAACAGTTTTATTTGAAGAAAATTGCTTCACCAAAAATAGCATTACCAAAGCATGAACCTCCAAAAAAAATACTCACCTCAAGAATACCAGATACACCTCTATCAAACCAATCATGGAAGTCAAGTTGTGATTCCAGCTTCTTGCAAAAAGAGAAGGAAATTCATGATGTTGAAGAGAGAATCAAAACTGTTGCAGAAGAACAAACTTTAGAAAGAATTGCTGAGGTGTCTCCACCTGTGTCAACACCTTTCAAAGACTACAGAAATGTTAAACAATATTTTAACAACTCCAGTGATATGGAGACCTCTGCTGTGTATAATGATAACACTATCATGTGTTTTGACAAAACAATCCAACCTAAAGAAAATAACCAAAGAGAGGAGAGTGTTATCACATCTCTGTGTGAGTTGCTGAACAAAGCTACAGTGACAAAAACAGAGAGTACTGATACAGAGTTACATGATTTATTGAAGGTGGAGAAACAAACTGAAGCCAACATCAAAATACTAGACAAAATTAGGGAACAGGAACTGAAATCTCTTGAGTATATCAAAAAGTTAATCAAAGAGAAAAGAAAATGCCAAACTCTTGTTGAGAGTAAAGCAGATATGCCAGCAGCTGAAACCAAAGATACAGTTGATGTGAAAATTGAAAATATAAGTCCAGAAAAACCTATTCCTTACCAACCATCAGTAATTAAATCTTGTTCTAAATCTCCAAGCTACAAGATACCCAAAAAGAATACCTGTTTGAGGAAAAAAGTGTTTTATAAATCAATGCCAAATGTTTCAAATGTAGTGTTGTCACCGAATAGAGATTTAAATGACAAAGCCTTGAGTGTATACATGAATATGAAGAAACATATGAATTTCTTGAGCACTCCAGTTGTGAAGGAGCGGAAGGGTGTCGTACCAGACACTCCTTCAATCACTTCACATAATTTACAAAAACAGCTAGACAAACTTTATGGTGATGGTGATGGTTGTTGAAATGATTTCAACCAGTCGAGACCACTGCGAGCGCGAGTGTCACCCGCTTCGGGCACGCAAATAGTGAGATGTTTTGTGCAAAGATGGAGCAAATGAATAAAAGTTATTGCACTTGTATATAAAACACCAGATTATAATAATTGAATATAAATTTAATTAAAAAAAAACATATATTATACAAAACAATTTAAAAAAAAACCTAGAATAATGACATACACATTCTCAGCGACTTCATAAATTAAATTAAAATGTATTTATTGTATTATTGTGTTTTATATAATGTATTTTAAAAATTCAATCAAACGATACGAGTGCTATTAACACGATACATGTTTTCGCATAAGCCAGAGTTAACAACCCTTGCGCGAACGCCGAGCGTAGTGTGAGTGTGGCAATAAAAGTGAAGTACATACACAAGCTTGACTTCTGTTAGTATTCTGTGATGACGGCTATAGGTCTAAAGGCCTGGTCTGTCGAAGGATACGCGCGGCACTGCGGTAAGCGGCAACGTCGTGACGTCATACAACGTAGTTCACATAACAAAAAAGGTGGTTCATATAGGTTTTACTCTGTGCATAAAACCGTTGACCAATAGCAGAACCGTTCATTGACAACTAACGTTACTGTGACAATTTCGCATTGAAGTTTTCTTGAATTTCCATGACAACAAATAACAATCATTTATGTTCGAAAATATATATAATTTCTTAAAAAAAATGTTTGTGCGTCATTTTAAATAGACTGGGTATATATGTTTACGAGATAATTTGCGCAATATTGATATGTGATAAAAGTGATTCGTATCATTCTAATGAAATACGCGTCTGCTGTATACATCTTTTTTCGCCTAAACAACTTATTGTTCGATCAAATTAAATTTCACTGGGTTTATGTAGATATCCATTCTTAAATTATCGTTATCGATCGTACCGTACTTGGGTAAAAATAAATTCAATAAATATTAAATTATTTGCCTATAAAATTTTCACAAGCAAAACCTTGAACAATACTGATAGACACTTTTTACAATAATAATTTTATTCTAGTATTTAACAGAATTCATGACACAGAGCTCAAAATATATATGCATAGGTGTAGGTAGCATAAATTACAATATACATAGAGGGGGTTCAGATAGAGTGAGAATGAAAAAACGGGGAAAACACAGAACTTAATACTACGTTGAGGAACTACATATTTAAGATTGCACCATATCGTAACATGATGCTTTCTAGGTGCTAGGAGAGTGGTACTAATTGTGCCGAATGGCGATAGTTCTCTTGTAGTAGATCTTGCAGGTGGATTTTTTAAATAACTACAACGATAATATACAACCATTATGCATCGAATGTATGTATATGGGCTGATACACAACTCATATAAAAAGCGGGTGCACTTAAACGATTGATGTTTTTATTGGGTTTGTTGTTTGTATTTCTTTCTATGCACATATAGGGATAAGGCCAGCTAGCGCAGTGGACTATAGTGTGGCCTAACCACTCTCAATCGTATTCTCGATTGTAGAAGAGACCGGTGCTCTGCAGTGATATGGGCTGATAAAGTGCCCTGCGAATAGGGATAAAGACTGAATTTATATAGATACTTACTAATAAATCGTCTCCAATTATATTCCAATTGTACCCTGATCAGTTGGGAACTAATTCCATTGCTATATTTTGTTAAAAAGCATGGAGTACTAGGTACTTAGAACAATTAACATACAGTTCCGTATGCCATTTTTATAACAATAAAATAAATGTAATTGACTCCATTTTATAATCATATACTTATTAAATTCTAATTATTTTTACTTTTTAACTGTATTTTTTTTTACCAACACAAGCATGATCGTAGCCAGCCGTGGGATCAGGGTGGGGCAGAAGTCTTAAATCATATGTAATTAGCAAACTGTACCCACGGTATTCTTCTATTACACTCTGTATCTGTGTTTATAATTGGAATTATCCTAAATACTTTCTTATTGCTCACCTGCCTAGTACTTTACCTAGATCATTTATTTTTTTAGAGTTGGTTAAGTACCTTACAGATCAAATCCAGGGTGGGGCAAGCGCCCCACTCTGCCCCACCGTGGCTACGCCCATGAACACAAGGTTTTAAAGTTGTATCCCTACGTGATTTTATATTGCGCCATTGTCATTGGGAACGCACGTGAACTGTATTCAACGTACTGCGCGGCAGTACATAGTCGATGGACGCGCCACAGCCTAAACAAAAGTTAAACCAAACGAAAATTGATAAAAATATTGTCCTCAAATAAATCCATTGCGCAAGTACGCTTACCGCGACGAAATGATGAGAATGACGGCACGTTGTGCGGTGTATCCGCCTCGCACTTCACCGCACTTACCCCTCTATACCGACGCATACTGTGACAGCACCAAAGACCAGTCTACCCGTCACCCGGTTGACCCCTTATCGCAGAGACTGGCTGACGCATACTGCGGCGGAACGTCATGTCAATGTCAATGTTTTTCATACAAAACCGAGTTTGACACCGCATTCCGCGCAACGCAACGCTGTGCGTAGCTTCGACAGACCAGGGCTTAACAGAATCTCATGGCATTTTGGGAAATTTGAATTTACGCTTTGCAACACTGGGGTAATTGGATGAACATATTTTGATACTTTCAATAATTGTAATTGTTTATTATTTCAAATTGACATGATTTTTTAGTACAACTTTGTAAATAAAGTAATGTTTTAAGTATCAATATATAGGTTATTTAAACATTAAAATGACTTCAAAATTGTACTTTTACATTAATAGACAATTAAAATAGGTAATGAAGATTTTTTAGTTTTAAATTATAATATACCTACATACTTGCCGTACGAGTATTTTTTAATATAGAGGGACCGCTGGTACTTCCAAAACGTAGGTAAAAATGGGGGTACCGAGCCACCAGCTTCGGTTTAATTCTCTCTTCTTATTAGTTCTCACTCAATGAAACAACTTTCAATTTCTAAATTGTAAGTAGTTTGATTATGAGTCGGTTTTATTTAAATAATTATTAGATTCGATAAATGTTATACGAAAGATGCAACATTATAAAATAAAAACGTATAATTTTATTTTCAGTCTTCTTTATTTCATTAACACTTTAGTCAGAGCTTACTTCTAAATACTCTTCTTGTACATCTTCTAATGAAGACGATGAAGATAACCACTCACACGTCCACGTCACTGTCACTTATTTTGACAGAAATTTTCCGATTCCCGCCTTTTCAATATTCATAAACATAAAGCAATATATCCTTGTACCTATTCTAGCTACAGGGAAATAAAAAATAGCTTTAAGTATCTAAAACTATGCAGAATTATTAGATGTGACAATTATTGTACAAATATAATTCAAATGTGTTGTAAACAAATAATAAAAATTCTATACAGATCGAATTTCAATGGTATTTCATTTTCAAATCATGTTTTCACCCATTAAATCATATTACATACCAATAAAATCCATTTATAAATAAAGTATATACTATAAGCTTTCTTTTGATATCCATATTTTACTACTTAAAGTTATTTTTATCTTATAAAAAACCAAAAAAATATACCCATAATCACATAACCAATTTTTGTTAAGTTTGCGTTTGCTTAGTGACTCCCAGTTCCGGGTTACAATTTAATGTTGCCAAGTGATCGTATTCAGTGGAGTCGAATTTTTTACTGTTTTTTTTTTATTAATTAATTTGAACTTTTTTGTGTACATTTTTGTAACAAGACTTTATATGTTATAAATATTCGTTTTTAATAGAATGTCATAAGCAGAAAAGAACGTCAATTCGACGTTTTTTTTCATGACTATTATATTTAATAATAAGGCCACAACTTATGGTTTCGAGACATGCTAATGACTTCGGGGGTAAAAAAGCTTAAGATCAAATTGTCGACCAAGATTTCCTGCATGTGCATTTTTCGCCATCTTGAAAAGGGATTTGAATTCAGTTTTTTTTTGCAATAACTGTCTGGGTATAATAATATAAATCAGAATAATCTAGCTAGGCAGATGATGATAAGGTCTGGAAACGCTCGGAAAATATATATAAATATGTACAAAATGTAGGTTTCCTCGTGACCCAATACGATGCGGAGAATGGACATCAATCATCAGCCAGCAAAGACGTGAACATTTTTTTAAGCCGTATATATAGAAAATTAAATACCTATTAACTTTTACACATAAATATTTGTTTTATTGATTTATATACATATCTTGCCCAAAACACATCTACGCTCAGATAAAAGTACAAAAACAAATTCATCTTCATATAAAAGTAAAAAGGATATTCGTCTCCATTCCATGCCTTGTCCTACCGACTAACGTCGGTCGTAAAATTTTATTGCATTTTGTACACTGCTTTGTATAAACAACTTTAAACAATCCACGTAAGGTGGAATTAGCAAAAGATATGTTTATAGTGTGACTATAACTACATAATATGCAGAATTGTCGAGTGTTTGGTGACAGTTTGAGTAAGGTTTCGAGTGTTACTTTTGTTCGCAACTGTACATCTTGGGTTTTTTAAAATAATGGCAATTGATGTAATTTTTTTCAAATTCAGATATTAGTATTTGTGTAGATTACAAATAAAACCCTTCAAATGATATAAACAACTATTTATTTCATTTCATTTATACATTCAAAAGTATTCGTCGAAATATACAAATGTGTTTATTACAAATATGACATCTTGAGTTGAAATAAAGTACACTTTTGCCTTACGTAGCTACAATTTTACCAAGGTTCCCAACTGGGCGTACCTGAGTCGGAGGTACCAAAGATACGAAAAAATGTAAAGCCTCTTATATTGGATTATATTTACATAAGCATGTGTATTATGTTATAAGTAATAGAAATGTTTCATCATAAATAAAATTAGATTTTATTAAAATTCTAACATTTGGTACATTGACTTTACACATTATTCATTTAAATATTTATATGAAACTAATATGAAGGGGTAGTAAATAAACACAAAAAACGAAATCGAACAAACATGAATTTAGATAATAATAAACATTTTCAATTGAATTAATTAGGATGCAACAACAATACATGTATTTGTAGGAATGTATTTGTGGTGTAGACGAAATTAAAGTTCACCAAGCATACGCATTACAAAGTATTTAATTCCGAGGCACACAGATTACATGTTCTTAAGTCTTATTCACTAAGGTAAGGCTATTACAGTCATATCTACACACTGCTTAGTCCCTATAACAGTATACACATACTATGAAGGAGATGGTGCGATAGTATTGCAAGGTTGAAGGTTCACAGCAAAGCGGTACGAAATATTATCCCGAAACTATTGCGAGCGGCAAGGCGAGCTAGGCGCATTGCGACGCGGATAGTGTGCCGTGTGATAATGGCGCGGCCGCTCGGCCGGCTGCGTTGGCGCGGGTCCGATGACGTCACGAGTACCTGAGCGCCTGCCGAGCCGGGGTGGTGGTGTGCCGTTATTTATCTAATAAAAAAATTAAATTGTCGTGTGTCATGTGTGTGTATCTGTGTGCGTGTCTGTGTGTGTGTCTGTGTGTGGAGCCTACATATTTATAAAATTACGAAATGTCTACTGTTTGTGATTGTTACATTCATAGAAATCAAACAAATATTTGGAGAGAATATTTACATTTTTGATTATTGAATTCATGAGTAATGATTTCTTATAAGTTACGAGCATTATTTTCCAAATATTCAATTGGTTCCTTGACGTCACTTACACTGCACGTTTAATACACGTATTCACTGCACATTAATCACTGCACGTACATTTGCAAATTCACTAAAATAAAATACAAGTAAATCTATCGACGCATTTGTTGTAAACAACATGGCGGCCCAGGGCACAGACGCACCCCAAACCGCAGGTTAAGTAGGATTTGCGCACAGTGCACACTGTAATGATGCCGCGCATAATACCGCGGGAAAGAAAACTATTTGACAGAAGTTTTGACGTAACAATGTAATCGTCCCCTCAACCGTCGGAACCGGAACCCGGTTCCTTCGGATTTCAAGCAATAAGCAACCTAATGTCATTGAAATAGGGTCTATTATTAATACAGCTCATCGATTTCAAGAAAAAAAAACATAACGTCATTGAAATAGGGGCTATTTTTGAATCAAGGTTAGTAGGCGGCGCTTACGACAGTCCAAGGGTGGCGTCCGCCTAAGCGACGTCGGGTAGAAGTAAGAGGTGGGGGCATCGAGGTAACTGTCATGTTCAATAGCCTGAGCCATAGACAAGCCATGTCGTAAGGCGATTTTTTTTATATGAAGATAACCTGCCGTGGATTTGCGCGAGGGGGGGTAATGTCATGTCGTGGTACAGAGCATTGATTAAAAATATCGCAAATGTTTTATTGTACCTAATCAACCAACTCTTACCGCCGCGTCTCGCAGGACATTTGTTTGCATGTATTTAGTAATTTTGGTGTCCACTGTCCGTGCACAGTTCGCAACGCACACACCCATGAATATCGAAAGCCGCGACTCTAGCGGCAGGCTACGGGAGTTCGGTATTTGTCGGGAGTAATCGGGAATGTTCGTTGCCTATAATCCGAGTAAAAATAATAGACGAAAATCTAACATTCACATTATGCATTTTTGTTTAGTAAGGTTTTATTTGTTTAAATATGTGATAAGCATTGTTTACTATTTTGTTTGCTTATTAATTGTAGTGCTATCGTTTTATTAGTAAGATTGTTGATTTTTTGAAAATATTATTTAATTGTGAGGTTTGTGCTGAAAATATGTGTTTATTAAAAAATCAAAATAACAATTCTCACCATTGTGATTCAGTGAAAAGATTTAAATTGTGTGCAAAGGTAGGTGTGTACCCGAGTTAAAATAACTAAACCAACAGAAAGGGAATGTATCTCGAAAGTTTCATGTTAAAACTTAAAAGTTATGAACCGCACAGAGTACATTCATTGATTTAAAACTAAGGATAGGCCCTTCAGTACATTGGGTACGTCAAAGATATGTCTATAAAAATCGCGCCATCTGTTGGATTTTTACGTCAATGGCGGCCATGAAATTCAATAATGCTAAAATAAATGTTATACTGATTTAAGGTAGTATAATTTTACTTAGTGGTGATAAGAAATGTTATCTTTTTTTTGTGAACTTTCGGTCATCTTTATTGCAACCACGACGATACAATTAGGCATTTGTCGACGACTTACAGACCGGTGCGCTGTGTCGTCACAACCGTTGCATTGGTTCGCCGACCACTTTCGTGACAATAGTTTTCGTACTTTCCGCCCCGTCCATATATTTTACGTCAATGAGTACATTACTATATATGAAATAGAGGTCTATCTTCATGCTCAAAATGGAAAACACATGGTTGTCAGTTCCAAAACAAGTAGATGATGGCGCTGTTACACAAATAACGCTGGGTACCTCTATATTTATCGGTAGATGGCCCTGTTACACAATTAATGCTGGGCATACATAGAATGACTTAACACATCATTATTCGCCAATAGATGTCAGGAAGTCATATTTTCGGTTTGTATTTCTGTTTTTATTTTTTAAACATTCTAATTATATTAATAATATTCCTATTTCCTAATTAATATATTAACATAATATTGTTCGGGTTCGATTCCCGCACCGAAACAAATATCTGTGTGAAGTAGAGGTATTTGTTTCGGGTCTGGCTTTTTGTGAGACCGAAAAGTCTGTTGTAGTTCCTGATACCCAAGACACAAGACTAGTTCTTTGTGTGGGGTCGAGACTATAAATGTCACTGTTGGGTGTATTTATTTATTTATTTGATTATATATTTGGATATTTGATTACAATATATGACATCATATTTTCAATAAACAATGATGTGTCGGAATTGATCATGACAGCTTTTCAATAATTCGCCAGCCCCCAAACCATTTAAAATCCACTAAAAGCAATTTTTCCCAACCAGGACCAAACTATCAGATTTTGTGGAAAATCCACTAAGTTGGTAACACTGGTGCAAAAAAGCTTGAAAGATGGCCGCCCATGTAAGTTCTTGTCCAAACGATATTTGATACAAATGTTAGCCGGTTTAAAACAGCGCAGGGCCAATAAATAAATTACTATCGTGTAATAACATGAATGGAATATAAATGACTTAGTTCTATCAAATGTTAACATTGTTATACCTAGTTTTTTAATGTATTTATTGATTTTGCATTAATGAAATTTTAGCGATCGAGACATGCAAAGCTGTTATCCTTTTTTATAGTGTTTGGTTTAGAAACCAAAATATAGTTTATGGTAGATTTTTAAGAAAATATCCTTAATTACGACGAGATTTGTATAGGTAAAGGTACTGGTAGGTATAGCGTAATCCATTACAATCAAAAATTGTAATAGTATTTAAAAATTACGAATAAGGGTATTAAGTGGTGGTTGAAAATTAAAACAAAATAAAAATATACAATTATTATTATTACAATCAATAAATAAATATTTAAGAATAAATACTGACAATTTCAAACCTATAAATTAATAATTAAAAATTTGTACGACTTATTTAGTATTTTTTTTTATTTGGCCTGGCATACTAGCCCGGCACAGTGCCTCTGCCTCTGCCTCTGCCTCGGCTTCTGCCTCTGCCTCTGCCCGGGCCTCGGTCTCCCCCATTTCCGCACTGCCCGCTCAATGTATAGTTCAAGTTAACTCTTAGCACTAGTGATGGTTTTTTATTTGCTTAATTGACACAAACTATGCATGCACTCTATCACTGAAATCAAAAAATAAAACACTCACGAGCATTCTTGCTTTTCCGTTGATGACCTAAAATTAAAAATGCATTTTATTATTATTCTTTTTTATTTCAGTAAATTTGTCCAATTGTAATATGTACTAGTTTTATATCAGAATAACTACGTTAGTAAAGCCGGGTACAATTTATAAAATGCGGCTGATGGACGTAGCTGAAGATATTTAGAAAATTGAATATTCTGCCGCGCCGCGTCCGAGAGACCCTGAATATTATTACCACTCTTCAGCCGCGTTCGGCAGCCGCATCTTATAATTTGTTTTTGGTTTAATAGTAGATCATTTCAATGTTCGGATTATTCGCAGTCGCGCATCTATTATCTTATTGTAATGTACGTTACGGTTTGCGGTCCCTGATGGCGGTTTCCATTCCGTATATATATACATATATATTGTTTTAATAGCCTAGATTGTGTCCCACTGCTGGGCAAAGGCTTCCCCTTTGTCATTCCATTTGACCCTGTCCTCGGCGAGCTCTTGTGATTTTGGCTCGAATGTATCCAACTCGTCTTTCCACGGTTTGGATGCATATTTGGAGAAAAAATATTAAAATATTTAAACTGAATTAATAAATTAATTCTTTGATATTGAAAATTTAAATCACCATATCATTGGCTTTATCACACTTAATTTATAACAATCACATCCAACATCAAACATACCACACATTCTAGTTTGAACAAAATCTTTGGAACGCTAACACTGATCTTAATAAATATGGCGCGCGACTTTCTACGGAATACTGGAAATCAATTAAAATATTGAATTGTTTTGATATATTCTCAATTATCAAATGACACCTAATTATTCTTTATGATATGTTTTCTATCTCTAACACTTTATTTTTCATTTTTTCATAGAATTGACACAGAAATATTTAATGAAAACCGACAAACAACGATCCTGATTTACTTTCGTGTCTAAAAAACTTCGAATCACGCGTCGAATATGGCTTATTTTTAGATAATTGATAATTATTAATGTAAAGGTATGTTTTAATAAACTATATAAGAGCAATAAGAGAGTTACAAATCAATATTTACATTTTTATAAACTCCTGCGCACCACTCGTCGTTGTTCTCAAACAACACACGAGTTTGCCTTTTTTTTTTTAAATATGCCTATTGCTAATTTCTTTTTGGCCAATGTAAGATTAAAGGTAGTTTATTCAAGCATTATATATATTTTTTTCATAACGCTTTTTGTAATATATTTTGAATTTAGGACGCTTTTTCATTACTAGTGTATTTTCCTATAAAAATGACAGCTTACGTCAAAATTGGGGGTCGGGACGTTTGAGTGGATAAAGGAATAATAATAAACCGTTCCTTATCTAAAATCTCTGGAAACTCCTGTAAATAGGTATTTAATGCATTACTGTTTAGTTTCAAAAAATGATATCAAAGTATATACGATAAAACACATGCACATATCTAACACTAACCAAAGAAAAAATGAAGTATCAAAACTATTCTTACTTGTTAAAACGACGTTGATTTTAAAATCGACCATTTTGTTTAAATTTGACCAAATTATTCACGGATCTGGCGATAAACCTTGTAAACAATATGTCGCACTTGTAGAACTAATTTGTACATTTTCGCTAAGAAAGGATAGAAATCTGACATAACTCAAGTTTTGAATTGTTTTGAATCAGCTGTTGACCGATGGTATTGCCACATAAAAATCGTTATGTTTTTTTTTAATTTTATGCCATGAGATTCTGGTAGACCTATACCGTTCCGCATATTTGTAGAACGGATAAAAAACTGAAATATTTGTTCGGTTGGAAATTGAAATCAATAATATTATTGGCAGATGCTATAGGGTGAGTGGGGGCAAGATTGAACGGTTTTTTGATGAGATGAATAGGGTTTGATTCGCTGTTGCCCGCTATCCTTTTGTTTAGAGTGACAATGGTGACAATGAATGAACAAAAAAATCATTGTCACTCTAAAAAAAAGGATAGCAGAAAACAGCGACTTCATTCAAGGTCTGCTTCAAGAGCAGAAATAGCTCAGAGAAACCTCGTCATTCCGAACGGGATCTTTGGAGGAGAAAATAATCAGCCCATCATAATTGCAGATGGTACATATGTTTATATCGAAAAAAGTTCGAATTATTTATACCAAAAAAAACATATTCGTTACATAAGTATCGGAATCTTGTCAAGCCTTTTCTTTTCGTATGTGCTGATGGTTATATTATAGATATTTTTGGTCCTTATCCTGCAACAACCTCAGATGCAGATATTATTAATAAAGAATTCGGGCAAAATATAAGTCCATGCAGACAATATTTCCAACCTGGTGATATATTTATTTTGGATAGAGGTTTTAGAGATTCTTTATCACTATTAGAAAATTGTGGCTACCACGTACATGTGCCTCTATGCGTACGAACTGGTGAAACTCAATTAACTACCATAGATGCCAATATGTCCAGGGCTGTGACCATGTGTCGGTGGGTAGTAGAAGTAGTCAATGGCATTTTTAAAACTGCTTTTAAAATATTTCGCCAAAATTATTTCAATAGAGCTTCTACACATTTAATGCAGGACTTTTCCGTCGCTGCTGCTCTTATCAATAAATACCACACTAAAATAACAGATAGACCTGATGCAGCTCAAATCCTAGCAACTGTTAACAGAAATATGCTAGTCCATAATGATCTTGCTGACTATGTTCGGGAAAGGAATTTGAATAGGACGCGGGCAGATTTTATAAATATAAATGTAAATGGCGAAAATGTCCGAGAGTTCCCAATCTTAAGTCATGCAGACTTGGTATTAATTGCTTGTGGAACATACCAAATTAAACAAGCATGCTCATATTACGGTGAGCATATAAGATTCAATGGTTGTTACAGGATAGAGGTATGCAATAACCATCGAATTAGTCTAACGGAAGGAAATAACTTCGGTCCGAGCTGCTTTTTATTAAGAGCCAGAATTTCAAGTAGGCACATTAATCGAAAAATATATTCTGTATATTTATTAGTTGATGGCAATGACTCCGGTATAAACGCCATAAAGAAGTATTGTTGTAATTGTGTTGTGGGTTGTAGAACTGTTGGATGCTGTGCCCATGTTATGACAGTTATATGGTATCTCGGATGGGCACGGCATCAAAGCAACATTTATCCTCCTGCCCAATATCTAGACAATGTCCTAATTGTTTATGACATTGAATAATATTAACAGAAATAATGTCAATATTTGTCATGGAACCAAATCTGCTCATAAAATAAAACGCCATAGTAAGAGTTCGACATCGATGCTACTCCTGTACATGAGGTATTTTGTGTATCAAATATGTATAATTTCGCCTAACATATTACATTATTGTATAATAAAATAAGTATCACAAATGTACATACAATACATAACATGGTATAAAAAAAAACTATGACAACAATGTTGTAAAAACTAGATTAAGGTAAAAATAAAAAGTGTTTTTACTTCGAACCCCCAAGTTTTATTGCATCCAATCCTTTTAAAAGTTATTTACTACATTGTATATAATAATTTGAAGGTATTTTGAAACGTGGGCAGCTGGGGCCGACATCTGTATGGGGAGTGGGCATGCCCCTTTTTGTGCTTCACTTTTATATACGGAATGCAATCTCCATTTGGGTATAAGCAAGAAGCTTATACCCAAATGGAGATTGCATTTGGGTATAAGCTTCTTGCCTTAATCCGATCCTTACGGAACGAAAAGAACAAAAAGAAAACAATTTCCTTCTCCTTCATGTCAAGCTGTACGGGCTAGAACCCTTTGCCTTACCTAATAAGGGAGAAAGAAGAAAAAAAAACTTCATGTCAAATGTCAAAGTCGAAAACTGTGCGAAAACTGGAAACTGTAGCACAGACCGCACAGACTACTAAACAAGATTGTAGTTGATTGTAGTTTGCAGTTTTGTTTTTTAAATAATTGTGCTTTGTAGTTCCTAGTGTCTTGTGTTGGTTGTTTTTACTGTTATCAGATAAACTATCACTAGCCTAATCGGCAATTACATTCGCTGTAAATTATCTCGCTATCTGTGATATAAAATTTTATTTGAATACCATTTTCGTAGAGGCAATCCTAAAATTAAATTAAAATGTCTCTGTCAAAACCCATAATGAACTTAGTGGCATCATATTTACAAAATTTGTATTTACATCCAATCAAAACAAAAGCTATAACGAGGTGAGTTTGCAGATTCAAACTTAATGAGTTGTTTGCTGTGAAATCCGCGTTAAGGACGATTGCATTCCAAAGTTCATCTTGGGAGCAGTGGGTACAAATTAGAACAAGAGAACATTAACATTGTATTAAAAAACTGCTTTATGGGAAAAAATATTGTATTACTTAAAATCAACCAATTAAATAGGTGCTATACAGACACACTAGAAAGACTGGGTAATTTGAATTTGGATTGTGCAGCCTTTATTATATCAATGTGGTTGATATCTTTAAACCATTAGTTGCATCTCTGACACTTAGACCATTGATGACAAATTCATATTATTATGGTGGAGACTTTAAAATTGCATCTTACTTTTTCTTTTCCTTTTCGTCAAGCATAATTTCTTGCATCACCTAATTTATTTTGCCGCACAGCACACAGTGATGAAATAGAAAATATTCTCCAAGACAACATTACATGGTTTTTTTATGCTATTCTTTATTATATCTGATATTAAATAAAATAACTATAATTGGATTATTAACAATAACCAATGATGTACTATTAAATAATTACACCTTGTATTGTTATTGATGTAAATTCTTCTAAACCAATTGGACAAGCTGTGGGACATTGATTTTTTTGTTCTTCATCTTTATAACAAGTCATTGCCTTGCAAAGAAAATAGTTAAAAATATATTGTTGTTACATTAGTATTTGCAATTTAAATAAGTTGATAATACAATATCAAGTAGGTATGTATTTAAATAGTTTTAGTTGTAATTAGCATTTTGAGGTCTTATTTGCCTTTTAAAGCATGGACTTATGATATGGACTCTGGATGTATTTTATTTGCTGGTGGTGTAATATCTTTATTTCAGATAGCAAACAAATACAATTTAATTTAATTAGTCAATGCAGTTATGGGCAGTTTGGGTGTCAACTATTGAAATAATTGATATTTTACCAGTCTATACCCCATGGGCTATGTTCAGCAGTGGAGTTCCTGTAGCTATTTTATTATTATTTTAAATCATTGAATTAAAAAATAATCAAACATATAAATCATAACAGTATCAAGGAAACTACTGAGATTTACATTAGAGCTGTAACAAGTTTACAACAGCACTTGACCTCTATACTTTTAACACTAGTACACACAACAACAGCCCCACTTCAGCGCATGGGCCTCCTCTACATCCAAAAGTAATGTTTGAGAGGGGTGAGGCCATATAGCCCACTGTATTGACCTAGTGCCGGTTGGCAGACCTTACATACCATTGAAATTTTCTCAAATCACTATGGTATGCAGGTTTCCTCACAGTGTTTTTCTTCACCAATATAATGTGTGGTGAGTGACTATCAATACACACATGACTCCCAAGAAGTCAGAGGTGCTTGTCCTGGGATTTGAACCTGTGACCACCTTGGAACATGATGGCAACCACATCTGATATGTTACCAACAGGCTACCTGAAACTTATATAGTCTATTTTCTAGTAAACTGGGAAATGTTTCCATGTAACACATATTTTATGTTTTCAGTTGTGTGGTTGGTACAGCAGGCAGTGTAGCTTCTCAGTTAGTAGCGGGCGAAAAAATAAGATTGGATCCTATATTTGCTTTTGGATTCTATGGGTTAGTATTGTATTTTTCTGCTTTGTCCTAGAATTTAGATTGTAAAAGCAGTTTAATTTTATTCTACATATAAAGGAATGATTATTCTTAACATATGTACAATAATAATTATCATTTTCAGTTTTTATATTGCAATTTAGTTAAGGTTTTTATGCATGTGAACTTGTAATGTGTGAAAACCTTGTATGATATAATCACTATACTGAGAAACATTGTTTATTAACTAAGATATTCCTTTAAATAAATAAATATAAGACTAGATTTACACAGTGGGTTTACTATGGAAATATTTTTAAATTTTCAGATTGGCATTTGGTGGGACTATTCCACATTTCTTTTATGAGTTAGTGGAACATCTGTTCCCTGAAGATGTTGTGGCATTTTCCTTGGCAAAGAAATTGTTATTTGAGAGATTAGTGTTTGCACCTTTAATGCAAGCTTTCTCTTTGTACACTTTAGCAAGACTTGAAGGCAAACATCACAAGTCTGCTGTCAAACAATTACAAGCCTTATATATGACTGTACTGGAAGCAAATTGGAAATGGCTTACATTATTCCAAGTCATTAATTTAGCGTTCATTCCGCCAATGGTAAGTTAAATTTAAATGTCTATGTGAATGATGTCATTATATTTTATTTTATTGAGAATTTAACTTAATGGATGTTTCCCAAGTTGAACGTCATTGTGTATTTTAGCTTTATTACGTATTATTTTTGCATTGACAATGCCAATTGAATTCCAATTCCCACGTAATACTCAACGTTTTTACGAACATATTACATATTAATCATTTATCAAAATCATCAGTATTATCAAAATCGTTGCAACGACAACTTAAAGTAACGCTGTCGACGCAACGCTCCACTGGTGCGCCGCACCACTTACGAATATTTTACGCGTACGCCCTGTCCATATTTATGTCAATTGAATTTTGAAATTATGAATTTTATTTTTTCAGCTGCGAGTGTTGTTCATGAACCTAGTCGGTTTCGGTTGGGCGATGTTCCTAGCAACAAAAAGGCGCCAACAAAGCCAAAGGAAAACAGAATGAGACCATATATTTTATTATAGGTGGTGGTTGAGCTTGTTATTTTGTGATGTAGGACTGGTCATTGACATTCAAAATTTGGCCGGTATAAGGTTGCTGTACAGAATTGTAAATTATATCTTTATTTATTTTGTGATATAGATGTTTATTCGTAACTAAAAGGGTATTGGAAAACGAAATATGGACGTGTTTATAAATTGCATTTTTCGGGGGAGTTTCTCGCGGTGAGAATCGTGTACTATTATCTCACGACATAACCGTCTTATGATTATCGTGTTTCACCAATTCTTGCACGGTGATTCTTTTTATATCCTTACGATAATCGTAAACGATAAACTCTCCCCGTGTAAATGGGGTTTAATTCATAAATTGTATATTCTCAAAAGCATTCCATAACATTTTTCAAATTAAAAGATGTATAGACAAAGTTGATCATGTAAATGAATGTACAGAAAAAAGGCTTTTATATTTTTGATACAAAATTACAGATTTGGGTCACAAGGTAATAGTTAAGATTTAAATGAAATAAGAATTATATGATATTATTTACTTTATTTTCACAACAGCAATTGTTTAAGATATTTTTCCGCCGAAACATAAGGTGTTGTTTGAGTTCTAAATGTACACTACATATTTATCAAATCGGCGTAATTATTATTATTACGCAGTGCATTTATATTAAGTCTCGATTTTTACATGTAAAAACATTGTTGTTTTACAATAAACTTTTCTACTGTTCGTAAGAGTATTATTGAGTATAATAATTCACAATTTATTAATATTGCTTCTTATAATTTTCTCACTTTTGAAAATAATTATATACCTAAGCCCATTAATAATCCTTAAAATAGTAACTATGCTAAAAATGTTATATCGCACTTATATAACATTTAAGTTAATAAATATTAAATTATTGTTTTTTCCAGTGTTGTAAATGAGTAATAAACATTACCGAGTATTTGTATATATCAGATGTCCATAAATATATTGCACTAAAACATTCTAAATTATGCACTTACATATTATGACTAGAGTATTCAGTACTTACGCTATTTCAATAAATAAATTCCCTAATAAAATAATATTATCAACAAAATAAGAGTTATAACAAAAAAATATGTATAAATTAGAGATCTTTGAAATAATAATAACTAGAACGTTGCCTGACTAGAAATCTGACTAGACAATATTTTATTCAACCTTGACTTTTAAAATTAACTTTAGCTTTATCTATATTTTACACTTTGGTGCACGTTATATTAACCCATTAGTGCATGACGTCCGATAAATCGGACAACTACAAAATGGTAATTTTTGGAAAGTTCAGTACAAGACTTCTGTTAGTCGAGAGAAATAGACATATATTATTCAGCACAAGACTTTTTGAGACTGAAAATCACAATAAGAAGTTAACAATATATTAATAAAACAGAAAATATGTACAATTAATATAATCCGATTTATCGGACTTCATGCACTAATGGGTTAAAAAGACCAAAATATATACGTTATGTAGACCAAAATCCTTCATTAACACCCTAAGAACTAAGGTGTGTCTACAACCGCGTTCTTTACATGATATTTATAAAAACAAAACTACCCTCGATTGGCTTCTAAATATTTTTGTACCGACCTATTTTTAAAATTAGAACAGTTGTATTTGGCATGGCAACAGATATTATCAACGATATTTCGTTTAGTTTTTTGGTTTATTCTCTCTCGGGCCTCGGTGACCTGGACCAGCTTCGATGCGAGGACCCGCTGCTGTAGTAGCTCATGGTGGTCGGCGTCGACGGCGTGGGTCTTCGGTAAGGGATCGGGCGTTTCCGGGCGCTATTATTAGTGTTATTCGTGTTAGTTAACGTATATGACATTAGTATTGTAAGGCTGATGATTAGAACATGCATTTTGGCGAAACATGCGTGTTGGTGTCGTCTAATTATTATGAGTATTATGACTGGTAGTAAAATATTTCTGACTGTTTTGTTAACAAATAAATAAATTAGTTTACGTTAGTCAGTATGAGTAAGTTGTTCGTAACATGCTCAATTAATTTAAGAAAAAAAATAACGTTTGGAATTAAAATATCGATTGTGTCTATGAATTCTAACTATAAGGTGCAATAAATGAATAATAATAACGAGACTTACCGTACGATACTCTCGAATATGATAAGTAGTAGCCAGAAAATGAAAAAGAAAACTGCTATTTGTGTATATTTTATATCATTTTGATATCGTGTAATGCAAGAGCTCATCTACCATGCAGCAATAAAAAAAAAACAACAAAAAATTACAATAAAATTTAATGTGAAACAAACTGAATTCCGTTGAAACATAAAACACACTTGCAGTAAAATAATGTCCTTTATACAAATATAGCACTTCTATATCTGGTCCGTAATGCGGTTTCCTTTACATCGTGGTTTGGCACAACGTTTATAAGCTTATCTTCTGTATCTATACTTATTTGGCGAGTAAGTTAAATCTATACTGGGTGCGCTACGGAGGAAAAAAATACGATTAATTTAGTTATTATATTCAACAAATAATTCAAATTGACCATATCAATTTTGTTTTATAGGCGGCGAAAATTTTAAAATTGTCTATAATTTTGTTTATTTTTAGCGGGGTTTTTATTTAAATATTATTTAAAGTAGTTAATAGTCTTCTGAAAAAAATAATACTTAAGTGTTTTTAAACTGAAATTGTACACTTGAAATTATAGATTTATTAAAAAGTATGAAATTATAACAGCACCACCGCCTTAAGTGAAAAATAATATTTCCACACTTAAAAATAGTTTAGTAGCACACCCTTGTTAGTAATCAAATCACTCCAATATTGTTAGACATAAATGCAAATTCAAAATAATAAGAGATCGACCATATAAGTACATACTTATATCCACAGCCAGTGGGAACGCGTAATTAATGTTGGAGTCCCAAACACATAGCAAAATAACAGAAACACTATAATGGTTGTTAGCAATATATTACGAGAAAGTAGATCTTATGATGAAAACAATACAATACATATATCTTATCAACTATGGCTAATTTATTTCACACTAGCACAGTCACTTCACTAATCGGAGCTACTACTCGCATCTTCGGAACCCGTGCTATATTTTCGTGACTTTTTTCTATAAAGAAAAAAAAAAACAAAAATAGATAAAATAAAAAAAAAGATAAATAAATACACGTGCCACATCAAGATAACGCCGTGATTCTGAAATCGGTGTGAAATTTCGTGATTAGCATTCTATGAAACGATGAGAACCAAAGGAAATGATCTTGATAAGACACGAACGCAAACATAATATACGACAAACATCTAAATAATAAAGCAAGCGGCACACGACCAATGTTAAACATCTAACACACTGTGCAAATACAAGCGACGGCTACTTGGTGTCCATACACTAGACATCAAAATAAGAAATAACAAGTAATCGTCGCGTATACATTATTCGGGTAAACTTCCTACGGAGAGCGCCAGTCGAAGCAGTGCCAAGGGGTAATAAAACCGACATTATTAAATCCAACATAATACCACACATTTGTCTTTGGATTTATTAATGAAACCTGGGCCTATCCAGACATACTATATTTTTTGTTGCTGATTTACATTCACACAATATTTTTATGCAAACATCAAAAGACATTCTCGACATAGGATTGATCATTGTCATATAAATTGATTTTTAAATTGATATAAATTGCATTGATTTTTTACCGGCTTAAAAAAGGAGGAGGTTCTAAATTTGTCAATTTTTTTTTATTGGTAATTGTTTTTTTTTATCTTCCAGTTCTTAGAATAATCGTACTATAATTTATAGCATTAGCTCTTAGGCCAGTACTGGACTATCATTATATCAGCACATGGCTGGCTTTGGACTGAATCTAGTATCAGTCATAAAAGCGCTATTATGGACTCAGGTTATCGTGAAAATTAAGGTCGTTGAGAATTAGTAAAAATTGACTGAATAGGAAACCAATTTCTGACACCAGTAGGTACAGTATCATATTGAATGAACGTCATATATTTGAAATAAAAAATGTCTCAAGGGTTTTACCCCACAGCGTGCGTGTTTGGAAGTCATTACCGAACGTCATTACCAAACGTCATTCCCGAACGTCATTACCAAATTCACTATATTACGGAATGTAAATCAGCGCAATATATAGCAGCGTGGTGGCGTGGTGGCGTGGTGGTGGTGGTGGGTGGTGCGTGGTACCTGGTGATGCGGCGGCGGTCCAGGAAGCTGGGCGAGCCGGCGCGGCGCGGGATGGAGGGGGAGCGCGACGCGGTGCGAGCGCGCGGGGACCTCCACCTATGGTACTCGCCGTACACGCCCGTCATCGTTCTGAACGACGCGTGCACTTTACTACAGTCAAAACCTGATATAACGACATCGAAGGGACCGTATAGTTGCCGACGTTATATCCGATAGTCGTTATAAGCAATACAGCCATATACACAAGTACAATAGTTATATTATCATAGTTATCTATCTAGTATAAGTATAGGTTAAGTACGTAAACGAGTTAGAAAAGAAATAAAAATATTTATTACGAAATAATTAGAATAGAAAATGTATTTAGCTGCTTACAGTTACGAGTTATAAAACTACACTAGTTTTTAAAGTAATTAGTCATTTTGGTCTGACTTTTTTTTAGCCCTGTCACAAATATTTTTTGCATTTTACGTGCGTAGGTAATAATATGCTCAAATATTCCTTCAATGCTTATCAATTAAAATCAACAATACAAAAGATTTAAAATCGTTTGTATTGTTTTGTTTTGCTGAGACAAGGAGCCGTTGGTCGTTATAGCCGATGAATATCGATAAAATTTCGTCGTTGTAAGCGATATGTCGCTGTATCCGATGTTGTTATAAGCGATTTGTTTACTGAATAGTTTACTAGGGATTCGGACGGGACCATACAATCTAGCTGTAATAACCGATAGGTCGTTGTAAACGATGTCGTTATAAATGGTTTTGACTGTATTTACTCCACCACTTGTTCACACACCTAATGCTATCTAGTGTAATCGTTCTTTGGATTTATGTGACGTGTGTTTTGCTGTCCGTATTTCCCCCTTAAGAGTATTTAAAAAATGGAGAACGTGCTGGGATACATTTGTGTCTTAAAAACATAATTAGTAAAATTGAGAATTATTTAACAACGAATAGCAATGAATTCCGCTGGCAACCAAAAATATTCAGTAATTATCCGTTTACAACGTGTTTGACTGGAATTCAATAGCCCTAAACCTGTCAGATTTCAGCCAATAACAGAGCAGAAAATGGTGGTACAGTGCCACAATTTTTATAAATACTCGTAAGTTTCCTTCTTCAAATCTCGTTTACAGGATTTTTTAAATCTGAAGAAACGTAGTTTGAACGCCCGCCCGTGAATAGTATCGAACGTCCGTCACCCTTCTGGAGCCGCGTGCACCGTCTTTCCTTTACCACTTACTTCAACACGCTCATTCTTATATAACTAGCTAGTTTAACCTACCAGCAGATTTAGATCCCTGCCTTCCTTCCTCCCCTTTAGATTCATCTCGAGAGGTTTTCCTTCGGAAGAAATGTAGTGTGGATTGGAATTGCGCCTAATGGCGATGAACTACCCTCCAAATAGGGTGCAAGAAAGGAAGTGTCGCGGATAAAATCCAATAAAATCATCACAAGGTGGAAAGAAAGAAAGGTCATACGAAAGTGCGGGTGCACACCTTCCCTTAAATCTTTTGGAGTACAGTCGTGGCGCTTAGATATATTGTATCTGCGTTACATTACTACTATAAAAGGGCTGTTTCAATTGATTTCTGACAATTTATTAGTTATTTTTAATCGACTTCAAAAAAAGGAGATTAAGTATCTGATGAGTATGTATGTAATTTTTTGTAGTGAATACTTGAAAAATTGTAACAGCTCTTCTTATGTATCGTTCACACAATTCAGGCAAATTAATCTATCTGTAATTATATATTGTGATTGTAACATTGAAAATTACTAATTATATGCAACATTATTTTTATATATGAACATTGAAGAGAGCCTTCATTGTGAGAACGTTGCATATTGACATGATACATGGTATATCGCGCGTGTTTACCTCGATGAGCGAGTGGAGCGAGATGAACTGCGCGACGATCTTGATGACGAGCGGCTGCTGTACGAACTAGAACGACTTGAGCGGGAACGTCTGCGACAAACAAAACGATACATAAATTATAAACTCCTCCTTTTTGAAAAGTATCTTAAGTTGTTACTAAGGTGGAAACTATTATAAAAAAAACGATAAAATAAGATGAACTTAGCTTATCTCAGCAAAGCTAGTTGCTTTTATTGGTTTCTACAGAAGAAAGCGCACTCATCAATAGATCTTAATACAAGCGCAGTCTTATCTAAAATTGATAGTGTTTTATTTATGTTGTCCATAACCTGTTAAAATGGAAAAAAAAACACAAAACAGAGCAGTATACTAAACTCACCTCGATGAAGAGTACGAGCGTGACCTGGAGCGAGACGAGCGCGAACGCGAGCGCGAGCGCGATCGCGAACGTGACCGCGAGCGCGACGACGAACGCGACCAGCTGCGTCGGGACCGACTGCGCTCTCGCTTCTTCACCTCCGAACTCTCCACGCGAGGACTCTTATCTTTCTTCGGAGTGCTCACTTTCTCCGCAACCTTCGCCACCTCTGACTCTTGCGGGGACTTCTCCTTCTCCTTTTCCTTCTCTTTCTCTTTTGGCGGGCTGAGAACAGGTTTGTCGCTATCCGGTGCAGGTTCGACGTTGTTGGCTTGCGACGTGGACGGGCCGTTCGTCTCCTCAATCCTTTTACGCTCCATGGACGCCTTCGCCATTAGAGCTAATTTTTCCTTCAGTTTACTAAGCTCCTTATTGTCCAAATCTTCCTGTCGCGCTCTATCATCTATCCTTAAGAAGTCATCTCCGGATTCTTCGTTTTCGCTCGACGAGCTCCTTAAGCAGACGGCTTTGGGTTTGAAGCATTCGATCGGCTCTTTTTTCTTCTTCTTGGGTTGGAGATCAGACGGGGATTTGATATATTTGCGTTTATCTTTTTCTGGTAGTTTCTCTATGATGTCGCGATATCGTTCCGGACTACGACGTGCCGGAGAGTAACTCAGACTGGAAGTGCTCCGGCTCCGGCTTCGGCGCGACCGGGACCTTGACTTATCGTGGTGAGATTCTCTACGTTCATGAATTCGATCTTTTTCATTTCTGTCTTGTTTGGGCGTCGACATCCGGCGCTCTGAGGATTTCTTGCTACTCTTAGCATTTGGAGTAGGACTCCTACGCTTCTCTTTTTTGGAACTCTTTCTCGGCGAACGTGATCTAGATCTCTCTGGTGAAGATTTTCGACGTTGTTTTTCTTCTGGTGTTGGCGATCGCCGCCTCGAACGGCTTTTCTCTCTCCTACGTTCCAAAGATTTACGTACAGATTTAAATTTATCGGATTTACTTTTTGGTGGAGTAGATTCCTTCCTGCGATTATCTTGTGATGGACTCCTCCTCCGTTCTTCTCTATGGTGAGGAGATGGGCTTCGATCTTTATAATATTTACTCTTCGATGATTTTTCTGGTCTTTGTTTTGTCCGCTCAGTATCTGAATCCGATGATCGTCTCCCAGATTTAGATTTTTTATGACTAACATCATCATCTTTGCGCGAAGATTTGCTTTTTTGCGGCTTACATGAAGGCGACCGTTCTTTGTGTTCTGGTGAGGTGTCTCGTTTTTCCCACGATTGACTTCTTTGTCTCCTGCGTTTCGGCTCGTCATAGCTTTCCTTACGCTCTCTACGTTTTGGTGGTGGTTCTTCATAGTTATCTTGACTTTTGTTACGTTGTTCTTGCCGGTTGACCTTTTCCTTTCGATTGTAAGATTCATCCTTTCTCTTTCGATACTCCGGTGAACTATCTTGTTTCTTTCTTCGATAATCTGGTGACTCGTCTTTTCTTTTTCTATAATCTGGTGACTCATCGTGTTTCCTCTTTCTATAATCTGGAGACTCGTCTTGTTTCCTTCTTCGGTGAGTCGGTGACTCATCATGTTTTCTTCTCCTGTTCTCTGGAGACTCATCTGGTTTCCTCTTCCTGTGATCGGGCGACTCGTCAGACTTTTTCTTTCTATAATCCGGTGATTCGTCTGATCTCCTTTTTCTGTAATCAGGTGAGGGGTCAGATCTCCTCTTTCTATAATCCGGGGATTCGCTCTTCCTGGAAGCTCGTCTGTCATCTCGGGCGGGGCTCTCCTTTCGATTCCTACTAGACTCTCTCGGAGTGTCTCTGCGGCCATGATAACTATCATCCCGCTTACGATAATCCACTGAAGGGCTCTTACGCCGTCTCTTTTCCGGTGGTGGCGATGCACTGGCATCTTTGTAGGTTTTCTTGTTTCTTTTTTCAGGCTTTCTTTTATATGAAAGCTGGTCGTCAGTTTCCGACGAGCGGCCTCGTTCGCGATCGCGGTGTAAATGTTTAGAGCTTTTGCGTTTTTCTGAAGGCTCGCGTGACGGTTCTCGTTTCTTGTTTTCTATCTTGGTGATGTATGATCTCTGCTTGTACTCGGGCGAGCTGTCGCGTTCATCGTCGCTGTGATCGCTGTGGTCGCTCCGTCGCCTGCTTGTCTCTTTATGGCGAGAGATTCTGGTGTGAGCGTCGTCGCGTTTCTCACTCCTCTTGCGTTCGTCGCGATCCCTGTCAGTTTTTTTGTTTTCAACGTCTTTGCCTCTAACATCATTTGACACGTCCCGCTTTTTGTCTTTAACAGGTTTTACTGGTGAACTGCAATGAAATGAAATAGATTTATAAATACACGCAATAATACGGAATATCACTAATGGATATTACAAATAACATATGATCATTATGTATTGATACATTAAAATATTTTATTATAGTCTAAGATCCCGCCATACATCGACCTTCACCGAGATGTTTATTTGATGAAACCTATTTTATATGCAATTTAATATGTCAATAAATATATTGTATATGGGTTGCCTTGCAAATTTCAGTCCAGAATACGATTAATTAATTATTAAAAAAAAAAATATTTTTTTACACATTTCACCTGTTTGATTATTAAACAAATTCTATACCAATCGAAAGTATGAAACCCATAGAATATGTAAACGTTAGGTTGCCTATTTTTTTCCGGTCACAACCCTCAGGTTGCCAGGTATAAACAGGTAAATCGCTACTAGCATTTTGCGCCGGTCTGATTATTGAATGGAAATTAAATGAAAATAAAGATCATTTTATTATGAACACGGTGGTATAGGGTTGCCTGCGAAAAATCAGTGCCGAATTGCGGTTGTCGAATTTAGAAAAGTGAAATATTGCTCCGAGTGACACAGCATAGCAGCTGTTCGATGTCCGCTCATAAAGAAAGAGGGTGCGCATGCTATTTATTCTTGAGAATGAAAAGGACAGCGATAGACTCGTATATGCTGTGTTCTGTGTTACCTGGCAACCTGAGGGTTGTGACCGGAAAAAAATAGGCAACCTAACGTTTACATATTCTATGGGTTTCATACTTTCGATTGGTATAGAATTTGTTTAATAATCAAACAGGTGAAATGTGTAAAAAATATTTTTTTTTTTTATAATTAATTAATCGTATTCTGGACTGAAATTTGCAAGGCAACCCATATACAATATATTTATTGACATATTAAATTGCATATAAAATAGGTTTCATCAAATAAACATCTCGGTGAAGGTCGATGTATGGCGGGATCCTATACTATTATCAGTGCAGATTAGCTGTAGATAGTATCTTTCGTGTATAATTTTGTGCTATTTAAATTCATGACTCTTCAAATTTTTTCATAAAACTATGACGAATTTTACTTTTCGTGTTAATAATATATGTAAATGAACTATTCACAAGTTTTTGAAAGCGATGAGGAGACACTTACCTCTCACGAGTGGAAGGCTCGCTGCTGGCGCGTCGTTTGCTGCTGGACTTTTTCTGTTAACATTTAATGAAACGGTCATAAAAACCACGTTCGTGTGAGACGGGCTTCAAACACCAGTGCCAATACAATAAGACTATAGTGGTAATGGCAACTAAAATGTCGTTCACTAAATAAAATATATTAGAAATTCTTTAGAGCCCTAAAAATTACGCATTAAACAAAATTACTCCATATATTGAGATGTCTTTTTAATAAAACCAAAGAAAAACACTATACGCATGCATTCTAAAAAAGGTATAACTGGAAATCAATATAGGCGTTAAATGAATATAAATATATCTCTAAAACAAAGATACTCAAAGCTATATTTTAGCGAATATATCTTGTTGATAATTTAGAATGTTATTTTATAATATCCATAACATTCTCTTGCAGGAGAAACATAAAAACACATATAACACGTAATATTTCCTATTTGAGTCGGCTGGCACCGGCGTGAGCGCGCTCTATGGCATGTTACTTACATATACATTATACGACTCATATATAAAACATATAATAAATACATATATAACACAAAAATAAAATATAACAACACTTGGCAAACGTACCTTATTTAACAAACGGTGGTGGGTATTCTATACCGTTTAAACATGTAGACCATCCTTAATTAGTTTTGGATAAATGAGAGAAGAGGGAGAATGTTATGGATTAGTTGTATTTATAAACAAATTAAATCAGTTTGGACATAAGCGATGTGTTGGAGACAAACGTGCGTTCGCATCATGATAACATTATTGCATATGATTATTAATTATCTGTCCGAGTGGTGTAATTTGTGACTCGAGCAGAGAGCACGTTTGTCTGGAACACATCGGGCGACATCGCGTCACAATTAAATTATTTCCACCATTTGTTGAAGGGCTACAAACACCATGCATGTAAATAACTGTGCGCACATAGAATCTCACATACGCCTGCCGTTTGCTCCTTCACATATTACAACAGCCAGTTAGTAACAATTACAGTAATGTCATTAATATGAATGCATTAACAAAATGATCATACCGAGTACATGAGTTTATTATTCACCTAACATAGTGTTCTTACTGAGTGTTATTGTTTTGTGATATACTTACAGTATACGTTATTTCTTCAGATAAAGATGGCTATCCTATGAAATGATGCACAGTTAAACAGATAATTTTTACTGTCTATTTTTGTATTTACAGAAAACAGAAAATAACAAAAAATGAAGGTAAGAGAAAGGCAATAACGTGTATTAAATTATCGTAGTTCCACCCCCAGATGGTACACTAGATGCGTATCTCGGAGTCATGGACATTAGCTGTAGAGTTGAAGCTCGGCAATCTAATGACACCGCGAGAATGTAAGTCTAAGGGAGTTCCACAGCCGGCTGTCTATGGCAGAGGAAATGGATCGGGCCGCGGGAGATCACAAATCAAATTCTCAAAGCCTAATAATCTGTATGCAAAGAACGGTGCCGAGATGTCAATATCAGCCCCTGTGTACACTGTACTGAACACGTCGTCAAACAAAAATAAAGAAAGCGTAGTGCTACTCGAGCTATTGAACTGTTGCAATTGTTCCATCTAATATCTATGAAGGAAACGTCAGAGTAGGGGTGTGGAGTCGAGTGTAGCTGGAAGCACGACGGTGAGTTCCCAGTAGAACTACTCGCGCGTGTGACTTTACCCAAATATATCAACCCGTAACCCGAGAAATATCGTTAGAACATTGTCGTGCGGCCATTACTTACTCGCCGTGGCATTACACTAATTACTACAACATAAGCTGTAAATCAATTATTAAATTTTCAACTGTGAAATTGTTTTTCAGGTCATTAGCATTGCATTAGCGATTCAACATGGTCGTATAATCTTACTTGATTTTAGTACGTAATGCCCGCACGTCAAAACTTGAGAGTTCAAGTACTATAGAATGGCATCAACATGTAAACAGATAGTGTAAAATGTGGGAGTGAGTCAAGTACCTTCTTTTTCTTCTTCTGTCTGTCGTCGTCTGAGGAGGAGTCGCTGTCTTGTCCCGCCTCCGAACTGCTCGAACTATCGCTGTCTGTAGACTTGGAGCGCTTCTTCTTTTTCTTGCTGGATTCATGTCTAGACAAAATTAAATATGTTAATTTATTGTTTTTTTTCTGTGATGGCTTTGAACATCCTCGGCGATGTCTAAATTTTCAATTGAATCTTATTCGATTTTTCATTAAAAGAGTAATTTTAATGGTTTAAACATTGTGAACTGAAACTCGATAATCTAAAATTGTAATTATGTTTTTATCATGGGAGGCTCACATAAAAATTAGATACCGCCGGAGTAATAGGCATTCAAAGTTTTAAGTATTACAAATTGCATAATAATGAGCAGCTGAGCAAACACCGCGACAATTCGTAACCCTCTTATTACAAAGTCGTATTAGTCAAGGGACTGGGTGTAGGCAATGAGCAATTTTATTTCACCGTACGCCCGTTTAAAAAAGCAAGTTCTAGTGTATGGTTAAGTGATGTACAGTCATACCTACGTACAAAGTCCATAATCATTTCCCTCTCACTGAAATTGTCAACAAAAATCTATTGAGTCGTTTTCTAGAGGACACATTAGGCAATAGTACTAAATGTGTTGTATACTTGCCTCTTGGACAGTCGTAGAAACACCTGTCTGGGTTCAAAGGTAATCTATGAAATGTACGCCAACATTCACAAATAAATTCACCAAAAACATAATTAAATTAATTAACAAGTGGATTAGGAAAATTCAAATCAGTACTCACTTCTCTTTTTTATTCTTTTTTGACTTTTTTTTCTTCGTCTTCTTTACTTCTGGCGAAGCGCTGCAAATGTACAACATTCATGTTTAATTCAAATATTTAGGCATTAAAAGTGTTATTATGTTATATGTGATATTTATTGAGATTTAGAAATTCTTTATCATAATTATTACCTGTCATTTATTTCCTAATTGATTACCAGGTAAAGCAGAATATGAATAGTAGTTAGTTTTTGATTAAAGTATATTTGATACAATGACATGTATACCTTTTTAAGATATTCATATAGTATTGTTTATTTATTTATTTTATTAACTTTATATACCAAACAGTATACAGGCGGACTTAATGCCAGGGGCATTCTCTAACAGTGTACCTTTGGGTGAAGCAGAAATGGAGTACAGCAAGGTTTTATTTACATTTAGATAGGGGAGAAAAAAAAATGGTAAAATATTTAAATAAGTGTACACTGTACTAAGATTAAAATGAACATACATACATTATACATACAACATAATATATATCTACATATATATAAATATATACACACTATATTGATACTGTATTGATATGCACTTTTAGAATTATAGAGACATAACTAAAAGCATCTTGTTTTTTGGGAAACGTTCATTAAAGATTTACAATACATATAAGAAATTATGTGCTAATGAAATATACATAAGAAGACCGATTTATACATCTTTCTGCCTTTCATGTGTCAATAGATCTTTCTTTAATAACGGTTCGATAGGTCATTTTGAGTCAAAACATGATTAAATGCCAAAATCTATTTATTTATTTTTTGGATTAGGTCACTCTAATTGTAAAGTAGCGATGTGCGTTACCTTCTCTTTTTCTTCTTCTTGTTGTCATGCGTGTTGTCATCGCGCTCGCGGCTGGGCGTGCGCACGAGCGGGTATCGCTGCGCGTGGTCGCGCGCGCGCCGCTCCGCGTCCAGGCTGGTGCCCTCCACGAACCGCGGCGAGATGCCGAACGCATCACGCAACCGGGCGTTCTTCTCCTGCTGAGCCTCCGCCACCGCGTGCGTCTCGCGGACACTGCGCAAACAACACGCACACCCTACTATCATCCATACACCAACATCACGTGGTCAACCATCGGATATTTGTTTCAAAATATTCAATCTTGACCTACCGACAAACGTAAATATTTACCTGAACGGCACAGACGTGCGCTAGAAGAGGGGAAAGAGTAAAATAGTTTAGAAAGTTGGCATCACTCTATTTGAATAACCCTCGTAGTCGGTTTTTATTGCGTCTATTTGTAAAGCATTATCGGATAGCTGCACGCTCCTAGTCGGTGTGAAATCGCTTATGTTTCGATTAGTGCAGAAACGTATACGCCTAAGTTTGATTAAATATTTATTGCCGGAGCGGCTTCAAAGCGGTGACCTACATATCTGGCGTGCGAGAAAAATAATCGATAAAAGTTTGAGCGCACCTTATGACGGAACGCATAGATTTCCTCTCGTCATCATCGGCGAGACAGACCTGCAAATTGTCGTTAAAATTTCGGCCCGTAGCTGAACAGTTACATCGACAACAGCAAGATTTTCTGAGGCCCTCGATGATAGTTCTGAGGGCGGGCTCGAGCGAGTCTGCCACGCTGGCGGCGTGCGGCAGCGGCATGACGGCGGGCGCGCCGGCCGCCAGCGACAAGTCCGGGTTGGGGTCGTGCGAGGAGGCGCGTGGTCTCCTCTGCGGGCCGGCCAGCACCGCTTGGAACGTGCCACGCCACAGACGCTCGAATACGACCCTATTGTTTTGTTCGCGTCGCGTGCCCCTACCTCGTTGCATCTTAACCTAACTTACTTATCTAATGGAAGACTTGGTTTCTTAACGCTACGGTGTGAGTGTAAACTAGTGCATGGCGGCGTTGCCGCTGGAAGACGTGTGTGAGGCGGGCTCGCGCGGAGCGAGGGGCTACATGGCAGTGCGGCCGGCGGCGGGCCGGCGACGCTACTGCGGCCCGGCGGCGTCGCGCGCACCCTGCGCAAACAACGGAACTGCGCGACGCCTCCCGCGGACGCCTCGTTACCCGACCCTCCTTTGTACTCATAACTACCCAATTTCGCCATTTCTCTACGCCATTTTTCAACGTTTCTCTTTAATTATACCGCCTAATGGAATGAAAGCACTCTTAAAATAATACCACAACTTCGCAAGTTTCATATATTTTCACTTCTAAACCTACAACAAAACATAGCAAAAAAGACAAGTATTTAAAGAAATAAATTAGCAAAAGCCATAAAGTTTTACGGTTCTACCTATTGGAAATTTACTATGTAATACCGACAAACCAATTGGCATAAGCGATAAGGTAAATTCAACAGTAAAATTGTATTTGGAAATGCTCTGTTAACAGCATTACTCCTCTAAAGTAAACTGTTGAACCAGTCCATATTATAATAATCGAAAAAAGACGTATACACTGGCTGGAATTAACCGAAACTTAATTAAAAAGAATAAACATATCAGTCCATCAATGTCTTACTTACACGAGCACTTTACGATTGAGAGACAGTTCAACGGAAAGCTACATGTAGACGAGTTCATAATATGCTTTTAAAAATCAATAATGAAATTTTGACGTTTGTAGATAAATAAAACAAATATTTTTAAAAGGCGTGCCGTAGAAATATATATTTCATAAAATATATGACGATACGTGTATTACTCTAGAGTATCTACATATAGAAACCCACATTTATATTCTAGAAGGGGAGGCTGATGAGTCATTATTGACACCCACAGTCAGCCAACTAAATGTGATATAGGGCGAGTCCATGGCAATAATCGACTATAAATCCCAGTACCAGGCATCCTACAATGACATTTTGCTTTTTGTTTGACATTTTTTTATTGCAATGAATGGCGTGTCTCCCATTCGCCTGATGGTAAGCGATACGACCGATCATGTACAGTAGCGAAACCAAACAACCATCAATTACAGAGCAATGCTTGGCATTCCATTGCGCTCGTGAGTCGTAAAATGTTAAGTCTCAAATTCTCAATATGTCTAGTAGTTATTCTGGCTACAATGTCCTTCAAACCGGAACACAACAGTGTATTTGTGCAGGCGGCCCCTCAAATATGAGAGCCTACCAAAAGTAACATCTATTATGGGGATACCTAGGACATTTTATTACAATATAACATTAATTATTAACATTATACCATTATACCATTATGGCAAGAGTAACAAACATTACAAGACCTAAACGCAATGCTTTAAAACTATACTGCAGTTACAAATGTATCAGCTGGTGGTAATATCTTTGTACACGCAATAACACTTGTAATAGTATTTATAACCGCCCGTTGGTTTCGTCTCAATGAACGGAACTATAACATCCACAACATCTAACTTGGTCGAGGTGTTACTTCACAGTTCACAACTAATTTCAACTATTACGTAAAATGTTCACGGGGTCAACGCCCTTTAGCCTGAACACTGCCTACTTAAATTTCAATATATTTCCCTTCCCCTGTAGTTTCATTATCCGGTTTAGCGTTCAATTTAATAAGTCTTAATCCACGCACGAAAATTGGAAAGGCTTCGGGAATTTAATCTGTTTCGGTTACTAATTATAATTTTGTATTAAAACTATTATTTACGGATTTTATCGCGGATTTGGTTACATTTTTAATTATAAGTTGTGATATAACGTTTTTTTTTTTAAATTTAGATGAATGGCGAAATGAGCATGCCATTGGCCTTTTCGTAAGCGATAATATCCATGAGCGGTTCATGGACATTAGCAAAATTAAAAATTTATAAGAATTACAAAGCAATGCTTAGCACTGTACTCGTCATCCTGAGACAAAAGATGTTAAGTCTCATTATGTCTAGTCTAGCTACAATTTCCTTCAATCCTAAACACAACAGTGCGTTTTGCTTTTGGAGGGGGAAATGGATATTTTCTAATAAATCTTAAATAATTCCTGAATAATTGGATTAATCAAGAACAAACAGGACATAGACAGGACAAAACTATATACTATAATAGTTTAGTGGTTAGGGTTTTCTATACAGTGGTAGACTCACAGACTTAATTTTAAAGCTAGAAGACCATTTATTAGCGAGCCTACCAATCATTAAAAGTGTATTATGCTGAGATCATCGCTCCAAGTATATTCTAGACGTGCAGCAATAAGGTTTAATTATGATAACTAATTTAGTCCAAATAAGTAGTCTTAATTAGCTACGGCATGACTATTTTCAACCTTTTTATTAGAAATAGACGAAGTTTATGAATGCTGTCATCTGCAATTATTCAAGTACGGAAACATTTAGATGTGCAGCGAACCAAAACGCAATATAATTTAGATATTTTAGATTTTGTGTGCTAAGTTTAGCTTTAGTACTCGCCACTAAACTCGCCATAATGTTTTATCTTTACACCGGATTTCGGAAATGTTATGTAACATATTGCACTATGCATTGGTTGGTTATTCTAGGAATGTATTTTAAACTGAGTCTTCCATTTGTCCTTGAACGAAAGTTAACAGTTTCAGCAATACATATTTATATTAAACTTTTTGAATGCATCATTTTTGGGACTGAGAGATTAAAAGATTATTACGATGTACACACCAGCACGCTGACTAAAAGTAATTGTCGTCTTTAGAAGGATCTTACTAAAGCAACTGTAAACTGTGGATATAGTTAATCATTGCCAAATAGAAAAAAATTAAATAGACAAAATATCTATTCTAGTCTAAATCTGCTTGCATGAGGTGATACCAGTTTAACAGCCGCTGCCAATAAACAATCCCATTCCAAAATTTGCCATTTTAGATTGACAGCTCAATCTTTTTTCTGATACTATATTACCAATAATCAATCTCAGTAGTGAAAAAACTATGGCAACATGACAAGAGCCCAATCGAAAAGTAGAAAACAATCCAGATTGACTGCAATCAAATTTTTTCGATTGATTATTGGCATCGGCCGTTAGACGTCTAGCAGTTCGCTCCCTACCCTGAATACAAACCACTGTACAATGAAGTCTGAGAGCTCCACGCAATTCACATAATATTAGAAAACCTTCAGACTAGAAATAAAAAGATAAGGATTTTCGTGACCTTTACAAAATATAATGAAAATAGCGAGAGAGTACACGTTGATGCCGATATGAGTGGGTGGTATCACTTTAGGACGGAGACAAAATTACACGCTAATGTCTTTTAAAAATGCGAGAAAGTAAGTAAAAACTTAATGCTATTATCATTTGCAGCACATGCTTGTATGTTTATTGACAACACTCCAAACCATTTGATAGCAAATTGTGCCATCAAGAATTTAATCCCGTCTTTCAAACAATGTCTGCACCGTCGAAAAGAGTAAATTAATTAGTGTAACAGTCAGCTATTATTGTATCGTTTGCGAATGCCTACGGGCGCCTTGGTGAAAACAGAGCAATGGATCACGATGCTAATACGTTCTGGCACGGCGGTGGCGGCCTCCGCTCATTAATTACATTATATACAGAGACCGTATACCGTCTGTCACTCCCCGAGCACATTAGTTATTCGTTCGCGTGTCCAACGATATTAACAGCTTTAAAATATGCCAACAGTTCAACAGATTTCCGTAACAAAATTCCATTATTTGGGTCGCGTGTCGCTATTTAATTACATTATTTACATTTTTCCATGCGGTCAGTTGTTAGGTAAGGGTGCGCCGCTAATTATTTTCTATACGTGGATGTCAAGGTAATGTTTGCCATCAGTTAACAACAAGGGGTTTTGTTAGTTAAAATAGCTTTAAAAATATGGAATAATAATCGGAGGTACCTACATGCGAAGTAGTACTTATTAAGTGGATTTAAATCAACCTTGAAATTATAGAAATGGGTTTCCGAAGGCGGTATTGTTATACTTAGTTTTTACTGCATAATTATCAGATATCAGAATAACGTCGTCATGCGAATGCAAGTGTTAATCAATAGGCTTATACAAATGTAAATTACATTGGCCTTGTCAAAATTATCGTACTGTGCTGGAGCTTGCATCAGCAGAAGCAAAACCGTAGTTTTAATATAAATAATGCCGTATTTTAATCGTCAATACATTAAGGTAATGTGGCGAACTTCGCATAGCCACAAGTAATTATGTAAATAGCTTTTTAGGAACGCATATGTTCGTATCAAGGCGAAAAAAAATAGGCATTAAAAATAAGTAAGATTTTATTTTAAGAGAATTTGATATTGTCAGTTACGATTTTTGTTAGAATTCCTTGCAACGCAAATGGATCCCATGTGGCATAATTAATTCTTGTCATTGAAAGAGATTCACGTCGTAGCGACATTAGAGCTTTTGCATCATTATCATCTCAGCCTCTGGAAGTCCACTGCTGAACATAAGCCTCCTGCAAGGATCACCACATCGACCTGCTGGAAGCGACCTGCATTCAGCGACTTTCTGCAACTTTTGCTGGCTAAAGTTGAAAAGCTTCTTTCCATGTAAAATATATTGTTCCATAAACTTTGTTAAAATAGGGATAGTACTTGTAAAAAAATATGTAGCTGTAAATATTTTAGACAGAATTCTAAGGTGTTTTTACTTTCTGAAAAAAATGTTAAAAGAACAGTGTTATCTTTAAATTGGATTGTTTCCCAAAGATTGATTACCGAATCTTGCATAGTATTTGTATTATTGATACACAACAAAAAAAACAGCATAAACAAAATTATGAAACACAAAGCTCCGGTCAAATTACCACGCAAGCTTAATCGGCATTCGTCACATTTCATCATGCCACATAACCTTGTTATTACGACGGCCGGGTGGGCGAATGACGTCATATTGAAATCCTGACACCCCACGAAAGGGGTGCGGAGGGCGAACGTCACAGAAATCAATACAGAAGGACCCCAACGCGGTCCGAACTGAATATTTCACGGTATGTACAGTGACTCGACGCAAAATTATTAACTGCGCATAGTGCGAATGTGGTCCAACGTAATAGATGGACACGGTAAAATTACGATTATCGAGAGTATATTAAACTGATTATAAAGCATAGTAATTGTAATTATTTGAATATAGAACGAATCGGCCGTCTTGGAAATTACAGTTAGATTTTCTCGCATTCACACCTCTAGTAGGTGCAATTGCTGCAAGCAGTGATGAAATTTAATAAGGTACGAATTTGATTGACAAAGAGCTTTAACGCATTTTACAGATAACTCAATATACTGTTTAAGCCTGAACAAAATCTTATCAAATAGTAAAATTAATTAATTAAAGAGAGGGGGCGAAAATATGACCTAGAAGTAAACAACTCAGATTGATAAGAATTCACAGCTGATAAGCTTTCTGTACTACGGATAGATTTTACGAAACATTAAAAAGCCGTTGATAAAACGAACGGAAGTACCTATCACAGTTCCGTAGCTCAATCAGCATAATTAGCTATGAAAAAAAAAGGCAGTGGGTTGAGCTTCTGTATCGATACAAATGTTTATGCGTTTAACAAAATATTTGTTTTGCGTTTGAATGTAGACGATAAACTTTCAATTTATGTTGCCACCTACGATATCAAGGCCCAAATATTACTGTTTTAGTCAATGTATAAACGATTATAGAATTTATTCTTTACTATAAAAAATCCTCGTGAGACGTGGCCTTTCACTGTGGGCCTCATTAAAAGGCTCAAAGTCACTCAACGAGCCATGGAGCGGGCTATGCTCGGTGTTGCCCTACGAGATCGAATCAGAAATGAGGAGATCCGTAGGAGAACCAAGGTTACCGACATAGCCCATAGGATTGGCAAGTTGAAGTGGCAGTGGGCCGGGCACATAGCTCGTAGAACCGATGACCGTTGGGGCCGAAAGGTTCTTGAGTGGAGGCCACGTACAGGCAAGCGAAATGTCGGACGCCTGCCTACAAGGTGGACGGACGATCTGACTAAGGTTGCAGGAAGTCGCTGGATGCAGGCCGCTTCCAACAGATCATTGTTGAGATCCTTGGGGGAGGCCTATATTCAGCAGTGGACTTCATGTGGCTGATATGATGATGATGATGATAAAAAATCCAAAAAGTTGATGTATTTTAAGGTTTACCTGCGAAATTATTCACATGTTTCTATGCATTGCTTCGCTAAAACGGATGCAGGGGAAAATATGCATAACTACATCCTTTTAGATATCGATTACCATGTGTTGGAAAATGTTCAACCGGTAAAGATGTTATCATACACAAAATGCACTTGAAACAGAACTAAAACTTCAATTTATACGAATCGCTGTGTTTTATCGATCGTGTGTAGTAGTGACTGCGGCCAACGGAGCAATTATTACTCGCACTGCTTATTGAACTACTATTCAAATGTGTATGTCAAATAAACTGCATTTTTATACAACTATAAGCTCTGTAAAATATAATGAGACATACACTATGCTTTTAAGATATTCAACATATCAAATTACCAAAATGGGTAATTACCAATTTTTAACAGAATTTTATTTTCAAGTTAAGCCTGCAAATACTTAGAAAAGTAATAATTGTCCAGGACTAACAATAAAACGCAAGTATACCAAAGCAAAAGTGGAAACATCTGTCACACTATGCCGGTTTTGTGTTTACGTTAAGTTTCACATCATTTACATATGAGCAATTATCTTACAACCAATGATTCTAAAGAAAAGAAAATCAATCCATACCATTAGCCGGAACGCTATGTACGTAATAAGAAAAAGAAAATTAGGCAATACAAGATAGCTATAATCCAATGTCTCAATAACATAAATGACAGTCCAAATATGACCTCAATAGGTCTAATTTACAGTAAGTTAATTTAAAGTAATACGATCACTAACAAACGCACACAAGATTTCAGTGTAAAGATATCGATCGGAGCGCTGACAGCAGTTTTTAGTATGAATATTCCAGCGAACAGCGAGTACATTACGGAGGATTTACGTGTGTTACGAAGCCCGCCGCTGCGACCACGTGGATTGTATTACGTTGTTCGGGGGTACATAATATATTCATTCCCCCTTATACGGACGCGTATCGGGGTGAATTACCTCGCGATTGAGGTGGTTTTATTCACTAATTTATCATACTAATAGACAGTTCCATTTAATTGGGGTTGGACGGCTCGTGTGCTTCGAATGCATATTGACCGTTGCGCCAAACTTACAGTAAATGTAGAAAATGACCGTAGAATAAGCAAACCGCCTAGAAAGTGGTGGAGAGAAGATCTAGATAGTTTAAGCCAAATTAGAAAAATAACAGAGCGGTGAAAATAGGTGGAGGAGAAACGAAATACCTATTTCCAGCTGTGCAACACGCTAATAGGCTAAAAAATATTAAAATAAGTGACTGATTCGTGAACATTGCTTGCAATTTTAATAGACATCCAAGCATTTCTATTCTTGGCTAGATGGAAACTCTACTGGAAACTGACAGGGTAACGGATGTGCTGTTACCTGACTATCGAATTGGGATTCCGCCAGTGTCTCTCATTTACTTTATTAAGCGCGTGAATTAAATTGTTAGTTAAAAGCCTGAACATCTAACGTATTGCTATCCTAATTAATATGATGCCGCGGCACCTTGCTGCAAACTTCTCAACTGGTTTTATGCGTATGGTACCACAATCACCAAGAAAATCTACGTGTAATCGCTATTCTGCGAAATTGCATCTTCAGCGAGGTAAATTATAAGAGCTCAAAACAAAATAAGAGCAAAAGCACTCACAGCGGCCGACTTCAGACAAGAGATATGTGACGATATAGAACAGCTTACTTTTGAAAATAGACAGGGGCTTCCAGCGAGCTCTTGTGTGAGTAGGTGCTTGCTAGGCGCGCTCCAGTGCAAATAAAAGTGTCATTAATTAGATCAAGGGCATCTCTGCACCTCGCAAACGTACACACTTTTGACCTACTTTTAGGGCAGTTTAAGAATTTTTGCGAAAATACGATCACACATTGCACGGCACTCTATGCTTTTTATATCATGTTGGTAATATTAAAACGGGTGTGGCATTACACATGCTCATGTTATTTGATACAAACAATACTCAATAGTATTATTTACAAATTCTTCTGCTCGGGAAATTACACTGACTACTCATTCAAGCTAATTTACACGTATGGTAGCTTTTGGATTAGCGATGCTACTGTTTCTCTCGATATTACCTTTGGTTAAAATAAATAGCTACTATTGTAAAATGAGATCAAAATTTTACCAAAACAAGGGTGGTAATTGGACTGCATCTTTTCCTCAATTTGATAAGTAAGCTCTTTTCAAATACCATCCGACATTTTGTAAAACTTTTGAAAAAAAACCCTCAGAAAATAAATCTATCAAATGGTTCAACTCGGTGTAAGTTATCATTTTCATAAAGATCTTTTTTATAATTGATATATTTCAATCGTCATTTTTGTTTTTACACTGGTACGACATAATGACTGCATTGCAACTGATGGTAAGCGTAAATGCCGTCCAGGCAGAGTATGGTCCAATGACTGTGGTCCCATGCCAATCGATACACTTATCTGTCGATATAAACAAAACAAGGAACCCTTGAATGGATATCTTTTCACTTTCATGCGACATTCAGCGGTGACGTAAAGCCCTCGATTTGTGTAGACAACTGAAACACCAAGAAGGAAAATAATAACAACTGGCGTCACGCGACCGCTATGTTTACGTTTTTATATAATTTTACACCGAGTACGATATTTTTCAAATAAAATTACTGTATTCTTTATAAATTTCTAACAACTGATCGACATAGACACGATCTATTAGTTCGGTAATCATATGATCTTGTTTTTGATTCTCAAAAATTTAATAAGTTTATTTTTTTGTTGATATATTCATACGAATCGAATGTCACTGTCCTCTAGCAGGAATACCGTATCATATTATAGTTTGGTATCTAATTATCTAAGTTTCTTTATTTCAGCACTATTCGATTATCTTATCTCTTGAAGATGCGAAGTTATTATAAATAGCTGTTTTCCAATTAAACGTAACTAATTGATTTTACAGCTGAATAGACAATCCAATTGACTGTTGTATCAATACAGCTGAAGGTAAAGCAGTGTTTTAACCACAGCGCCTGACGGCTAATATTAATTTTGACACACAAAACTTGCAGCCGCAAATGTAGAAGAAACCATTATACATACGACCTTATTTATAAACCTATTTTAGTTATCGAATGGTCTGTCCTTTGCGAACTTCTTTTGAATACAGTTTGAGCGAAGAAGACAAAAACACTCGATAATTAAAATATGTTTTAAACTGTCTATGAATAAGGCGGCAAATATAACGTAAATTTAGTATAAATATTTTTCCAACGAATTAGTTTTATGTCTACAATAATATAAGCCATGATCACCGAGGTGTACAAAACATATATTAAAAGAAATTCCGATCTCAATACCTTCGTTTTATCGTAAACCCAAGAGAAGGCATAAATTAAGCAAACTATAAGTGAAAAAATATATCGTGAAAGTTTGTGCTACTGTCAATGACAATAAACAAACACAACTGCAACTTACGTACCTAACTACCTACTGCAATTTTTTCTTACGTAAAAGTGCATCTGCATTGACGCCTTTCTGAAAGGGGTCGTTAAAGACACAACAACTTTATAACCTCTAGAGTCTCTACGTACACATTTAATTAAAATTATTCTCAAAGACAATTTCGATGTTTGTACAGCCATGTAGCCATACACAACAACACATAAAAAAGAGGTAAAATAGACCGAAAAATATCGCCTACATCTGTAAAAATACTGAAATACATCTACTATTATTTATTAAAAATAATGCAATTGTTTACTTACGCGACCCTTCCGAATTCGTCTCGTGGCACATCCTTGTCTTTGCCGCTGCTCTCCGACAGCTTGGCTCGGAAGGCGGCGACGCGCGCCGCGATCTCATCCTTCGGCAACCTGCGCAACCACACCAAAGACACGCTCATTATATTAAATACATTAATTTATTTCATACGCCGCGACAATGGACCGCGCTACGCGACCAAGCCAAACGCAATGAAATCTTTTAATAAAATCATGTGTCGCCCACGTTAACGTACCAGTGCATGATACGCCGGGCCGCAATAAAACAAGAATTACTTTTGGAAAACAATAAAAGCCGATAAGGCGCACTTGCCGTGCGAGTGCGCACTGAACACTGAGTCCAGGGACCTCATAGATTATATACAATTTTTGTCAGAAGGGTGGTCGCGCGCCGTTGAATTATTGATTCAACTCCGGCGCAAGGGTCGCCGCCCTCTGTAGGGTGCAAATCTATCGATATAATCAACGTAACATGGGGTGCACTACATTCTATTGTTAGGAAAGAAATTAAACAAGGGGTAGTTGTGTCAAATCGATAAGTGCACGTGACTTGACATAACATGTGTAGATGTAAAGTAGTATCGATTTCTGCTTAATCCCCTTGAGAATTATTTTGTATCAATAAACATGTCGTGACATAGCGAGCAACACCGCGTTACTTACTGATGATGCAAAAACTTTCTAGTTTGTATGGTAATCAATGAGGTACACGATAATACGGACATAATTAACCATACGTAGCTTTATAATTTATTAACACATATAGTACAACGAAATCTCGGCGTTTGCAACATAATTCCACGAATAAAACTAGGTATTGATAAGAAACAGATCCTAGATTTAGGATACTGCTTACGATACATACCCAAATGATTTCGATTTTCTTGTCTCATCAAATAGTAACTCATTAAATAGTCAAGTGACCAAGAAAAGTGTTTTAAGGTATACGTTGAAAAAAATATGGCAATATTGGTGTTTTGTGAGCACTTGCCATGTTTCGCCATCCTTGGGTTTTCCCAAGTTCAGTAGTGAGTTTCCTATGGCTGTAGAAGTAGTAAACTGGCTATATCTATTGACATACTTTCCAAATAGTCTAACATACCATTATAAAAATCCTGTGTATCGCTAAATTCTATAAAATGCAATGAGTGCAGAAGAATAGGGATTTATGTCTCTTGCGGACAGTATGTCTTATTATATCAAGTAATTAAAAACTGATTCACGCTATAACCAAAACATCATTAAAAGTTGACCTTCATAAAAACAATAACAATTATGTGAGTAAAAGTAGGTAACTGTCATAAATAATGTAATTATCATTACATCGTGTTTCTAGTAATGATGGTTAGCTATAAGATTGCTCATGGACAATAGCAAAACCAAACGACACTATGGATTACAAGTCAATGCTTTGCATGCATGCATTCCACTGGCTATGGTCCATACGCTGATACTGTGTTCTGGGTATACGATAGTTTATATACTCTATAGTGGATAAACCACTTCAAGTTATTCAGCCAGCACCTAGCTAAGTAAGCTCGAAGTTTGCAGGCCTTATAATAATGTTTACTCAATAGTGACGTTTCTCGGGTTCTATATTTTTGTAAGCTGTAGGAATACTGAAAATGTGCTGGAATGCAACTATGGCAGGGATGACTTGAGTCAACCAAAATACTAACGCCCGAATACTGGAACGCACTTCAAATAATAAGTTGCTCTTAACAGCGCACGGCCCACTTAGCCAGTACATTTAATCGGGATTAACGTAGTTAAGCGCCATTTATATTTAAGTTGCGTTCCAGTATTTGGGCGTAAATTATTAAATTAGGTGACGACCTCGGTGGCGCAATAGTACTGCGGCACGATTATAAAGCCGAGGCTGTGGCTCGTGTCTCGGGTTCGAATCCCGGGTCGGGCTAAGTGATACTTGATTTCAATATTAATTACCAGCAAGAATTTATGAATTTGTATCCAATATAGCGATGGGTTCGCCTCCAATCTCATTGTGGGTTAGAATACACATGACGAAATGTGAGTGCTCTGGTAGCACCTTCGCCTATCCCGTCTAGGAAAGAAGCCGCAAATTTTTGTATGTATGTATGAAAAACTCAAGTATTATGTAATTTATATAAACGAAGCTCATAAAAAAACCTTGTAGTAAAAATATCCATTTGCTAAACCATTTAACCCATTAATTCCCAAGGGTAAAAATAAACATATATTTATTGGTTTAATTGTTTATTACGTTTATAAATACATCCAAAAAGAGCAAATTATAGTAAAAAAAAATATTGATTAATTATTTTACATTCCGCAAAATGTTGCGTCTAAGGAACGTTGGGATTACTGAACTTCAATTTTACAGGCACGTCTAACAACGCTAGAGTATTAGCGTGAGTGAAATATTTTAAAACAATCAGCATGAAGATGTACTTGACATTTTTTACACATATAAATTGTTGTACTTCTACACTGTCGACATCTTCTTCACATTTTACTTTCGTGCTCTTCTATTACATGACCAATATTATCGAAGCGAATATTGGAAGGTAACGCGTTTTTTGATGGTCTTCCTAAATTTATATTTGAATTACCCAAAAAATGCGAATTATCTGCAAGTTGCGCTTCTTCGGTTTTCATCAAACTTATAGTAACGTAAGATTTGAATTCATTTGATTCAAAGATCGCTCATTCGCCATATTGTAAATTTTCCACGAGTTTACCAATACACTGTCTATCAAATTGATGAACAGTGGCCACCACCACTTTGTCCCTCTTACTCGAATCCTATAATTGGCTATTGCATTATCATGGAGATCTACACCTCCCATATTTTTATTATAATCTGCTATAACCTGGGGCTGTGGCACATTCAACATCTTTTTTATTTTTCTATCATAACGTTTTGCTGTAACCAATGGTTCAATTTTTGCGTTGTTAGTAGTTTAGCCACAGTCACCACAGAATTGTCATTCCATCGAACCAACAGTACATCAGGTTTTTGGTCAAAGCTATAATTTATTTATTTATTTATTTCAAGGAAAATGTAAGTTTACAGTATTTTAACCAAAACACTTACATTCTAATTAATAAGAAATGGAACATACACATTATTACTGTTATTTCTAAAATTTTAACAATTAGAGACATTTATAATCAAGTGATCCTCTCTCTTTTTTCTGAAGTTTTTTTCTTTTATTTCTCCCAACGTTGCGCATACGCAACATTTCCTGGAAGTCTAAGATAAACAACAAGTGTGACTAGTTTTGTCCAACAAAAGGGTTTATATCATAAATAAGATATTGCTTGAGCTTTATACAGAGTAAAAAGTTAAGCTTTATTTCAATTTATATTTTTTATGATTGGATGAATCTGTCGATCTTGAGATAACTCAATTAGCAGTTTTTAAAAAATAAAACAAATATATATCTTTATTTAAAAAAACTTTGAAAAAAATTTGAATCCATTTTTTAGTTCTAATTCTCGAGACTGGCTTACATTTCATAGAAATAATTACTTATTTTAAAACAAAAAAAAATCACATTTGAAATGTTGCGCTAGCGCGACGTTGGGTAATAATGGGTTAATATAATTTACCGATTTTTAGTGTTCGAATTGACGCGCCACCGTGTACGTGGTTTCAATTAATGTCGTCATTTTACTGCGGTAAAATATTTTCATAGCAACGATTCAAAACAAGGCTTTGAATCAAAATGTCGTGTCCATAGTACGCTGAAATCGTTAATTGACCAATATTTTTTTGTTTATTGCAATGAATGGCGCGACGAACATGCCATTTGCATGATAGGAAGCGATGTGACCGCTCATGGACAGAAGCAAGACCAAACACCTTGAATTACAAAGCAATGCTTGGCATTCTACTTTGCCGCCATCCTGAGACAAAGGATGTTAAGTCTCAATATGTCCAGTAGTTACTCTGGCTACAATGTATTTCAAACCGGAACACAGCAGTGCATTTACACTGCTGTCTGGCGGGAGAAACAGACATTGCGGTGGTACCTACCCAGACATAATCTCACATATAAGACACCCGAGTAAAAATTCAACCGTCTCCAAAAGGGTTCACATATGAGCATATTGCATATATGCTAGTGTTCGGCTGCCAAGGCATTCATATTATAATGTACCGCTATATTACCTAACTAAAACGAAAAAGGTTTTCTTAATCTACAAATTGTTGGTCTCACGTCCTAAATTTTATAGCAATTACGCCATTGTGTTAGACTTTAGAGGATGTCGTCTGACAACACAGCAGAAATAGTAATTCTGTACATTTTTTTTAATACAGGCACATGTCTTCTATAATGTAAATACTATTTGTCACGTATGTATCCCTTAGGGGTAGGCAGAGGCCATAGATCGCCATTTTGCTCGATCTAGGGCCCTACTATATTAATCCGAAACGAAATTCAAAACTTCGGACGATCGAAATTTATATACAATATGAATGTATCTACTCTGTAAAAGTTCGTATTTGTATAACGTACATCGTAACCATAAGTCTATGGTTACGACCATAAGTCAATAACGACCATAAGTATATGTAGGTACACTCGTATCGTTTATAAACTTCGATCATCCGAAGTTTCGAACTTCGTTTCGTTGAATATATAGGGCCCCTAGATCGAATATCTGACATTACTTTCGCTTCTCCACTTTCATAAAACTCTTCATGCATTCTCGTCGATTCAGAGATAACGCAGTTTAATCGACATGCGCAAAACTGAATATTCATACTCTTAACCCGAAACGCAGTACTCTTGCATGGACCAATGACTAATTCCACCAACATCACATAGAAATACGATTCAAAACAAAAGCTTGAAATAAAGGCAACTTGAACTATATTGGTGATTTCTAATAATAATATACCAAATTGAAAAAGAAACAAACATCAAAAGGGCAATTATTTCCTTTAATGAAAATGATAACACAAATATGGAGCAAACCATTCAATTGCTTTTTAATCTAAAAACAAAAAATAACAGAATGTGTGGTTGATCTATTTTCTTTTTCTTTTTAATATTCATTAAATTATTAAGAGATTTTTTTTATACGAAGTTGTAAAACACAATCCTCTTAATCACAACATAAGCATCAACAAGTACAGAGAATCATAGTTTTCTAAGCATTCTTCATAAATTAAGATATGATTTTTCTTATAAGAATTATTTATATTGACCATCCAAACAATAGCAATTTTTGTAATACAATCATCTACTTACTGCTGGATAAAAGCCTGTCTAATAACATGATACTCAGTTAAATGTCACTGCAATCAGTCATTATGGAGCAATCCTAAGAAACTAAATTTAGATTTAAATGGCTTTCCCATAATAAAATAAATAAACTAATAACAGTCAAAGTGATTAAAAGAGAAATCATATCTGACGCAGTGGCTTGGAGCCAAATTGAATCCAACAGACTGGCCATATGCCAATTTATAATTTGCATTGTTTGCTACAATGTGTCCGCAGTTCTGCATTTATGAACTTTTAATTGTTTCACTGTTACGGCAGTTAAATTCAGTTATGACACATGTTTGGATTTTCATTTCGTTCATTCTGTTTCATCTGACATTTAGTATTTGGGGTTTCAATAATGTATGGGTTTAGTACATTTAGTACAGTATTACAAAAAAATTATGAAACTATTTGACTGTTTTTATGTTAATTGCTTTTGTCTTTCAAGATCAGTTATTTATGTGGGTGATTCTACGATAAGAGGTAACTTGAACGGCAATCAATATTTAATAGGTTTTTTATTCCATATTGTGCAATCATTTACAATCAATTACACCATTTTAATGTACTTCAATGAATAGAGTCACTATTAAATGCTGAAAAATTATATTTTTTTCTGAAATTGCCAACAAAGTCCAAAAAAGTATCTACCCTGGCCTGTCCCTTTGCCGATTTTAGTTAAACTTACTGCCGTACCTAATTTGTTTGTATCGCTTTCTAAACTAAAGCATGGTAAGTATGCATTTTAATAAATATACTACAATAATTTTAAGAAAAAATCCAACAAAGTATGTTTTTTATGTATATTTTCTAAACTTAAATTTTGTCCCCAATTATTTGTTTCTTTACCCTGGCAAATTTTGTTCCACTAATACCAACATAAAAATAAAACGGAAGTATTGCAAATTCCTTTCAAGGACATCTAACGACGTGAAGTTAGCCACAAATGACAAGCGAGCCGTTAGAGGCCGCCATTTTGCTAGTTGTCGCGACGCGTACGTGCGGTGTAGTGGTCTCGCAAAGTCATTATATCTCTCCCCTGGTAAGTCATAAAAGTTATATTAATGATTTGATTCATTTGTGTAATATTACATTTATTCAATAATAGTGTACTAATTCAAGTGGGATATTTAATTAAGCCAAAAATGTTATACGTCGATTACAATATTTGAATTAATCATGAAAACGTCTTTCCCCTGGCGTATTTCCCCTGCCAAGTTAATTACTAGGGAGAGACTTACTAGCCAGGGGAGCTAAAACATATCATATAATGTAGTCACAAAGTAATTTAAATATAAGTTAGATTGTACTGAAGTCAGATTTATATATAATATACCGTATATTGAAGTTTAGTGGTGGTAAGACTTATGTGTCCGCCCGGGTAGCTACCACAGTCCACGAGGCGTAAAGACCGCCATAGTGATCTCCGTAGTAAGGGGATCGCGTTCCGGGATCAGCCAATTGTTTTCCGCTTTCTTCGAGGGCATGAGGTTGTACCGTGTGGGTATTTTCGGTCGGCGGTTGTCCGCTAGCCACCCGCGGTATAGTACAGGGGCCCAATCGGGGCTAACCACCTCGAGAGGCTGCCTCACCATGCCGCGCATAATCTTAGGTGGGTCCGTCGTGCCGGTTGGTGACCGGAAGTGGGGTCCCGGCGGCACATCCCGGGAGGGTACCCTTTCGTCCGGCGGATCAATTCGCTTTCCGATTAAAAGTTAAGTGTAATGTTTAATAAAAGTTGATTTTATTAATTTAATTCATTATTTCATTGCCCGAATCTCTCCCCTGGTCTCGATATTTACCCTGGCCTTCTAAAAAGTAATAAAATATGTGTGCAGTGACCTGCCCTTGGGTGAAAAGGTTAATCAATGGGTTAATTAGCATAATTTAACATTTTCATGAAAAAAATCCAACTTTTCTCCCTGGCCGCATCTTCTATGGGCTCGAAACCTCTTATCGTAGAACTACCCATATATGATTGAGGACATAAAATACAAATATTCTTATTAAATTATTTAATTTAATCACATTACATCTTGTGAGTTAATGAAGTTTGTTAAATGCTCTGTAAGTATAAAATAATCTGTATGTCATTTGTAGAATTAGTATACAACATCTATTTCTACCAATAAGAATAAATAATATTCAAAATAATTGCCGGGAATCCAGTGATTGAAGTTAAAGAACATGTGCCATGCATGACTAAACATGCTCTGTAGTATGTGTACAGTGTTTTTAGCCCCGGGATAGCCCTGTATTTCCCATAAGGGAATAATGGTAAGGGGGTGGTATATCTATACATGTTTGGTGTATTGATTTATTTTTAAGGCTGGATACTTATTAGATGAGGACTAAAAAAGTTTTTTGTCTGTTTGGTAAATCTAAAAAAGGAATAGTGCAAAAAGTATTTGAGTCACATAATAATATAATTATTTTCCAACAAATATTCATTTTTGTTAAATCATAGACAATTGTTACTGGACCTATGAATGTACAACTAAGGTGGGTAGTTTCATATAACAAACAATTAATCAACCACATAATTAATGTAATTATGTAAACACTATTTTTCCTTGTACATACTTATATATTAATATTCAAGTTTGTAACCTAGTTATTGTAAGGCTATTTATAGCTAATGTAATTGAGTCACTAAAATTATATTAAGTTACTCCTTCAATATAAAATTAATTGAACATTGGTAAATATATATTGAAAGTATTTTATAACAGTTAAAGGTTTGTTCTTATTTGTATAAAATTAAAAATTATTTATAGTAACCATAAAATCGACATTTAAACATTTTAACTGTTGCAAAACATTTTGTTATCAATACTTAAACCAATTATTTGGACTTAACGGCACTTGTCAATTCTTTTATTTGATTTTCTTTATAATAAAAATTACAGATTGAATTAACTAGGATTGTTTAAAATTAATTAGATTAACTTATTGAAGTGTTCGACTGTAGCTTGGATTTATTATGTATAGAAATAACACACCTTATTTGTTATGGAATGCATTCAATTTGTGAAGTGATATTAAGAATTCCACTACTTTAAGACAAATTATGCTGTATACACCTACAGTTCAACCAGATTCCATTAGATGTGTTTATTCAATTTCAATCTGCTTGCCTTTATCCCCCACTAATATACAGGTAAAGGTGACATGTTTTGAAGAATTTGACATAAATATCCATACCTACCTATCCATACCAACATTTTAGAAAAATTTTGATTCTGATTAAGTCAAGTTTAACAGGCAAAAACAGTCACTATCATACAAAATTATAATCGTTTTGATGACACATTGATTGCAGAACACACTTAGGTCCTAGTTTTTCACCATATGTACCTGCCAGCTAGCTCGCACTGTAAAATACTATCTCTGGTATAGATATTAGCATCAACTATAGATCGCTCAATGATTTTAACACCTCTGTAAGCAAGTTAAAGCAATTTGGAAAACTCTCGAGGAAAACCAATCAAAACAACCAACATGTTTACAGCTTCCAAATAAAGATATTCTGTTCAATTTAAAAGATAAGATGGGTGTTAAGATCCAGAAGTTACTCATAATTATATGGTTTTGGGACCACCCTTATAAAATAGGTTATATTTCACATTTTTCTTACTCTTGAAAAAAACATTCCAGATGTAAAGTAATTTTTGTATTTCATCTACGCATGTGCACGTACTTCGTGTCTACGATATAAATAAAACACCAAAATTGTCGTAAATAAAGTTACGTCACGAAAATCAGATATGAAAAATATTTACCAACTTTGCAAAATGTTACTCACCCCTGTTCTTCAAGACTATCTTCGAGTTCCGCACATTTTACTTCGATCTTTCTTTTCCTTTCATGGTCCAAGATTTCCCGATTAGGTTGTTTATTGGACGCAGAGTCTAGTTTTGCAATTTCTTCTTCGGTTCTGTAGTTGACAGAATCTTTGGTTTTGCGCACTGATGCCCAGTTTCGTTGTACATAGCCATTGGTACCAGAGCCTCGAGGCGTCGTCAGGCCAATACCATTATACATTCTGCCGGTTGTTTACCTGAAATCGTTTATCAATTTCAGTATGCAATCGAGCAAGTGCATTATCAGATAGCAACCAAGTTGAGTGATGAAAATCATACTCATGGAACTATATTAAATTTAAAATATTGAAAGTACACGCACTAACTATTATTTAGGTCAAGCACGTAAACAACTTACCATTTACAAGAACCGCGTAATTAAATTTTATCCATTAAACACACGACACGACCATCTTGGTTGATTTTGATTTTATTTATGGCCGACCGGTAGTTTATTATTGTCAATGGTATTAAAGAAGCGTTCAAAAAAGATCATAATAATACAAGAAAAATGAAAAAAATCAATTATTTAATTTTATTAGAGCTTTTAAATAGTACAATCGATTTGAATTTTATATTCCTCATGAACTTTTTTATAAATTAAACATATATCATATGTATTTTATTACTTAACTTTTCTTTCGAAATTCAACATGGAAAAAAAATTAGTGATTTTTTCAGTTTTTCGGAAAATATTCATGACCCTACAGTAGTTGACTGTGGATAATTAAAAATCCATTTTTCATTTTATTCGCGATGTGACTCGCGAACACAATATTGAATTTGACTGACCATGAACTGCGACCATAAAATAAAGTAATAGTTTTTTGTCGCTTGGCAACTAACATTTTTTTGTGTCAGTTTGAATTTTGAGGTTATGTTTGTCTAGTAAAAGTTTGTTTACGTTTAAAAATATATATTTAAAACTGTAATATTTTACACGTTAATACGTTAAATATGATAGACAAAATTTTATATAACACTGTTCTTTGTCAAACATTCTCACCGTGTGGTAAATATTTAGTAGCCGGTAATATTTATGGACAAATTGCGGTTTTTGAGTGAGTTTCTTCAGATTTTCTAATAAATTTAATAATATCTCAGTACTCTCATTGTTTTTAATGTTTCATACATTTTGTCGTAATTTTCAGCCTTAACCGGATTCTGAACCCGGTCCTGGAGTTGATAACAGCAGATTATAACAAACCTAAATACATACATAACTTTCAATCAGATAAACAAATATGCAGTTTAGCCACCACGGAAAAATTTCTGATAGTCGGTTCGGTTAACGAAATAACAGGATGGGACTGGAAATCCGTGGTCAGTGCTAAGTTAAACAAGCCTTCATGGTCCATACAAATACCTGCTAAATCCTCCATAGACCAGAATGATATCAATAGTCTATGGTTATCTGAAGACCAAGAGAAGGTTTACGCAGGATGTGGAGACAGCAATGTGTATGTGTATAATTTAGAAGATGGAAGACTGGTCTCCACTTACAGTGGCCACAAGGATTTTATCCACTCAGTTCATGGAAAGTAAGTACAGTGACAATATTTAAAAATAATTAATAAACCTTATTGTATGGTTGAGATTTACAATCACAGCTGCATGAGGATTCTCATAATTTTCTAGTCAAAATATTATGTCTGATATTAGATTTCTCAATAAACTTTTATCCTGAAGATTATCTATTCCAATTTTGTCCAAGCTTATTTTACAATCTAAATAGTTAAAGTATGTAGATATCCTTGGCCTATGTTCAGCAGTCGACTTCTTGTAGCTGAAGAAACTTAAGAGAGAGTTAATATTATTTATATTATCATTTACATAATTTTAGAAATCAGCAACTGATATCGGCTGGTGAGGATGGTATTGTGATGCTATGGGATGTAAGGACAGGTAAATCCCACAACAAAATAGAACCCCACAAGAATGACAAAGTTACTCGGCCAGATGTGGGCAAGTGGGTCGGAGCTGCATCATTAGGAGATGACTGGATTGTGAGTTTAAGTTTTATTTACATGTACAGTCAGCAACATAAGTCGCTACACATTCACGAGATTTGAAATTGTCTTATCATCCGAAATATTAATTATTTTCAGTATCGTATGGCACTTCTCAGCACAGATGACTCTACTTGGTTATATTTTATGACTACAGAGTAGTATGTACAAATATTAATTCATAAAAAGGTTATCAAAAATGTGAAGTGTTCAGCGACTTATGTTGCTGACTGTACAATGATATAAATTATATAAGATATAAGACCTATCATTCATAGAAGCTTGAATTCAGTGTTACGAAGTGACATGAGATTCATTGCTTGGTTTCAATTAAAGAATTGACAAGTAAAGACTTACCACTGTTGATTATGTTAAGATTTGTAACGAAGGGTTCATTTGGACTGAAATGTTTTTTTTTGGTGGGTCCATATTGGAATAGTGCTGTATGTCATGTTGCTATATGTTAAAATATTCTCTAAATAGCCATTCATTTTGTACATCCTCACTTAAATAAATAAATACACCCAACATTCATATACATAGTCCTGACCAAACGATCAACGAAAGATCGAATCTTGTGTCGTGGGTATCCAAAACTACGAGAGACTTTTGGTCCCACAAAAATCCAAACCCGAAACATATACAATACGTGCCACGAAAGATGAGACTTGAAACATGTTAGTAGTGGGGGACCTGCGCAGGTACAGTCGTGTACCAAACTGTTACCCAGAATGTATTTGTATACCTGATTTTTCGACGATATGTAAGTGTAAGTGTACACGGAAGTGTAAGTAAGTAGAAGATGTAAGTATGCAAGCCTGGGTAGGTACCACCGCAATGTCTATTTCTCCCGCCAGACAGCAGTGTATATGCACTGTTGTGATCCGGTTTGAAGGACATTGTAGCCAGAGTAATTACTGGATATATTGAGATGTCAAGCATTGCCAATAAAAGCTCAAATTCTTTAACAATATTTATTACTATATAATAAAGTTAAAAATAAAAATAACAGATTATCCCATTCACTGTCACTATCAATAAACGATACACCAGCAGCAAGATCATCGTTTACCTCGAGGCATAATGCAGTTCTACAAAATTGCACTCGTATAAAACGCAACAACGAAAGTTATAAAAAACGGCTGCACTTGTCTGTACTCTGGAGTTAAGCGGCGCGTACGCGGGGTGAGGAGATCGGGATGCGAGTAACGCGCATGCGCAACGCCGTACTGCGCCTCCCGCGCTCGCTCCGCCGCCCCGATGACGCCCTATCCCTTCCCGCATCGCACTTCATACCGCTAAAGAGACCCATAAATCGCGTTCTGCGCAAGTCAAACCACGTGGTGTGTCAAGTCTCATCTTTCGTGGCACGTATTATACCTGTGGTTTACACAAATATTTCTATCAGTGCGGCCATTGAGCCTGTGGCCTCAAAGTTCACAGATGGTGTCCAACCAACTGCGCCACGAAGGCCTTCAAACATTGTTGGATATATTTATTATTTATCTACTAATGTATCCTTTAGCTTTAATAAGTGAATAATAGATTTCTAAATTTTTGATAATTTAGTGAAAAACTATGATGCTATAATATGGCTATGGACTCTACGGCCTAACCCTGCTCAATCGTACTTTCGGTTATAGAGGAAATCAGTGGCCTCAGTGGGACTGGGAAAATTCGAAACAAAGTACGATTCTTCGGAAGATCGAAGTTTATGACGATACGAATGTACCTACATTGTAAATGTTTGGATTCGTATAACCTACATCGTAACCATAAGTCTATGGTTAAGTCAATAACGACCGTAAGTCTGTATAGGTACATTCGTATCGTCATAAACTTCGATCGTCCGGAGATTCGAAATTCGTTTCGGAATTTCAGAGTAGGGCCGCTGATACAGATTACAAAAAAAGCAGGTCACGGGTTCTATAAGACGTGAATTAATAATCAAAAATATTTGCAGTGTGGAGCAGTGTATAAAAAATACAATAAAAATAACACCAAAATATACAATTCCATTAGGTCTGCGGTGGAGGACCGCGTCTCGCGCTTTGGCATCTTCGCTCTCTCGATGCAGTAACAGTATTCGATATCAACGACCACGGCATTCACGTGGCGTACTTCCACGACGACTGCATCATGGCCGGAGGAGCCGCCAAGCATCTCTACCAACTCAGCTACTCCGGAGAAGTGAAGGTGGAACTACCAGTGTCTGCGACCACCGTGTACTCAGCAGTGCTAAGGACAAACCCTAATAATGTGCTGGCTATAGCAGGGTCTAGCCCAGAGATCGATTTCTGTACTACATTTAACTATAGAGACCAGGTTTTGCATTTCCGCTGAATGTTAGAATTCGCACTAATAGAATTAAAGAGACCTACTTAAAAAATCTTAGTTTTTGGGAAATGGTCATTAAAGATTTGTAACATAAGATGACCTATTTATACATATTTCTGCCTTTCATGCGTTAATACGTCCTTATGTAATAACAGGACGATACGTCATTTTGAGCCAAAATATGATTAAAAGCCAAAATCTATTTTTTTGGATTAGGTCACTTTAATTCTTTAGGTGCGAATTATTTAATAATAAAATTGTGTACTGTGAACTTCAGTGCTTTATGAATCTTCAGACCTACTTGAAGTGATTAATTAGGGTTAATTAATAACTTTAGGATGTTGTGATGTTTTGAAAATGAAAGAGAGTGTAAAGATAATAAATGATGATATTAATTTTAAAACAACATTTAATTTAAAATCATATTCCTTTCATTCATAATTTCCAATCGATTCCTATATTTAATTCCTTCTGTTAACAATCTGTTAGCTCACAACAATTGCTTCATGGAAGCTAGTCTTAACTATATCTATACATAATAAAATACACATTAAACTAAATAGAAACCCAATATGAAATTTCGTTCAAAAGTATAAACGTGATCTTTTACGTAATAACTTTTTTTATTGCTCTGAATGGCGAGACGAGTATGCCGTTCGTCTGATCCTAAGTTATACGACTGCTCATGAACAGTAGGAAAACTAAACACCTTGAATTACGAAGCAATACTTGGCATGACACTGCGCTCGCCACCCTGAGACATAAGATGTTAAGTCTCAATATGTCCAGTAGTTACTCTGGCTACAATATCCTTCAAACTGACTGACTGATTAAATAAGTTACAAAAAAAATGAAATGACTATTACTTGCAAATATTAAGAATTTAGTCGCGATATCCTATTGACTGTGTCTTTCAGTATCAGATATACCCATGGCCAGCAATAACAGCCGGTATGAACCCCTGACTGCCGTCCCTCTTCTTCACATAAAACCAATCAGTATCTACATCGGCTTGTCCCCTCCCCTGGGCTAACACTACCACCTCGCCTTGCTGCACACTCAAAGTCTTCTCCAACACATTGCCTCTGTAATCACTGTTAACCACTAACAAAGTCTGTCTTTTAACTTCATGTTCTTTTTCTCTGTCGATATTGCTAACTGATTTGGTCTTTAAGTACAGGCTGTCAAAGTCCCTTTCGGGACAGATGTCGGGTTTTCGTCTTCTAGGTTGGTAGCGGCATTCGGAGCGAGTTCTGCCGCGGAGTTGTTCTTTTTCGTTGTCCGTGAGGTTGCCGCAGGGTCGCGGGTAGATGTCGGTGCTACTCTCCCAGCATGGGGTCTTCTTTAGTGGCGATGTCCTGTAATTGTATAACATTGTTATGTTAATAATATTAAACAGACATTTGAGTTTAATTTGGTCTTTTGTGGCATAGTTGTACGGTACGGTTATGACACTGAGGTCTCGGGTTTGAACCCCGCTACCAGATGATGCTCTGCCTACCACTGTGAGACAAAGGTGTGAGTTTATGTGTGTATAGATAAAAAAAGAGAAAATCGATAAAATAGATATATTTAAAAGTCTGTTTGTTTTTCAATGTCTTACTTTATTTATAGACTGGTACGAAAAACTAGGGTGCCTTTAATCTTTAGTAGAATAAAAATAGGAAACAATTTCGTATATTATTCATAGCTAGCACAACATCATAAGTGCGATACCATATTGAAAAAGTTTCCATTGGTAACGAACGCACTTCATCGCCAGAATTAACTGCTTCTTCACGCTGTAGTAGAAAGACTTCTGACTAAATCAAGTAGGAACACGACACTCAGCAAACAGTTCCACATACCTGTTAGGCAATATTCCCAGCGGCAAGCAAGCACTATACAACACGTAGCCCTCGTCTCCGTGCGGCGTCTGTGCATACAGCCACTGTTCATTCTTAAACACCGCGTTGACAACCGTGCCCAGCGGCAGCATCAGTTCCCGCTGCTTCTCGCCCTGCGTCTGATACAGCGTGCTTGGATATGCTATTACAACAGGAATGTTGCCTGGACGGTCTATTGTGGCCTGGAAATAAAACACCAGTAAAATAGGATGTGTCGTCATTGTGTATGAATGCAGGTCACTTCCAACAGGTCAATGTGGAGATCCTTTAGGGAGGACTATGTTCAGGAGTGGCTGAAGAGAGAGAGAGAGAAAGTGGGGTTACTAATATATAAATTTTAAGTACGTACAAACTATATTGGTTTGATTGATTGTCGATTAGGGAAATTCCCCTCGTCAATGATATGATGATAATGAATGAAGGCGTTTCGAGCGATCGCTATGCCAGGCATCAAATATGATAATTTTACACCAAAAAACTCAAGCAGAGTAAACTGCTCGTCTTGGGAATTGAACCCAGGTTATTTTAGTCCGCGACGGATGCACACAGCCACCAAACCAATGAGACGATGTTTCAAATTTAATTTCCACTATACTAACCATATTGCACGTTATTTTGAACCATATATCAACGTGATATTCGACTCAACATTGGCGCTCATTAAATCGATGTACCTAAGCGATTGTTACCGGCAAGTATTTTATAATCAGTGTTGATTGCAAAATAATCGCCAACGGTTTACTCGACATGATGAATGTGAAAAGGAAGAGCGGCAGTCGATTAATGCAGTGGCGGATTGGACATTTAGGCTCAATTGCACAAACTAACTTTGCCAATACCTTTGCCCTTGAAACTGTCAATTCCATACATTCGCAAGGTCAAATAGATCTCAAATGTATGGCGATGACATTTTCATAGGCAAAGGTATTGGCAAAGTTACTTGGTGCAACTGAGCCTTAACAACGTACTATATTATGCTATAGGCCCCACACAAATGCAGCCTGCCCCCTTAGCTAAATTGTAAGCGCTTCCAATCTATTATCTTTCTACTATCGTTAACGCCTTCATATAAATGATTGGCTAACTCCCATACATATGCTATCCAAGATGCAATTTGATTAGCGCAAACGATACGTTAACTTGGCTAAGGGGACTGGTGACTAAGCGTAATGAAGTGAAAATTCGATAGTTGCGTTATGATATTAACTATTTATAAAGTTACGAACCTACGAACACTACAACCCTTGCTATAAAAAAGCAAGTGTCCTTCGCTAGAGTATGCCACTGGCCCCGTTGCGTTGACTTAATCCAGCACTAACTAAGTGATAGGCAAAATATTCAGAAATCGTTATGCTACATAATTTATAGCATCCATTATTAAAAATTGAAATCGATGGAGAGAGAAGAGACGACGGATATTTTCAGTTAGTTTATCTTTTATTTCTTACGAATTTATCTAGATTTAAAATAGATCACATAAAATTTTCAAAGAAAATATGTATTACAAACAAAGCATAGCAAATTATTCACCGTAATAATTTATTTATTTTTAATTAATTTTTCAAAAAACATAAGATCAATGGCCATATTTATTGACAGTTAAAAACCTGCCTCTGGCTACGTCTGGGTCGCAGTTGTACTACGGTATGATTGCAAAGCTGAGTTCTCGGGTCGGGCAAAGAGAAATTGAATTTTTCTATATACTATCAGCCCGGAGTCAGGAATTTATGCTCTATATGGCGATAGGCTCACCCCCTATTAGGTACATCTTGGGACGGAAAATGAAAGGTGAAACGTGAACGTCGTGGTTGAACCTTATCCTACACCTTATGAATCTTTATTAAACTATTTTAGTTATCGAACGTTTTGTGTTCATTGCTCAAACTGAATTTAAAAGTTGTTCGAGAGATATAAAATATTCGATAGCTAAAATACGTTTATATCAGGGGCGGACCGTGATATTGTGGGGCCCTGGGCTAATACGACTTAGACGCTCACTAATTGTTCAACTACGTTTTGCAGAGTGATCTAGTTTAAAAAAGAAGGATAAAAGAGAAAATAGCCCAATAAAACGTGTAAGTTTTTATATTAATAAAATAAATCGAGCATATTAAAAAGTTAGGCCTAGAGCCTTTTGTTCTACGGACGGACCCCTGGTCTGCAGTCCAAAAAGCCCTTACGTAGATCTGGCCATGTAATATACTGTCTATGAATAAGGCTTTACATTGATGATCCGACCGAGGCGCAACAATTTATCTGATCCTTGACACAGAGTTATCCAAATTAGCGATAGCTCAGTTGCGTAAGGACCACATTGTCAATGTGGTCCTAGGTTCAATTCCAGAACCCACACTACATTACTAAGTTCAAAAAGTAATGTCTTATTAAAATAACAGAATAATCAGAGATGGGCCTTGGGATTTGAACCTGCGACCATCGACATATAATTGATCGCGTCTTATCCATTACCAATAATCACGCACTTATTGTGTGGATTATATTATTACATACTTAAACTCATGCCTTTCTCCCAGAAGGGGTAGGCAGAGATGCAATATAATGTTTAACATTATATCATAAGGCAATAAAATTATAATTTCCTTTTAACAATGAAAAAAACATAATGGGGAAACCACCGAGAGTTCTCCGTAAGAATTTACAAAACTACCAACCGCATTAGACTAGCATGATGGAATAAGATATTCTCAGAATAACATTATTTCTCTATTAATGCCAACAAATCTTATATAGTTTTTGCATATTCACATTTTATCTTGTGTATATGTTTTTTTTCCTAAAACAAAATTTTCACTTATTATCTCGTGTACAACGTATCAGCGATCCGTTTTGCTGAGTTAGAGATAAGAACTCAATCCGTCCGCCAACCCGCATTAGGCCAGCGTGGTGGATTATATGGCCTAACCACTCTCAATCGTACTGTTGGTTGTCGAGGAGCCTCGTGCAGTGGGACGTATATGGGCTGATACAGTACCGATATAAAAGACTTTATTTTTACTAATCAATTTAAATGTTACCTAGCTCATTCATCTGACATGGTAATAAGGTGACCAATGACCATAAACTTAAACTAGTTGTAATAAAATATAATTATTTATGCTCATAGGTAGCTAATGCATACATTTCGTAGTAAAAGAGCAATTAAAGTTGGGCACTAACAGATTTCAATCTGGTTCACCCGTTCTGTTTAAAAAAATATGCTAAATTACTCGTCCAAAATAATAAGTAGTTTAAAGCCAAATCAACAATAAGTTTTTACATAATAAACCATTAAGTATTGGACTTTGGAGGGTTGTATTGAGAGAACAACCAATATTATTCCAAAGTGATTTATAATTCCAAGTAAAGATATTTCAAGAAGATGCAACGGACGTTCAAAGGTTAACAACAAATTATTGAAAGCTCATAATATTTTTGAATTCTCCCATGAAATATCGCATGACCGGCCGTTCGATGTACGCGCGCAATTAACACCGTAACGTTTAACCTGTGCAAGATATATTGTTATTTTAAACAAAACTCATTGATGAATGGCCCCGTCCAGTCGCCGCATTATCCTTTAGACATGCTTTGCCCTGACACATAACTCAAAATACAATACCGGCCGATTATCTTGTACGTGTACACTAAAGCTAAAAAATCCCTTCGGTAATCGATCTTTTCCGAACACAAAGCGAAAAAACGAACATAAACCTCCGGAAAGAATTTCCGAAATTGTAAATGACGAGCAATTTATGTTCAGTCCAATTTTGCGCCAATTTCGCGGCCTATAGGTCCGATCAAGTTGCGGGGTAAGGCACAAAAAGCTGAATTTAAACCATAATGTCATAATAACATCGCAGGGATGAATAATGATCGGCGTGTACGTACATGTGTATACAGCATTTCTTTTATGTGAAAGATCCGTTAAGACCGCAATAACGCACGCCAAAGCATGATGAATGGTGTTTTCCGTAAATTAAAACTTGTTGCATAATCCAACGTTAATTATTTTTCAATTTAAAATGCAGTTTATTTTTTGCAAATATTAAACACTTGGATTATAATAACATACCTCGCTTAAAAAGCTGTCCAAATCTCTGATGTCGTATCCGAAGGTCGGGTTTTGTTTGTTTTTCTTTCTCCTGTGCCGATGTCTGTGTTTTCTCCGCATGTATTCTTCAGTATCTACGCTCGTGTCATCCGAGTACGTATCATGTCCGTTCATGAACTCATCACATGCACTTCTAAATCTAAGATTATGGTAATACTCGTTGCGACCCACCACCCTTTCTCTCGCATCTCGCGCCTTACACTTTCCAAGCCGCTCGTTTTCATTGAACCTCTGATTGTGCCTCTGGCGTCTGTCAACTTCATTGCCAATTATATTTTTTATCCTCTCCTCGGCATGTGTCTTTTCTGTGGATAATTTGTTGTTTTCTAAGTTCTCCTTGAGAACCCAAGTCAAAGATATTTTAGATTTATGTCGATGTGGCAAAGGCGTCGAATGCCACAAGCCCATATCATTGATCTCAGTATATTCAGCAGATGCGTCGTCAAGATCCTCCTCTTCAGGCGTTATTTTACAGTTCGCTAACAAATCCAAGACTTCACACACTGGAGCTTCACTCTAAAAATTAATGTAACCATTTATTAATAGTTCCGATTTTCATAAATATTAAATGTGCGTGATCTTTGCAAAATGTACTGTACCGGCTCATCCAAGCCTCGTTGTTCTGGTTCATTATTGGCGCTATCGTCGACACTGTACGGCGGCGGTAAATCTTTATACGTAATCTCTGAAAGCACAATAATAATCGATTTAAACTTACAATCGGTCGTAACTCAGCAGATGGGATTAATAACGAGGTTTATACCACAGTCAGCTGAGCGGATTATTGGGCATAAATAATGAACGCGGAGTTGTAACAATGGACGTGGGCGGTGGAACAATGCCCTCCCGAGGGGATGCGCGCTCCCGAACTACCCGCGCGGCTCCCGGGCCGCGGCTCAGCACCACCGCGGAATGCGAGTGTACAGTGCGCCCCGCGCGCAGCACCAAGTGAATCCCGAGCGCGCCGCCCACAGTCCGCGGCTCCGCATCCAACACTGACCCTCGCCGTGATACGCTATCGACACCGCCCTCCTCTAAAAAAATCTCGGAACGTTCGCCGCGAACCCTCCGTGCGAGAGTGGAGTGCGTCGATAATGCCTCAGGACACGCTTCGCAGCTGACACGAATCGCTCGTTCACATTCCGATAGTTTTGAATTTAGATAGCACACCGCTCACCTGTTCACCAGGGACATCCTGCCCATTCGAAAAGTATATGCTAAACGAGATCGTCTGTCGCAATCTCGCATTGCTAATGTATTCACCTATCATATACCAACAAATTTATATTCAGATTTGTCTGTAACTCGTAAAGTGCAAACTAATTTTGGTTGTAAATTCAAAATGATCTTCTCAACTATTATCTACGGCGTATTAAAACGTTCAATTTGGAATTGTCACATTTGAATAAATTTCGCATATCAATAAAATCGTATTGCATTTTATGTGCAGCAAGCCGTACTCGGTGTATGAAACTGTTATTGTGCTTTTTATGCATAGAGATCGCTCTAATCTTATTACAAATTACCTGTCCCGTTAATGTGATCAGTTCCTAGACCATGCCTTACATGTCCCTTGCTCGTCACACTTATACATAGACCATAGTATCCACTATCCATCTACTGTATGGTTGGATACTTACGGTGATATAAAACATTCAGGGTGCTATAATTAGAGAAGCAAACTAAGTATTCTGACTTGATAAATTGGTTAAACCACAAAGGAACAAAACATTAGATACAATGAAGGTCGTATGGAGCTCTGCATTTACCGCAGTCAGTAATTACAAAGTGCTAAGAGTTAAAATAATACACAAACGTTACCGTCTGTTTGAACATTTTCTCACGCTTTTGTTTCTTCGTTGGTTTTGACTCAACACCTGTGTTTATATTTCGTTATCTGCTCCGAGGTAAGATTTATTTTGTTTGAAACAAGCGAGCTTTTTTTAGTTTAATGATAGAACCTTTATGCAACTTTTCCATCGTCAAAATTAATGAGCAGAAAATGTAAAAGCTTGATAGGTAGGGCTTGTTTAAATTTAAATATTAGAATAGAAATTGTTACTGTATGTAAAAATTATGTTGAAACATTATAAGTTAAGTAAATCCACGGATATTTATGAAACCGGAGACATATTTTGCAAGTTCCTCGTCTAACAGTATTACAGTAAACATACATACTTAATTACCTATATTCTTGTACTTAGTTAAATGATATTCAAATCGAATTTCTAGTATTGGCTACTTCTTGTTTTTGTTAATGTTTAGAGTCATAAAATATTGCTAAACAAAATATGGCTCTCTTAATAATATGAGTTTAAAAATCCCATTTAGAATAAAACAATAATAATGTTTTTATTTTATTTTATTTAGAACTAGCTGTCGGGCCCGGCTTCGCCCGGGTGCAGATAGTTTTTGAGTCCAATCCACATCAAGAACATATTATTTCGCGTGTCTACTAACTATATTTCCCGCGTGCCGTCGACTATATTTCCCTTCCGTAGGAGAGGACATCCCGTGCCAACAATTTGAATTTGAAAGAGTAGAAAATATGTATATTTGGTTTCCTGACTCATCCCACGGGAACACTACATTTTTCGGGATAAAAAGTAGCCTATGTGTTAATCCAGGGTGTCAGCTATCACTATACCAAATTTCATCAAAATCTGTTGAGCCGTTTTTTCATGAAAGAGTAACAAACATCCATACATACATACAAACTTTCACCTTTATAATATTAGTAAGGATAAAACAATAGTAATGAGTTGCGTTAAATTATTTCATCAAGTTACTAAACAGAACTCAACATTAATAAAAATGACGATTACTTCGTCTAGTTATAATTGTCTTTGGAAACTAAAAAGTACGTATAAGTAAGAAACTGATCGGGAAACAAGGATCACATTCAATTGCCGTAAAATCGAACATATTTAAAAAAAATATCATCATCATCATCATATCAGCCACAGGAAGTCCACTGCTGAACATAGGCCTCCTCCAAGGATCTCCACAATGACCTGTTGGAAGCGGCCTGCATCCAGCAACTTCCTGCAGCCTTAGTCAGATCGTCCATCCACCTTGTAGGCGGGCGTCCGACATTTCGCTTGCCTGTACGTGGCCTCCACTCGAGAACCTTTCGACCCCAACGGCCATCGGTTCTACGATTATGTACCCGGACCACTGCCACTTCAACTTGCCAATCCTATGGGCTATGTCGGTAACCTTGGTTCTCCTACGGATCTCCTCATTTCTGATTCGATCTCGTAGGGAAACACCGAGCATAGCCCGCTCCATGGCTCGTTGAGTGACTTTGAGCCTTTTAATGAGGCCCACAGTGAGAGGCCACGTTTCGGTGCCGTATGTCATCACTGGTAACACACAACTATCGAAGACGTTCGATTTTAGGCACTGAGGTATTTTGGACGAGAAGATGTCGCGAAGTTTCCCGAACGCTGCGCAACCGAGTTGGATTCGACGATTCACCTCTCTCTCGAAGTTAGACCTGCCTAACCGGACCACTTGTCCTAAATAGACATATTCGTCTACAACTTCGAGAGTCGAGCCCCCAACTCCAATGGGGGTGGGCACAACATGGATATTCGACATGATCGTCGTTTTATCCATGTTCATTTTAAGACCCACCTGTTGGGAGACTCGATTAAGGTCTTCGAGCATAGTGCTAAGGTCTTCTAGCGATTCTGCCAAGACTACAATATCGTCGGCAAATCGAAGGTGAGTAATATACTCGCCGTTGACGTTGATGCCGAATCCTTTCCACTGCAAGAGCTTGAAGGCGTTTCCCAGCGCGTAAAAAAATATATATTTTAGTAATGAAGAAGAAACCCTGATTATAAGATCCTTTTATCACTAGAAATGAACTTCAGATATGCTTATTTTTATTACTCACTGCGAATGAGAATATACAATTGCTTCGCATAAATATTTTTATATTCCCTTAACAGCCTCATCCATGGACAGTTTTATAACCTAATACAGTTTCCGAATTTTTTGTCCCTTCGAACGACTTATGAATTCAGTTTGAGTGAAGAAGACAAACCTTTGATAGCTAAACTAAACTGTTTATGATGGGCATATGTCTATAATACTTTACATAAGGCCACTGATACCCTATACCTAACTCTAACACGATCTGGATTTAACGAATCATAACATAAACCACCCAGTCCGATTTTTTGTGAGGATATAAAATAATGTTAAAAGCCACATAAAAATTATAGCTTTGCAGTTATTTTATCTGGTTCGTAAATAAAGAATGTTATAAAAATGTGAATGTATGGCCGGGCCGTGTGTCATCAAATGTGGCGTGGGCGATGTCTATTATTGGACAATACAATGTAGGTTTTACACGCCACTTCGCTCGTTTTAGGAAATAAAATAGTGTTAAAAAGGAAGTTGCATTGTACTTATGTTGGACTTCCCAATAACCGAAACAGCATTAACACTGCAATAAGGATTCATTTATTATCAATTTATGTGCCAATATATTGACAAAATTATCAAAATCTAGATATTACCTAAAAATATTTTGGAAGTTTTTTGCAATCAAGAACATATTACTTTGAAAATGTTATCAAGTTCAATTTAGATAAAATGATAGGTAGAGATTTATTATAATACCTAGTTCTTTTTTATTTTAACTGAATAATTTAAAAAGTAATGTGGATTAATATATTTTCCGCTGAGACAACTTTTTTTTTATTCAAAATTAAGACGCCATTTTCACAGGAAAATAATTTAGTAACAAATACCTATCCAAATACCCAATACAATTTTGGAGGTCTTTAATAAAGGTCAAAACACATCTAACTTTAATAAAGTCTTGACTTACTTGCCTCAGAACTCATAAACATATAAAAACCTATTTACTTTTTCCCCTGCAATAAATTTTTTGTAAATACAACGGAGCATCTCGCTCCGAGATATGACGCCATTGCCAATAAACAACTTGGTTCTTGTCCCACTGTAACTGTCATCAGTGATCGTTAGAAACTGATTTGAGGGATATTCACAATATGATAATAAGAAAGAAATTCGCATGAGATTGCATAGTTTTCATCTCGAAAGCCCTTAAGGCGCTTCCTTTCTCGGAAAGCGGTTCTCATTAATTTTGTCTGTCCCTAGTAAAATATTTTAATTCGTCAACAAAATTACGATTATACCAAAAAGTTTTTTAAGTAAGTCAAATACAATTTAAGAAAATAAAGGCCACATCTTACGACATAATAGGATAAAATGCACTGGTAATCTAGTGGAATGCATGACGGAATGCAGAGTCAATGAAAAAGATGCGAATAAGACACAACGACGCCATTCGTCGGGACATACCGTGGTTTTTTACTTCATTTATACACGTATGTAAGTACGTGTTTGCAACAATCCGGGATTTGCCTAGACTGGGAAATTGGCGCAAACTGTATTTAAAACAGTTTAATTGGTTACTTTTGCATTTAATTGGTGATAAACTTGAAAGATTAATCTCCAATTGCCGAAGCTGCAGTTTTTCGACATTTTTTCGAATGCTAATGGAGGCGTAAAAACGGAAGACAATGGTTATAAGTGGGACTCACGAGCATATCGCTATGAAGGGAATGTCCGCACAATGGGCGGGAATGCGGTGAGGTGCGCGGATCACGGCACCGGGCACCGGGCACGACTGCCAAAAACGTGCGCACGCACTGCCGTGACAGCGACGCGCTGCCGCCCATTGTTGCGAGTAATGTGTATTGAGGACCTGCTCCTGCCATCCCAGTGGAAATGTAAAGTCACCGAAGGCGTTAACTCCTCTATGGAATCTTCGCATTTTAAATATCGAACCATGCACTTAAAATTTCAACAAAACAAAATTATCTTGTGCGATCTTTGGAGGATTGCATTTGGATTTCAATGCAACGAAGAGCATGATTTGAATCACAAACACCAAATCCTACGTCCACAATTTGATAGTTGTCTTTGTTGTTATCTTAGCACTACGACAAATGTTGGTTACCCCAGTGCTTCCATCCCGCCGCCTCTCGTTTATTAGACAACTTCTCTGCAATTTGCCAAAAAGGGTGAACTATGATGAAGAATATCTTCATCATAGTTAATTTAAACCATCCTCAACATTTTCCAAAGCTTATGCATAGACTTTTTACTAAAGTTCTGTAATCAATAAACGAAACGCATAGACAGAATGTTGCGTGACCTTTGTGAACTTGTTTATGGTTTGTGGATGGTCAATAATTATTAGTCACTTTAACTCGTAAGATATTGTAGGCGTGCTTAAAAAATAATTCGTGGACCAATATAATGAGTTGTCGATAATGATCTACGTAATAATATGTTTTGAATAATAGCTAGTTCGTTGTAAGTTTACGTGTTTGCATTTGTAAGATTCAAAATTGTGGGGTCTAGACTCTAGTTATTTTTCCATTAGATCCTTCATGCCGCTAATCTTTGGTGTTTTTGTTTTTCTCCATGCATTCGATATTTCGACTTTTGCTGCAATATTTGATACAGGCTTTTATCGTCAGAAAACAGTGGTATTGTCTTAACGGTTGTTTCTGTAATTTAAAAGCTGTAAATTGAAAAAAAAAAACATATTATGAGGACTGAAGTCATACGTTTTACAAGTAGCTTTTTAAGTATTGGATATAAAAATAAATAAATTATGTTCGTGTTATTTGCATCTTAATTTATGTCTTCTTGCAAAATACTACTTATACAAAAAGTATTATAAATCTACTCAGCTACACTGAAATCTCATAAATAAAGGAATAATAATCTGTTGATTTTAGACTTGGTTGTTCAAAAAATAATTTATAACTACTTCTAACGAATGTTCTGCAAATAATTCATTTCAATAACCATCGCTTAATTATACCTATTTATAACTTGACAGAAAATCATTAAATTGGCATCGTAATTAATTAGCATCAACAAAATGGAGATAATGTTTATGATTCAAGATTATGTGGTTGAGCGAGCGGGCACGAACTAAAACTCGGGTATATCCGTGAGTGAAATTTGTAAATTCCTGGCAAGGATCATTGTAGGAACTGGTAGGAGGGCAGGATGGAATTAAGGGTAAGTGTGGGCAACCGATTATTTCACCGTGAGAACGCGCCGAGCCGCGCAGACCTCTCTCGACCATCCAGCGTCGACAGCAAAACTAATTACGCTATATTTATGTTTTGGCAATACTTTATGATTGGACGGTTTGATATGTTTATGAATGAACTATATTCTCGGTGCGTATTGTTTGCAAATTTTCTCAAACATTAAATCAAGTTTAATTAATGCTGCGTTCTGATTTATTGGTTTGCGTTTCAGTTCGTTACTGTAATTATGCTATGTAAATACATTTTTGCTCTCGATATGTTTATTCTTTACTTAATAATTGACGTTACAGGTCTCTGGTCTATATTTATATTAATATTTATTTCTTAACTTTGATACAAAATCGCAATAGTACAGCATAAGCCCTAATCAAAACATTACGTAAAGTACTTGCAACATAAAGCAAAATAAAAAAGCTTGTAATAAAAAGGGCATGTTGTTTTGCTCACGGTACCTCCCCTATGCGCCAATATAGCCCTACACGCAGCAATCAGGGAAAAGCAACAATTGCTGCGCGCATTATTCCATCTCGGAGCACGCTGGTCAATGCATATCCACATTTACACGTGCCGCCTCTCGAGTCGGGTCGGCCAGCACGATCTATCGTAGCCACTATACATTCACGGCACTGTACAGCCTCCAGTAATCACTGAAAAGCTACATGTCACGATATTTCTTTTGTTTTTGAATTCCTGTTCACGTTTATGTGTGATCGACGGTCACAATTTGTGAAGCTATTCATGATTGAGGTAATTGAGCGATAGTGAATTAGGTTTTATATAATGGGGAATAATTTATGAATATTAAATCTGGGTTTTGACATAAGGGACATGTTTGTTTCCTGAACTAATTTGTTACGTTTTATTTAATTCGCGAAACACGACAAATGAAACACCACACAGACAAAATCATCATATAGTTATAAATTGACTTACTCCAAGTTTCACCAATAATTTAACACCCACGTAGTTAAGTCCGTTAATATTTATTTTATGGATTTAATAAATTGTGAATTTAAAATAATAGATAAATGATTCGATGGAATAATTTGCATAAACAAACAATATACTATTAGCTATTCGGAACACAACAATCTTATGCCATTAGCTTTGATTTATCGCCTTTATAAAAAGTTCAGCGGATATTTTTTCAATTATTTTGCTTCGAAAGGTCAGCGTTTTTGCGTTTTCTCTGCGCATGACGATTATTTTATTTCTGCGTGTAAACGTTGAAATCTCGGATGAAAGTGACAGCTATGTTCAGGTTTTATCTCCTCAATAGCGATCCGGCCCGGCTTCGCCCGGGTGCAGAAAGTTTAGGTCCACTTTATAAACACAGGAATTATTTCGTATGCCCATCCCATTCCGGTGTATTTGAAAGAGTATCGAATATATTTGAATTTCTTGCACTACCCACGAAAATACTAGGTACATTTTATCGGGATAAAAAATAGCCTATGTGTTAATCCAGGGTGTGAGCTAGCGCAATGTTGAATTTCATCAAAATTGGTCCGGCGATTTGAGCGTGAAGAGGAAATAAACACGCAAACGTTCGCATTTATGATATTAGTAGTATTGTTGGAGATGAACAATAGAAAGCGAAGTTGAGGTCAGTGGAACGCTTTCCTAATGTCTCAAAACATAGTACGTTCGCGTGGAGTGTGACCAATAAGGTAATCACAAATAGCAGGTGTGCGATTAGGCACGGACACCCGCGGGCTGCCGGCGACAACGCGCGGTGAGCGGTGAAATCTCAGTATATAGATGGCCCTTTGATCTATCCATCCTTGAGTCTTTCCTATTTTATCTTATGATTTTGTAACATTATAAAAGCGTTAGTATGGATAACTTGTTTGTTACTTTTGAGGTGGCCTTAATGCAATCCTGTGAATTAGCAAGCTCTAAAATTTTGTTGTTTTGTTGGCCCATAATGACCAGAATTTATAAAACATAAATATAAATTATAAACTAAACAACTAATTCCAGTGACGGGTGCGCGCCTTCTGGAGCGTGATGGGCAACCAAAATTAATTAACAATGCGACTTTAGCCGGTAAATTTTCCTAGTCAATTTCTCAATATTTGCCCGGTTTTCTAAACAGAGTATTAGCACTCAGAACTAATACCGTCCCAGGAGAAGACAGGATTTGAAAAAAAAACCGAAATAAATTTGTGGAAATATTACTTACAAGATTAAAAACATGCCTGACTGTTGAAAATAAATGTAAATCTAATCCGTCATAGGGGCCTCTACTTATTATTTACGTAAAGAAATTCAATAGAAAATATTTAGCATATCATGAGATGAAGCGGATAGGTTGTACGTTTATATCGACAAATTGAAAGTTGCTATCGATTACCAATTCATTGGTAATTTATTATTTAATAGTGATGTTCCCTTGCGCAGATTGCGACTTTCGCAACTCCATGTGAGGCAATCGTAAGAAGTTAAAGCAGGCATGTATAATTTATCGTAACTCTAAAGGTAATTTACGTGATGTAAAATGTCGGAGCATAATCATTGTTACAGTAATGGCGCAACATCAAAAACTCAAACAGTTCAGTATGCGCACAGAAAATTCTTACATGGTGGCGTTTGTTGTTTATAGCGCGTAAATACTGGTTGTCATTTATTTACTTAGTGAAGTGTCTGTTTGCGCGTTGAAAAGTTATTTTTTTTTTTGTTATTGGAATAGTATGTCTTGGGATGGAGATTAAGATTTCTAATAACATATTGTCACATCACGTCGTAAAAGATTTGGATGGACTATATTGGATAACTAAATTAACTATGAATGAAGCCCTAATTGAAAGTGTTCAGGAGCGTTCCTTATCTTCATAAAGTTATCAGCTAGATATCTAATACCGCACTTACATTGTATGAATTTTGGTAACAATGAATAAAAATTTGCTGTTCCTGTCTAAAATCCATTTCGATTACATTAGACCTGCTTCCGTTTACACTAATTAATTTCTTTAAGTGCGTGAAACGTGTCGGAGCTGAACGCCTAATTAATTACCTACCTAAAAGCATTCGCAGTTACCGCATATATCTGCCTACCAATAATTTCCGTGTGAACAAAACCACAGGCATAATTTAGCGAGCATTAAATACATTTCATCATTAAAATTATTGCGTCTGAGGCGGATTGAAAAGATATTATTAACAATTCGACGAAGCGATAGTATCACGACGCGCAATCATCGCCCATCGAATATTTCTCGATAGGCACGCGGAATTCGTACGGTCGCAGTGTCGGCATTTCGGGAACCCGGTGAAATTTTACAAAAAACACCTTTACGTATAGTAATTTAAGGTCAAGAAGGAGCGTGATCTCCGCGCTGTGGATAAAAATTATTTATTTGCGTGGGGCGCGGCAATTAGGGAGGCGGGGCGCGTCTGCGCTCACGACCTCTCGACCTGCGCCCGCGCCGCGCCGCGCCGCCCGTGGACACTCGCGCACTCGTCCTGTCGCGCTGACGGACGGCCCCGGCCCCCGGGAAAGAATTACGAAAATGCACGAGCTCTGCATATTATATTGCGTACCTTACCATTTTTTATTTCATTATAACATTGTATACCGTCTATTTAGCACCTTATAACGTGGTGAGTGATTATAAAAATAAAATATTGTAACTAGGGCATCGAGCCCGGGTTTACCCGGACCGAAAAAACCCGGGTTTTCCCGGTTCTGAGGATTATAAAAAAACCCGGGTTTGGTTTTTAAAACTCGGGTTTTTCGGGTTTTTTTTAGTACTTTTGTTTTTGTTATTTATTAAGTTTAAGCCATTTCGAATGCAATAATAAGTAAATGGAATAAAAACACGCTTTGATAATAACTTTATACAGAAGGTCCCTTTAGCGAGGACTAAATAAATTAATCGACTTGGTATTACATGGATCTCACAACTTTTTGCGGTAGATAAACTGAGCTGCGAGACTTGGAATTTGTTTACAGGATGTTTTTGATGGGATCAATTTATAAAAAATTCTATGGTATAATAAGTCCGCCAACACGCACTAGGTCAGCGTGGTGGACTATATGGCCTAACCACTCTCAGTCGTACTGTCGATTGTAGAGGAGGCCCGTGCCCTGCAGTGGGACGTATATGGGCTGATACAGATAGGAAATCGGTATATAAACGCAGGTTAGTTTATTTTAAAAAATTACAATAAAATGATCGAATTGCTCGAAAAAACCGGTCTACCCGGGTTTTGATTACTCTTAGACCCGAAAACCCGGGTTTTCAAAATTGAACCGAGTTTCGATGCCCTAATTGTAACCTATAATTTGATACCCAATAAAAGATCTTGAATAATTTGTAGAATAAGCCCGAACAGCAATTACGTACTCCAATGCTATAATTACTAGTGTTAAACCTGACCCCACACTAAGATCGAGTCTTGTGTCGTGGGCATCAGGAACTACGAGAGACTTTTCAGTCTCACAAACACCTAAACCCAAAAGAAATAATTGTGGGCCACACAAACATTCCTCTTGGTGCGGGGATCGAACCCGCGGCCTCTCGTTTCACACGCGGCGTCAAATCAACTGCGCCACGAATGCTGCCAATTCTTTGTATCTTACATCATTATGCTGCCAGAAATGTGCTTTGGTTGAAAAAAATAACAAGATCGTGTTTCAATCGTGGTTTCAAAATAGTTGTTATATGAGGATGCTCATAGCTTTGCCTCTGAAAGGGGAGGCAGATACGCCATTACTGACACTCATAGTTCATTAAATTGCAACGTTTGTCGGCCAAGATCAATGATTATAGAATCTTTAATCATTGGCCAGGATCAACAGCGGCACGCAAAGATTTGACACCGACCTTCGGAGCTCGGCGGGTCTTTTAGGGACACTCGACAGTCTTTAAACAACATTAAAATTAATCAGAAAGAAATAGGAGGGATTCGAAATAAATAATTGTCCGATTTATAAACATAAAAAAGTAAAAACATTTCAGAAATAAAAATATAAAAAAGGGAAAATAAAAAAATAGCACTAAATAAAAAATATTAAAAAATGAGGTCATTTTCCTTCGATTCTACCATCAATAAACTCGATGTAGACAAGTTTGGGTAATCAGCTGATTAGGGGAGGGTCTATTTCCATGCCAAGCATAAATTTAAGACTGGCAAATCCATTACGGGAAAATTCACACAGTCCAGTGCCCGACCGAGAAATTGAACCCGAAACGTCACCGCTTACAACCCACACCCGCTTCTACCGGAACGATGGAACATTTCATACAGTAAGTGTCAAGAACTTTCTTTGGTTTAAGTTGATAATACAATGAGCAATACACTAAACTATCTTAGAACTTAATACACATCAAAATTGCAAGTCGATGCGACGCTACATCGGAATTAAATTATCTGCGAATATGAAAATATCTGTGCGAATGAAAATAAATAAGCTCAAAGCAGCAAATGGACTTGTTATTGTTTTTTTTTTATATTTATAAATATTATTTATGCCTAGAATCAAAAAGAACAAATTAAGTTTGCAATGAGATAAGTGTTCCGCAGATGTTAAATATTATTGTTTGCAAATATTATAGCCAAACAACTTACAATGACAGCATAGACTTGCAATAATAGCAAACAAGGACTTTTATCACATTTAATAAACACGAAAACAATTCGAGAAACTGTTTCTATTTATCATACAGAAACACTGTGTTTACAATACTCCAATAGGCGCGGTTCGCAATCTTATCCGTCTTCCTACTCATCAATGCTTTTTTAATTTTGGTTTTTCTGTTAACACCATGGAGGTTGGATTACGATGTACGCATATATCACCGCAGCATTTTATTACATTCTCAAAAGTAGATGCAATTACCGATAGGGTATCGCTTCGGAACGCACCGTCCGCCGTCGAAATGTAGGCGGCGCGTGTGGATGGATCGCGGCACGGCCTTGCCATCAGATCATGTTGAGCTCTTTAATGCCGTTGTGTTCGTTTTGTTGATCGTCACGGGTCCGATGGAAGTATGGGACCTCGTATTTACTAGTCAAGTTTGTATGCTACAGGTATGAGCAGTTGATATGTGATTAGGCACAGCGATTTTCGTGAATAAATTATCACGGTAATTACAAAAATCAAGAAAAATAGTATCAAGAAAATACCCAAAAGTGGAAGAGTATTTAAAAATCTACAAAACATTATTTTTTTCAACATAACTATGATCAAATGAACTTATAAACAATGAAGTACAAAACGTTAAACAACAAATAAACAGAATTGGAAAACAAACAAAAATAAGTTAAAATTTAACGGTAAAAATCATGCAACCAAACAAAAATAGACCTTAAAACACTCACTCTTAATCCTTTTGAATAAGCTCTTCATGGCTGGTATCCTGGTCCCGTGGTCAGGTGGTGTCCGAGACGCGCGCGCCACTAATGCAGCGCCTCACGCCCGGCCGTCACGCCTGGCTGCACGGTCGCTACCGGCACGGGGTGGATAAACTCGCACATGTCTTCCATGACTCAGGGTTGATGCCGGAAGGTGACTCAACCTCCTTATAAGGCACGGCTCAGCTCCTAAATTATGGATCCGCAACCCATAATGAAGTGATTGGATGTTTATAATCCCAACTTCCTTTTGGACCGGTGGACGGTCGACTAAAGGTAATTCGATTTTTTGTCAACACAACGTGGGAATTCGTCTTTATCATGTACGTAATGACTCTTTGTTCAATATTACAACTCTAAATTAATTACCGTTTTTGTTGATGTACCTATCATTAAAGTCTATTTCTATTTATTCGCGGAGCTACCTAGACAAATCACCAAGTGACTTCGGTGAAGAAGTTGCCATTCCTTTACATTTAAGATTGTTTTAATTGGTGTCAATTAACAATGTCATATAGGGAAAGGTGGAGGTATAATTTCAAACACCATAGGTAGCAAACACCGCGCATTAAATGAAGCTTTACTATAAAACGGTAAAGTGCGTGCAATGAATGAGCCTTTTAAAATTTATGTAACAAGTACACATTACGAGATAGCCGGTAGAAGGCTTATACACCGCTATTAGAGCACAATTAGGCTTAATTACGAATCTGCGACCCGGTGTAATTTTGCGTCAAGTAAAACACTTTATGTGAGCAACTAAGTAAGCATGGAAAGTAGCAGGAACTGCGCTCGGCAAAGCGCATCGACGCGAGCCCTCGCGTGCGATACGCTCTGCGGGCTGCGCCACCCATGCTAATGCACCGTGCCGCATAATTGCAAATGCGTCTATCTCCGGACTGTACTACATCTCCAGCTCTAACACAATTTAATAACAAAAAAAAAACAGTTTACATTGCAATAAAACGGGAAATAATTGCAGTTTAAAACTCCGCAAAATTCTTCCCGAGCTTATGAATATTTAAAAAATCATTAATGTCATTAAAAAAATCTCTGTCAACGTTCAATCGAATAACCATATTGACATTTGAATGCAATGTCATTTTATTATTGTTTTTATAGTTAAACTTTATAATAACTAAAAATGTCTCAACGAAATTCAGATGAAGCTGCGATGCCGCATTCCACAGTGGGCGTTTCGTCACATATCAGCTTCATAAGTGATCCACCGTCGAGAATAAGCAGAATCATATACTCCTTTATGGAGAAGCGGCAAACGTACAGTGTTGTAGTCGACGGATTGGATGTGACCCCAGACGACATTGTAGACACCGACTATGTTACTATGGAGGACACATTTTCGCATGCCGCTTTCGAGAGCAAGGCACCCTTCAGAAGTGAAACAGGTCTTAAAGCTACCAAATCTAAATCAAAGTCGGTTATGGACACCGGCATGAAAGTGTACGCAACGACAATTTCCCTTGACGACATACATATCGACCACACAATGAACACCGAGGAGAGTATCATTGCCGAGGATGACGTTCTAGACACCGCACCTTCCGCTTTCTACTTACCAAAAAGTTACCCCATCATGTCCTACCCTCCCGAAATTCTCATTATTCTAAAAGAAACGGAAACTTGTTATCTTTTCGAATTGCCAAGTTATTCTTACGATAAAGGAACACCTGAATGCGACATTGTAGAGGAAGAAAACGAGTTTTATCAATACATAACGGTGGGTAAAGGGAGAAATAGGAAAATGGTGATTGAAGAAACCCAGACAGAGGAATGCGTCACACAAACCCGACATACACTTGCTGTTAGACCACAAAAAAAGAACGCTATAGCTTTCGCATCTATGTGGGATATGCACGACACCTACACTAGACTAGCACAAGTAAAAGTCGTTGAGGAGCCTGACGAAATGGTCATGTATCAATCAGCTGCACCAAGTTTGTTAAGGAAGAAAAAAAAGAAGGTTGCCGATGTGTCGCTTAAAAAAGGTAAAACATTCTTAGAAATTGCATCAACATCCGAGTTTCACGACGCAGTATTGCTCGTTGAAAGAGTATTAGCTACATTAGAGTACTCCGATGCACAAAAGAAATTTCGTGGACTTATACGAATGGATCCGCTTTCATTGGATTTAGTGTATATTTACACCTTGAAACCTTTGTGGAAGTTCGAATGTGAAGACACTGCAAATCGTCCAATCACTAGCATAGGCTTCAACCCTAAGAATGAAAACATTGTGGCGGTAGCGCATGGGAAATTTAGTTACGCAGAATATTTTGATGGACTTGTTTGTGTTTGGTGTACAAAAAATCCAATCAAGCCCGAGCGTTTATATCGATTTAAGGATCCCGTGACCTCCGTGGCTTTCTCCGAAAAGAACCCAAATTGGTTGGCTTGTGGTTTTAATAACGGCGATGTTCTGATACTGGATGTCACTTCGTATAATATTAAAATCATCGCGAAAAGCAAACGCGATACAAATCCATGTTTCGAACCTATTTGGGTTACTAATTGGCGAGCTGTCGATAAAAACAATGAATACGTTATGACCACTTGCCAAGATGGCAGAATAAATAGATTCACGAGCACTAAGACCCATGACTTCATTTGTGCGCCCATGATGCGCGTATCAACGGTCGAAGGGAGGATGAAAGGGCTGGAAACAACTAAAGCGTGCGTGAAAGATGACGTTCCCATAACCAGATATGCTGCAGCGTTATGTATGAAATGGCATCCGACGATAGACCACATTTATTTGGTTGGCACCGATGAGGGGTGCATACATAAATGTTCGACACATTATCTGAACCAACATATTGACGTATTCCGGGCGCATGCAGGACCAGTTTACGGCATGGAGATTTCGCCTTGCATGAAAATGTTGCTTGTGTCGTGCGGTGCTGACAACGCAATCAGATTGTGGATGGAAGGTATAGATGACGTCATCATGACTCTAACGTGTCCTGCGGCCGTGTACGGGATTGCATTCTCTCCCATCAACGCAACTGTATTGATTTCAGTAAGCGGTAACATTTTGTCCATTTGGGATCTGCGGAGGAAAACTCATATGCCATGCGCAGAATATACTTTTCCTAATAACGTTGTTTTGACCTACATAAAGTTCGGTAACTCTGGCGAAAACGTATTCGTGGGTGATACGGCAGGGCGGATACATACATTCCACTTAGAGGATACGCCTATACCACCATTCTATCAGCGCAAGATGCTTGATGAGGCGTTGAAAAAGGCTTTGTGTACGAGACCGCAGTTATTGAAGCAACTAGACAAGTTGGAAAAGTTTAGAGAGAAACACGGAATGGATGACTAGATTTAATTTTATTTGTATTATTTACGAGTTTACTATTGAATAATCATGTCTGTGATATTTTAATTATGTAGAAATAAATGATATCGTTATTTTGTTTTTAGTTTTACAGCCTTATTTATTACTGTACTGCACTGTATCAGCCCATATATGTCTCACTGCAGGGTACAGGCCTCTTTTACAATCGAGAGTGCAATTGAGAGTGATGAGACCATAAAGTCCACCACGCTGGTCTAATGCGGGTTGGCGGACTTTACAAATAGAAATTCGCTATAGTATGCAAGGTTTCCTCACGATGTTTTGCTTCACCTTTAAAAACCTTATTCATTGACAATTTATAAATCTATTTTAGATATCGAATCATTTGTCCAATGATTGTCCAATGATCTGTCGCTTAAACTGAATTAAAAAGTGTTCGAAATGGAAAAAAAAACATTCTTTAACTAAAATAGGTTTATAAACTGTGTATGATTAAGGTTGTAATATTTTAGAGATTATTTGCAATAAATTAAACACTGGAGATTTGGTGTGCAGTCGAATTAACTAAGATATTAAAAACATACCTTTGTATACTTAAATAATTAATATTATTAAATTATACCTGGCTTATGATTGACGGGTTTGGTATCAAATCTGTCGAATCGATTTCGGAGTTATATGAATAACCAAGTAAAAATAACGACGGCAATAAGAAAATAATTTAAGGCAGATAAGTACCTACATCATCGAATGTTACCCTATTAGTTAATAAGCAAATGGCAATTTGGTAGTAAATTTTAATTCTTAATATCATAAGTGCTGAACGTAAAAATGTAATAAATTTAACCGACATATCTTTTCAAGACAATATAATATAATATACGCTTAATGCTGTACAAAGAAGGTAACATTATATTAATGCAATCTCGTTAAACTACTTTTGGAATGACTAGCATTTGTTGGAGAGCTTCTGCAGCTGATATTCTTTTTTGAGCTCTTTCAGGTTCGCCTCCAGTATTGCCACCTGCGAAAATAAAAATATATTACAAAATACGATTTAAATGGAAATATTTCAGGAATCAGTTAAAATAACTTAATACTTGAAGATTATCTTTAATTTGAGGCTCAAAGTATATTGAATACAATTTAACAAATATCTTTAATGTTTGACAGCTTGGTTTCGGTGATTTAATTTTTTTTTTAATACGGGCAATTAATCTTTAATTTTTAAAATCCCTATTTAATAATTACTCAGAAGTTATTACACATCTTAGTAAGTAGAGTAATTTATTTGATAAAATGTAACAGCAAAGGCAATATCTGTAAATAGATGAAACTACCCGCACATTCTACTAAAATTATATCCACCTACAAACTTGAAAACAATACCCACCTCTTCAAACCTCAGCCCTTCCCTGGCCTCTTTGATGTACCCTCTGATGATGTTCATCTGCTCCAACAGCGGGTTGTCATCGTCGTCAATGGCGATAGTCTCTCGCGTCTCCCTCCCACTAGGCCCGGCCAGTTCCTCCATCCGCTCTCTTTCTCTTTCCATCCTCTGCCTCTCCATTTGTATCTGACGTTCGGCCCTCTCGTAACGTTGGCGACGGACTTCCTCTATCTGAGCCTCTGTTGGTAATTTACGTAGAGATAGGAGGTCCTCCTAAATTGATAAAACAGTTAAGCTGGTGAACGGGGTAGAAAAATCGTCATATATGTGGTAATCTTGACATATTATTGTCTTGTGGTCATAACTCATAAGGTTAGATGGAAGAAACAATATTAAAGTAACAAATTACGACAAAGTAAAATATTGATTTCTCTTAGGTGTTAGCATCCGAGCTGAATGGAAAGGCTGCAATGTGTGTGATTTTGAAGATGAAACGAGTCGAGCGTCGAGTGTTGTTTCGATAAATGCCAATGCCAACAGAAAAAATCCTTTCCTTTGTTTTTTTTTTTAAATTACAAATAGATAATGCTTGTTCAACAAATGCCTAAGACCGAACTTCAACAACATTCCAAACAACAATAAGGGTTGACGAATAACATATTAACAAGTAGTATAAATACCTTAATATAATGCGCAGCTGCTTGCCGGATGGCGTTCTGTAGCCTGGCCTGCCTGGTGCCCGGCTCGGCTGGGAACGCCGCGATCTGTTTGCTCAACAAGTCTATGCCTTCTGCCAGTTTACCGATGCGTCCACGCATCGCGTTCACGTCCGATAGGTTGTACGTCGTCTCACCATCGAACAGGCTTTGACACATCTGCCAGGAACATTTTTATAGGCCATAACTCTTATAATTATTTTCTTCAGATCGTACTGGATTTTAGGACAACGGTCCATAAAACGAAGAAAAGTTGTATTATTAAACAACAGTTGATTAGTTCAGAAAAAAAAATCTATACTCAAGAACAAAAACATTTTTCATTACTTTTATTAGCATTTTCAATTTTATCTAACACTGTTTATTTTTATTTATTTTAAACTAAAGCTATGCATTTTTAACGAAAACTTCGTTTCAATTATATGTACTACCATATTGCATCCTGATTTGACCGATAAATACAGGTAAATGCTAATGAAATATATTTTTATAGTGGTTGAGTTTTTTTTACCCAGCAATGGTATCACCACCTAGTATTCTGACTTGTCTTCGTTTAAAGTAGCGTTTCCGCAAAACCCTGTATGTCTTATTAGAGGCCGTTTGGGTGGATAGCACTTTTTTTCTGCCACCAAGCAGCAGTGTGTTTCCGTTTTAAAGGACATTGTAGCCAGTGATTGCGTAGTACTTATTAACTCAGGTGAGGAGCGCAGAGCAGTGCCATACAGTGCTTGACAACAATCAATTATGGCGTTGCTTCCATTTATAAGCAGGTGCTACGCTTGCCATCCGGCGAGCAATTTTTTTGTAGCTTACGTACGGCGAACGAACAAACAGGTCACATGACGGTAAGTGATCACTGCCGCTTGCATCATAAATGTGCTGGCCATCAAACCGGGAGGAGAGCAAGATATAAGATAAGAAGACGAAAGGGTTATGGAATACCCTATCCGGCAATCTCGAAAGGCGAAAAGCGACAAAGATGTCGCGTCGATCTGCTGTGAGATAGTGGTAAACGATCCTAACCATTCATTCCGAGTCTTGACTGACAACAGCAAAGTTTAATTTGCAATTTGCTCTTTTTATTTTAATTGATATTAGTAATTGTTATGATACAGGGAAATAGTACGCAGAAAACATGACCAGAAAAATGACATCATTCAACAAAAATATTATGTTTTAGTCGCGCTGCTTTTGAACAAGACAATTCAAACGCTCAGCAGTTGAAGGTAGGTATCTAATCTAAATCTGTTTGGAATTATTTATTATTAAAAGATCCAAACTGATTTAGTTAGTTATAGTATTGGTTATAGTTGAGTAATTTAATAGATCTGTTTCAATGTCACGAGTTCTTTTCAGTTTGACAAACTAATGTTAGACGAATATTTAAAACATAAAAAAAGCTTAAAATACTGATTATGTAGGTACTCGTATATTATACGAAACGGGCTGATATAATAAGGAGTCAAATCAATAGCTGTTTTATGTAGTTTTTTATTTACAATACAGCGAATGTGAATAGCACAGTGGTTCTCAACTGGAGGTCCACGGACTGGTGGGCTCTAAAAGCATTTCCACTGGTCCGCGGAGCCATCTTGAGACCATCTTATTTATGGATCATTTTATTTATAGTTAGATAGCAAAACCCTTTATTTATTTACATTTTGGTACTATATTAAAATACAACCAAACCAGTAAACCAACTGGTAACCAGTTACTGGGTGGTCAGAGGCTGTACAGATTTTTTGTCAAATGGAGGGACCATTGATAGCTAAGTGGTTAAGAACCACTGGTATAGTATAACACGGCTTTGGTAACAGTTGCCGTATTGGTGTAACTTGTAGCAGATTTTCTTCTGTTTTCGGTTGGACAAATATACAAATGTGATGTGAGTTGTAATGGATTTTGTGGCAGACTAGCCTAGTTTTATTGCAATGAAAGTAAGATTAGTGTGTGTGCTTACTGCTTGTGTGTATATCAAAATTAAAATTATATGATTGTAATAGTGCACTGGCGAACAATAAAAAAAACCATATTTATATATTTTCTTGAGATATTTGGATATAGAGTTTAATAATTATTGGATATTCGTACAATAGTTTTTGAGCAGTATCACATAAGCCGCATGTGCAATTTAATATGGCGTAATATAATTACCACTTCATTTAATGATAAATTTGGGGCACAACTTATCTACAAAATACAAATAGAAATATTGATATATTTTTGGAGAATCAATTATGAAAAAATATACATTTATGATATACTAAAAACATTGTGTTTTGTTAGAGAAAAAAGTACACAACAATTTAAAAAAATTTAGAACTGATAAGAGTCATACCAATATTTTCCTGATAATCGGCACGTTCGATACTCTCTAGAAAACATATGAAATGTAACGATAATTTTTCACTGTTAGCCAGTGTAATAGTCCAGTATTTCAAAGTAATGATTGATGAGTTATTAGCTTGTGAAAAGTTTTGTCGAACCTTATAGTTTCAAACCAAAAAGTTGCACAAAACAACTTGTAGATGTTTGACTTGGTGTGTGAAGACTTGTGTGTAAGTGCATTGTTGTTTTTCGATTTGAAGGACATTGTAGCTACTGGACGGGATAATTCGAAGCAACATCCTATGCCTCAGGATGGGGAGCACAACGGAATGCGAAGTATTGCTTTGAAATTCATGGTGTTTTGTTTTGTTACTGTATGTGATCGGTCGTATTGCTTGCCATCAGACTAATAGCATGCTTGTCTCAATGTTAATCGTTATAAAATTATCTATTTTTAGTATAAAATAAAACCCTTACTGTTGCCTTATAAGCCGATCTTCTAAATATTGGATATTGAAGCAGTTTTAATCAATATAAAGATTTAAGAGGAAACATGAAAATGTTATATACTTTTTATAGTAGTGGTTTTGGATGTAGAGCGGAGCAAATGGACATTTGCATCCATGCAATCCAGTTTAAATCCCAAATGAAGTTATCCTGCAGATTACAAAGGTAATCAACATTACTCAATGAATATGCTATTGGAAGTGGCAGTCACATTTCTTGGAGAACCAACTACTGCTGGGGTAGACATGTTCTCGAGTGGAGACAATGTCTTGGCAAGCATTATGGCTTAAAACAAGTTGAGGTACAATATTCTAAGATTTTTTTTTTATTGCAATGAATGACGAGACGAGCAAGCCGTTCGCCTGATGGTAAGCGATACGACCGCTCATAAACAGTAGCAACATTCCACTGCGCTCGCCATCCTGAGACATAAGATGTTAAGTCTCAATATGTCCAGTAGTTGCTCTGGCTACAATGTCCTTCAATCCGAAACACAACAGTGCATTTACGCAGTGTTGTATCACGGGAGAAATAGACATTGCGGTGGTACCTACCCAGATGGCCTCTCACATATGAGAGACCTACCACCAGTGAACAGATGGACTTGTAGTGGTACCATGCCTCTATGGCATGGAACTGGCCTATTTCCAGCAGTGGACCTGGTAGAGTTGACGATTATGATGAATCCTGGGGCAGTCTGCTATTGATTGTATAAAATATAAAATATAAAAAGAAAATAGTGTGTACCTGTTGGTAAAATACAAATACTACATACCTTTTCATACATAGCTACAGCCGGTCTGGCCTGGTCCATGAGGCTTCTCATCTGTTCATACGCGGTCATGAGTATGGTCTTGGCATTCCTGCTCTCCTGGACTTGTTTCCTCAACTCTATGAGGTTGTAGCAGTGCTCGCACATTCTCAGCCCAGTCTTCTCTGTCACTTCCTGGTCAGGTTGAGTTGAGTCTATGGGAACTGATGGGTCTACAATGGATTCTGAAAGGGTAAAATATATTTACTACAATATATAATGCCTTTCTAATTTGTTAGAGGATTTTTAATACTATATTCTAGTTATTAAAGAAATCACATATGCAAATTTCAAAAGATTAATCAATTTTGATAAGTGAGATTGTAATTCAGTTGATTTCCCTTTCTCTTTGATATGTGTAAGTCTAATTTAAGTTTGTGGTTTTTAAAAATATTTAATTACTTGAAAACATAATTAAACAAAAATAATGTAATTAAAATTCAAAATACTCACTAGCTATATTAATATCTAAGAACAGAGAGCAATCATGGCATAAGATAGAGCCACATAGTCGGCAATGGTGCTTCCTCCGAGTCAGGTTAAATGCCTTAGCACAGTTGGGGCACAGCTTCACTGATGACCCATCTAGCCATGGTACAACCTATAACATATTGCCAATAACATGATTTATGATAAGTTTATTTTAATTCAATTTACATCAGTTTCACTACTCCAAGAAATTAAAATAAGTAATATTAAGTATAGGAAATATATTGTATATAGAGATTAAGTTCTATGTGTATTGACTTGTCATAAGAGCTTTTAAATTGCCTACGTGACCAATAAATACATTTCATTTCATTTCACTCCAATGAATGTAAGAGATTATTAGAATGTATAATAGAAATGCCTTATAGTCATTAATATAATAATAAACAAAACATACTGATGACACCTGGTTACCTAAGTCTTCTCTTTAAGTAATACTAAAGTATGTTGTGTCTTTCAATTGCATTCAACCATAGTTATTAAAGTTATTATCGCCAATACTATTTCAGTTTAAACTAAACACTCAAATAGATTTCCTAGTATCCTGTACGGAAAATATAAAAGAAAATAGATGACATTAAGAACTCACTTCCTGTTCATGCTGCTTTCTCTGAGCAGGTTCAGTGGGCATGTTGCAAACTAATTTATCCAGCCTTATCAACAGCTTGTTGGTCTCCGTCGCATACCTCTCTAGTCTAGCCGACCGCACAGCCCTAAAATAATCACTTGAACTCCGAGATACGCCTTCCAATTGTTCCTCTTCGCGAAAATCTGTGTAACTGAATTTTAAAGCGCGATCGAATGTCTCTTTCAGATCTAGGTCGTCATTGTTAAGAATAATCTTCTTAGCTTTACCAAATATGTCCTTCAGGGACTTCAAAACATCCTGTTCTTCCTGGTGGAGACTCTCAAAATGACTCGTAAGTTGCGATGCCGATTTTAAGTCAGCCTTGCATATTGGGCAAAGGAAACCTTCCAATATCTCCTCGTCGTTGGCTGTAGCCATGATTACACTGGCAGTTTCTAATCATACATAGTATTTTCTATGTAATTAGCGATAATTTACGAGAAAATATGAGACACCCTTTCTCTGAACTTGCTATGACGTTTTGTTTATGCTTGTCAACTGTCAAAAATTATATCAAAGTATAATAATTATTAAGGGTAAAATAAGAATGTATCTTTCATTATAAGAAATATATTTTGCATGAAATAAGCATTATCATAAATAGTTTCACAGAAGATATTTTACAATACAAGAATATATATTGAAAAAGTACCAAATGCAATAACAAAACCTTAAAACGATTGCTCATGCGAGCGGCCGATGTTGCTCTTACTGATAAATTCTTTATATCAGTACCTGTAGCAATCTGTTATCACTAAATACCTCCTAAATACTAATCCGTTTAGAAAATAATGAATGTAAGATACTACTGTAAATTGATAATTGACTGTATAAGATATTATTTATATAGATGGAAATATAAGTTCTTTTAATATAATTAAAACAAAACATGCATAGAGTCAAATGTTTATTTATTTGATTTCATATATTCGGTGGCTTTTATGAATAATTCCCGTAATTGAGCAAGGCAGTCTTGTGTTTCCGGCCAGTCTTGTTTTTCTGCAGCCCTTATAACAGCTTGGCTAGTTAAACGGGCTGAAGAAATCTGCTGGGAAGTTTGTGCTTTGTCCTTATCCTCTGCTTCTTCACAAGCTTTCAAACTGAATTCCAGAAGTGCTATAGCAAGATCAATAACTTTTTTACATGTCTCTGGACTTTTAGGCCATTCACCATTCTGTAATACATAGTTAAATATTATTTTAGTATCATTTGCCAATATAAGGCTTTATTTTTAATAAATAGGTATATGTTTATTAAGTATCAGCTACCTGCGTAAAACCTCTATAGGCCTTCAACAACCGCTGTCCTTTTAATAAATATGTAGGACTTAAGTCAGCATACAACTGCCATATTTCGGGTTTATTTTGATGAATTGATGTTATTCTTCCAAACAACTCTAGAGTTCGCTTGCGCAACCTGTAATAAATATTTAATGATAAAAAAGTACAATTCTTAATGAACACGTCAATATTTACCAAAAATGCGGGTAAAATATTTTTATTACCTGGCAGCACTGTTTCCATCTGCATCTTTGGCGTCTTTTATGATCGCATGGACAAGTAATGTAAGGACTTCAATATCTTCAAACTTGTGCTGTATATCAAGAACTCGATGGCAACCTCGGATCACATCGTCAAAGTGACCAGTGTCAACGCTCACCATTATCACATTCTCCCAAAGCTGGCAACACAGAAATAAAGGAATGAAAATGTTAGCTTTAATAAAATTAGATTAAATCGATAAATTATCACGATATTAACGTAAAAATTAAAATAAAAAAGCAACAATGCTGTTACTTTATATTGTATTTCACTGAAACCGAGTAAATACCCTGGTCGATCCAGCCGATTTGTACTGTATCTCAATCCTATAGTAATGCCTCTATTTACACGAGGTGAGTTTCACGACCCGATAATCGTATTCCATTATCTCATGCCATAATCGCCATAGAACATAATGGTGTTCTAATAAGTGTTTTTACGATAACCTTATCTTTGAGATGGGGAATTCTCTTTGTAAATAAGGTTAAAAGGCTTTATTTATGGCTTAATAAAACTAATGGAAAGTTAAAACTAAAAGGGCTAATCATTGCACAAGATTTTCACGTTTTAAATACTATGTAAAATATCAATATACCTTCCAATTATCATAATTGAATCTCAAAGCTTCCATGAGCGCTCTGTACGCCCGCTTTTTGTCCCCTTGTTGAACATAAACTTTGGCTAAATTATTCCACGCTTCAAACGAGTTTGGTTGCAGATAAGTGTACTGTCTGTATGCTTTCGCAGACACCTCCCATTGTTCCATCATCAATGCTGCATACCTATAAATTAACAATCCCAATAAGAACTTGGATGTTCAACTAACTTAAAAAAGGAGGAGGTTCTCAATTTGACTGTATGTTCATTTTTATTTTTTTAAGTACTAATTATGTTAAGGTCTATATTGTATGAGTATTGTTCGCGACTTCATCCCCGTGAAAAGGATTTTCCGAAATATAAGTACGGCTACAGATTTTCTCAGGATAAAAAGACCCTACAGACTTTCTCAATATTGCATAGTGCATTGCTAAAGATTTTTTTAATTCTGATCACGAATTCCTGAGATTTCTCTTTAAAAGGCACTCTTCATTTTTATATATTTAGTACAGAAGTAGATATAACTTACCCCAATCTTAACCAAACACTCTCCTGTATGAAGTTAATTTCAACAGATTTTTCATAATGGGGTATACACTCGTCGAATTTCTTGTGATCAAACAAAAAGTTACCCCAATGTCTTTGTGCTCGACTACTTTTGTAGTTTGAGAATTCCCATGCCTTCTCATAACATTTTTCATCATCTGTAAACAGAAAAGATATTATGAATCTTTGACATAAATAAAATAGCAAAGGTTTTATACTTGAACCAACTCTTTTCACTTAGCAATGCTAATGATTTTTCAATTTTTTTAAACACTTGATGTAAATTAAATATATTATTTTAAATGACATAAGTATACCTGTAGCATCTCCTAAAAGACAGTACAGTTTCACAGTGGGATTAATGTCGATTTGTTGCTGTATTATTTCAGCGGCTTTGTGTCTCAACTGCAGTAAAGTGTAGCATACAATCACATCTTCCCAAAGCTGCAGTTTCTGGTACTCTTCTAGTGCTGCCTTGACAAGGCCTAAGCTTAGATAGAGATCAGCTAATTGTTGTCTCCAAGTCCATGATGGTGGTAGACCGGTCGCCCATAAATAAGACAATCTGGAATGTAATATGTTCTATGTGGGAAAAAAATTAAACTACAAACAAATGAATGACTAGTTCTGACATCATTTTTAGCCAGAGAAATTTTACTGCTATACATAGACTACTACTATTTTTTTTTTCCGAAATTTATCTCGGATTTGGTTTAATGTTTCTATTTTTCGCAGTCGAGTCCACCCGTAATTATGTCTCGTTTTAAAATCGGGCAGAAAACATTTCAATGAGGCCTTCTCTTATCTGGACACCTGTGTTCAAGGCTTTAGTAGAAATGTAATGACCAGATCAGAATAAAAAATAAAGCATTTTGGACCTCCAAGACTACCTATTCACTTACCTAGTGGTTGCTGGTACTTCAGTTTTCTCATTGACAATAGTTTCGCACTGCAGCATGGCTCTCTCGACAGTCCGCTTATGGTTCGCCTCGAGCCTGCATCTGATCATCAACGCCGCGACCCGCGTCGCCCACGCGCCCATCTTTTGCGACAGAATCAACTCTATGTATGGCTGAAGTTCTTCCGTCGCCAAATCGTCGTTCGGCTGCGCTCTCTGAAGATACTGTCTGTTAAGAGATTTATATTTTAGATTTTTAAACTGTTTTATAACTGTAGTAGTTAAAATTTAAAAAACTACACAACATTTTGACAGCCTCCGTGGCGCAGTCGGTTAGACGCCGCCTTTGAAACGAGAGACCGCGGGTTCGATCCCAGCACCGCGAGAAATTTTTGCATATGTGACATTGTTGCACCAGAGGTGCGATATGTCAATAGTTTAGGGCCACATTGTGGTGGAAAATCAAATATTGCCTAAAATATAAATTCAAGATACTTACACAGTCAATAAACACAATGTTTGCTCCAAACTTGGCAACTCCATATGATTGATTTTCTCTGTGTATTCAATTTTGTTGAGCCTAACGTCATCCTGCAGCTCAACCTCAGGTGGCAGTTCGGCTGATCCATGACTCTCCTCGGCTGACGGACGCTCCACACTGGAATCTAACTCACTGGACAATGCCAGCTGTGGTAATAAATGCTGCTGAAATTTTGTTCTTTTTCCTAGAACACCTGGAATTTATAAAAAAAATGTTTGTCATGCAAAATACATAAAGGGTTTAAAAGCAGGTTATCATATATTTTTTTGCACAAAGATAATAAATGAGTCACTTTTATTATCTACATATTATAAAAAAGTTTTTAGTATAAAATTCACTGATGTAAATACCTATTAGTTCCAACTTCAATCCAGCTAAATCCCTTGCTTTAACCAAGTATTCCTCAGTTTTCTGGATTCTACCGTACATCAAATATGCTTGTGCGATTTCCATACACAGTAGTGTGCGTAACCTAGGCTGATCCTGCAAACTTGCCAATTCATTTGACAGTTTTGCAGTCATCACTTCCAATTCAGAGTAAATGGAGGCTGTGGTATCTTCTAAAGCCCTCTGATGTGTAACTTTACTTCGGAACGTCCACCATAAGTGCACCTGTTTAAAATATTAATCATAAATTATTATTGGAAAGTGGGAAACTGATAGCAAAAAAAATAATTTAAATATTTTTATTGCCCTGAATGGCGAGACAAGCATGCTGATAGAACAACTCATTAAAAGTAGCAGGACCAAACAACACCTTGAAAAACAAAGCAATGCTTGGCACTCCATTGCGCTCACCATCCTGAGACATAAGATGTTAGGTATCAAGTATTTCCAGTAGTTACTCTGGCTTCAATGTTGTTCAAACCGTAACACAAGAAATGCAATACAAATGCTTATAATGATGAAGATTGTGAAAACCACTTTTTCTTTTAAAATAGCATTTATTCATTAAATATTTAAAAATAGGTAGAAGAAGAAGATTGTTTATACTACTTACCAAACTCTGTTCAACAGAGTAAAGTGCATTGAACACTTGAGCAGAAAAATATAACAACTCAGGGTATAAAATATTTACATATAATGGTTCAGAATCAGATTGAAGTCTCGTACAAGCATTTATATTTGCTGGCCAAGCTGTTGTGAAAAACTCCTCCATGACTAAATTATCTGGATGTGTACTCCAATTATAATCACAGAATTTTAAAAGCGAAGTAATGGCTATTTGTAAAATATCTTCCAGATTATTATGAACGTCATGATACTTCTTTACAAATTGTATGAGTTGTTCTGTTTCAAGTCCAGTTGATATCAATTCTTTGCATAATTCTACATTTTGTATATTCCATTCATTGGACCATATTGATTTTAAAAACTTATCCTCTACAAATAAAAATAATAAAATCAATTAAACTCATGTAAATACGGATGTAAAATAATTGATATAATGTTTTTTACTTACCAATATTTGATTGATCGTCGAAGTTACATAGATATAAAATATTTTTAGACGACATTGCCGGTGCAAATAAAAGTGTATCAAATAAATAAAAGCGAGAGCAAATAAATATAATTGAGAAATAAGATTGTTTTTAAATTTTATAACCTGAAAACTTGAATTTCAGGCAAGGCAAAATTTTACTTGACAGCACACTTGACAGATTGACATTTAACATTTTACGTTCACTTTATAGCTGCGTTCAAGTTTAGCAGCAGGTCAGGATCAGCAGGCTGTACCATAGACAAACCGGATACGCTCTCTGTACTCGAACTATTTTTTTATTCTGTTGTAGACAAAATGGCTGTCAATGTCATTTTAGGTTAGGATGTGCAACATGACTTTTTAGAAAATTTAAATTAAAACAAGAATAACAATGAAATATATTTATAAAATGGAATCAGTGATAGTTACTATTGCGGCTGTTTTATGTGCTATATTGCTTTTGAAGTTAATTAACAAATTACGGTAAGTGCAAAGTAGGTTAAAATGTCTCGTTTTCCCGCCTGTTAAATTAAGTAAAAATATCTATATTATTCCACAGGTTATTAGTTTCTTGGCGTGTGAATTGTTGGTTTTGTAACAATAATTTTTGGGTTAAATATCCTGATCGCAATAGCTGGACGTGCCCCAAGTGTGAACAGTACAACGGATTTACAAAGGTGCGTCTATCAAATTGTTATCTCGGTACTTAAATATCGTTAGTTGATGATTCTCTTACCAAATTAAGATAAATAATTACCTAATGTGATTACATAACTATAGGCGTCTATAACTGGCCTTTAATGTGTAGTCTGGAAGTGCTCACATTTTTTGGCAAAGTTTCAGCAACTTTACCACACAACTGGAAATATTGATAGCCTTTACAGTGGACTTACTTTAGCCACAGTTTTTCCGCTAGTTTTCTACATCAGTGTACAGAATTTTATGTTAAATTATGAATGAAAAACTTTGAAACAGATTTAATGTATAACAACCACTTTTATGTTGCATTGCTTATTATTGAAATTCCCATGTTCTAGGATGGAGATTACAACAAGCCAATATTTACAACCAATGACCAAACTTTTAAAACGCCAAAGGTATTCCAAAAAACTCCACCCAAAAATGGCTTGTGCAAGATGTGTAATATAAACCAACAATTGAAGGTGACACAGATGGCCAATTTTGTTCCTATGAATGAGAATAATTATGATGAAGAAATAGAAGGTTACAGGTAAAGTAAGATGCTATATATTGTACCGCTAATTGATTAAACATTACTTTATCTTCATAGATAAATATTAGGAGATAAGAGCAAGGCTATCTTAACAAGATCAGACCACCTGTTTAGTTGAAACACTAAATGAGATATGTATGAACTAGGACATAATAATTCTATAAATAAAAAGTGATAAAATATTCAACTATAATTTCCTTTCAACTAATTTATGCTGTAAAGGTATTTAAATGTTTTTATTTTTTGCTATCAAGTTGTTCAAGTATATATCACTGAATGATAATAGTTACCATTTTTTTAATTAAAATGTTTTGAAAATTAATAAATTTTTTCAGGTTGCAACTGGAGAAAGCATACAAACTATGCAGCCCATGTAAGAAAGTTGTACAAACTAAACTGCACAAAGAAAAGGAAACTCTTTTGGGTTCGAAATTACTAGAAAAAAGAACCCCAGAAAAGAAAATTCCCAAGAAGGAAAAACAGTCGAAATTATTGAAGAGTTTCGTAAACAGTACCTCAAAGCTTATTGCATTTATACTTTTTATACTGGTTTCTTTTGAATTTTACAAGAATATAACAAAGTATGAGAATTTACGTAGTACAATAACTAATATAAATGAAATACTGACAGGTCTTCTTGAAAGAATATATTCAATAATCAAAATGAAGACATTACAGACATTCCCTATGTTAGAAACTTATGACATAAATAATATTATACTTTTACATACAAAATGGCCAAATATGTTTGATTTTAAACTTGGACATTTTGACAATATTAATAGGACCACACAGAAAGCTCTTGGAGGTTTTGTATGTCTCATACAAATTGTTGGAAATGTATGGAATGTGAATAGCCTCAAATATACTGTTGCTTTTGACTTGCTCTGGTCAGTATTTGTAATCATGTCTATAGCCCATAAGTCAGTGGCTATACATCCAGTAATTATTAGTTGTTTTAAGGTGGGTAAAGCTTTAATAATTTGATATTTCCAAAGTTTCATACATTTTTTTTTTTTTGTATTACATTATTGTAAACTTGTTATTTCATTTCAGATGGCAAGTGTTTTGACAATTTTGTTAGTGTATAAGACAATGAAAATGAAGAAGAATAAAACTACTTTAAGATCTCAAGTGACTCCTATTAAGATGAAGAACCTCAACAATGCATCTATGAATAAATTAATTGACGAAGATGACTCCATAACACTGGACACGGATGATGATGTATCATTAAGCAAATTTGGTGTACATAATTATTCTGAATCTTCAAATGAAACCATCAGCCCCTTAAACAGTACTCTGATGAGTGGAAGGAATTTCACACCTAGAAATGACAGTGTATGGACAAAGCCAAAACTAAATTCAACATTCTGTGTTAATCCTGTTCTTATCAAGAGTCCTAGTTCAGTTTCTGATACCATATTTGCCAAACCTAATTTTAAGAAGTATCAGAAACTTGCTAAAGACGACTCAGATTCGGAATTGGATGAGAGTATAAGTTCCTTATGTATAGGCAGTCCAAGCAAGTCCAAAAAGAAGACAAATCCCGTGTTTTCGTTGCGAAAATTCACTGCCTCTCCAAATTTCATAACTCCAACCCCAGTGACTCGCACCAAACCACTCATATCGCCCAGTAAGCTAGGTCATAGCACCTCGTGGGTAGCAGGAGGTTACTGGGGTACTGAGGGCGAGCGACATTTATTTAGCATAAATGGCAGTCGTTCGTCTAGCCAAAGTTCTGGCTTTGAGTCTCAGACTTCGAGTATGAACCAGAGGAATATATTCTCCCAACCTCCTTCGCGCGAGGAATCTATTTGCGGAGAGCCAGTGGTGCAAGATCGGTTTCCGAACATGAGCAGTTTAGGGAATTGCCAACCAATGAATAGTTTCTCCCGTATGAGCTCGCCAGTCTTCCCGCAGATGCAGTTCAATGGGTATGTGCACATACCACAGCCAAGATTGCCACAACACTATCATTCCCACAACATGTTCGCGCAACAATCTCAATACGTACACAGGGAAATGTTCAAAGCCCCTGGCGGGCCCGGCCTTATGAAATCGCCTCAAGTTAACACTTTTTCTTCTCACTAATGCTCACGCACTAGTCAGTGAACTTAAATTTTTCATATACATATTATTTACTATTATATTTTAGTCATTTCGTTCATGAAACATTTTTGTATAGATCCATACACTGCCATTGTGTTTTGTTAAGGTATGTGACTCGTTAGTATTAAGTGGTTGTTAGTTATAATATTTGAGACTAAACTTAGTATTAAGATTTGCTGATCTCGTGTTGGTGCCAGGTGTTGGCTATATGAAAACATTAAGAATTATTGTATTGTTACGATTTTTATATGGACGTCACTGTCCTCTTCTCGAACAAAATGTGATATTATAAAGACTATAGTAATTTTTGCATAAAGTGATGAAAATGGTTCTTGATGTTATCATGATTTTGATTTTGTCATCTTAAATCGAAAACTTTTTGTGAAACTCCTGTAATAAAATATATGAAAGTCAAATAATGCTTTTTTATAAATTCAAGATTATTACTAACTAGGGACTTACGAATTTCTTGCTTTCCTCTCATTCTTCTGTAAATACTGGTGAGCTCGTGGTGGCATATACGTGTCTTCATATATTGATGATATGTAATCTGAGACATCAGTGCAAGCCCATTCATATTGCTTATATTTCCTCAGACCCCACTCCGTAACATTTCCCTTGGAATTTCGAAGTATAATTATTAAAACTTATAACGAAGTAGGTAGTGCAAAACGTAGGCTTCTGGTGGATTTTTATAGCTCTAGTCATGATATTTAAGTAATTTCATTCAAACGTACATAGCTAAAGTAGGAAAAACTTTACGTTTTGTCCTCTTGCTAATTGATTAGGCTCTTTTCAGTCTTTAAAATATCGCGATCGCAAAACTATGGTCGGATGAATATCCCACCATCAGTTCTATGCTCTCCGGCAATCTCACTCTTCCATTCTAACCCAACAGAAAAGCTATTATTTCAGACAGAAAAACTACCACTGCATACAAGATGTTATCTTTCTCACGTAAAACAACCTTACAGTGCTGTCGCAGGTTCGAATCCCAGGGCACTCCTCTAACTTCACCACGCAATATGACGGTAAGGAACAATATCCTGAGGAAACCTGCATACCATAGCGATATGAAATAATTTCTATATGCCTATGTGACATCCGGCGACCCGCACTAAGCCAACGTGGACAATATGGCCTACCTACTCTCAATCGTACTCTCGTTTGTAGAGGAGGCCCGTGCTCTGTAGTGGTACGTACATGGTCTGACACAGAATGCAATTTTCATAATATAAGCATTGTAGACTTACAAAACACCTCATAAGGTCTGGCTGTGGATAATACTGATGGGCACATCGTTTGTAATAACGTTGGTCCGGACCGCATAAAGGCTTAGGCAGATGATTATAAACAAGATCATTTGTCGTAGCGTAGTTGTCGCAAGCATCGTGGCTGTCGTGACGAATGATTGAATAAACGCTTCCCTAAAACATTGTTAACATATTAAGGACTCTATCAACCTACTTACTATACCTTCTAGATATACATTGACCTCTACGATTAGGAGGAATTAGGTTTTAGGAATACGTGGTTGCTAAAAATGCGTGAGGCGGGAATCGAGATTTCACCGGTACCTATAGTAGTCTAGCGTAAGGTTAGATAAATTACCAGCTGGCCACTACTCAGTCGTATCTGCAAAAATACCTGGCTGGAAACTCGGTGACTCCGGTACTCTTCTGAGAGCCTCCCTCCACGTAAAGAAGAAGGGGCAATATAGCTTTTCTCTCGCATAAAGCCTAAAGGGCCATATTTGTCTCGAGACCATAATATGGCATATACCTATACCGTTTCGTCTGCCCGTTGCTTTCTCAACTAGACTATGTGTGATGATCTTATAATGTATGAGTATGAATTTATGGTGATTGATGCAGTCATATTATCCGCAAAATATGAAGAATGTTAGAGCATAATAATAGAGAAACCTGTAAACTATTCAATTTATTCAGTCGAAAGTCTGGTTGCCGTGACTCGGGTTTCATCTTTTTATAGTCAATTTCTTCTTTTGGTGGAAAGTAGAATGTACCACGTTTAGGACATTCTATTCTGTCTTCCACCCAATTCCCTGCGTGATAACACACAATATTATGTCAAATATATAATTTAAATTAGAAAAAGGGTTAAATGAAATAAGTACCTACCTACTTATTTGTAATATACTCTTGTCGCAGAAATCAAGTTAAAATTAGTGGGCATAATAGATTAGAATCATAGAAACAAACAGAGTAGGTAAACAATGGATATATTGAGATTTACATTTTGTCTCAGGATGACGAGCGCAGTGGAATGCCAAACATTGCTTTGTAATTCTTAGTGTTGTTTGGTTTTGCTACTGTTCATAAGCGATCGTAAAGCCTACCATCAGGAGAACGGTGAGCTCGTCTAAAAATACATGTGTCGGTAGTGAATTCTGAGGGCCTAAGTTCGATTCCCCGGTCACTTAATGTGTGAATCGAATACGCAGTCTAATTCCAAAGCCGGCTTATGTCTCACTGCGCCATGGAGGTCATCAATTCAGTTAATTTTGAGAGCCTCTGTGGCGCAGTGAGTTAGACGCTGGCTGCGAAACACGGTGCCGCGGATTCGATTTCCTCACCGGCACAAATAATCCGGAAAGTATCTAGTTTCAGATTCCCATGATTCACGACACTAGACTCGATCTTAGGGTAGAGTCAGAACTAAGAATTATTGGGTGTACCTACCTATTTAGTAATTCGTATATTAGGTTTTGGTGCTAGCTTCTTTAGTAATTTTTAACACGTTTGTATTGATATACTTATAACAGATTCTACTTGTTTAAATACCCACCTACAAGGACTCCAGTATTGTATTGTGGTCCAGTTACCAAAGCCTTGGCCATGGCTTTAACGCGTGGAGGAGATTTTGGTCTTGCACTAATCATTGTAAATAATATAAATAATTGTGATAATCGTTAAATAAAAATCATTTTATAGAAATCGTTAACATCAATGACAGTAGTAAAAGTAAATTAAGACATTCATTGTCATCCAGTTAAAAAAAGTTTGTGTTTCAATTATTGCTCTTTTGCCTCTGTTTAGTGCACAGTTTAGTTTATTTTATATGTTCACCATTTTGCTGTGGTTATGTTTTTTTTTCTCTTGTTTGTGTTTTGCAAAGTTTACGGAACTGTATAGTTCTAAGTAAATAATATTAAAATAACCCATTTTAAAGATAATTAACTTAGGAATAAGACTCCTCACATATACACTATTATTACTTATAGACAAAGATTATGAAATAACTGAAAGTTCTAGATAATTAATTATGCATCTCTATCAAGCTTGTGTAATTATGTATTTATTTCACAACTCTGCTTAATAATTTTAGTCGCAATTAATTATAAATAAATAACACCCAACAGTCACATACATAGTTCTGACCCCACACTAAGATCGAGTCTTGTGTCGTGGATATCAGAAACTACGAGAGACTTTTCGGTACAAACACCCAGACCCGAAAGAAATATTAGAGGGCCGCACAAACATTTCTCTCGGTGCGGGGATCGAACCCGCGGCCTCTCGTTTCACTGGCTGTGTCTAACCGACTGCGCCACGGAGGCTGTAAAATTAATATAACTTAACCATTTTACTAAATTACGAGTAACTTGATCCTGATGATAAATAAAATGGAAGATAATGATAAATATTTATTATTTGATATAACAATTATTTAATAACAACACCAAGTCTACAATCAACAGTCTTCATAAACAAATACATAATATTATAGAATCCATTAACCCAACCACTCTCCAACTCAATTTTTGTTATTTTAACAAGAATATTTATGTTTACCTAAGTAAAATTACATAATATGATGGACATCTGCTTTATCAATATTTAAACTTGTAGAACACTTGTAAAGAGATAAATTATTATTAACTGAGACTCCAATATGATGGACACCATGGGGGGAATTAACTAGGTAAATAAAAACCTGGCTAATTAAGTCTTCAACTTATGGAACCTTAAAAAAAATATCATGTATGAGCCGGCAGGCAACATGCTAAAGGAGAATGAACATTCATGGTATCAGTAAAAATATTATTCATCATTTTACATCATGTTCACAGAGCCCAAGACAAAAAAACAATTTTCATTGGACTTCAAGTTAATTTCATTTTGTTTTTTTTTTATATTTATTGAAAATATATTTTTCCCCTACATCAAAAAGTAGGTTTCATTGAGGCACAAAAATCTTGGCACCGATACTACGATTTATGGTAAAATGAGCATTCTCCTTTAGTTTGAAACCACATGTATGTTTTTTCAACAAATTAAAATAGATTTAATGTAATCACACAGTCATATTAATTAGATCATCAATAAACAGAACAAAACTTAAACTTTTAGTAACACTCATGGAGTATCAAGACATTTCATTCCACTAGAGCAGAAACATAATAGATTTGTATATATCATTTATAAAAGATAACACACTTGTGCAGATTTTAAGATAGTTAATTGTCCCATTATAAACCAGGTAAGCAAAACGAGCATAATCAAACTTATCAAAAAACTAGCATGCACTTACAAGTATAAAGTAAAACAAAGATAAATATTGAAACAACAGCATTGCAAAGCACCACTACATGATTTATGATGGAGGTACTTTCAGTAGGAAGTGTTAGTAAATGTTTTTCTATTTCTATTTGTACATCTCTCAAATTAAGTGATCCATTTTATCGCATAAAATACGAATTAATTTGTATCCATTGACATGTTTATGTTAGGCTTAGGAAGAGATTGCAACACAACAGAAAGTTGACTCTCTAAAGGGCCAGCCTGTCCCACAATGTCTTTTAAATTCTTTTCCACTTGCAATAAATCTTGGTTGATTAGTTCCATATTCTGAAAATTAAAGTACAGTTACAATTTATAACATACATTACACGAACGTAACATGTTTAATTAGTGCAGTAATGATAAATTACCTCGATCAAAGATGTATAAAGGTGTTTGAAATTTTTATCACTATAGCACACAAATCCGCTTACGTTTGATTCGGAATCTGAAGGTGCTATTGAAGTCATTTCGTTGGTATATAATTTATTGTTCTTTTAATTTTTATATCGCAAAATACAATTACTGGCGACCAGCAGGTATAAAATCGTTAGTAAACAATAAACTGTTATTTAATTTTTCTAGCATAACCCATAGAGAAAAGTAGACGTTTTACCTTGGTTTTACCTGCATAATATTCGTTGAACGTTAGGTTTCATGTTGATAATTAAAGCTCTTGGATACGGAATGCGAACAGCATGCCTGAGGCCTGTCATTCGTTTAATTTGACATATGAAAACGTTCAGGAACGCCGAACTGGTAATAAACGCCGCGCCGCCTTAATAAAATTAATAAAACATTAATTCTTAAAAAAATATCTTTATTTTAGATAATCAAAGAAATTAAAAACTTCATCTTAAATAAATTAGTCTGTTGATATTAAATATTATTTGTTTCTTTCTTTTCGATTATTTGTATTTTACAATGGCAGAAGTTATTTTAGGACGTAGCAGAACGTCAATGTCATCCGCTGCGGTGGTGATTGCCTGCATTGGTTGGAAAAAAGCCAATTTTTTCGAAAATCTCTAATGTGAAAAATCCTATATATTTCGGCAGTGAATACCGTGTAATAAAATCGCAAATACTATTGTGCAAAGTATATGAAGTGTTGACACATTGTTTTCTCTCACGTTATAACAGTTATTGTGTGATCAATGTTCATCATCTCACTTAGATGTTGTTTTTATTGCAGAATTATTGATTAAACCATATATTTTTAATAGATACATAGCTAATTGAAACCTCTATCAATTCTTATCTTATTCGTATCATATCCTATAAAACACTGATGAAATAACAGTGCATGAAAAATTGCACTCTCGTAATTTTTATTGATTTTATAATTGCATCAAACTATATATTTGTGTAATTCTCTTAAATAATGACCATATTTATTATTTGCTCACTAAAACTCAATGCTGTGTGCGAACATTTTAAATATTGCTGTTTTTCTATTACAGCTTATACTTGGTTCTTAAAAGTATTATTGTTTTATTTAAATAGCATTTGTATATTATAGAAACATTTATCAGATTACACATTCTCACAGATTTGTATGTTATGACATTTATTTGTGTTGTTTATGGACCTAAAAAATATATTGTTAGTATATTTATAAATGGTACTTTTTTGATTTCCATTCTTTTTTCTATCCGGCACCATCTGGGTTAATGCCTACGCATAATGAATGATATATGGTACTCGTCTGATTCAGCTGTTTTAGCTTTTCTATTAATGTGCCTTCATGGTTTTTTGGTAATTCTGAGTGCCAACTTAACACAATAACTATGGCCCTAAAAAACAAACTAATTTTAAAATCAGACATGTTTTATTGACACACTCTTGGTACATTTATTTATTTTATTTTCTTTATTCAACAAAATTCACAGCCCTTAATAATAGTATAATACAACTAATGTGCTTAGCTTACGACCAATAATGCATTTACATTTTAAAAACATAACATTAAAAACCATTGTGTGTTTGTGTACCGCATTTCATGCGTTAATTAGGTTTATTAAAGTTATAGCTAATTTCAACATTATATGATGTATTTGGGTCCATAAACAAAGTAAGTTTAGCATAAATAATATTTTATACATCGTTTTTATTGGTACAATAACTGCATATCTCAATAAGTAATAGTAATTTTGTAACTTAACGAGTGTTGTATCTACATAAATATTGTTCAAGATTAACTTCTTGTATTTTGTACATTATTTTATTTTAATTATAATAAGTCGTTTTTCTAATAAACTCTAATATATGACACTGTATGGCAGAAATTAACTTTTGGTCCACCAAAATTCATGGTTGTAAAAAAATCATTCTCTACATATCTTTAATTAGTTTATTGCCATTTATACACATAATATATAGGCAATATAATTTTGGCTGTTTTGATATTGGTCTACTTACTCAGGAAAAGAATAATTTATTTTATAAAGGAAATCAACATTGTATAATAAAAGTCATAGATATTTTAAATATAAAATGTTCAAGTTTATTAAATTATTCCATAAATGGTTTTATAAAATGATAATATTACTCATCCCAATAAAAAACTTAAAATAATATATTATTCTGTAGCTTACATTCATTATGTAAAGAACAATGATAATCCTCCATACATTTTTTTGTTGTAATTTTTTTTGTGTGTCTTGAGATGAAAAATATTGTAAAATATAGATTTCGAATTCCTTAACAATTATTTCTTAAAATTTACTATTGTAGCAAGCCTAGGAGAAAAGATATTCCACTATAAAGTTTTACAGATTTTCTACATCTTATCAAATTCTGTGGGTAGTTAATGTTATTTTGTTGCATTTATATTGGCGTGAGGCAAAGTTATGACGCACAAATAAAAGTAAACAAAATATATTTTACACGCAATTTAAATATCAAGTACTTATTTATTTTATTAGTCTAATAGTAATATCATGTGCAATGTAATAAAAAGGAAACAGGAGACAACTAAATATTATTATTTGCACAATAGCGCTTTCGGGCGACAGAAACAAATTGTTATTCCTTAATTAATTAATCAGTGATTATTTTGCTGTTCTCATTTCTCTGCACTATTTTTTTACATTAATTATCTGAGAAAGATAATGCAAGAAAGCCAGTCAAGCTTATATTTTAAAAATGGCAACATTGAAACGACATAACGCTTCTCCAATAAAAATAAAGCAAATATCAATAGAGTTTTACGAAAAATGTGTTTTCGTAATTCAGGCTTAGGTACGCCGTGAGCTAGGCACCAAAATTACTTAGAAAATTAATTATTAACATTTTTATACATGAAATTTATAGACGCTTAAGAATTGCATTAACAATGATTTTACCAATGTTCTTTACATTGTTATTTTATCTAAATGTATCATTCAAGTAGAATTAGGTAGAAACTACAAGTCAAGGAAAGAAAAAATAATTCAAGAGGATTGAGACACCCTAAAAAGAGTCTTGATTTTTGTTGGGTACTAGAATTATAATGAGTAATTTTGTGCAAAAAACTTGTGCTAACTATAGTTTTCAACATGCTAGACTTTGTTTCAAAACATGTATAATTCAATGTTACATAATCACAGACTAAGTTATGCCTTATATGTTATGAAAATATTATCTAAGATTCACAGAAACCACATTGAATAGGGCGTATTAGACGCTGTCAGGTCGCTGTGGGCGCCGGACGGGCTGGCGTCGCGACGTCGCCGTCTGCCGCCCTCTCCTTCCCCCCGGCACCCCCGCGGCCTCCTTCACACATCAGTTACAGTTTCCCTCTCATAGCTAACAGACTTACTTAATATTATTGCCTATTACTTCTTTGATAGTCGTAAATAATTTGATAAGGATTTTTTCAATGTTAAGTAATGTTTTATGAAGTTTCAAGTTATGTAAATCGATGTTGCTGTTCTTGACATGGTGGGAAAAAGTTATTTGAATTAAAAAAGCTACCAAGTTGAGAGTTAAATTTGAAACCAGTGTATGAAAAGTTTTTCGTTTGAAACATTAAACGCTACAATTTCACAAATGATTTGTATCCAAGTTTAAAATGGAAATGTAAATGTCTTTTGTATTTGACCATATGGACGGAAAAGGATACGAAAAAAGTCATTACTAATTCATTAACTCATTCCCATTTAAATATATTCACATGCATATTCAAAACTTAACGGCTTTTAACTCGATAATTGTTTTTTCAACTTCACGGAAGACGATTGCCATCAGACAATGGCTAGATAAAAAGAAAGAGTACCATATGTTATAGTAAAAGGCACTCAGAATATCCACTCTACTTATATTTGTAAATCACAAACAACAATCCTATTTTTAACAAAAAATAATTACAGTTAAAGTGAACGATGTCTAATTGAAGATTATTGTGAAGTCATGTCAGAGGAACATGACGTCGACTGTGCTGAGAGTGCAGACTCTAACGATAGTAAAAATGACGATAGTGATAATGACAAAGTGAATGTTGAACCAAATACGGGTGATCCCGAACAACCAAGTGCCAATACATCCAAAGAAAACAGTGCCATAGAATTAATTGAAGATGGGGAGACGCAAACCAGTGAAGCAACGATCCGTTGGACTCGGGAAGGCGATGAGTTCAAAGTGTCGTGGTCGGTGCCGGAAGGAACCGTCACGCCGAAGGATTTCGTCGCCTTATGCTATGCAGGTATGTTTTCCACAAGTTACGATTTCTTATTGTTATCTATATTTGACTTCTACGGATTTTTGTTGAGCCGGTCTTTGGAGATGGCATTTAATTAATTCGACTGGGTTACGTGATTGAACACATATAAAATTTCAATTTCAATTTTGAACATCGCAAAAGAAGCTATAGACATGCTCTTTCTTGATGTAAATAACAATCACTTCTGCATTTTATAAACTTAAAATGACTCAATTTTTTTGAAATTCTGCACTTATGGAATAACAAAATACCAGAATATCTCGGGCAACGAACATTGCTTAGCGGCTTGGCGCTAAATAATGTGATATTTATAATTGCGGTAACTTAGTTATCTATTATCATTTACTTGATCACGTTTGTTTAACACATCTGCAGTGAGATGTCGCCACATTAAAGTACTGACTGTAATGAAAAATCTCGGGTTCAATATTTATCCCATTTGTTTTTTTTTCCAATATTTACTACCGAAAGAAGAAGCCGGAAAAGTTATTATTGTTTTCGGAGTATATATTTTTACGTAGTATACGAACAAATTATTGTGTTTATTTAAGTTGTTATGAATGGCGAGACTAGCGTGCCGTTCGCTTGATGGTAAGCGATACGACCGCTCATGAACAGTAGCAAAACCAAACACCTTGAATTCCAAAGCAATGCTTGGCATTATACTGCGCTCGTTATCCTGAGACATAAGATGTTAAGTCTCAATATGTCCAGAAGTCACTCTGGCTACAATGTCCTTCAATCCGAACCACAATAGTGCATTTACACTGCTGTTTGGCGAGAGAAATAGACATTGCGGTGGTAACTACCCAGGCAGCCTCACACATATGAGTGCCCTTTTGATATTACGAAATGTTTATCTCGCTCCAGAATAAACCGTCGCAAGAAATTTAATATCGTAGTTGTTGTTTTTATCTGTTATTCTGCGTAATATAAACTAGATTCCCCCCCGGTTACCACTCCTACATTCGGTCTTCATTTATGAGCAGCGAAAATAAGCGATCGTTTGTTATGAGGCGTGGTATCGCTCCCGATATTAATTATTTTTGATGTGTTAGCTAGAAATATATGTTGCTGTAGTGATCAAATTGATCGCCCTTTCTGGAATATCTGGCAATTGTTGTATGTTACGTTATTATGGGTTCTTCTCATTTGGCACCGAAAATGCTTTGCTTGCGTCACAATAATTTCCGAGTACTGTATTAACAGGGAAATCAATCATATTACGAAATGTTCTCGGAACGCATTCAGCAAGTCATCAAAGTGAAGCGAATATCCTACATGGGGTCTTTAAATATCCCTGTTGGTGATGCTTTATGTCTGGACCAAAAGATTTATTTATTTATTTATTTAAATCTTTATTGTACACAAACTTAACAAGAACATAGCTTAACAGAAATAATAATAACAAAGAGTAAAAGATATTAATAAAAGAAACAAAACAAAAGATAACAAAAACAAAAGATATTAATTAGCATGAGTTTGCGTAAAATTTGCTTAGAGTTAGCCAAGTGTTTTGCCGCCAAACAGCAATGTAAATGCACTGTTGTGTCGGTATGAAAGACTGTTTTGCTAATGTCCATGAGTGATGGTATCTACTATCTCCACTCAGGCGAATGGTATGCTTATCTCGCCACTCATTGCAATAAAAAAGCATTTAAAGCTAGATTTACGTTCCAAATTGACCGAAATCTCACAAAACTTTACTTACGTTTGTAATTCTTCATGCACATTTCTAAATATGGACAATAGTTCAAGTGCTGTACTCAGAATCATTTAATATCAATTATATCATTACTAAGTGTAGATTTTACAAAAAGAATCTATACTAAGAAACAACTTTAATTGACATTAAACGTATGAGTGCGGCCGTAAGACATAGCAAGATGTATGTATATTCTGTTACCTTAAAATTGATTCTACCGATTGCTTAAAAAAATACACAGAAGTTCTAAATTAAACCCCTGTAAAGACTTGAACTGCATACAAACTTTTCAAGACATTTATTTATTTATTTATAATTTATTGCACAAAAAGAAAACAAATAAAAAGAGAAATAACATACATAAAAAGTACAATTGGCGGTCTTATGGCCGAAAGGCAATGTCTTACAGACAACCATGGGATGGATTTAAGAATAAATTAGTATGTTTATTTCCGAACTTTCAATACGGTGTATGTTTCCATAAAGCATGAGATTATTAGAGACGAGGAAGTGAGCTCGTGCATCTTACCCCTTGCTGAGATACAATCGCCATGTGTGTAGCGAGCGTCCCCCGAAACAAACGGAAGCCGCGTCAAACAACGCACTGTGCTGCTCTCGCGGACCGAACGTAAATAAAGCACCATTTCGCGTGCTTTAACTTGGGGGAACTCAAATATTTTTAGTGATTTGATGGGATATCTAAGTTAAAATATAAGTATTTTGCAAATTAATTAAATATTATTAGGCACACCGTGCTACAAAAAACACGCTAATTCGTCGGTTTTCGGATTTGTTTTCTTTTGCTTTCCCGTGGAGAGAAGCAGGCAATTATAATTCCAATTATTCCTTTTCATATTTATTACTGATTAATTTTGTTTTGAATTGAACACGAGCCCATAGAGACTCGACGAGCATCAGTTCTGTTTTAATTCTTAGCGTATCAACGTGGATCTTGGGGTACTCTATTCTCCGATACGAAGTTTGAATGTTTGACGTCTGGTTATGATAAAAGTTTTCCGTTTCTAAAAATCAATAATATTCCCTATGAAACTTATCATTCACTCCGAAGTCCTACCTTAGTCTAAGGTTATGACGTATGATAGAGGATTCGAATCTTATGTAAACTTTTTATGCAGATTCGTACAATATAGAGTAACCCTATTGGTTTTTGCAAGTTGCAGTAGTGGGTGTGTGGGCGGGATAATGTGTACTCTGATAAAATCTAACCTGTCATCGAGCTGTCTCTGATTGAGCTAGGACGGTGGCGAAGTCTCATACAATTAACGTGGGCGAAAACCCGTGTTCAGCAGTGGGACGTATTTTACCTAAATTTACATATGTGTATTTTGAACTAGAATTTTATATTTTTACTTGGACGATTTATTAATTCTAGACAGTGACTAGTAACTTCGATTCGTTATTTAATAAGTACGTCCAATATAAGGGTTACAAATAGTCCTATGTTAAGTACAAGCCTTATATCTTCGCGCCTTCGGGAGATTAGTCGGTTTGCGGTGATCGAACACGTAGCCTCTTGTTTCGCAGTTGGTATGTTAATCGACATCGCCACGAAGCCTTTTGATCGATATTAATGTTTTTTTTTATAATTGCCTGTGACCAGCAAAAGAGCAAACAGATTCCCTGACGTTAAGTGATCATAGCCGCCCATGGTTCATGAATGGATCAAAGATGAATCAGGAATGGAAAAGGATGAGAAGAGGAAAGGGGTATTGGGCATCTAGTAATCTCACTCACTGAAGGAAACGCGACGACAAAGCTGCCACTACACGTCAATTTCCTATCACACAGTGGTACAGTTACAATGAAAACAGCCTGGCTCTATCACTTTTAAATGTTACCAATATTTCCTGATCACTTAAATACTTTACAATTTACGTGGAAAGTAGGTATATTATGCAATGTAAAGTATTTCACTTAAATGACAGAGATTTAAATGGTAGTTAGTAGTCGCATGTATGTTTAATAGGTGTCGTAATTAACGCAGTCCTTAGAAATTGCATCCTTCCGCCTGCGACGCAATGAATCTGTCACTTGATTGCATACAAATGGCTAGAAATGTACATTACCTGTGCTTTATACACGCGCGCGCGTCCTATCTATTACGTCTAATACTTATTTCCTTTAATGAATTGCGAACAACGAGGCTCTATGCTTGTGACGATGTTTCTTATTGCCATTTCGCTATGGAACTGTTATTGTTATGTCTTCCAAGATATCGTAATTATTGTTAAAATTGTACTTTATTGCCAACGTTTTGGAATAAACAATTTTCAATATGTTTAGCATTTGCACTTTGTTGTAATATTGCCGGGACTCAGGAAAATATTATTGTTAGATATTGAACTCTAATATATTTAATATAATCTCTCTTTATGTAAAAAAATATGTTGTCATTGCCTACCAATGTTGCAAAAGTTCACGCTTTTGGACTTCTAAAGCCAGCAAGTTTCAAGTCCGATTACAATCTGGACAGAGAATTGTAGGAAATCGTTAGATCCAGGTCGGTTACAACAGGTTCCTATGAAAGTATTTTATTATTGCATTGAATGTCGAAACGACGCCTGATGATAAGCGATACGACCGCTGATGAACAGTAGCAAAACCAAACAACACTTGAATTACAAAGCAATGCTCTGTGCTCGCCATCCTGAGACATAAGATGTTAAGTCTCAATATGTCCAGTAGTTACTCTGTGAAAGTAATTGCTTGTGCTCTGAAAGTGCTGTGAGAAGACCTATGTTCAGGGGGTTACTCTAAAAAAAAGATACGAACTTCGAATGTTCAGACGCCGCGCCGTACGTAAAGCTTCACTAATTTTCCTGCATACTCCACAAAATGTTGGATTTCTCTATCGTCCTTCCCAACCATAGACTAAGTTCGGAGAAAATGATAAGTATAATAGAGAATAGTATTGATCTTTAGAAGTGGAAATCTTATATCTTGATCCGGACGTCGAACATCTGAACATTCGAATTTCGTCTCGTTTTTATAGAGTCTATACTGGGGATAGATGTTGCTCAAGGTGACAATGAGACAAAATTCAAATCTTCTCAGTCCTGGCTGATCTCTCTAAGTTAGAATTATCATTGATGAACTCAGCTTCCTTAGATGCAGAAAGCAATTCAATTCTATTAGGTGGTTGATAAGATCGTCATGAGAGCGCAACCGGCGACGTCGTTAATTCTCGGGACTGCAACCAGTTCGAATCCGTCGCCGGTCGGCTGTTTGCGCAGTTAATTCACACTGATCTAATAATAATTCCATCGGTAGAGGAAATCGATTTTATATCTGTATTAATGGGGCCGATGTAGTGGACTGATTCACTTATTTATTTGTTTTGATTTGTGCTATTTACTAGGAAGTTTTAACACATAGAATAGCTTTGCATTGGCTAAACAGGGTTGGGTCGTGCTTGAGAGAGAAGAGAGCTAACTTCGAGCATGCACTTTTTAAAATGTATAAATTAAACGTAATTAGAAAATCTAATTAGACCAACATGAATTATCTTTTTTGTATTATAAGGTGAAAATATCCTCTTTTTTATTATCTTTTTTATGTGATTGCTTAAGGTCCTTCTCAATAGTAGACGTGGTCCGTCTCAAACTTTGGGACTTACTCGTATATTAAATAGGCGTTAATTTTCAATTTAATGATATTTAATTCTGATTGACAAAATCCACAGCCAAAATAGATGTGGTCTAGAGCGTATTTGGAACATACGCTTTTTATGTATCGTGTCACGTGTGGCCACTTGACAAAGAGTTCGTAAAAGTTTTGTCAAATTTAGTGCTTTGTTTCCTCGGTTGATGCAAATTTCCTTGTTGTAGCAGGAAAAAAGTTCCATAAATCCAACATATAAACCTTTTAAATGTTCCGTTTCACTAAAGCTCAGTTGCGCCTATAAGTCTAAACTTATTCTGCTTGCAGCGCCAAATACTGGCAACGTGTATTAAGCAAACGTATGTTATTGGATTGCTTTGATTATTACTTGGCTCAGGGGTCTACTAGATTAAACGGCATATTGGCATTGACCCTACACAAAAGTATAACTAGGAGATATGAACTGACGTATGCGCTAGCAAACTGTATTCAATTATAAAAAAATAGTATTGTCTAATAACCTTTCCTCGATGGTTACTGTGGCTTAATCACAATCATCATGAGCTCATAACAGTACTGCTCGACAAAGGTCTCACCAATCAATCTTCATAAACACAATCCACGGGATTTTTCATCATCTCCGCTCAGACGCATTGCAAAGACCAAAACTCCGTTTAGCCTTAACGCGACTTACACATTTGTCGGGCCGTTTACGTTTGTACCTAGAAGACCTTCTGTATCAGCTCATATACGTCTTATTGCAGAGCAAAGCCCTTCTCTACAAAGTAAAGTAGAGTAGAGTAGAAACCATATAATCCAGCACGTTGTGCGGGTAGTGCGGGTTGACGGACATTAAAAACAAATTCATACTAATCGCTATGGTATGTAGGAAAACAGGTGTCCTCTGGGATTTGAACACTCGACCACCGTCTACATGTTGCCGGCCACACGCTTAATTCAGAAGACCTTATATTTTTCAGATTAATGTATTTATTTTCAAATATCAAAAGGGTTTGTTACGCACGAGGATACAGTATTGTTGATTCCGGAGCACCTACTCCGAAAACTGTGAGATCATCGCGATCCTTTTGAATACTAATGATTGGTATCGAAAAGTATCGTTGTAGGGGGACGTGCGGCAAGTCAGGCCTCTTGTGCAGCACTCTGCGAGTCAGGGCACGTGCGGCACAAGTCATCAGTTACACAAACCTGGCCATCAAGGCCTTTCTCCACCGGTGCTTGTAATTTTCTTGCTCACGCCGCCATTATTGCTGTAAACCTGCCGTCGCAACGGGACCCCGGCAGACAGCAAACGGTCTCATAACGGATATCACCACGACACTATCAGATTTTGTAATTCGCGGAAATTGCGTTTTGTTTTTGATTTAACTAGTTCAGTTGTTTTATGATGCAGTAATTTAGTGTAATTTAATTGAGGATTAAAAACTGCTGCGTGTACTTAATTTCTCCAGCGAGTAACCGGTGTATAAAACTTATCCTATCATGTCGTAATAAGCACTTAAATACTGTCTTTAAAGAGTATGGTCCCCGTTTTAAATTCGCTTTATTAGCAGTGGGCTGGCGTAATAAACGCACTAGCCCTGCCAGTGTCATTGCAAAATAACACGTAATTGTTGTAATGACTGCAAGCAGTATTTTTTAATGTCTCTCACGTTACGACATCAATATTGTGGTTTCGAAACGGAGTAGAGAGCCCTTTTATTTTTTTTTCCAAACAATAATGAATCAGTTTTCTTTATAGGGAAATCGCAAGCCGAAAAATTTGGAGTGAGTAATCTGTAGGTTTGTTCGACAGCGCGGCCGTCGGTCGGCGCATATTTCGCAGGCCGCAGGTCACCACACCGCCTCGGTGACCGCATGAATGAGCTTATAGGCAGGGCCCCGCGCCCCGCCACTCGGTTTGTGAATGAAGCCCCCACACCGGCGCGTGCCGCGTTCTCGTCGCTCAGTCGCGCCGTCGACCAACGCGCCAACACGCGAGCGCATGTTCCTTTTTCAAATTTTGACGTTTCGAAATTTGAATTCGCAGTTTTGTTGTGTTGTTCCATTGACTGTTAACATTTTGAGTGCATAAAAATAAACCGTCCGGCGTTTCGCTTGCGATGGTAGTTTCGCAGTGAGACATCGGGTCAGTGTACCACGAGAAAACCAGCCTTCGGGAAAGCCGCGAACGGTAGAAACCGTTCCGTATTGTATACGGTGAGTAATTACAATCGATTTTTTTCATTCATAAAGAGCTGGTTAAGGTGACACGTAGGCTAGAAACGTGGTGAAGGAAAAATACACCAGTGGGCCGTGCTGTAGGTGGGGTGCCCACGTAGTTTCAATGTAGTAGGTGTGGTACGCCACCATGTCTTCATTGATATCTAGCACAATTTGCCTAATCAATTAATTAGAATGTAAAATGACTTAGTACAACGTTCGAGCGACTAAACCGCCTATGTAATTGACTACCGTATTACTTCCTCTATTATCTTTAAACTCACTATAATTTATTTAACGTTGAGCTACAAGGTTTCCTCATTAGATGCGATGCAATGTCGAAATTCGGGAAAGATTTTGCGCCAAAATTAAACATGTTCAGAATAACAGTATTTGATTAGTGTTTCATAGTTTACTGACGTAATTGCAATCTGTTCTGCATTTTAGCCTCATTTATAAAGAACGGCTAAAAATAACCAAGGACAAATCGGTATTTAGCTGGACAGATGTGTTAGTTTTTGTTTATAACATTTATTAAAAACCCGGCCATGTTTAGGCGCCGGTTCGGCACAATAGCCCGCATAACAGAGGCGCTAAAGGAAATCTACCTGGTTGAGGATATTCGCAAATTTTTTGTCGGCCGTGGATCGTTTACGTCGCGTTGAAATTGATGAGCCCCTATTGTTTGCGTTGCGATATCGATCGGTCTTGGTACGACACCGTTTCACCTTTTTATTTCTCTATAGGTGTCAATTAAACACTCGAAACGGGCTCCGCTTGAATTATGTTTATCTCGATAATAAATAAGCTGTGCTCTGCTTTCGAATGTAAGTGGCTTGGTGTCGGAGTGTCGCCAGTAGTCGCCGTGCTTGTATCGCAAGCGCCGCCCGTGGGGCTAATATAACAGCCATCCATCATGAGAGCCCACCGGCGGATATTAAATTGACACGCCTCGCTCGGAACACTCCTCCACCTCATTCCATTATGATGATATTATTACTGGACATAATCAGACGATTGCATACGACGGTGATAGCTTTTTGTCCACCGCAAGAAATGTTTATTGAGGAAACGTGCGAGACTCGCATATACAGTTTTAAAACCTATTTTAGTTATATAATGTTTTGTCTTCTTCCCTCAAATTGAATTCAAAAGTAATTGGAAAGGGACAAAACATTCTGAAACTAAAATAGGTTTTAACAGTCTTTGAATAAGACCTTAAATTCTAGTCACTACTCACTATGCTAAAGAAAAGCTCCATTCTATTTATTTCAAGTACAGTTGTAATTGAGGAAGTCAATCGACAAGAATTCGACGTTATCTAGTAAAATTATCGAGCGTTGTGCTCATAAACGGAAATTGCAGTGTATGTGGTAATACTTATAGCTTGTGAAATGTTCAGTTTCATTAAACTATCTGTTTACATCCTCTGATATTCTTGAGTTGGCTATTTCATTTTACATTGTTCATTAATATAAAGTTTCACTTTAGTTTTTTGGTCTGCTCTACCAGCAGCTTAGATCTCTGTACTGTACAGTACTGTATCAGCCCATATAAGTACTCCAAAATCCAGAATACGATTGAGAGTGGTTGTAGCCTAGATCGCTATGTGATTCTAAAATATTTTAATGATTTAAAATTTTCACCAGTTTGATCCGATTTGTCAACAGTTGAATACTATATTAGACGATAGGCCAGTTCAAATAATAATGGTAGGTCTCTTCTCAGGTTTCTGATATTGCCGATTGTTGCAATAGGAATACTGGGGCCAATAGCTTCAAATACTTTCCACAGCTCTGAGGAAAATCGTTTTTCACTGGTGGTAGGTATCACTGCAATATTTATTTGTCCCGCCAAACAGCAGTGTAAATGCACTGTTGTATTCCAGTTTAAGGGACATGATAGCCAGGGTAACTATTGGACATATTGAGACTTCCTATGTCTCAAGATGGCGAATACAGTGAAATGCCTAGCATTTTTGTAATTCATGGTGTTTTTTGGTTTTGCTACTGTCAATGCGGTCGTATCGTTTACCATCAGACGGCATGCTCCTCTCGCAATTAATTGCAATTTAAAAGAAACTGATATGGATTAAAGTATAAAGTATTGTATTCAATATTTATACTAAAATATTACGAGTGTCTGAGAGAACAGATAAAATAAGTATCATGATATTTCAACTTAAAGTCTTGTTAAAACCACTTACGTATACTCACATTAAGTACCTGCAGAGTAGGAAGTACAAATAAAACATAAGTAACTTTTTGTTCTTTTACGATAATATCAATGTTTAAATTTAAAATGTCTTTTAATAAAACATTAACCTTCAATGGTTTTTATACTTGAGCGCGACCTCCAGAAATGATTTATACTTAAATTAATTTACGTCAAATACGTGTAAGTATTTTTAAAACCTGTTTGGGTCGTCTTTCTTTCGACGTGTGAAGATTGAAATGAAAATTATATTATCCAGTTTCATTGGAACAGAGGATACCGATTATAAAGTTTGTTAGAAATAACTTGATCATTATTTTGCATGTGGTTCTAGGTTTCTTTTGAAACTACCTTGTATTATCAGTTCATAATCTGATTTTTGCAATGAATCAATATTAATAATTAATTCATAAATGGGCAGCCGGTGCAATAAATGTACAGATCTAAAATTAAATTACCACATATGATGAAGCTGATTACACATGTGCAAATGTTTTTGAATTTGAATGTTTATGACGTTTTCCTTAAGACACGTAATGTTAATTTCTCAGTAGTGTTAAGATTGTGTATCTATATGGTATATAAGAGTGGCAAAATATCCACGCAGTTCGATTCCGGCTTCACGTCTAAAATTTATATCTGTGGAACATAGTTTCACTGTTGGTGGGTCTTTCATTATGTCAGAGGCCGCCTGGGTAGGTACCACCGCAATTTCTATTGCTCCCGCCAAACAGTTGCACTGTTGTGTTCCGGTATGAAAGACTCCAGCCAGACTAACTATGGACTTATTGAGACTTAACATCATATGTCTCAGGATGGCGAGCACTGTAAATAAGCATTGCTTTGTAAGTCATGGTGTAGGTTTGGTTATGTTACTGTCCATGCGTTGTCATATCGCTTTCCATCAAGTGACTGGCATGCGCCATGCCATTCATGTCAATAAAAAAAATTGATTACTATGGTAATTAGATTGAACATATCATTTGGGACTTTAGTTTCAATAAAATACATCCTTCATTGGTGTATACTGAGGTAATCTATCAGAGAATGTAGTGGATAGCAGGACGGCCCGGCCGGCGGAAATTGAATCGACGCGCCCATTCCCTCCGCCCTGTGCTATTTGCGCCCTTCGCTGCAAACTAGATTGTTTTTGTATTTGTTTTTGTATTTATTTATAGGTAATATTTTAGAAAAAGAAAGCTTGATAAACGAGATTAGCAAAAATAAGACAAATTTTAGTTTTTTTTTGGCTATGTATATTTATTAAAGGTCTATTATGTTAAAGTAGTTTGGTTTTTATTTTTCTAACAAACTATTCTTACAAATAACCACTGGTTAATTCTCGGTGTATATTTTAGAATAGACGTATTATTTGCTTGATACTTATGTCTTTAAGAGCTAATGTTAGCGTATTTCTTTATTAGTTTAATGTACCATGTATTTAAAATAAGGATGTGCTGCGACCAATAGAGACGGACTCTTTGGTCCATTTGTAACTTAGAGAAGAGGAACAAGGTAATAGGGTCTGGCGGGGCCAAGTGCCAACAAGCATGAATGAAGTGATGTCAATAGCAACTTAAAATATTTAGTAGCATTCTGTGCTCTCTAATTGGTTGACTATAGGATGTTATCCGTGCTAAATATAGTTAAAATTAACTTTGTATTCGTATATAAATGTTTCCAAAATAAGCAAAATTACCACCATTAATTAGAAGATTCTCGTCAGTCGTTTTTTCATTTCTACGTATAATTTAAATTTGCATCAAACTTCCTGCATTAAATATTTCATCCTAAGCGACCATTAAGGCGCTTATTACATCCTGCGTGCGTTTCTCACCATTGTGCCTGATCAACATTGTACAGAATAAAAAATACGTATATTTAATTCAAAACACGAAAAACTTAGTCGATATTCGACGGCCGTCATTCGTTTCTTAGCGTTTGTGTTGTATTAATTTTATTCATCGATGCCGTTGCCGATATGTTTCATACATAAATTTAACTTTGCAAATATGCTATTGAAATATTAGCCGATTATCATTGTGAGTGGTGAGTGATTCTCACGCGGTTTTGCCGGGGCACGAACTGGCATTACTGAAGTAATGCTGTCGGGCGAAAGAAACTGTGGGACAATTTCTCACGGGGCTGCCTTACCGAGAAACGTACCCGCTGTTTCGTTTAACTCATCGTTAATGATTCGATTTTTAATGAGTTTTCTTTTGGCGCATATTCGCATTGTTGAACCCCTGGTAAGCGGGAAATTTCTTAGATGCGAGGTTATTAATTCGATTCAATTGAGGCCCGGCGTTGGAAAGTCGCGATGGTGGTTTTATGTGGTGTTCCTCTCTATCCCGAGACTCGTTAAAGCAAATTACTCCTCGACACGTCGTAAAGACATTAACTTCACACTCGGAGAGGCGAGCATTGTTGGCGAGTGAAAAACACAGAGAGGAAGCTGTAAATTATGTTCGAAGTTTATACGATCGGCCGGTAATGGGCCGCGCTTGCGAGCGTACACTGCACCGCCGCGACGCACCACATCGCCCCTCAACCCATTAAGGAATTTGTTTTAATTCGATTTATTATATTGAAAGGTAAATAGATTAGCAATATATTTGTTAGTAGAAATGTATACTATGAACATTGAGTTATTTATTTTTCTTGGAAATGTAAAATTCTTCCCACTATGCTCCAAAACAAACTCAAATTGAAAGCTAAATATGGACGCTAAAAATTCATATTAACATATTCATCTAAAGCCCTTTTTTACGCTACAGCAGTAAACCTCAACGGTTGCACTATACAAGGAACGGAAGCCCTTAGAATGGTAACAAAAGATTGACTTTTAAGCGTTTATTAATATTTGTCCCTTCCGGAACAGCCCTTGTGAGAGGGTGGAAGCCGCTCAGGCGAAAACGGAAGTAGCATGCGTCCGCCATACCTTGGTTCCGTAATTGGCGGCACGGGCTGCGTTTCCGGTCTCGTTAAAGGAGATCTAATAATAGTTTAAATATTTCCATACGCGTTGGAGCTTTTTTGATTGAGCAGCGAAAACATCGCTTATAACAAAATACCTGCAAAATAATTCCCCTTTTATGCTTAATTTAGCACAAAGTTTAAAATAGGAAACTATCTGAAATGTACTAGGTGTGAAATTTTAACGCAGCTTATAATGTTGATCAGAAATTGGGCACTTCCGAGAATATAATACTTTCGACTAGAACACGTTATGATTTAATATTTAGAATTTCACACACACTTGACCCATTTTGGATCGCTACAATGTATGGTTACTGACACGTGGTGCGTTGTTAAAATAGATCAGCGTGAGGAAACGTGTACTCTTACGAAAAAATTAAGCGTGCCCATTAAGAAATGTCGCCCGTTCGGTACAGAGCGTTGCGACACGAGTTGAATACAATTGATCTGATGTCCTTTGCTTACTTGTTTAATTGTACGGCCGGCAAGTTTTATTGTCCCATACCATAGACAAGTTAGGGCCTGAAGAGACATCAAGGACAATCGACGTGTAATCCGGTCAATGGAGTCACGTTCCCTTTGTACCTCTGTTGTACATAGGACGTGATATATTAGCATCGTCCCTAGTCCGGCACCCTCAGTTTTCGCGGCGTTTTCTCAAAATGTTTTTGTCTAGTTCCCATAAAAAGATTAGTGAAGGGTGAAGGTGCTAATGCGTGTGTATACGCACATCCGGTCCGATGGGGTCCGTTAATTGGTCTGCGTAAAAGGGATATCGTGTAGCGGTCCCCACGCCCCTTGCCCCCGCTTCCTGTGCGCGACATCAGGCGACAGACGACAGGTCGAGATCGTGAAACACTGGAGAAATCTGCCTTAAAAGGTTGCTTGTCCAATTAAGCATCGCCTCCTGCCGAGTTTTGTCTTCTTTCAATCTCCAGTCACGATTCCTTATAAGTTTCGACTTCATAACGGTATTGTTGTGATGGTTTTCTCTCCGTTGTCTAAATGATTTCGATATGTTTTTTCCAAACTGTAGCGCTAGTATCGGTTGCATTCGGTTTATTTCTCGCCGTGCCTAGATATGATTTGCGTTAACAACATCTAACTTGTTCCGAGAATGTTTTTGTTGTGAGCTCGTGTGGTGTGCAGTACACGTCATTCTTGTTTTTTCATTGTTCCCTCTTTGCTAATGAACAGGTCCGCCTCAATTATCTTACAATGATTATTGTTTTTATACTGGTTCTCAGGGGATTGATTGTTGTATAGTGTAGGTGTAAGTCGTTAATTAATTAATTTATAAGCCCGCCGATTATATTATCATCCTTGTCAGCTTTTGTAGACTGTTTGTTGATGTGTTGTTAACATTTTGACAAAACTGCCTATGTATATTGTAAAATTGTTGAACTAGTTTACTTTAACTAATTTGTTATCATATGGTCTAGTTGGGCGCACGATAACAGAATAAATAGTATTTGACATACTTGATATTGTCCTATCACAAAATTTATGTTACCCTAATAATTACCAACTTTGAATAATTTCTTGTGAATTGTGTGAGTAATATTTAAGCGGAAAATATTTTATTGCATTACCTGATAGCTTAGCTTTGAATATTCTCATATGGCCAAAGCTGTCATGTTCCCATGACGGCTTTCTGAAGTGTGACCGTCTTCACATGATTCACGTCCATGCTCATCGTACCATGCAGCTCTAACTACCCGTTGCGATCTTGAATGAAATTACAGCCTTTCATAAACAACGCACTCTCGTGTCGTGTTCACTTTAACAAATACCTAACAATGTAGTTTGTTGCAATTTTCCTCAAGAAGCATGTGAAATGTTTCGCGGAACTATTTCGTCTGGCCGGATTCTACGTTCAAGATCATCAAAGATGCCGTCCTGAGAACTAAACAATCGGAGACATTCCTAGAAACTATCAATGGGTGCGCTAGGTGCACTGAATGGAAAGGTCGCACTCCTCCACCGAAACAATAGGTGCTAACTTACGCATTTAGCAGACGGCTACTGGTAGGATGTGAACTGATTGCAGAACACTCCACTGTGCATCGTGTAATTACTGGCTTTCACACGCATTTTGACTATCATCGAATAGTCTGTCAATTTGGAAATTGAGTAAAACGTTATAAAGGAACTAGGCGAAGCATGATTGATATTAGCAGTGACTTACATTGTGCAAATGATTTTGGAAGTTGAGTCTAAATATAGGAACACGAAAACAAAGTTATCTATTTTGCAGTGTATTACGCAAGTTTAGTGAATTTTAGTGAGGCATATTTTGTATTTAGCAACAATAAGGCAGACAGGCATACGAATAGTGTCCGTATGTAAACTATATGTAGTAGAGTGTACAGGCGATTGGGCAGTGCGTCCGCGCTCTTGTTTATGTTATGTTGTGTGTAAACACGGCGGCGCGGCACCACCGGCCGCCGACGCTGACGCTCACCGCTTTGTTTTTGTTACTAGACCGCGTTGTTATCATTCATCACGCCGATGGAGTATGAACAATGTCGCAAATATTCACCAATACTGCCAACTTTTCACCACAAATGATTTTTAGTCTTGTTGAGTGTAAAATGGACAATGTAGGTGTATATTGTCCTCTTGCTAATTCGCTTTCAACTTGACGTTATGAATATTTAAGTTTACTGCAGTTGTCAGCACTTTTGTTTTCAATTTTATTTGCTGATTCGGCACTTTGTTATTTGTTACGTTTTATTTTATATCAACTAAACATAATCTGTATATTTTGTTGTTACCTGTTTCTTATTCTTTTTTAGAAGTACAGGATTATAAAACAATGCTAGCTCTTTGTCATTATAAATGGCTCCAAAAATGTGGTACTAGTACATCATATTATGATTAATGTGGGAGTTTCAGTGTTGGCACGTGAATCGTCGGTGTGGCATATACACGGATGGTATATTTATTGGTATTGGAGAGTGGTGGACGGTTCCGGCCGGTGGTCGCGCAGGAAACCCACAGGATATATCAGAATTAGAATCGCAAGCCGGCGAGCGCCGCGCCCGCCCCGGCCACTTACGCTATGTCGACCGCACTTCCCATATCCGCTTATCAAAGCCCCAATATAAATCTTGAAACGTTTATCTTGATACCCTGATTTATAAGTCAGATACAGCTTACGAATACCAGATACAACTCGTTAGCCTCAGTTTCACTCTGAAGGATATTACGAGTTTTATGAACTCACGTCCTTTTAAGTGACAGTTTTTGGCTCGTGTTTATTCGTCGCGAGCGTTTTATTCACTTTCACTGTTTATGGCGGCTGTTATCTGATGTGCCAGTCGCCGCGATTCCAAGTCTGTTAAAATCTGTGTGCCGTTTTATTTTCGATGTTTCTCGTTGTCCAGCGAGCGGAAGTCATTATGCGCTTTCCGCTGTGCGATGTACTGCTGCCCTGTAAAAATGTACTCATTAAATCAGCGATTACGCGTTCGCTGTTAGGGTTTTTTTTCTGACGTGATCATCGTTTCGCATCAATTTCACTTATAATAAGTAGACACAGGTCTCTTTTTTGCATATTTTATGAAGCATTCTAGAGTGAATAGTACTAAAACTTTGTTACCTTTTTAATCTTAAGTTTCCATGTACTTGTTTTATCGATGCGTGTGTGTCGTCTCAGGGCTGAGGGCGGTCTCTCTTGCAACACTCGCGGGGGCTTGCGACAAATATTGACTCGACAAATGTTTGTTGAGCACAAAAAGCACGTTCCTCTGTTGCGACTACTATACGCGCGATAGGTGGTGCGGCCGTGTGGCGGTGTGAGACGACGAGCACAGATAATGCCCCGCGCCTGTAAAACCACCAGATAACACACCGTGTTTGCACTAAACAAATCATGTTTACTTATTTGATGTCCTAAGTATTGCTGGCACGGATCGCTAGCCCTCGGATGTATGCGTCCTCACGTTCTATTTGCATAGGTCTATGGCTATGCGTTTGTTGTCAGCACAAGTACTCGAGCCCTGCCACAGACTAGAGATTTCCATATGCTATTGGAAATGCCACGACAGACCGTTCACAGAAAAGTACGACAAGCATCTTATTTTACTGAAGTATTTAAATACGTATTGTGTTGTTCAAAATGAGTATGATCGTTTTACAAAATCAACGTAGATACGTGTTTTAGTTCATTTGCCAACACATTTACTGTCCGTAAACAAGCGTCCGCCAAGGCCGGCTATGTTTACGCGCCTTCTAGCACTACACACTACTCAGCGAGCGCACCAACAAAACAGTCTAAAAGGAAATATTAGCCGCATAATGTGACAGCGCATTATTTATTGTTCCGCTTATTACATAATTCACGAGCCAGATGTGTGAAGAGTGGCGACGTGAAGTATAAAGACGGACGTTTTAGATATGGCCGGATTCTAATTGTAAGAGGATCAACAGATTATGAAAGTTGTAAAGAACCGCCTGTTTGCACATACACTGACAAGGATTAGTCCCGAAAAGGTGTCTTGTGACATGAGGAGACACCTCGGCGATAACGGCTAGAAAAAAATGTGGTAGCTATAAAAACAACAATGTGTGTTTACAATAGTATCGGATGAAGTAGCCGCGTCGTCGCCTCTATAATCTGATAAGGCCGGTGACGTTTCAATAAGCTGCGATTTACTGGCATGTTGCGAATCGCCAGCGGAAACGAACGCCAGTAATGAGCTTCGGATGTCGCTCACCTATTGTGCCGAGCTAATAGATATCGACTTCCTTAGTTCAGCGAGTGGTGGCAACACCGGTCTATAATGAGGCATTGTTCGCGCGGCCACATCTTATTCTGTTTTCAACGCGTTGATTGGCTCTGTGAACCGATTGCTAAATCCTTTATTAGTGAAGTGTCCATTGAGTGCAACATGCGGTGGGTGGATTTAACATGGTAACATTTGCAAAACGGGTCGACGTTCCATCACGGATCTTTTGAGATAATTTATCAGATACTATAATATTAGGCTAGGAATTTGCCGCTTGCAGTTGGTATTAAGAACGGGAAGACGACCTCGTCGCAAAGGATTGTTAGTTAGCACGCCGTGGTAAATTTACGATCACGAATTGCCTTCACAGTTCATTAAGAAATAATATTTTTTCCGTGAGTTGGAAGTTTTAACGAAGAGTAAACAGAAATATAAAGCCGGCTTCCCGGTGTTGTTTGTGTGAGTTTATTAAAAATAATTTTAGTACCCTTACTGTTTATTTAGATATATTAGGCAGCCTAAAATTGCGATGCATATAGCATTTTTGTGCCTACTAATTGACATTGAAAATAAAAAGTGGATTAGCATATTAGCAAACGCTAAACTTATTATGCTACTACTTGTAATGAAAGTAACTGCAGCCATAAAGTTCCGTTCTCTAAACACGTACATTATTATATTAATACGATCTGGATTTACTTTCTACTGCGGTCAGAGAAATTCGTTTGTTTATGTTTTGAAAGCATTATGTTCCTAACCGCATTTTTATAAAATGAACCATTGTTTAGAGCGGGCTCCTAAGGTCGACTCAACAAATGCGGTTTGTATAAAAGAACCATCAAAACAAAATAAAAGAATGTGTGCCATTGGAAACAGCATTATTAAACGATGGACACACATTCCAAGTTCCTCTATATGTTTTATAAGGCTACGTGAAATTGTCAGCATTGTCTGTTGTTCACGCATTTATTATATGTAAATGTCAGATGTGTTTGACATTATCTAGTCCTTTAGTATTTGTTATCGATGCGGCCACATTGTCGTGGAACGCAAGTAATATAAAAGCACATTAGCAGATGTTTTAAGTGGGTCCATCATTAGAAGCCGCCGTAATCCGCCTCCGGCACGCGCGGACACGCACCACTTAAGTGGGTTACCATGCTGGCTCTGGAATGTCCAAGGTCGAAACAATCAGTTACCTGCTCTAACGTAACTATCCATAAAAAACCTTTCCAAATGACTCGCTAATCAAGCTCTGGTAAAAAGTGATCCTCTCTTAAAAACACTCCGTCAAGTATGAATACTTAGGAATCCGAATCAAAACTCGGTAAAAGAGTGCCCCGGGAACCGGTTGTTGATGAAATGAAATTGGAAATAGTTGCCGCTGATGAATTGAATTACAAATCAAGTTCCAATATTAGCGTCCTTGATATAGTTAGACTCGTTTAACTTCCTGTTACGAGTCGTTTTGTAAACGCAGAGCACGTCACTCATTGAGACCCAATCAAAGGATCGTGAATGAGATGTTTACCGCGTATGCTAGTGCCTATACATGATGCGCATGTGTGAGTGCGCCCAAGACTTGAATCGTTTCCTGTTATATCAACTTTATTATAAGTATCTTCATTATCGATTAAAGGTTTTATGTACAATAAAATAACTATCCGACCTTTTTGATTTTCCTGTTAGTGTATTTTATAAATGCTAATCTCATTCATTAGTAAAGGGTTTTGTGTTTTTGTGGTTGGTATTGGCGTTATTTTAGATTTTAGGGACATTGAACTTTAAGAAGGATGGTTTTATAATAAGTAGTGTGTTATAGTGGCATTGGGTAGGTGAAACAAGGCTGTGTCTGGGCGCGGGGTCGGTCGGCGGTCCTGCCAAGGACAGCGAGTTCGTTAGGGCCATTCATGGATGTCTGCGCGCCTGCTCCCCACGGTGCCGGCCGTGTGCTATGCTGTCCGATTGATCAGTTTATTTTTTGAAATCGAACTTGAAGCAAAAAGACACACCGCACAATCGTAGTTCACCGGATGCACTAACGAGTGTAAAATTTTTTAAACTTCACCGTGTCGCATTAGTTTGTTTTTGTTGGATGCGTTTCCGCTATGACTTTGTCTGTAACTGAACTTTATACGAGTACCGGCATTCTATTGCCGCTTGCTACGTACTCTAGAATTTACAAGATATTAAAATACCTTAATATCAAATGGCACGGGCGCGGCGTGCGTTAGAACATGGTATAAAATGCATCCACCGCTGCCATGTGACGTTTGTTTCCTGCTTTCTATTGATCGTTTGAATAGACTGTAATAAACAGGAGATGAAGTTTTTCATCTCAATGGAAACGTGTAAGTTTGTGTGGGCAGAGAAGCAACGTGGATAAGAAGCATAACACATTTTAAAGATAGCCGTGAGTGTCGCAGCGACGACTGATGAATTTCACGTTTATTGTTGTTTCTCTTGTAAAAATTTTACGACTGGTGTATTCCGAGATGCGTTTTCGAAATGAAATATTAATGAACTCACCGGCAACCTTCGTCGGTGTGCCACCGGCATTGGCCAATTTCCGAAACGGTTTAAGGACGACGTGTACATTCATACCAAATTGGTTCTTAAGTGGGTGGCAATATGTAACAAAATTAATCACGTTGCGGCGTATCAATACAACAGCGTATTTAGGACGTGCATTGTGGGCAATTCGTCATGATTTGCGTATGTAAATCAATGAAGTTTGGTTGTGCGAGCGTAACGGTATTTTCGTCGGTCCACGGCAGGAAAGCGGATGCTATAAACACACTTTCAGCGGTGTACTCATCCACCCGTACGTTGCTTTTGGCTATTACACGCTCATGCCTTAGGAAACGAGTGATCTGCACATACTAATGTTCAGGAGCACATTTGGCACGTTATTATTCGTGCTGCTCCATATCCCAGCAGGATTAACGTTCCTCGCGTGCCCATAAACTTTTCATAAACATATTGAACCCTATCTAAACATTCCACGCGTCGCTTCGAGGAATTTTACAAGAAAAATGTAATAAACTCTCATAATGAATTCACCGGGAGCCACTTTTATTTCCGATTCAACACGGGCTATAAATTTTGTCTAGACATTTTAATTATTTATGGCATCTCTTCCTGATGACAAGTTTTCCTTGAGTTGATTTATGAATTTGACAAGTTCTTGATATTCTCTTACATAAGTATTGTTTTTTGAAATACACAAAAACGAATCCTGTTCGCCTTGGGCGGTAACATGTTATTAACTGGAAGCCACCTCTGAGAGCAAACGTTTTCCGTTTCAAATTGATCACTATACCTATAGTTGAAGAACTCGGCATTAAATAAATTATGCATAATATTAACGTTTAGTTTGACGTTAATAAGTTTAAACTGGCGAGTAAATTCGCTTGTCAGGGGAATAATATCCGTTGTCCAAGTCGGTTGTGGAGCGGCGGCGAGCGACAGGTTCCGCCATCTGTCATGTTTTTGAATTTTAAATCGTGTCGGGAAGTAGAGGTCTTATGTCCCTGCTCTTTATTCACTCCTTTGACTTCACAATGTCGATATGGAATATTGAAGAAGCAAATAATGTTGCGATCGCCGATATGTAATCATATTGTTTACCTCATATTATATTTTTTTACGGTCAGTGGAATATTAACTTTCGCTTTTCCTTTGTTGAGAAGAAATGATACAAGTAAAGAAACATGTGTTTGCATATTCGTCTGGTGCTCCTACCTACAGTACTACAACTGCGGAGCGGCGGCGTGTGTCGTGTCGACACGCCCGTAAAACAAGGTAGTATGTGATCAAAAGACGAAACCACTTTTTTTGTATATTTTTTTGTTTAGTAAACAATTCTTTATCAGTACAGCTTGAAAACATAAAATTATTATGAATACTTTCGGAGATATTCAATCGGACAAAGTTGTATCTCAATATTATTCCAACGTACAATGTCATTATAGCACGTACATTCTTGTCGCCTACCAGACGAAAACGTGTTTGGATCGGTAAGCTTCTGCGTATCCTCAGTTGTAGCGTTGTCTGATGGATTACGCATGTACAATGTTCACATGACTCCAATTTTATTTTAGTTATAAAAAATGTTATTTTTAGGTTTTATAGTCAATAATATAATAAATGTATAAAACTAGGACGTATGTTATGAATCAACATTATTCTACGGAATTCTTAAAAATATATTTATCTCAATACTTTATTTTATATTCCACACTATTAATTATATCTTATGTATTTATAACATTTAAATTATTTATTAAGTTTTTTAAAAAACTGTGTCGTATATAAGTTATGCCACGTTTTTGTTTGAAATTTCTGTAAATCATTTAGATCATATGTACACATACGACGTCTTACTTCGGGTATTCGTTGTATTTTTTTAGTCGTATCATAGTTTACTTCGTTGTTGTGTGAAGCAAACTAAAATAATACTTTGTTCCGCATTTATAAATGCTTTTTACTTTATTTATATTACACTTACTGTTTATAAAATACTGCAGTTTTTTAGTTCATGGAATTAACTCATACTTTTGATTAAATGTTAATTTCTTATGATGCAGATTTTGATGTTGGTGGTGTGTTGTGGTTTGATACATCACCTCTACCACCAGGTGTAGAATTTTTTTTATTCAGCTAGCAGGTGTCTGGTATGATGTTATTGGCGATTACAATATAGAAAACTGTGAATATAATGAGAGAAAATATTATATTCATCAGTTATCTGTACCAAATCCATTTATATGAATAAGAAAATCCATAGAATATGATGATCCCAACTTTAAAAATGTACTGCTTTTTGTTATACAAAAAAAATTAAATATAGCATCTATATACAGATAATCACTATTAAATATTGCAACACCAAAGCCTTTTCGAATTACTAATCACGGCCACTGGAATGTTTTATTTTGTGCATTGCTCAAGAGCGGTCGGTTTAGCTTAATGCTAACTTCATAGGCAAAATAAATATTGTTTTTTTATAGTTTACCCGAATTAAACGGTAATCTGTTCTACTCCTCAACATGGAAAGAACGCAAAATATGTAAAGATACATGTTTAGAAATGAGAAGGATATGTTTGTTAAATCTGGTTAAGAATCATGTTTTAAAGAAACGAAACGTTATACATTAAGAAGATATGACTGAGCCTTGCAAAAATAATTATAAATATGGATATGAAATTTCTTATAAACAATGATTGAATTATTTTATAGTATAGTCATTGATATTGGAACCTAGGCCTTAACGAAAAGCAGTAGGCGTTTGTTATAAAATATACACTTAAGCTAAAAGAGTTTCCGATACCTTAATTAGGATCATCCGAATAGGCGCAAATTTAGCTACTGTTTATATTGTTTTCTTCTTTTCATGTTATAATGATACAACAACTTTGCGCTAATCTTTTTTTTAATTAGCTATGTATGTTGTTAAGCAGCTGTGTACTAGATTTATTGTCCTAAAACCCAAAAAGTGCTTTATAAAAAACTGATTTATCGTGGGGGACAAAATCGACACAGAATTGCTTATTATTTTGTACATTTATGCTGCTAAAAAGTTTAATTTGATTATTTTTCAAAGATTTCTCGTAAAACAATCAATTAGAATTCTAATATGGGCCAAAACAAATTCGAATCTATATTTGGTACAAAATATGCACCACAGGTCTCTTTTGATGTTTAATCTAAAATTTAAAATATGCTTGTCTTGAAAAATATCAGTAACGAAAAAAATATCATGTAACAAAATAAAAGATGTGTATAATATTGATAAAAATGATCCTAGTAAATAATTTATAAATATATTCTAAATAAAACTACCGTTACCTATAGTTGCCTGATTGTTGTCCACATCTTTACAATTTCATCTTTGCACGTTTGAAATAATACATATATATAACTCTTGACAAACGATTTCGAAGCTTATAATAATGAGGTATAAATAATGATATATTTATTTTGTGTATTGTGACCTCTATTATTTCTGAGCACTTATTCTTCAAATGTTGCATTAATGTTCCCTTTTAAATTTGATGGGTAAAAATATTTATTGAGAAATTAATTTTATATTCTTGTATATGATTTTATATAATGTTAACATTTACATTACACTATGAATATGTATCTTTTTTATAATTATGATAAATTATTAGTTTGAAGATCATAAGTTAATAAAGCTTTATGATCGTTATGCTAAATACAACGGGTTGAGAAATATTTATCTATGCTGTACTATTTAGTTTTAAATGGTAGTCTTAAAGATAATTGCAGTTTCGTTTTGATAATTTGATACCAAAAAAATAACTTAAGTACTGAAAAATGTAATAAATATACAGCTATAACAATAATTACAATATATGATTTAATATCTAACGTTAAATATATATATATATATTAAAATAAAAGATTTTAATTTATTTTTCAGTTCAAAAACTGAGTTTTGTGCTCAAAACAAAAACATACATCATCATTTTTCGTTCACCATTCCCTACAAAAAAGTCGGTAGTGCACATAGGTAACCCTAATTTTCATAGAATATTGCCGTAAGATAACAACTAGCGTTCTCATTTACGTAGTACAACGTGGAATGTTCTCATAAAACACCTATTTTTTAAAATAATTGATAAATTTTCTTCATATTTATTTATAAAAAGGCTTGACATTGGAGTATAAACTTTTGGTAAGTTATATTTAACCGCAATAACTAGGAATAAAATAATTCAATAAAAAGTTTTTCTAAAACTTCAAACAGCTCTCCTGTAAAGTAGAGATTTTGCAAATCCGACTTTGTTCTACGACAGTGTCGGTGTGGCGACTCGACGCGGTGAAAGTAATAACATGCGAGGGCGGCGCTACATTTTCTATCGCTTATCATAACTGTCACACATATACATTCACTTCCTATACAATATGAACCGCGTCCCGGCTCTCCGCACCCCCATCGTGATCCAGATGATGCAATGTCGTTTGTACCAATATTTTATTAAACGCTATAGAACCGGTTTTCCCCGGATATATAAATACGTCAATGTTATTATATTCGATCGGATGCATTTAATAATCCTTTAATTAATGCAATTACGCCTTTATCTCATGTGGACGGTGGGCACGTTCGAGAAAATTGAATCATGTAATAAAAACAACCGCCACTTAACTTTTTTCCTCTAGTAGGTAATTTCTATTACTCATTTCTAAGCTCTAGTTCCCAGTATTGTAAGCATTGTCACCAAACTGTCGCAACTTGTAAACGTCGGTTACGTGAAACTGCTCTTTGTTAACACAAGAAACTTTTGCAACACCATTTTGTACCACAGCTAGGTTTAAGCTGGCTGGGGCATTGTTTTACTTACTATTAAGGGCTTATATCACCATCTCAAAGTGAATCATGGATGAACTTAAAAACAAATGATAAATATACCCTTTTCATCTACTCGCCAATTTGACATTTGACACTCTAAGGTGGGAAATAGTCCGTAACGCAAAGGACATATCGATCGCTAACAAATCTATGAGAACGTCTCGATGTAACATAATAGCTTCGTTACGATTATTGTGTAGAAATAATTTATATGCATCGATCACGGACATATGTTATCATTAAGAATTCTGTCACTCGCACCACAAGAGCTTTTTATAAGCACAAAAGTTAAAGAGCTTATGTCCCTCGTACCATACTATGCGGTGCTCGGAATTTTTTAATCTAACTTAGAATGATGGATCGAGGCTTGATGGATGATGCGCGACTGCCGGCCGCCCTGTTGTTGGCACTTCCTCTGCGTTTTGCTCAATGCGACATTAATTATTTAGTTCCCTTTCTATTGCGTGAAGAACGTCACCGATGTGTTATTTAAGTGATCATTTTATTCCTGGTTTGCGCAACGTCGCCGCCAGTGTCGACTTCCCGTCTAGTGTCGCAAGGCGTTATGCAAGTGTAAACATTGTTAAGAGCGTATACACCTTGCGCGCAAAGTCAACTATAGGTATTTCTTCGTTAATTTCACGCACACATAAGCGACCAAAGCTGTGTGCGTAGAGCTGCCGCGTCGGCTCGCTATACAATCGGCTCAAACAACTTTGATCCGTGCGCTTCAAATATTCAATTGCAATGTAACTGTAATATAATATCATAAAAATATTTTATTTGCATTATAAGTAGACAAATATTACTGTGCAAGCAAAGAATAATACAAATTTTGGATACTAATCATATTTTCGTTATTATTACATTGTTAAGTTGCATTCAAATCAGTGTTCAATCAGTAGACACTACGGACGTTTTATTAATCATTTCGTGTTCGAACACATAAATAGTGTTAGGGGCCTTACAACCCCTTACAATTACGAAATATATTTAATTTTATATTACAATACATAACATAATTTAGCCTCGGAATTACATCCCATTATATTACCTGAAACATAATTTATACTCACTACAAAATCATTGTAGGTAATAAAAATAATTAAATATTTTACTACCAAAGTACTAAGATGTGGTAATCGCATTCCGCGCGTGGCTATTTTTACTACGCGCGGCATAATCGACTGCAGCCAGGCCGGAGCGACGAGCGATACGTCCTCCCTCTAGAAGGCCTTGCGGCGGTCTGATTTGATCCACGTCGGACAGCGTGTTTTATAGTGGTTTTTAAAATATTTGTAGACAACATGAAAACTAATTTTGTTGAAATATAAAAATGGTAATTTATTGATAAGATATTCTTCTATTGTAATATGCAATTGGTATAAAAAATTATGTACGATAAGTTGGTGAAAAAAAATATGTTCTTGACGAGAGTTTCTGAATAATTTCGCATTGTTTAAATTTTTATTTTTCAGGAACTAAACACAAAAAGATTATTTTTCTCAGCAAAATCCCTCCATAAGGGTCTTATTAGTCTGATAATATTTTTATTTTCATCTTATATTTAGTGGTTTCGGATATCTTAAGCTTCTAAATTGCCATTTAAAGCCTAAATAACGAAACTTGTGTTCAGTAATCCGTATAGTACTCACAAATTATCCATCAATCTATAATGTTTTCCACCAAAATCCCTAGATGACGACCTTTTCTAAAATTAGTAATAATTATTTTTCCTTTAAATTGTTTATTGGTGGCTATTAACTCATTTGAAAAGTCCTGTTTTTAAGCCAAAAAGCGCGTGCAGGGTATAAACGCTCTTAATATCGTGCATTAGCGCGACAACAGGACATAATTTGAGAGGTACCGAGAGGCTCGGCGGGAGGTGTCGCCACTCGATGCCGCCCCCGGGGCCCGAGCCCACGTCCGCCTGCGTGTATCACTATGGACAACACTCCCTACGCATTCACTGCTTTTGTAAAAGTGCCCCCACTGTTAAACCTACGGACTTCAGTTTCTAATGTTGCCTCATATGTGTAGCGTTTATTTTCTATCTATAATAGCGACTCAATCGAATGTATATGTGTAATACCACAGATCGAAACTAGCTTTGCTCCATTAGTGACAAATTCAATTCTAAATTTTGAACGATTAGTATAATGTATCCGTACTAATTGAATCAAAAGGATTTTTATAAAATTATGTGTAGTAATAAATGTCTATTTTGATGATGTTTGTGAACAGTACCGTCTTTACACTAAGGGCACACGGGGCCCGTGCCCAGGGCCCCCATCCTCAGGGGGGCCCCGAAGAAGAGCAATTGTAAAAAAAAAAAAACAATCCGAAAATTTTCCTCACACATTTACTCACACGTTTCACGACTCCTATCACCTATGTACGTATATTTACAAAATTGTAAGAAGTAATAATCATGTATTTCAGTAGATTAGTGATAATATAACTCCTCATCCTAAAGAGATCCCTCCAAACTAAAAGTGAAATGCTATAAATGTGTTCTCTGTCACAAAAATAGTAATTATACTATGTATTTAGGTAGTATGTTTGCATCATAAAAACATATGTATAACACCAAGGTAGGGGGCCCCCGGTCCACGGGGGCCCCGAGCTTGAAAGGCCTCAGGCCCGAAGGGGTCCTCGGCCCGAGATGCCGTGAGCAGAGAAGGAATGTAACATTGATTTATAAAATTAGTAAGATACAATCGAATAAAAATACAATACAGATCAAGATACGTAAAATACAATTCGCTGGATTGTTTATCAATTCTTGGATAATTATTCATAGAGTTTATAAAGTTAAGTTTTTTATAGTGAGGGAGGGCCCCATCTGATGATTTTGCCACGCGCCTCAGATAGTATAGAGTTACCTACGCTACTGACAGACATTAATTACACTTTAAAAAAACAGTTCAATACGAAATAATCGAAATAATTCCTAAGATACTACTTACTATTTTTTACGTTTGTAAAGCGTGGTTTCTGTAAACCAGATATACTGCTTCACAATCGTTTAATCCATATTTCCATATTTTCTCAATTACCACCTCCTTGGGTTTGCTGTGGTTTGAAAGTGGAAAATCTTTATTCTTTGAATATTCAATGTTGAGATTATATGCTGTTGTATGATGTTTAAAAAATGTGATCTATGGAGTTCGATCAAATGTAAACTAGATTTCCGATTATCAGTTCAAAAATAGCCAGGAAAACAAGTAAATAACTATTTAAATTAATTTTAAAATTTGTGAAAATAATTACCACGGTACCAATATTTTAGAGGAGATATCTTTATGGATAAGTTAATGTCAATAAGTATTTATTTCTACACTTGGACCCAACTGGCTCCGCCCGTGTGCAGATCCTATTTGAATGATGAATCCAGTCCAAACCAGCAACATATTATTTATTTATTTATTTAAAACTTCATTGTACACCTAAAACTAACAATACAGAAATAAATGACAAGAAAAAAAAAATGTACAAAAGGCGGTCTTATCGCTCGAGGCAATCTCTTACAGACAACCAACCATGGGATGGATAAGAGGGAACGAAAGTTTTGGGGTACCATGAGGTGTACGAAAAGATAAATGGACATATGTCTATAAGTATACATACCAATGCATATATAAATAAATATATATATACATAAACATAAACACATACATAAATAAATATTATAACTATGTATCAACATTATGCATAAAATAACCATAGCAACAAATATATATATATATATATATATATATATATATAATATAAATATGAATATACATAAATAAACACGGTATACATGCAATGTCTTCAGTTTAATTGTGAAAGATAATGTTGTTTGACCAATCTTTTGAATATGGGCAGCGATTCTGCCCGCCTCACTGTGACAGGTAATGAATTCCACAGCCTAGCAGCTTGTACAGTAAACGATTTGTCAAAAAATGTAGTGGAATGCACTGGGATTTTAAGTGTTAAGTTCTCCGATGACCTCAGGGATCTTGAATGCGTATCATAAAGAAACTCGAATCGGTTATTAAGATACGGGGGAGAATGGGGATTGAAAAGTATAGAATAAAGAAGGGATAGAATATGGGTATTCCGGCGAAACCGAATGGGCAACCACTTGAGCTTGTTACGGAATTCGGAGACGTGATCATATTTGCGCAATCCAAATATAAATCTAATACAAAAGTTTTGGAGACGCTCAAGTTTATTAAGTTGTTCCTCAGTGAGATCAAGATAACTGGCATCCGCATAATCAAGGATGGGGAGCAGGAGGGATTGGGCAAGCGATATTCTCGTGGCGATAGGTAGAAAATTGCGTAACCTCCGCAGGAACCCAGCCGAGGCGAATAGTTTCCTACTCAACTCTCGAAGCTGGGGACCCCAGGAGAGAGATTTATCAAGAATAATACCTAGATTTTTCACTGTGTCGCTAAAAGGAATAGCTACATCATTGCAAGAGACTGGAGGTATAAGCGACCAGTTCAACCTAGGTATCAACCTGGGGCTGCCGACAACAATGACCTGCGTTTTAACCGGGTTAACTTTAAGTCCAAACTCCTTACTCCAATTAGAGATGCGTCCAATGTCTTCATTAATAGCTAAAACAGCATCTTTCAGCTCATCTGGATATGCGTGACAATATATTTGGAGATCATCTGCATAAAGGTGGTAGAAAGAACGAAGACTATTAGTGATCAAATTAATAAAAATAGAGAAGAGCAGAGGAGATAGCACGCCACCCTGAGGAACGCCAGCCGAAATGGTGCACCAAGAAGATAACTTATCTTCAACACATATCCTCTGCCGGCGTCCGAACAGGTAACTACGAAACCAATCAACCGCACCTGGAGATATGTTAAGAGAAGAAAGTACACTGAGTAATACATCAAGATCCACCGTGTTGAAAGCGTTGCTGAAGTCAAGCAGAGCTAAAACTGTCAGCATGCCTCTGTCCATGGCCGATCTGATGTCATCCGTGATATGAATAAGCGTTGTGGTAGTACTGTGTCCAGGACGAAAACCGGATTGGAAAGGGTTGAGGAGCTTGTTATTGTAAAGGAAATCAGAGAGTTGGGAATGGATAAGGCGCTCGAGAACTTTTGAGAGGAAAGGTAGAATGGAGATAGGACGAAACTCGGAAAAGGTAGAAGGATTACTTTTTTTAGGTATAGGAATAATATGGGCTTCTTTCCACGCTTGAGGAAAGGTGCCGCTGGAAAGGGAATGGTTTAAAATATGGCAAATGATAGGGAGGATTTCATCAAGGATTGGGATAATCATACTACGTCCGACACAGTCACTACCAACCGCGTTAGATGAACTCAGCATAATGTTCTTCCTAACATCACAGGCAGCAAATTGTTTGAAAACTAGAGGAGGACAATTGGGAGCTTGACAGGAAGAAAGATAAGATAGAGTTTTAATTTTAGTGGTTCCATCTAAATTGGATGGAGAGCAGAAATGTTGGTTTAAGGAGTTTAAATCCATATTTTTGGAGACGGTGTCTTGTCGCGATTTTCCAACTCCCAGTGATTTTAGAAATTTCCAAACTTGAGCTTGGTCTGCAGTTTTAATAGACTCATGGATAAATTGGCGTTGAGCATTTCTACACACCTTGCTGCAGTGATTCCGGATCGCCACATATTTATGCCAGTTTAGTATATTATTTATATCAAAACTTTTGACAGCCTCCGTGGCGCAGTCGATTAGACGTTACGACGCCTGTGAAACGAAAGACCGCGGGATCGATCCCCGCACCGAGAGAAATGTTTGTGCGGCCCACAAATATTTATTTCGGGTCTGGGTGTATGTGACACCAAAAAGTCTCTCGTAGTTTCTGATACCCACGACATAAGACTCGATCCTGTTACATCCTTTCCTGTCCCATCTCATTAATTCCGGATAATAAAAAATAATCTTTTAATAGGTCTAAAATACCTAAATAGGCCAACAATTTTTTAGGTCGGTGCCAGCTAGACTACTATTAAGCTTTATAGCTTTTATTTTAGCTTTTATTTTACTTTTATATTGATTTTTTATTTTAGACCTATTAAAAGATTAATTTTTATTATGCATGCTACGAACTATGCGAGTAGAAACGTGGGGTTCCGCTGATCTCAAACTTTAAGGCCAGTACCGACCTCAAAAAATGGTTGGCCCATTTAGGTATTTTAGATCTATTAAAAGATTAACTTTATTTCTCTCTTTTTATTACAATTTTGAAGACGGTTTAATTATTTTAAATTATTTTCTATTTCTTATTTTTTTAATTTCTGTTCTAGTAATCTAAACTTATTACCCTTACCTATCTAGTTGTCTGTTGTGGTAATCTAAACTTATTAGCCTTACCTATCTACGTTAGGACGCTGAGACAAAATAGTGAAAAACGTTGGACACTCCTGCTTTATGTCAAAAACGAAGTAACCGATTTTGATGAAACTTATACAACTCCTAAGTTGGACTATATCTAATCGAGCACAAAAATTATTTTCGAAATCCGACTTATACTTTTTGAGATATGCGTGGACAAACATACAAACATGCATACATTTTTTAATTTGAAATTCATGTTTAGGCGCTGGTATAGACTAACATATCCAAAAACTTTGCAACCCTGACAAAATTACATACATACACATAAAATAAATAATCTCCTTATTTTAAGTCGATTAAAAACGAAATTATTTTGAATAAAACAATAATACATAGTTTTAGAAAAAAAAACTTATTTACCATTTTAGTGGTAATCAGTACTCACTAATAAAAATATTTTAGTGAGCCTGTGTAATGAGGTAATCTAGAAAGATCTAGAGACATCATACACAGTTTCTTACATTACATCCCTTTGAGAGGGACGATTCCGAAAAGATTGATACATAACTTCGATATGAAATGATCATAGTAGATAAATGTTAGATTAATTTTTTTCTTCATTTTTCAAAAGGGCCCCAAATTCTTGTGTGCCCAGGGCCCCATCATAGGTAAAGACGGCCCTGTTTGTGAAGATGCTATTTCTGTAGATACGTTCATATTTCCGCCGACGGTATAATTAAATTGAGATGTTGTACAGTCTGAATGATTCTGAAAAGCGATGTAGAAATCCGGCAAAATTTGCCGTACATCTTGTCAGAAAATGGTCAATAGAACTTTCTCTATATAAATACATCATTTGCACTGCAAATACTATTTTGAACCTAGGAATGCATTTGCGTACTTGCTGCAATTAAAGCTCATCAAATCTTCAAATTGGTTGGCGTGTAATACCGGAGCAAATCGATTTTGGAAGCTCAGTCGACGCAATCAAATTGCATATAGGTTCACAACGAAAGCCGTCACTGCGCGTATGGGCCGCGTTTGCACTGTAGTGAAAATGTTCCGAACTCGTTAGATGGCCGCGAGGCGACACCCACAATGATATTTATCAATCACCAAGGATCTACTGAATGGGATCAATAAGTATGGTGAGTGTGGTGGGCGCACGCGGCACGCTCGTCGGTCGACGAACTGCGCGGGCGCGAGATGTGGTGCGCTCTAATTCAATTTAACGACAATCCACTACACGCGGCAATCTGCTGCGCTGTCATCGTCGTCGTCGCCGAGGGGATCACCAGCACCATCGCCGTCGCCTTACACAATCGTTATATTACATCTTTATAACGCCCCAACATAAGCTCCCGGATTATTATCGGATTTAATTTCATAACTCGCATTGAGTGGTTCATTATTGTGCGTCCAACATCATTATGATTAACGCTTGACGGTAAATGGTCAGCTGCTCGCGCTGCGTGAATGAGTAGTGATTGTGTCAAAGGTTTCATATTTCAACGGATTTGTATTACGTTGAGCGGACGTTTGACATGTTTAGTAATGGAGCTTCCGACTGCACTACGCACAAAATAAAAAATACGCAGTTTTCGAAGACACTGGACACTCGTTACATCTAAATAATATATAATATGTAAACATTTATGTTCTTTGTTTCTCAAATTCAATTATTATCCTCGTCATGTCTCAGTGTTGGTAAATACGGCGAAGAAATGCCTACATTCCGCTTAAAGTGCATTACATGTATTGTGTTAACACTACATTTAGCTGAGACTGGATCTGCAAGGATGGGCCGTGTCACCTTGAATGCCGGATGCCAGCATTCTGTCGGAGGAGCTATCGGCCGTCAATCGTGTGAGCGTCTCGCCATATATTATAGTCGTCTGTCTGTTTGTCTCTGCGGCTGCGAGGGCCGTTTTTATTTTACGACTATCAACGTCCGCTCCCGCTCCGTCCTCCTCCATCAAGGTCGACTTTTCTTATAACCAACAAACGGTGCACTGATCGGAATTATAACCATGCGTATTTACGACCTGCATTATACTTCATTGGCGTGAGGCTTAGTTCCATTAAATCAGAATGAACCCATCAGGCTGAGCATTTGGATATTAAATGAAAGTCTATACTCTATACCGACTAGATAGCAATGTCGTGAAACTTGTTCATTCATAAACGAGCTGTTACGGTAGAAAGTAGTTACACATTAGAGTGGGTTAAATATACCCCTGTATTAGTGTTGAAGTATGATTTCTCTGCGTGTGAAAACAAATAGCCCGTCCGGATGGGATCATATAGTACGCAGCGGTCCCGAGAATTCCGAGGGAAGAGCTTGCCTCGTTTCTGAAGTCCACAGCGGAAATGGATTGGACGTGGGCGACGCCTACGGTGTGCGCGAGTGACCGTTCGCCGCTCTCGACTCGCGCAAGTGACAAATTTAATATAATTATCTATTTCTGAGGCACATCATCACGCCTCTCGCGGCATTGTTTCCGCTTGTCCAGGTACGTTCTCGATCGCGCCTGTGCTTTCAAGGTCGAATGCATTACTGATCAATTAGACGCGAAGTATTTTATTCTTGTTTACTCTGGCAGCTGGCTCCATGTTTATACATTGTAATGTTTAACACGTGTGCGCTAAGTACATCTATTATTGAAGACTAATGCGACCACGCCCGTGAATATTGAGTGGACATATTTCTTTAGCATTCATCCATTGTGAGCGTTTTTTCTCGGAGTACTTGTATGTGACGTAGGCGCGTCTCTCAATTTGTAATACTATGAGTTGTTTCCGCATCCGCCATTGTAACGCTGTCCACTGCAATTTAATCATCTCTTGAAGTGACAAGATGTATTAGAGCAGTTTTACGATGAATGCTGTGCCCGACGCCACTGTCGGCTCTTCACTTTGCGCTCTAAGGTTGAAAATTGTTTGGTGAATCGAATTCAGTCGTTCCCTTTGATGTAGAAAGGGAATATCGACAAAGACGGATGTCCGGTGCCGGTCAGGATTTGTTTCACACGAATGTTGCGTTACGGCTCCGCGTCTTCGTAAGAAATGAAAAATGTATTTTTATTTAACTTTATAATCTATTTTTAATTGATGTTTATAAATATTTTTTGTTATACGTTTTCCCTTTCCGTATTTATCAATACGACTTGTCAGGGATTTTGCGCTGTTTGAAGATTATATCTAATGGTGTGTAAAGCGCGACGTACACAGGCTGTGTTTACCTTAAAAATTAACAGTCTTTCATGGCTGAGCAATGGATACCGGAGTGAGATGAACTGGGGCTTCTAGAAATCCTTCCGGTCCTTTTGATATTGCGGATACGCGGCGCATGTCTCAAAGGGCTCGTGTGTTTGTCCGCTCGTGCTTGAGTAAACATTATTTGCTGCCCGTCTGTGTGATTTTAGCCCTTTGTATTTTTACTGCATTTGCAGGGGGATCCGATTTTATAGTATTATGTATTTCCATCAATCACTAGGATTTTTGTCCTGCCATAAGGCTAATCCGGTATATTGGGAATACTTTTCATATACATTAGGCGTGTGATAAAATGTATTTTGTAATAACTTATATGAAACATACCTAGCCTAACAGAACGTAAAAGTATAAACGGCCCACGGCCCTTGTCTAAAATTCGACATAAACAGCTACGCCCACCACGAGGATAGTATCGATACCGTTATTGTCGTTTGGTATTTGGCGAGCGATACGAAACATTTTGCATACAATGCCCATGTTGGTCGGCGCTTGCGCAACCGCGCGGTCATCGGGCCGGATGTGACGACGCCACCGCGGCTGTGTCGTGCCGAATTGTATGCCTAGATGTCTGCTCTAGATAGAAGTTGTCATCGATCCGACCATACCACCCAGGTCGTTCACTTTACACTCATCATTCAAATCACTAATAGTAAATGTCAATAGTATGGAGTGCGATGCAGTGATCTAGTTAGTGATGGGTAACCTTGGTCGGCGTCTGCGCAAGGTCAGCGAGGAGTACCGAGCAGTACATGCACCGCACGTTGGCCAAACGATGGCGGTGCTTCACATCCGGTCACAGCGCTATGTAAATCAGCGCCACACTTGGACACATGATTGTACAAATGTCCTTGAGTGTGTTGTTTGAGTCACTTTTTATTCTCTGTGCACGCATTATACTGCTCATCTACTGATCACATTATATTTAATTTGGATCTGAGTAATGTAGATATGTTTGCGAGTTGCTAACATTAATTTTGAATATAATGAGTAACACTGTGTTTTAAATAATTACGCAGTACGATTGTTGTTTTTTATTTACATAATTATGACTTCAATTTAGCTCAATTTAGTTTTTCATTTTTATTTTTCGATGGGCCGCTAATAGGTAAACCGTAAAAAGGTGGGCAGCCATATAACGGTTGAATTTTATGATTGGCTAAACTTTAATCTGTGTTAGTAAACAATCCAATTTACTTTACTATCTCATGAGAGAAAACAAAAGAGCTATAGTTAACTAAATCAAGCCTAGAGTAGAAGACCAAGGCACTCAGACAAAATACCATATCATTCTTAGTAGTATTCCTTTGTAGTTCACGTTCATGTATATCTAAACTTATTGTTAAGGCATAAGATATGGATAGAAGTTAAACAAAAAACACTTAGTCACACCTACCAAAGGAAGTTCTGAACCGGATGATACAATTCTATAAGTGAGTCAAGTGGAAAGCAATAACAAGTTGGTGTTCCGACCTTCGTAAACCGGCGGCGGGCCGGGTGCATCCCGTAGCTTCCCCGCACGAGACTATTGTGCACTGCAGACGGCAAAGAATCCGCGCTTATCTGCCAAGATCGATTGCTCGTTCCGGCATACCGCCAGCATTGAACGCTCCTATCTCGAGTTCATCGTCCTATATTCACGTATTGTGCAATATGTGCAATCTATACTAAATATGTAAAGCTAAAGAGCTTGTTTGTTACCTCTAATCTTAGGAACTACTAGTTCGAATTGAAAAAAATATTTATGTGTTGGATAGGTCATTTGTCGAGGAATGCTATAGGCTAAATATCATCATGCTATGACCTATAGAAGGGAAGCACTAGTGAACAATCTGTCAAATACAAAGAATATTTGTTTTTCATGGTCCGATTGGTCGATATTCTAAATTAATATGCTAGATTGATTGAATATTTTGACCACCATTTTGAAAAGTGCATTCGGGTGCAGCCGGGCCGGACCGCTAGTATAAAATATACGCAATGAAAGCAATATTGTAATGGTATATTCGTCTGTCGTCACAGCAGTCAGCGCTAAGGACGTTACGCTGGTGTTGCTCAAATGTTACAGACGGTTGTGTTTTGATTAATTGGTTTTAGTTTGATATGACGGAATAGTTTGTGTTGTGAGATTCGGAGATTAATTGGCTGTGGCAAAATGAAGGTTGGATTATACAAGCGAAGATATAATCTTAACACAGAAAAATAAAATCGTTTTCAACATAATGATTCTAGTAAAGATTTTATACTTGTATATGTATCATACATATTTTTGTAATATGAAATATATCTACACATTTGTGGACGAATATTATAGGTTTATATTAGAGAGTTTCTTCAGAATTTTGCAATTTAGTGACGGTCCCAAAAAAGATAATTTAGCTGCTAATAAAACTGTCACTATTCGCAATCTCCACAAAATTGTAACACCGCATTAGTTTACAAATACAAGTAATTTACATAAAACACGAAAACCGCAAATTATATAAAACTTTATTCATTTTAAATAGCCCGCAAGATAAAAGGAAACGAACATTAAAGCCATCAATGTATTTGTATCATCCGATGCTTTTAGCCACCCACGCAATACATTGCGTTTAATGTTTAAAAAAATTAAATGTACCATTAAAACATTCGTAAGCGAGAGGCAGTGAAGATGGAATTGGTAAGGGAATTAGCACCATTAATTCTCTGCCTACTATCACTGTCATCAATGTTCTCCCTGTATGTTTATTTGCTCAAGTCATATTGATATTTACAATCATATACTTCTGTCGCATACATTGTGACATTTCATACGGCACGAATTCAGTTTGCTGTGTGAATGAAGCTAATTAGAAACTCAAACGGTGAATGGGGAAAGTGTGCATTATAATATTTTAATTTAAGTAGACTATCTCGCGGAAGTACATTGTCGCCTTATCTGTTTGGTTGGTTTATTTACCATTGGGCATACACTTCGTTTAAGATTTTCTATATGACAAACAACTTTATGATTTTATAAATGTCTATGAAAATTCCTTTCAAATGTAGGGTGTCTTAGTAGCTTCACTGCCTACCCTATTTGGAAAGAGGCTTAAGTTTTTGTATGTATTTATGTCAAAATTGAAGTGGCAACATAGCAACCATCTTGCTTCATTAGAAGTGATCAATGAATCTGTTCAAAATCTGTCGAAACGAAGTACCGCTGGTGGCTACAGCTGGAAGATTCAATGGAAGAGGAAAAATGAGGAATTTATTGAGCATATTGCATGACTGAAAGTGTTTATATCAAATCTTTAATTAAAATCGGAGCATCTTTGCAGTCGAGTCAGTCCATTCAAAAGCTAGTGCCTGTTGCTATGGAGGGTCGATAGAGGATCTAAGTACAGGATATAATAGTCTATAAGCCTATACGTGTGGAGTTCAGTCGATAAGGCGGTGTCGGGTGCGATGTAAGACGATGCTGCGCGCTGCCCTGGAACCGGTCGCAACAGCTCATTGCCGCAATAAGATAAGCTCATTATGTGTAACTATTACTGACTATATCAATGTAATTGAACCACGCGATGTGTTAAGTCCCTTGTTGGTCCAGCTTTGTTAAGAAGGAGAACTTGCAATTGAATATGTGATGCGAGATAATAAATAAATGTGTAATTTCGATACCTGACTACTATGTCCACTTATGTAGTTTTACCTTCCAGTTGTCTTTTATTCTTCCAGTCTAGTATACTATTGGTAGAATTCGTGAGCAGTTCTAACGGTTTCTAATATAGGAACACAGAATACAAATCATATTATGCGAAGTATCTTAAGTTTTGATTCATTACGACGCCCCCGTGCAGATTAGTGGACTATTGGGTTTTATTGAGAGACGAAAAACAACAGGTTCTATAGCCAAATATATTCTCGTACCGACGGCCTAATGCGCCTCGATTAGTTTCTCCACAAAAAAAAAAAACTACAACTGTTTTTCTAAACGATGTCCAACAGTTTCACACCATGTTTTCTGAATGATGTTTCTCATTTGCCAAACGGTTTCTAGATCGGGAAAGGACGTCTGCATATAGACCACTTTATTCTTGGCGTCGAGTTTTATGGACTTCCAACATTACTCACGCGAAGTGGTGATATTTCGGTGACTATAAAATCAACGTGTGCATTTCACATCAAAACATTATAATGTTACCAGCTGTAACGAGACAAAAACATACAGATTAATTTTGGAACCACAACCCTCATACGGGTAAAGGTTGCCGGTCAAGTTATACAGGTGCGTGAAATCAGAAGATTTACAAACATGACACTTGGCCACATTGATCAACAAGAAATGAGTTGGAGACCCGGTCTGGTGGGTAGAAACTCTCAGGCGTGGGAACCCACTGCACCTCGCCAGACGGGTCGGCAGCCCTGGCCAGCCAGAAAGATACCAGCATCCGCCACGCCGCGTGGGAACAGCCGGCTCGTATCGATAGCGTTTACCCACATATTCCGCACAGCTTACCTAAATTTCACCGATTGCTGAAATCACGTTTCTCAGCTCGCGTAGAAAGCTGCACGAACGTTCGAACAATGAGCTTGCGACATTCACCACGACAAGATGACTTGTAGTCCAATTCTGTTAAACGTTTCCCTTTCCTCGTCGTGAACTAGGTTGTTTAGGTAAAACGGACGGTTGTTAATCGTGCATTGTCAGTAAATATGAAAGAGACTTACGGTACACGGAAATAACAGTTAAAGACGTTCGCCTTGAGTTTTTTGGCCAGTAATTTATATTTTAATTCATTTAAAGAACTGAAAAATTCAAGCGTGTACATTACACGCAAAGCCGGTCTTTAATACTATGAAATTAATGGTAACCCTCTCGTCAGCCGACGTTACGACTTATCCGTAAGGCTATCGCGTAAGCTGAACAAAGACTTTCTTGGTGCATTCTCTTAGCTGGCAGTTGGCGCAGATGACCTCTGCCACTTTCGCACGGACTGCTGCGACAATTGAAATGAATTGCAGAAAGATAAATCCGTTCCCTGCGTAAACAACGCATAAAGCAGCGGAACTTGCGTGGGAATGCAACGCTCTAGTTACTGCTGCTGCTCCGTTACATGAGACGACGGGTTAAACTTGATGCTGAGCAACCAACGTCTTGCTGTTCAGCTTGGTGGAGTTAGCTGTGAGCATAGATTGTTAACAACGCACATTTGGTTCTTTCTGTGTGTTTCGGCGGTTGCGGACGGTGGAAAACTAAAATTTAGTACCGATTCCGTGGAGTTTATAGCCCTTTTCGTTTAGTATAAAATACAGAACATGTTATCACTCTATCACGTTTTGAAGGTTCATTGATAAATAAAATGTATCTGCATGCAAAATCACAATAACAGTTATACATTGTTTCCTCATTGAAATATCTTCATAAGCAGACGGCATGACATCGGCAGTTAGATAAAGATTTGTCCGGGAATGTGGATGCACGGGACGAGCGGACGAGATGTCGTTTGACGTCATTCCAGTTTTAACGGCTCACCTGACTGAAGCTTCCCTTTCGATGAAAAAATATGTAATCGCACGTCAGAATTGTTTTTGTCGCCGCATGACGCAGGATGTTATTGATTTAATTAGATTCGGAGGTGGACACACAGTTAGTATGTGTGTTTGTGTTGTGATGCTTTTTATTCCACGTGATTGCTGTGAATGGCGTGTAGATTAGCCTGACGCATTTAATATGACAGGTTTAATTTCAAAATCAATTATTATTAGAACACTTAGATTTTTCGTATCATTAAAACGACCAGAACTCTTAAGGCGGGAAGAACAGAACTCTTAATCTAGACGGGTATTTAAAATAAATGGTAGCTATCGACCGTGAATTACATAATCGAATAAATGTGAACATGAACAATAATATGTTATGTAGATGCACTGCAGATAGTAGGGCGATACAAAAGCATAATTATAAAAGCTACACAATTCAATATGGCTACAGCAAATTTATCTGCATGAGTGCTGAAATTGTTCACGTGAAATCACTCTTTGATGATTGTTTTAAGCGCATTGTAGTGTTACAAAAGGCTTTGTTGCTTCGTTCTCACTATAAAATAATGGTTTAAAACAGCGCTAATTACGAGCGCAATCGTGAATTCCAAATCCGAGATTTCTGTTTTTTGCGTGTCCATTGTTTGCAAATATGAGAGAATAGATTTCGAAGCTACATTCCGAAATTGTGGATTGTGCCGTGAGAGCGGGAAATAAGGCAGAATTCATTCTGAAGCCGGTTTTTGTGCGCTCTTTTGTCTACGAACATCTCGAACGTTATGTCGAGTCTTGTTTATCTTCTTGTAGTATGTCGAAACTAGTTAATGTTTGCGTCGTTGTGTAACTACATCTGCAATGTACCCTAAGCGACTAAGTAGATGGATGCTAGATACCTGACGCCGATAGTTCATGTAGATCAGGGTTGTTTACTCGTATTTTTTGTTTTACCTCTTGTACGTTTATTCGCCTCAATAGGTCGCCAAAGCGTCTCTAATGATTTGATTACCTTGCCATCTTAGGTGTGGATGGTAGTAAAGTTATAAATTAATGCGTATAATTTCAACAGTATAATAAATTATACGTGTATAAGATTACGAGATCGATCTTCTAGCAATGACCTTTGCCATTTCTACACGGATGAAATATGGCGGTCAATATCAAATGAAGTTATAAAGAGATTTTTGAACACAATTGGGCCGCTGGCTTTCAGCAATTAGTACAATCTTTGTCGGATGGTAAATGTCTTTTTTCAATGCTTTTATCCTATAAATTCTCCTTGTCAATCTAGACTAAGATATCGCTATCTTCTGAAGATTGACCTTTAAGTCTTAAGACAAAAAAGTATTTACTGAAACTTTTACAGCGGACCAACGAAGACTCGATTTACTAACCGACATCAAATACAAAACTGAGCACCCGAATAGGGCGTCCCATTGTAGTACTAGTAGAATTTATAACGACTCCTTATAGTAAGCAGTACGCATTAATTTGTTATTGAGTGTCCAATTGTTTTTCGCTAGTGAAATACTCGCACAGGATGTGCGTGTAAGCATTTGGTTCATTGTAAGGCTGCCGAGGTGGCGGCACAATTCGGCGCGGACACTTTCGACGTGGCCAAGATATAACTGTAGGACGTTACCCGCCACCGTCCACCGAATGAATATTCAAACGAAAAAACCTAATGTACTGTGCAATACTGTGGCAGTACGCAGCACCGGCCATGAAGTCATCGATATGAATGAAATGGAATTTATTTACTATACGTTTGTATGTGGTATCGCTGCAGTGCCTGTGATTCGAGATTCTATTTTTGCACATTTTATTGCAATCTTGCAATGAATGTAAAACGTGTATTCTTGTTATTTTCCCATGATTTATTACGTTTGTGTGGTGTCGGGTCGCGTTGGCCGACTACCTGATTAGGATATTTGTATTCGTTTTGCAGACGTGGAGGTCGTTCGTCCCGGTTCTCGTCTGATGTTACTTATTCTTTTGCATGCCGCAGTTTGTATCCCGATTCCGCATGCGTTGTGTATCAACACTAGAAAGCGTCACACTGCATGAATATTTTATTGCTTCGGAATTACCGGAGCCCGGTCCACGGTTTTCCGCCGCGCGTTCCTCGCCACGTGATTTACAGATGGTGTGTCCAGCCGATATTAAATTGAATGGATGGTACCATAACGGGAGCGATTCTATTATGCTCCGTTCCCAAGTTGGCAGCCAAAATTTACGATGTACATTACGTGTCCGGAACCGATGCGGGTAACTAGCGAGTCGATAACCGGTCGATGTCGATCGGCAAGGATGTCGCTGGCAATGTTCCCATAAATTCCGCGGAATCGTACGAGATTTATAATGGCGGCGGCGTAACGGTGGGCGCGACGCGCATGCCGAGCGCACGCGCCTACGTGACGCGGCACTATTCTATCACTACAGCATTACAACACACCACACATCACACGCCAGTCGCCACCCTGTCCAAAGCGTGCCAATGTTTACTTGACGTGTCTTATCACCTCCACCAGTGTTCGTCTGGTGTAGCACCAGCCGACACTTTGTAACATCCTTTTGCAAAATAATAATTATTTTTATATTACATCGCCGGAACGCGTGTCCACACTAGCCGAGGTATAATGTTTCATATTTGATTAACGTCTAATGAAATTACATCACTGGAGTTAATTAAGTGCGCAGTTAGATGTCGACTCGTATTATACAGGCACGTGGGTGTTATTACGATTGTAAAAGTTGTATTTGTTATTTACGGCCGTTGTTGTTGCTTTAAGAGCATTCTACGGACAAAAAAACATAATTCCAAAGTAACAGTTTATCGATCTCATATTTTAAGCTTGGTTATATGCATCTGAATACAAATTAAACGAAATCTTCTTATCAGATTTGGTTTTATTTCTATTAATAGATGAATCAGAGCTGTTGAATTTATGGTGGTTTTTACTATTAAATAATGACTTAAAGTAATACGTTGTTTAAGTAAGTATTTGTTAAGTTTATGTAAATTAGAAATAAGTTGGTCAAATTTCGTTATGATCAAGTACATATAAATAATTGGTAATAGCATGCTTAGTAATTGACTTTACGTATATCCAATTACCGTATCGAAGGAGCATTGAGTATGGACAGTGCCTCATTGAACTTTCCATTGAGTCCACGTGATAGGTAGTTGTTGGCTAGTAAAACACAGTGGGAGTTTATTGACTCGTGCGGCCGCAACTCGCGACCGGTCGCCAATACTCGCCGCGCGGCAGGTTGGCGGATGTAGGTGTCCGCAAATATTAGCACTTGCCTAATTCACTACCGACACTAACTTTACTTTATTACCTAATCCGCCGGCTTATTTTATATTTTCGTTCGGTTGTCACCTACACTGCTCCGAGATCGGAATTCCGTTGCTTAATTGCATTGTAGGCGTCGTCGTGTGACGTTCCATTGACAGTCCAATGGTTTTATTGAATGGGGCGCGCGACGAGAGCGGCCCATCACCCATACTTGATCGGAGATTAGTCGCGAGCTTTCATAACAATGTGATCGTTTGGGTTCAACGACGTCGTTAGTTCGGTATTGATATGGCGGGCTGTCAGTATTATTTATGATTATGACGCGTGAAATGAGAAGCATGCGTTTGGCGGCGAGCGACGCGCGCCTTCGCGGCCGATGCGCAAGCGCATTATACATGAATGAATCCCCCACCACCACCGCCACTTCTCGATCAATGGACCGCACGTGGCGATCGATACTACATTAGTGCCAACATCATTTCTTTTTCTATTATTACGACCTAATGCTAAGGACTTTTATAGATCCGATGAAGCTTATAGATATTAATTATTGGATGTCTATCATATTCACATTTTTTCTATGTCTGTTAATAACGGATGGATAACCATCGGTATGCGATAACACATTACATTTCTGATGAATCACGCATAATAATTGCGTCGTGCGTAGATTAAATCTGTCACCGATGGAACGTACAACAATAGGAGGCATCAATCGTAAGTTTATCTACGAGGCGGGCCGATCACTGCTAATTGACAGCTAAATGCCCTATTAGAGTTGTCCGGCAGTATTGAGTGGTCGATGGTCACGAATGCCCTGATAATGGTCGCCCTACGCCCGCGCCGCCCACGCGCACCGTTGTCGGTCCATTTATTTTTTACATTAAAATTTATGTTCTTTACTCTAACGATAATAAAATACTTGACCGGCTGTAAATAAAGTATGGAAACGTCAATTTCTTCAATCATAATGGGCTAAGTTATTGGACACAGCGGAGTTGTCGCGCGCCGCGGCCGGCTGCGCTCCGTACAAGGTGATAACGCGCCTCCGCCTAGTGGTGGACCCTCCTTATGTGGAAACTGGCGCGTGTGGCCATTGCCGGAGAGACACGGTTCACTTACGGGTGCAGTATAACCGCCATATTGAATGGCCCTTATGAGGTGACAACCATATCAAATGGTCAGATAATATCACGCCTTGTATGGATACGCTGAGGTAACGGCGGCGCGAGGTTGCTCAACTGACAACGCCTGATGATCCTTCATTCAATGATTACCGCAGATGTCTTTATATTCAGCCGTTGCTATAACTCAATTTGAAAGACACTTTGTGACACACTTTCTGACTTAAAATATACCAAACTTAGAAACGAAGCCTTCTTTTCAATAAATCAGTCAAATAATTGGGTTGTCTTGGATGCTTAAAACTACTTTTAAGTAAGAATATCTACACGATATTACCTCGTACTATTAATTGAAACTTTTAAAATCCAAGCCCATTGATAACTGTAAACATAATTAAATTGAAAACTTCATATTTCACATAATATAAAATATCTATATCTATCTATAAATTTTCTAAGTATCGTCCCACTTTCGTTAATGGAGTAAGCATTTTTGCATTGCGCGTGGCAGGATATAAGTCACGCGATGTGATTCACAGTCGGGTCCACTACAGAGGCATGCATTGAGGCCTATCGGGCTCCGTACGAGCATTCTACTATTACGATCGCACTTTAATGAGTCACGCCGGATTTACATATAGTGGAAAAACAACGAAGGCCGGCGGCGGTGGTGGCCGCTTCCGAGAACTCTTGCCATCAATTAAGGGAAGCATGTGAACGAGTTTGCGCATACGCAATTAACGCGCAATTCCGTTGTGTAATTGAACAATTATTGTCGAATTCGCAGTTGAATTTGTGGGCAGACAGGAATTTAAATACACGATTGTATAATGCCAGTTGGAAGGCTGTGCCTTATTGTCATAGCTAGGTAAACATTAAACACGGTAGCGTTCCGCGACAAAATTTATTTCCTCATCTCTCTCGCGGTGTAACGCATTCATCACGTGCTGAATGTTGAGTATGTGGGCGACAAGTGTCAAATGTCAGTGGTCTCACCGAACGGCGCGGCGTACCTGTACCGGTAATAAGGTGACCAGTTGTAGGCATCTCGTTAACTGCCAATATTGGCGCCAAATTGTGCCCACCCTTGAGAATCTTAAGTGGTCCCCTACTCGTAAAATTAACCGGTCCTTAATGGAGCCTTTAATGAATGGAAAGGAATTTTAAAATACATCGGCCATTTTATGAAGGTGAACATATTAGCGTCTGAATGACTCTTTTTATTGTCCGGGATGTGAAGGGTAAAATAAAAATAAATCTGATTTAAACCCATCCTCTCGTCCGTCATCGAGATTACTATGAGTCGTTAATACGTTGAAAGCCAATCGTGTGAAAGTGGGAAACAGAGCCCGGTCACATGTCAGCGACGTTCTTAACGAGGTCTTGAAACTGTCGAATCGTCACATCGCTAATGGGGATCTGTCGTCGCGCTGAGCCCTTTAAACTCTCGTTTCCTCACCACCGAAAGCAATTTGGGACGGATACAGCTAAGTGTTTGCTCGACTGTCAGTACGGGGGATTTAATACTATCATTTGTCAGGTAACTTTAACATTTATTGACGAGTTCTTTGTTTACCGAAGTGATGAAGTGTCTGTATCATCGTGGGTACGTTTCGTGTGAAACCGAGGGGTCCACTTAAAACGATATCTTGCACCGCTTAAAAAATTGAGTTAAAACAGTTGGGTGTAGGCGTTAAATAACAGATGCACGGAATAGGGGTCGAGGAATGACCGTAGTTTAGTTTAACTACTGGCTTCCGCTAAGCGAACGGTTAGGACGTTCTCGGGGTGACACATAGTGGGTTTACTCTTTTAACTCTTTATTACTGTATCCCCTCTGTCCGTGTTGCGGGTCACTTTCATACCTCCGTATAATTATAGTCATTGAACCAACGTGGATTTCCTTTTCCGCGGATTTATTTATACAAATTATACCTACACATTGTTTTATGACTAAGTTGCAATGTCGAGGTCCTTTTACAATGCACGTCTTGAAATTTCATATATTTGCGATATAACTTGTTTGTATAAATTTTTTTAACAGTATTCCTAATGGGGAATATGCATGTCATTTTTTTATATTTTTAATCAATTCTGTATGTTATTACATTATCAGAAAAAAATATAAGTCTTTGAAAATATCAATAAAAAGAGTACAAAAAAATAATCAAAACTGCTATCAGTTTCGAAGCATTCAAACGCCATGTTGGCGCGAACTCGCTGTGACGTCAAAGGTTGCGTTATGAACAACGTAGTATGTATTTGGATTAAGTTTCTTTCATGAATTGCTACAGAACTGTATTTCACGACAAAATAATCCATTTTATTTAATAGTATAAAGAAAGCACAAAATAACTCATAAACAAACGTTAAACAACAAGCTAAAATGCAACCATTGTCGTCACTTTCCTTTTCAAGCAATAGATCGCGTTTCGGAAAAAATGCGCGGCAAATTTGAAATGTCATTTTTTAAGTATTTATTTTACCGATTTAGAGTTGATAAATTAAAAAAATATCTTTAAGGTATAATTCTATATTAATAAAGATTACAAAAAAAATATTTTGACTTAGTTTAAAGTCTGGTGCATGTTCCCTATTGTCGGTGTCTACTGCTTTAAATACAAAAAACCCTTGTATATGTTTGCTACTTGAATGGCTCTACCAACGACCCCAACAAAATTCTGATCTTCAGTAAAATGTTGCTATTTGCCTGTAATATAATGATTTCTAGAGTAACAACCTTCGAAGCCTCGGAACGCGGCCAAGTTAAATCTAGATTTTTAGAAGTTCACGGGCCACATAGCATCACTTGCCTCTCCTACTCGTTTGCGTTCCTCAGCTATAAAAAGAGATGACGTGTGTTAAACACCTATGCGTAACATTCGTGACATATTTCACGGAACATATTTTTTATACATGTAGTGCGTTGCGAACACGTGTTTCCTCCGCAATTCCGATGTTACATTTTTTTACATCTAGCGATTCCCGAAAAACGAGCGGAACTAGATCATTGTCGATACATTTTTAATTCTATCGTCATTCTGTTTCGGGAAAGTTGTGATTATTGGGAAATTACATTGGTATTCGAACGGGCATATGAATGCATTAGTTCTTTTGAAAGTGGAATTGGTTTCTAATTTTGATAAAATTATTTTAATAGAAATAATTATATCCGTGTTTTAATTATTGTTATGTTAATTGTCACCTTTAATCATAATTTTCTAAACATTTATTGCTGCGATAAACCGAATTTTCAATTTCTTAATGCGTACCATTCATAGAAGTACAATTGTTTATTTCGTCATACTTAGTTTGCACAGAAGTCTTTTAAATCATAAATGTGATGAACCCATATGTAATGAAATTTCGGACCTTGGATCAAATTCGAAGACTTCACTATCAGTCCATTTTAACTTCTGATTTGTCTATTATATTCTTGGAAACTCTTCATCGACTCTTAACCGCAAGTAAAATCTAAAACTCCTTCAACTTTCCCTATTCAAATATAATATAATTCCTGTGGTTTCTGCGTCATCGGCAGCATTTTCTGTTTATTACGAAGAACGACAAGTTCTAATGAAACTGTCTTGAGCAATACTTGTAATGATTCGTCGGTTTGTGAAACGTTTCTGTTTCTGACTGATGAGTTTGGAACAAATGAGGTTTCAATTGATTAAATATTTAACCTTACTGATAATATTAGTTCAGACTTAAAACAAAATAGAGCAATATTCAATTTTAGTGTACAAATATTATAGGGAGGACTATTTGATGTGGTAGAGCATATTTTCGTACACCGCTGGCTCTATAGTGCCATAGGTTTGAAGTTCTGATTTTGAATCGAACAATATGATATGTGGTTAAATTTTAGAAACTGCCTGCATAATTTGAATGATAAACTTGTTAATAAATAAGATGTTCCTTAGAACTAATTAGATATTGTATAAAACCCGGACGGGTTTGTTTTACTCATCAACTATTATTTTGAAGTTGATAAAATAGATTGTGCGGCTTTAAAAGTTACAGCTTTTACATAATAAACATCGATATTCACAATTACAGCGTTTATCCAGCAGTAGTTAATGCATTGCGTTATTTATTATCAATAGAAGCTTATTTATTACGACCGAGCTTGAGGTTTTAATACCCATTACATAAATTACATTCTTAACCACAATTACGGGTTAAATAATACCTACTTACAATTTGTTTCCGATTCATTCTTCATAGCAGTGAATTTTTATGCTACAATTTATTTCCGATTCATTTTTCATAGCGGGGAATTTATATGCTAGCAAATATTAACATATTTTATAGAAAATATCATCTTTGAAGTGACTTATCAAATAATGAAAATAAACCAGATCTTGCTTTTTAAAAGATGTTGACGTCCTCTACACATATTCTACGAAAACTCATAAAATCGGTATGCGGGTTATATAATAAATAGTTTCTAACTACAAATAATTCTATTAGTTATGTTCGTTGCGATTAGTGTTTTGTTACCCCTGCCAGTTAACGAGCTTTAGTTATTAATTTAGAGATTTAAAGTGCCGCAATGCTGCATTCCGTTTTGCAGTAGGTACAGTCGAAATTAGGTAAAATTCGGGTGTAGGAAGAGGGATATACGGCGGCGCATTATCGCAAATCCCGCGGAAGCGCAGCGGTTCATCTCGTCGCGGCGTCTGTCGGAATATCTCGCGGCGTATCCTGCGGACGGAAGCGCGCGGATGTTGCGTCATCGGCGGAAATAGACGCCCTCTGTGTCACCGCGCTTGTCAGCACGTCATCGCACACCGCACCGCGCCCTCACCACGACCACGTTGTACAACTCATCATCCGCAGTCATGGTGTGACGATCGCTCTCAGTGCAGAAGAGCATATTATTACAGAGATCGGAGTAGTGTGATCGGATACTCGGCACTCGATATTGTATAAATACGTTTTGTAATTGAAAAAGGGAAATTACCGGGTAATATAAAAACATTAAATCTACTGTTTACCATCATAATATATTATCTGGGAGAGAAACATCCCGGTGTTGATTTACAGAATGAAATTACGATTAATGATTCCCAAACAACACGTTGTAACTAATTATTTCCATCGGAAACTACGTTAAGATAATACACTGATTTAATCTGCTGCATTTGTTTATTTGTCCAAAACAAGCCCTTTCCTCCTCGCTGTAAACTGCCTCGCGTTCGCCTAATAGGAGGCGTTGTTGAAACAAGGCTTGGACGTTTGCTGTAAACATTCCCATTAAGGCCCGATACACAGGCACACGGCCCGTAGAAAGATGTTAACCGCCCGTTCATATATTATTCCAATCAAAATATGGTAATGCCGAGGAGGATCCGGTCGGGTTTGCTTGCGGAATCAATTTGCTCCTGTGTAATTTATGATCGTGTTTCTCCAATTAACTGGCAATTCGGTGGCTTCGATTATTTCGCATAAAACGTGCGGGCGACTCCCGCATCCGGTGATTACTTCGGGTGCATAATTTGTGATGCGCCTGCGCCGGGCCGAGCCTCACCGAGATGCGCCGATCCCATCCGAGTTCCGTCAAGCTGCAGTAAGCGCACTCGACGTGTGCTTGATTTTTGTTAGTTTCAAAAGGATCTGTAGTCTGTCAGCGGTGGCAGCGCGGTGTATGCAGTCGCGGTTGTTTGTTTTTGCGTCGCGCAGACTGTTTTGCACCTGCGCGAGTTTTGCATTACATGCTGGTGCCGCGCCGCGCGTCGCCGCCGGTTCTTCTAAATGAGATTTTGCAGTCATTTTTGCTTTTATTTGCCCTTCAAAGAAGTTTGATGATTTCCTTTATACCAGTATATTTTATGCCCGCATGTAAATTACCCTCATTTAACATGCGACACGACTTTTGAGTATTAAACACAGTCATAATACATGTTTGGAAGTAGCCATTAAGATTATACTTAAATTGCGGATTTAATATTTTGTACATAATAATTTTATTACTTAAAGCAATTTATTGGGTGATTATCTGCATTTGGTATTTTTATGAGTAATTCTTTGAATCAAAGTTCTCTCGAGTATTTAAATCATGAGTTATGGGTAGTTTGTCTGTAATTAATCTTTTAAGTGCCGTATAATTTAAAGTAATGAAACATACTTATGAGGTGTATTGTGTTGCAGAGTCGTCGGAGATCTCCGGCGTGATCGCGCGCGTGCCGGCCACCGGATGCACCAGCGGCGACATAATGTGGCTTCTTGATGAGCCCAATCAACCTTATGAAGGTAACACCGGCTAATCTCGTGCCTTGTTACACGTTATTTGTCACTACGAACAAAGAAACTAATTTAAAGCATTATGCAGGGGATATAATTTTGTACTATTTTTACTTTTGTTACGTCCAAGATTAAAAAACTTTTCAAATTATCCGGTATAACTGGCGAGTCTCTGAAACTAATGAACATTTTTGATGTGATTGCAGACTGTGAACAACTCCTCTGCTTTCGCTACTACAATGGCGAAGGCGAAGAATGCGCGGCGGAGTCGTCGACGCTGCCGCCGCGGTTCAAGGTTGACCTCAAGAAGTTGCCGCTCAAGCTCAAGGAGGGCATGTCGCGGAAGCGCAGCGGGGATCACGTGTCGCCCTTCTCATACAACAACGAGAGCTTCGAGATGAACTCGGAGTGTCCGCCGCGCGTGGAGTTCGTGCCCGGCCCCAGCCACGACATCAAACACCTCAGCGACAACGTCAACAAATGCTCAATTAGTACATTAGAAGCTAACGGGAACAATCTCATGCAAACTAAATGTGATCCTAGTAAATCTCTAGCTAGTAGTTTAAGCGATGAATCTCATCTAAGTAGTGAATCTCAGAGTGCTTTAGAATGCAAGCCCACGTCCTCGGGCGTAAAGAAAAAGTGTCCTCCGCCGGTGGATACGGGGGGCGGACAAACATTGAACGGAGTTAAAAAGAAGTCTAAAGCGAATATAGGTTTTGAATCGCCCACATCGCCGGGGACTGAGTATTATAAGATCTGGTCCCCGAAGAATCCATGTAAGATAATGAAGTTTGTGTACGATGTGGAAAGTGCCAACGTGCCAAGTGAGGCAGAAAAGTCGCCGGTGCCGCCGCTGCCGCCGAGGCAGTCGCACAAGCCCCTAGAGAGGATGCACGCCTTGTCCCCTCCGCAGGTGCACCGGCACAGAAAACCAAAAAGGCTAATGAAACCCGAAGACACTTTCACGTTCGAGTTGATCGACACGGACGAACAGTTCTTCACCGACAATAATATCGCAAACTCAGCGGCATCGCAAGCCGAGTTGAATGATTTCAAGCCCGGAGAGTTTTACTCGGGAAATCAGGCAGCTATGTCGTCCACTACCAGTTTTTGGCGTGGCGGACAAAATGTCGCACCCCTGGCGACACCCGAAACCGATGGCAGCTTATGTGAATCGGCAGTTTCTTCCATTAAATTACCTAGGTTAACTGAAGATATGAAATCAAAGCCAATTATAGAAGCGCCTGAAGAGGCACCAAGCATTAGTCGGAGTAAAGTTTTATTTATTAAAGACATAGGACCTGATAATTATATCACAACTACCTTCGCGAGGAAAGATAAGACGAGTCCGCCAACTGACATGGTAGACGGTGTTAATCTCACGCCGAACCACGCCATGTCCGAGGAAAAGGCGCAGCACACTTTCCTTAACGATATCAGTAATCATTCCGAATTCGAAGATGATAACAGAAACCAAATAGAAGAGAAGGAAATAGTGATGAAGAGACACAAACCTCTAACGAGACAGAGCTCTGGTCGTGCCAACACGCCTACCATGATGACGGCGTTTTTGAACTCTTCCCACATCGATACTCCCACAAGAGAGATCGACAATAATGGCTCTAACGGGCCAAGTTCCTGCAATTCCTCGCATTCCTCGTCACCAGTCGAAGAATCAAACAGAATACTACCTAGTGTCGGAACCTTGTTAATGAACAGAAAATACTCAGCTGATAATTCAACACCAAAACACTCCAGCTTACCTCGACATTTATTGAAAAATCTTGGTACTGACGGGACACCTAAACATTCCCCGCATAGGGCTGCTAGTCCGAAAACTAATGGTGAAAGTCCACTGCGGCCGCATCCTAGAGTGTTAACTCGAGTGGCAGCCCTAGCTGGTAACGCAGTACCTCAGTGCCCACCAACGCCTACACACCATGCGCGGAGGCCGCGCCCTCTCCCCCCTTCCGACCTACACCCACCCCCCATCCAGAATTCTGATATCAGAATGCATGAAAACTTCGAAATGGTGGAATTTACCAATGAACTGAGGACTTCGGAGATTCGATCGCCAAACTTGGAGTTTGTTAATAGCAATCATTTTACGATAGTGCACGCTGGTCCGCCTGATGATGTGGTTTTGAGAAGACCAAGACCTATTGAAGATAATGATGACAATGACAACGCTGTCGCGTCTCCAACTCCATTGCGGCATATGGCTGGTATTAGACTGCCGTCAATACCAGAGAGGGCTTCCAGACAAATGGCGTTGACTGGAGATTTCCCGGCAAATATGATTGGAGGGATTATAGAATGCGAAGAGCCTTTACCTGCAGGTCTGTACTGATCATCTTTATTAATATTTTAAGACTAGAAGTTGCTCTTAAATTGGGAACTAAAATTATATTTTTAGAAATCAGTGTTTAAATTTTTAAATATCGACCTTGAATATAGCCATAATCCACTGCAAGATTCTATCTTTAAATACAGACCTTTCTCAAGGTTTTCTTTGGCCACCTGTTCAAAGCAATTTTCACTCCAATGCAAAATACGACTATCGACTTTCCAGGTTGGGAGGCTCGCATGGACAGTCACGGTCGCGTGTTCTACATCGACCACATCAACAGGACCACCACGTGGCAGCGGCCCAGCGCCAACGGTACCTCGCCAAGATCACCCGCCCCTGAGGTCCAGAGGAGACAGTTGGATCGGAGGTGAGTTAACTTGGCTATGTAACTGGTTTAGTCTATATTTTGTTCTATTATTAATACTATTACATTTTTATACTTAAATGATACTCAAGTCGACGTAAATATCGAAACTCATATTTTGCTACTTTACACCAATAACATAGTATGTGGCAAATTAGATATTTTATATTGTTCATATACAATTTACACACACAATTTGTACACTTACAATTTTATTCGATTAAAAAACAGTTGAGGGTATATTTATATATAATATTTTATTGTAAAGAATCTCTCTACTCGCAATTGATGCAATAACACAAAAATCACATTTTTTGGTTTCGATATTTTACGTAGGGAGCTTTGAAATATCGATAGTTATTGTTGTGGAATCATGTTTGATAAATTAAATATATTTATATGGCATTATTTTTTTAAATCATGTGCATATCGAATAAGATATGGAAACATCACGCTACTCCCTCATGCCTCTTAACCTGCTGGTTGGCAACAAAGCATATCATAAGTGGCTTAATAACATATTTTGTATCTTCAGGTACCAGTCCATCCGTCGCACGATGACGCGCACGCAGCTATCGGAGGAGGAGTGTCCACCTTGCGCGTCGCCTCCTCCCTCTCTCCCCTCCCTGCCCGCTCCGCCCTCGCACCCCGCGCCCCCCGCCGCGTCCACGTCGCGGCACCCCGCGCCGGAGCCGCACGCGCCGCACCCCGCCGCTGAGTTCCTGGCACGACCAGACTTCTACTCCATACTGCATATGAACCAGGTGTGTACACTCAATATTGTAATTTGTATGGTTATGAGAAATGGCAGGCATAATAATGTATGTCGTTTCTCACAGTTATGACGTGGGGAAAAAACTATTGCAAAAGTCCGGCAAATGAGCAAGATGGGTTACCGACCTATGAAATCGAGAGGGATGTGAAAAGTATGGGAAAAGGAAACGGATATTAGGCATCCGGCAAATTCATTTATCGAACGAAACACTTATATGAAATATTATGTCTCCATTTTCCAGTCTTATTAGAGCAGTTGGTTATGATGCTAACTGTGAAATAAAAGGCTATGGGATCGACCCCCTACAACATTAATGTTTGGTGAGGTCAAAAGTAACTCGTAATTTCTGATACTCCCTAGCCAAAATGTACTACTCAAAGCCTAGTATAACTACCAGGACGGATTTTGAGCGCTGGCCGTTACTTGCGCAGATGTCGACTTTTGGGTCCCTTTTGTGGTATTATAAAGTAAACGGGAGGTGGCATAATCGCATCGGCCAGTGATTGTTTAACTACGCAATGCCAAATTGTTGTTATTCCTAATTCATTCATTACGCATCAATTTCACGATGCGCAAAGCAATCCCCACTCTGTCGCCGAGCGCTCAAGATCCGTGCCGGCGGTTATACTATAGGTGTGATTTTTAATATTTTTTTAAAATATTTTATGTCAACGTTTCGCTTTGTTACTAACTATAAAAACCTCTTCAGGACAAGTTAACCATATCCGTTTTTGTTATTTCTAGGAAGCGTCAGCTCTATACAACTGCAACTCTACGCTTAAACACATGATATCGAAGATCAGGCGGGATACGTCATCGTTCGAGCGGTATCAGCACAACAGAGACCTTGTGGCACTCGTTAATATGTTCAGCGAGACTGACAGAGAACTACCGCTCGGCTGGGACACCAAGCTCGACAGGAATGGAAAGGTCAATATAAAATATCGTACTGTATATTGCCGATTATTTCTATCTAACATTTAACTTTTTAAGCAAATTCTGAAGACTAACTAAACTGATAAAACTAGAATTATTTGGTGTAAGGATTCTAATATAACACAATAACAAAACCTCTTGAATAATACTAACTTATCTTTGAACATTTCTTAAATTATACAATTTAATCTATTTCTAAACTAACACTAACATAACGTACGTAGTCGATCCAACTTAAGCCTTTACAAATTGCTGGAAATATATCGCTTAGGAGTTCGATAAATATCGTAGCGAAATAGTCGATAAAAATGGTAGCGAAATAGTCGATAAATATGGTAATGAAAGTCGATAGTGGATGATGGTTGAGCGATGTGTGTGCAGCGGTTCTACGTGGACCACGTGATGCGGCGCACCACGTTCATCGACCCGCGCGTGCCCCGCGCCCCGCAGGCGGGACCCTTCTCCCCCCTCCTGCCGCAGCGACGGAGGCCCGCCATCCACCAGGTTCACACCCACCTTTGAACTATCCATTGACGTATTGTACTAGAGTGGATACATTTTTAGAGCCAAAAAGAGCAGTAATGTAATGTCACTTTTGCGGAAAAATATATATTCCCTTTCACTCCATTGGTTTCTCGCGTGTATGTTAAATACGTTTGCATAGATTTCGGATGCCATGTCCGCTCCAGTATAATACCTCAGTGGTTGTTTCATCACGGCTTCTTATATTGTAGGAAATTGAAAGAAATCGTTCAGGTAGAATTGGATAGAGAGCGTAACAGACATGCTTACAGTTGTCGATTAATTGTCGATAAAGTTGTATGCTGAAGTTGTTGTCGATATCGATATTTTTTCTATAATCAACTTCAGTGAACTATTTCCTTGAGGAAAGGGTAATTTAAAATACAGCACGCTAACTTAAAAAAAAGATTTATAATTTGAGTTGCCTAGTATTATATTGTTTTTTTTTTTATTTATTGTGTAGAATGATCTATAATTCAATTGTAAATATTTTTATGGGACAATAAATGAGGAGTACTTGGCAGTAAAATAATGTTAAATATATTTTGAGCAAAACTAAGTCTAGTGAAAAAAACGATAGAATCATGCTTGCGATGAAGAATTAAAATTGAAATTAGTACTCTTTAGCATGTTTGTTGTGCATGAGTTTTGAGAGGGTGTGTTTAGTTGGCGCATCGTGGTTAGATCATTTGTGGCATGGTTTATTATTTTGTGTCTGTTCTGTTCTTGTTTTGTCTCGTTTTTTTTTTTGTTGCAGTCGATTGTTTTGTTTTTTACTTCGGCCTTATTAGTTGTTTGTCCTTTGTTATGGTAGACGGTAATGTTGTGTCTAGTGCTTATTTGTTTTAGAGTAGAATATTTTGTTGCACATAAGTATTTAACGAAAACCGAAGTTTAAGTCAACTGTCGCTTAATTTTAATCATCGATCTCTAAAGTGATAATCATCTGAGTGATGTGACAGGTGAATGACCTATTCGCACTGTATGGTGATTGTAAATATGAATTTCTATTCTAACAACAAAATTAACATGAATAACATCGTTTTTCTTAATAATCAATTAGCTTGTATTATTAAAAAAATATAAAGTTTGTATGTTGGTTTGCGCAGGCGCCGACGCCACCTCCGCGGCCGCCGCTGTCAGCGTCCGACGCGCAGGCGCACAGCACGCATCAGGAAATACCCATAGCGTATAATGACAAGGTATATTACTGATTAATGATTATATCTGCTTTATGAAACTGAAGTAGTAAATAGTATGAAAATTTTCAGTTGCTCAAATTGTACACCAGTTATTTAACAACCAAGTAACATACGAGTAGTACCAGGCCATTGTTGTAAAAAATACTGCCAGATAGTTTTGTCAGCAATCTTAATTCTCTCTCGTTTTCAAAGTTTTTGATCAACCTATATGATTATGAACTTATTTACGGCTCAGGTAAATTTCCGTTACAGAATAAGATTACAGCTAAGCGGTAAAAATACTCGTATTTATACAGGTTGGTCAGACATCGTAAAATAAATATCACGGGTTTTAACAAAAAACTCATCACGATATTTCAACCTAGGGTGAAGATAAACATGTGTAATGTTAAATGAAATACCAAGAATCAATATCACTATATATAAAAATGTTTTATCGTACCAGGTGGTGGCATTCCTGCGTCAGGCGAACATAATGTCGATATTGCGCGAGCGTTGTGGTGGCGGGTGCGGCGGCGCCGTGCGCGACAAGATCAACGCCGTGCGCGTGGACGGAGCCGCCGCGCTCGCCAGGTACCAGAACGACCTGCAGCTCACGTGTCTGCTCAGGTAACACACACTACTGTATTACTATATTATCAACATAATGTCGATACTGCGCGACAAGATCAACGCCGTGCGCGTGGACGGAGCCGCCGCGCTCGCCAGGTACCAGAACGACCTGCAGCTCACGTGTCTGCTCAGGTAACACACACTACTGTATTACTATATTATCAACATAATGTCGATACTGCGCGACAAGATCAACGCCGTGCGCGTGGACGGAGCCGCCGCGCTCGCCAGGTACCAGAACGACCTGCAGCTCACGTGTCTGCTCAGGTAACACACACTACTGTATTACTATATTATCAACATAATGTCGATACTGCGCGACAAGATCAACGCCGTGCGCGTGGACGGAGCCGCCGCGCTCGCCAGGTACCAGAACGACCTGCAGCTCACGTGTCTGCTCAGGTAACACACACTACTGTATTACTATATTATCAACATAATGTCGATACTGCGCGACAAGATCAACGCCGTGCGCGTGGACGGAGCCGCCGCGCTCGCCAGGTACCAGAACGACCTGCAGCTCACGTGTCTGCTCAGGTAACACACACTACTGTATTACTATATTATCAACATAATGTCGATACTGCGCGACAAGATCAACGCCGTGCGCGTGGACGGAGCCGCCGCGCTCGCCAGGTACCAGAACGACCTGCAGCTCACGTGTCTGCTCAGGTAACACACACTACTGTATTACTATATTATCAACATAATGTCGATACTGCGCGACAAGATCAACGCCGTGCGCGTGGACGGAGCCGCCGCGCTCGCCAGGTACCAGAACGACCTGCAGCTCACGTGTCTGCTCAGGTAAACACACTGTACTATACCAACACATACAGGGTGATATTGGCATATGGTATTTAATTTAAACCTCGTGCTCTTAACAACCCCAGATAACATTGCACCAAGTTTGAACAAAAATTGCATTATAGTTTTGTCAAAAATCACGATTTTAGGTTTCAAGGCTTTTGATCAACCCCTATATGAGGCTATCAGCGCAAAAGTGGTGTAACCCCAACCTACATCATTAGGAAATAATTGAGGAATTAAAATTAATTTAAATTGTTTTTGATGTAGTTTATTTTGTGAACATTATTTTAAATGTTTTGTTTTTTATTTATTCTAAAAACTGTAGAATCTACATAAATTGTGTACTTTTATATTATATTGTAACGAATGTATTTTACACCAAAACCGTACTAAAAAAAAACTGTGGGTTACACCACTTTTGCGCTGATAGCCTCATATATACCAAGTCTTTTTCGGCGCAGGTAAGTTCCCGAACCGAACTGAAATTCAGCCAAGCGGTAAAAATACTCATATTATCTATATTGGATGCCCAAAAATCGTGAAAACTAAAATCGCGATTCTTGATAAAAAATATTCTCATATATTTTTCTAATTATATATGTCGGAAATAGTGAATCCTCAGCATTATTTCGGATTGCAGCACTAGCGCAATCTATTGAGAAGAGGTCGACATCTCGATTGTTTGTGATGTCCATCGTTTACTTTAAATCCTCAACTTTGTAATAAATAATTACTTAATAAATTAAACACAATTAATTTCTGTAACACTTGTATTTTAAACACTTATTTCAAACACTTAATTCAAACACTGATTTTAAACACTGATTTAAACACTTACCGCCTTATTACAAAACCTGGTTTATCTAAAAACTTTAGTTTAAATCGTAATAAACTATGGTTTATATGAAATTCATATTACAAAAAGTGGTTTAACGATAAACCATGGCCTTTTTTATGGTTTATCGCAAAACCTGACCGCCCCCTAGTTTAACATTGGTCTAAATTGTAAACTTCCAAATATTTCTTTTGGATTTAGTGTCTATTTCATCGTATTATGTTACTTTTACTTTAAAATTGATATTAATATGATGAATTTCTTCGTTTTTAAGGATTTTGCAACCTTTGAGCGATAAAAAACGCCATGTCGGTCCAACAAAACACGTCTACGCGTCAAACCCTGTTTTGATTTTTTCCGATAAAAATATACGCAAAAGGATAGGTTTACCAAACATTTTACAATGTAATCATCCATATAATAATGTTGGTTTACTCACTTTTTCCTCATTACTCAAATTCACAGACCATTTTTCATTTTGTAGGTCCACCACAACACGATATTATTACATTAGATGACTATGTAATTACTTAAGCGACAATTATTTTATATCACCTCACTTCACATACTTCGTTGACTAAATAGTAAATGCATTCCAATGCTAAATAAACTTATTTTAGCTCGCGATAGTTTTGTTTATTGTTATGGTTTCATGTAACGCGCCAGAATGTTACGTTCCATCACACGTGTTTGGATGTGTGACTAGCTAATATAACATGAACCAAATGAAAAAAAAAAAATTAAATTGTAATCGATATACCAAACAATATTGACATTCAAGCAAAATGTCCAACCCTCAATAGGTTCAATACGCCTAAACATTATTAAATAATTAAAATTTTATTAAAATGTATTCTTTTCTGTGGATATGGAACGTTGCGATGGAATGATATCACGTTGAACGAATATTATTTGTATTAATCTGTGGTTGGTGTATAAACTACGGTTCAAAAGAATGAACCAAGGGAACCATGGTTTATTTATGTTTTGTAATACAAGTAAATTTAAACCATGGTTCTGCAGATTAGACTGGTTTTGCTAGACTTGGTTTAAACCAAGGTTTATTTCGCTTTTTGTAATAAGACCGTTAGTAGTTTTTATAGAACTTTTCCGTACGAAGGCGAATTACTGAATGCTCAGCTCAACAAAAGCCTTCTACAAGAAAATTCTGTAATCGCGCTGATTGGTCAACCAATCAAGCGCTCCGATTAGTTCAATATAAACAAAGTAAACTAAACACTTTAAAATAGCTATTCTAATGCAACATCTTATAATAAAATCTTAAATTACGCGTACGAGAGTTTACATAATTATTTATGAATATTGATAATCATTTTATAGTCAAGAAATTGTTTTACATCGAAAGGATGTCGCTCCCACATAATTGAGATGCGCGACCTCTATACGGTTGTAATGTGAAACTGAAGTAAAAGGAAATAACAATCAAGTATTAAAAGTTTAGGCCTTAAATAATCAATGGAAAATGTAATATGGTTAAAATTCATGTTTATCATTTTATTACGGTGATAAATCATTTTATAATCAAAAAGGAATAAAAAGGAAGTAGCTACATCATGGTTACAATGAGCGCCATCTGTAAACCTACATTTTAGAACTTGAATTACTTTAAATAAGAGTTAACATTACAAACATAGAGCTTTAGAGCTTGTAGATGATGTATAAATTTGTATAGTAAATAATTATGTTTAAAATAAGTAATAAAATCAATATTTATTATTTTGCGGCGACATATACAATTTCACCTGGGGTCATGAGAAACATGTGGGTTAAACTATGTGCAGTGTGTCAATATCACTCTGTATACGTCCCACTGCAGGGCACACTACAAACCCAAGGGTGGATCCAGGGGGGAGGTAATGGGAGTCATTCCACCACGCTGACGTAATGCGGGTTGGTGGACCTTACATACCATAGACATTCTTAGAAGTCGCTATGGTATGCAGGTTTCCACACGATCTCATCCTTCACCGTTTTAGTGCGTGGTGTCAGAGGTGTGCCCTGGAATGGAATTCGAATTTCGAATTCGTCGGGTCCACCTCCCAACAGCCATTCTAATCATAATTATACAACAAATAAAATTTAATATCAAATAAAAGGTACACTTCTTTATTCAAATAATCACACAAAAATACAAAAAAAAATATGTAAAAAAAAATGGTACATATTCTAAAATAAAGACTTTACCATATAAAATACCTATCTAGCTAGATAATATGTCGCGTTGTATTGAACTGAGTATGGTCTACCATACAATAGTTAAATACGAAACTTTAAGTATTATATTCGTTACTGCTTCCAAAATATTTATGTATTTCGAAATTAAATAGTTTGCCTAATACACCGACAGATGGCGTTAGTAGGTTCAATTTATTTTATTGCTAGCAGAACAAAACCACAGATAGACACAGTGTTGTAAAGTATAGGTGACTATAAATTAGTTTTCTATATTGTTCACGTAAATTATAAGTAACTAGCGGCCCGGCCCAGCTTCGCCTGGGTGCAAATACAGATTCCAGTCCATATTTTACTTAAAATCAACATGACTGCCGTTGTGTAAACTGCTTATCCAATCCCATCCTATACCTATTCTTCTGTCCCATTTTATCCACCTTACATTATATTCTATCCCATCTCTCCAGATTTAAATCATTATTTTGCTACGGAGATATTATAACACTGTTACTACTCCGACGACATTCATTGAAATCAATTAATATATATGATAGCTGACCCGGCGAACTTCGTATTGCCACATTTTTTGCCATCAATACTGTCTAAAGTCCACGATTTAAATATCTAAATAATTTATTGCATTATAATGAACAACATTTTTCGTTTTTCCTTCCAGAGAAAAAACAAATAGTGCTGTTATTATATTAGGTCATATAGTACACCCCGCTGGCTTACTGCGGGTTGATGGATTTTATTTCACGTATAAATTACTCCGAAAAGCAGAGGTGTGCCCTGGGATTTGAACCCGTGACCATCGTAAACTTTGGTTGGTTGGCAGTCGCGTCTAGTACGCTACCAACGGGCAACCACAAGACTATCTACACATATGCAAATCAATAAAACCTTCATACTGCCTTACCAGGTGACGTAAGTAATAAAACAAATATTTAAAAATATAAAATTGCATATCGTTTCATTATAATGTCTGGATGCGGCATCAACGTACCAATACTTTTATTATTCTTGAGTCTGAAAACAATATTAATACGGAATTTAAATTTGTCGCCCAACGCATCTAAAGGTATCAATTCAAAAAACAATGTCCTTTATGAAAACGAAAAATTATAATTAGATATATTTTGGTGTTCTCCGGCAAAACGCTTCATAGAGTATATCTTGTTTAAAACTGTCGCAATACTCTCAAAAAACTATGGGCTATTTTTGTAGTATTTTTGTACATCATTTTATTTTACATTTAACAAATTAAGCGAAGGATGCCGTATCTAGATATTATATACACAATGTACATATTTTTTGAATTTTGTTCTATTTCGTCAGCCGCCAATGAAAGACAATGGAAACATAGATCATTTTACGTTGGTTGGTAGTTGAAGCTTGACCGTCGTTTACCTTTCCCGTCAACCAAACAAAGATCATCCTATATTGGCTGGTCGCATCAGGCTTGAACAATTAAAAAATTGGCTTTTCCTCGCAATTTTTCCATTTTTTCTCACCGTTTAGACCTTCCCTAGACCTCCACGAACATTTGAAGACCAAGATAAGATAAATCCGTTCAGCCGTTCTCGAGTTTTAGCGAGACTAACGAACAGCAATTCATTTTTATACGTGAAATAAAATCCATCAACCCGCAGTAAGCCAGCGGGGTGTACTATATGACCTAATATAATAACAGCACTATTTGTTTTTTCTCTGGAAGGAAAAACGAAAAATGTTGTTCATTATAATGCAATAAATTAATTAGATATTTAAATCGTGGACTTTAGACAGTATTGATGGCAAAAAATGTGGCAATACGAAGTTCGCCGGGTCAGCTATCATATATATTAATTGATTTGAATGAATGTCGTCGGAGTAGTAACAGTGTTATAATATCTCCGTAGCAAAATAATGATTTAAATCTGGAGAGATGGGATAGAATAGAATGTAAGGTGGATAAAATGGGACAGAAGAATAGGTATAGGATGGGATTGGATGAGCAGTTTACACAACGGCAGTCATGTTGATTTTAAGTAAAATATGGACTGGAATCTGTATTTGCACCCAGGCGAAGCTGGGCCGGGCCGCTAGTTACTTATAATTTACGTGAACAATATAGAAAACTAATTTATAGTCACCTATACTTTACAACACTGTGCCTATCTGTGGTTTTGTTCTGCTAGCAATAAAATAAATTGAACCTACTAACGCCATCTGTCGGTGTATTAGGCAAACTATTTAATTAAAAGTCCCTCGTATTATCTGATATACCGACACAAAATCTATGTATGTATGTGCCTGTTCAGTACTTATTTATTAAAATAGAAAATTATAAACAGGGTTTGCCCTCAATCCCACCTATTAGCATTGACTATTTTACTCACAGAAAATTACTATTTGCGATTTAGGTCTTTTAGTAAATATACGCAGTGCACTGACACGAAACTTCAATAATTGAGAAATAAACATAGTACAATTCCACAATGGCGACCGTAACTTGTAATCAGTGGAACTGTTTACAGAGACACCGTAAATTAAACAGCAATTTGGCACAAAATTATAACTTCTATTTAGACTGTTTTACTATGTTCTGATTCACAAACTGAACACGTTTTGTGACAAAGGGAACTGGTGTGTTTGAATGAGGAATTTAACTGTTTTTTTTAGGTGATGAGTGATAGACTGAGTAAGTAAAATTATGTCGTTTAACAGAGCATAGATAGTTCACTGTTTGTGTTCTGTATAGAGATATAAAGTATAGATGAAATAAATTTCGATCTAACGAAATCGATTATAAATAGACTTTTTTTGAGTTTGGCAGTTCGGCCAACACGATTGTTGAGATCACGTGAGCTCCTTTTTATCTTTTTTATTTTGTAGCATTAAACATGAGTCAAAATATTGAAGCAAAAACCATATACCTAGAATCTTTTCAAAATCAAAATCAAAATATTCTTTATTCAAATAGTCTTTCACAAGATCTTTTGAATCGTCCTTTTCTGCTACCACCGCTTCGGAACGTGTTGTAGCTGTGAAGAAGCGGTAAGCTTTTGTAAAGATTTACTTATTTTGCAACCCATATAAAACCAACAAATCAAAGCTCTTACCGCAATAGATATAACGCTAGCTGGTAAATAGGTAAACCATACCAACATAAGGATATTGCTTGATGGAAGTGACAGATGGAACTTGGAAGTCACCAGAGAGTTCCAAAAGGGTACAAAAAATAGACCAATAGAAAAAAAAGCACACATAATTAAAACTACCAACAGCCATTCAAAGTAATTGAACGAATGATAGTACTGCAGTTGGTCACGCGCGGCGCTGCGGTCGCACTTCTTGCGCGAATTGAACTCGGAACATTTATTTTATCTGTCCACCATTACTTATCATAAGACGGCTTTACGTTGCAAAACATGTTTTTCCAACAGTTATTTGCAGTGATGTATAAGTTGTTTATAGGGAAATGTTGCGTATAAATTGTTTGCACCCAATGTTTTTCAGCCCCGAGTCCATTTATTGAGCTATTATTATACTCAAGGAGATATTGGGTACGATATTTGTATGCATGTTTTTGTTGGTTTACTTTAAAATATTACCATTTGTCGATGAAATGTCTTTAATTTCAGACTTTTTATAAAGTGTTTCTTGTGTGACTGAAAATACGTGTAACACACGATAGGCTCTTCTACTTCTATGTCAATAATTCAACTTGCAAACATTAATATTTTGCCTGGCGATATGCTCGTTCCCTGTCACATCATGGGACGGAATACGTATGGCGAAAAGTGGATGCACTGGTTACGCCTATGTCTACCCCATCTGGGATTAGGGGCGTGAGTGTATATGTGTGTATGTAAATTTATTGACATGTATATTGCCCATAAAGCCAGCCTATTTACCTCCTATTGGTCCTGCTGTCTGATTTACGTCTGACACGTCTTAAGAGTCAGGTGATTTTGTCAAAAACGGCAGTCCACAGATTGTTAGTGCTGGTCAAAAAGCCAATAACTTTTTGCATCGAAACGTTTAGATGAATTGCTTTGATTTGATTGATAGTTTCATTTCTTTGATCTGTTTTATTGCCTTTAATAATAAGTTAGTGGCTGGAAATGGTCGTGTAATTGCTCTAGTGGTAGGCATCGCAAATGGCCTGTGAAAAGTGAGATCTTGGGTTTAATAGCATATTGTATTTTTTTCGTATCAAGAGGAAATTGCAAATCTAAAATCAATATTGAGTTAAACTTCTGACTTAACTCTTGAGTAAAAATGTCTGTATCTAAATAAAAAAATCTAATTTCAAGACGCAAGAAATCGGTTTCTAACGTGTTAATTAATGAATGATTGAGATGGCATATGAAATTAAGCTGTTGCTAAATACCGAACTCAGATTTACTTTTCGAATATCCTATTTAGAACATTTCTATGCCTATTGGTGATTGTTAACCTGATGAACAGGCGCGGCGTCCGCCTGATTGAGGCAGGTCATGCACTGCGAACACCGACCGCCGAGTACATACAATATACTCGCGCTTTTTGCAACGCCACGCTCGCGCAGACGCGATCCGATCAACATTAATCATACCGTATAAATTGTTAGCTTCCTAGCCCTGAACCAGTTCCTCTTTAATTCCTCTATATTTGCACATTTCCATTCATTATAACACTGATCTTATTACGATTGCATAAGGACCAAAATAGACCAATTATAGATATAATCACGCCGAGACCTTTCATGCTCGCCTAGTTTTTTGAAGATATAAATAATTGCAGATTTTTATCTTATATTCTTTCAATGACGAGTACCGAAGGTTCTCGAAGTTAAGTCGTTTCCACTAGTCTTATGGTAATATAACATCTAATTACTCAATTATTGCTTTGTCACGAGATAATTATTGTGGTATTGTATGACAGTGCTATTGACATATTTTTCTTTAACACGATAATAATTGTTACTGATTGTTGTCTACATCTGTCTTCGCGTATGATAATTATATCTTACGTGTCCGTTTTCTGGAAAGCAAGGGTGACTAAAAAAGTGGGTATAAAACATTGAGACATAATATTAGAAGGGACACTGCAAACAAATTGTATGTAAGAAAAATGAACGATACTCTACCATTCCTCACAATTTATTTTAACGTTCATGTCTGAGCTTAAACCAATTTTTCCATTTTCTCTTCAAAGCATGTAATTCTATGATAAATCCAGAAGTGAGTCTGAAATGAGTTTCAATACAATAGTACAGCTCACAAAGCGCACTAGCTTTTTACTATCTAACTATTTGGAGGCGTATTTAGAAGTACAAAAACAGAATGCATTTGCTATTTGCAAGTGCGATGCGCGCCGGAGCGTCACTGAAACGGACGTGATAGATCCTTATCTCGAGTTTATTGCCGTTGCAATGGCTTACGGTAGCACTTTATTTTGTGAATACGCGTAGTGTACGTCACGTGGGTAGTATTTATTGTCCCTATGGACGTACTTATATGGAATGAATTAGATGTAATATAATATGTATATGTGATAGCTCTGGTGACCTTCTTAACACTGTTTTAAGGTTAATAATGTCCTACGTACGCTTATACAATTTGATTTTGGAGCGTTGTAAAAATATCATGATAAAGAAAATTAATGTAAAATGAAAAATAATGTATCTACAATTTATTGTAAAAAAATAACAATAAAGATAGGCCATTAACCTGAGTGCACAGTAAAAGGTTTCCTCGGTAGCTTTCCGCTAAGTATTTATGCACATATAAGGCTTTGGTGATTTTTCACAATGCATTAATTAGCCTAGACGGTGAGTCAATGCATTTGTATGCAACACCATTGCTGCTTTAATATGAATTCTATGTTTGTATCGGAAATTTTCCCGATGCCTACACACCGATGGATTTTATAATATATCATTATTCAAATCACCGGCTTATGTTCTAGGATGGTGTGGAATTGTTTTGTGGTCATTAGTTCTAAGAAAAATGTAGCTGGTGTTGAGTCTTTGGTCTTGAGTGTACCATGGAAATATGAATAGGCCGGTTCTTTTAAATTAGCTACATGTAAGGGTAATCCGAACAAGCCAACGCTAATGAGTGATTATTCCAGTCCGCTCACCTATCATTGCCATTCTCGGAAGCTAGGAACAACTGGCCACTTATTTAAAATTAGTCAAATATAAAAAGAGCCGACTGTTTGGTAGTAAATAATTATCCAAAGTGTCTTGATGTGGTATTCGCTTGGGTCTGTACGACCAATTTATGTCGTCATGAAAGGATTTCGCAAACTTGGAAGGTTTTCCATCTTTTCATTATTCATTCTCGTCAATCGAATGATCGTCAATACACTTCTTACTATTTTAATATTTCTTGTGTTAAGCGTGTTCATCAAATGAGTTACTTTATGTATTTGTCGGCGTTATGGCACACAAAGTTGTGAATTTAATAGTTTAAACGAAGATATTTTATTTCAACACCTTAAATAAATAAAAACTATTATTTAGGGATACTATCGCATTTTATAAATTTAAGTTTAAATTAAACCATATCCGTGAGAAAATCCGTAAATAATCGTTTTATTTCAACGCGTAACATTCGCGTGAATCCAAGAAAACTAAGTAAAAATAGTACGACGATAAAAGCAAAAATAATTTGATAAAAGTGTAAACAACATTTACATAAACAACTCATTAATACAGTTTCTTAATAATTAGCCGATGCTTATATCTTATGGTGCCTTTGATGTCACCATTGAGAATGCCATAATTTAAATAGAGTCATAAACAACATAAGCACAGTAGGTTATTTAATTCTCGTGAAGCGTTCCAATGAAACGGAACATAATGATAACAAATCATTAAGAGATTCCGAGAACTTTTATGGGACGCTCATATATCAATCTGAAGTCCAAATTCTTATGAATAATATCACTTGAACATGTAACATTGTATGTATTCATTCCAGTTATTATGACATTTTTAAACGTTGGCTTACTCAAGAAATACTCCAAATTGACCTAAGCACATTTGTTATCTTAAAGAATTTTTAATTCTTCTACTTCCCATTTCCTCACCTAGTTAGCAATATGATCATTATATACCTTTCAAAAATATAGGTACTATAAATTACGAATGCGACATGTTTATCAAGTAATGAAAAAAAATCCGGGAGTATTTTACACCATCGATTGGATAAACTCAAACTACACTGTAATGACAGGATCACATACATATTAAGAAAATTAAAACAGATGCTAAACTCTCTTGCTATTGAAACTTATATTCATCATCAGCCTAAACTGTTGTCCACTGCTGGACATAGGCCCCCTCAAAATTGCGCCATTTCACCCTGTCTTCGGCTTGTCGCATCAAGCATCTGCCAGCGACCTTTCTTAAATCGTCACTCCACCTAGCTAGAAACTTATATTACGATTTGCAAATTAATTCCAAATGGATAGAGAATCTGCGAACTTTCATTGATATATTTGCAAGTGTTATGCGTATTGTTGCGGATGTAAATCGGAGAGCGTTACACGCTTCGCGAAACACACACAATGGTCGTTTTGTGCACCAATTGAAAGTTTCGCGAAACATTTCACTAACCCGGAGTTTTTAATTGTGCAAAAAATAACTAGCCGTGTGTCCCACAATTACCATAAAGAGAAATTAATTTAGACCTTTTGCATGCAAGAATTACGAAATCGTTTGGAGAGTAACCTTTTTCTGCATAATTTCATTCAAGAATGTCAAATGTTATTGCAGTATTTTTTTGAGACTAATTGGACGGTGTTCTTTTTTTCTACCAACGCTACTTTCGCGGCATCTTATAAAGCGAATATTATGTGCTAGCTAATGTACTAATGTTTTAATTTAGGTTTAGAAGTTTCTGCAGTCACAATATGTCGTTATTTAATTCGTTATACTACCCTATAGAAGTTAGTCATCATAAAGTTATAGTCTACTAGTATTTTAACATGTTATCTTTAATACATTTTGTCAATACATAATTTGTACATAATAATTTATTTGAAACTATTGAACTATTTTATGTTCGATATAATTCCATTAATTTCTATATCAAAGTCTATGCTGCAACACAAGTCTAAAATTATATCGTGCATCCCGTGTCGTATAAAAATAACTGGATCAATAAGCCATCTGTTTTGACGCGACATAAACTCCACGCGATCTCAAAAGAATTCTTCAGATGCGAGATACAAAGTTTAACATTCTTGGAAATATATTTCGTTAAAATAATTAATACAAATAGACGTGCGACGGCGACGATACGTTTGAAATGGGAATGTGAATTGGAATTGTTAGGATTACTTCGGTGTTTGTATACGCTGGCGGTTATAATGCGGTATTGATCAAATAAAATATATGCTACTTAATTATGTGTATAGGATCCCTAAGAACTTGATTTATTGGAAAGGATTTATTACAAGAATTATACCTAGGATTTTAAACAATATTGATTATGTTTTCAATAACAATTTGATCAAGCATACTTGATATACTCATATGTTTTTGGGCTATAAGTAAACATAGGTAAGCCCTAAAGCACTAACCTTAGGGATTTAACTTAATACTTGTGGTAAGGTTTGCCTAAATCTTAGTAGCATAGGACAGTTACAAATAGTATTATGGTTTCCATGACACTTGGCAAAACTAAAGTGACATTCCAGGAGCTTATATTTTGGGATATCAAAAATATCCTACATTATCCTTAGGCAGGATGAGGAAGCAATAACTTTCAGAAACGTGCCGACCACCGCCTGAGTTGCAGTCCATGTCCATTAGTTCTCGAAGCGTGTGATAATGAGTTTAACAAATATACCCGGTGGCGGTTATCTCCGCATAAGATGCACTGTTTGCGCTGAATAGCAATAAGCATTTTAACAGACCTTGTTCCGAGTCAACACTCAATAACCATTCGCGTCGCAAGGGTAAACAAACTGAAACGTTTTGTTATTAATATTGTTTATGAAGTTTGTGTGTAGCGGACGCTGAACTGTTTGTTCTGAGCCGAATTGTCTGTTTGTTATTCTCATTTGCAACCGTTTGATTTGTCATTGAGATAGTTCGGTTCACAATTTGAAATACTCAATTAGAATGCTAAATATTTACTTTGGACTATATTTGGTATCGAAAATGACCTTGCTTTTTGATATTTTGGTCCAAAAGATTTTGGCATATGTATAGTATTTCATTGGACTCCCGCTTATTATACGTGAGCTATTTAACTTTAACAATAATAAAAACTAAAATCTCGTTGCTGTAATATGACTAGTTGGTAATTGTTGCTTCTACTTTTGCAGACAGTTGCAAAATCATAAAATTATTATAGCAATGATGAAACTAATGTATTCAAATAATCATTTTATCCTATGAAGCCAATAAACGCTCACACCCAGCCTTCTGGGAAAGTTGTAACAGTTATCATTAGAAAAGTAATTGATAACGTTGAACCTGATAAACAGGGGCGAACATTATCAGCTTTTAAACCGAAGTGTTGAGTACCACCTCGTAGCAATTTTCCACAGAACTGCCACTTGTTTTATGCAAAGCCACAAGCATGCGCGGACAGTTAATTTTTATACGCCGTGTCCAGTAATGATCTCGTTTCGTTAGGTAAAAGTCTATACGGTTATCGGAACTAACTAAGCGAACTCACTTTAACATCTCTTTCAGTTTTTATAAAAGATGTTTGTCTACCTTTTTTTGCGCATGAACTTATAAATTGTTTAAGGTTTAGGTAAAACCAAAATACATCTTAAAATTCATAAATATTTTTTAAATCTTATGACTTTTATTCCACATCAACAAATCCTTCTAGATATAATTTCAAGGGCACCATTCACGCCTATCACACCTGTTTATTATCGTAAAGTAAATGCAAGTAAATATTATAGTATAATAAAGCCAAGAAAACGGTTGAGTTTACCGACAACACCATAATTTCATTATCTGTGTCGTGAGTTGCTGAGCACCGATGCTATCTGGTTGTTTGTTGCGAAAGATATTCCTTTAGTTCCGTATCTTGGAACGAGTTAGTAGCTGCGACCGATTAGCCATCGCTAATGACTTCACTATCGAACCGTTCCCATCTTTATCGAGAAACGCACTCAAAAAAAAAAAACAAAAGAAACATTTGGTTGTCCAAAATTGATGAGCTAGAAAGTTATTTCAAACTCGGCACTATACTGTTTCCATTCGTTTATTTTATTTTTGACAGTTCACGCCTATAAAGTACGACATTACAGTAGAACAATATTTTGAAATAAAAGTAGATACTTTCTTGACGGGTAACGCCCACTTAGAGTTGTGCCATTCGTAACGAATGACCACAGATAACAAAAACGATTTTGAATAGAATCAATCAATCGGAATCATTTGAAATAAAATTACATTAAAATGCTAATGAAAACAGTTAAACGTAATATAGTACCCAATATTAGGATCGAATGTATTTGCTGCAAATTAATTAATATGAATAAAGGTATACGTATTGAAGTGACTTTTAATAAGAGTTTAATTTAAAATAATTACAATGATTACAACGAAAATAAATGTTTAGTACCTACTTGTAATAAACAGTTAAACCATGTTGGAATTCATAGTACTTTAAGGATTAAATAATTAAAACAACTAAAAGGTAATTTGTTAATATTTTTATTTATAAACAATCGTCTGTTTCGTCGGAATCGGCGTCGTCGTCACTCGTATCCCCAGTAACACTAATTATTAATGAGTGCATGGGTAAGTTGTCAAATGCGACATCGCGATCCCAATCAGACATTATTTCTTTCTTCGTCTTATCTACGACACTCGCCCAGTTATGAGGCGTCACATTTTCACACGCATTTTTAAGCAACTCCAGCATTTTGTTTGCGGTGAAAGGAGGAGTTGTATTTATTCTCGCAGCATATCCTTTCACTTGCGCCCATATTAGCTCTATGGCATTATACTGGCAATGATATGGAGGAATTCTAAGGACGGTGTGCCCATGTTCTGCAGCCATTTCATCTATAACGTATCGTTTAGGCTGCTTCCTCATTTTTAATATTTTAAGTAACTCTACTTTTAATAGGGACTCGTCCACCTCCTCGCCATTGTTACGGAGCCAGTTTATTATTTCATTTTTTTTACTGGCTTGCGTTGGCATTTTGTTAATTTGCCGAGAGTGATAGGACGCATTATCTATAAATATTGTTGATGGCTGTTCGAGTGACAATAACATTTCCCGAAACCATTTTTCATATACTTCGGAATTCATTTCTTCGTGGTAATCCCCTGTTTTCTTTGATTTAAAAGCTAACATAGCATCTTGCACAAATCCTTTTGCGGTTCCTGCATGACAAATTATAATTCTTTCACCTTTTCCCATTGGCACTGCGGTCGAGGAGCTAGCAGTGTTGTCAGTCCAAGTTTTTGATACCGTGTGATTCGCATTGAGCCAAGTTTCATCGGTGAAAATAACATTCGACCAGTCTTCTATTTTTTTAGCTTGTCTTAAAAATTCGCATCGATACAAAGCAACATCATTGCGTTCCATCAATATTTTTCTTTTGTCACATTTTTTGTATTGGAATCCAATCCTATTCAATACCTTCGCCAAAGAAGACTTTTGACCACGGAACAAGCCACTAGTTTTCAGAGATTGTACTAGGTTATGTAAAGTAGGAATCTCTTTTCTTTGGTAATAATCGTATATATGACGACGAATAGCATCACCATCAAAACTGTCAATTGCTGTCACTTTAAAGGGCTGACGTTTTTTCTTAGGTGTAGATGGCTTGTTTTGTTCCATGCCACTACTGCCGTAGCCTTCTTTAATTATTTTTGAAACTGTTGGAGCAGTAATACCTAATGCTGCTGAAACACGGTCTCTGATTTGAGTCACTGGTATAAGAGGTCCACCATTACGGCTTTCCCTTTCAAAGTACTCATGAAGTCGCAACACAAACTCCCTTGTTTGTCCTTTAAGCACCTTTCCTTTAGGCATTTTGAAAGTGATGAAGGCAGGTACGATGTTCTCAATTCAACCAAATGTAGGAATTCACGGGTAAAACAATACGGAGGAATATAAATACTCAACTCGACGTATGAAAAATGTGAATTAAAATTCAGCGAACGGAAAACACTAGCACGGGCGCGGGCGTCTCGTTGTGAGTGACCACAAAATGGCGGCGCGCGTCACCTGTCTGCCCAGTGTTGCCGTTTCACAATTTGTTTTTAACAACATTACTATTGACGACGGAAGTGATAAGAATATTAACTTAACATGAGTAAATGGTTTATTTTAATATAATTATTAAATCAAGTAACTTAAATATCCCTGAAGTTTTATAAAACAATGCATGGAGCAAAAAATAAAATATGTATTAAATCGATTAAAACTTGTTCAAAAATAAAATCGTTTGTTATAAAAAATTGATTCGATAACGCATCAGGCCATCACTATTTGATTCAGTACTCGATGTGTCAAAAATAAAATAAACGAATGGAAACAGTATAATTACTTACTCTCACTGCGCGTGCGGGCACTGCTTTAAACGATAAAGTTTGCTCTAAATGGTAGTGGCAGTTTCGAGTGTTGTATTCTTCAATTACTAAATATTTTAGTGTCAAATTATCACTCCTATTTTGTATGCTTCAATAGGCTGAAAATTATGAAAATATTAGCAAATTGAATTGATGCATGCATATAAGCTATTCCATACAATGTTTTATCTCGGACCGTTCAATTCAATGAAAAGCTTTCAGTCATACATTAGAGCCACATAAGGCTGCGTTTCCATGAAGGTAGTTGAGATAAAATTAATATGGAGCTATCCAAGGAGCCAGGCGATCGAGCAGATATGTGTTAGGTCAAAGCAGTTGGTGACGCTACAGCACTCCGGTTTAAACCTCGCGAACCACCCAAACTGATATTTTTTTCTCATCTAGGCTATAACTTTTCAATGAAGCGGCACGAAGACGAGATGATATTTCTTTACCAATATGATTAGTCTCTTCCTTCGTCGGTCTATTTCCTCTCCATTTCAATGGAAATACAACCTTATAATCTCCCATGGGTTTAATATGCAGGCTAAACTATGAGTAACATCACATAAGTACAATCAATTTGTCATCTGTTATATGGAAATAGGTTATGTTGAGTCATTTAATTTCACGTTAGTACTGTTTAACATAGTTATTAGTTTAATAACACATGACACATCCATGCTCGCTCCCGGAGTTCCACCGGAGATGCTCTGACAACTAACCATCAGCATAATGTTGCATATTACAGATCGTGTGGTTTTCTCGCAAAAGGTTTTAGATTGCGGGTGAATGCTCTTCATTGCGTCTATTTGTCCGTTAATGTGCCTTAATAGAATGGATACTATATCACTACATAGTATAAAACAAAGTCACTTCCCGTCTATCTGTCCCTGTGTATGCTTAGATATCGAAAACTACACAACGGATTTCAATGCAGGTTTCTTGAATAGATAGAGTGATTCAAGAGGAAAGTTTATTGATGTTTAAGGATGTCCCAATTTGTAAGAAAAATAGCATGTATCTGGTGTGAAGTGAGATCAAAACACATCTGCATCCAGGCGAAGCTGGGATGGGCCACTAGTATTTTAGATATGTTAGTGTGACCGATTGCAAGTTGGATTTAAACTATTTCTTGAATATATTTTACGGATTGCAAAATTCGCAATTGTTTTCCGCCTACACTATTATTGATTCAATGTTTACGTATGATATGGATATTATTTCAAAACCTATTTTAAGGGCCAATATTTAATTAACTGGTACATACACAGTATTTGTCAAGTAAAGATAAATGCTTATGGGCAGTTTATAAAAATTAGTTCGCAGCGCAATTTGCACGTGTGAATGAAACGACGGGGGCCAATATAAACATATTGCCACTCTCGGCGGCTACGGAGCGAGAGATTGTGCTAGATTAATATAATGGCGCAGGCATAAATATCTTCTATCTACATTTATTTCATTTAACTTAGTGTTTTCGTTTAGAATATCGGCAAATTAATTTAATTTAAACAATGCTGCATATTTCATACGCATTGCGCGATTGCCGCTGATTAAAGTTCTATTTTAAAAACTTTATTGAATATTTATTTACTTTCTTGTGGTTAAACCTTCTCATATTTCTATTTTGCCTCTATTTCATCATGGTTTTCATTTGCGGTGTCGTTACATCATATTTATATCACTTACAGAATAATACTTTTGAGTGATTTTGACCACGCACATATTATATAATATTGAATAACTCAAACATTTAGGTTGAACATTAAACCTAATACCTAATGATTGTAAGACATGATGTCCACGCACCTACATCAAAAAATGTAAAATTGGCCCAATTACAGGGAACCCATATAAAAATATAACAGTTAACGCGCCATTGTCGTGTTTTCCAATAAAATCCACATTGATTTCAACTAGATCGCTTCGGATCCTATGATTATGGCTACCCACCCGCTCATTATCATCAGCATTTGCGTGGGAAAGGTCAGCTTATTAAATAATACACGCAGAACACGAACTTTCGACCCAATTTTTTGAATAGATGTGTATTTTTGTTCCTTTGATGGTAGGATTGGATCTGTTTCTCAAAAATTCGAATGTGATTTTTAAAATTGAGACAAACAATGCCTTTGTTATTGATATCTCACGGCTCATTACGTGTGGCATCTTCTATACTTTTTGGATTCTTCAGCTGATTTTTTTTTAAATGTCATAAACAGATATTGAACGGGTTGTTTAAAATTTTAGCTCCCATTAAAACTTCACGCGGTGTGATGCAAATTACAATTCGTGTTTTGTTGATACTATGCCGTCCTCATTGGAACAATGAAACAAGTTTGTATGAAAAGATAAGGTTTGTAGGTTATAATGTATCCTGCTTTCGCGATGATAATGCGTTCCCGAGAACTAGATTTTCCTGCCGACGCCCGACGGTTAGCGGAACTTTAAATAAAAAAGGTCGGGTTAGTAAAATACACTGCTTGTGTTTTTTTTTTAGTTCATATTGCACATCTAGTCAATCTACCGACCGTGTAGACACACAACCTTTAGATAGAATAACTGCCCATCCAACTGTTCAACTCGATTGAATTGAATGCAAATTGATCCTCAACATGCCAAATTGAATGGGAGATATAAAATATATTTATTATAAAAGTTTCTGAAGTCCTATATCTTAGTCCTAGTCTTACCTAGGTCTTATTTGACAAATTTGCAACGTAAAAAAAGCTAGCTACCTAAGCACCTCATTGATAAAAACATCGCGTTTTGCGATGTCAAGGCGATAATACGAAGTATAGCTATTATTAGTATTAGACCTGAACTTAATCACTTATGTACTAAGTATCCACCGTTCGCGTGCAAAACGCCTCTAGTGCAACTACAGCGTGTATAGTAAACAATAAAACACGCAGGCAGAATCGTAAACTACGTCTAATGAATTATTGAATGAGCAAAGTACCTACCTCTTCCCGGCTATAGACATGCCTGTCATATGCTATTAGCGCCCTCTGTTAGACGTGTCTTACATTTATAAGTTTTGCTGAAACTTATTTGAAAAACGTTTCTCGTGCGCAGGTGCACTCAAATAAATATATCGATCATATTGGCTTCCTTTATGTTATGTAAGCTTCCTTCTAGGTTTATGCGTAGGATACAAATGTATTGTCCTGTGTAGATCTTGTTTATTTCTTTTTTTAATATTTTAACAGTGCCATTCTAATATTTGTTTGCATTTTGCAATAATAAATGAAGAACTATAGTAGAAACTTATGAAAATTCATGAATATGTTTCAATTTATTTTATTTACGTAGCAAAAAATAAAAATACGTAACCAAATCATCCATAACTATTTGCTCAGACTGTTTAAGTTGTCTATGATGAAATATTTTATGAATTTAAATTTTGTATAGTTTGGGCCGGATATATAATTTACAAATTAACTACATAGTTACAAAAATACTGTAAAAAAACTACTAGTATAATCTTATAAAAACAAAATGATATTTTGAATCGTACTGCATACTTTGGCGCCACACGCCACGCGAGCCTTACCCTAAATCCGTCGCCACTGATTATGGATAAACTGTGAATAATTCGTATCATACCACAATTGGTTTGCAATTAACGAAACGCTAAATGCCAGTGCGATTAAAACCGCACTCCTAAAATCCAATATAGTTGACTGTTGAAGCGCAAAATTGTTGCTGTATGTAAACGTCGATTTAGAATTAATTACAACCAATGACTAATCAGGACGCTCGGTGCGTTAGTTCCGAATTTATTTTGCGGACCATTAAATTATTAAAATCTATTTTAAACCGCGTTCTTGAAGTTTTCCAAATAATTAGCTCGCTTGGTAACAGCTTAAGTATGCTAGCGATGGTTTACAAAAACATTTATCCAGTCTGGTTAATTTAAATCTATTTGATATTTGGTTCTTTTGGATTCATTACTCTTGTAGTGAAGCATTACGTTCAATTTATTCGTCCGGATTTAGTTTTGTTTTTTTTTACGAATCGAGGTCTAATATTGCCTCTTGTTATGTAATATTCATGTTTTATATCACTAAGAGAAGGAGGGATTTGTTCTGTCTACAATCGTGTTCCATTTTTACCAGCCCATATATGTCCCACTGCAGGGCACGTGCCTCTTCTCCAATCGAGAGAGCGATTGACAAGGCTTAGGTATTGATGTAGCCCACCACGCTGGCCTAAAATGTAGCATAGCGTATTTTTTCTAGTTTGGTGAGCGAGATCACCAGACGCCAAGTATTCCATTATTTTCATGAAATTTCCTTCCATTTCCCCTCTAATTTGAGAGGCGGCTTCAGTCCAAGTTTCGTAATGATGATGGGCGGCGATAATTACATTCAATCAGGAGATCCGTTGGCTTGTCTGCCGGATCTGCGCAATTAAATAGGAGGTTCAACAAAATTACGTCGCATCTAAATTCAGCACTGTTTTTAATCATTTTAAAATAGACCATGTTGATTTATGATGAATCGAGTAACAATTACATTTAAAATGCCCTGTAATGAGCATGCTAGCGATTAAACCGTGGTTTTGTTCGAAGGTCCATTGTTCCCGATACCTATCGTGATTGATGTACTGTTTACACGATACTGTGTTAGATTAAAGCTCATTTAGCTGACCTCTGGGTCTTTATTTATTTAACACTATAACAATTGCAATATGACCATGTAAATCAACATTATAATGACAATAAACTTTATAATCTTCAGCGCGGATGCAAAAAAAATATCCTGGGAAAGAAAAAGAAAATTACTTGTCATATTCCATACAGTTACTCTTCTTAATATTTTTTTTTTTGAAAGATCAATCAAAGATAAAATTACCAATTTTATTTAATTGCATTAGACTTTTTAAAATAATAAATAGCGAATGTGTGATTACACACACTATGTATAATAGAATTTCTCGTTTGAGAGATAGGAGATTCGCAATCTTTACGCAGATAGCCAATTGCTCCGCCGCGGTGATGGCTAATCAGTTGTAATGATTGATAATTTGGACGATTCGGCATAACTATTATTTAGTTTTACATTCGCTATTTTATGATATACGCCATCTTTAGTCACGTATCCTGTCGTAAATGATCTGATAAGAAAAAACTTGGTCAGAAGGTATTTAATGACCGTCAGACGAGGGTTGTCAATTGAGTGGCACTGACGACAGACACGCGATGCGGGCATTTGCATACAATCGCCGGTCGAGATTAATTCGCCCGGTAACCCACTTGTGAGACATTGATTGGCTGTAATTTAATTGTTGCCATTCGCCAATTGTGTACCCTTAGATTTTATGAGTCATAGAAGCTACCGAAGGACCATCTGGTAGTCAGGGATGTTCATGAACACCTAAACTTTAATGGCTGGTCTCATATGTGAGAGGCCGCCTGGGTAGGTACCACCGCAATGTCTTTTTCACCCTCCAAACGGCAGTGAAAATGCACTATTGTCTTTCGGTTTGAAGCACATTGTAGCCAGAGTAATTATTGGAAATATTGAGACTTAACATTTTATGTCTCAGGGTGGCGAGTGCAGTGGAATTCCAAGAATTGCTTTGTGTTAAATAGAGACTGTTTTATAATAAGGAGAGTTGTCGGAATTATAATAAATAAGAGGCCTAGGCATAAGGGGTTTATTGGGATTTCAGTAGTCTTCCTCAGCTAATAAAAATAATGAAACTCATTTTTTTATAAAGTAGTGATGTTATATTTTAAAATCATTGTTTTGAAAATATATAAGTATCAATAATGACAAAAAATATGCGATTATTCATGGGTTATGTAAACATTTTAAGTATACTAAAATAATACTTTTTAAATAATATTCGAACGACCCTTGGGCTATCAATGGAAGATTCACTGGCTTCTCGCCTCCAGCGAAACACAGAAAATGTCGATGAGACTTGTTGCCTTACGGCCGGCTCGCGTGTCCTCTTCGTCCATAACATTTGCATTAAAACCCTATAAAATAAAGACAATGAATTGTACTATTATCTATAATTGTACCATTTGTCATAAATTATTTACAATTGAGTTTAAAGCAATTAAAAACGACGCGTCATCAACTCACTCTACGTGACAATTATGAGGCTGATGATGATGATGATGTGATGTGATCAAGCCTTATTGTAAGTTGTTTAAGTATGCACTACAGTTCCTTTAAATTTATCAGCTCAAAGAGGTTTGAATCACTGTCTCAAAGACTCTCGAAACGAGGTAGCAGATTTGGCGATGCGTGTCTTTCGGCAAATGAAATTGCCACAGAGAACCTAGTACTGATTTAAATAGCCCTACACCGGCGGTCAAGTGCATTATAATCATATTGTGTCTGTTCCAGTTTAAAAGCAATCAGACGATAAAGACAATTCGAAAAGAAAAATCATTAATTAAACTGTGTTAACCACTCTCAATCGTACTCCCGATTGTAGAGGGCCGCGCCCTCTAATGATTGTTGAAAAAAAAAACATTTTTTTTATTTCCTTGTAAATATACATTTTGCGTGCTATTTTCCATAAACTTCAACATCTTTGATGAGTTTTCTAACAGCTTCTATAAAAGTGAAGTTGGAAACCAGGCGAACTCGTTTCCTCGAGCGCTTTCTTGCAGATGCCTTACGATTACGAATGATGTTCGTCGTAGTAGTTTATAGTACGTAGTAACCTACATTGGGTTCATTGATAACATTAATTGACTATTATTTGTAAAGCCTCTCCCAAGGTACGTCATAGAGCCCGGTCTGCTACTTTGTGCATCCAGCCGTTGCCGCTCCTCTTGTGCAAGTCATATCGCCATCTGTGCCTTGGAAGAGGCCTATGTCCAGCAGTGGAATGCAACTATGATGATAAATATGTAATATTTAAAAATATTATCAGTAGTTTTTGGTTATGTCACATTTGCATTGGGTTAGTATACTTGCGTGAAGTCGATAACTTTATGAAATTGTTCATTCGAATAAATGTTTTGACGTAACGTGAGAATTTAACCACGACTTTTTTATACACACCCTTCATATTCTGGCTGCCGTTCCACAAATCCTATAATCCACGAGAGGAAACTTTCTATCAAACACACAGATGACACATATTCAAGTGTTTAGTAAGTACTTTACATGTGCTAATTAAAGTACGTTTTGCTTACGGATTAAAATAAACAAATAAAAGCATCAAAACGTTTATTTTAATTAAAAACAAAGAAAATCCTTCACGCTTTCGTTCAACAGACAAAGACAATTGCGCGGCAAGCACAAATCAAAACAAACCAACAAGGTAGTTATTTAAAGCGGCGGAGTATCGCGTTGCGTTGGGCGGCCCGGCGCTATTTCGGCGGTCCGCACGCGTCGCCTATTTTCTTCTCGTCCACACGCCACACTAAATAAACATAAACCAACGTATTTTACACAAGAGCTTTGCCAAATATTGTATTAAATGTCCTCTTTGTTTGTTTCAGGTAAGGGCTTACGCCATCATTCATACAGATTACAGAGTAGAGTCGAACTTATGGATAGATTAAATATTTGTGAGACTCTGGGATTAGGTAAGCCATCTATTATGTTTCATGTGTACATCAACTAATATTAGTCCAGCAAGTTTGGTCCAAATTATAATAGGCAACCAGCAATCCAATCAAAATTGGAGCCAAAGTAAAACTTTTTAAATCACGCCTCAATAAAAGAGGAGCGTGTTAACACTAAATAATTAATGATGATGAATGCTCCTAGCAAAACAACCAAATGTGTGGAAATAATGAAAATAAACAGGCGTGTGATAGCCGCACATAGTTCCTGAAAAAAACATACAAGTGTACATGTTACAATACCCCAACCCTTTGTGCAAGTTTCCGTGCGGCGTATACAATACAAGCAAATCAAATATACATGCATTCGATTAAATTAATGAGCGCACGCGACACTGACGACACTGCACAGGTTTCCCGCCGCACGTGATATCGACCTCGAATCAAACGGAAACCCTTTAAACCCGTACAAATTGACGCCTGCGAATTATTCTTTGATATCTTGGCCCGACGGACGAAAAAATCTATTTAAAATTGCTTCCAAAAAAGTGCAACATACTAGGAATATCATGTATGATGTACTACGTTGCATAAAGGTTATTAACGTGTTTCTCTTGTTTTAAATCGTATTAGATTAAAATGTAGCATTAATAATTATTATGAATGCTTTTCATTTGCTTAATGCACATGAACAATTAAAGTAATTATCATATTTGTGTTGTCCATTTCTATTACCATGAAAATGTGGGTTGTAAAATAGAATGCATCATATTTTTAAACATCATATTCATAAATTCACGTGGGCAGTTGGTTAATGTCAGTACGCGGTGGCATTTCACAAAGGTCTAATGTTAGAATCGATGCCTTAAAAATCAATACAAAAGAGTGCTTTCAGTAGTACGTAAACATTTAGATGTAAATGGTGGATGATTTTTTTTCGTGACGGATTCACATCACAATAAGCAAATGATGTCTGGTTCGGGCTCCGTTCCTGCAACCCTGTCGGATATTTTTTTAACCATGCTGAAAAGGTATTTAAGTGTTATGTACATTATGTTATGTACGGCTCAGTAAGAAAAGTATATTGTACCAAATATCATCATCATCAGCCTCTTCTATGCGCACCACCGGGCAGATCTTCAGCCCATTGTCTCCAACCGCTACCAGCCATCTTTCGAATATCTTCACAAACAATGTATAATAAATAAATAATAACACCCAACAGTCACATACATAGTCCTGACCCCACACTAAGATCGAGTCTTGTGTCGTGGGTATCAGGAACTACGAGAGACTTTTCGGTCTCACAAACACCCAGACCCGGAAGAAATATTTGTGGGCAACACAAACATTTCTCTCGGTGCGGGGATCGAACCCGCGGCCTCTCGTTTCACAGGCGGCGTCTAACCAACTGCGCCACGGAGGCTGTCAATAATAAATATTCTAATGATGAATTTTTAAAAGATAAATCAAATCTTCACCAATAATTTTGCTCTAGTGATGTAGATAGGTAGTTGATTCAGTTGTTTAGCAATGATGCAACGATTTTGCGAAAATTTAATAATCAAGCATCGAATCCAGGCTGATAAATGATACCGTTTTTGACAAATTTTATGACGTTCTAATCTTATGCCTCAAATGTATTTCCATTTTAAGGAACACTTAGCTATTAAGTATCCAAACATAATATAAAAAATCGAAGACTCTTCAAACCAAACGCACAGCAAACACTGGACATCTATCGAGAGACAACATCGGCCGAATGTCCTCGCCGCTTGAGATTAAGATAACCGGCACACGACCCTAATGTTCAACAAAGCCTAAGATTATGTGGGAAATAGTATTATGTGGTTAATAATGACTTGACAACGTCACACTAGGAGTTATCAAAGATTGAGAAGCATTGAGTAATTTTCAAAGGATTTTCGAGCAGGCCGATAATATTTTGTGACTCGGAGCTGCTATCGAGTGTACTGGATTCACAGTAAAAAAGCGTTCCTTAGCAAGCCTACTAAATCCCAAGTCCTATGATGTCACTTTCGGATTTAACTTCTAAAAAAACATTCTCTATCATTGAGAAAGACCGCATTCAGCAATAATTGTGCATCCACACTAAATATACTTTTTGGTAAATCCATGGTCTTTGCTAAATAATCATTTAAACTATTGTGTACAATAGTGCCTTTAAAAATAAAACACACATTTTTGAAAAAAAAAAACATGCATTTACTACTCAAGTACGGCGATACGAAGAAAAGAACAAAGTAAAAAGTAGCTTTGTTTTTTCACAAATTTAGTTTCATTGTGTACTAAAAGCTACCACCCGATTACCTTTTCGGTGGCAGTCTTGATATTGAAAATTCTGTATAGGTAGTAAATAAAAAAAATATATGTAAAATCAACTTGATTTCCAATCCAATCTTGAGATTACATAACGAGCAAACAAGTAAAATCTAGTAGTGTTGGTAACCAGTAAAATTTAACGATGTAACGAGTAGCTCAGTCTTCCTAGATTTTACTTTCACACAGAAATTAATTATTTTAAGTAAGTAAGTAACTTTATAAATAATACGCGAATAATACTGAGCTGAGATACCTATTCAAGCAAGAGGTCTATTGTTTTGCCAAAAAATTGCTAGCACCGGATCCGTTTTTCCGGATTGCAATCCCTAGACGACATCGTATAAACCCTCTCTCTTAGTTACTACCATGATACCACCCACAGTGTTCTTGTGTTACGAAGTTTATTTTTATATCTAAAATGATGTAGAAATAGTACAGAGGTGTCTGTCGTAGGAAGAATATAATATTGATAATAATACACAAGATCCTTCCGTACAAGTTAACCTTTAGTTGCTCATTTTCCACATAAATGGCGCCGCTGTAGAAACCAATCCACTTGACTGAGTTTCGCTTTCATTTACTATTCCTAGAAATGCTCATTTATGTATGAACTTGGAACTGGAAGAATGGACTGATATATCGAGCTATTCTACTTCATTGTGTGTTATTTAGATGATTTGCGCTTGAAAGACTCATCTCACATCTAGTGTGTGATTTTTACAAGAAATATTTTATTCCAACCATTTTTTTTCTTAATGAATTGTCTTATAACAATATATTTATGACCAAACATAAAATCGGTTTATATTTGGTGTCTTTAACCCAAGCTATGATACTTGTTAGTAATGGGGATTGCTTTTTCGAAATAACATCACCACCTTGTTATTTTTGAAGCTTTAGCATGCTCTATATTTTTGCCCCCCACAGTATTTTTCACATCAAAATTTATACACACGAAATTGACTGTTCAGTTTCTTCTATAAATAGGTTCGTAAACTAAACTCATATCTTCATAGATTATACGAGATGGTATAAAAACATTAATCGATCGGCTTTGTGATTCACAATCGCAAAATTTGGCAAATTTATATAATTTGTGAAATGTTATTATCGACTCCACTTGCTATTTGTGATTGCTATTGCTATTTATTCCAACACAAATATTTGCTCTTCAGATCGACGAGAGAGCCCTAAAATTACCAAACGCCTCCTTTACCTACTTACACCACTTTAAAAATTTCCAATAATAGATAATTACTATAAAAACCGTAATCCACATCTGCTCTTTCCCACGTTGCGAATAAATGCATCAAATGCTTGCACCCAATGGCGCGGGCGCAGGTGTGGCGACACTCACAATGGCTGCACTGCACCGCTCGACAATTGTGCAGGAATCTCGCATTGTCGATCTTCTTACCATCCCACTAACGGGATGCCATTTTGTACACCGGAATCCCGATTATGTGCACTTTTTTGTTGCCAGTTTCGTGTCTCCAATCAATCGGGATGTGTGTATTTTTTCAATTTAAATTTTCGGTGTAGGTATACGTAAACATAATTTGATTGTCGAACTTCAAAGGATAAGCTAAAGAACAATAACTATATCTACATTTTATTGGTATGTCTCTCTGAGCAAAAATCAAACCGAGACAATTATAATATTCATCAATTAATAAAAAAGTTCATACAAAGTGAATTAGATTTCGAACCAGAAATCAAAAAGAGGACTAAGAGAGTCCTGTGTAGTCTAAATACCATTTAGAGAGCTTCATAGATTTTCATCATGTATATCTTCAACTCCAGTTATTTATATTCTGGGAAATGCAGATATATTTTGTAAATATTTGATTGGTCCACATTCCGATATATTTGGAATACTGCGTTCATTTCCGTGACGTACGAATTCACGAAATCGTTCCGGAAAATGACTGTTCCACTCTCCTCTTTACCGTATTCCATAAATAAGCTTTATGGATCATAATAATACGCACACCTGTGAACTGAAAGGCATCTTGAAACAGTATTTGGTGGTGTGTCGTCACTTGTGAATATTGTGTTACTTCCTCTGGCTCTGGATTGAAAACAGGCCTTTAATGCTTAAATGTACAGCTGTAAACAAAAATTTACTAAAGGATAAACCTTTTACGCTGGCATCCTAACCAATTGGTTAAGTTTGAGTAATTACTCAATACCTAGTTTCTCAATATAAATTAAAACTACTAAAACTTGAAGCAAGATATTTTAATGAATATCTGCTTGATTAAGATTGATAACTACGAACTGAATTACACTATCTAAAAATCGAACAATTTACAATTTAGTGCTAAAACTTTCATGGCGCGTTTACACAATCGTCGATGTTCGCCGATGATAGGCGATGACACGTTTGCGCATCATTGCCACAAATTTTGCGCACCTCGCCACGTATTCGAGCGAGTTGTCAATAGATAAGTCGTCAAAAATGGACGTCGATCGACGTCGATGCATTAGCGGTTGCCACGACATTTATTTAAAAAGCGCGTATAGATACGAGTTTTATGAATATATATAAAAACCAAATAATACCGAGTAAACAGATAAGTAGAAGATTGTGGATGTTAAGAATTTACCGCAACATAACTAGGTATTTGTAATCGTAAAAACAGCGTTTTTTCTAGGGATATATTTTACACTACATAAGAAAACAATATGTTCTTATTATCGCCCTTGAGTTGTTGTTGTTTTGAATCATCATTAACATTTCTGATTCCTTCCCGTTACATCCCGTCTTATCAAGTTTCATTCGATGCCATACCTCAATCCTGTCCTATTTTATTCGCCTCATACTTTCTAGCATACCATCCACTTACATGCAAATAGAGCGTCGTAGATAGCCAGAACAACCCTTAAAGTAACTTATTATTTGTATTACGATTAATATCATGGTTATAAACACAAAATAGAAAATAATACATTATTTAAATAATTATTGAAACGATTATATTGAATAACAAGAAGATAGACTTATATAAATTACGACGGATATATTTTTTGAAATTTATTAGGATTAAAAATTTTGCCTTATAAACGTAATAGATAACGTAACTTTACCCGTTTACACAGCTCACACAAGGCAATTGGTTCAGTGGTGTAGGCGTTAAAAGTTTAACAGGCACTAGACTGTCAAACAAACAGAAGTGTTAGAGCCACGCTGTTGTCAGTTATTGCTCAGCATGAATGATCAACGTGAAGTAACAGCTTTTCCATTGCATTCGGTAAGTGAGATTGCTGGATGCCCAATGCTCCTTTCTTCTTCCCATCCTTTCTCCTTTCCACTCCTCTGCCATTTCATGGACACGCAATACATCTTTGATCCGAACGTTATGGATGTTCATGGGCGGTAGTGATTACTTACCATCAGGTGATTTGTTTTCTCATTTTCCATTAATAAAAACAGACAGACGACAGACAAAGAGTTTCGTTTGAATTTATAATATTAAGTAGACATAATAAGATGAACAGAATCGGAGCAGCACGAGCAGAGACATAGAATTAATTGGATTGATAGAATTGGCTGGTCGTAAAATTATAAACCAAATAACTCTGGTGGATGAACCCTTATTCATCACATAGCTCTGAATTATAACAAGTACCACTAATACCTGGTTCAAATCAATGGGTGAATTGGCTATGGTAGAATGCTGGTTTTGAGATGAGATGTCATAAATATAATGAAAATAATAAATAACACCCAACAGTCACGTACATAGTCCTGACCCCACACTAAGATCGAGTCTTGCGTCGTGGGTCTTTTCAGTCTCACAATACCCAGACCCGAAAGGAGTATTTGTGGGTAGAACAAACATTTCTAGCGGGGCGGGGATCGAACCCGCGACCTCTCAGTTCACAGCCGACGTCTAACCAACTTCGCCACGTAGGCTGGCATATGATTCAACGACATTTATTTTTCATTTTGGAAGTCAATCATTGTAACTAATCGCAAAGCCCGCAATGCCTAGTGTTTTTTAAAGCAGGTACTCATAAAACTCGTAGTAGAATTTCATAAAAAAACGAAGTTATTAATAACAGACATATTAATTGGATTAAAAACTTGAATTGGTAATGGACGATGAAGGTTTTTGGTCGTATATATCCACAGAGAGGTAATTACTCTAAGTCCACAGACGTCCACAGATGTCAATTGTGTCATCTTTGTCAAAAATATAAAAATATACGAAAATTACTAAGATGTTTATAAAGCATAGATGCGTTGTCCGAGCTTTATAATGGCAACACGTTTGGAAGGAATTGCCTCCAGTGCAATCAGTCACACTTCAACCAGTGTCGCGGGTACACGTTTCTCTGACTATCTGTATTCTCGAAACCAAATGCGTAAGAATAGATTAGAGTTATTTAAAAAAAAGTACAAATGATTCTGAAACTGTGAAACAAAAAAAAAATTTATTTAGTGCACAAGTACACACTAATTTAATTTTTTATTAAATAAAATTAGTAAAATCGCTCTCATGGCAACGTATGACAGCTCCCGAGTCCCGCCACGTCATTCTGTACTTCATGCTTGGTGCTACGTCACACGCGCTTTGGCCAATAACCGTGCGGCACTTATTGTTACGTAACTAGCGAAGTCTATTCATCTTCTTCTAACTTATGTTTCTTGCTTTTTTACTCTTTCTTCGAACCAATTTGAAATTACAATACGCATCGCGCCATTTTTTTGTGCCATTATGTTAGTGCATGACGTGTCTATTTGTAAAACGTCATTGGAAAATTATGATTATTTTATTTAGTATGGGGTGTAATTAAATAATAATGTACAAACAGTTTATTTAGAATTATTTCAATTAGTAATTGTGCTTTTTACGTACACTATATTGCATGTAGTGAGAATTGAACAATGGTGTGGAATTTTATAATAAGAAAATGAAACCGAAGAAGTTGCAGCAGGCAACTAGGTGCAGATACAGCTGATACGCACGCGTGCCCTGTCCTATAATTCGACTTATTTATTTTAAAGTATTTTTTGTATATTCTTGTTTGAAATAAACATTTTCTGTACATCTATAATTTTATTTATTTTCTTTTAGTATATATTGTAGAAATATCAACCCGCAATAGCAAGCTAAAGTGGAAGTAGGCGGACCTTATAACAATAAATATGTAAACGCAATGCACGTCATCGGCATAAGCGGAGTGATATTCATACAGATATAAATCATAATATTCAAATATATAGTTTAAATCATGTACAAACACTTATAAACTATGATACTTATTTAAGTATCATAGTTTATAAGTATTTGTACATGATTTAAACTATATATTTGAATATTATGATTTATATCTGTATGAATATCACTCCGCTTATGCCGATGACGTGCATTGCGTTTACAGAAACCCGGTCTTCTCAAAATATTTGTTCATTTATTGTTATAAGGTCCGCCTACTTCCACTTTAGCTTGCTATTGCGGGTTGATATTTCTACAATATATACTAAAAGAAAATAAATAAAATTATAGATGTACAGAAAATGTTTATTTCAAACAAGAATATACAAAAAATACTTTAAAATAAATAAGTCGAATTATAGGACAGGGCACGCGTGCGTTTCAGCTGTATCTGCACCTATATAGTTGCCTGCTGCAACTTCTTCGGTTTCATTTTCTTATTATAAAATTCCACACCATTGTTCAATTCTCACTACATGCAATATAGTGTACGTAAAAAGCACAATTACTAATTGAAATAATTCTAAATAAACTGTTTGTACATTATTATTTAATTACACCCCATACTAAATAAAATAATCATAATTTTCGTATATTTTTATATTTTTGACAAAGATGACACAATTGACATCTGTGGACGTCTGTGGATATATACGACCAAAAACCAACCAAAAACCTTCATCGTCCATTACCAATTCAAGTTTTTAATCCAATTAATATGTCTGTTATTAATAACTTCGTTTTTTTATGAAATTCTACTACGAGTTTTATGAGTACCTGCTTTAAAAAACATTAGGCATTGCGGGCTTTGCGATTAGTTAAATGATTGACTTCCAAAATGAAAAATAAATGTCGTTGAATCATATGCCAGCCTACGTGGCGAAGTTGGTTAGACGTCGGCTGTGAACTGAGAGGTCGCGGGTTCGATCCCCGCCCCGCTAGAAATGTTTGTTCTACCCACAAATACTCCTTTCGGGTCTGGGTATTGTGAGACTGAAAAGACCCACGACACAAGACTCGATCTTAGTGTGGGGTCAGGACTATGTACGTGACTGTTGGGTGTTATTTATTATTTTCATTATATTTATGACATCTCATCTCAAAACCAGCATTCTACCATAGCCAATTCACCCATTGATTTGAACCTATTTGATTTGAATTTATTAGTGGTACTTGTTATAATTCAGAGCTATGTGATGAATAAGGATTCATCCACCAGAGTTATTTGGTTTATAATTTTACGACCAGCCAATTCTATCAATCCAATTAATTCTATGTCTCTGCTCGTGCTGCTCTGATTCTGTTCATCTTATTATGTCTACTTAATATTATAAATTCAAACGAAACTCTTTGTCTGTCGTGTCTGTTTTTATTAATGGAAAATGAGACAACAAATCACCTGATGGTAAGTAATCACTACCGCCCATGAACATCCATAACGTTCGGATCAAAGATGTATTGCGTGTCCATGAAATGGCAGACGAGTGGAAAGGAGAAAGGATGGGAAGAAGAAAGGAGCATTGGGCATCCAGCAATCTCACTTACCGAATGCAATGGAAAAGCTGTTACTTCACGTTGATCATTCATGCTGAGCAATAACTGACAACAGCGTGGCTCTAACACTTCTGTTTGTTTGACAGTCTAGTGCCTGTTAAACTTTTACGCCTACACCACTGAACCAATTGCCTTGTGTGAGCTGTGTAAACGGGTAAAGTTACGTTATCTATTACGTTTATAAGGCAAAATTTTTAATCCTAATAAATTTCAAAAAATATATCCGTCGTAATTTATATAAGTCTATCTTCTTGTTATTCAATATAATCGTTTCAATAATTATTTAAATAATGTATTATTTTCTATTTTGTGTTTATAACCATGATATTAATCGTAATACAAATAATAAGTTACTTTAAGGATTGTTCTGGCTATCTACGACGCTCTATTTGCATGTAAGTGGATGGTATGCTAGAAAGTATGAGGCGAATAAAATAGGACAGGATTGAGGTATGGCATCGAATGAAACTTGATAAGACGGGATGTAACGGGAAGGAATCAGAAATGTTAATGATGATTCAAAACAACAACAACTCAAGGGCGATAATAAGAACATATTGTTTTCCTATGTAGTGTAAAATATATCCCTAGAAAAAACGCTGTTTTTACGATTACAAATACCTAGTTATGTTGCGGTAAATTCTTAACATCCACCATCTTCTACTTATCTGTTTACTCGGTATTATTTGGGTTTTATATATATTCATAAAACTCGTATCTATACGCGCTTTTTAAATAAATGTCGTGGCAACTGACTAATGCATCGACGTCGATCGACGTCCATTTTTGACGACTTATCTATTGACAACTCGCTCGAATACGTGGCGAGGTGCGCAAAATTTGTGGCAATGATGCGCAAACGTGTCATCGCCTATCATCGGCGAACATCGACGATTGTGTGAACGCGCCATAACAGTTCACTATCCACGCTTGTCACTACAGCTCCAATGCATTCAACCATTATGCCCCGTTCACATAATCGCCCAACATCGGCAACTATAGGCGATGACGGTAATGTGTACGGCTTATTGCCTTTCATTGCCGATATTCGTGTACATCAAGCAGTGTTGCTAACGAAATATTTTTCATTCCCAAATCTGGAGAATGTAGCGGTTCCGCGAAGTATAGTAAATAAAAATATGCTTATGTTTAAAATAAGTAACAAATTATTTATAATGTTGACTCGTGTAGTGTTTTTTTTGTAATGCATTTTTATTGTTAATCTTATATTATTATAATACTAAATAACTCACATTACAGTGTAATGACTCTGATAATTTAACTCGTTATCATAAAATGAACCAATTAAATTATTAAGATATACACCCACAATTTAGGGATTTGTTCCAAAACTTATAACCCTGATAAAATTTTACAACATTCGTGTTCGGGGTTTTTCGCCAACTGTCGGTAATCAGAGTGAGAGTAAAGTGAGAATACCCATGTTTGCCTGTCATCGTCGACGATCCGCTAGTTATGGATTTCTAGCCACATGCCCCGCGGGTTTGTGACAGTGTATTGCTATAGAAATTTAATTTTTCATTAAAAAAATATCGAAATACAAGTTTCAGTAACAACAGCTAGCATTTTCCGGAGCTATCAGTTACTTCCGTATAATAATTGGTTCAGTTTGATCACAATACGAAATCTATTCAGAAATAAGTATCGTAGTTTATAAGTGTTTGTACATGATTTAAACTATATATTTGAATATTATGATTTATATCTGTACGAATATCACTCCGCTTATGCCGATGACGTGCATTGCGTTTACAGAAACCCGGTCTTCTCAAAATATTTGTTCATTTATTGTTATAAGGTTCGCCTACTTCCACTTTAGCTTGCTATTGCGGGTTGATATTTCTACAATATATACTAAAAGAAAATAAATAAAATTATAGATGTACAGAAAATGTTTATTTCAAACAAGAATATACAAAAAATACTTTAAAATAAATAAGTCGAATTATAGAACAGGGCACGCGTGCGTTTCAGCTGTATCTGCACCTAGTTGCCTGCTGCAACTTCTTCGGTTTCATTTTCTTATTATAAAATTCCACACCATTGTTCAATTCTCACCACATGCAATATAGTGTACGTAAAAAGCACAATTACTAATTGAAATAATTCTAAATAAACTGTTTGTACATTATTATTTAATTACACCCCATACTAAATAAAATAATCATAATTTTCGTATATTTTTATATTTTTGACAAAGATGACACAATTGACATCTGTGGACGTCTGTGGACTTAGAGTAATTACCTCTCTGTGGATATATACGACCAAAAACCTTCATCGTCCATTACCAATTCAAGTTTTTAATCCAATTAATATGTCTGTTATTAATAACTTCGTTTTTTTTATGAAATTCTACTACGAGTTTTATGAGTACCTGCTTTAAAAAACACTAGGCATTGCGGGCTTTGCGATTAGTTAAATGATTGACTTCCAAAATGAAAAATAAATGTCGTTGAATCATATGCCAGCCTACGTGGCGAAGTTGGTTAGACGTCGGCTGTGAACTGAGAGGTCGCGGGTTCGATCCCCGCCCCGCTAGAAATGTTTGTTCTACCCACAAATACTCCTTTCGGGTCTGGGTATTGTGAGACTGAAGAGACCCACGACACAAGACTCGATCTTAGTGTGGGGTCAGGACTATGTACGTGACTGTTGGGTGTTATTTATTATTTTCATTATATTTATGACATCTCATCTCAAAACCAGCATTCTACCATAGCCAATTCACCCATTGATTTGAACCAGGTATTAGTGGTACTTGTTATAATTCAGAGCTATGTGATGAATAAGGGTTCATCCACCAGAGTTATTTGGTTTATAATTTTACGACCAGCCAATTCTATCAATCCAATTAATTCTATGTCTCTGCTCGTGCTGCTCTGATTCTGTTCATCTTATTATGTCTACTTAATATTATAAATTCAAACGAAACTCTTTGTCTGTCGTCTGTCTGTTTTTATTAATGGAAAATGAGAAAACAAATCACCTGATGGTAAGTAATCACTACCGCCCATGAACATCCATAACGTTCGGATCAAAGATGTATTGCGTGTCCATGAAATGGCAGAGGAGTGGAAAGGAGAAAGGATGGGAAGAAGAAAGGAGCATTGGGCATCCAGCAATCTCACTTACCGAATGCAATGGAAAAGCTGTTACTTCACGTTGATCATTCATGCTGAGCAATAACTGACAACAGCGTGGCTCTAACACTTCTGTTTGTTTGACAGTCTAGTGCCTGTTAAACTTTTACGCCTACACCACTGAACCAATTGCCTTGTGTGAGCTGTGTAAACGGGTAAAGTTACGTTATCTATTACGTTTATAAGGCAAAATTTTTAATCCTAATAAATTTCAAAAAATATATCCGTCGTAATTTATATAAGTCTATCTTCTTGTTATTCAATATAATCGTTTCAATAATTATTTAAATAATGTATTATTTTCTATTTTGTGTTTATAACCATGATATTAATCGTAATACAAATAATAAGTTACTTTAAGGATTGTTCTGGCTATCTACGACGCTCTATTTGCATGTAAGTGGATGGTATGCTAGAAAGTATGAGGCGAATAAAATAGGACAGGATTGAGGTATGGCATCGAATGAAACTTGATAAGACGGGATGTAACGGGAAGGAATCAGAAATGTTAATGATGATTCAAAACAACAACAACTCAAGGGCGATAATAAGAACATATTGTTTTCCTATGTAGTGTAAAATATATCCCTAGAAAAAACGCTGTTTTTACGATTACAAATACCTAGTTATGTTGCGGTAAATTCTTAACATCCACCATCTTCTACTTATCTGTTTACTCGGTATTATTTGGGTTTTATATATATTCATAAAACTCGTATCTATACGCGCTTTTTAAATAAATGTCGTGGCAACTGACTAATGCATCGACGTCGATCGACGTCCATTTTTGACGACTTATCTATTGACAACTCGCTCGAATACGTGGCGAGGTGCGCAAAATTTGTGGCAATGATGCGCAAACGTGTCATCGCCTATCATCGGCGAACATCGACGATTGTGTAAACGCGCCATTACATCTGTTGCAATTTCACGCGTATCTATAATATTTTTTTCTTCGTATGCAGGTCAGTCGCTGGTAATCGCTGCACCCTTTGCTTGGCAACAATCGGTTCAGAAGTTTTTTCATAACTATAACGGTGCACCCGAATACGGGGATTGCGCAGGTAGAATACGGTTAGCCGCCTCCTTTGACGGGATTCTGTTTTCTGCCTTTAACTTACTTGGTATATTTTAAGTTTTTATGTAGGTTGTTCGAAATAGGCCGAGTCAAATTTTGTGTGAAATATTTGAGTTTATAAGGTCTCACTGATTGAAAATACAACAGCGATTATAATGTGCAGTAGTATAATCTAATTTCAAATTAATTTTGGCACATAATCGTCTTAATAAATTCTATGAATAATTTATTAAAGAGCCCGAGGTAATGTACAACTTTCTAGGGACGTGCGAAAAGACAGGCAGAAAATAAACATTGCTTAAAATATAATTTCAATTTATCGTAGCATCTATTTATTGATCCAAATTCATATGCTATTATTGATATCCATCAATATTATTCAAGGATGTCATTGATGCCTAAACTTGTATCTATATACATATAACTGTTGTGTGTGTACATTAACCCATTAACGCCCAAAATGAAACTGCAGTATTTTTTTCTATTGTTTTTCTATTTATTAGTCCATAAGGGATAAAATATGCTATATAAGAAGTTAAAATGAAAAAAAATTATGTACATATCAAGTTTTAGGGGTGTACTCAGCCGTGTACAGTGGGCGCTTTAAGAGTGAAATTGTTTGAAACAAGGTCGTTCAACACATAGCGTTATCAAACATATTTCGCAACGCCAGCGAATTCTTTGGTGACAGATAACACATCGCAGTGGGTTTTCCATCCGTTCAGGATTATGACCATTATTGTTCCGACCCCCTAGTGCCGCTGAGGATGACGGACGGCTCTCTCATTCTCTATATCAAAACTATAATCATATTCCGCCCTAGGCTTCTTCTTCATATTTTTTACTGTGATCAGGGGACATTTCTTCGTCCGATTTTCTCGATCAGTTCCAGTACCTCTAAAACCTAGTCTACCCAAATCGAGCAACAATCGATGATTTGTAAAATAATCACGACTCTCGCACCAAGGGTATCATCAGAAGGTTCTGTGGATTTTCCACAATAAACATCAAACGCGTAGCAATAACCATCTGAACTTGTCGCAGCCCAATTGCGATAACCAAATCTTACAGGTTTTTCTTGTATAAATTGTTTTGATGGATGACGCCCAAAATATTTGATCATGGACTCGTCCACAGACAAGCTTTCATGAAATACACCCCACTGACTAGAGTTTCGCTGAACCAAATCGCATAATGATCTGAGTTTGATCATTTTATCTGTCGAACCATCTATTAGACCGTTATCCACAAAATGAAGATTTCTTTTTATCTCCAAACACGGCTCATCATCACTGTCGCTCCATTCCGAAACATCGTAGTCAGGACGACGCCGACCTACCTCAATAGTCCCTGGAACGTCCTTAGGGAAACTTGAAGCCGCCAAATTATCTTCATTACCTTCTTCCTCATCACTCACCACAGCCGGATCTGGTGGCACTAATACCATATCGTACTCTTCATCATTGCTTTCATCAGCCAAAATTGATTCCAAGGCTTCCTCCAGTCTCTTATAGCTGGTAAATACGTTCCGATTGGCCATTTCAACTTATAAGTAATATTGTGAACAAAACTAAATTTTATTACGAATCTGCCCGCTGTACCTGCCTGTGTACAACAAATGAAACAAACCCTACTTTACAAGTTTTGTAATAAACTTTAATTCTTATGTTATTATTACCAACACAAATAAATAGTCTCCATAAAAATAAAAAAAGAAGTTGAAATATTTCACTATTTTTGATAAAAACCAACAAAATAATCTTACCTTGTATGTCGTGTCTGGACTCCGTATTTTATTATAAAATAAGTGACATTTATTTTCGCGCCACCGCCTATTTTTATTTATTATGTGATAACTAGTTTCATCTAGATTTGTAATTTCTAACTACCTTCAACACTTAATACAGATAAAATACATAATTTATAAGTAGTTGTACCTGTGCAGGTACAGAGGGCGGTAATGGGTTAATACAAGGACAAACGCGTGCGCGAACAAAAGAGTATTCAAAGCCCTCACGACAACCCTTTGGCGCACCTAATGGCACTATAATTAGACGACGAAATAACGCTACATTATTCGTATGAATGGCGCCGTCCTTACCGCTTTGTGTTGGCTGAAAGTAAAAGTTTATTACTGATCGCTTTCGTCCATTGTCCACTGAAAACGTCTAGACAAATGTTTGTACTCCAATTCCAATAAATAAATTAACTGTTCTTTTGTCTTTTTGATTTGTCAGCTTTTATTTTTTATTTTATTACTAAAGTGTTTAGTCATACTTTTGTCGTACTTGTTTGGGTATTATTAAGGTCTATAAGAAGCATTTACATTGTAGCAGAAAAATTATGCGTTGAAAAATTAATAAGTGTTGTTCAGGTACCTTTCATTTCATCATCAATTCCTTTCTGTTATAAAATGTGTTTACCTCTTGCCGTTAGGTGATCTGCTTGCTCATCTGGTGGATATGTGCTTTGAAACAAGATACAAACGACACTAATGCTTTCCAAACAAGAGAAACAACTTTAAATGTGGAATGTTGTTCAGAATATCACTGTATAAAGTTATCATACCTTGTCCCATCATGGTTTAAATTAATCGAGATACTTAAACCTTCGCCTAATGCACTAGTAGGTGTCGGAAATGTGCTTCCATTTACAAAGCTTGCGCCAGCGGCGTCGAAATTGTCTCTTGTTTCCCTTTCCTGTATTATTATGCACTGTATTTACTGTTATTCCTAACTTCTTGAGCCTTCAAGCGGAGGGTTTCAATGGGGGCAATTAGGCTAATTACTTCCACGTCCATTTAAACATGCTAAGTGATCGCCAGACTGATGTTTGTAACTGAACTCAGATATTATCTTTATTGTAAGATAACTACAGTATTTACTACATCATTAATAATGTACCATCCAAGGCTAAGTAGCAATAGTGGATGTCGAAACTTTGTCCCTAAATATCTGTATTTTAGTAGAATTATGAATAAACGTCATCTTAAACAAGTTCCTGTCTGTCTGCTGCTGTGGATTGTCTTGTATGACACATTCAAGACATAACAGTTACCTCATCGCTTACGAATTGTTTTCAACTATCTCATTCTATCAAGTCAGGTTACAAACAAGATTGGATCAACTTGGTTAACGAAAGTTCAGGCTTCTTCAAATTGAAAGGTGAAGCCGATCGTCAGTAGTCGGGCCTAGACTATCGTGTAACACGCTTGGTTTATATGTTTCTGACACATTTCCTTCTTAGACACGGTTGTCGTATCTTGTAAAAGTTGAATTGACGTCCACAGAAGCGGAATCGCTTTCTGTACTCCTCTACTGCTCGGATCATCTGTTGACCCACATTACGTATAGTGAGTTCGACGGTGCGTTACCAGTATTTTATTTCTGTTTAGTATCTAGATACCAATATGTAAGAAGCTTCTGTTGCATTATCTGTGAAAGGAGATAAAAAAGGGTTTTGTATCTTTTTCGATATTGGCCATTGTACTTGATTCAAGACAGAATTAGTCAGTATCGTTATTATATATAAAGAACTTTACAATTACAAGCGATGCACTCCAAAGTATTAGAAGTCAAAGACCCCTATTTAGCGCGTGTTATGATGTCATAAGGATCTACACTTCAATATATTGAGCAATTGCGATTTTACACAAATCCAATAACTACATAGTAATACAAAGTGAATCACCATTAGACAGGTCTGTGCGCGCTGCATCAGTGCAGTATGGTCAGGGCTACTCTATAAAAACGAACTTCGAATGTTCGGAAGGCCTACGTAAAACTTCACTAATGTGCCTAGATACTCCACAAACTGTTGGATTCCTCTATCATACGTCGCATTTAGATTAAGTTCGGAGAAAATGATAAGTATAAAAGAGAATAGTATTGATTTTTAGAAGTGGAAATCTTATATCTTACTCCGGACGTCGAATATCCGAACATTCGAAATTCGTATTATTTTTCTAGAGTAACCGCCCAGATGTGCCGACCGTGACGTGCTCGTGAATCATTGCAGCGCTTACATCACGCTGACCGCGCTATTGTCTGCTGCACACACAGATCACTTCCAATAGATACCGCATTACGATAGTTTTGTTTTGAATCGAAAACGCCAACGAAGGGAACTGCGCGGGGGGTGGGCGGGTTGCAGCGCGGTCACGTGGACTTCACTGGAGAGATGAGGCATAAGTCGATAAATAAAAAAAATTATCGATAGTTCGATTTGCCAGTAAGTTCATGTGTTATGATCGCTTCTATAACTTAATTACCAACATGTTAAATGTTTCATAATATTTTTTCACCGGCCTGATCTGATAAATTATACCAACCGGTAACCGCTAACTACGAATAAAATAGAATTAAGATTTATACTTTAGTATGTAACGGTTTTATTTCTATTATTCACCGTGTATTTTTGTTTACCATAATGGCGAAATACCCAAATTAAGTGTTGATATAAAAGATCAGATAAAAATATGAAATAGTAAATAACTAAACCTCACGCCCTAAAGGGCTACAATAACTTATTCCGTTTCTTGAATTCTGACGGCGGCTGTAGTAAATGTAATATCGACAAGTGACGATGAAACCCACTTGACGAACTATGAATGTTTTTGATACGATTTATACAACGTATGTTAAAATTAGTGCAATAGCTTGTGCTACTGATTCTCAATAAACTTAGTATACTAAAACTTATGATGAATACCCTCCCATTATATTTGAAAACGTATACAACTAGAGGGAAAAAAGGAAATTACGCCAAAGATAAAATAAATAAAAAATATTGTAAACGTACCTTGTTAGCAAATTTAACTATTTCAAATTACATAAAATAACGTTTTTATGGTAATTTGCAATTTTTATTTAAATCAATATGTATTTTGTAACATTATCATTTAATAAAATTAATTTACATTATTGTTTTACAATATCGATATTTCTGGGAATTATAAACATGCGTCAAACACTAGAAGAACGCGTGATTTCGCCAAAAAAAGATGGCTTATTACGGTTATTGCTATGCGGAAAAGAGACGGCTGATTCTCCATCCGTAGTCGACTGTTTGACATTGATACATTAACCAGTATAAATTGAGCTCGCTCGGGACCAAAATAATTTAAAGAATATTAGTTATCGATGAAAACTTATTGCGTTTTTTAGATACTTTATTTTTTTGAGTTTTTTGCACACCGTTTTATTGAACAAATCATTTTTAACTATAATATTATGTTTCCAAAATGTAATTTTCGCTAACGTGCGACGACATGTGCGGGTCTACTACTTGGACGACACTGATGACGCGACATTTGGCATCGGTTTATATCTATCTGAAATCTTAAATGTGTTGGGCGCAACCGCTGCCTTGCATTAGGTATCTATTGGGAGTGATCTGTGGCTGCACATTATACGTACTGTTCACTACATCCGCTGATTTCAGATAGTATGGAGTAATCAATTAGCCGTCCAGCGTATTAAGCGTTTCATTGAAGCGCGTTTGGATTAGTGTATAGCCGGTTAGGTCGTCACACCAGGTTAAGTCGTATAAGTCAAACTAATTCAGCTAAAATGATTAAAATTTTTGAGCTACTGGGGATTGTGTGGAATAGCGTATGATTTGTAATTCATTTTCCTCGTATACTTTTTTTATAATAAGCACATGCCTGTATTCCTCAAGGGGTAAAAAGGTGCATATATTGACGTCCTTGGTTTACAAAACTTATTTCATTCCCAAGATATTTTAAGGCCTAAGTTTTCATCACCAGAAATTCGAGATTCCGACATCGAAAGAATTTTGTTTTATTATATATTTCCGTCAAACTAGCGAACAGGTCACCTGATGCTAAGTGATCACTGCCGCCCATGACCATCCATGACGCTTGGATATGATTCAAGCGTTATGGATGGTCATGGTGTTGTCGGCCCTACAAATCAGGGGAGAAGAGGGAAGGAAAAAGAGTGGGAAGAGGAGGGGAGATTGAAAAGGGTATTAGGCATTCGGCAATCTCATACTTCACATCGATTTCCTGTGAGACAGTGGTACCACCCGGGGCTCCCTTACGTGTGTACATATTACAAATTGCTACAAATTAGTTCCTTTATGGTTTTATTTAGATATGCCAATGTGATAATTATGTGTTTAAAACGGCCTACGGTGTCAGTCCTTTGTTATGGATATTAGATGGTTGATGTCGGCTAATTTTCGCATTTGTGATACTCATTACATTGTCTGTAATTGTTGGTAACGCGACGAACAATGTGTGACAACTGACAGCCGTAGCTTTTGTATTGTGACGAATTGTATTGCTTATTGAAATTCAGAAAAAAAAAATGTAAGCCATCAGGTAATACCTGATACATTTGAAACACATTTAAAATATTTAATTTGATACTAATTCCTTTCATATTCTTTATGAAATAGTTAGAGTGATTTATAGCTGAATTGGCATTTATCACTGTATAGATTTAACGACTCATTAGTTACTTTTTATTAGCGTGTAAACTTCGCATCAGCCAAACAAATACTTCCACTTGTTTGTGGGCAGGCCCGGTACCAAAACCACAATGCGCATGCTACGATGATTTCACTCTAGTTTCCAATATAACACACGATAATCCCTGCTACGTCATTTGACGATATTTTCATGTTCTTGTGTAATAATCATGTTTATACACGGTTGTACGAAGGAATAAGTAGAGAATCTCTGTAGAGTAAATAGAATAATTAAATAACCCTCCTTCTTCGCAGTCGGGTAAAAACATCATCGATCTGTTTAGTTGTATGAAGCATTTTAATACAATTTCTTTAATATACTCTACTAATGAGTAACAAACTAGGCAGTGAGATTGTTGTGAAATAAAGGGTATTTTTATGCGATGACACCAACACGTAGTTATTGGTATTTCCTGTATTTTTATTACTAACTTTCTTGCTTATGTTGAGTGTACTTTTTCGTTTACGTATCATTTATTTTGTAGCCTATAAAAATGGCAGGTCTTTATTACAAAACTTAAATAGATTTTTTCTCTTTATTGGGTCTGCGAACGTTTGATGTATGAAATAACAAGCTGCAAGATATAAATTCAACATTTGGCACTTTTGTGTGTCAATTATTATCTTGATCTATATAATATACTTATATGCTAGTATTATGAAGAGGAAGGATTGGAATGTTTGTTTGTTTGTATCGAATAGGCTCTGAAACTACTAAACCCATTTTAAAAATTCTTTCACCATTAGAATCCTATATTATCCCTGATGAACATAGGGCATGGAATATTTCAAAAAAAGTGGATCCACCTGAGCGGAAACGGGCCGAGCCGAAAATTAATAAAATGTCTGTCAATAAAAACATACAAATATAATAATAATCATATAATCATAATCTTCATTAGATATTTTTAGATGTTTTAACCATAAATAAATATTTTTAGACTAATAGACTAGGATAAACTGTATTTTTCCCGACGACTACTGTACATCGTTAGGTTAACCCACATGTAGCCGCAAGCGACACAATGTTTTAAATTAAAACAAACACTGTTTGTTAATTGTTATAAAATGATCCAATTAATGCACTATCATGAAATGAAGCCACAACAGGCAAATTAAAAAAAAATACAATACATTGTTTCCTTATTATTGATACATATTTACGAGAATTTTCAATTGTTAGTATATTTTCGCATTAACATGGTCAATTAAAATTGTTGTTATGCACGTGTCCTCATTATTTCTCTTACATTTTGATCGTTAAAATTTTAGAATAGACTTTTTGACGCGGCGGAAATCCTAGAGTCGCCCAGTTGTGTTTAGGCAACAAGACTAATAATAATCTATCTATCAATGATCGATTGATGAATGAGAGCGATCTTAGACGGCGGAGGTAAGAGTGTCGAACAACGTTTTCCATCAGGCGGGCCGCATGTTGGTTTGTCTGCGAAGGCAATAAAATTAATTCTATTATAATTAGGAAGATGTAGATATTATATCGTACGTTTAAAATAGTACATGTTATTGGGTAATTCAAGAAATATAAACGGCCTTATCCATAGACAGTTAATAAACCTATTTAAGCTATCGGATGTTTTGTGTTATTCGTACAACTTTTGCATTCAGTTTGAGTGAAGAAGACAAAACATTTGATAACTAAAATTTGTTTAATACCCTCTATGAATAAGACCGAAATATTTTGCTAGTAACATTTGTCACGCGAACACTTTACCTATAGATTTCAATCAGTTTACTTCCGATCATCATCTGGTGTCGCAATAACTATACATATAAAGTAGTTTAACTAAACAAAAGAGGTCGTGACATACGGGCGCCGCGCCTGCTGAATGGGATAAACACACACACACACACACATATACGCCTCAGATTTAGGTCGCGATTACCAGTTGAACACGTGTTGCGACACCCCATAAAAATAGCGCACCGATATTGTATACGCACTGTATTATGATATTATAATGAGTTTTAGGGGCAAAACATGTTTTCTTAATGTTTTTATTATCACTTTTATCAAAGACAGAAATAATCCTTTCGTTTTAAATTTCAAGTTGTAGGGCAATAAGCGTGAAGTGACATGAGAGCACAATGTATACTGAAATAAAATGAAACGAAATTGGTTTATTGATCATGTAGGCAATTAAATAGCTCTTATGATAAGTCAATACGTTAAGCTTATGCCTGTATCTTCAGAAAGGTAGGCAGATATGCAATTTGTCCCACCACTTCAGAGCTTATTATTTCAAGATGGGCCATGCCAGACTAAAATTCCGTTCTCGGTAAACTTTAAAAACTTAATTAAAATGCTAATTTAAAGATGATTACAAAACATACAATGTCATCGAAAAAACAATACCATGCATTTTATTTATGTTTTATCTCTGCAACAAACAATACTAACATGCACGTGAAAAAATTAAACGGATACAGGCAACTTCCTGTTTCATTACATAAGTCTCGAATGGCATAATGAAGGTGGTTTTTTGCCGTGTCATTATTGTTTTACCTCACCTAGTGGCTGCTGTTCTAGTTAAGTGGCTAGTGCTGTGTGTAAACGTAGGTTGCGTGACGTGTTGAAGACACCTGTTCGCCTGCATCAGCCATCCAGGCGCGGATTCAGTGTACAAAAGAGGTTGTGATGCATACATACATACATACATAAACTCACTTTTTCCCAGAAGAGGTAGGCCGAGGTGCCAAGACACCCGCATTTCGCCTTGTATGTTCCGTCCCATGATGTGATAGGTGGCGAGCCTATCGCCATTTCACAAATTCTAAACTGGGCTGATAATGAATAGAAAAATCCAATATCACTTTGCGCAACCCGGGATTCGGGACCTCAGCTTTGTAACCGTACCCTAGTACAACTACGCCACTTAGGCAGTCTGAGGTTGTCATAGTCGTTTGAAAATCGGCCTAGTGCAGTGTTTGAACTTGCTCATAATTATAGTGCATTCCTATAAATTTATAGAGGATCCTGACGAACATATCAAAGCACAGCCGAAACTGAATATAATTAATTCATATAATTAATTTATTAAAATATAATAGTGATAGTATTCTTCTTCTTCTTTTAAAAGATGTATGGGTCCATCGACATTCGATGATTTTGCCAATGTCAGAGTAGGGTAAATAGAGGAATAAAAATCGCGTGATGTCTCTATATATTTACCTGGTTGGAGTATGACAGCAAACGATATAAAAAGATATACAGGATATATCAAGAGTGCTACCGAAAATGAAGCTGGGTGGTGGTTTTAGTGACTTCAGACACAATGCAACTAAATTTTGTGCAAAAAACTGCGATGATTTTTTTTTTCTTATTTTTTTCTATCGTCGTATTAGGGTGGTAAATACATAGTTTTTCTTAAATAATAGTGTAGGTACACTCTTTTATTTTTAAACACGCCATGATACGCAAGGCTTTAAATTATTATTTTAGCAAAAACTATGGCTTTACCACCCAAACTCGACGATATTTAAAAAAATAAAAAAAATGTCGCGTTTCTTTGCAAAATTTTTAATTACATTGTGTTTGTAGTCACTTAAACTACCACCTGGCTTCGTTTTCGGTAGCACTCTTGATATACCCGGTATAAATATGGAGACAAACAGGATATACAGGGTATATCAAGACTGCTACCGAAAACGAAGCCGGGTGGTAGTTAAAGCGACTTCAGACACAATGCAACAGAAAAAGTTGCAAAAAAAGCGACAATTTTTTTTTGTTATTTTTTTTCTATGACCATATTTGGGTGGTAAATACATTTTTTCCTAAAATAACAGTGTATATCCTTTTATTTATAAATAATCTAAGATATAAAAGTGTTTAAATTACTATTTTAGCAAAAACTATGGATTTACCACCCAAAAATGACGATATTTAAAAAATCATAAAAAATGATTGTCGCGTTTCTTTGCGAAATTTTTTGTTGCATTGTGTTTGTAGTCACTAAAACTACCACCCGGCTTCGTTTTCGGTAGCAGTCTTGAGATCCCGGTATAAACAGGGGAGGAAAAAATTATGTAAAATAATTCCAGACTTTATAAGTTATAGTTGGATGTTGTTAATCCTAATAAATTTTAAAAATACATTATTCGTAGATATTATCAGAATATCGATCTCAATAGGCCGTGTTTGACGTCACAACTCACAAGCCCATTAGGGTTGTGACTTGTGGTCTTGCCATCGTGCTCACTACGGTGGATCCGCGCTTGCCTGCATCCTCGGTATACTTAATTATAACCCATGCAAGTTCTCGATGATGTCGAAGAACTAGATGATTGCTTGTTACATCCCTAACAGGTCTCGCTTTAATAACACTTTTCTAGTGCCTTTTTTTCTCGCGACTTAAGTGAGAGTTGTCGGTTTGAAAACTATGGTGTATCACTTTCGTTTGAAAAGAGAATTTCTACGATTAGATGTTTTTGTAAACATTGACAATTGAAAATAATTGTTGAAGATGATAAAATCAATTTCGGTATTCGTAATGTGTATAGTTTAAAGATTAGATTGCAGAGTCTAAAAAACAAGTAAATAAAAAGTCTTTTAAATATTTATCCATTGTCGCATTACAGTCAACAATATCGTTACAAAATAATTACATACTTATGTAAATAATACTACTTATGTTCTTCGTATAATTTCATTGTAACTATATAGACAAGGAAACATGCATGGTAATAAATACAGTTGGAATGTTGTTTAGTTTAAATACCTAATATAATAATATGCTTAGACTTCCAATACATTATCGTATTTTGAGCATACAAATACATCCACATTTGATAATTTTGGAAAGCATACGGACAAATTATATGTGGGTTGATACGTCGTGTTAAATACATTATTCGATATATTACAAATTATCGGAATTTGTGCCCGATATGGCGATAGGCTCGCCACCTATCACATAGTGGGACGGAATATAAAAGGCGAAATGTGGGTGCCCTGGCACCTCTGCCTACCCCTTCTGGGATATAGGCGTGAGTTTATGTATGTATGTATGTACAAATTATCGACAATATTACGTTTTTGCCCTTAATTTGCTACAATATCTCTGTAAAAAGACTCAGTACTGTGAAGTCACTGTTGATGTCAGAAAGTACGAAATCATTGCACCTTACAGCCTGCGTAGGACGGCCATTCCTATTAACCACTTACAAAACGATCCGCGGCATTGAATAACTGTGCAGAATGCAAAATGCACTCTGACAGCTCGCGACTGGCACGCATCCGCGCTTGGCGAGCACGCGATCCCACCCCGCGGCGGCGCCTGCCTCCACGCAACAATCGCACCAGCATGCGAGTAATTGTCGCATGTCGACCGCCGCAACAACTCTTCCGCGTAAACATTTTCCTTTGAATGGAAACTGCATAAAGCGCACGATTCTGCGAGAGTACGCGCGCACTCTTGAATGACGTGAGCTTACAAAGTTTAACCCCGCGACGACGTAGCGCGCGCCCGTAGCCGGCCCTTCTACGAGCTTCTTCAGCCAGCACTCAGTGTGGTTCGCGCCACGGCACCGCACGCACGTGTCACGCCGCGCCTCCTATGCGATGCACATCGAACATCCCGTCACGGTGCAGCCGATTTGATATTCAAATTGGACAATCGAAATAAGTTGTCAGGCGTGCACCGATTGTATTGTAATGAGTTAGCGGAGGCGGTTCACCGGCACCCTCCCCACAAACTGGACGGCTTCAGTTTGATGCGCCCGAGGATTATGGAGCTTGTTTTGTGTGACAACCGATCTTACCAGTGAAGTGACTTGCACCAGTGATGTATATTGTCTTGCATATTGGACGCCGGCAAAATTAATTCTTACGAGGAGTTAGAGACGCGTGCGGCGTCGCCCCGGGGGGCGCGCCGCCGCCAGTTCATCAAGGGCTGGAAAAAGACCATGGGGGTAATTTCCAAGACGTTCGGCGTCGTCTTCAGTCTGTGAGTAATTCAGCCATAAAGAATATTTGATTACTTTGTGTTCGTATCTATCTAATCAGTGCATTGTTATTGACACTAATAAATTCATCTTCCAACCACTTAAAATAACAAATTACATTTTCCTTTGACCTAGTTTGAATTGTTCAAAGTAGTCATCAATCAATCAATGCAGTGTTTACATCAAATGTCAGATTGACATTTCAGGCTACTGGTTAGTAGTTGTTGATTCCTTATGTAAACACGTACGACTTCGAGTACTTACCTTATTAAAATTTTACATTAGAACAACCCTATTTCCGTTACACACACACTGGTGGCAGGTCTCTCATATGTGCGAGGCCATCTGGGTAGGTACCACCGCAATGTCTATTTCTCCCGTGAAACAACACTGCTTAAATGCACTGTTGTGTTTCGGATTGAAGGACATTGTAGCCAGAGCAACTACTGGACATATTGAGACTTAACATCTTATGTCTCAGGATGGCGAGCGCAGTGGAATGTTTCTACTGTTTATGAGCGGTCGTATCGCTTACCATCAGGCGAACGGCATGCTCGTCTCGCCATTCAATGCAATAAAAAAAAAAAAAAAAAAAAAAAACACAGCCTTGAATGGTTACAATCAAATAAAATAAATAATTGTTATTTAGATCACGTTCTGTAATTTAAACTGAATCTTGGCATTCATGAGCGGCTCGGCGTTGCAGTGGTGTAAATAAATTATATTTAATATTTTATTGTACTGACAAATTAGTAGCCAAGAAAGAAACTAGGATTTATGAACATCTATTGTTGTATAATTTGTATTTTTTGTTAGATAGCGGACAATGCTCACAACTAGTACTGAAGAAAAATAAACATTAATGAATCATTGTAGTGAGTAATCTGTTGCGGTAATTATAACGAATTAATTATTTCGATTCCTTATGTAATAACGCTAGGCAGGAAAGTTGCAATAAAAAACACTCCCAGATAATATTTAATTTCAATTTTTCTCTCCACATACTCGATAACCATATAATACACGAGCCAAAGCAACTTCATTTTCTTATCAAAGAAAGAAAAAATATTACATATATTTATTATTCTCCTGCTAAAATAATCCTTTAGAAACATACATATATAACCGCGGGTTTCTGCTATGTCGATCGAAATAATGTCGTGCGCAATGGATTTTCCGACCTTAGCATTAAATCCAAGAAATTCCGGTTTGCATTCCATGTATTCTATGTTGTGTCAATATTTAATACATTTTTTTAGCGTACCACAATAGATTTTCGATTTATTCCAACATTAGGATATACGAGAGAAGTACTGAAAAAAATAATTTACTTGTATCACTCAAATTATTGTAAATGTAACATATTTTCACATAAAAAGCTTCTTATTACAATAGCATTACGAAATAAAATATTTCAGACTTTACTGATAAACAAAAGACATAATTGATGTTAACAGACAAAAACAATTATTTTAATCATCATCACCATCATTATCATCATCAGCGTTGTTGTCCTCCGCTGGAAATAGGCCTTATTTCACCCAGTCTTGGGCTTGTCGCATCCAACATCTGCCAGCGACTTTTTGCAAATCGTCACTCCACCTAGCTGGAGGAAGTCCTACACTACGTTTAGGCACGTTTAAGTTTAGATATACAGGGTATATCAAGACTGCTACCGAAAACGAATCCGGGTGGTAGTTTAAGCGACTTCATACACAATGCAATAGAAAATAATGCAAAAAAAAGCGACAATTTAATTTTGATATTTTTTTCTTATGGTCATATTTGAGTGGTAAATACATTTTTTTCCTAAAATAATAGTAATTCCTTTTATTTATAAATACTCTAAGCTATAAAAGAGTTTAAATTATTATTTAAGCAAAAACTATGAATTTACCACCCAAAAATGATGATATTTAAAAAATCATTAAAAATTATTGTCGCATTTCTTTGCTAAATTTTTAGTTGCATTGTGTTTGTAGTCACTAAAACTACCACCCGGCTTCGTTTTCGGTAGCAGTCTTGATATACCCAGTATAGTAATAGTTTAATTATTTTAATAAAATAACATATACCAGTGCGCAAATCCAAAGATGCTGCATATCGAGTTTTACTCTCATTTCCCGCGTCTCACGCGCTCACAGTCGGCTAGTATGTGGGTTATGCAAAAATTACACCACACGCGTTTATCATTACCTATCTCCTTTGTTAATTGTGATTCTGTATTCTCACAGTTTCGGATTTATAACATTGCGAATGAACTTTCGCTTTTCGTCATTCTAATTGCCGCTCTGAAGTGTTTTGAGAATGAGTCTTAATAAATAACAGACATTTTTTTCATTTGAAAGTATATTTTTTTTATGCTGTTGTTAAGCGTAAAATTGAAAATAAGTGCAAGCATTCACAGCCCGTAGAGTCCTATTGCTGGATATAGACCTCTCTCAGATTGTACCATTTTTTCAGTCTTTTGAGTCCTATAAAGCAATATCATTTCTTTTGGTTTAATCCCATTCCTTCAATTGATAATATTCTAATCATGCAACCTTCCAATTAATGAAAGCTTTATCATTATCCATTCCATATCAATATGAATCGCTAAATATAACATCTATAACTACTTCAGCATGTGCACTACTTAACATAGAGTATGCCTAAAACTTTCAGAGCGACCCACACGAATATCGTGCTTATGAATTGTATAATTTAATTTACAAAAAAAGCCACAATCAAAATGTACTTAACCCTGATTAATAAATAACATAGACACGCAATATAAAATTTTTAAATTACTATCTCATTACACAAGGCATGTATTGTTACAATATAGTTTAGTCACTGCTCTGACTATTCTTAAGGTTAATATCGGCATACTTCAAGGATGCATGGAGGTTGTTTACAATTCTAATTATTCCGTATTACTTTTAAACTGAAACCAATTTTTTTATTAAATGACATGATATTATGTTAATGGTAGGGTTGGCACTTGGCCTATTGTTGGATTTTTTCCTTGAACGTGATTATATTTTATACTTTTTTTATTGCAATGAATGGCAGGACGTGTGTGCCATTCGCCAGATGGTATGCAATACGACCGCTGATGGACAGTAGCAAAACCAAACAATACCATGAATTATAAAGCAATGCTTGCATTCCACTGTGCTCGTCATCCTGAGACATAAGATGCTAAGTATCCAATAGTTACTTCAAATCGGAACACTACAGCGCATTTACACTGCTGTTTGGCGGAAGGAGCCTATCCTATCCAGGCGACCTCTGATAAACATAAAAGTTTGTAGGAACTAGCAAGAGACTTAGCTCAGCATTAGGCGAGAAGCTGAGGTGCAGGCGTATGCACCGAGACAAATATTTCTCAGATCGTGAAGTCCCTCTTGATGCATAATACGACACGTTTCTTCGTGTGGGGTCAGAGCTTTTATGTCATGTATTATTATTGTATGCGTTATTATTTAATCATCTCTATGACATATACCTTCTCCAAACAAAGATAGTGATCTACTTTCCCAATAATGGCTTTTATTACGCTAATTTAAACAACTCGTAAGCATAGCGTTCTGCTCATCTAACTAACGGGGTTGTCGAAAAATATTTTTTATTGCATTTCATTTCGCTTTCGAACCAACCACGCTCGCTCATAAACACACAAAGTTCAACACGGTACAAATAACTACATAATTATCTGGTCCAGCACACGGACAGTATCCAATATTCGAAAATATATGCTTAGCTGTGTTATTTGGCGCGGGGTGGCCAATTATTGTGACGTCACTGTGGGATTGACCAACACCGGAGAACAGACCGACCAACTACCGGTCTATGTCTAAAATTAATAGACTAAAGTTCCGTTCTTGTTTTATCTTTACCTCGTTTGCATAATGCGGCAGATATGACTTTGTTGGTGCGATTAATATTATCTGTATGTTTGTTATGATTGTAATCGCTGTGACTAAGGGAGCTTAGCTCGTCGACGCCTGTCTTTACTGGGAATTTAAATTATGTGTTGCCTAATACATACATAATCGCACGCCGTTTCTCAGAAGGGATAGGTAGAGAATCTACCAGCTAGCTTATATCCCCCGATGTGATAGCGGGCCAGCCTATTAATAGGCCTAAGTTCCCTAGTAATACTTTATACATATTATTCAAGCACAGATGTGATGTCTTGTTGTTGTCATTACACACAAAGAATCGATCCCAAATGATTTAACGTTTCTACTTTCTGCAGTAAGCACGCCCAAACTCATATTCCTACTCTTGCAATTTAGTCTTCACGGATAAATTGTTATTTTACAGTAAAGTATTTTCTCCCTGCAAAAAAACTTTAAATAAAACCGTTTTAAATACACTGAATATGGTAACCAATAATCTACGAAGAATAAATAATGTTACAACTGTAATTAAGCCTACAGTCCATATACGGTGTTCTAAATAACCATAAATACAATTTGACCCATCGTTGCCTCTCGCTGTACCGCTAATGAAATTCAAACTGCTGCGTGGAGATTTATCTCCGTCGACCTCGCATCACATCTCACGGGTCCCTAGACGCCGCTTCACGCGCGTAAACACTCGTCTCATTTAATTTATCTTTATTTAATTTATCTGCAGTTTATATGGACCGCACGCTGAACTCGACCACTTCTTCATATTCACTATACTCGTAATTTCTGTCGTCTAAATATTTTATCAGATCGTCCGCGCCGCTCTTTTATTATTTATGCGCTTTCTTAACGACCTATTTCGCAAGAAAGTTGAGATAAATTTTGATAGTGATTCAGGTTCGGCCGTTTTCGATTTATCTTTTGATGTTCATTAGAAATAATTAAGACATGATCAAATTATACTGAATGAAGTCATGTGTTAACGTTATTAATCTTTTGGAATTTTTGACATGTCTATATTATAGTTGCTATTAAAATTAATATAAACACAGCATTAAACGAATTTGTATTAAATAGACGTTCAGAATAACTAAATTAAATAAAAAATATAAATACCACGCAATAACAGAATGAACAAAACCAGCAAATGGTAAACGAAAGGGCGACACAAGAAGGGAAAGTAAAAAGCTTTTTTGTTTCCTGTAACCCTTTTGTAAGCACTTTATAGCTTTTTTCGACAAAGACGAGGTAGTCAAACATTGTCTAAAAAGAGGTCGCGTTTTGTCATCTCGAATCGGTAAGGACCAAACAGCCTTAGAACTTAAATCTGTCTTTGTCCCGGGAGATTTGGGGAAAGGCGGTAAAGTCAAAGAATCGTAATTTATTGAAAATAATGCTTGATCTTAGAAAGATGCATAACCGTTTGGACAATTGCTTTCTCGTTTACAAGGGTGAAAGCGGTAAAAGTAGATCTAGATTGTTTCAAAATTTAGTCGCACACGATTCTAAATGTACGGAGATTTGTAAATTAGTATGTACAGTTAGTTTGCCTGTTCGTTAATATGATATTTGGATGTCATAAATGTTTGTGTATATAATTAATAGCCTACATTAGTTTGGTATATGAATGTCGCCATTTCCTTTCTAGTATTATAGAATGTAATGGCATAAAGGTAATAAATTTACTCAATTTAATAAAGCAGTTAGTTCGTGGGAAACTCTACATCTTGGCAAATTTTACGGTAACATCAACACCATATACAAAAGAACAATGATTAACAAATGAGATATAATTGGCATTTGCTAATAGAGTTAACTGCAAACAAATTAAAGACGAACAGCTTAGCAGATAACGATCTGTATCCGGTGCTCAACAAACTTTGACAATCGATAACGCTCCTGAAAAGCAAACTCATAAACTAATGACTTTCTAACGCGCTTGTAATGACACACAAAACAAACGCGGCGAATGTGCCGGTTATCTCCGTCTATTGGTTTTAAATTAACAATAGGACACGACTTAAGTTTTACGACTGTCGTAAATAGGGGGCATTTTACGCGCAAGTACAAAGTTCCGTGCTCCCATATCGTTTGTTGAGGCGGTCCAATCAAATCGTAGTAAAGCGTAATGGTTTCGGTCGTAATCTGCTCGCTATGGGAACTATCATTCTCCGAGATAGACTCAATAAAGTATTTCCCCGGCGGAGTCGGGTCGCGCGAGTGGCAACCCTAGCGCACAGGAATAGTGTCGATGTCGTGAGCTGTAAAACTTTGCACCGATGGAATTTGGACGAGTTAGCACCGGTCGTCACGTTTAGACAAACACCGTGATATGGATTATACCGTGTGTGGATAATCCTATTCCATGCTCTTTGTTTTTGTAGCGATATGCTGTTTTGCTCATCAATCATGCTGTGTATCAATTTTAAATTATATGGAATAGGAAAACGGATATTAAATGCGCGTCCAGTCATTATCTACGGTTATGTCATCGTCGTCGGGCGGTGTTGCTTTGTATTTTTTTCCAACGTTTTTGCGGTGTATTTGAAATTCGCAGAATTTGCCAAATTAATGATCGATACTGGGTTTTAATGGTCATTCTTCTTATACATTTGCCCTTTACTTACACTTGCAACTTTTAGAGCTAGACGATCTAAGCCGTTTTTTTTTTCTAAATTGCACTAAATGTTCTTAATGTAATACACATAATTTCCAACAATGGAACCGGGAGAATGGCAGGCAGTCAGTCGGAATGGCATTGTGGGAGCGAGTTGGACGGGTCGCTCCTGCCAAGGACTGGACGCTCCACGGCGCTCGCCACAATGCCTGTAACTAAGTACATTCTGTTTCGGGGACAATGTCAACGCAGAAAAAATAGCAAGACTTTTTATTTAAACTAAAGACTTTTTGTCGTAACTGTAAATCGCTTTGTAAGCTTAAAAAGCTTAGCTGAAATTAAAAGGATAGACAAATATACTTTTTTTGCACATTTTCGCAGTTTAACAGGTGTATTTAAATACATCACGTTTCCCAAAGTCCTCAATGTAAAAGAACAGTTTATCCATCCGTCTGTGAAAGAAAGGCTAATAGTCCACTTAACCTTTTAATACATTTGGCATGCTCCTTATTAGTTGGTCTCTCGAGATACAATGTATGAAAATAGTTAGCAATCCATAGGACCGGTTGGATTTCGACCAGGACTAATTCCGAGTTCCAGACATCAGTCTTGTATATTTATTTAATTATTTACTTATTTTACGTTTCATCATCATCATCTCAGCCACAGGAAGTCCACTGCTGAACATAGGCCTCGTCCAAGGAACTCCACGTCGACCTATTAGAAGCGGCCTGCATCCAGCGACTCCTGCAACCTTAGCCAAGTCGTCTGTACACCTTGTAGGCGGGTGTCCGACATTTTGCAGTATAATACATTTTGCATTTAGTAGTATGTGCCCTTACATTATAGAAATATTTATTTGCAGTACATATGAACTGTTCTTCAAGTCATTATTATCAAGGATTTATAAATAAACTCCACTTACTCATAAAATAGAATTGGATCGAGTAAGAAATTAAATCATTATTTATTCTATTCATTAAAATAAATACAGTGCACCGCGAATGCAACAAATACTATAATGTTATACATAAAAGTACAATGTTTCACTTTCACAAAAGGTGAAATAATAACATACGCACAAGCGGTGATGGCAACAGCGGTTGGGTGCCAGTTGGTTGGCAGGAGGGCCGGCCCAATCGGTCATTGTCCTTGCGTTTCCTGCCGCCAACTATTACTCATTATGTGAATGTTACTTAGATCGGTGGTGTGCTCCTATCACCTCGCCAAATGTTTAGTCACACTTATCACTATCAGTTATCATTCGTTTGGTTTTACTGATGGCAAAAAATGCGATTGTTTTACGAAGCATACAAGCATTGCTTGCTTGAATTTCCCATAACCTCCACCACACAATAAGAAAAATAATCGACCTTACCTCATAGTCTTAATTAAGAATAACCGATTTATATACCCAATTGTAATGATACAATCGTTTGTCGTTTTTTATCTACACGAACAAAGAACGCATCGGGTCTTTGCATACTTAATTGGTCTGTTGCATGGTGGTGGGAGGCAGGGGGTCATGGCACGAGTCCCGTGTCCCCCATCGTGCCCCCCGACCCATTGTGTCGACTTCCGGACCGAAACTGCGCGTATCAAACGTACATACATTAATTAAGGGCCAGTCCGGTTTTATTAAGCGTAACTGCTTAAGTTTTATGGTGTCCAAGGGTTTTATAGTTGAAATAAATGTTCCCTAATTTGTAGATTGTCGTTTAGGCAACCCTATTAAGGTTTTCTTAAGTAGGACGCGAACAAAAAAGTTTAATTGACTGATTTGGTTGAGCCTATGTAATGAATAGACAATGGTTGTCTACAAAATGGGTTATTATATGTCTGTGGGATTACTGCATACTGTATTATCTGGTTTTATCATATGGGAAATCGTCAAGAAAAGCGAACAAAGTTTTCGAAATTAAAATACTGAAAAAATAATACTATCGAGCCATGAACCGAGACTATGTCCTCAATTTACTACTCATTAATGAAATATATCGGCAGTATGTACCAATACGGAAATGAATAATGAAAGACAACTTATCGCTCACACGTATATTGCAGACTGACGGAACAGCCGGGATTTTTACAATTTGTTTCCAATGTACCCACTATAAACAATTATCATACATCGCACCTCCACCACTATACAAAACTACGGCTTATCCTATATTACTCTATACTTAAAATACTCCTTAATGTATACTTAATTTAATATCTTAAATCTATCTACTGGTTTTCGAATTCGCCTTGAGTATCGATTCACGGGGGCTCTAGGGGGCGATTGTATCTGAGAAGATGATTGTTCAGAATCAATGGGTTGTTGACTATCGCCAGTATTCATTTCATTTGCCTTTACATCTTTTTCCACTGACGGTCCCTGAGTGGATGCGCGCACGCTCTCACAGTGCGGTTCGAGGACACTCGCCACCTCGCCTTGAGTCTCACTGTCGTCTTCAGGACAAGTAATATCGGATAGCCGCGATCTACGACGCATTTGATCTATATGTCTTTTTAGTGATTGACCGTCATCCCTTACTACCGAATACCTACGCAGACTGTCTATGCCTTCCACAGTACCCTTTACCCATTTATCCTGACCGCCATATTCTCGAGCCCAAACCGAATCACCCTCTTTAAAACTTCGCGGAACGCCACGTGCAAATTCTACCTGCCGTTGCTGGACTTCACGCACCCTGTCTTCAACCACACGGTCAGTTCGTAATAAGTCTAACCTGGAACGTAATGGCCGCCTTTGCAAAAGCATAGCTGGGGTTTCCCCAGTTGTGGAATGCACCGTATTTCGGTATGCCAATAAAAAAGTTTGCAAAGCAGCATCGATATCTACTTTATCCCTATGTGCTTTCTTTATAGCGCGCTTACATAATTTTACGGCGTTCTCCGCTGCACCGTTTGAGGATGGGTGATAAGCAGGCGAAAAGAATTGTTTAATTCCGTTACTTATTAAAAATTGTTTGAACTCTGCGCTAGTGAACGGTGGACCCTGATCTGAGACTAACTCTTGGGGTAATCCAAACCTAGCGAAAGTTGACCTTAATATTTTGATAACGTTCGTTGCATTAGTACGCTTAATTTCAAATATTTCTAACCATTTGGAAGTGGCATCAATTACAACTAGAAACGTTGAGCCCTTGTATGGGCCTAAGAAATCGATGTGCAACCTGGTCCAAGGGCGAGCGTGGTACGGCCATGGCTGTATAGGGGCCCGCTGGGGCACGTCCGCCTCCGCCGCACAAGTCTCACAACGCTTACACATCATTTCTATGGCTTCATCTACATTTGGCCACCACACATAACTACGAGCCAAACTCTTCGTTTTCACTATACCCATGTGACTGCTATGTAATTGTTTCAATATTTCATATTGTAGTGAACCTGGTATAACCATTCGATAGCCCCACATAATACACCCACATTCTGTATATAATTCATTACGTCTTAAAAAATATGGACGAATTTCGTCCTCCGTACATACAAGAGGCCATCCAGACTGAATGTACGCTAAAATCCTACTAAGTATCCTATCTTTGATGGTGGCTTTCTTTACATCTTCACTCGTAACAGGTAAGAAATTCTCTACAAAATTAACGTAGGTACTTTCATTCACTAAACTATTGCTACCTTCTGTATGTGGTAACCGTGACAACGCATCCGCGCAGTTCCTACTTGAAGTTACATATTCTATGTCATAGGCATACCCGGCTAACAACACTGCCCAACGCTGTAACCTTGATGCGGCCATCACGGGAATACCTACTTTATCCCCCAGAATATAAGTCAGAGGCTTATGATCTGTCCTTAGTATAAACTTGCGTCCATAAAGATATTGGTGGAATTTACGCACTCCAAAAACTATAGCTAGCGCCTCCCGGTCTATCTGCGAATAGGCACGCTCAGCCTGCGTAAGCGAGCGCGAAGCGTATGCTATCGGCCGCTCGCCTCCCCGAAGTCCAGATTGTTTTCAGCGAATAACCGTTGCCGTATTGTTTCATTTATTATGCCACAGACTAGCTGATCCCTCAAACTTTCTTCCAGCCACGTTCCAAATTCACAAGTTTTGGACATTTTTTTTAGTACAGCCGTATATTCCGATATAGTTTCCTCCTCTCTTTGTTTCCTGTGCCTGAATTTATACCGCTCTGCTAACTCACTTGGTTTTGGTTGTAGATGTTTTTCCATAATTTCTGTTATTTGCGCAAATGTTTTATTTTTAGGTTTTGCCGGCGTACACAAATTAACTAATAGTTCATAACACTCTGCCCCCATGACCGTTATTAAGGTGGGCACTTGCAATTCATTTGGAATCGTATTCACCACAAAGTATTGTTCCAAACGTTCTATGTATAACCGCCAATCGTCGTTATGAACTCTAAATTCTGCGATTTTTCCGATAGACATTTTTGCTATACAATAATTTCGCACACGCGGAACTTGATCCTCGTCGCCACTGAAATATATCGGCAGTATGTACCAATACGGAAATGAATAATGAAAGACAACTTATCGCTCACACGTATATTGCAGACTGACGGAACAGCCGGGATTTTTACAATTTGTTTCCAATGTACCCACTATAAACAATTATCATACATCGCAATTAACACCTCAATTGGCCCTAGAAGGTAACATAAACTATGATACTCGTATACTCTGACAATTAAAATGTTGTTCTCACATTATAAATTGTTTAAAATACATCAAACAGAATGACTAATTCTAAGTAATAGTCTAGCTATAAATTAAATGTAATGCATTCATTTGAGGGACAATTAATTCTTTGCGTAAACCTGGCATAATAAATTCACATCGCGATTACCATATTACTGGATATTACCGGCTGCCGGGGACGGTTACATTTGAACACGACATTATAAACATTACAAATAAATGCACCCAACAATCACATACATTGTTCTGACCTAAGATCGAATTTTGTGTCGCGGGTATCAGAAACTGCGAGAGACTTTTCGGTCTCACAAACACCCAGACCCGAATCAAATGCCTGTAGATCATACAAATATTTCTCTCGGTGCGGGGATCGAACCCGCGGCTTCTCGTTTCACACCAAGTATCTAACCAACTGCGCCATGTAGACTGTCAAAGAGATATTCAATTTAATTTTTTTATTACCTAGAATTATGAGACGAGCATTTCTCTGATAGTAAGCATCAAGCAATATGGCTTGTTGTGTTGCTGTTGAATTTCCTTCCTTTGCCAATTCTTAACAGATCAGACATGTAAGATGTGGTACTGACGATTCATAAGACCTTATAAAAGACTGCTCCAATAAAATATAAACTCACATAGTCCATATAAAGATGAGCATCAGATAATACAAGTGGTTTTTTGGTCCTATAAAACCCAAACCCGAAACAAAATACCTTTAAGAAATAAATAATTTGCCTTAGAATGAAGATTGAAACCGCTTTGGTTATACAGAGCTTTTCGCTCACCATGACATGAAGATCATAAACAATATGTATTCATAGGCAATTTTTAAATCTCTTGTTAGTTACCGCATTTTTTGTCCTTTTGGAACAACTATTGAATTGTTCCAAAATGCAGTTTGAGCGAAAAAGGCAAGACTAGGCCACCGTGGTGGACTATATGGCCTAACCACTCTTAATCGTACTTTCGATTGTAGAGGAGGCTCGTGCCCTGCAGTGAGACGAATATGAGCTGATACAGAAGAAGATAAAACATTGGATAACTTAAATAGGTTTTAAACCTTTCTATGAATAAGCCCGTAAATCAGCGATTAAACGTTAAGCTATAAAGGCGCCATGTGTTGTACGAATGTAACAACCCGCGTGTCAGTTTGTTTCGACGGCGGAAGTCCTTCGCCGCGTCCTAATTGGCGTGACGTGGCGATCGAACCCGGGCCTTTGCATACACTCACTAATACGTTGTTTTTAACTGGCGATAATTTTCAAAGACCTTGCAGTATCGTTTGGTTTTTGTGTGCTCTACATACGTATCGTGTGATATTAAAATGCGGGTGTGTTGCAATTAAATTGATTGTATCTGTATATTGTTCTGCTGATTACTTTATTTGTCCTAAAAAGTTCACCTAAATTTCGTACACTGGCCGATAATTTGATTTGTCCTTAAAATAAACTATTGAGGCTTAACATCCTATGTCTTATAATGACTAGCGCAGTGGAATGCCAAACATTTCTTTGTAATTTATAGTGTTGTTTCGTTTTTCTACTGTCCATGAGTGGTCATATCGCCTATCATCAGGCGAACGGCATGTACTTTTCGCCATTCAAGGAAATTTGTGGATGAGGCAAGCGTAGGACCGAGAAAATTGGGACGATAGATAAGAGGCTCATGTCCAGCAGTGGATAAATTCAGGCCGATATGATGATGATAAAAATAATTATTAATAAGTTATTTTTTCCCATTGCTTTTAAAATTCCGGCAAGGACAGCTTCTCCTTTCAATGTTAGAGCTTTTGTTAAAACTTAATTTCTTCTGTAATTTAGGTTCTGTCGTATTAGTCCTTTTAATAATTGCCAGACATAAAGTATCTGAAATTTCCCAGATAGGCGCATCCGTAAACTGTGTTATTATAGATATTACGTCGCTATCAAAATTCCATCGTTCAACGTCTTAATTTAACGCAAATTTAATTTTTATTATCCCTAACCCGTTATTATATCACACCTCACCTTCGCATATTCAATTTTGTAAATTCTGAGAACCGCGCTGCGAGAATTATTGCAAAGCCTTTTTAATGGATTAAAAAACTATTATATTAAATTGGACAGCTGGTTAGTTCTTGTTGTTTTACTACGTAAGATTAATGAGAACATTTTCTAATCATTATCTAATCCGAGAAATTCAGCTTCTATACAATCTGTAAGCTTTTAAACAATGATTTTTATGGCCAGAACAATGAGCCCAATACATCAAACTAGACCAATAACAATAAAATGTAAACTAAGAAAAACTGTTTACGCACATCAACAAAGATAGGTGCGTGCGTGCAAAATAAATATTCATTAATACACAACTGTGAACATGAACGCAAACCTTGAACGAAAACCTTAGAAAAATATCGGTTAACCGCAATTGCAAAAATTAACCGCTTGCCATAAAACATAACTAGGCCCGGAAGCGGGAAATATCAGCAATCAATAATTATATCTGACATATTTGGGAATAATTCACACAGAACTGTGATTTTCAGATATGGTTCGGTAACAAACGTTTTAAAAACGTCGTTGTTAGGCTAAAATAGAAGTCGAAGGACTTTTCCGAAGTAGTCATGTCTATTTTTTCAAATTAACGTGTGTTACTAAATTAATTAATCCCTTACCTGACGAAGGAAAACGAGAATTAAGCATGATACCCGAAGAGCTTACAACTGGAATATCAAACCGTATGAAGTTTACCATATTCCGAGAATGAAAATCTTTAGTGAAAATAGGGGCAGCCGGCTCCCATTCATGCGATAGTTTAAGAAAAATGACCCCTAAAACTTAAATTTCATCACTGTCGACAAATTAACCAAAAAGCCCTCATAACAGACCAATAGTGACCCTGGGGTACACATATTAGCCTTGTCTAGACACAGATCCTTCCGCCAGATAACAGAACACATACAGAAGGAGACACGTCTGATTTAATATATCATTACCGTGGGACTGTGAGTATGACAGCTGTACGTGCCGCTAACGAACGCATTACCTGCAATTTGGAATCGGACAGCGTACCTCATATTCGGACTATTTAGTCAACATAAACAATATGACAAAGGATTAGAATTTTGAAGGCTTTGTTATAGTCAAAAGCTACCGTGTACCGATTTTGGTAATAAACTATTATATTAAATGGCTTAGTTTGCCCAGCAAGCATTACCTTTCCAAGGATCTCCGAGTCTATCTGTTTTATAATATAGATGATAGATTTTCCTATAAGTTCTATGATATTATAAATGTTTATTGCTAAGCCAAAAAATCTAAATATGTTAGGATGTGTCCCCAAAACCTTGACGATGTAGCATCAGAAATCAAATTTAAAAAATCTCAATTATAAAATTGTCCTGTCTAAAGATCGAAATTAAGAACTCAGTCACTAGACTTACAATTAGTCACGACTAAAATCGAAGTATATAACGACAACAATTGCAAATACATGAAACCTTCAGCTTAGCCTTTGCACTGAAATTAATTTAACCGATAGTTGTGAGCATTCATCGCAGGAAGTAATTTACTAGCAAAGATTGATCACGTATCGGCTCCTAATTCTGAGGTCGCGCCAATGTCGTCCGAAATTATTCACAAACAAATGATTGAAATTAAAATCCCCGCTCCATTGTCACAGAGCAATTGTATACGTGTCGATACTGGACCATGTTCTCGGAAGTAAGCTGATACTTTTTTTGTTGCTCAGCTTCGAAGCACCTGCTATAAACCGTTTTTAGGTTTACGCGCGTCCTTACGTTTGAGTGGGCATTTGAAAATTTTATGGCGTTTGTAAAATTACATTGTTTTTGTTACTTAGTAGGTCACCTGGTTTTATTTTACATTCGTGCAAATAGATAAATAAGATTAGCAATTCTACAAACATATTCGGATAAAATAAAGGATTGCTGTAGAATCATTAAAAAACACCTGGCTTCTCCCGATGCATCGCAGCAATCATCGAATCAAAACCTATAGAATTTGTTTGTTTGATATAATCTACAGACGAGACAGTCCCAGCGGCCAGTATAATGGTCCCAAAGTTACCTGTTTCGGTTGTATAACTGGCTAGTGTACATTTATGTGCGCCGCGAGCTACACCGCGGCCCGTCATTATATTCTGGGAGCCCTAATTATTGCCTGCGCCGGTGTCTAACGCACACAAATCTTGCCTTCTAACGCTGCGTATTAAATAATGATCGATTGTGTTTTATTGAATGTTTCTCACTGGGTATTTCGTGTTTGTTTCTGTTTTTAGATCAATGTATACAACAATATATGTATATGAAATCGTAATTGCTGGAAAAACAACTTTCTTTCACTTCCTCACGAACTGTTTATATATTTTGGCCCACAACAACATTATTTTGTTACAAACATAGTACTTAATTCTTCAAAACATGATTGGAAGTATAAGAGCGCAGCCGACCCGCATTCGAACTTTGTTTCAATTGATAAATAAAATCGGAATCCATTTGAAACATCCCGCGAGCGAGGCTGCAACGACAGCTGCGCGTGGATGAATTATAGCCGACTCTAAACCTGGCTCCACGGACTGAGTGAAAGTGGGCCTCCCGCACCCGACGCTGTTTACCGAGCCTTATAAAATATAGGCCACTCAACTATTGTCTTTTAAATAGCGGCCCCACTACCAATCGGAACACGGCCGCCGTTAATTAAATAACTACCAGAGATACGCATCTGTTGCTGCGTCATCCTAGTCACCCTGACACGGGATCAAGACGTCAAGTGTGCGCGTCGGCGTTATCTGGCAGGTATCGGAGACGAGCGCACAATGCGCGGGCAGCGCACCTGTGCCGCCGCGACGTGACCGCTCGCCAGCGCGTGCGCCGCCCCGCCCGCGGCGAATGCTCCGACACTCATTAACTTCGGGGATCGCTCGCGTTTCCATGATACGAGGATGTGCCGGATGCTTACATAATGACTGCGACGAGCGTTCTTAACGTTGACTTTTGGAAAACGCGACGCGACGCGTTGCGTGCGTGGACCTATTTTCTCACAAGTCTAACGTGTAACCTTAACGCGTATGTGCCAACACGTAGATGGTATCTGTTTCCTCGCACTGTTATTTTAGGTCGTTCCCATCGCTGGGAGTCGGCCTCGCGTGGTGCGCATTTGCAGCGCGCTACGGTCAACGTTTCCTCAATTAACATTGTCAAAACGACGGACAGTTGAGACAATCGATCGCTGGGGCCATCAGCACGGCTGCATTAGACACGCGTCTTACATAATGTCGCCGGCCATTATAACACGTATAAGAATAAAATAACAACGCGAAGGTTTTCTCTAAAAGGTTTGAGTGGTTTGAGTAGTTGGGCACGGGCAATGAATACGTGATTTTGTCTGTAAATTGATTTCGGCGAAGCTGAAGGCAAAGAAAAATCTCCTATTGTGATGCAAATAACAAATTACATAATGTATGATTGCAAACTAAAGGCTGGACCTATGGTTATAGTTCAAATTGTTTGTCATCAGATGACTATTCATTTGGAATGTCACCGTAGACTTAGTATCTAGTATTTTCGCGTAGCTCTGGTACTTCAACATACAATTACCTGGAATATCTTAGGTGTACATTGTCAATATCTAAAATTGAAGCATTAACAATGTTCCAAGTGTAATGATTCTAAATTCGAATATGACGTGATCGCAAACAATTATACTTCAAAATATTGCAAATTCAATTGATAACATTGGAATATTAAAAATGTAGATTTCTTCCGATTTATCGATTACCGCACGACCAGTTAGTAAACATACAGTTAGAGCGTTGAAACTTAATCATATTACAAGGCGTGTAACACAATTTCCTGTTAAATAATAGGTCATTAACACGCAACATCAAAATGCATTCGAAAAACCTTATGCACTGTTCAATTAAAAATAAAACCATATTTGGCTCGTGTCACAATTCATAGAAGTCAGCGTGACGCGTCTACAAACCGAGTCTAAATGAAACTATTACACTAATTACAGAACCTGGCGGTGTGCGGGGAGGTTCGTTGCGGTTCCAAATCTCCCGCTCTCCTAAATCGATTACGGGTATTACTAGCCTAGAGGTCCGTCTGGGCCGTACTCCGTCGTTTGTCTCTGTCTAATGCGCCGGCCTTGCCTCACATCTTTTTGGATATAATCTATCACGGTTCATTGCACCTGGTGGGCATTTTGGCCGTGATTATATTTTACCAGAAACGGCCGCGGCTGGCCCTACGCGGTGGACCATTTTTGTGCGTACAGTTACGTGGAAAATAATTGTTACCGTTATTTTTAGTTTTGATACACAAATAGAGATAGATACACGTGTTAGATATGACGCGAGAAACACTGCTGGTGATTGTTGAGATGTGAAATTTTAAAATCTCATATTGTAATAACCGACGAAGATACAGTAAACATTATATTAAGTACTACAATTTAATATTATCTAAATGTAATTCGTATGACTTGATTCAATAAATCGACGAACATAATAGCACTCTTTAGAAATTGTCGTATTGCTAGTAACAGAAACCCTCCCAGAACCAAAAGGGTGTTGAAAATGACATTATTGTTATTAAACGCATCCTGCGTTTGGTGTATAACAAGAGGCCCTATTAGTCAGTTTCACACTCTCTGAACATGCGTTCCTCACCCGCTTATTATACTTTTAATACTTCATGCTCTGATAAATAATAGACGACGGATGAGCGACCACTCTCACACTTTCAAATATTATGATTATTTTAAATATACAAGGTCACAGAAGATTCTGTAATTCTGTCTCTAAGGGCCGAAACTGCGTTAAGCGGGCACGGGCGCGGTTTCATACAAAAGTGCTCCGTCGCGGGGCTCCGCGCGGGCGTCCCGCACGGGGACGCGCGACCCGCACCCGCGCCGCGGAGCCCGCCTTCGTGCGTCGGAACCCGTCGCGGGGGCACGCGCGGTAAAGCGCGCGGTGTCCGCCAGCGGTAATATGACGGTGATGGCATAGGGCACCGAGACGTGGCCTCTCACTTTGGACTTCATTAGAAGGCTCAAAGTCACTCAACGAGCAATCGAGAGGTATGCTCGGTATTTCCCTACGAGATCGACTCAGAAATGAGGAGATCCGTAGGAGAATAAAGGTCACCGACATAGCGCAAAGGATTCTATAGATGATTCATAGCGAAAGGTTCTAGAGTGGAGGCCACGTACAGGCAAGCAAAATGTCGGACGCCCGGTTACAAGGTGGACGGATGACCTGGCTACATTTGCAGGAAGTCGCTGGATGCAGGCTGCTTCCAACAGGTCGATGCGGAGACCGTTGGGGGAGGCCGATGTTCAGCAGTGGACTTCCTGTGGCTGAGATGATGATGATGATGAATATACTTGAGCAAAAATAAAGATTTTTTACTTAGCGCAATGTTATTGCCAGCCTTTCCGTTGGTGATATGACTGATACAGATTTTATCCTTAAGTTGTTGACCATCAAATATGGTTCCAGTTTCGAAGATAATTCGCCATAGACGCCATAGACCGGTATCGAAACTTTAAAATATTTGTACAATGAGTTTTCATTTTCTCTTAATTTACTGAACTTTACAACAAATTCTCCGCCTAGCAACCTAAATTCAATTAACAGCCTTCCTGGCTGTCGTTTTTTTTTTTTTGCTAGTCGTCGTTTTGGTATGTAATTATATACAGGGTATATCAAGACTGCTACCGAAAACGAAGTCGGGTGGTAGTTTAAGCGACTTCAGACACATTGCAACAGAAAAAGTTGAAAAAAAAAAGCGACATTTTTTTTTTGTTATTTTTATCCTTTGACCATATTAGGGTGGGAAATACATTTTTTCCTAAAATAATAGTGTATACCCTTTTATTTATAAATAATCTAAGGTATAAAAGAGTTTAAACTATTATTTTAGCAAAAACTATGGATTTACCACCCAAAAATGGCGATATTTAAAAAATCATAAAAAATAATTGTCGCGTTTCTTTGCGAAATTTTTAGTTGCATTGTGTTTGTAGGCACTAAAACTACCACCCGGCTTCGTTTTCGGTAGCAGTCTTGAGATACCCAGTATTAAGCTCTCCATCGAAACGACTGTACATGCACACCTTTAAAATTGAACCAGCGACACTGCGTAAATCCGGTCTCCGCGACGGGTACCCGCGACGGGGACCGTCGCGTTCTCACGGAGCCCGCCCGCGTGTCCACGCGAGGAAACGCGCGACGGTTGCCCGTCGCGGGCGCCCGCTTAACGCAGTTTCGGCCCTAAAGCTTTTTGAAAGGAAGATTCTGCAATGTATAGTCGTTTTTATATTCTAACGCGTGTAGGAGGGCCAGTTTACCCTTCGCTTATTTTGGCCGTGTTCTGCACAGTTATAAATAAATTTCTTTGTATTGACATAGGCCGCCCACCAAAACATTTAAGTTTATATAAAACTTCATTTCATATGCGATATAGAATACATTTGAGAAAAAAATTAAATTGTTGGTTTTTTACGCAAATCAAAGATCAAATTTCATCAAAATTGGTCCGGCGCTTTTGGGTTCTAATCATTCCCGGAGAGCAATCGTACACGCAGATATTTTTTGTTATTCCTTTTTATACTATTTTATAACAGATTATGTTTTTGATCGTGTTTATAGAAGTAGCGACACTCTTCAAAATGAGTAGCATAAGTATTATTAGATAATTTCTCCAGCTTATCGCTACTTACCTTGGAGTGGACGCATTGTTATTAAATTCGACGTAAACAAAGACTGTCTGTCTGGCAAACTGCACGGAATAATTCTCTTGTAGGCCACGTTTTAATTATACCGGTCAACTCATTTCATAAACGACTTACGCGATTACCCTAATCTAGATCATTCAAAATATTTTAATTTGCTACGTCCGTGTCACTTCAGTTGCTTGGGGATCACGTCAGATTGTGGATGTTCTTTCTACCGGAGGGGATTTAATATTCTGCTTTGTTGATCCAATATTGCTTAATAATAATTGGAATTGACTGAACTTCTCAATTAGATATTTTACAACTGAGATAGGCGATTGAACAATATAACGTGGTGTCTGAACACATTTTCTCTAGTAGATATTCTTTCTCTTAATTCTAATCTACATTGCTTCAGGATATTCATTAACATACCATTTAATATACCACTAGTTGTGAGGGAATCATCTTTATATATGTAACTTGACAATATGAGTATAAGACATAGACTGTACAAACTTATTTTTTTATCAACATACGTGTCCAGAGTACAACACTTGGTGTCCGTGTGCACATCAGTATTTTAATGTTAACGAACACGATAAGGTGGCACACATTGCCCTATATTTACTATTGCATTGATCAATAAACATATTGCACCATAATTATATGCTAACATAACCTACATTCACCATTATTGATATTAGAATTGTTTATAAGTTCACTTTGATGGGTATCAACAATGAAAGCCCACGTGTGCTTCACTCATCGTATTTTAATTGATACGTTCTTTTAGAAGTGGAAATACGCCAAAAATTACGAGATTATGTACAACAATTTGTCACTCAGACAATTGATGTGGTAAATTCAGTGATGTTTTCAACATTTACGCGATATTTTTGTTCATTATTCTCCCCCTGCTTTTGTTTACAAATATTCACCAGTGTTGAACATTTCTTCGAATAACAAACGTTTTGGTGTTCTCAGAAGGATTTTATTATTGAACCGTTTGTTATTCGTTTTCGAAGTAGCCAACGCGATGTCTTCCAGTCATCTTGTTTATTGTTAGAGGATAGCGTGGTGTTTGAGGATAGCGTATTTCTTCCTATGGAACTCTCAGTGTGTTAGTCCCGTGCTCGAAGTTGGCGAATAAGCACTGAGACGGGACTATTTTTGGAGATTTTCCAGCCCCCACTAAAAACTTTGTATCGTATGATCAACAGCACGCACTTCAATGACACCGAGCATTGGAGTTCAGATAATCTCCGGAAATATTGGCTTAAGATTCACACCACAAAGTTCAGAACCAATTATACAAACCTTATAAATAAGTGATTTTATAAGGTTGGTGGTCTTGCCATTATGAGCGATCTGTTCCAAACAATCAAAAACTATAGAATGGATTGAAGAAGATAAAAAATCCGCTACTAAATTAACTACATAATAAAATTTGGAGTTAGAAGTATGTTTGTATGAGTCCTGATAGAGCACAGTGGAGTACAACTTGGTGTTTGTCTGCAGCCTGTTCGAGCAGGAGATCATGAGCTACGTGCCGGCGGGCGGGTGCAGCGCGGGGGTGGCGGGCGCGGGGGCTGCGGGCGCCTCCCCCGCCGCCTCGCCCGCCGCCGCCCGCAGCACCCGCGCGCCCGCGCCGCAGCGAAGAGACTTCGAGGCCAAGCTGCGAGCCTTCTACAGGAAGCTCGAGAGCAAGGGATACGGACAGGGACCTGGGAAGCTGAAGTGAGTTTTAAATTATTATTTAGCATATTTAAATGTCGCTGGTAAAACATGACCACTGCCAATGAAGCGGAAGAATCGTATTTTTTTATTATCACAAGATATGTTGATTGTTAAATATGTAAATTATACAATTGTCTGCTATAAGTGCTATGACACACACACATTTTTCAAAAACACTTGTTCACATACTTTTCAAATTCTGAACGTTATGCGGAATGAGACCATCTTCCAATAACTAAATTAGTAATTACCTTAAATTGTCTACTGTAAAAATCTACAACAACTACAAATTAATTTCAGACTACACATTCGGCGAGAACATCTATTAGAAGACGCGTTCAGACGCATCATGTCTTGTGGGAAAAAGGAGTTGCAGAAGGGCAAGCTCTGTGTCTTATGGGACGGCGAAGAAGGGTTGGACTACGGCGGACCAAGTCGGGAATTCTTCTTCCTATTGTCGAGAGAACTATTCAACCCGTACTATGGACTGTTTGAGTATTCAGCCAATGATACTTACACGGTACACGTGTCGCCGATGTCAGCGTTCGTCGACAACCATCATGACTGGTACGTATTTAATATAGATGTAGTATAGTATTAGAAGTATTACAACCTAAAACTGATGTTTTACATCTTAATTCAATCAAAGTAAGAATATCTTTGTACCTAAAAGATAAAAAAAAATCTTGCTTTTTACCTAAGGAAAAAATGAAAAGAAAACTTGTTTATTAGCCACAACAACGTAAGACGTACATATTTGGTAGGTACTAACAAAATATCTTAGAGCTAGATTATCTTAATATAGGATTAATAAGCATGTACGTCGCATCGTAGATGTCAACATGTGGGTGACCACAGCTTTAAAAGCTTTCAGCTTTAAATGCTATTTTTATTTTGTCTCTCTTCATGTTGCTATGTCCTATTTGTATCAGCAATAAATAAATCTTTCTTTCTTTCTTTATGTTCTATTGTGGGATGAACTACAAAACATTGCTAGTTTTCAGCGATGGTCATAGGAAAATAGAAAAAATAATATGACGCACTGGGAATATGAGAACTTACTCTTAAAGCAACGATAGTAAAATCAAAACTTTGTGATTGTATCAGCCCATATACGTTCCACTGCAGGGCACGGGCCTACTCTACAATCGAAAGTACGATTGAGAGTGGTTAGGCCATATAGTCCACCACGCTGGCCTAGTGCGGGTTGGCGGACTTACATACCATAGAAATTTTTATAAATCGCTATGGTATGCAGGTTTCCTCACGATGTTTTCCTTCACCGTTTTGGTAAATCAAAACTTATTTACAAAAAATAAATAGCGCTGGTTAATTTAAACTAGTAACAATGAAAAGACATTGCAACACTAATATTAATGGGAGGACATTAACAGTGAATGGAGTGTATTTGAACAGCTCCACATATTTGTAGATGTCAAACGAGTAATTTGTTGCAATGATCGCTGTAGCCTTCTGTCCCACTTCCTTCACACTTAGTTCCAACCATAGTCATTATTATATAATTAACTAGATCAATAGTGGAACGAAATTACAATATACTATTATCCTATTATCCTTTATTATCTCACAAGCATCAGTATTATTCTCGTCATACCAATTGATTGTCAATCACCGCCCACTATGACTGTGTAGGAAAACATCGTATGGAAATCTGCATATCATAGCACTTTGTACGAATTCCTATGGTATGGAAAGATCCCAAAACCGCACTAACCCAGCCTAGTAGACTGTATGGCCTGATTTATCTCAGTCGTTCTCTGGATTGTAGAGGAGGCTACTTGTTACAGTGGGATGAACACCGGCTGATGCAGATGCTAATTGTTTCAATCAGTTTTAGTCTATTATTATTTATATGCTGGATCATTTGACCCGATTTATAACACATCTTAAGATACGAAAGTATGGATGCACTAACATACATGCTATGTTAGATAATATTTGACTTTGTGCTTCGATATTGTGTTGTTGTTTGTTCTGCGATAATATTTCTGAGTAATGTAATAATTTCCACGAGAACTTTGGCTATTCCTAATCCGAATATTCATTACGGTCTTGGTACCTAAACGCGCTGTTTCTTACAAAATTACTTCTAAATATTTATTTGCGTAAAGCAATATAAATATTATTAACTCCAATTCAACGGTATTCTACCATTAAAACAGGAAGCTATTAATAATAAATTTCATATTACGCTACCGCTATCTCCAATATATCATATTTTAGTTGTACAATTATATATATCGCCATCCGCTCATGTATTGCGCCACGGCTCACCGCGATGGCGAATTTGAATGTAATTTTAAGTAACTCTATACATAAGGTTTCCTCTAGAAAAAGGATATTATAGATTACAATATATTTAATATGTTTTTTGTCCACATTACTGATGTGTAAGCACTTAATAGCGCATTACAGGACACGTTGCGGAGTCGTGAGAACTTCCTTTAGGATTTAAATTGTATTTTAATGTCACGTTAATTTAAAATACGAGTGGCCTATAATTGTATTGTGTCTTGGATTCATTGTTTATTTAATTGTGGTATTTTTGTTATTATCAATTATTATCTTTGAGAATAAATTACGTAGTGCATGTTTCTCGTAGATAATGTAGTTTTGGTAAATACATTTATAACAATTAATAACATACTAAGATTACTACTATTTACTGGTGGTAGGTCTCTCATATGTGAGAGTACGCGTGGGTAGGTTCCACCGCAATGCATAATTCTCCCGCCAAACAGCAGTGTTAATGCACTGTTGTATATCGGAAGCCAGAGTAACTACTGGACATATTGAGACTTAACATCTTATGTCTCGGGATGACGAGCGCAGTGAAATTCCAAGCATTGCTTTGTAATTCAAGGTGTTGTTTGGTTTTGCTACTGTTTATGGGCGGTCGTATCGCTTACCATCAGGCGAACGGCTTGCTCGTGTCGTTACTCAGTGCAATAAAAAAGATTGATGGAAGGAAAACCAAATAGGATTGATAGATATTTTTTATCGATTACCGTACCGAATACATGGAAAATATACCCAGTATAGATTTAATGTAGGAAAAAATTAGAAAAACAAAAAATTACAAGAGCAAACCCAAATTTGGCAGTAATATTGCCATATGTAACAAAAAAATATAATTACCAAATAAACTGTGATTGCTGTAACTGCCAAACAAGGACATTTGTTTAATAAGAGTCAATAACACGATTTCATATTTTTTTATCAATTATATTCGTTCTTTCGACTCCAATTGAAACGTTAACTGAGAAACACCAAATTATCCAAGTTTTTTTTTTCATGACCATAATATTATGTTAATTTTAAATTGACAATTACTTTGCATAGGACTTTGAAAAACACATTACAAATTTAAATATATTTTGCTAACTCCAGGATAATATTTTTTATATAAAATTAACTGTAACATGTTACATTAATATACTTGTCCACATTGAATGTTTCCGAAAAGGTTTAGTCGCCTGGATGTAGCAATATTAAACATTAAACATGAAATAAAAAAGTATTCAAGATTCAAAAATATTATCATTATGAATTTCGGGTATTAGAATTTTTTGTTTTTTTTTTTAACATGCTTCTTTCTGAGTTAAATATTGCTGCATCGTATTGAGTATTTCGCAGTAAAATAAATATTTACTTGGAATAACTTGACATTAATACATATGTATAATGCACAAAAATATGGCGGACAATTTAAAGATTTTACTTAAAATTTCAATATGAACAAGAATATGACTTGTACCTAAATAAAATCAATCTAGATTATATCTTAATTATTTTTGTGTTACAAAACGTGAAGATTCTCGAATACTATTGACATTTCAAAGAACTAATTTCCATCAGTCAGGATTTTAAGTCGATGTTAACGACACAGCCCTCATTAGGGCATCCTGCCAGTTCCTTCATTACCTCTGCAACAACAGACATATCGACATAATATATGTTTTTAAAACTTACTATTAAGGATACAACTTTCTTATTTTTACAATGACATTCCTAATTAATATATTTAGTGGTAAAACATTATTAAACGCATTAAACAAGTTGAGTTCTCGACATTTAAAAAGTGGTGTGGTGTTGGTGTTTTCAAATTAATATTAGAGATCTTGCGAAGTTCGATTAATAAAAGCTCAAGCCCCATTTACACGGAGAGTTTTTCGCGGCGAGAATCGTATGCCATTATTGCATGACAACCGCTATAGATTATCGTGTTCTGCCAAACGTTTGCATGATGTAACTTTTTAATATACATATAATCGGATCTTCTGGGCGAGAAACTCCGTGTAAATAGGGCTTTAGGCTTTAGTTACAGCTGAGTATCAAAGTATCGACTTTTTATTATTTCTTGTTATTAGCAGAGGCACACATTGAATTAACAGATCCTACCTATCCTATCCTTATTTATAATTCTAATCATTGATCTTACCACACTTTTTTCGGTAGATAATTGTCCAATTTTCATAACTTCATGACTGTTGGTGCATTTATTTATTCGTCATGTGTTTTACTTGTATGTTTATATCTACCTAAGATACTCGGTGTACAATTGGCTATATTATATTCCTAAAAAAACCGTTGTTATTCAAACGACACCAGATTGTATCGGCGATGTGGCGATATCGCTGACGCGTGTCCATTGATTTTCGTCTGAATATAGAATGTAATTGTTGTCGAAACAATGCATTATCTGGATTGTTACATGCGGTATAACGGTACACGATTACATCAAGTATTTGTATGTGACCGCAAGCAAACATCTAGCCCTTTTTTACAAAGGCACTTGACATAACAATTTATTAACTGTAATACATACAGCGCCCTCTATAAATTGTAATAATATTCCACTGCTGTTTGTGCAGTCCGTAACAATTTAAGTGTCGTATTACCACAAACGCCTTGTTTGATGTAACAAACAAACATACGTATATTCCCAGCTGTGCACGGATTTTTTGTACACGTCTCTCAGTAATATAAGTCGAAATGTAACCCGATATCGAGTAACATTTTTTTAGCTGATGTGTAACGACTAACGTATCACTGAGACTGAAGGTAAACTGTTCAAATACCTCGAGATATTACACAATCACCTCTGTGGTGTACTCATTTTATTCGTGGTCCGATTGGTCGATATTCTATATTGATAGTCGGAATAGAACATTTTGACCGCCATTTTGAAACGTGTATCTGCACCCGGGCGGAGCCGGGCCGGACCGCTAGTTTATTATATGTGCTTATTAATGACCGTCATAATTGTGTCGACGGCTGTGTCTATTTGTATTAAACTACATTTTCTTTCAAATTTATTTTAACAAGTTATCTTGCCAGTATCCAAATATTCAAAAAACATACCGAGTATATCCAGACTTCGTCCGAAAACGAAACCAGGTGGTAGTTTTAGTAAAAATAGACAATGCACCTAAAAGATTTGCATTTTTTTATATTTTATAAACATCATTTATTTTTCATCAACACGCACTAGGCCAGCGCGGTGGACTATATATGGCCTAACCACTCTCAATTGTACTGTCGATTGTAGAGGAGGCCCGTGCCCTGCAGTGGGACGTATATGGGCTGATAGAGAATCATCATTTGTCGTTTTCGGCTGCAGTGGATATACCTGGTATAATGAGAATACAGGCATGTACTAAACGCCGTGTGTTGATAGGTTCCGGTTCTCCGGGCGCGTGCTGGGCCTGGCGCTGGTGCACGGGTACCTGCTGGAGGCGTGGTTCACGCGGGCGCTGTACCGCGCGCTGCTGCGCCTGCCGCCCGCGCTCGAGGACGTGGACGCTCTCGACGCGCAGTTCGCCGCCTCGCTGCGGTGGCTGCAGGTGCGCATCAACCATAGACACGCCTATTTTTATTTTTATACGCCATATTTACGGATGTAAATTTGTTATAGCGCCATCTGTTAGTTATGTTTGGTAACATTTTCATGTGTAAAATGTTATATCACGTTTTTAAAGTTTCAGTTTGAATTATCAGAACTGTTCAGTTTTTATTTTTTTTTAAACGTTTTTTTTTATAATCTTACATATAATAAATACTAATTTTATTTTGAACCATTTTTAATTGCGTTTCAATTCGAAATAAAAATAATCTAATAAACCTTTCTCATTAACAGTCGGCTCGCTGCGTATCATCATTGGAACTAACATTCGCTGTGTCGGAACGTCTTGCGGACGGGCGCGTGTTGGAACGAGAGTTGAAAACTGGCGGAAGGGACATTGCGGTGACGGAGAGGAACAAGAAGGAATACCTCGAGCGCGTGGTGCGGTGGCGAGTGGAGCGAGGCGTCGCCGAACAGACGGAGTGGCTCGTGCGAGGATTCCACGAGGTACGGAATAAATAATACACACTTTAAACTTCGGGACATTATACATAAGTTATGGTTCTTTAAGTAAGATGAATGAGGGTGGTCATTTCATACAAATTCAAACACTTAAAGGAGAATGAGCATTCTACTGTGAAACTTAGTATCAGTGCGAAGATTTGTGTCTCTATGAAACCTACTTTTTTGTGTAGAGAGAAACAAATATTTTTAATAAATATAAACATTATTGCGACCTAGGTCCGGAGCTCCTGGAGAAATTTACTGGAAGTCAAAATATAAAAAGATTTTTTGTCTTTAGCTATTTGAACCAAATGTTAAATGACGTGACGGTTATTGTTTAATTTCATAAAAATCTGTCACCCGGGATACCGGACATGTATACCGGACAACGTTAAAGGACAAACCATAATAAAACTGCAATTAGTTTTTTACTTATACCATGAATGGGCATTCGCCTTTAATATTATTAATGCCGTTGTGAATTAGTTTGTCGGCTGTCGCCGTGAATATATTGATTGTTGAATATATAATTGAGTGATGTACATTGTACCGTGGTGCAGGTGGTGGACCCGCGGCTGGTGGCTGCGTTCGACGCGCGCGAGCTGGAGCTGGTGATCGCGGGCGCGCCCGAGCTCGACGTGGCGGACTGGCGCGCCAACACCGAGTACCGCGGCGGCTACCACGACGCGCATCCTGTTATCATATGGTTCTGGCAGGCTATTGATAGGTGAGCGCCACTTACCCGTCTTTAATGTTAACTTACTCTATGAATGTGTCGTACAAACGCATCATGGTGTAGGTACTATATTGTAGATTGTATTATATACTGGCGGTCGGGCCCGGCTTCACGCGGGTGAAAATAGTTTTTGAGTCCAGTCCACATAAACAAAATATTATTTCACATATCTACTAACTATATTTCCCGCGCGCCGTCGACTATATTTCCCGTCCTGTTATATCCCGTTCTGTTCTCCTATCCCATGCCCCTTTATTCGAATTTGAAAGAATTGAAAATATGTATATTTGGTTTCCTGACTCACCCCACGAGTACACTACATTTTCGGTATAAAAAGCAGCCTATGTGTTAATCCAGGGTGTCAACTATCACTATAGTAAATTTTATCAAAATCTGTTGAGCCGTTTTTGCGTGAAAGAGTAACAAACATCCATACTCACAAACTTGCACCTTTATAATATTACTAAGGATGTCACTCTAGATCCAAGACATTTATGCTGACTTCTTATTGACTTATTAAAGATAATAAAAGTACCATACGTATTAAATTATAGAAGGCAACAATAAATAATCCGGCTAACGTAACGTATTGCAATGTTCCAGATTTACAAACGAGCAGCGGCTGCGTCTGGTGCAGTTCGTGACTGGCACGTCGTCGATCCCGTACGAGGGGTTCTCGGCACTGCGCGGCTCCACGGGCCCGCGCCGCTTCTGCATCGAGCGCTGGGGCCGCGTGGAGTCCCTGCCGCGCGCGCACACCTGCTTCAACCGCCTCGACCTGCCGCCCTACCCCACGCCCACGCTGCTGCACGAGAAACTGCTGCTCGCCGTCGAGGAGACCAACACCTTCGGCATCGAGTGAACCGCAGTCGAACACCAGCGGATTGCAACTATCGTTCCGTGCAAATACTAGAATGCAGAACGCTTCGACGCGGACGAAGCGCAGTAATGTAGGTCGCGCCGCACTCGACGGCCGGCGGCGGCAATCGCTTGACTGAAAATCGTGATCCGATAAGAATTATCGACGGGTTCGGTGACCTAGCGGACGCATTGAAAAACGCATTAGCAGCTGTAAATAATCGTGACTAATTAATTATAAACACTTTTGTTGTCAATGTAAATAATAGTCAATTGATAAGGCAGAAGGACAAAGATAGCGTAGGGATTGAAACGTAACGTAGATGTGCCTAGATATTTATTGTTGTAACTAATTAGCCACTTATCCTACGAGGTTTGTACTTTATTAACGCTTTTATTGTAAGTGAATGTATACTGTGGCTGTGAACGGGACTCAAGTCCCGTGTTAGATATTACGCTTTACGTCACTAATTTATAATTATATCGTAAATGTAACCTGTCTACGACCCTTGATAAAGATGTTTAATTTATTGGTACAGTAGCATGTATAGCAGAATGCAGTGGACAGTATTTGAACAAAGTATTATACATTTTGCTCACGAATCAAAAATCATCAGAAACAAGAGGATTACATATGAGAGCCCTAGTCAGTTGTGTATATGGAGAAGCTGAAGTACTACTGGTGGACCTTGCATTCGAAACTATTTGTCTTGTAGCTTACCCTGCCTATAGAGGAACCACTGCTAACTTGGCAACCAATAAAAATACAAATGTATATTTGTGATGTGCAAATGACGATGTTCCTTTGTTATTAGTAGTAATATTTCTGTAACTGATTACTTTCAATGTTTATTTAATTTTATATGCAGTTCTTAGAACAAACCACCAAATTTGTATTTCAAATGTAAATAATTAACTTATTTATTGTGCTTAAGTATTCATTACAAAACATAGTGTATGTTTCATGTTTATTTTGTAAGTAATAGCTATATTGTGTTGAATATTTAACTATTTGTGTATTTGTTTATTATCTGTAAATTTTAAGTAAATTGTTTTTGTGTGAACAATGGTGAAATGTGTCAATATACAACATTACTTACAAATATTTGTTTGATTTTATTGTACCCTATCAATAACACAGCCAGTGGTTATCTAACCACAAACAGCACAATGTTATGAAACCACACCTATGCCCATTTACAAAATATATAGCAATGGAAGTATGATCAATAAAAAAACTTTGTTTCAATAGGAAACTATGTAATTTGTACCCTTGGCAAGGCAATCAAGGGGGAGGAACATCAAGTAGGAAAGGAGGAATGCACTAAATCTATGAAAATAATGAAGAAAAATATCACACATACAAAATGTTTATTTTTCAAGAAGTTCGTGTAACAACAAAAATCAACCTTGTATTTTTAAGTCCTTATCTTTTAAACATATAACTATTTACAGTTCCCGAAGTCTGCATTTGTCAACACAAACTCATTTCGATATAAAATGCAAGGGTTATTTTTTTCACAAAATACTATGCTAAGTTGTGACGGAGTTATTTCATATAGCATGTCACAGTCAGCAAGTTTAAAATTCTTAATCTTCAAAATTCTCAAGTTAAATCAAAAGCTGTGATTACAATACGATAAAAGCTACTGTCTATAGATGAATATTGTAGCAGTGTATTCAAAATTAAAACTTAAAAATATCCTCCCCCTCCACTGCGACCGGGCGGCGCGCGAGCTGTCGACCCCCTATCATGAACCCAACGAAAGTCAACCTCCATGCTCCAATGAAACTGTCAATGTCTACATTGACCGACTCAATGTAATTATAATACACGCTCATGTAAATATTTTGTATATTTACTTCAAAAATAACGGTACATACAATATTTAATTTGTAACTATATCGTAGTTTCGAAAGGGAGAAGAGCGAAGGCTCACTGCGAGTCTAGCTGAGAGAGGGGAAGTCCTTGCTGTCGTCCACCTTCGGCGGTGCCGCCAGCTGGCGCACCACGGGCCGTTCCTCGGGCGGAGGCTCCTCGCGCGGCGGAGCGCCCCGGCCGCGCCCGCGCCCGCGCCCACGCCCGCGCCCGCCCGGCCCGCCGCGCCGCGCCTGGTCGTTGAACGTGAACTCGATGCCGAGCACGCGCTTCTGGCGGCCCACGCGCTGCGGGTAGTCCGACAGGTCGTACTCGTCGTCGCTGTCGTCGTCCTCGCCACGCTCGCCCTCCTTCTTGCGTTCCAGCATCACCAAGTTCTTCCACTGGCTCAGGTCCTCACCCTCGCCGGCCTTGCGCAGGTTGTATTGCGGCTGGGTGCGCTGTGCGTTGCGCAGCGCCTTGTACTCGTCCAGCGTGAGCTCGCGCGGCTCCTCCTCGGTGGGCGCGGCGCGCTCGGGCTCGGGCTGCTGGCCGTCACCGGCGCCCGCCTCCGGCGCCTTCTCCTCTGTGGCCTCGCCTTCCGAGCCGGTCTTGTTGAACTCGTCGATCTCGTCCTTGAGCGTGCCCCAGTTGTGCGGACCGGCGCCTTCGCGTTTGTCCACGGGCTTCACGCCGGTCTTGTCGGAGCCGGATCTCCTGTCGAACTCGCGCTTGCCCCGGTTGTCGTAGGGCGGCCGCGGCCCGCGCGGTCCGTCGCGAGGCTCGCGCGGCGGCCTCGGCGGTCCCCGGCGCTCAGCGCCTTCGGGGTTGTCGCTGAAGTTGCGTCGCTCGAAATTGCGCGGGCGGTCTCCAAACTCGCGCCTGGGAGGCCTCGGTGCCCCCTCCTTGTTCTCGACGGTGCCATTCTGCGGCCGATCTTCGCGGCGCCGCGGCGGCGGGCGCTCTGCATTGCGCTCGTTCGGCCGTGCAGGACCCTTGCTCTTTAGTTGTTCGCCGCTCTTAATGTCCTGAGACTTGACATTCTGAGTCTCCTTGATACCCTTCCGGGCGGGAGCAGTACCGCCTTTGGCGGATTTCACCTCAGGCTTGCCTTTGTTCTCTTTTTCGGCATCTTTGGTCTTCTTTTTGAGCTCTTTCGCCTGCTCACGCGCTTTTATCGCATCAAGAGGATCGGACTCATCGTCCAAGAAAAGAGCGTATCTGTTCACGACTCCCACACCGTAGGAACTCTCCATTGTGATCCTCTTGATGTTTTAATCACACTAGAACTGGATGTTATTGGATTATTTTCACACACTTTAGTAAGGCGACATTTTGTCTTATTTTATTGATTTCATTTAATATGGCGGACAAAGCGAACACACTACTACGCCATATGACGAAAGGAATAGAGAAAAGATTGGAGATGGCGGAACACTTTTTTTTTAACTTTGTCTATGGTTTGGCGCCGTAATAAAGCAAACTGACATTCTCAGCATAGTTGGAAACAATTTATTCAGGGGTTGAAAAATGGGCACTGTATGCATTTAATGCACAGGCCAATAGGAAAATGTTGATAGTTAATGTTTTGTTGTAATTATTATTGTATCACGCATCAAATCGCGTTTTAAATTATGGTTTCTATAGTAATATGTTTCAGCCATAAAATAACACGTGAAAATAACACGCATACATTTTCCAAAGATGTGTGAAATGAAATGAGAAAATGTTAACTCGTAAACATCTGTAATTAAAACATAAAAGAAATATTAGCTAATAAAATAAATTATGTAGACAGGACGCGAAAACTGGGTAATATTTTCTTCTTTTCGGTGAGTGTAATTGGAGCGGGAAGTTACTCTCCTTTCAGGTCTGGTTAACATATGGTACGAAATATACAATTTAATAATACAACATTTATTAACGACGTACTTTAATTCAATACTGTCTTGAAATATATAAAACGTTGACAGGAATCCAAAAAAAATGCAATTTATTTACTTTGACTTGAATTACTTTTTGCAAGGCATTGGACAAATTGACGGTGTTGATTTTGAAGATCCGACAGGCCCTAAACAGGTTTCCATTAATAAGCCACATACTAAATAAGGGTCACAGTCTCCAGCAGGTCTTCTGTCTTCCATAAAGCCTTTACCTTTTTCCTTTACACTTCTTTGAAGACGGATCGAGCTTTTTCTACTGGCGACACCCCAAGAAAATTGTTCGAATGGTGCAGTTTCAAATTTCCCTGACAAACGCATCCTATTTGTAGCTTCGTCGTTACCATATCGCTTCATATGTTTCATATGATTGGTTTCCAATTTTTTGATGCATTCTTCAATAAATTTATAACCACCATCCGAGCGCATTTTTTTAGTGCTGAAATTGTGATGCATCCCTATGCCCGGATGTAACCGTCCCATTGGCTTGGGATGGTAAGTAATATCGACTCCAAAATCTTCTGCTACTCGCGCCATTAGGTAACGTGACATCCATAAGTCATCTGCCGCTTTTATACCAACGGAAGTCCCTACTTGCCACTCCCAACTCCCATACATAACTTCGGCATTGGTTCCTTCAAAATCGATACCAGCATACATACATGCTTTGGTATGTGCTTCAGTTATATCTCTTCCTACAACATTCTTTGCGCCTACTCCACAGTATGAAAACTGGTATTTAAAATGTGGGAAACCGCCACCCTTAGGCCAACCTAAACCCCATCCGTCCATATCGAGCATGGTGTACTCCTGTTCCAGCCCGAACCATGGTTCTTCTTCAGCGTGGTATATACACAAGTCATTGCAAAACTTTCTATTATTAGTAGGTGCAGGTTGTCCATCACCAAGGTATACTTCACATAGGATCATCACATGCGGCTCTCCTCGAAACGGATCTCTGTATACATGAGCAGGCTTTAATACCGTATCAGAGTTGTCGGTTGTAGCTTGCCCAGTCGAACTACCATCGAATGACCAAAGTGGGACCTGTTCTGAACAATATGGCACACAGTTCAGAATCTTATCTTTACTTCTCATGTTTATGCCAGAGCCATCGATCCAAATATATGTTGCTAATACTTTATTGCACGGCATAGGAAGTCTAAAGTACCTGTCCATTACTTTTTTACCCAAGATATGATTTATGGAATGTTTCAGCAGGTTTCTTTTCTGTATGTAGAATTCACTGTTACTTTTATGCAATAGAGTCATCAATTTGAAAAGGGATGCCATTATTTTTGTAGTTACAAAATTTCACTCGATAATTTTTTGTTAATTTTCTTTACATTTTTGACAATTCTTATTACCATTTATTTTAACAAAAAGAAAAATTAAAAAAATTAATTCCAACCAGTTTGCGACATGCTTATGACAAAAGAGAAGTTAATTAAAAACGTAGACAGAATTAAAAAGCTCGAAATTATTAAACAAATTATTTACTGCAATATTCTCAGAATCTTTAACAAAGTAGTAAACATCATAATAATTTATATAAGTAAAACAATAATTAAAAGATTGTCTGAAATACATAGTTATTCTGTGTTTAAAAATCACAAACATGTCTCTGCTAAAAGAGCGCATACTTTGTAAGGATCACAATCCCCAGCAGGACGTCGATCCTCTAAAAACCCTTTGCCTTCCGACACAACACTTCTTTGAAGGCGTACAGATGCTCCACGGTCCGCTACCCCCCATCGACATGAATCATAAGACGCCGTTTCAAACTTACCAGTTAATCTCTTTTTGTTCTCTTCTCCATTTCCAAGGCCATAGATCTTCATGAACTTCTCATGTTGCTCGCATAATATTTTACACACTCGCTCTATTTCTTTTATTCCTCCGTCACAACGCATCTTGTTTACACTAAAGTTATGGTGACATCCAATACCTGGTTGATTTTTACCTACAGGCTTTGGGTGATAGCTAATGATAGTACCAAATTTTTCTGCAATTCTACCAAGAAGATATCGACCTAACCACAAATCATCAGCAGCTTTTACGCCCATTGTGATACCAACTTGAAATTCCCACGAACCCTTCATGACTTCAGCGTTAGAACCTTCGTAATCCATTCCAGCGTAAATACAGGCCCTAGTGTGACACTCAACGATTTCCCTTCCAGCAACGTGCTCACCTATGCCACAATAAGAGTATTTTGACTTTAATGCTGGATATCCTCGTACTTTTGGCCACCCAATAGGCCACAGATCAGTATCAAACATGGTGTATTCTTGTTCTATCCCAAACCATGGTTCTTGATCAGAAATTTTGCTCAGGACTTTTGCACAGTGAGCTCTGTGATTTGTCGGGGTAGGTGTGCCATCACCATAATATGTCTCACAAAGAACGATGACGTGAGGGCTTTTGCGAAAAGGATCTCTGTATATAGCAGACGGTATTTACAAAGTATCAGAGTCGTTTGTTTTTGCTTGACCTGTTGAGCTGCCATCGAATGACCATTTGGGAACCATACTCAAATCACAAGGTTCTTTCTTTAAAATCCGATCTTTAGAACGCATGTGTATGCCACTCCCATCTATCCACACGTATGTAGCAAGTATTTTATTTTCTGGTAACGGCAAATTAAGATAGTGACTATAATGTGTATTTATTGGACTTTTAATATTTGTCGTACCTGTAGTAAAATTTTCGATACTTATGTTTCTCTTTATGGAAAATATATTACGAAATTTTCTTCTAAGAAATCTTGTTAAAGGCATTTTGTATAATAATCCCCTAAATTAAATATGTAATGCCCCAAGTGAAAGTTATGAACACATCACTTTGTAAATCTAGTTAGCCTTGGAAAAAACATTTAAGAACTAGAAAGCTATGAAATAAAAAAAATACTTTTAATATATTTTCGTTATTGAAAAACTACATGGTGAACGTATAGAAGACACAGACACAGTTGCTAGGTTCACTGTCGGGGAGGTGCGTTTACGTTAAGAACTACTGCGAAATAGCTGGGAGAACCATGTGGGTCCGTACTCTGTAGACAAATAAATAGGGGAATCTGCGCACTCCCAAGAGAAGAATCATATGGTGGCAGTGCCCCAAGTGGTACAGCCATTTATTAGTCGATTGTCCATATAGCTTCCCTACAATACACATGATATTGGCCCTTCTCCGTGGCACCAAAGGCGAAGCTGAACTGCTATTCTTCGGATGAATGGCACTATTCAATCTGTATCATGAATGATTATTCATGAATTATATCGAACCTAGCACTTTCATGCAACCCTGAAGTGTTGTGATTAAAAACAAGCTAACAGGGGCATAGTTTTGAACTGTTCAGTAAGTACATATGTGTTATAAATAAATAAAATAGATTGAGACCAATAATTGAGAATATAAATAAAATTTAACAATAGCCATAGACATTTTTTTTTAAAACCTTCTCCCATTTGTTGGGAAGGCAAAGGGTTCTAAGTAGCCATAGACATTTTTAGAAAAATAGAAAATGACAAACGTCAGTTGTCATTTAAATGACAGATGTTAAAAACCTGTGCAAACAAAACAGCATGGTCAAATTGTAAACATAGCTGTAATACATTATAAAACTCAAAATCAATATCTATCGGAAATTAGAAAGGGAAAGTAAATTAAGTGGACGAATGATAGATTTGCAACAAAATAGAATTGCAAGTTTTATCCTTTAAAGAGTTGCATAAGAACACGTTTTGAATTTGTGACTACTGACTTGAGTAGAGTTTTGCTAACTACATCTGCAACTTTTCAAGAAACATATAAAATGGAAACGTAAATATCTTTTTACTGGTATTCGTACTCTTACTAAAGAATATTTATTTAGCTACCGCACATGTTCATAAATTCGTGTCATGGTCGTAAACTTCCTTATCAAGTCACTTCCTTTACATTAGTGATCATTGCGTAATTTTGAGTAATACTTATCTTTCACCAAAAGTCAGTACAAGGCAATATGAATGTGCACATGTGCCGTCAACCATGTGTTGAATCACATGTTATTTATATTGATAAGTTCGAGGCATGCTTGTGACATGTGCTAAATAACCTCACTTATGGTGTGGGGTTATGAATATTAATCATGCTTTCAGCACCGTTATGTTATTTTATGTAATTTCACATTTTATTTTCTTATATGCTGCAAAATTTATATGTTTTTTGGGACATAGACCAAATTAGCCCTATTTCATAAAATAAGATGGTATACCAAATCATTTCTAAAATTGTTTTAGTTGCATATCTGGTTTCATGATTGAGGTTAGAACAACAGTCTCCATGTTAACAATTGAACCTTTTTTAAAATAAAAATCTTTACAATGATTAAGAATAGAATAATTTTTCAATGAAATAAAATGGAAAGTGCCATCAATAAACTCAATAAAAGATAAAATTATCTATTTTAAGTATTATTGGTGTAAAGTAGCAAATTTACAGTTTGGATAGTTTATGTAGGGACAGTTGAAGTCTCTCTTAAGCTCACATATCACACATGAGTGCTGTTTGGAGTCTCACTTATCATTAGCCACTCTGTGAAGGTCATTGCCTCACTTTGTTTCAAGAACAAAAAGGCAATTTATCAAAATATATGATTGAAAGCCTAAAATTGTAGTATATCTTGGAAATTCCACTCTAGGAACTAAAAGCATTTTATTCTGTATAACTAGACTACTAAATGTATATTTACTCAATCTTCACATGTCGGGGGTCATAGTACATGCTCTAAATTTTATCTGTGTTCTGTAAGAAAAACACTACTTTCCCTAAAAGAATATTCAGTGGGACCTTGGTTTTCTGATAAACCTTTAACAGGGCAGTGTTGGATTATATAGACCCCTTATAGTTTCGATGTTTTCTAAATACCTTTTAATCTGACAAATTACACGAAGAAAGATTAAATATGTAATATAAAAAATGTGAAAACAAAACATATAATTCTGAGTCACATTTTGAGTTAATTAAGGTTTCTGCTAAAGTTGTTATAACTAAGTGTATGCAGATTTGATCTCAGTAAAATTATACTGAACATTAATTTGTTATGAATACTAAAATGAAAAACCTTGAATACTATTGCAAATTTGTAAGAATTTCTATGCTTGGCTGGTGGTTAGCTTAGCTTGGTGGACCATATGGCCTAACTACTGTCAACCTTACTTTAAATTGTAGAGAAGGCCCATACCCTGTAGTGTACAGTCAGCAACATAAGTCGCTACACACTTGAAATTTTTTGATAACCCTTTTATGAATTAAAATTTCTTATTTATTTTTTCTGTAGTCGGAAAGTATAATCAAGTAATGTCTTCTTTGGTGATAAGTGCTATACAATATTGGGAATTATTATTATTTTGGATGATAAGACCATTCGAAATTTCATAAATGTGTAGCAACTTATGTTGCTGACTGTACACATATGTATGTGGTGATGAATAAACATACACATACATACATAAACTCACGCCTTTTTCCCAGAAGGGGTAGGCAGAGGTGCCAGGGCACCCACATTGATGATGTGGGTGATGAATAAAATGAAAACAAAATGTGAACAATAAATACAATATCAAAAATAGCCTGGTGAGATAATAATAATGTGTTTAATTTACAGAATTAAAGATAATGCTGCTTTTTTATGCAACTTTGAAGTGATGCAAATTCTTCAGAAATTGAAGGACAACACTCAGAAAAAACATAAGCGTGAAGCTTCCCTGGCCACTGTTACCTATGAGGTAATAAATAGTTTATATTCTTATGCATTAATCTAGCTTGGTCTGACATCACATGATAAGTTTACTGTTGTCATCTAATTTAATAGCTATTGGAAAAATCATGTTAATTAAATCTACCACAATCACATTATTTCTTTATATCATTGTTTAATTTTCTCATTTGATTTAGGCACTTAAGCCTATTTTTTGTTCACTCATCCCATTAATGCTACTTTACGATTAAGAGTGGTACAGGATTTTTAACCGACTTCAAAAAAAGGAGGAGGTTCTCAATTCGACTGTATGTTGCTTTTTTTTTTTTTTTTTTTATGTTTGTTACCTCGTTTCTCTGTACTGCGTGAACCGATTTCGATCATTCTTTCTTTAATTGAAAGCTGGTGCTTGTCGTTTGGTCCCATAAAAATATGGTGAAGATCTGATGAATATCTTCGGACCTGGAGAGGGGAACTCCTTAAAATTAAGGAAAATTGCAATGGTTCTTTTTGCATTACGTTCATTAGAAAAGTTAAGTTACAGTGAGAGAGGGAAAAAGGGGTGGGGGTGAGGGGGGGTGGGTGATAAAATTAAAATACACGTAAATTCTAATATCTTCAGCAGCTTATAACCGATTTTAGTGATTTCTTTTTCATTGGAAAGAACGTATTGACAGGTTGATCCCAAGAACACAACATTAAGATCTGATTATCATGTTCGGACCTGGAGAGTAGAACTCCTCAAAATTTAATAGGATTCCAACGGTTCTTTTTGCATTGGCTTCAGTATAAAAGCTAGGCTACAGTGGTTGAGGGAAAAAGGGGTAGGGGCGAAGGGAGGGGGAATGGGGGGGGGGAGAAAAAAATAATAAACATGTGAATATTCCAATCTCTTTGGCAGCTTTTAGCTGATTTTAGCGATTTCATTGTCTAAGAAAGAACATATTCCTTGTGGGGACCAAATCTTCTTCATTTAAATGCCTATCAACACTAAAAAGATAAAAATAACTAAAATTTTTAATAAAAAAAATAAAAACCGACTTCAAAACAAAAAACCACTAAAAACCGAAAAATAACAAAATAATAAGTACCACTGCAAAGCAAAAAAATAATATTTCTTTCATGGAACTTGTGCTTGTTGAATAATTTGCTTAATGACTTGACTAGCCAACAAATCAAAATATATGCATAACATATTGAAGGCGGGTCGCCCAGTACCAAACATATAGATATTTAAATTAATATAAGGCATAGGTCCTACATGTTTGGTACTTGGCGGCCCGCCTTCAATATGTTATGCATATATTTTGATTTGTTGGCTAGTCAAGTCATTAAGCAAATTATTCAACAAGCACAAGTTCCATGAAAGAAATATTATTTTTTTGCTTTGCAGTGGTCTTCCATACTGTCCAAGGGCCGATTAGTAAAGTAGCCATACTTTTTAGCCTTCACATTTTTTTAAGTACTGAGATTTGTTTTGCAGTTATACCCAAATATTCCCTTAGAAAAGTATTCTTGTCATTATGTCATTTACAGTGTCCTAAATAGTGGCTTCTCATTGGTTTTCAGACTGTTCACTATCTACAAGAGACTGAATGCAAAAATCAAAATGCTAAATCAATACAACAATTTTTGGAAGCCATGAAGCAGTACAAACTGACCAAGATGGAGAAATTGATGATGGTCAATACTCCCCCGCGCACTGAATTGCAGATACAATTGGTATGTGCACATTCAATACCTTGCTATACCTTAATCTACCATGTTAATAATGACATGATAATTAATGGCATTGTGATCACTCTGCCAGATTAGTAACTTGCATATCGTCCTTTTTGTAAATACATCGTTTTTGCTAAAATGAAAATTAAAAACCTTTTCGTATTTAATTAAAACTATAAAAAACGACGTAATTACCACCCAAAGACGACCATAGGTAAAAAGTACAAAAAAGCCGAAATTTATGCCGCAGTCCAGATATATCTGGTATAGATTAAAGTGCATATTTCTTCTTATTTTATGAAATTTAGTAGATTGTGATAGACTAGACGCAGCTGCCGACATGTTCACGGTTGGTTGCGAGTTCAAATACTAGGGCACACCTACGATTTTTCGTAGTTATGTGTGCATTGATAGTCAATCACTACGCACTATATCGGTATAAGGAGAATATCTTGAGGATACCTGCTTAGTGCTTACCATAGCGATTTGTAAGAATTTTTATGGTATGTAGTATGTACCTAAAGTTCGCCGACCCGCATTAGGCTAGTGCGGTGGACTGTTGTGGTCAACCCCTCTTAATTGTACTCTCGAATGTAGAGGATAGTCGTGCCCTGCAGTGGGACGTATAGGTCTGATACAAGTTATATAATGTACAATGTATACTACGATAAATTATTATTATTTTTTTCAGATTGTCCAAGAGAGTGAAGAGAGATTGTCGGAGAAAGAGGTACAAGAAATAATCGAATTGGCAAACTTGTACTTACCTCAGGAAAATCCATGATATTTCTATTACAAGGAATTTTTGGGTTCACAATTTTATCTATTGTATAACTTTAAGAGTCATTAGTAATTTTATTGATGTTCGAGAAATATATTTATTTGAACATTAGATTAGGCCTTCAGCACCTTCTGTCGATTGTCATACCAATTTTTGACCACTGTAGTATAATATTATATATAACACGTATGTATATTATGGTTATTAATGACGAGACATGCAAGCCATTCACATGATGGTAAGCGATACGACCACTCATGGACAGTAGCAATGCTTGGCATTCTAATGGCTCGTTATCCTGAGCCATAAGATGTTAAGTCTCAAAATATCTCATAGTTACTCTGGCTAAAATGTGTTGATGTGCCCAATGTGTCCTACCACCTTCTCATGAAGGGACATCATCGAGGCTACAGTCTACAGACGCTGCCATAATTGTAGTGACTAGCGACCTAATGGGAAAATAACTTCTAGAGATATTTACAAATTTTGAGCCATTCACTCCTACGAAAAAAGAAGATAACTCACATATTTATTTTCAACACTGATTTTTTTAAATTAATGGTTTAAGTGTCTGTAACGAATCATATAGTTTTCTCATGATTCAATCAGGTTTGATAATATTTCCACAGTACATATCAAGAAGTAGCAGGGTCGATTAGTTGAATAATGTATTATGTCGTCCAACAGATGGCGACACTTGCTTTTCATTATTGATTTTTTATAAGAGGAGATTTAGAGGTAAATATAATTATTTTCTATATAAATACGTGATATAATCAATATAACCTACAGTAAAATAATTAGTGCGTAGCCCACCAGACGAAAGTCTCGTGTCAGACATTATGAGAAGTTTTTGATATCACAAAATTCATCCCGAAAAGGACTGCTTGTAGATGTCAAACAATTTTCTGGGTTCGCGAATCGAACCCGCGACTTCTCATTTCTCAGAGAAGGTGGTTTCAATTACTGCACCACGGAGGCTGTTCAAAGACGAGGTACTATTACACTGGTTCAGTTTAATTATTGTTAAGTTTATTTAATTTATTATGTATATTTTTGGATCAGTGGTAATAATTTGGTTCCAAATACTTAGTCTTTTTTGTGAATTATATGTTAAGTAGCATTAGTTATTAGTTATTTTGTGATATTATACATATTTAGTTATGGTTTTTGGGTTTCAATTTATCTATATTAAGGTTTGATAGAGGTTTGGTTTAATGAATTATTAGTTTCAGTAAATAGTAAAATAGAACATAACAGTAGGCCAACTTGACAATCAATTTCATTTAGTTCCATCAAATACCACTGCGGTCAAGCGAAACCGTGCGCCACTGTCGCATTGAATTGTATTAGAATGACGAGGCTTTTGATCCTCATTCGTTGAACCGATATCGAATGCCAAGAGTGGGCTCTCAATACATTAAGCTGGTTATAGCCATGTTTAGCAATAGACGCGATACAATTCCGTGAGTCACTATGACCGTTTTTTTGTTTGATCGCTGACATAATTATATCGCCTTATTAAAAACTCAGTTAAGCGAAGAATAACTTTAGCGCAAGGCTTTAGAATTGACTCGATAACTTTGTTCATACTTTTTGCTTTTAAAATGAGTGGGTCCCCGTTACAGGATTCTCATGGGAGGCCGAAGTATATCCGTGTTTATTGATAAAGTGAACATCGCTATTCAAAATAATCGAGTCAATAAAGCCATGGACTAATGTTAATCTCTAGTTCATCCGATTTAATTAATACAAAAATCCCATTAGCTGTAAAGTTTCCGCCAGTCTACCACGGTGAACAAAACGCACCAGCAAAATTATTTCTTGAATTAGATTTCCTTAAATCTTTCGTATATAGCTTCGTATCTTTCGTATATTTCGTTCGTAGCCTTATTCTTCTCAACAACTTTTGGATTGTTCTGGATCGTTGGCATTGAGCTTGAACTGTGCTTAGAATTGTGAAACACTGTAGGTAATCTCTACGTGTTCACTTATCTTGGTAAATTATGCAAATGTGATTACCCACAGCTGCACCGGTAATTGCGATGCAAATAAAATAATTACAGACAAAAACATGATTAGATGTTGATAGTTAGTGTTAATAAACTTAAACAATCATTATTGTAATTGATTGTTTTATTTCGTCTTTCATGAGACTGATTTACCGTCCATTTATTTTATCATTCATCTGACACTTTATTTCCATCACTTCCAAAATATATGAGTAATGTAACATTTGATATCCTTTTTAAACTTGTCGAATTAATTATTCTTAAAATAAATTTTATTGTATATAAAATATCTACCTACTAATTATACATTAAATATTGCCTTTTTCTGAGGTATATTCTTTTGCTTCTTTTTTGTGTAACATAAACCAGCACGCCTTAGATATTGAAGACATCGAAAATACAATCAAATATCATGAGGAGAAATTGCCCTTTTATGTTCTTGTATAGTATTGGCAACAAAATCAGCTGCTGGATTTCGCTGTGAGGCGTGAGCAAAAGCAATCAGTGCACCGACAGAGGTAAGATTTCTTCGGCGCTCCCTCCCTGCCATCCAAACCCTTGCGAATACCAATAAATATATCTTCCTATCCTTGCCTCTCCAGTGCCTTATTGTGAATACAGAGATTGATTCCAAAAACCGATCAATGCAATGTCTAAAAATAATAAACTATCTTTGTATCTATAGATCGATCCTGAAAATAGACGATCAGGTTAAAGATTTATCGTCACTCCATGAATACTGTATAGGATCGCTAGTTTTGTTGGCCGTAAATAGAGATTTAATTGTGCGAGATGATGCCAGCAGAGGCAGCAAATTATGATCATTTTTCGCTCAACAAATAGATACATAATCGGAAATAAACTCATGATTGTTTTTTTGCTAAAATAAATTAATTGCCTATAATTGTCACTCGATTATCATACAACAATAGCTGGTTAACAAGTTTCCTATCAATTTATGAATTTAATTGAAAACGTCTTGGTTGTCTTAATAGTATAATAAATATTTTTGCGATTTATTTACCATTAAATATCGCAATAACTAGTGACCATTATTTTCTTAGTTTAAGGACGATGGGTAGAACTTTTTTATTTCCCGATTCATGTAGTTGCCCAAAATAGAGATTGATTAATAGTTACTAATTATAATTGCGAAAGTTTTTAAGACTGGATGTTTCATACTCTTTCATGCGAAAACGGCTTGACCGAATATGATGTAATTTGGTAGTAGAGAGCTGACGCCCTAAATTAACACTAGCCTATAGGTCCTATTTATCCCGAAAAATGTAGTGTTCTCGCAAGACGCGTGTGGGAAGCCGTCTGGGTAGCTACCACCGCAATGTCTGTTTCTCCTGCCAAACAGCAGAGTAAAAGCAATTTTGTAGTCCAGCTTGAAAATTATTGTAGCTAGAATATCTACTGGACTAATGGAAACTTAACATCTGAGACATAAGGCTGGCGAGCGAAGCGGAATGCTAAGCAATGCTTTGTAATTCATGGTGTTGTTTGGCTTTGCTACTGTCCATGAGCGGTCGTATTCCTTATCACCAGGTAAATGTCATGAATGTCTCGCCATTCATTGTAATTTAAAAAAGTCTCCTTTGTCTTCACCAGACACTTTATAAACTAAATCATTGCTGCATAATAGATAAGTATCAAAACATATGTCTGTGTACAATCTGAATATGAGATACAGATTGGCAGAAGGTACCAATTGATTGGCAAGTTTACATCACATGAATGAACCTAAGAAAAGTGTTTTTTTTTATTGCAATGAATGGCGAGACGAGCTTGCCGTTCGCCTGATGGTAAGCGATACGACCGCTCATAAAAAGTAGGAGAAACAAACAACACATTGTATTACAAAGCAATGCTTGGCATTCCACTGCTCTTGCCATCCTTCATTGGCTTCATCACTGATTGCCTTCAAAGAACCCTCCATGATATAAACTATCTGTGAACCCTCCGGTAATTGTTAACTTAATATCTTGTCCTTGTGCTAATGTCCCGTTCTTTTCTATTGTAAAACATAGCATTTTCCCACAATGAAAACCTATGGAAATAGATTAGTATCGCAGTTTCTATGTACCAATTCATTAAAGATATCAAATTAGTTGGAGGTGTCAGGTGCTATTTAAAGATAACTCTGCGCTTCATTTATAGCCACGATTCATTCAGGTATGATAACTCGCAATAAAACACCATACAACGAATAACATTTGCTCATTTTTAACAGCTGTTTTAAATTCAAAGCCTGTATATAACATAGCATGGCAACATTTAATTATGAATCAAAGTCCAAAGAATGATCAACCTTTAATGCGTGAGATTGTCATTAGGTGTTATCATATAGGTTATCTCTGATATAAACAATAAACGACAGGTTTATGAAGACCATTGATATGGTGAACTGTGCATGTAATCGGCTTTACGTAAATTTGATAGATGTAGCCAAAAGTCATGTTGTAAATAATAAATAATTGGTATTAGAGGTTAAAGTACTCCCAAGTGTATTTATTAAAAGTGAAGTTTCTAATTGTGCGCCGTCTGAGAAGTTGTTTTGGTAAGTAATTTTGGTTTATTCTACAGACTAACAAGTAAATTTATTCTGACTAATGATATCATTTTAATTTTTATTTCGGTCGTGAACCTAACGTTTAAGGTTGCCAGTATTTTTAGTTGAATAAAATGTATGGCTTATTTTTTTTACTTTGTTTTTGTACGTATAAAAATAACTTTCCTAATTGTTTAGTGGTTGTGTATGTCGGCTGAGTACTTAAGATTTAAATTCGATTCAGGGGCGCAATCTATTTTTAGAAGTTCTTTCGAAATTAAAAGTGTAATATGGTCACAGCGCATTATTAATAATTAAGCAAGGAGATAATAGAGACGTTGGTAAATATTATTCTAAAACACAGACTAAGAAGTTATTCTAGGGCCCTACTCGGAAAATCCGAAACGAAGTTCAATAGTGCGATTCACGTAACTTTTTGACGCGCCGATCAAGTTGCGGTGCGGTTACAATTAAGTTTACGCTTTGGTACAAAATGGTATTCTTGTAAGTGTTTAGCTGCGCGTCAACTGTACGTCAGACGTATGAAATTTGTTTGAAATTGACATATACGCGCAGCAGTAGAATACGCTAAAACGTTTGCGTGACGCGAACTTGACGCGAGTGTATTACGAGAATACGAAAAGGGCTGTTTTGATCGAAACTTAATCCCAACTGCACTGCAGCTGAACTTATTATAATACGTGAATCGCCCTACAAATCTTCGGACGATCGAATTTTATGACGATACGAATGTAAAATTAAAAGTAGTAGTAGTCGATAAAGTCGCCTTGTCATTTCCTGGGAATGTAACGGATTCCGTAACCGACTATTGATGGCACAAGTGGCATGTCTAAGCATAAAGTAAGAGTTTATATAAAACATTTTCATTAGGACAATGTCGCGGCTGATCCTCCACCGTGCTATAGCGAGTCCGCCGGCGCGCTCCGTCATGATGCTGGCGGATATTCTCGGTCTAGATATGGAGATTAAAGACGTCAACCTGATCAAAATGGAGCACTTGAGGCCTGAGTTTAAAAAGGTAAATACTCAACAGTCATAATATTAATCATATAGTTCTGACCCCACATTTATTTGACATCCGTGACGCAGTTGGTTAGATGCCGGCTGTGATACGGGAGGCTGCGGGTTTGATCCCCGCACTGAGGCAAATATTTGTGTGAGTCACAGGTATTTGTTACGGATCTGGGTGTCTGTGAGACTTAAAACTTTGTACTTCGACCGCGAAATATCGCAGTGGGAGACGTATAGCCCAAAGTGCTTTGTGTAATTTAAAATTTTTCAAAAGTCACTATAGAAACCTGGTGGTGTTCTGTTGGCAAACGGAACAGACGCGGTTACCAACATGTTAACGATTGTCGCGGGTTCGAATCCCAGGGCACTCTGACTTTCGTATTCATGTGTATATTGATAGTCTATCACCAATTCACCACGCACTAAGACTACGAAGGGAAACATCTTGAGGAAACCTGCATACCATACCATAGCATCTATGTTATGTAAATCCGCCAACCGGCCCTTGGCCAGCGTGGTAGTCCACCACCACGCCATATAGTCTATGGCCTAGCCACTCTCAATCGTACTGTTGATTGTAGATGAGGCTTGCAGTGGGATGTATATGGGCTGATACCGTACACAACCTGTTTAATAGCTACTAAACTCCATAAAAAAATGTTACATTTTATAACATTTCTTCCAGTTGAATCCAATGCGCACAGTACCCGTGCTACAAGACGGAGACTACACTTTATCAGAAAGGTACTAAATATTGGGTTGGTGTAATGTAATCATCACTTACTGACATATTCGCAATTTAGGTGCCAAGACTTGTTGCAGAAATAAAAAAGAAATAACTTGTATTTTAGTATCACAAATTCTAAATGATTGAAAATGGTTTTCATGGTATATTCCGTTAACCATTTAATTTAAGACGAAACGAAAAATACGTAATTGTCAAATCTTGTTCTTTACCCATTCCATTGATTTTGAAAAATTGGTGATAATACTTAAACTTTATATGGTCATAGCTACAAAACGAAAAGGTATTTTCCAATTATTTTTTTATTATCATATTGTCCCCTTGTATCGAAATTAGCAAGTGCTTCATTTTCCTGCAGTCCAGGTATATATGAATGTAATTGTGATATCCAGCCACGCGATACTAAAGTACATGTTGGAGCGGTACGGGGGCGCGCACCGCGAGCGACTGTATCCAGGCGAGGCGCGCGCTCGCGGCCTCGTCGACCAGTGCATGTTCTTCAACGCTGGCATGTTCTTCATGGGGATTAGGCTCGTCGCGGTACGTATTACCAGACTTCGGATTAATAAATAAATAACACCCAACAGTCACATACATAGTCCTGACCCCACATTAAGATCGAGTCTTGTGGGTATCAGGTAACTACGAGAGACTTTTCGGTCTCACAATCACCCAGATCCGAGAGAAATATTTGTGGGCCGCACGAACATTTCTCTCGGTGCGGGAATCGAACTCGCGGCCTCTCGTTTCACAGGCGGCGTCTAACTGTCGGATAGTTTCTTTATTAGGACGATAGAGTAGCAAATGGTTCACTTGATGGTAAGTGATAAATGATGCCAATGGAACAAGGTAGGTACTAACAAACAGGAACCGCTCAGATTTTGGGTAGTTTCTTAATTTAATCGGTTCGGTAGACTAACAGGTAGTACACTTGATGGTAAGTGATGGGATGGCTAATGGAATAAGGTACTAATAAACCGGAACCACTAACAGCTAAGAGAAGTAACAGAGTATGTAGCTATCATACTCACTGAAAGAAACGTGACTGCAAAGGTCAAAGCCATTATTAGCTCGTGATGTTAGTGCCATTTTTAACAAGATTTACAACGAAGATCTGAGGTCTGATATGACTCTTTTTATAACGATAATGTATGACTCCCAGTTCGGTACATTCACGGGCGAGCTAACAGGGCCCACGTTAGAACACCAGGCTGAGATTGAGAGGTCTTATGGCGTGGTGGAGGACTACCTGACCTCCCGCAGGTACCTCGCTGCCGACCACCTCACGCTGGCGGACATCGCCGCCGGCGCCACCGCCACCGCCATGCAGACTATACACAAGACCGATCCTAAAGAGTAAGTCATTTTTCATTTAACCTCTGTTGGAAGCTGACTGCCATAGAACCTGAATAGTAAGGCCAGGGTATTTAGGGGCTGGGATGGAATTTTTAAGCTTTGTTTTAGACTGCCACAGTATAATGACTTTACTGCACTTGAAATTAAGCGCAAATGCCATCCTGGTAGAGTATCGGATAGCATCAGAGGGGTTACTGTATAAAAACGATACGAAATTCGAATGTTAGGGTGTTCGAAGTCCGGAGTAAAACATAAGATTTCCACTTCTAAAAATAAATACTATTTCTATTTAAAAATGGAGAGGAGGGAATCACATTGAACAATTCGTGAGAGTATTCACCGTGATACAAACGGTAGAACACGCTGACAGTAAACTTAGAGAAACGCGTGCGCACAACAAAAACGTGATTGACGCGTGTTATTACGCGATACGGAAAAAGTTTTTTTGGTAGTTTTGATACTCTGGCCACTACACAGGACTCGTATGCGTTAGAAACACCATGTCTGCAATTGTTTGTTGTATTTAATTGAAATAGGTACTTACATAATTATAACATTCGCAAGTGAGATGTTTCTATATAAATTTATAAATGTTACCTTCAAATAATTGAAGTCAGCATCATCATTCAGCAGCGGAGCTGTAAAAATACAGCGCTACAAATAATAAGTTTAATTTGTTCCAGATATCCCTTATGCTCTGATTGGATTAAGAGACTCGAACAGGAGCCATTCTTCCAGAAGATCAACGCCCCTGGAGTCGCCTACTTCGATAAATTGCTCAATAAATTATGGGAAAAAAATAAAGATAACTGATATAAATTATTTACTTTTAATTAATAAAATTATTATGTACAAAATCCTATGATTTCATGATCTTAAAAATACTTAGAAGTTAGTTATTTGTGAGAAATATTTTTCTGAAACTGAGGCAAAACCGCAAAATACTGGAGCATAAAATACCTAACGACTATAAAAAACAGCTGATTTATTTCTGTAAAGATTAACAAAAAAATCCATTTCAAGGTATACATCATGCAAAAATAAAACGCAAACAATGTATTAGCTCTAGACTGATGATTTTGCATGTCCTTTTACGGAATATAAACACATTTATTCCATCCGGCATACATACATTACGGCATACGCCTTGTATGTTCCGTCCCACAATGTGATAGGTGGCGAGCCTATCGCCATATCGGGTACAAATTCCTGACATTATCCCGGCCGGTACTAGGGTCCGCTCTCCGGCTAATTCTCTTCCATTCAGCCGATCTTCGGTATCAGTGACCTTCATATCCTGATCCTGGCATCCTTTTCCTCATCGCCGAGGGCTGTGATACCCTGAATATGGAGGAATCTGTGTTCTGACTATGCTGCGCCACCTGTTCCTATCCTTGGCATAGTGGAGCGCAGCGTGAAACTTGATGTTAGGCTCGAGCTGATTTGATCGTACCATCTGATGGAATTTCGGCCCCTTGGATGTTTGCCCTTGACTTTGCCAGTAACCATTAGTTGTTCTAGGTTATCTGCGTCTTCTCTGGCAATACAGCCAAAAAAAGTACTTGGTGCAAGCAGATACTAGAGTGCCTGGTTTTGATTTGGAGATCGTGTAGAATAAAACACGTTGGTGCCACGGAGATTCACAAAACCATCTCTGAGGTTACATGGTTGGGTTTTATTCATACGGTATGGAGGTAATTTCCATCAAAATATTTTCGTTGCTGAAATGAGGGCTGTGTGGGGATTACTATAAGATACGTATCAAATACCCACAATGACTGTGTAAATGGTCAATATATTCAGATCTTACGTATCTTTATGTACTAAAATGTTTTAGGTAAACGAAGTGTTAAAAAACATGAATCTTGTTTAGCCTATGGAACCACAAGAATCTCAAACTAGTCGATCTTGGCCGATATGTTCCGAACTCGGTCGAGAGGAAACGACAAGATCTTGCCGCTCGCTTGAATCATATCTAAACTGGCGCAGTGTGGGATCACACATCTCGTACGTATATACATTAGTTTTATTATTTTATCAGTGAATAAATACTTATTTTATGTATAAAAATTCAAAACTTGTTTCATGGGAACGAAAAAAAAAATTATTTATAATTCTTTCAATTGTTTTGAAATTAACATTATTCGATAATTAAATGGTGTAAAAAGGCAAAGAAACACATATTTTAAAACCACACAGGCTATTTAGAAAATTTATATTAAAATGTTTGAAGCCCACCTACCCGCAATACTCAGCGTTGAGTTTGACTCTTTATGGTCTAAACTCTAAACTCTCTCTCTCTCCTGATTACAAGGGAGCTTTGTGATCTGCAGGCGGGCAAATATGTTTTTATTTAGATGTTTATTCAAAGGTGTAATTATACTCATCTATTACATATTTTTACAAAAATTCATCCTTAAGATTCTTATCCTTACCTTTCTATACAACTTAGCATATACCATGTGGTCCGTAGAAATAGAAACTTGAAAGGAAATGGGCGATGTACGGCCAATCTACATAATAGTTATAAGTTTATGAGTATTTTTCATGTAATGCGGGAGTGACTTGGTAATATTCCTTATCATACAAAAATGCTATGTTTAGAAAGGAACGATTATTGTAGATATGACGTCATCAATTTTTATCAGCATGATACTTCACTCTACTGTTTTAAGAGTCATCTATTCAGAGTGTACACATTACCGACGTGATTTAAGTGAATTTATTTTCTAAAATTCGAACCAGTAGTCCCTGAAATTTGCACGTTCGTACAACAAACTTTTGAGCTATATACAGATTTTAGAGTATAGGTAGGTATAGAAGGTAAAGAAGGAATAGAAAACCATAGTTATTGTATTAAAATAATAATAAATTTTAATAATTTTATTGAAAAAATAATATTATGGATGATTGAAAACTTAGTTGTCTAAACAAAAACACTTAGTTAATGTGTTAAATATTTGAATATAACTCAAGTCTATGCTGTACCTATTGATAGCATATTATTTTAGGTATATTTATAAATTGCAAAATTGATCTGATTAGATCTGAGCGTGTTTGTCCCATCGCAACATTTTGTCAATTTTGCAAACACATACATAATATATAAGTCACCGCTACATTTTATGTCAATTATGCTACTGCATAATTGGCAATTGGTAATCTGTTTAAATTATAGATGTGCAATGTACTTAGTATAAAACAGTTTAATAGGTAAAATATTGCTTGTAATCTGGTCTGTTTTCAAAGTAATAATCCATAAAAGCATGGCCGTAATATAATTAATCGCAATTTAAAGTTTGAACGTGTTAGCCACACGTCGTGCGTGATCATAAATATATCTAAGTACTTGTTAGTTTTTTCTTGACACAACAAATAATTAAAACTTCTTGTTTATTATAATTAGCATTACATAATGTAGGTCCGGATTTTTATTAATTAAGTACATTAATTAAACTGTCAGTGATGAAACAAAGATTATATTATACATTATTTTGACACCCAATTTTCGATTATTTTAATATTCTATGTACATAGTGGGCAGTCAATGCCATCTTCATTCTACACCGTCAGTGGTGGCAGTTTTACAAACGACGCTATTAAAAAAAATATAGAGGAAACATAATCGTTCACTCTTGAACATGGAACATCGAATTCGAACCCAACACCGCGGCTTTACAATCATACCGTAGTAGTTAGTACAATTTCGACACAGAGGCAGGCTTCCTGTAAAAAGGTTTTAATTATTATGTTTGGTTTTAACTGATTAAAAAAAACGAGGAGGTACTCAATTCAACTGTATTGTTGTTTTATTACAGATATTACATGTAGATATTTAAATTAATAGGCCGGCCTTTACACATGTATTTTGATTTGTTGACTAGTCAAGTCATTAAGCAAATTAATCAAAATGTACAAGTACTGTCCACCCTGTGACGACGCAAGCTGTAAAGTAATCGAAACGTCGGGATATTAAAACATGTAAAAATCAAACCAAATCCGCGATAAAATCCATAAAGATTTAACCACATTTTTTAAATGTAATAATTTTAAACACATTTGCGTAAATTTAAGAAACCATGATGTACAAGTACCATAAAATACTTAAATATTAGTATAATTTTCTTTATAGTGTTTTTTATTTTGAAGTCGGTTTTTTTTTCTGTAGCAATATGCCGCTCGTGCTATACAAGTTGGACGCGAGCCCGCCCGCGAGTGCGGTGCGCGCGCTCGCCGACATGATCGACATACAGTTCGAATACAAGGAACCTGACTTCTTCAATAAAGAACACAAGTCCCCAGAGTATTTAAAAGTAAGTTTATTACACATCGCCTGTCTAAACTTCAAGGCTATATTAGCAATTTAATTTGCAACGCAAATTTTATTCATTGTTTCAATCCTTGCCCAGTTTTTTCACGCTATGCTCATTTTGATATACTTTTTGCATTTTGAAAATGCTTAAATTGCAAACACCATTTTGACCATTTGCGATAGAAATCATGTTATATCGACTACCCTTAATATTGGAAATAGGATATATCCAGGTGCCAGACGGAAGAGAACGGGGAACAATAGTAAATTTTATTCATGTGTATTTTCCAGATGAATCCCATGGGCACTCTACCGACGCTGCAAGACGATGATTTTGTTGTATCGGAAAGGTAAGAAAACGAGATTCATATACTAGCTTACCTTGTAAACGTTAAGATGGCGGGATCACAAGAGATACATTAAAAATGTTACCACCAAAAATTATTACTCTGTGGTAAACTCTGTCCCAAAAATCCTACTAGTCCATTGAAATTGTATATTGTTTAGGTCTTCCATGCGTTTTGAAATGAACGCAATTTTATTTTGATGTGTGTAGGGGGGGAGGGGGGAGGAGGTAGTATACTCTAAGCTCTAGTTCTTGTTTTTGTGGCAACCCTTGTCCTCCGGAATCGTCGTGCTATCCATCCAGCCATCGTGGAAAAAGTCTAGGTATACAATTTCTAATGGGTATATCCTGATGTATATTTTATTACCTCCAGCCACGCCATCATGAAGTACTTACTGGGGAAGTACGGCGGCGACAAGCGGGAAAGCCTGTATCCAAGCGACTTGCGCACCCGCGCGATCATCGACCAGTGCATGTTCTTCGATACTGGCGTCTTCTTCATCAGGCTTAAAGTGGTTGTGGTACGTAGTTTTTTTATAAATCATAATGACCCAGGAATATCCTAATCATCATATCATATCAGCCACAGAAAGTCCACTGTTGAACATAGGCGTCCCCCAAGGATCTCCAGAGTGACCTGTCGGAAGCGACCTGCATCCAGCGACTTCCTGCAACCTTAGCCAGATCGTCCGTCCACCTTGTAGGCGGGCGTCCGTCATTTCGCTGGCCTGTATGTGGCCTCTACTCGATAAACTTTTCGGCCCCAACGGCCATCGGTTCTACGAGCTATGTGCTCGGCCCACTGCCACTTCAACTTGCCAATCCTATGGGCTATGTCGGTAACCTTTGTTCTCCTACTCCTACTAATATCCTAATAACGGGCGTCAATTAATTTTGAATCTTGATATTCTTCTTTAACTGGTGGTGTTTGTGCGAGGCAGGTAACACCGCAATGTGTATCTCTCTCGACAAAGAGCAGTGTTAATGCAATGCTGAAGTCCCGTTTGAAGGACATTGTAGCCAGAGTAAATACTTCACATATTATTTACTGTTAACATCATAATATGTCCCAGGATGACGAGCGTAGTGGACTGAAAAAATTGATTTGTGAGACTTTCATTTTACTTCCTCGTCAACGTTTCTTCACATTCTGTATCAGCTCATATACGTCCCACTGCAGGGCACGGGCCCCCTCTACAATCGACAGTACGATTGAGAGTGGTTAGGCCATACTACCACGCTGGCCTAGTGCGGGTTGGTTCTTCACATACTTACTAAATAATAAACGATTTCTAATTTCAGCTGCCGACACTGTTAGAAGGATTAAAAGGGCCTACGCCAAGGCACATATCAGACATCGAGGACGCTTTCCGTATTGTTGAGGCGTATTTGGAGTCCCACAAGTACATCGCGTGTGATCACCTCACTATAGCCGACCTCGCGGTTGGCAGCACTGCTGCTACCATACAATGTGTCCATAAGTTGGACGCGACCAAGTAAGTTGACGCCATTGGTTTAAAAAGTAACGATAGGCCCTTCAGCAAATTTCGAGTTGCCTGACCCCGGATTCGAACCTGGGATTACAGCTTAGCAACCATACTGTAGTACAACTGCACCACCGAGACAATCTAAGCCACCGAGGCAATAACAATCATAAAAGCACATATTTATTGCTTACCATTTTAGGCAACATTTGCAGAATTCAAATGATTGATTTAAAAACTAAGGATTGGCCCTTCAGTACATTTCGAGTTTCGAAAATGTGATCGTGAAAATCGCGCTAAAATAAGTATTAAAAAAATTAAAAATATGTTAGTATTTCGCTTAAACGGTAATAAAAATGATTATCCTTATTTTCATTAAACTTTCTGCCATAATACAAACAAGCATATTGAAAATCGTTGCGAGTGACGACTGAATTCTTTTGGTAACTGGAAGTCTATTATCTATTATTTATCTTTTTAAAACGAGTTTCAGTGCATTCCTAAACTAGTTATAGTTAGGTATATATTTCTGTGCTCCTATAGATTATAATAATACGACGGGTACCCGGCACTACCACTTTTACCTTCGTTTTTGAAGTACCAGCGCTCCCTCTATATTATAAATACTGTAAGATATAATAGGATGGAAGAGGTTCTAGATCTTTTTTCATTACTCGTTTTGTTTTAGAACAATACTATTCCCCGCTTTCATAAAACATTGGTTTTACTTCAGGTTTCCTCGTACTGCGAAGTGGTTGGAGCTATTGTTCACGCATCCTGCAATCAAGAAACACATCGGCACAGCAGCCGAGCAGCTAAACCAATATTATCTTTTGACCCAAGAGAAAAATAAATCATTGTGAATAAATAAATTCTATTATTTCATGTTGAGGATACTATTATGTATATGGTCTTTCACAGTATCTTTTGTATTGGGTGATGTTCCATTTACTTATTTAATATTATTTTAGAATTTTTTATTTCTTCCTATTTCCAAACTTATATTTTAATTTACCTTTATTCGTATACATAATGGGAACGGCATGTTCGCCATTCATTGCAATAAAAAAAACTATCTCATTTTTCTTGTTGTATATGAATTCATGCTTGTCTGTAAAAACCTTTACCTTTCTTGATCTGTGAAGAAACTGTTTGAGCTTAGGTTTAAAGTTGCAGTACCGCCATTTGTGCTTTTCACTAATTCATGGTATGAAATTATTATTTCCACAGTGTACAATAAAGGATTTAAAAAATGTGTTCTACACAAGTAAGGACCTACGGGGCCCCAGGTAACAAAAACAATTATTTTTTCGAAATGTTTAAATAAAGAATTCCATCAAACTAATTGTTTACCTAATTAAACCAGGAGTTATATCTGAAATTTTACTATTTTTCCAAATAAAAGTCGTTTGCATTAAGTGAATTGTCTGTACTTAACTTACCGTTTATTTATTTTAATATAAATTATGAATTTTATCTTTTCCACTTTCCGCCATCATCGCCGCCGGCGCCACCGCCACCGCCATGCAGACTATACACAAAGCCGACCCGAAAGAGTAAGTCATTTTTTATTTAACCTCTGTGGAAAGCTGACTAAAGAACCTCAATAGTAAGGCTAAACAGCAGTGTGTGCACTGTTGTGGATTGAATGACATTGTAGTTAGACTAACTACTGGGCGTATGATACTTAACATGTTATGTCTCAGGATGGCGAGCAGAATATCAAGCATTGCTTTGTAATTCAATGCGTTGTTTGGTTTTGTTACTATTAATCAGCAGCCATCAGGCGAACGGCATGCTCGTCTCGCCATTCATAGAAATAAAAAAAGAAATAAGGCCTTTTTTATACTGGCACGGCTATAATGACTTGATTGGTAAACGCAAATGCCGTCCAGGTAGTGTTGAATGGCATCAGACGGCGGTCCCATGGAATTCGATACAATTGTGCCGGCCTGCTAAGATGTTTCTTCACACAACGGTGGAACGCGTGGTTCTGTTTAGGAATGGAGAGGAGGGGATTAAATTGAACAATTCGTCAGAGCATTCACCGTGATACAGATGGTAGAACACGCTGACAGTAAACTAAGAGAAATGTGTGCGCACAACAAAAACGTAGTTGACGCGTGCGATGCGTTACAGGTTTTTTTTAACCGACTTCAAAAAAAAAGGAGGAAGTTCTCAATTCGACTGTATGTTGCTTTTTTTTTTAACCGACTTCAAAAAAAGGAGGAGGTTCTCAATTCGACTGTATGTTGCTTTTTTTTTATGTTTGTTACCTAGTTTCTCTGTACTGTGTGAACCGATTTCGATCATTCTTTCTTTGATTGAAAGCTGGTGCTTGTCGTTTGGTCCCATAAAAATATGGTGAAGATCTAATGAATATCTTCGGACCTGGAGAGGGGAACTCCTTAAAATTAAGGAGAATTGCAATGGTTCTTTTTGCATTACGTTCATTAGAAAAGTTAAATTACAGTGAGAGAGGGAAAAAGGGGTGGGGATGAGGGGGAGTGGGTGATAAAATTAAAATACACGTAGATTCTAATATCTTCGGCAGCTTTTAACCCATTTTAGTGATTGCTTTTTCATTGGAAAAAACGTATTGACAGGTTGATCCCAGGAACACAACATTAAGATCTGATTATCATGTTCGGACCTGGAGAGTAGAGCTCCTCAAAATTTAATAGGATTTCAACGGTTCTTTTTGCATTGGGTTCAGTATAAAAGCTAGGCTACAGTTGTTGAGGGAAAAAGGGGTAGGCGCGAAGGGAGGGGGTGGGGGAGATAAATAATAAACATGTGAATATTCCAATATCTTTGGCAGCTTTTAGCCGATTTTAGCGATTTCATTGTCATCGGAAAGAACATATTCCTTGTGGGGACCAAATCTTCTTCATTTAATTGCCTATCAACACTAAAAAGATAAAAACCGACTTCAAAACAAATTACCACTAAAAACCAAAAAATAACAAAATAATAAGTACCTACCACTGCAAAGCAAAAAAATAATATTTATTTCATGGAACTTGTGCTTGTTGATTAATTTACTTAATGACTTGACTAGCCAACAAATCAAAATACATATATGCATAACATATTGAAGGCGAGCCGCCAAGTACCAAACATGTAGGACCTATGCCTTATATTAATTTAAATGTCTATAATTATGTTTGGTACTGGGCTTGGTACTTGTTTTGAAGTCGGTTTTTATTTTTTTTTATTATTGAGAAACATTTTTCTGTACTTATTAAATTATTATTATTATTTTGTGATTTGTTTTGCTCGTATTAATTCCGGTGGACTGAAGTACACGGGCCTAAGCCAAGTGTACATCAGGGCGATTTTCCTCGGCTGCCGAAGATCTTATATGGGTGGAGGGCATATCTAAGTCAGTCTGCAAGAACTTGCGAACAATCCGGCATGTATTAAGGATGGCAGCTTTTTGTAGCAAGAGATAAATATTGGGAGGCAGGTTTAATGTTTTAAGTGACAAATGAAGTTGTTTGGGTATTACCCCTGTGGTGGAGAGAACTATAGGGACTATAGTAACTTTATGAAGGTACCAGAGCCGTGTAATTTTGTCTTTTAATTCAGTGTATTTAGTCAGTTTCTCTGCTATTGTTGTCTGTAAGTTGTGTGTGTTTGGGACGGCTATATCTATGAGGTACCCGGTATGGTTTTCTTTATCTACTAACGTTATCTGGTCTATTGTAGGGAATGGTTTTATCTGTAAGGATGGCTCTATCAAAATATAATTTGATTCTAGTATTCTCTAGTACTGTTTCAGGGCTATATTTATAATAGGGTTGGGACTTATCAATCATGTTGTACTTCAGGACCAGTTTCTGGTGGATAATACTAGCCACTTGATCGTGCCTGTGCTTATAGTCGGTTTGGGTTATTGCTTTACAGTTTACACTTATTATTATTATTATTATATAAGGCGTACGGTCTGCCCGGCAACCTGTGTTCGTGGATTTCCGGCTTTCTGCATGGGCGTAGAATACGTGTAGTCGTCGACGGACACGCTTCGGCGCTCATGTAGGTAAATGCCGGAGTTCCACAGGGCTCGGTGCTGTCGCCCACCTTGTTTATTCTGCATATCAATGACATGTTGTCGCTTGGCAACATTCATTGATATGCAGATGACAGCACGGTTCATGGGCGATACCACTGGGGGCCTCCGGATTGCCGAGTCGAAACTATGAAGGGACGCGAAGATCTTGTCATTGAGCTCAATATTACCTTAGATCTCATTTCTACATGGGATTCCAGGAATATGGTTGAGTTCAATGCCAAGAATGCTCTGAAGGATTGTTTAACTTGATCCCCTCCTCTCCTTTCCTAACCAGAACCACGCGTGCTGGCTTGCGAAGTCATAGCTTGACGGTCCACACCATCCCGGCGCAAACCAAACGGTTCTCAAATTCTTTTTTGTGCCGCACCGTCAGTCTTTGGAAATGTTTGCCGTCTCACGTGTTCCCTCCTTCCTATAATCCTGGGTCCTTTCGCCGTAGTGTGAAGAGGTATCTTAGCAGGCCGACATAATTGTAACTCTTGGCATGGGACTGCCGTCCGATGCCAATGGATACTCTGCCTGGGCGGCATTTGCGCTCACCATCTGGCACAATGCGGCCTCTATGCCGGGCGAGTATAAAAAAAAACAAATAAATAAAAAACTGTTTATTATTGAATGCTGTTCAGCGTGGTGGAAACATAATTAAACATTATTACGATCCCTATGTTAAATCTTCTTCAAGGATTATCTCGGCCGGTACAAGGGTCCGCCCTCCGGCTAATTCTCTTCCATTCAACCGATTTTCGGTATCAGTAAGGCCACATTGACCTTCATATCATATATCCGGGAGTGACTTGGTAATATTCCTTATCATACAAAAATGCTATGTTAAGAAAGGAACGATTATTGTAGATAAGACGTAATCAATTTTTATCAGCATGATACTTCACTCTACTGTTTTGAGAGTCATCTATTCAGAGTGTACACAGTGTACCGACGTGATTTAAGTGAATTTATTTTCTAAAATTCGAACCAGTAGTGCCTGAAATTTGCACCTTCGTACTACAAACTTTTGAGCTATATACAGATTTTAGAGTATAGGTAGGTATAGAAGGTAAAGTAAGAATAGAAAATCATAGTTATTGTATTAAAATAATAATAAATTTGAATAATGTGATTGAAAAATTAATATTATGGATGATTGAAAACGTAGTTTTGTAAACAAAAACACTTAGTTAACGTGTTAAATATTTGGATGTAAGTCAAGTCTGTACCCATTGATGGCATAGGATTTTATTTATCAATTGCAATATTGATCTGATTGGATCTGAGGGTGATTGTCCCATCGCAATAAATTGACAATTTTGCAAACAAATAAGTCTCCACTAGATTTTATAGCAATTATGCAGTAATCTGTTTAAATCATAGATGTGCAGTGTACTTAGTAGGTATAAAACAGTCGAATAGGCAAAATAAATGCTCGTAATCCGATCTGTTTTCAAAGTAATAATCCTTTAAAAGCGTGGCCGTAATATAATTAATCGCAATTTAAAGTTTGAACGTGTTAGCCACATGTCGTGCGCACTGAGGCAGGCTTCGTATAAAAAGGTTTTAATTATAATGTTTGATTTTTAACCGATTCAAAAAAGGAAGAGGCACTTAATTCAACTGTATGTTTTTTTATAGATATTTAAATTAATATAAGGCATAGGTCCTACATGTTTGGTACTTAGAGACCGGCCTTCAATATGTTACATATTTTGATTTGTTGCCTAGTCACGTCAATAAGCATATTAATCAACATACACAAGTACAATTAAATAAAAATTATTTTTAGTACTATATTTTACTTCACAGTAGTTTTTTTTTTCAGTTCCAATATGCCTCTCGTGCTATACAAGATGGACGCGAGCCCGCCCGCGAGTGCGGTGCGCGCGCTCGCCGACATGATCGACATACAGTTCGAATACAAGGAGCCTGACTTCTTGAATAAAGAACACAAATCCCCAGAGTATTTAAAAGTAAGTTTATTACACATCAATTTCAACTTTCAATGCTATATTAGCACTTTAATTTGCATCAGAAATCTTATTCATTTTTTACAATTCTTGTCCAGTTTTTTCACGCTATGTTCATTTTGATATACTTTTTGCATTTTGCAAATGCTTAAATTGCAAATACCTTTTTGAGCATTTGGTATAGACATAATGTTAAATAAACTCCACTTATCAATGGAGATATGTTATAGCCAGGTGCCACGTGGAAGAAAACAGGGAACATTAATAAATTGCATCATGTGTATTTTCCAGATGAATCCCATGGGCACTCTACCGACGCTGCAAGACGACGATTTTGTTGTATCGGAAAGGTAAGAAAACGAGATTCAAGTACGTAGCTAGTTTTCCTTTATATGCCTAAAAATTCCACAAGGATTTTCAAATTACTGGTTACTGGTGGTAGGTCTCTCATATGTGAGAGGCCATTTGGGTAGGTACCACCGCAATGTCTATTTCTCCCGTGAAACAACACTGCGTAAATGCACTGTTGTGTTTCGGATTGAAGGACATTGTAGCCAGAGTAACTACTGGACATATTGAGACTTAACATCTTATGTGTCAGGATAGCGAGCGCAGTGGAATGTTGCTACTGTTTATGAGCGGTCGTGTCGCTTACCATCAGGCGAACGGCTTGCTCGTCTCGTCATTCATTGCAATAAAAAAAAAACGAAAGTTACTACGCTTTCTAAACTTTGTCATCTCTGTGGTAAACTCTATCCGAAAAATCCTACTAGTCCATCGCAGCTCAAGTTCTAGTTTGTGTCACCCTTGTCTTCCGGACGCCAGCGTTGAAATTCTCAACCCTGCAGATAATTTTATTGCATATTATTTGTAGTAAATTAAATTGTCTACTAACAGAGTATCTAGGTATTAAATTTCCAATGACTGCATCCTAATGTATATTTTATTGCCTCCAGCCACGCTATAATGAAGTATTTACTGGGGAAGTACGGCGGCGACAAGCGAGAAAGCCTGTATCCAAGCGACTTGCGCACCCGCGCGATCATCGACCAGTGCATGTTCTTCGATACTGGCGTCTTCTTCATCAGACTTAAAGTGGTTGTGGTACGCAGTTTTTTATGTATGTATGTATGTGAGAGGCTAGGGAACAACGCAATGTGTATCTTTCCCGTCAAACAGCAGTGTTAAAGCAATGCGGTAGTCCGGTTTGAAGGACGTTGTAGCCAGAGTAATTACTTCACATATTTACAGTCAGCGCCTGATCTAGGGTTCTGGCCGCCCTAGGCTAATTCTGAGGACGCGCCCAGGAACGTTACAATGAACCTAAAAAGTGGTATTTAGTTTTGTTTTGTTTACAAGTGTGAAAATTTTTGCATCATTCATACAACCTATAAAAGTTGTCAGATTGATCTGCAAGCGAAACTAACGTTTTCCTTTAATCTGAACGATATTCAACCTTAGGGTGGCAAATCATTTTTTAGTTAACCGAACATAAGGGTAAAGGCTACTCACGCATTATACGACCAAAACCGATATACAGGGTGGGACCTCACCACCTGCGTTGGTAGAGGAATGTTAGAATTTTTCATATTTTGTTGAATAACTAATAAAATATTTAATACTATGATTTCGATATGGTTTTGATGAAGTATTACAGATTTCGTCTTAAGAAATACGAATAATTATAAAATTCCTCTACCAACGTAGGGCGACCAGGTGTTAAAAAAAGTGAAGAAAAAATTGAATTTTGCTTAAAATGACATCCTTTCTTTTATTTGACGTATGTCATTATTTCCCAGAATTTGATCTTTATAAGCAACAATATCGAATTGTGTAATAATACAGCCTGTTTTTTTTTCTAAATCATTGGGTTCGATTCCTAGCTAGGTATATTTATTTATGAAAAATCTAAGTAAGCAGTTTTAGTTTTCATCAAAATCGGGCTCGTAAGTCCTTTGAGCATTTTTCACTATTCCTCATAGTTTAGGATTTGGCCATCCAAGCCCACTTGAAAACTCGCCTTGTATATTGATATACGATCAGGATTACGGATTACTAAGACATCTAAGAAGGCAAGAGAGTTATCATGTTCTAACTTCATGGTAAATTGAATTTCATTGTTGAGGAGTTGAGGTGATTTAAAAATGCAGTCACTTGGTCACACTTCTGTTAAGATATTTAAAAAAGACGGGAGGCATCATACTAGTGAAACACTTTTGCAACTGCTCAATTATTTATTTGAAAATTATAGTTAAATGTTTAAAATTACTCACTCACTCGACCGCCGACCGATTTTTGCGTTTGTTATACCTACAGGTGCTATTTTAAATTTCGTTTATTGTTATAATCTCAGGGACTCGTAAGTTTTTTCAGTTCACAGTTTAGGTTAAGTGTTTTGTCTGGGTCTAGTTAAAATAAGTAGGGTAGATGCAATGACGCTAAATTAATAGTGCATGCGAAGATAAGATTTTAGTTCAGCGCGCCCCCCAGATCCTCGCGCCCTAGGCTGGAGCCTAATTAGCCTAAGGGTTAATCAGGCCCTATTTACAGTTAACATCATAATATGTCCCAGGATGGCGAACGTAGCGGAATGAAAAGAGTGATTTGTTACACATTGATTGATAAACTTTCATTTTACTTCCTCGTCAACGTTTCTTCACATACCTACTAAATAATAAACGATTTCTAATTTCAGCTGCCAACACTGTTAGAAGGATTAAAGGGGCCTACGCCGAGGCACATATCAGACATCGAGGACGCTTTCCGTATTGTTGAGGCGTATTTGGAGTCCCACAAGTACATCGCGTGTGATCACCTCACTATAGCTGACCTCGCGGTTGGCAGCACTGCTGCTACCATACAATGTGTCCATAAGTTAGACGCTACCAAGTAAGTTGACGCCATTGGTTTAAAAAGTAATGATAGGCACTTCAGTACATTTGGAGTTGCCTGACCCGGAATTCGAACCTGGGATCACAGCTTTGCAATCATACTGTAGTACAACTGCGCCACCGAGACAATCTAAGCCACCGACGCAATAACAATCATGAAAGCACATATTTATTGCTTACCATTATAAGCAACATTTGCAAAATTCAAATGATTGATTTAAAAACTAAGGATTGGCCCTTCAGTACATTTGGAAAATGTGATCGTGAAACTCGCACTAAAATAAGTATTAAAAGAATTAAATATATGTATGTATTTCGCTTAAACGGTGATAAAAATGATTATCTTCATTTTCATTAAACTTTCTATCATAATACAAACAACCTTTTTGAAAATCGTTGCGAGTAACGACTAATTTCAGTAACGCTTCACTAGAGATGCACTGGAGCGCGCGCACCACTTACGTCGGAGCACTTAACGCGCTTTCCGCCCTGACCATATAATTAATAAAGCAATAAAATTAATAGTAGATTAGATTTTAATGCGGTTTTTGCCAAAATTTCATTGTGTTAGGTACATTAGAGCTTGATTATAGAACTAACAATTTAATAGTCTCCAAAGTTGCCTGATTAATGTGTGGCAATACATACTTCGAGTCGTAAATAATTGGAAAGGTTTTAGTTTCTATTGTACGAAAACAAGAAAAGTACAAAAAATATGTCATAGTCGACGTAGGATAATATTTCTGAAAAGTTATAAATTGAAATCATTACGATTTACCATTTTGTTTTAAAACGCAAAAAATCCAGTGTTGAGATTATGAAACATGAGATACGGAAATAAATAATTTTATTGTTTATTTTTTACATCAAGTAAAATGCAAGTTTACATTATTTGAACAAAAACACGTACATCTTAATTGACGCACAATGGAACATAAAGTAATCTCATTGTTAATCCTAAAATTTTAACAACAAAGAACATTTACATGTTTGTCTGTTGGGTAATGAATTTTTTTCGAAATATTGTAAAAATTCGAATACTTTTCCGATATTTTCCTATATAAAATTCAAAATTTGAAAGGAAAATTCGTTAATCCTAATACTGCTTAAAATTTATTATATTCCATTTTTTATAGTTTGCCCTTAAAGGTTTTCTATTTTATTTTGTTCACACAGGCGAGACAAAAAATATGTTTTTTGGAGTTCAAGGTCATTTCTCCAAGAACTCCGGGCCTGGGCCGCTATTATGTTTATTTATTAGAAATATATATTTATTCCTATCCAAAAAAGTTTGTTTCATGGATGCACAAAAAATGCCAAATGAAAAGTGGGCGTTCTTACTGATATGTGGAGTGAATCGAAACTCATAGCAAAATAGAAATAAGCTGGTTGTCTTGTTTAGAAATCAATTTGATTAACTTTTATTATAATAATAATTATTATTATTTTAGATCCTTATTGTTTTTCATCTTCAAAACGTAGATATTTTCTTGTTTGTGAAATTGGTACCGTTCCTACTCGTATATGAGTGAAAATTGCTGTGATTATTTTACAATAGATTTCCATAAATTCTTTTGGTAACTAATTCGAAGTATTCTTTTTAAAACGAGTTTCAGTGCAATTAAATATTCCTAAACTATAACAGCCAATAGGAGCACAGAAAAAGGCACTATAGAGTATAATAATCACACCGGGTACCCGGAACTACCACTTTTGTCGACCGTTTTGAAGTAGCAGAGCTTTCTCTATATTATAAATATTCTAAGAATTTGTCATGGAAGAGGTCCTAGATCTGTTTTCATTACTCATTTTTTTAGGAACAATACTATTCCCCGTTTTAATAAACCATTGGTTTTTACTTCAGGTTTCCTCGTACTGCGAAGTGGTTGGAGCTATTGTTCACGCATCCTGCAATCAAGAAACACATCGGCACAGCAGCCGAACAACTAAACCAATATTATCTTTTGACCCAAGAGAAAAATAAAGCATTGTGAATAAATAAATTCTATTATTTCGTGTTGAGGATACTATTATATGGTTTTTCACAGTATCTTTTATATTGGGTGATGTTCCATATACTTAAAATATTATTTTAGAATTTTTTATTTCTTCCTATTTCCAAACTTATATTTTAATTTACCTTTATTCGTATACATCAAGGGAACGGCATGTTCGCCATTCATTGCAATAAAAGAACTATCTCATTTTTCTTGTTGTATATGAATTCATGCTTGTCTGTAAAAACCTTTACCTTTCTTGATCTGTGAAGAAACTGTTTAAGCTTAGGTTTAAAGTTGCAGTACCGCCATTTGTGCTTTTCACTAATTCATGGTATGAAATTATTATTTCCACAGTGTAGAATAAAGGATAAAAAATGTGTTCTGCACAAGTAAGGGCCTACGGGGCCCCAGGTAACAAAAACAATAATTTTTTCGAAATGTTTAAAAAAAGAATTCCATCAAACTAATTGTTTACCTAATTAAACCAGGAGTTATATCTGAAATTTTACTATTTTTTCAAATAAAAGTCGTTTGCATTAAGTGAATTGTCTGTACTTACCTAACCGTTTATTTATTTTAATATAAATTATGAATGATATCTTTTCCACTTTCCGCCATCGTCGTCGCCGGCGCCACCGCCACCGCCATGCAGACTTTACACAAAGCCGACCCGAAAGAGTAAGTCATTTTTTATTCAACCTGTGTGGAAAGCTGACTAAAGAACCTCAATAGTAAAGCTAAACAGCAGTGTGTGCACTGTTGTGGGTGGAATGACATTGTAGTTAGACTAACTACTGGGCGTATGATACTTAACATCTTATGTCTCAGGATGGCGAGCGCAGTGGAATATCAAGCACTGCTTTGTAATTCAATGCGTTGTTTGGTTTTATTATTGTTAATGAACGGCCATCAGGCGAACGGCATGCTCGTCTCGCCATTCATAGCAATTAAAAAAAGAAATAAGGCCTTTTTTATACTGGCACGGCAATAATGACTAGATTGCACCTGATGATAAACGCAAATGCCGTCCAGGTAGAGTGTTGAATGGCATCTGACGGCGGTCCCATGAAATTCTCCCAAAAACCTAAAAAATGAGTGCGCACTACAAAAACGTAGTTGACGCGTGCGATGCGTTACAGAGGCATACATATAAATCCGAAACGAAGTTCGAAACTTCGTGACGTTTTTCGTTTCGAAACCTACTCTGTAACACGAAATTCGAGTCTTCGGATCGAAGAATGAATTATTCCAATATATCGGCAATACGAACATTTACAAAGTAGGTACATACATTAGTATCGCCACAAACTTCGTTGTCCGAAGTTTTGAACTTCGTTTCGGATGAATATAGTAAATAAAAATGTAAATGTTCGGATTGCTGATATATTCGAATCATTCATTCTTCGATTCGAAGTTTCGATTTCGTGTTATAGAGTAGTTTTCGAAACGAAAAACGTCACGAAGATTTGAACTTCGGATTTATATAGTAGGGCCCCAGATTATTTTTTTTGTAATTCTTGACTGGACTTGCATCTCTATGTGTTAGATAGATTATGTCTGCCATTGTTCGTTGTATTTAATTGATAGGTACTTATGAACATATTATTACATTTGCCAGTAAGATAGGCAGCTCTGCGCTGTCTCCATATTATATTTATTTTACGGACTTTAAAAATAAAACGCTACAATAATAAAAATAATTTTAATTTGTTCCAGGTATCCCTTATGCTCTGATTGGATTAAGAGCCTCGAACAGAAGCCATTCTTCCAGAAGATCAACGCTCTTGGAGTCGCCTATTTCTATAAATTGCTCAATAAATTATGGGAAAAAAATAAAGATAACTGATACAAATTATTTACTTTTAATTAATAAAATTATCATGTAAAAATCCTATGATTTCATAACCATAAAAATACTTAGAAGGGAATTTTTTTGAGAAACATTTTTCTGAACCTGGGGCAAAAGCGCTAAATACTGTACTGTAAAATACTTACACTTAACGACTATATAAGGCATACGGTCTGCCCGGCCACCTGTGTTCGTGGATTTCAGGCTTTCTGCATGGGCGTAGAATACGTGTAGTCGTTGACGGACACGCTTCGGCGCTCATTTCGGTAAATGCCGGAGTTTCTCAGGGCTCGGTGCTGTCGCCCACCTTGTTTATTCTGCATTTTAATGACATGTTGTCGCTTGGCAACAGTCATTCCTATGCAGATGACAGCACGGTTCATGGGCGATACCACTGCGAGCCTCCAGGTTGCCGAGTCGAAACTGTGAAGGGACGCGAAGATCTTGTCATTGAGCTTAACCGGACCTTGGATCTCATTTCTACACGGGGTTCCAGGAATATGATTGAGTTCAATGCGAAGAATGCTCTGAAGGATTGTTTAACGTGATCCCCTCCTGTCGATTCCTAACCAGAACCACGCGTGCTGCCTTGCGAAGTCATAGCTTGACGATCCACACCATCCCGGCGCAAACCAAACGGTTCTCAAATTCTTTTTTGTGCCGCACCGTCAGTATGTGGAATTGTTTGCCGTCTCACGTGTTCCCTCCTTCCTATAATCCTGGGTCCTTCCACCGTAGTGTGAAGAGGTATGTTAGCAGGCCGGCATAATTGTATCTCTTGGCATGGTACTGACGTCCGATGCCAATGGATACTTTGCCTGGGCGGCATTTGCGCTCACCATCTGGCACAATGCGGCCTCTATGCCGGGCGAGTATAAAAAAAGACAAATAAATAAAAAACTTTATTATTGAATGCTGTTCAGCGTGGTGGAAACATAATTAAACATTATTACGATCCCTATGTTAAATCTTCTTCAAGGATTATCTCGGCCGGTACTAGGGTCCGCCCTCCGGCTAATTCTCTTCCATTCAACCGATTTTCGGTATCAGTAAGGCCACATTGACCTTCATATCATATATCCGGGAGTGACTTGGTAATATTCCTTATCATACAAAAATGCTATGTTAAGAAAGGAACGATTATTGTAGATAAGACGTAATCAATTTTTATCAGCATGATACTTCACTCTACTGTTTTGAGAGTCATCTATTCAGAGTGTACACAGTGTACCGACGTGATTTAAGTGAATTTATTTTCTAAAATTCGAACCAGTAGTGCCTGAAATTTGCACCTTCGTACTACAAACTTTTGAGCTATATACAGATTTTAGAGTATAGGTAGGTATAGAAGGTAAAGTAAGAATAGAAAACCATAGTTATTGTATTAAAATAATAATAAATTTGAATAATGTGATTGAAAAATTAATATTATGGATGATTGAAAACGTAGTTTTGTAAACAAAAACACTTAGTTAACGTGTTAAATATTTGGATGTAAGTCAAGTCTGTACCCATTGATGGCATAGGATTTTATTTATCAATTGCAATATTGATCTGATTGGATCTGAGGGTGATTGTCCCATCGCAATAAATTGACAATTTTGCAAACAAACAAGTCTCCACTAGATTTTATAGCAATTATGCAGTAATCTGTTTAAATCATAGATGTGCAGTGTACTTAGTAGGTATAAAACAGTCGAATAGGCAAAATAAATGCTCGTAATCCGATCTGTTTTCAAAGTAATAATACTTTAAAAGCGTGGCCGTAATATAATTAATATGTAAATACATACAAATATTGACCCAATATTTGTATGTATTTACATATTAATTATTTATGTTTCTATTTTTTTTTCTTTTTTCTAAAAATTTATACGCCCACTTGATCTCATCTCTGCATCACCCAAAGGTAGACTGGTAGATAATGCCTCTGGCATTAAGTCCGCCTTGTATACAATGTATATGAAGTATAATAAATAAAATAAATAAATAATTAATCGCAATTTAAAGTTTGAACGTGTTAGCCACATGTCGTGCGCACCGAGGCAGGCTTCGTATAAAAAGGTTTTAATTATAATGTTTGGTTTTTAACCGATTTAAAAAAAGTAGGAGGTACTTAATTCAACTGTATGTTGTTTTTTATAGATATTTAAATAAATATAAGGCATAGGTCCTAAATGGTTGGTACTTAGAGAGCGGCCTTCAATATGTTACGCATATTTTCATTTGTTGGCTAGTCACGTAAATAAGCATATTATTCAACATATAAAAGTACAATTAAAAAATATTATTTTTATTACTATATTTTACTTTACAGTGGTTTTTGTTTTGAAGTCGTTTTTTTTTCAGTAGCAATATGCCGCTCGTGCTATACAAGATGGACGCGAGCCCGCCCGCGAGTGCGGTGCGCGCGCTCGCCGACATGATCGACATACAGTTCGAATACAAGGAACCTGACTTCTTCAAAAAAGAACACAAGTCCCCGGAGTATTTAAAAGTAAGTTTATAACACATCAATTTCAACTTTCAACGATTTAATTTGCATCACAAATTTTATTCATTGTTACAATCCTTGCCCAGTTTTTTCACGCTATTGTTCATTTTGATATTCTTTTTGCATTTTGCAAATGCTTAAATTGCAAATACCTTTTTGAGCATTTGCGATAGTCATCATGTTATATCAACTCCACTTATCAATGGAGATATGTTATAGTCAGGTGCCAGGTGAAAGAAAACAGGGAACAATAATAAATTTTAATCATGTGAATTTTCCAGATGAATCCCATGGGCACTCTACCGACGCTGCAAGACGATGATTTTGTTGTATCGGAAAGGTAAGAAAACGAGATTCATATACTAGCTAACTTTGTAAACGTTAAGATGGCGGGATCACAAGAGATATATTAAAAATGTTACCACCAAAAATTATTACTCTGTGGTAAACTCTGTCCGAAAAATCCTACTAGTCCATTGAAATTGTATATTTTTTAGGTATTCCATGCGTTTTGAAATGAACGCAATTTTATTTTGATGTGTTTGGGGGGGGGGAGGTAGTATACTATAAGCTCTAGTTCTAGTTGTTGTGGAAACCCTTGTCCCCCGGAATCGTCGTGCCATCCAGCCATCGTGGAAAAAGGGGACCTACAAATGGTTTTCACACAACATTTCGCAGATTCGCAACCCTGCAGATAATTTTATAGCATATTATTTGTAGCAAATAAAATTGCCTACTCTATTGTCTAGGTGTACAATTTCTAATGGGTATATCCTGATATATATTATATTGCCTCCAGCCACGCCATCATGAAGTATTTACTGGGGAAGTACGGCGGTGACAAGCGAGAAAGCCTGTATCCAAGCGACTTGCGCACCCGCGCGATCATCGACCAGTGCATGTTCTTCGATACTGGCGTCTTCTTCATCAGGCTTAAAGTGGTTGTGGTACGCAGTTTTTTTTTTATAAATCATAATGACCCAGGAATATCCTAATAACGGGCGGCAATTAATTTTGAATCTTGATATTCTTCTTTAACTGGTGGTGTATGTGAGAGGAAATATGAACATACAAGGCGAAATGTGGGTGCCCTGGCACCTCTGCCTACCCCTTCTGGGAAAAAGGCGTGAGTTTATGTATGTATGTATGTATGTGAGAGGCTAGGAAACAACGCAATGTGTATCTTTCGCGTCAAACAGCTGTGTTAATGCAATGCTGTAGTCCGTATAATATGTCCCAGGATGGCGAGCGTAGCGGAATGAAAAGATTGATTTGTAACACATTGATTGATAAACTTTCATTTTACTTCCTCGTCAACGTTTCTTCACATACCTACTAAATAATAAACGATTTCTAATTTCAGCTGCCGACACTGTTAGAAGGATTAAAAGGGCCTACGCCGAGGCACATATCAGACATCGAGGACGCTTTCCGTACTGTCGAGGCGTATTTGGAGTCCCACAAGTACATCGCGTGTGATCACCTCACTATAGCCGACCTCGCGGTTGGCAGCACTGCTGCTACCATACAATGTGTCCATAAGTTGGACGCGACCAAGTAAGTTGACGCCATTGGTTTAAAAAGTAATGATAGGCCCTTCAGGACATTTGGAGTTTCAAAAAAGTGACCGTGATAATCGCGCTCAAATAGATTTCGTCTAAACGGTGATTAAAATTACTATCGTAATTATTCTTATTAAACTTTCTGTCATAATACTAGCAAGCATTTTGAAAATCATTGCAAATGACGACTAATTTCAGTAACGCTTCACTAGAGATGTATTTTTCGCGCTTTCCCCCCTTTCCATATAATTCATTATGGTTGGCGCTGATAGTTTATGAAGATAATTGATCAATAAAATTAATAGTAGATTAGTTTTTGATGTGGTTTTTGTCAAAATTTCATTGTGTTAGGTACATTAGAGCTTGATTATAGAACTAACAATTTAATATTCTCAAAAGTTGCCTGATTAATGTGTGGCAATACATACTTCCAGTCGTAAATAATTGGAAAGGTTTTAGTTTCTATTGTACGAAAACAAGAAAAGAACAAAAAATATGTCATAGTCGACGTTGGATAATATTTCTGATTATTTTTCCGACCCAAATATCGACCAATAGAATTGCACCATTCGACGTCACGTGGTACAACCTACATGGTATTATACTGATAATTTTTTGAAAATTTTCTCTGGTAGTTGCTATATATAAAAAACAAAACATGATCCAGTCAAATTAACCACACGTCAAACTGACAGGTTGAATTCAATTGTGAAAATTGGAGATTTTGCATGAAAATGAGTTTGAAATTAAAATTTGGGACGGAAAAATAATCCCCCGAATACCACACGAGCTTCAAAATTATCTGGCATTTCCCTCAAGGTTCCCTGCAAACAAATAAAGTCGTCAAGTTTTGACTCCTTCATTTGTTTGCAACGAACCTATCGGGAAATACCCGATAATTTTGAAGCTCTTGTGGTATTATAAGTGATTATTTTTCCGACCTAAATATCGACCAATAGAATTGCACCATTCGACGTCACGTGGTACAACCTACATGGTATTATACTGATAATTTTTTGAAAATTTTCTCTGGTAGTTGCTATATATAAAAAACAAAACATGATCCAGTCAAATTAACCACACGTCAAACTGACAGGTTGAATTCAATTGTGAAAATTGGAGATTTTGCATGAAAATGAGTTTGAAATTAAAATTTGGGACGGAAAAATAATCCCCCGAATACCACACGAGCTTCAAAATTATCTGGCATTTCCCTCAAGGTTCCCTGCAAACAAATAAAGTCGTCAAGTTTTGACTCCTTCATTTGTTTGCAACGAACCTATCGGGAAATACCCGATAATTTTGAAGCTCTTGTGGTATTATAAGTGATTATTTTTCCGACCCAAATATCGACCAATAGAATTGCACCATTCGACGTCACGTGGTACAACCTACATGGTATTATACTGATAATTTTTTGAAAATTTTCTCTGGTAGTTGCTATATATAAAAAAAAACATGATCCAGTCAAATTAACCACACGTCAAACTGACAGGTTGAATTCAATTGTGAAAATTGGAGATTTTGCATGAAAATGAGTTTGAAATTAAAATTTGGGACGGAAAAATAATCCCCCGAATACCACACGAGCTTCAAAATTATCTGGCATTTCCCTCAAGGTTCCCTGCAAACAAATAAAGTCGTCAAGTTTTGACTCCTTCATTTGTTTGCAACGAACCTATCGGGAAACACCCGATAATTTTGAAGCTCTTGTGGTATTATAAGTGAAAAGTTATAAATTGAGATCATTACGATTTGCCATTTTGTTTTAGAACGCAAAAAATCCAGTGTTGAGATTATGAAACATGAGATACGGAAATAAAGAATTTTATTGCTTATTTTTTACCAAGTTAAATGCAAGTTTACCTTATTTGAACAAAAACACGTACATCCTAATTGACGCATAATGGAACATAAAGTAATCTCATTGTTAATCAAATAAAAATGTTTGTAACGAAATGAAGGGTACATTCTATTTCTGTCTCTGTCACGCCTACGAACCTACATTATGCTGAAAACAGACTGTAGGTTTTTGTCTTACGCATAGAGTAAAGAAGCGGCCATAAATACTAGAGCAACGCGTCTTACAGCGATCTGAACAATAGATTCTTTTGTTGTGTGCACACTGTCGGTCGAAATTCGAGGGCATGACCTTCAAAAACAAAAAACGTCTGAGACATACAGCGCAACTAACATAAATTGACAAGTGGTGAAATTAGGAACTAGAAATGAAAATAAAAAATATCTTCAACGCTTTCATTAAAATATTATTTCATAATTTATACAATGTACATTTATTCTAGTAGTCCAATAGTAGTAATGATAATAATGTCCAATGTTGAAGAGAGAAAAAAATAACAATTTCTCCGTGCACCACAGCGCTTTTGGGTGATTTGCGATTGTGGACAAACTTGAGTTTACACAAAAATAGGTTTTGTAAATATGGCTACCAGCTTTTTAAGCCAAACTAATATAACATTTCTTAAAACTTACAATTAAATTGGAATTTATAATACATACAAGGTATAATTTTCTTCATTCAATCTGCAAACAAATTAAAATTGTTGAATACAATTTGGACATTTCTATTTATTTACATGAGGTGTTGCTGGGAATCTAACTTGAATTAATAGAAATAAACACCGCAGTTCTTTGACCAGTTGTTTGTAAATACTCGACTGGACGTAATTGACAGCCTCCGTGGCGCAGTTGGTTAGACGCCGCCTGTGAAACGAGAGACCGTGGGTTCGATCCCCGCACCGAGACAAATGTTTGTGAGGCCCACAAGTATTTGTCTCGGGACTGGGCTTTTGTGAGACCGGAAAGTCTCTCGTAGTTCCCGATACTCACGACATAACACTTAATTGATCTTAATGTGGGGTCAGGACTATATGTGTGACTGTTGAGTGTATTTATTTATTTAATTATCAGTAATTAGCCAAAAGTTCGTCTGTGCGTTCATTTAAAAAATGGAAAAAAACGATTAGAGTATGTGCGTAATAGAGAAATTATTTATAATGTTAAATGTAAAGAATACGTGCGTGACGTGCCCCAATGAGGGTGACATAAATATATGTATATATTTAAAACCCCTCTTAAAAAAAATAAAGAGAAAAAAAATATGTAAAGAATACAAATATGCTCACTTAAAGTAAGAAGTATGGGAACAAATAGTCAGTACCTATTTGTACTAAAGATAATAAAGTATCATACTAAAGATAACCGAGTAATTTTTTATACAATTAAATATTAAGTTATTGATGTAAAAATTTCAAAATACACGCGCTGTTTTAGGAATTATAATAGGAAAAAAGTTTATCTTGTTATTTGTCTTCAGGTAGTCTCTTTTTTGTTTTCTTTTAAACTGACACTGGTAGTAGTAATATACATAGCTCGAAACACGATCTTGCCTACTTTGGAATTCACACATTGTATACTTTTTTTTTTATTTTATTGCAGTGAATGGCGAGACGAGCATGCCGTTCGCCTGATGGTAAGCGATACGACCGCTCATAAACAGTAGCAACATTCCACTGTGCTCGCCATCCTGAGACATAAGATGTAAAGTCTTAATATGTCCAGTAGTTGCTCTGGCTACAATGTCCTTCAATCCGAAACACAACAGTGCATTTAAGCAGTGTTGTTTCACGGAAGAAATAGACATTGCGGTGGTACCTACCCAGATGGCCTCTCACATATGAGAGACCTACCACCAGTACATAAGTATTTCTAATATGTGTACACAGCATTGTTGCTTAACATTTTTCCACAGTAAATTAATTCTCAATGTGTAATCTATGTTTGCGTACAGAATTTATTCAATCATAGTATTATATAATTGATTGATGTGTGATTTAATATTAATTGAATCATTAGCCGATAGGAGCCAATAGGAGCCAATAGGAGCACAGAAAAAGGCTCTACCTATAGAGTATAAAAATACACTGGGTACCCGGCACTACCACTTTTACCTTCGTTTTTGAAGTACCAGCGCTCCCTCTATATTATAAATACTGTAAGATATATTATGATGGAACAGGTCCTAGATCTGTTTTCATTACTCGTTTTTTTAGGAACAATACTATTCCCCGTTCTTATAAAACATTGGTTTTTACTTCAGGTTTCCTCGTACTGCGAAGTGGTTGGAGCTATTGTTCACGCATCCTGCAATCAAGAAACACATCGGCACAGCAGCCGAGCTACTAAACCAATATTATCTTTTGACCCAAGAGAAAAATAAAGCATTGTGAATAAAAAAATCTGTTATTTCATGTTTTATATCGTTTTTAACAATATACCTTTTATAATTGGTGATGTTCCATATACTTACATAATATTATTTTAGATTTTTTTATTTCTTAACTTATATTTTAATTTATCTTTATTCGTATACATCAAGGGAACGGCATGTTCGCCATTCATTGCAATGCAACGGTAGTATTTTTACCATCTACGAGTACCTATATCATTTTTCTTGTCGTATATAATTTAATACTTATCTGTATCTCCTTTCCTTTCCTTACCTTTCTTGATCTGTGAAGAAACTGTTTTGAGCTTAGGTTTAAAGTTACAGTAGCGCCATTGGTGCTTTTCACTAATTCATGGTATGAAATTATTATTTCCACAGTGTAGAATAAAGGGTAAAAAAATGTGTTCTGCACAAGCAAGAAGCTTATACCCAAATGGAGTTTGCACTCCGTATATAAAAGTGAAGCACAAAAATTTGACCTCGAATGACGTTGCGACTGATTGCTATCCTTTTCTTTCGAGTGACAATGAATGAACAAAAAGTCATTTTCATTCATTGTCACTCGAAAGAAAAGGATAGCAATTAGTCGCAACGTCATTCGAGGTCAAATTTTTGTGCTTCACTTTTATATACGGAGTGCAAACTCCATTTGGGTATAAGCTTCTTGTGCACAAGTAAGGGCCTACGGGGCCCCAGGTAACAAAAACAAAGATTTTTTTCGAAATTTTTAAAAAAGGAATTCCATCAAACTAATTGTTTGCCTAATGAGTTATATCTGAAATTCAACTTTTTTCCAAAAAAGTTGTTTGTATTAAGGGAATTATCTGTACTTAACCATTTGTTTATTTTAATATATATTAATAATGCTACCTTTTCCACTTTTCGTGATGAGTACTATTTAGTCAGTGGGTAGCACAGAGTACTTTGTTATATAGGAAGTGGGTAGAATTCGTCCATCGTCGCGTGGCGTCGCTCTTCTTTACCATGGCGAATGTGAATTTTCCGTTCAGTTTTTATTTGTTTTAAATAATATTGAGTGCATTGCTTACGTTTGTTTATAATTTATTGGGATTTAATCTATACTACCTCGCAAATTGAATCAAACTTTATACAGTGTGCTATATTCTTAGAGTATATACAACGTTGATGCGACCGATGGACGTTTCTTTATACTGCATATACTAGGTACCATTTTGAAGCTCTGTACTAAAAATCAATTAAATAGGAGCAGTAGTTTAGTCATAAATGATTTTTTAAGTTTTTACCCCATTTAAACACGATGTAGCTTTTCTAACAGCTGATTACGCCTAACGCATGGTCATTCACCTTAAAACGATAGATCGTACTAAAATTTGCGCGTTGTTGCCGCTCTTACACAAGTCACACAAGTCGCGCTGCGGCGCGGTGCGACAATAACACGCGCCGCGCGCGACGTTGCCAATTTGTTATCTATTCGTATCTACAGGTCAATGAAATTTATTTACACAGGATGGTTGCGTTTTACTCTTATTTGGAAGCTATTTAGTTTGTTTGAAACAAACAAAATCTCATTTTTGGTATTATAATTTTTTGTGCCGTGCCAAATTAATACCATGGACGTATAGTATACATAGTTTAATTTAATGCCCATCGGTCGCATCAACGTTTGTATACATATATAGAGGGAGCGCTGGTACTTCAAAAACGTAGATAAAAATGGTGGTGCCGGGCCACCTTTTTCTGCCCTCCTATTGGCTAATATTGGAACAGGTTGTGCAACATACATAAATTATTTGAAAAAAATAAAATAAAAATAAGTAGTTTAGGTATATTTAATTCCACTCAAACTCGTTTTAAAAGGATAATAGCTAAATATAATTTCGGCAAATAAAAGAATTTATAACAATTTATTGCTAAATAATTAATTCAATTTTTACTAATATAGGTGCGCAATCAAATCGCGAATGTATGACAGCGCTCCCTCTATATATAAATACTCTAAGGCTACATTAAACATTTTATTATAATTGGTTTAGTAGTTTAGAAGATTATCGACCACAAACAACGTGACATGTAATTTTTATATACTTATAAGGATTATTATTAATTAAAAAGATTAAGATGAAGATTAGATAAGATGAGATTAAGATAAGATTTCATATAATTCAACCACGATCCAAATTCCCAGCACATTTTTGCTATTCGCGGAAACTGACGTCACAGAAAGTTGCGTTTAATTTCTCCGAAACGGATAACAATTTTGATTATTTCTTTGAACCTTTTGAGTACATATTAAAAAAATCGTAATGTAATTACTTACAGAATCGATTCAAAAAAATATGAAAATTACACCTATTCTGCCAATGTTTCATTTTCATTAACCCATATTTAAGCTTTGAATAATTCTAGCACCTTCTCGGTGGTTCTTTTCCGGATTTTGATGTGGTATTATAGTTTGTTTTAAAAAAATAACCACGCTGTTAGTCATGGTTCAGCATGAATGGACAGGTATGTCCGAGACGGAAGCAAACGCTTCGCTGTCAGGTTTCGTTCGGTTTGTGAGATTGCCGGATGCCCAATAACCCTTTCCTCTTCCTTCCCTATTTCTTTCCCGCTCCCTTCCCGATTTGATGGGCCGGCAACCACAGGCCGGCAACACATCCATGATTCAATAGTTAAGGATGTTCATGGGCGGAAGTGATTACTTACCTTCAGGTGACCTGCAATCTCGTTTGCCGGATCTGTGCAACAGTAAAAATTTTAGGTATACAATTAAACCAAAAATACAAGATTAAACTTGTTTGGTCTTGACTGATATTATCTGAATATATTGCCGACTAAATTACATAGAAACTGCATGATTTGATGATTCCTTGAATCATACATATTTAGTTCTTAGTGTTTGCATGCATCAGTTGATGCTGGATAGCTTCCGAGTTCAGAAGCATTGTCAGAAAAATTAAGATTAGGTGAGTACTTATTTTATTAATTTTAAAATTGTCTAAGTACTGTAATTGGGATTTTTTTAATAAGATCTTCTCTAATGCTGTAATATTTAATACTACCGGTCGGGCCCGGCTTTGCCCGGGTGCAAGTGCTTTTTGAGTGTTAGTCTTTGAGTTTTATATTTCATTTCAATGCGACTGCCGTTTATGATACTGGGGGTTACTCTATGAGCTGAAAAGAGTTTCAAATGTTCAGATGTTTGATGTCCGAAGTAAGATAATTTTCCACCTCTAAAAATCAATACCTGCTATTATTTATTGTAATTATAATTTTCCCCGAACTTAGTCTATAATTATTACATTTTTTGGGGTACAAAGTAGTAGGTATATGTTTAAACCAAGTTGTCTTAACCCCATTACAATCCATTCAATAGTTATGCGTGAAAGAGTAAAAAAAACGTCCACACATCCATCTATACAAACAAACTTTAGCGATTATAATATATCTCAGAAAGGAATATTTTGCAATGGGTGAAATGTTAACTAATAAATGTTGTATCAGAGCTTTGTCGGCCCAGCCTGTTCGCGAGAAAATGTGATGATCGATATTGCTGGTATCAAAACAGGCAAGATCGTTTTACACACAGACACACACGTCCTTTTCCCACAACTGAAACCAGGACACCCACCTTTCGCCTTGTATTTTCCCTCTCACGATGTGATAAGGGGCGAGCCTATCGCTATCATCATCATCTCAGCCACAGGAAGTTCACTGCTGAACATAGGCCTCCCCAAGGATCTCCACAATGACCTGTTGGAATCGGCCAATTATCGCCATATCGGGCACCAATCCCTAACTCCGGGCTGGCAATAGAACACTCCAACATCACTTTGCCCGACCTGGGATGCGAACCCGAGACCATAGCATTGCAATCGTAGCGTAGTACATCTGCGCCACCTAGGCAATCGTCGTTTCACGTGTACTTAAATTATTGTCATTTTTGACGATTGGTTTAAAAATTATAATTGGTACCGCAACCGTCAATTATTTAATGGGTGAGTCATTATGGAAAATATAAATCGAAGTTTGCAATCGAATGGACTTGCCGGAGACAAACTATCGCAATATTACTATGTCGAGCCAGCTAGAGGCTAGAGCCTAGATTCTTAAAATACCGGTTGAGAGTAGATAGAAAATTGAGCAGTCTACCACCAATTGAGATTGTATAGTATACTATAAAGTTATACTTACGACTTAGTATTGATTTTAAGTCACTGCCTACCCCTATGAGACACAGGCGTGACGATTATGCATCTATGTATAAAGTGATAAATATCAGTATTCCTTTACGATGTACATGTTTTTATTTATTTTTATTGATATTTTAAGTGCTGAGGTGTCCCCAGTTTTCCAGTAGTAAAATGGCTGGTCTGGTGCTATACAAGATGGACGCGAGTCCCCCCGCGAGTGCGGTGCGCGCGCTCGCCGACATGATCGACATACAGTTCGAATACAAGGAACCTGACTTCTTCAATAAAGAACACAAGTCCCCGGAGTATTTAAAAGTGAGTTTACTTATATATGAAGGGTATCTACAAGCAAAGAACAAGGAATGTCACATTTTTTTAAATTAATGTTGTTGAATAATTTATTTCCTATTTAATTGATTTTATAATATTTAATAACACATAATTCTAATGGATTCTAAAATATATTTCATAATAAACATTAATCGTTGTAAGTAATATTTACCGAATACTTTAATCTCAATAAAAAAATATATATATAGGTATCTAAACTTTTAATTGCCGTTTTCCCAAAATCTGTTTATGAGGACAATCCCTGTTCTTTGCACAGGCAAAGGGTAAGTACCCTTCATATGTTATATTATATGTAATGTAAATTTACAATGATTAATTATTATAAGTATTGTTATAAGTATTGCATTTTGACTTGCATGGGGAATTTCACGGTAGCTTGCTGATTACATCTTTGTTAGATTCTTCTTTTTCCCTAGTGGTAAAACCACGCTGTTGTAAGTAATGAATCAGTATGAATGACAAGATTGTCCAGGCTATACTATTGTCTCACAGGCGATCGACGTAAAGCGACAGTCTTGCTGGCGCGTTTCGTTCGGTGAATGGGATTGCCGAATGCACAAGACACCTTTACTTTTCCCATCCTTTTTCCTAGCCGCTCCCCTCCCGATCTGATGAACGCGCAACACATCCAAGATCCAAGAATTGTGGATGTTCATTGTTCAATTGCGGAAGTCACTTGCCATCATTTGACTTTGCTCATTTGCCGGTCCTATGCTGTAAAGATAAAATTGATAGTAACTACTTAGTTCATTTCCATATTTAAGTCTTAATACTTAACAATTTATAATCAATCAATACTTATTTTAATAATAATTTGGTACTATAATGGGGACAAGCTATTGCACATATCGAAATGCCGGGAGATGAGTTGTCATCCAGTCACACTAATTTGCTGTCGAGCTTGTAACCCTACAATAGACACTATACTGGGGCTACTGCGCACTCGCCGCATTAAAGATGCGATTCTTTGTCACAATATGGCGTAAAAATTCAGGTACTTGTGCTTCCGCAAACATACCAGAAACACTACAGAATCGCGGTAGTCCCAGCATTAGCCGGAACGCGTTGTTGTATTGGATACGCAGAGCGCTGAAAGAGCTTTGTGTGTAATTGATCCACAGAGCGCACGAGAACAGAGACAGTGTAATTTTGACATCTCTAGTACATCGCGCGAATCTGCGAGGCAACATGTTGCACCCTGTGGTTGCACCGAACCGCCAACGCTCTGCGTTCCCTCTTATCATCTGTCAGCCCATCGGTAACCCAATGCCCCAAGATTTAAAGCGTGTTATCTGAGATAGTGTTACGCCTGCCAAGGTGATTGGAGGTACATTGTTGTAGGTTTTATTGCCTGCTTTAAATACTAACAACTCGCTTTTGGTTGAATTGTAAATGAGACCATGAGTCACCGCATATTCCTCACACATATGAAGATTTTTTCTTAGGGCGCTGGTACTAGGGCTCAACAACAACCATATCATCGGCGTAACTGATATTGTTGATACAATGACCGTCTATAGAGCAACCGATCTTACTGGCACTGAGCTTGTATATCAGTTGGTTTATATCCTTACTAATATTATAAAGGTGAAAGTTTGTATGTATGTATGTATGGATGTTTGTTACTCTTTCATGAAAAAACGGCTCAACAGATTTTGATGAAATTTGGTATAGTGATAGCTGACACCCTGGATTAACACATAGGCTACTTTTTATCCCGAAAAATGTAGTGTTCCCGTGGGATGAGTCAGGAAACCAAATATACATATTTTCTACTCTTTCAAATTCAAATTGTTGGCACGGGATGTCCTCTCCTACGGAAGGGAAATATAGTCGACGGCACGCGGGAAATATAGTTAGTAGACACGCGAAATAATATGTTCTTGATGTGGATTGGACTCAAAAACTATCTGCACCCGGGCGAAGCCGGGCCCGACAGCTAGTATTATATATAGCTTGAAGAGTTTGGGAGAACTAAGTCCCCCTTGTCTCACTCCGCACTCCAACCTATATGCGTCTGATGAAACACCATCCCATTTAACTAAGTTATTTTGGTTAGCATACCAATATTTTAGTAAATTAATTATATCCCCTGGAATACTTGTATTAAGTGTCAGTTTTCTCCAAAGACAATCGTAAGAGACTAGATCAAATGCTTTTGACAGATCCAAGTAACATGCATTAACTTAAGCCATTCATTATTCTCCAAAAATATATTCTCTCGTTAAATTGTTAATTTTGCTTGGAATTCATTAGAAAAGCTATAAAAGTTTGTTACTGGAGTCGCATTTTTTTTAAATTATGTATATTTTGTTCATTATACTTTTATTATCTTTTGACTCACGTCAGGTTGTAAAACTCGAAACGAAACGTGCAAAATCATCAATCTACGAATCCGGTCGAGTGTGTGAGAGAATGAAAATAGAGGAAGATTAAAATATCAGTACAACTAATCGATGTGTTTCAGATTAACCCCATGGGTTCTTTACCAACGCTGCAAGATGAAGACTTGTATATATCGGACAGGTAAATTGTAATTAATATATTATTATTAAATTTTCGAATTTAAACATTACGCCAACAGCCACGCTATAATGTCGTAACTGCTGTCGAAGGACCGCATGCGTTAAACATCGAAAACATACACTTCCCTTTTATCTGCTACTCCAGATAATGTTTTGGAGATCGTATATGTCCAAATAAGCTCAGTATTCTTTGTTAGCAGACTGTGTAGAGTCTCCACTCTTGTATTGTTTTAATATAATGTTTGTTATTTATTTATGTTACCAGCCACGCTATAGTGTCGTATCTGCTATCGAAGTACGGCGGTGACAAGCGAGAAAGCCTGTATCCAAGCGACTTGCGCACCCGCGCGATCATCGACCAGTGCATGTTCTTCGATACTGGCGTCTTCTTCATCAGGCTTAAAGTAGTGATGGTGCGTTTTTTTATAGCACATTGCATTATGAAGGCAAATATTCAAAGAGGCTTTCTTGATTATTAGCATTAACAAATTAGAAACACTTCTAACAACGTAGGAATCATAGGAAACGGCATAAAGATTTTTACTCCCCAGCTATTCCAGTGACATTTGTTCATTCAAATATTAAATTTACTATATCAATATTACCTATTAATATATTTTAAATAGTTCTAAGTGGACATTACTGGTCATGGACAAAAAAGCCTTGAACGGAATAACTATATTCTTGTAAGCTAGTAACGATGATATTTCTGATTTATTTATTTCGATTTCAGTTTTCGACGTTGTTCGGGAATCAGACAGAGCCTTCATCGAAACAGAGAGCAGACATCGAGGACGCTTTCCGTATTGTCGAGGCGTATTTGGAGTCCCACAAGTACATCGCGTGTGATCACCTCACTATAGCCGACCTCGCGGTTGGCAGCACTGCTGCTACCATACAATGCATCCATAAATTGGACGAGACTAGGTAAACTGATGCTCTCGTTTGAAATAATTATATTCTAGTTATAATAATAATTATATACTGGTGGTAGGTCTCTCATATGTGAGAGGCTGCTTGGGTGGGTACCACCGCAATGTCTATTTCTCCGGTCAAACAGCTGTTTAAATGCACTGGTGTGTTTCGGATTGAAGGACATTGTAGCCAGAGTAACTACTGGACATATTGAGACTCTACATCTTATGTCTCAGGATCGCGAGCGCAGTGGAATGCCAAGCATTGCTTTGTAATTCAAGGTATTGTTTGGTTTTGCTACTGTTTATGAGCGGTCGCATCCCTTACCATCAGGCGAACGGCACGCTCGTCTCGCCATTCATTGAAATAATAAAAAAAAATAGTTAAGACAGACCATTTTGTATGTCTTCGTGTTTCAGGTTTCCTCGTACTGCGCAATGGTTGAATCTGTTGTACACAGAGCCCGCAATAAAGAAGCATATCGGCACCGCAACTAAGTTCCTAGCTTATTATTATACTTCAGCGCAAGAGAAAAATAAAGCGCTATAAATTAACTATATTGAAGTTGTTTTTTTTTATATTCCAATCCTAGAGACCTACCACCAGTAGCCTTATATCACTTCTACTTTTTTATTTTTAGGGTAGCTCACAATATAGAAATTATTTTATAATATACGTCTTTTCTCTCAAGTATTCAGGTTTTCTCGCAATGTTTTACTTCAATGTTCCATGTTTTCTGCAGACCGCATTACTTTCGGTCAAATGAAATCTGAATAAACCGAGAGTATATGGATGGCTAGCAATCCTACAATCTCTACGCGCCAACACTCGTACCGAGAGCCTCATCAAGGGACCTCGCGTGAATCTGGAGCCGGCATAAGCTGCATAGGGGTAACACCGAAATACATGGAGGATGGAGGGGGTAGGAGTTTAAACTCCTATTATTATGTGGTTTAACGCTTACCCATACTGCTATTGAGAGTTACCCCAAAGCACCTTAGTATATTAAAAACAAATATCGGAATGATGATAAAGGCCTTTTTAAGCATTGCAACACTCTAAATATTTATGCTAATGTAGAATATTCCTTATTAAAAAAATACTTTTTTGATACCACCTACCAAAAAAAAATTAAACACCCTGCATTCACACGGGCAGTCGCTCATAACCGGCTTTGTACAACGAGTGCAGTTAATGCGTACGGAGAGAGGACAGCTACCTACATAGTTCCCCGACTTATTAATAATTTGCCTACCGACTTAGTTAATAGTATCACACCGTCGAACATAAAATTTAAGTTGAAAAATTTCTTTTTAAGCAATCAATAATGTAACATCCCAATATTGCTGTATTATGTTAATTGTAAGATCCAAAATATTAACAAGATTAATTATTAAGTATTGTGCTGTTGTTAACTCGTGTCAGCTCTGGTATAAACCTTAGTGGTTTAATTGATGCTGTTCATGTTATGATTTATGTATAATTTTCTTTTGTGTACAATAAATGAAAAAAAAAAAAATATATTACTTACCTTATCTTAGTTAATGATATATTTAAACTTAGCGTATTCATATAATAATTAGGATTTAATCATCTAAACGCAAAATATTATTGAATAAAAACAAGAAGACAATAACAGTTCATGTTTGTTATTATCGCGCGTGGCCGATAACATACAAACATTGCCGAAAACTATCGCACGATTTTTCATAAAGTACAATCGTATCTCATTTGATACGCAGTTTACTACTGATAGAGGATTGTAAGTACAATAATATTATTTTACTACAATTTTTTTTATACAATTTATTGTTTATATGTAAGTTTAACTACCGAAATGTATGTACAATTAGACCTGCAGTTATCAGTGGCGTAACAATAGGGTGGCATAGTGCGCAAAACGCCACGGGCCCCCGACCTTAGGGGCCCCCGGCCGCCCGGCCCCTCAGGCCCGAGAGGCCGTGAGCAGTGAAAGAACCTAGCCAATTTACTACCAACAAAATTGGTAATCCAAAACTATTTTATTAGTTTCCATTAAAGAACCAAGGTTTTTTTTATACATAAAAATAATAATAATGGTTCTTTAGATTTACGCGAATTTTACTAACTTTTATTTAACATGTACAGATTATAGTGCGGATTTGGTTCAAAAAAGAACGAAACTTCAATATAGGGCTTCTGAGGGGGCCCCATCACCATTGTTGCGTTTGGGCTCTGGCCACGTAGTAAAGATATAATGACGACTAATTGGTCTCGTTATGGAGTTCTTTTTATCGCCTGCCGGCATACGAGCATACAGCCCGCCTCACGGTCCGCGGTCACCGCCGCTCATAGACTTTTGCAGATTCAGGGATTCAGCAAAATGAAGTCGCTTCTTACCGTAAGGAGAACTTAAAGCCTAGTTTAAAAAAGGACAGGTTTGCACGTGCGTGGTAGAAAAGAACAACCTGGGAACGGATAGTTTCCAGGTAGTAAGAATGAATTCTACTGCGGTGACGGGAAGTGTGATGGGAGAATAGCGACAGTGGCACCATCTTCCTTAGAACACTTTCTGTGGAACAATTGATATATTACACAGAGAGACCCAAAGTCTCACTGCAATCCTAACGGCTCCACATTTTCCGTGAGTTTGGGATTATCGATGATTCGAAGAGTTTGGCGCTATAATGAGACAAGTGGGTGGAGCTGGTATTTTGGGGGCTTCTACCCAGAGGTGAGAGCGCATCGTCGCATTTATAAAGCAATAACCGATGAATCGATGAAAAGTACCGCAAGGCTCTGTTGAGAATCCTTAACTTTTTGCTGGCCAATTTGCTCTTGCCTTACAAATGATACCTAAACTGCAATTTTATCAATAATTCGGGTCAATGAATACTCTCGGATGCTTGGGTCGTGTTGGTTGTAAACGAGCAAACTTATATCTTCGTGGGGTTAAATTGTGCTATGTTCAATTTACCCCATTGAGAGGCCTGCCCCAGAGAGATCTCGACTTGCGACAAAATTTGAGACCATCTTTCCTTAACGGATCCCCAATAAAGATTATGTAGTCAGATGTATCTAGCCTCACTTGCACTAGCATCTGCATAGCAATGCCAGCTGGTGATAGACAGCACGTTATTGATATGCAGGATAAACAATGTCGGCGAAAGCACCGAGCTTTATGAAACACCAGAATTAATGGTCTTGGTCTCAATGCAAAAGCCGTCCAATACGACTTTTATGCTGCGATCATCCAGGAAGCTGGCGATGTAGTTTCAGAGTTCCTCAGGTTGATATACCACGCAGGTAGCTTCACCTGAACCACACTCGATGACAATTTCAAAGCCTACCGTAATCGCCTCACTCTCACTATCCAATGCCTCCACCTGATGATGGGTGAGATAAACGAGAAGATCACCATCCGAACGACCCTCAGTTGGTGATCCTCAAGATACGTCAAGCGCTGCATATTTATAACACACTCCAAGACCTTGGAGAGTCAGCATGTGACAGCAAACGGCCTGCGATTCGAAGGATCCGACCGGTCACCCTTCTTGGGGATTGGATGAACATGGGCGATATCCCATGAAGCCGGGCCTAGGTTGTTTTAATAGGAAAGACGCGTGAGTACGAGGGTTATCCCAGGGGCGGACATCTTAAGAACCACTGTAGGGATACATTCCGATCCACTCAACTAGTAGATGTGCAGCACCGCCCGAAATGCGGAGTTCAGGGTTATATTCGGTATGCTAGAATTTTGTTAGGGACCTGCCTCGGCCGCAATTTACTGGCAAGCCAGTGACACTTATATATTCCTTTCGGTCTTCTCCGGGGTACCGGAAAATAAGCTAAACAGTTTTCCTCTCCATACAAAAAGGGGGGCCCCCATCCGATGATTTTGCCACGGGCCCCAGATGGTGTAGTTACGCCACTGGCAGTTATGACTAATAAGTTTGATTAACAATAAGTTATCCCATCAAAAACATCCTGTAAAAAAATTCCAAGTCTCGCAGCTCAGGTTTTCTACCGCAAAAAGTTGTGAGATGTATGTAATACCAAGTCGATTAATTTATTTAGTCCTTAAGGGACCTTCTATATAAAGTTATTACATTAGTTATTACCATATCAATATTAAAAATTCTTTACGTTTTAAATAAATGGATCGACTTGGCCATCGCATGAAAACATAATGTATCGTACAATTTATACATAATGCTGCTGGCCAAGTCGATCTATTTATTTAAAACGTAAAGAATTTTTAATATTGATATGGTAATAACTAACGTAATAACTTTATATAGAAGGTCCCTTAACCCGTCAAGTGCCGGCACCCACGTAGTGGGTGTTTGAATATGCTCTCTATTTTTTGAGTTTAATTCAATTATTGCGTGCTCTGTATTAATTCTAATGACTGTAAAAGTACCTTAAAAAATAAAGCTTGCTGTGTGTATATAGTTCCGCTAGTCGTTTCATATTAAAAACTTTAAATAAACGTCAGTTTATCCCCTGGCTTGTCGTAAGCGCCATATTGTGTCCTTGAATTAAAATAGCCCCTATTTCAATAACGTTAGGTTGCTTTATTGCTTGAAGTCCGACGAGCCTGAGCGCTGTTCGTTTGACGGTTGAGGGGTTAAGGACTAAATAAATTAATCGACTTGGTATTACATACATCTCACAACTTTTTGCGGTAGAAAACCTGAGCTGCGAGACTTGGAATTTTTTTACAGGATGTTTTTGATGGGATCTCACGTCTTTTTGTAGAGTCCTACTTTTTTCCTTTTCGGTACTTCTTACTTCTAGAATATCACTAACGATTTTTCTTAAAGCCTCTGTCTTATGGATTTTTCTTATTTTTGTAGGTATCAATTTATCACAAATATAGCGGATTTGATTATTAATATTCTTTCTTTCATTGTAATTGATATTTTCGAGCTGTTTAGTCTATTTATTTGCAAGTTTTTCTTCGTCATGTTTTTCTAGAGGAATGTTGTAGTTTCATGGGCTGAATACACCATTTCCCTCTCTATATCCCCTCCTGTTATGCCTCATATATATAGATATCTATCTACAACTATTATTCCATTATATACGGGTACAATGATTCATTAACTGCAAATGTAACTTTGTAATCCTATACATTTATATGGGATTACAAAGTTATTCACGCAGTTGGTGTATCTAGAAAACTAGGCAGAAATTATGAAATGTTTGAATTTTCCCTTACTTTAGACACTAAACACTAATTATATTCTAAATTTGAAGGTTCTATGTCTGCTAGAAGTGCCTTAGACTTTTGATGATCGGTCAGTCAGTCAGTGAGTGACAAAATTAAGAAAGTTTGACTAGTTACAATTCTTAAACTACTGGTTCAAATTGAATGAAATTTTAAATATACCGTGTTTACGCAATGCCTGCTTAGTAACTGAAAATTCAGGCTTCATGCTTTAGCCACAACGAAGTTATAGGGGGTTGAAAATGGTCTGAATTGCTTCGAGAAAAGGATGTTACGGCCTATCGCTCGACTTGGACGGGGGCTCGGCCGCGCCCCCAGATTTAATTCGTTTCGAATCAAGGAAATAGCTTGTTTAATGTTGTGATTTGTGTTATCGTGATATAAAAATGTGGGGATCAATATCAAATAGATCAGTGATTCTCAACCTTTTTTTTGTTGCGGCACATATTTAACGATTTCAAAATTTGGCGGCACACAAAGAAAACGATAAAAATTATTTACTTACTACAACACACTGCATAAATAGTTTATGACAAAAAATTTAAGCAATTTTGGCACTAAGAAAAAACGCGTTGCAAAGCAAATAATAAAATAATTAACTTTATTGTGGATTTAAATATATATTCATGTTAAAAATATTTTTCTATTTAAATGATATAATTTAATAATATTAACATTATTATATATTTGCAAAATTTAGCGGCACACTTTTGAAATTTGGCGGCACACAAAAGTGCCGCGGCACAGTGGTTGAGAATCACTGAAATAGATAAACAGTAAATAATCTTAGTTTATCTACGTTCATACGTTTAATTGCTCTATTATTTTTATTTACAGTAGTCGTATTTTGTATTTAATATTTATAGAGACCTAAATGTTTTGTTGCAGTAGAAATTCGTAAGTATTACATCCCTGTATTTGTACATCCTATAAAAAAAAGTAATCGCATAATTAAATATATTATTTCGGGTCTGATGCCTTTATTTATGTACTGTACTGTATCAGCCCATTTACGTCCCACTGCAGGGCACGGGCCTACTCTACAATCGAGAATACGATTGAGAGTGGTTAGGCCATATAGTCCACCATGCTGGCCTAGTGCGGGTTGGCGGACTTACATACCATATAAATTCTTATGAATCGTTATGGTATGCAGGTTTCCTCACGATGTTTCCCTTCACCGTTTTAGTGCGTGGTGATTGACTATCAATACACACATGACTCCGAAAAGTTAGAGGTGTGCCCTGGGATTTGAACCCGCGACCACCGTGAACATGTTGGCAGCCGCGTCTGGTCCGTTTACCAACAGGCCACCACGCACTTACTTATGTAACTGTAACACTTTATTTATGTAGCTATTTTTATATGTGAATAAAGTTTATCTACATGCTGAACAACAACAAAAATATTGCTACAATTCGTTCAAACAAATTCGATCGAAATAAAACTTGGTTTTATCTCATTTTATGATATCGAAACGAAATTATTGATACCTAGATATAATATCATTTTGTGTTTTTCAGTTCTAAAATGTCAAAACTCTTGCTGCATCACTTGGAGGCCAGCCCGCCATCGAGTGCGGTGCGCGCTCTGGCCGACATGTTGGACTTGCATCTCGAATATAACAGCCCAAAACTCTTCGAATATGAAAACAGAACTCCTGAATATCTGAAGGTGACCGAAATTTTGTATATTTAAATAAGTTTACATAAGTAATAGTTTTCTAAATAATTAGGAAATATGAGATACCGACATAGCTACCAACAGGAAGTTTGAAGGCGAAGCTTCGAACGTCCGCTTCGATAAGAAAAAACATACAGTCAAATTGAGAACCTCTTTTTTCTAAAAGTCGGTTTAAAAAACTATGCAGTTTGCTTTTAAAGAAGTCATACGAAATTCTTGAGGGAGCCCTATCTTCATCGTTGGACTTCCTGCGGCTGACGATAGAGGGTGCGAATATTTGGGCTATATAAACAAGGAATATATAAACAAACAGTTTGGGTTATATAAACAAGGAAGAAAAAAAAATTACGCTTTTTTTTCAGATTAATCCCATGGGCACTGTACCGACGCTGCAAGACGACGATTTTATTGTATCAGACAGGTAAACATTAAACCTTAATTATTAAGGCTATTATATGTTTAAAAACAACAAAACGCATCCTTTTATACTCGTACTAGCCGACGAGAATCTGGAAAGAATTACCATTATTGGCAACACCGAAGGCAAACGTTCTCGAGGCTGAATGCCAATCCCATGGACTCGTGTGCCACCAGGTTCCACATACTAGTGAAATAAGCGATGAATAGAAACGGGTGGAGCAAATAATCCACTCTAAATGCGGTACATCTAATTATGACCAAAATTCTCAGTCATGAAAGACCGATTGCAGAAAGAGAGAGATTAAAAAAAAATGAATTTAAACCTCGATACATAAATTAAAAAATATATATTTTTTACTTTTAGTCATGCTATAATGTCGTATCTACTGGGCAAGTACGGCGGAGATAAACGCGAGAGTCTCTATCCAAGCGACGTGCGCACGCGTGCCATTGTCGACCAGTGCATGCACTTCGATTCTGGCGTCTTCTTCATCAGACTTAAAGTTGTCATGGTAAGTAGGTTTTAGTCATACATACCTAAATAAATCCACACCTTTTTCCCAAAAGGTAAGGTCACAATGTGATAGGGGCCTGTCGCCATATTTGACACAAATTCCAGACTCTGGGCTGATGATTAATAACAATATCCAATACCACTGCCCGACCCAAGATTTGAACCTTAGAGCTCTGCAATCAATCCTGCAATCATACCGTAGTACAACTGCGCCACCGAGGTATTTGACTGATCTCATAGAATGACCGACCTTGATGATGATTAGTGATTACCATCAAGGCAATTTCCATGAACTCGTAGACTTGAAGAGCGTTACTCGCTTTTAAATCCAGGTTTATTGCAGGTGCTGTTCTATAGTGTATTCTTTGATTACAAGGAGATACCGTAAGAAAAAAATGATGCATGGTACCTAGTAAAGACTCAACAGCAACGTTGTATATGGAGGTTGACGTACTGCTTGCATAGCTCCTTCGCCCTTTGTAGAGCAACAGGACTTTTTCAGTACTAAAAATATCAGACGCGTCATCTTTCCTGGCAACCCATGTATATATTTTTAAAATTAAAAACATCTAATCAATAAATAATTTCTCATTCCAGCTTCCAACTTTATTACATGGCTTAAAAGAGCCGACAGCAAAGAACATATCAGACATCGACGACGCTTTCCGTGTGGTGGAGGCGTATTTGGAGTCCAACAAGTACATCGCGTGTGATCACCTGACTCTGGCCGACCTCGCAGTTGGCAGCACTGCTTCTACCATACAATGCATCCATAAATTGGACAAGGAGAGGTAAACTGATGTCCATCTGGCTGAATATAAACCTGAAGCCCAATACTATATTCCCCCTTCGGAAAATTTTCTTATTTGGATACATTCCCCACCAGATAAAAGAGAAGGTCAAGATTTAAGAACCAATTGTTCATGGGTAGCGGTAAAGACTTATGATGAGGCATATGCTAATTTCCTAGACCTATGAAATGCACCTGATGATAAGTGGACTTCAATTTATTTAGAGTAAAATAATATTTTGCCGATCAACCCTCTAAGCCGACCTCGTTGAATTCTGACATACACAGATTGAACTAAAAAGCGAAACACGCACGTCGACATTTTTTAACCGACTTCAAAAAAAGGAGGAGGTTCTCAATTCGACTGTATGTTGCTTTTTTTTTTTATGTTTGTTACCTCGTTTCTCTGTACTGTGTGAACCGATTTCGACCATTCTTTCTTTGATTGAAAGCTGATGCTTGTCATTTGGTCCCATAAAAATATGGTAAAAATCTGATCAATATCTTCGGACCTGGAGAGGGGAAATCCTTAAAACTAAGTAGGATTCCAATGGTTCTTTTTGCATTAGGTTCATTATAAAAGTTAAGTTACAGTGAGAGACGGAAAAAGGGGTGGGGGTGAGGGGGGGGGTAGGTGATAAAATTAAAATACACGTAAATTCTAATATCTTCGGCAGCTTTTAACCGATTTTAGATTTCTTTTTCATTGGAAAGAATGTATTGACATGTTGATCCTAGGAACACAACATGAAGATCTGATGATTATGTTCGGACCTGGAGTGTAAAACTCTTCAAAATTTAGTAGGATTCCAAAGGTTCTTTTTGCATTGGGTTCAATATAAAAGCTAAGCTACAGTGGCGGAGGGAAAAGGGGGCAGGGGCAAAGGAAGGGGGGGGGGATAGAAAAATAATAAACATGTGAATACTCCAATTTCTTCGGCAGCTTTTAGCCGATTTTAGCGATTTCATTATCATCGGAAAGAACATATTCCTTGTGGGGACCAAATCTTCTTAATTTAAATTCCTATCAACACTAAAAAGATAAAAATAACTAAACTTTTTAATAAAAAAAATAAAAACCGACTTCAAAACAGAAAACCACTAAAAACCAAAAAATAACAAAATAACAAGTACCACTGCAAAGCAAAAAAATAATATTTGTTTCATGAAACTTGCGCTTGTTGATTAATTTGCTTAATGACTTGACTAGCCAACAAATCAAAATATATGCATAACATATTGAAGGCGGGTCGCCCAGTACCAAACATATAGATATTTAAATTAATATAAGGCATAGGTCCTACATGTTTGGTACTTGGCGGCCCGCCTTCAATATGTTATGCATATATTTTGATTTGTTGGCTAGTCAAGTCATTAAGCAAATTAATCAACAAGCGCAAGTTTCATGAAACAAATATTATTTTTTTGCTTTGCAGTGGTACTTGTTATTTTGTTATTTTTTGGTTTTTAGTGGTTTTCTGTTTTGAAGTCGGTTTTTATTTTTTTTATTTTAATTGCAATGAATGTCGTAACGAGTATGCCGTTCGCTTGATGGTAAACGATACAACAGCCCATGAAAAGTAGCAAAACCAACCAACACCTTGTATTACAAAGCAATGCTTGGAATTCCACTGCACTCGCCATCCTGAGACATAAGATGTTAAGTCTCAATATGTCCAATAGTAGTACGCTGGCTTCAATCCGAAATACAAAAGTGAATTTACACTGCTGTTTGGCGGGAGAAATAGACATTGCGGTGGTACCTGCCCAGGCGGTCTACATCTATAGTCGATTGCTATAATAGGTTTCCAAATACATGCAAAATAATTAATATTGCATTCTATCATAAGGCACGTGTTACTTACTTCACACAATTATAACCATATTACAACACAAAAATTGATTCCCATCTTGTCTATGGAAAGTAAAAGCGATAGATCACAGAATGCCTAATTTTCAGGTTTCCTCGTACTGCAAAGTGGTTGGAGCTATTGTATACGGAGCCCGCAATAAAGAAGCATATCGGCACTGCGACTGAATTACTGGCGAAATTTTATGCTGAAGCTCAAAAGAAAAATAATGCATCATAAATAAATAACTTTCTTTACTTACATATTTTATACGAAATATATAACAATTTTGTTGTAATTCGTTTTCTCTAGATTTATATCATCCGAATCCACTTTCCAGGTTCAGTTTTCATGTCAGTGTTTGCCATTTCACCGGTCTATAGCATCCTTGATTTTATAACATTACTTTATAAAGTTCGAAAAATTCAATATTTTTTTTTCATTGCTATGATTTGGCGATACAAGCATGACGTTCACCTGATGGTAAGCGATACGACTGCTCATGAACAATAGCAAAACCAAACAACGCCATGAATAACAAAGTAATGCTTGGCATTCCACTGAGCTCGCCATCCTGAGACATAAGATGTTAAGTCTCAATATGTTCAGTACTTACTCTGGCTTCAATCCGAAATACAACAGTGCATTTACACTGGGCTGTTGGTTGTTGCTGACGTACCCAGGTGACCTCTCAAATATGAGAGACCTACCACCAGTCACTAGTAGATCGATAATTTTATTGCCGACGTAATGTAGTAAGTGCGTGGTGGCCTGTTGGTAAACGGACTAGACGCGACTGCCAACATGTTCACGGTGGTCACGGGTTCGAATCTCAGGGCACACATCTGACTTTTCGGAGTCATGGGTGTATTGATAGTCAATCACCACGCACTAAAACGGTGAAGGAAAACATCGTGAGGAAACCTGCATACCATAGCGATTTATAAAAATTTCTATGCTATGTAAGTCCGCCAACCCGCACTAGGCCAGCGTGGTGGACTATATGGCCTAACCACTCTCAATCGTACTGTCGATTGTAGAGGAAGCCCGTGCCCTGCAGTGGGACTTATATGGGCTGATACAGATACAGATACAGATGTAGAAACGTGTAGGTAGGTAAGCGTAAGAGTAATTGAAAATATCGTTTCAAATTAATTACACCTATGTATTATTTCTCACAAACCACTGTATATTCCAGGTTGCATGTACAAATTATACTGCATCCTGTTTTAGCTGTTATTTTTCCTATAACTTTTATTTTCATTGTTTTTGTTAAATATTAGCTATTTATGGGATATGCGCTTCCATAGCTACCGATTGATAAGCCTCGTACAAATTGTGACTACAAAAACGGAGTTTTCAGACCCTAATGTTCTCATGTATATGTTGGGAAAAGCAATACACCAAAGTGTGGCTTCCAGACAGTCTCTGAATTCAAAAAAGGAATACAACGTTAACCATGAAGTTGTCAGCGATTATCGAGCGATGCCGATATATAATCTAAATATAGCCGAAGCACTTCAATTTTCATGATAGCTTGAAAACTGAATCATATCTCATTAGACAGTGAGGCAACGAACATATTGTAAGTAGAATAATTTAGTTTTAAATAACTTTTTTTATAAGGTTTAAGTTTGTATGCTTCGGTCTTCAATTAAAGAGAATAAACTTAACTGCAACAAATAAAATTGAGTATTTGGATCTGAATTCATGACTTTTTGATGCTTTTTGTTTAATTTGAAGTTTCAGGTAAAAAAAATGTAAATAAAGAGTTTTACTTAAGAGTTTTATTAATCTTGTCTTTCACAACATTAAAAAATGATTTTGTTATTAGATATAATCCTTAATAGATAATATTAGTTGGTAATTCATTACCCCTATTACTACCCTATTACTATTTATAAAGCAAATTGAATAGTCGGTCAGTACGAGTTTATTTTGGTAGAACCACAATATTTTTTATGACGACCAACAAATTGTACTTTTGTTATTGTACCCGTTCGTGAGCATACAATTTTGTAAGTGCCAAATTATTTAAAATCTAAGCTAATTACTAATAAATAATGTGCTTTAGTTTAGATTCAACTCTTGCATTTGTTAAAAAAATGTATATATTTAAGCTATTTTGGGTTCTGACCCCCTTGACTTGACTAATCGTTAGAGAAAACAAAAAAAATAGTCTTAATTTTTTTTAAAGATAAATTTTATTATTTGTGGTATACAACAGTAAATAATGTAGCCTTGTGTAAAAAATAATACGAAATAGTTTTATGGTTCAATTTTGTGCTTGAAAATATTCGCTGTGTCGAAAATTACGATTTTTGGAGCTCTGAGTCGAGTTATCCCCGAAAAGCGGGACTGATCACTGAGCCTGTCCCGCGCGGGACATTTAATTTTAATTACAAAATCGGCGGGACGTCCCGCCAAAATCGGGACGACTGGCAACGCTGCAGAAGGCGTAGGCAGATGTGCCAGGACCCTCACATTTCGCCTTGAATGTCGAATCCACGTATTCCTAGCTCCAGGCCGATAATGATTAGAAAAACCTAAAAGCAGTTTGTCCGACCCGGGATTCGAACCCGAGACCTCAGCTTTGTAACCGCACCGAAGCACAATTTCGCCGACTACCCCGATGGCGTTGTTGTGTTGATAAGTATTTTTCCTTATATTTATCCAACATTTTTTTCCAGGCTCCGACATTATTCGAAGGATTAAAAGAGGCATCGCCTTGGCACATATCAGAAATCGAGGAGGCATTTCGCGTGGTTGAAGCGTACTTGGGATCCAACAAGTACATCGTGTGTGACCATCTAACACTCGCGGATATCGCGGTTGGCAGCACTGCTTCTACCATGAAAGCCGTTCGTAAATTAGACCCGACCAAGTAAGTGAATACCACAATACATACGTAATCCTATTTTATTGGTTCATTTGGGGGAAAACCGAGTCAACGCTAACGCCTCGGGAGAAAGTAGAGTAGTTATGTTAGATTCACCCACAATCTAGATCTATAGCATACCAATCAAAACTCCGTGTTACCCTCTTCGGTGTAACTGGAAAGATCCCGGGAACCCAAAGCAAGAGCAGCCCAGATTCTACCGGGCACTCCTTGCACACGGTCACTTAATTTGCAGCCCGTACCCTATGTTGGAGGCTAAGAAGCTCCTTCGTTCCTCGACAACAGGCAGTTGCATCCACTTCTGCTGCCGAACGTATCGGGGTCGCATTGTACTCAAGTACAAAGGGCGCTAGCACAGTTCCCTACTACGCCCCTGCGACGTTCACTTCCCCATTTGTTGCCTACATACACAGTCCTGAACCCACACTAAGATCGAGTCTTGCGTTAACATAACTAAATAGGTTGTAAAACTGTTTATTAATGAGGCCGTTAGGGTATATTATGTTCATATTATAATACAGAGCGAGCGCTGGTACTTCAAAAACATACATAGATAAATAAAAATTGTGATGCCGGCGTCTTCTTTTTCTTCATTACATCCAGTATGAATTGTGGCAGCTTGGCATACGCACGACTTACATGAAAAAGTTAAATCAATTAGTGTTGTTTAGTCTCAGAGTAAAACGTGTAACTCAAGCATATTTAGTAATTGTTCTGAGAGTTTAATACCATCAAATTCACGTCTTTATTGTAGAGGCTAATAATAATTAATGGCCATGTCTTGACATTGCGAAAGCGTTCGATTAGGTGTGGCAATGCGCCCTTCTAGCGAATGGCCTATGGAACCCCCGAAGGACTTTGCAAGTGGCTCGCTAGCTATCTGGATCGTCGGAGCATAAAAGTTAAAGTGGACGGCTATCGCCCCGATACTAAGGCCATAACTAGTGTTCCCCAAGGTTCGGAAAGCTTCCGAGACCGGTAGGGCGATTCACGTAACTTCTTGACATGCCGATCAAGTTGCGGTGCGGTTACAATTAAGTTTAAGTTTTAGTACAAAATGGTATTCTTGTAAATGTTTAGCTGCGCGTGAGCTGCGCGTCAACTGTACGTCAGACGTATGAAATTTGTTTGACATTCACATATACGCGCAGCAGTAGAAGACACTACTATGCGATTCAACTAACATTAGGACTGACCCTGCGCCATATTGGTTCGTAGTAGCTGTCAAATCGTACAATTTAGGTAGGGTGAGCAAAACAAGATTTCTTAAAATAATCTTATTGAATAAAAATAATATTTTTAATATTTAATAATTCGTAAAAAAAATTGATGAATGAATAATGTCGTGTGATAACTGATAGTTACTTTCTGGCGAATTATTGCATATGAAGTAAACAAAAAAAATAAAAAATAATACTTTTTTAAGCTATTTATCACTAAACATTCTTGTGTCCATATAACATTTTGTAATTGTTTCAATTTATTTAGTTAATTTATGTTCAAGAATTTGACTATGTGAAAAAAAATATAATTGATGCGTAAATATTTTTTTGTTGCTAACCATACTTTTCGTGTGATATTTGACAACTAAAGGTCATTGACGTTCCTATTCTTATTTGAAACGCATAGTAAAGCGCTCGCGTGACGCGACCTTGACGCGAGCGTATTACGGGAATACGAAAAGGACTGTTTTGATCGAAACGTAACTGCAACTGCGCCGCAACTGAACATATTTAATTACGTGAATCGCCTACAGGACTATGAATGTGACTGTTGCGTCTGTTTATTTATTTATATAAAATATTTACGGGAAAATGTATGACCTGGTACCCTGTTTTTTTTTTACTTTATATATGTCTTTTAAGAGGTAGTCTTAGAAACAGCGAAGACAAGCAGGGATTCGGTCAAAAATCTTAAACGAAAGGAAGAATGGTTACGTAAAGAATCGTGGGCGCTGATTGATGAGAGGAAATTGATAAAGTGTGAGGGACTTAACACGGAAAGTAAGCTATACCGCTATAACCAATTCCATGCCGAGGTTCAAAAGTCAACACGAAGAGACAGAGACGAGCACATCAACAAAATCTGCTGGGAAATTGAGCACCATATGGACAAAGCGCTAATGAAAGACTTATTTATAAAAGTAAAGCAGTTGACTGGTACCTTCAAACCGAAGAGCTGGCTTATTGATGACAAAAGAGGTAATACCCTGAGAGAGTTGGATAATATTCTGGATACATGATCGTAGCCAGCCGTGGGATCAGGGTGGGGCAGCAGTCTAAAATCATATTTAATTAATAAACTGTACACACGGTCTTCTCCCGGTATTTGTTTTCCTATAAAAAGGTTACACCCTAGAACACCCTGTATCTGTATTTATAATTCGAATTATCCTAAATACTTTCGTATTGCTCACCGGCCTTGTACTTTACCTAGATAATTTATTTTTTTAGAGTTGGTTACCTACCTTAAAGGTCAAACACAGGGTGGGGCAAGCGCCCCACTCTGCCCCACAGTGGCTACGCCCATGTCTGGATAGATGGAAAAACTACTGTTATGAACTCTATCGGGATGAAGAGAGACGTAAGTATGGAAAGAAAATGGGACGAACACTACAGAGAACCAGATTTACTGCTTACCGAAGTTCAAGATGCCATCAAACGATTGAAACATAAAGTTGTGGGTCCTGATGGTGTGTCAGCAGCAATGCTTCAACAACTAGGTCCACGAGGATGTAAAATAATTCACCAGATATGTAACAAAGTCTGGATAACAGGTCAATGGCCAGGTGATTGCACTCAAAAAAGTAAAGTCCCACTGCATAAAAAAGGCTCCGCAAGGAAATGTGAAAACTACCGCTCGATATCACTTACTTCGCATGCTAGTAAAATCTTACTCCGAATTATAAACAACAGACTTTCATCTTTTGTGGATCACCAAATACCATTCGAACAAGCTGGTTTTGTTGCGGGAAAGGGTACTCGCGAACAGATTCTTAATATACGAAATTTAATAGAAAAATGTCGCGAGGTTAACAAACTAATGGTCTTATGTTTCATTGATTACGCCAAAGCGTTCGACTACGTAAATTCAGAGAGAATGTTGGATGTGCTTGTGGAGATAGGCGTACCTCACCACCTTATTTTGCTTATACAAAATCTGTATTTTGATGGCACAAGCTTCGTGAAACTGGAAAACAATAGATCTAGTATTTTCCAACCAGAACGAGGCATATGCCAGGGATGTATTCTGTCTCCAAAGTTGTTTAATATTTATGGAGAAACTATTATGAGGAAAGCACTAAATGACTGGAACGGCGGTATTACAGTGGGTGGTCGCAAGGTCAATAATCTTAAATATACCGACGATACGGCTTGATGCAGTACTGAAGATAGTCGGCGGCAGCTTGCACTGTGCGGTCCACACTGCACATGACCGCGTCCAGTGGAGAAAGATCGTATGTGGTCGCGATCCTCAGCAGTGAGGGAACGATAAGAGAAGAAGAAGAATATCTGTCCCTTACGGTACATAAAACTCGAATGTTGAGTCCATTTGATACTACATCCATGTGAAAACATTTTATTATATAAAATGCTCAAAATCAAATAATTATGGTCTGGAAATGGGTCTGGAACTCGTTTCCGTTGACAAATGCGTAATTTTTTTACGTTCCAATTCGCTCAATTGTTTACTTCTTCTTGCTTTGTTTTGTATGATTAAACATAAAAATGTAAGTTAACAGTAGGTCGTGTGAATTTTGCGCACATTGAAAATCCAGATTTTCCGAAATCATTTTGCTTTAGTACCTACCAGTACCTACCTACTACTTCTAGTGGTCTATTCTTTGTACTACTTGGTCTGAGGTTTAGAGCGCCGTGAACGTCAAATGGAACGCGCCCTTTGATTGACAGATTCGTCGGTTGACCGAGTTCGAGTTTGTATTTCGAATGACTGGTGAAATAATATTGTGATTTTCTTTTTATCTATTTTATGAGTAAATGAAAAGAATTGTAGGGCAAATTAATAAACAAATGTCTCAAAATGGAAACGACAACGTCCGTGAAACCAAAAACATTAGCAGAAATGCTTCCATATCTAAGTGGTAAGTAAACACAATCCTGGCTTGAAGGAAATCTATAAATATGCGCTATCAGATATGTGTTGTATTAATATATTGCATGTTTTGATGTGCCCTATCTTATTAATATTAATACTGAGCATGCTGATAGGTTTAATGGAGTATTAACTTGATAAAATTGTAATAATTCTAGGAATAATAACAAAGGATGCGATGTGGACACTAACAGCTAAAAAGAAGCCCCGAGCGACAATGGCTCAATCACAAACTGCCGAAAAAGCCTTCAAACCTCTGACTATTGCCGAAATGAGGGCTGGAATACCAGGTTTGTTGTTAGTATTACTCTTTTTACCCTAAGTTATTGTAAATAAAACGGTGAAGAAAACATTGTGAGGAAACCTGCATACCATAGCGATTTATCAGAAGATCTATGGTTTGTAAGTCCGCCAACCTGGACTGAGCCAGCGTGGTGGACTCCATGACTTAACTACTCAATTGTACTGTTGATTGTAGAGGAGGCCTGTGCCCTGCAATGGGACGTATACAGGCTGATACATGTATTGTACATGTAGGGAAGTCTTAACAATCTAAAGTTATCCAAGAAAATAAATTGTTTGAGTTCTTAATTTTTGTTATAATGATGGATAGAAGTTTATAAAGAAAACGAAAGTCACTGGCATCAATTTTAACCTTCTACAGCATTGAAAAATCAGTCATCCAGAAGGCAAACAGAAGCTTCAACATCAGTGAAGAAGAAGAAAATTTGGAACTCATCAGTGAAGGTTGAGAGTAAAAAGATCAGTCACACGGCTGATGGTCAGATGAAGCACAACCCAGTCAGAAAAGTGCTCAACTTCCAACCTAAGCCCAGGGTAATGTTGGATAAAATTCACTCTTTAGATAAGTGGTTCTTATTCTTAACCTTTTAGTCATAACCACTGAGCTGATTGACTGCTATGGTTGTTAGTTAATAGAGTAGCACAATGTAAATAAATAAAGGTCTATCTATCTATCCATAGATAATACATTCATGCCCATTGGTGGTAGCTCTCATATGTAAGAGGCCACCTGGTTAGGTGCCACCGCAATGTCTATTTCTCATGTCAAACAGCAGTGTAGTTACACTTTGTGTTTCAGTTTGAAGGGTATTGTAGCCAGAGTAAGCACTGGACTTATTGAGACTTAACATCTGAAGTCTCAGGATGGCGAGTGCAGTGAATGTTAAGCATTGCTTTGTAATTCAAGGTGGTGTTGCTTTTGCTACTGTTCATGAGCAGTTGTATTGCTTACCATCAGGCAAATGGCATGCTCATTTCGCCATTCATAGCAATAAAAAAATGCTGAAATTGATTTAAGGATGACCTTAGTATGGCTCCGCACACCATTCGGGATGCTCTAGGGACCACCAGTAGCCACAGACTACTGGTGGTCCCTGGAGCATTGGTTGAGAACAACTTCAGTAGATAAATTCTATTTTGTTTGTTTATTGCATGGTTTTTCAATATGTTAATGTGCCATATATTAAGAAGTGAAATTACAAATGTGGCTGACTATGTAATACTTGAATAGAAATATTAGAACTGTAATTTTGTTGTTCTTATAAAGGGTCACTACTCATCCTTATATATCTTAAACATTTTTTTATATATGTTTCTCTGATAACTGCCTTTTCTGTATCGACCCATATACTGTGTACATCACACTGCAGGGCATGGGCAATGCAATGCAAATCAATTATTAAGTGCATTTAACAATAAATAACTATTTTTTATGTTTCTTATTTTCAGAATACATTAGCACCAAGGATGACATTGATAAATACAGAAACACCAAAGTTTCCAAAACCAGAATACAGAGCCAAGAAAGCAATACAATTGCCAGGTACAATATTCAAAAATATATAAAATCTCTCAAGACATTTTAAAGTATGAAAATTTAACAAAAATAATTTTGATTTCAGCTAAAAATAATGTAAGAATCAGTGGAATTTGCAACATACCAGAAACACCAGTCATTACTAACCCTATTAGAAATAGAATGACAATGGCAAACAAAGAAAATTTTCCTAATAAACAAAACAATTCTTATTTGAAGAAAATTGCTTCACCAAAAGTAGCATTAACAAAGTGCACACCCTCAAAAAAACTTATCACACCAGGAATACCAGATACACCTTTATCAAACCAATCTTGGAAGTCAAGTTGCGATGCCAGCTTCTTACAAAATGAGAAGGATATTCATGAGGAAGTGAGAATCAAAACTGTTGCACACGAACAAACTTTAGAACGAATTGCTGAGGTGTCTCCACCTGTGTCAACACCTTTCAAAGACTACAGAAATGTTAAAGAATATTTTAACAACTCCAGTCATATGGAGACCTCAGCTGTGTATAATGATAACACTATCATGTGTTTTGAAAATAACCAAAAAGAGGAAAGTGTTATTACGTCTCTGTGTGAGCTATTGAACAAAGCTACAGTGACAAAAACAGAAAATACTAATACAGAGTTACTTGATTTATTGGAGCTGGAGAAACAAACTGAAGCTAACATTAGAATACTAGACAAAATTAGGGAACAGGAACTTAAATCTCTTGAGTATGTCAAAAAGTTAATCAAACAGAAAAGGAAATGCCCAAGTCTTGCTGAGAGTAAAGCAGATATGCCAGCAGCTGAAACCAAAGATAACGTTGTTGTGAAAATTGAAAAAATAAGTCCAGAAAAACCTGTTGCTTACAGACCATCAGTAATTAAATCTTGTTCTAAATCTCCAAGCTACAAGATACCCAAAAAGAATCCATGTTTGAGGAAAAAAGTGTTTTATAAATCAATGCCAAATGTATCGAATGTGTGTGAAGTGTTGTCGCCGAATAGAGATTTAAATGACAAAGCCTTGAGTGTTTACATGAATATGAAGAAACATATGAATTTCTTGAGCACTCCAGTTGTGAAGGAGCGGAAGGGTGTTGCACCAGACACTCCTTCAATCACTTCACATAATTTACAAAAACAGCTAGACAAACTTTATGGTGATTGTCAGCCATGTAACTAAATATAGGATATATTATAGTACAAAAGTGTTCATTGTAAATGAATATTATCTAGTTAATTACGATTTAGTGATATTTTTAATTTGTTGGTTGTTTAGAGATTATTTATATTTTTCTGTAAATTGCTTCAGCAAAATTATGCTACTGGCTGGCGTATAATATATAATGGTTTTATTAGATAAATTAATAAGAATGCTTTTGATAACATAGTATAAATAATTGATGTTTGTAATCATAGACAATTTTTAACTTATCAATAATGTAATTAAAGGTCTTTGTTATAAAATATTAGTTTTTTTTTAGATAATAATAGTTTTAATATAAGCAAAATACATTATAATTTCTTAAATGCTAATGAATGGGATTTAGTATCTAGCCTGTGAGGTTTGTTCAAGTAAAAGGGCTATTTTGAACAATACTCTATTGCTTTTATACATTTTGTATACATAAACATGAATAAACTCACGCCTTTTTCCCATAACGGGTAAGCAGAGGTACCAGGGCACCCATATTTCGTCATGTGTGATCCGCCCCACAATGTGATAGTATAATAAATTCCTGACTCCGGGTTAATAATGATAAATGAATAGAAAAGTCCAACTACCATAACTACGCCACCGAGTCAGTCACTTTGTATCGGCCGTAACATTATTATGAGAGTGCTACAAATAAAGACTCCTGTGTTTTGATATACCCAAGCTCATAAACTAATGTAACAAGATACAACAGCTACCAACATAACGAACAAGAAAATATCTACGTTTTTGAAGACGCAAATGTCAGACAGAGGTATTCACGAACGCGGGACCTTTGTGATAGCGGAGGTACCACGTTGTGGATACAATACCTAGGTATGAGCAGTGAGCCTTATCGATTGTAGTCTATCCTAGCGGTCCGTAAATACGGTACCGATCCTTGGGTTATAGTCCGTACAGTACGGACTATGCGAACGCGGAAGATGACGATATTTCTCTTGGCCGGCCAAGAGGATGTCTACGTATGAGAGAGCTCCCGAGGGTGACTGACATCAACGCAAATTTCCTACCACCGCTTCCTAGTGTTATCGCTGAGTAGAAGAAGCGGCGCAACAAACTTTCAGCAACACATTTGACCAGTTCCCTCGGATCATTTAGTCACTGGAGCATCTATCACGTTGCGGGCCTATTGGGCGGGATGTCGGCAATGCTAGTCGAGTTCTCGGTAGGAACCGAGAGGTGTTCGCGTTAAATGTACTTCGATCACAGATGTATGACAGTGCTCCCTCTATATATAAATACTTATATACTCTAAGAGAAGAACTTTGGTTAGATTTATCTACCTTTTTTTTTATTGCATTGAATGGCGAGACGAGCATGCCGTTCGCCTGATGGTAAGCGATACGACCGCTCATGAACAGTAGCAAAACCAACCAACACCTTGAATTACAAAGCAATGGTTGGCATTTCACTGCGCTCGCCATCCTGAGACATAAGATGTTAAGTCTCAATATGTCCAGTAGTTACTCTGGCTACAATGTCCTTCAATCCGAAACACAACAGTGCATTTAAAATGCTGTTTGACGGGAGAAATGGACATTGCGGTGGTACCCACCTAGACAGCCTCTCACATATGAGAGTCCTACCACCAGTACCTTTAACGTTTATTTATTTAACTATGTCTGCACACAAAAACGAAAATCACTTAAAGATATTACAAATTTACAAAGTAGTATTATCGCGCTAGATAGATAGATAGATAGGTAATTCTTTACAGCCAACCTTTGGATGGAGTCTATGGATATAAGAAAAAGAAAGGAAGAGAGGGTAACCTAGTATATAAAAGATATACTAAGATTTAATAAAAAAAAATATATTTTTTCCAGATTTCCCCGTACTGCAAAGTGGCTGGAATTAATGTACACGGAGCCTGAAGTTAAAAAGCACGTCGGTACTGCAAGGGCATTATTAACAGAATTATATACTGTAACTCAAGAGAAAAATAGAGCGACATAAACATTGAATGGGAATACCTGTAGTAAGGAACTTATACGTTAGAGTATAAGTTTCTTGACCTGTAGTCCATGAGTACCTGTATTACCTACATTTATGTATGTAAAAAAATAATATAATCCCCAATTTAAATACCCAACTCCTTTTTTTTGTAAATTAGATGTCACTAGGTGACTAGGTATTATCTAGTCTCACTATTTATTTTATAAATTATATGAGAGGACTTAAGGCGTGCCGTCTTATCATTTTCTAAAATACATCCCGTGGCTGCCTGTAAGGCATTATTTTATGTATGTCGTTATTAATTGTATCTATCTTATTTGTGTGTGCAATAAAGTGGAAATAAATAAAAATATTTGTTTTATTTTAAAATCCAATACGCAACGGTGGCTCTTATACTCCTGATTCCTGGCTTATACTATAATGCGATGCAAAATAAATCAGGAGTTTGTCGTAACCATGGCCTTATTGTTAAGACATAAACGTGCAATATTTCTTATCGGCCTATTAGACTAACTAATAGCTAAATAATATAGCTAAAATGAAAATATATTTTTTTTTCCTTTCTTCGAGGCACACACAGTTATTAATTAATCAAATTAGCTGCTAAATGCCAACAGAGCCATCTATCACATAATTATTAAAAATACGGAAGTAGTTTAAGAACTATTATTTCACTCTATACTAGATGTCGCTATAAGACTTATAAAGCACATTGAAGAAAAAAATATTTTGCTATTATTTAAAAAATACGAATAATATTTGTTTATTGCTAATATCATCCGTTATTAGCAATATTGCAATCAATGTCCACAAAGTTAAATAATTATAAGAAAATGCAAGTGAAAATAGCGACACCTGTGTATGTACTTTACAACTTCTAAGTTTATATTAAAATATGGTACAGCGCCATCTGTCTGCACTCATTGATTCGTATAAGTTAGACGTCAAATGACCTTGCTGTGCAACTTTCGAACTTAGATCGTTGGAACAACGACATTCGCCGGAATCGGAATTTGAATGGCACGGTATCGCATGGTTGGCTACCGAGCACTGAGCAGCCACAAACGGCAGAAACGTGTACGGCGAAGTGCGGTCGACTCGTCGATGCGCTGCTGTTCCGCCGCGCTTGTCAATTTTCAGTTTTTTCGAAACGCGTGTGTAAATAAACAAATTATTACTTTTCATTGCGATTTATGATGAAGTGATACAAATGTTTATTTTATAATCGTGTCTTTACAAAGTGGAACGTATTGTATGTATCCGTAACCGCTTCTCGCAATGACAAGGGAGAGCACTCAGTTACCTTTTGAGAAACCGGAGGCATTAAAATGTTTCATGTGGCCTAATTGATGCCTCGTTTTTTGTATAAATAAGTGTATACGTTGATTTTAAGTACTACTGTGAATTGTTTAGTGACGCTTTTGAAGTTTAACCGTCGTTTCGACTCGGTCGTTAGTCGTCTACACGTTGAAAATGAGTGTGTTGAGTGGTTTGAGCAAAGCTGACTTCAAGACGGCGAGCGATGGGCTTCTGGAGCTGCCCGAGGAGCGGCTCCGGAGTATTATGCGCACAGAGCCTATCACCTCGGTCTACCACGTCGAACAGACACCCTTCGCAAGGTTAGTAGTGCCGACACCCATCACTATCATACCTTTTCTGTCCAACGTGGAATCATCTTTTTTTCCTATAATCTGATACAAAGTTCTTCTGAACGTAGATTTTGTTTAGGTCTAGCGCGCTTTTACCAACCAAATACATAGTTTACATACTTTGCCAACTTTTGCAAAAGTTTGAAAACTTTAGCAAACTTTATCTCAAGTACGTATATTTGTACAATTTTATTACTTGGCCACCGTATATAAAATAACAATATTATTAGCTTTGTGTGCCACAATCTTATTCAACACAATGGATATAAAGTGGTTGAATTTATTGTTGGTTGATTGCCTATAGCTCATGACTTCAGTGCCCCAAGCAGGAACATTTGGCTCTATAGTATAGTAATCGTAATAGTAAAATTTTGTATGGGAATTTGAACAGCGCCATTGTGAGCGTATTTGGAACTAAATTATGGCAGCGGGAAACGTTTACGACACTATAGTATGGTAATCGTATAGTCTAGCGATAGTTTTACTATACAAATGTATGAAAAGTGGTAGCACGAATAATTTTTGACGTATAGTATCGTTGTAGTAATAGTATAGTAATCGTTGTCACGATACTATTACTATACGATACTTCAAAATGTTCCTGCTTGGGGTACAGTACCCCAAGCAGGAACATTTTGAAGTATCGTATAGTAATAGTATCGTGACAACGATTACTATACTATAACTACTCCATGTCGGTAGCATGAATCGATTAACCATACTCTCGTGAACTCGATACTATTACGTTACGATAGTGACAGATAACCTAGGGTAATGAACGAATGTTATTGAATGATTCGTGCGGAATTGTCATTCACTACGTGGGTACATTAATTTATTATTATTATAAAATAACAAAAAAATATAAAACATGCATTAATGTCGCGTAGAAAGGTTATGGAAATAAATTAATAAGCAAATACATATTTCTTGCTTTTATTCCGCAATATACAAAAATGACTCCAATTATTTATGCGTTTAGATTTCCGAACGCAGCAATTTTTTTTTTGATTAGTTGTCAAACAATTAATGCAAATTAATAACTCTCATATTATTTAAGTTATAGATAAAGATATGTACATATGTTTTATAAAATCCCTCTATATTTTTAAGGAGGAGAGCTTTATGAAAGTATTCTCTATATTTTAGCTCGTTAAGTTCCTCGGCAATTATTTTCACATATATTATGCTCATACTTCTCTGCCCTAAGAGCTTGCTCGACTATACATTGACTTATAAGCTTATAAGTATAACATAAAATGATTAAGTAGGTACGCAAAACGAAAATCAAAGTTCCATGTAAATATTTTATTTATAAGTTTTTTTACAGTTTTAGGTTAGGTATGTTTTTAACTACAATAAATTCCAGACTTTCTATATCCTCATACTTGTTCGCAAGATTCCCAAGTTCGTTGCTCCGATTCCAAACAGTCCATAGTCTAAGAAATAACCTTCATATTTGAGTTAGGTATCACAATAATTATAACTTCATATCACAGCATTGAATTTCATATAACTAGCGAAATACGGAGTAGATAATTACACACAATAACACTAAGGCATCGGGAAACACTAAGCATGACCGTAATTAACACATTTTTCCTTAATTCGATGTGTAAAAATACAAAAATATACTCTCGATAATGTTCTCACGGTAAAAATGTCGGTGACAAAACAATCGTATTTCTCGATAGTAAATCGGCGATACTATACGTCAAAAATTATTCCTGCTACCACTTTTCATACATTTGCATAGTAAAACTATCGTTATTACCATACTATAGTATCGTAAACGTTTCCTGCTGCCATAATTTAGTTCCAAATACGCTCACAATGTCGCTGTTCAAATTCCCATACAAAATTTTACTATTACGATTACTATACTATAGAGCCAAATGTTCCTGCTTGGGGCACAGTGCACTTATAAAATGGCGTGGTAATTTTGTTTATCATTTTATTATAGATAAAAGTGACTGATAATAGTGGAAATGTTTGATAAATGGAGATAAGACGTATTTTTAAATTAGCTTGATACTTAAAACTGTAGTGTGATACCATTATGGCAAAAACATGTTTGTATGTCTTATCATTTCTTGAAACAAGTGTTATAGAAAAGAAGATAAATAATAAATAAACAATTATACAATCTTACTGATGTCAAAAATAAATCAAAATGTGATAATATTGAACATATTCTTGATTGGTCCCTTGCAAAACTAGTAATTAAGTATTGGTATTAACTTCTAGGGATATCCATAAAAAAAACATTTAAAATGATACAACCACTCCATTTAACTAATTGCATAATTAGGACATTAAAAACAATGACCATGGTCCATTAAAAAATGTGTCATGTAGAGTTTGTACAGTCATAGGGTAGATAACCTTTTGTAGAATACCTTAATTACGCTCAACTATGAATACACCTAAGTAAATATGATCTGTTGAAAAATTCACAGGCATTATGCAATGTGTCATGTGATATGTCTCATTGCACACATTTGAAAAATTTTTTGTATTCTTATTTTATTACTTTCGGTTATATAATGAAAGGCAACTGCATTCCACTAATGTTAAATACATGACATTATTGAGTCATCTGGCTATTTTAATAATAATTTGTAATCTATTTGAATAAATTACCATTATTTGGATCATTATTATGACTTATATTATTCATAAAAGCAAATCATATTTTATACTTGTTTTGTAAACTAGTTTAAAAATGATGTGCAACCAAATTTAATTAAATATTATTTTGATATGTGCAAAATATGAATTTAGAGAGTCAATATTTTGTCACTAATATTCTGAAGAATTGTAAGTTCCTTCATGTGGTTAAACACCCAGGCTGGACTTGAAAATATTGCACTTGACTATGACAGCTTTTCTACCATTGTGTACAGTGGTCGCTGTATTAGTGAAGTGTATTGAGACCCTATGTCTCAAGCATCCATACCATTAAAATAATTATACAGTAAATTAATAATTAAGAAGACTACTGAAAACCAAATAAATATGATATAAATAAATTATATCTATTGTTTTGTACTTAAATAGAGAATAAGTACTGTGTATTGACTTGTATTAAGAGCTATTTAATTGTCTACATGACCAACAAATAAATTTCGAAATATCAATTAATTGCATGTACTTATTATAATATGTCTTAACACGTTAACTGCCAACGCGGTCAATGTTGTGCGATGCCTAAATTTCCTATCAATCCAACGAAAAATAACATCTTCTTTTAAATTTTCATCGATTGTTTTTTTTATTAATTAGTTAGAATACACTCTTAATAATGGGTTTTATTAATGCGGAATAGTTTCTGACTCTCCATCAAGAATTATTAATCATCGAACAACATTGAAAAGTATACTCATTTTATTGGCAGTTAATGTGTTTAACTAATACAATCTGATGACCCACATCTGATTAACTGGCAAATCATGGTGCTATAATTGTAGATTGTCTTAGTGACAACTCGCTAAAAGTATTAAAAAAGTTCTATAGTAGTAGTAGTTTTTGTTTTTATACAAGTTTATTAATAATTTAAACTCAGAATAGCATGGTACTTTTATCATTTTGCAACACAAACTATTAATGCAAAAGTTCCCCAACCTTTTGGATCAAAGCCAAAAGTTGTTTACATTGTAACAGATAATAGTAGAATATCATTTTCATTTTCTGCCTTCCTCCATTTTCATAGAGTTTGGTTGAGACACATTAATTCACATGACTCATTATCTATTACATATGTATAATAGTGTTTTTCTACTTATTATTTCTTAAGCCTTGTTCAAGATGTCATGTTAAATCCTTAATTTTAATTTATCCAAAGTTAGCTATATGTGAATTATAAATAAGATTAGATGTTTAAAAACCGAAAACTGTTTTATTTTTCTGATTATGTGGCAAATATTATGCTCATGTTTAATAAAATAAAAGAAGCTGGCATCAATTGTTTAACCGAGCGATGAGTTGTAACAAGGTCAGTGACTGCAGTTGTCGTGCTATCGGTCGTTACAAGCTAATCGCACTTTTTGTTTGGCAGTTGCCATTTTTCCCCGATTGCGCTCGGCGGGCCGCCGCGCCGCCGCGGAACTGGTTTCGTGCGGCTACGACCAGTTTGCGAAACGAATCCATTGCTAACTAACGATTTAGTGACCGTATTTTTTTTATATTGCAATATTTTTCCGTTTGTGTGACTGTTTTTGAATGAGCTTTATTCAAAATTTACGTTGATCACTAGCTTGTTGGTACAAAAGCTTTTGAATTTAACAATAGGTAGATGTTTATTGTCAAAGTCAAGTTAATGTTCCTAAGCATTTTCGCTTTTCGTATTTAGCATCACAATATTACATTAATTTTTTCACAAATTGGCGATGGCATGTTTGCATTACATTTAAATCCATATCTTGTGTTTCGCTGGGAAGTGAATCATCCATATTTTTATTACTCCCATGATTCTTGTTTTTGAATGAGCTTTATTCAAAATTTACGTTGATCACTAGCTTGTTGGTACAAAAGCTTTTGAATTTAACAATAGGTAGATGTTTATTGTCAAAGTCAAGTTAATGTTCCTAAGCATTTTCGCTTTTCGTATTTAGCATCACAATATTACATTAATTTTTTCACAAATTGGCGATGGCATGTTTGCATTACATTTAAATCCATATCTTGTGTTTCGCTGGGAAGTGAATCATCCATATTTTTATTACTCCCATGATTCTTGTTTTTGAATGAGCTTTATTCAAAATTTACGTTGATCACTAGCTTGTTGGTACAAAAGCTTTTGAATTTAACAATAGGTAGATGTTTATTGTCAAAGTCAAGTTAATGTTCCTAAGCATTTTCGCTTTTCGTATTTAGCATCACAATATTACATTCATTTTTTCACAAATTGGCGATGGCATGTTTGCATTACATTTAAATCTATATCTTGTGTTTCGCTGGGAAGTGAATCATCCATATTTTTATTACTCCCATGATTCTCATAAAGTAAAGGCGTTAACATAAGACGACGGTCGACACAAATACTTTCTTTTGTAAAACTTCAACATATTTCCCTATCTACACATATTACCTGGCTAAAATCTATGTATATGGAATTTAAATTAATAAAAATGTAGCTATAGGTAGCTTATATCCAGCGATCGTTTGTTTTACTGAGTTTGCCATTTATGACACACATTTCAAGGAACTACTAAGGTCTAACCTAAACAATCCAGAATTATTAGTTGTCGGTTATAGGCACTTGTCGCCGATCCATGACGTCAAGAAAACCATACACCGACCGCTGGCGACGTCTGGCCTTTTACAAGTGCTGATAATGCCAGTATTTTTATAAAGTTTTATTTCCCTGCGTATGAATAACTGATTCTTAGTACCCATAATATAGAACATTTCGCAATTACCTATTAATTTATATTCTTTTGTTTCACATCCCTAAATTAGGTACATAATTTAAAGGGTTTAACCTAAATTATGCATGCAATTAGCATTGTTAGATAAATGAGTAGCTAGCTAGTATCGATTTAGGTCGCTGCATCGGTCCTAATGACCTGTTCTGTCGTCACTGTTTAGTGTTTACCGTGTGTTTGCTTATTTCCTGGTAATTTTCCATAAATATACTTGCACTCAGCGACCTTAATAAGATTTGTTATTGCGGGACTTATTGTTTAATGTCTGCACTGTGATATAATGGTTATATCGATTTTGAAGCTCTTCTAAAGCCAGACTTTTTTCAGTCTTCGCTCTGTATAAGACTGTTTCTACACGAACGGCTTTAAATGGAGCCTTTGCTGTATAGTGTATGTGTAAGTTGAAAACAATAACACAATTTCTTCAGAGTTGCATAGTTTAATGTTTCGACAGTTTTCATTCGGCTCCGTAACAGACTTACAAGTTATTTTTTTTAGAAACACATGGTTTTCTGCTATTTTCAATCCAAATAATTTAAACGAATTTACTTACATAGCTATACATTACATATATTTTTACAAATTAAGGCTCAATTGGTATCTGTTAGCGATCTATCTACAATTCAGTACAAAGGCCGAAGCGATCACACCGTGGTGACAGTAATCCCAAGTACCTTCAGGCGTCGCAGAGTTGTCACCGTCTGCACCTGTTGTTGCCAATTTGGCAGTGCCAGTCGAAAACAGCACTTCACTAGTCTAAAAAATCGACCCGTCTACCAACTCGCAATAAGCTAGCCAAGTAATATGTCCAATGTTTCTCAGGTAATCTGGTGGGATATCCAGTGGGACTTGTATAGATATAACCTTTTAAAATTTGTGGTCACAACCATGAATACGTTTATAGGAAAATAATGTCTGTTGCATTGAATTTTATTGTTTCAATTTTATTGTATTGTACCGGCAAAGCAGTTATAGTCACGTAACACAATTAGGCCCGGCGCCCATTATCGGCATCGGTACGACTGAGGATTTTAGGTGGCAAATAGCAATATACTATAACATAATGGCAATAAAGTAGAAATTTCCATGATATGTGGTCGTAATAACAAAAATACCGCTTCGGTATGCTTGAGGCTGGTGTATCGGCAGCCTTGAGAATGCTTCGGGATGCTTCGGCATCCTTCGGTACGCCGCCGGCGCCGAGGCAACACTCGGGGGATAGTTTGTGATAATATAGGGATAATAGTGCGGCATCCTTAAGGACGCCTCGTCATCCCTAAGAACTTTGCAGCATGCCAAAGCATAATTGCCGATAGTGTGCGCTTGCATGTAGGATGCCGAAGGATCCTTTTCCTTGCCGATGCCGATAATGGGCGCCGGGCCTTATTTATTACGAGTGAGTTACCGCGCAATTCGATTGTTTACATAGCCAATAATTAACTAATAGCAGTGTGAGATTGTTACGTTATGCCAGATATTTAGGTAGTTATAAAATGAAAATAACATTTAAGAACCAGTTTGCGAGTAAAAGGCCTGTGTAGATCCTAAACCGGATATGCAACTTCTTTCTAATCGTTTTCATATGAATGACCATATAAAAGTAACGTTAGATAATTTCGGCGATTAGACCGGTATGGAATATATTTTGGTGTATTACAAAAGGTAAGTATCGAAATAGCCCGGGGTGAGCAAGTTGCGGCTAGTTTAAGTGAAACTCAATATTTCAACGAGCGTTCGCTGGCTGGCGTTTGAGTAAATGAAAGGAATCGTTTAGCGGTCGCCAGCGGTTATTCGCAATTTCTCCGCGCGACGTCGCCCGGGGCGCCTCGTTTCCCGGGAGCCCAGCGCGACTCGCGGAGATAGCAGTTTTTGCTCGTCCGGCGTCGCCGGCGCTGGCGAGATGTAATCTTGGACTTTCTACAGCTGAGCGGTCGCCGAAGCGGTTTCACTTTCATGCGGCGACGGAATGCGGCCGGACCTCCGACCCGCGCGCGCCCTGTCACCGGCGCCTTACCTCCGCCCTGCCGACACCGCGGCGGCCCTTGCCGACCCGCTCGCCGTCAGAATGTCTTGTTTATTGTTGAATCGGTTGTATGGCATTATCAACAAGCCGCCGAGGAGTGCTCGGAGGCGCAGGTTTATTTACAGTGCGCGCTATCAGCGGCCCGAATAGCCGCGCAGGATACCGGCGGCGGCGGGCAGCAATCCGTGCTAATATCTTATTCGTGTCATTAGTGCGAAATGCCAGCCGTTTGGCACCCGCGGCGCCGGCCTCAGCGTTCCCTCGCGGCCGATGCACCGTTGGGCCGCACCGGCTAAATTCGGGACAGTTGCATCACGCATCACTTTCGGTTTCGTTTGTCATGCGACTATTTTAGATCGAGTGTCGATTATTAGAACGCCGTTTTTAGCGGTGGCAACCCATTGCCGGCGCGGTCCGCGTTGGGCCGGTGACTAATTCTTGAAGCGCTCAGGAAGTCGCTTTAATTATTTTACTACGAGCGTAAGCTAACGTTTCTCGCGCGAACGTGACGAAGGCGTTTGATAAAGGACGTCGTGAGGTGCGGCCTGGATGTTGATGTTCTCTTGGGACTGTGGACTGTCGCCACCCTGCGTGCTGTCGGCACATTTAATTTGCGGAACGAAACCCGATCCTTATGCAACCGCGTGCGAGCGAGGCCAGCGCGTACTCTGTGCATAGCACGGTTATCTACTATTCAGTTAAAAGAATTCACATTCGTGACCCGTTCTTAATGTTTCGTTTCCTGCTTTTATCTTTTTTGCTTAGGTACGCAACATTCGCAGACTGAGGTTTCTATTGCACCAAGTATAATTTTTAAGAAGCTATAATTCTTTTAATGGTGCGCAATACGATCCTGCTATAACGAATTTTTGGGTGGAATATTCACCTGCGGCGGGAACCATTGGTGCTGGCGACAAATTGCGCAAGCGGGTGACAGCACGAGGCACGTGGGCGATCCGTCGCGTCGGCCTGCCCGAGAACAATCGAGTGTTTCATTCAAATCAGACAGAGGAATGCGGGCTTTTGATATGGTTACAAAACCGTGTGTAACGGTGGGCCAATGTCAACACGGCTCCCGTGCTGATTCTAGATTGTGCGTATGGTAATGAGCGCGCGGCCGTGCCTACAGCCTGCATCCACATCGAGTATTCACCACGCATTCGTGTAGGTGACTAGATTTTCCGAAGCTCGCCTTGCTCGCATAATGTGGCTGCTCGGCTCGCTAGCGCAGCGAAAGTCTCGCCGACCTTCGGCATCTAGATATGGGCGGCAATATCTATCTAGGATCTCGAGACACCTGATACCGCGGCCGACTCGCTCAACGCCGACATACATAATCGATGCAGTCGACATCTCAAATGAATCTAGCGATGACTAATTTATAATTTGATTCTCGACTCATTACTCAAATGCACGCACCACCGTTGACAACTAATTCATATTTATTACCTCGGTGCGAAAGGTGAACGCGGCATGTAAACGCTCGGCGCGGACATACTTCTCGGAATCAGTGGGATTGATCGCATGCTTGCCGAGATTATTCACGAGATGTGATCGGGCGAGCGACGCCGTTGTCCTGTCTATCGTTGACAATATTTTTACTCCTAACAATCTCGAGTGCCGGTGCGATTGCATCTCTTATCAGCCGTGTCAGTCGCTAATTTTAGAATACGATCAGATGGAATGTCGAGTAGTCGGTGTTTTTGTATCGCCTCGTCGGCGATCCGCCATATCTCAGGCTGTTCGCGCGGAATGCAACTGATTATCTACTCCAATGTAAAAATTCTCCGATGCGCAGAAATTACAATGTTTACGATGTTTACATTATACATAGATGACCCACTGCGCCGATTAGCGCACCTCGCGCCTGAATCAGATGCCCGCATAAATCACGAACTTATGAGAGAAACAATGATGTAACAATACATGGGCTTTCCCGCGCTCACAAATTCGGCTGACCTTAAAACCAGATTGCAATGTTTGCATATTAACTTGAGTGATTTGTGTCAAAGTATGTCGAATTTCGATCGCGCTTGCTGTATCTGTATGAGTAAGTGGCTGGCGCCGCGCCGGCAAAGTAAATACGTGTCACTATCGATATTGATAAAGGCGCTAAATTATCTTGAAACTTCGTTAATGTATCGGCGATTTCTCTTTTCGTGACTCGCACATATTGCGACGGGTGAGCTTATCGGCGTTTGTTATCTGTGGTTGCGAATTCAACACGTTGTTATGAGGCGGCGAGTGGTGCGAGTGCGGCGACTTGGCGGAGTGTGGAATCGAGCGAGAGGTGCGAGAGGGTCGCGCGGCCGGACTAATATTGACGCGAGTGGAGTACAATGTTTGCACGGTTGATGGATGCGGTCCGCGCCGCAGCTCGCCGAGATTCTGTGCGCTCGGCGCTCCCTCCCATAACCTTGATGCGAGTTCAGTGACTCGTCCGCGGCACGCATCTCGCCCGTCTTTAATTGTACGCTTCCGGAGTATTTCCATCCGGGACCCGCGCTGGCGCGGCGGCGGGCGTCACGTTTCTTTGCATCCTTTTCGGTATCATAAATAAACATGAGTCGTTGTAAGCCTGACGAAACGGTGTAAGTGCGTTGTAACGTCGCAGCGTGTAAAATGTTATCGCGTGGTTGTCTAATTTCCAGCTAATACGCACGTCGCGAGTGATGGATCCGCCGAGTGCTCGGTATTGGCCGTAAACGGCGCTGTTATTCCAGCATTCCGGGAGGATTTATGGCGCGTCGACCGGCGCTGCGTAAATATAATTAGAGAGGCTATTTATCAGCTCGGCGGAAGGGCGCTCCGTATCGCGGCAGTAAATCTCGCGGGCCTCTGACGTCTCAATCCGGCGAAGAATTGGAATGTCATAGTAATCGCCAAGTCGGAGCGGCCGGCGGCCGATCACGGCTCGAGTCTCGGTACCGCCTGCGCAATACGTTACAATCATCCAGGATTACCGCGCTCGCGCTACGTGTTAGTGTTTAGGATTAGATGAATTTACGGTGGCTGTGTGTTCCACATACCGGCGTAAGTGATGGCATTGGCGAGACGCGCTTGTGTTTGTGAAGTTTGCAAGTACAAGGGTGATGCGGCGCAGCGGTGGCAGTAGCTGCGCGTGCGCATCGCCCTGGGTAATTGGACCCGTCGCCGCTTGCCTATACGCGCGTATTTCTGCTATCAACACATTAGTAGCCCGCCCGACAAATATGTTAGCGTTACATGTTTATTCCTCACTATATACACTGTTCTACTATATTATAGTAAGTATTTGTATTTGACCGTAACAAGAAATTGCGTTTACAATTTTATTTATTAAGTAAAGGATTTTATTAAAAATTCACGTACACAGAATACAAATAAGCATTAATAAGACAGTGCTGATAGTTAACGGGTCCATCAATCAAGAAAACAAATAGTGCCATTAAATTGATGAATGAAAATGACATAAGTCACTTACACGGAAATCTCGGGCGGTTCAATGCACGTATTGAAATGACGAACAAAACAGTGATGTAGAATGGGTGTGTTGAGTGGTGAGAGCAGCGAGTGCTGTGACTAATGAATGCAAGTCCTCGCGGGGTGGTCAGGCGAGGAATTAGCATAAACCGTGCAACAGCGCAACACCGCAACAGCCAACACCGCCCCTCGACACCGCGGGCTCGGCGAACTCGCCGCACTCGTCGCCGACACAGACCGCCTTGCAGGAAACGCTGCGAGTGAATCATACCGCCTTTTAAATGCCTTATTTTTAGACTATTGTCAAACATAAAGGAGTGTAATTTGATGTGTTCGTATAGTGATTTATTTTTGAAAGAATATTCACTAATATTTGACTGGTAATTAACATGATTAACTTTCTCGTCATGCAAGTATCGCCGATTTAAATTGAGTCAACTCGACTTCATTTGCTGCTGAAGTTATGAATGAGTTTCGCTGCATTATTAAGCGCAATAAAACGGGCACGCAAAGCCACATTTCGTTTGCAAATATTTTGATTACGTGAGATAACATCGGATTGTATAATTTAGGTCAGTCTCGTTGCGAATTCACTGCAGAGTCCTTTTACAGTGTACCCGTTACCATAATGCTTTCTGTCTGACACAAAAATGTCATTGTTGACGCATGAAAGGTTCTTTCAACGCTTTCTTTCAATTTAGTATTTTTTCCATTTTCACGAATCGTAAATTGTGCTTGAGTTTTTGTTATAAAAATACTCATTTTTGAAGGCACAATGTAGCATCGCGCTTACTAAATAATAGAAGGCGGAGAAATTGTCAGCGAAGCGTTACTTATTCTCGTGCTGACCTTGTATTGACAAGGAAATATGAAATTAAAACAAATGAGATTCGTGTGTTAAACAGTGTAGATGTCGCAGTATTGTAAGAGACTGTTGAATTGTAGGCGGGTGTTACTGCAGTGAGTGGTTCAAAAATAAACCTTTTCCTTTGTGGTAAGATGCGCGAATACTCCCATGAATATGTAATGGGACGCACGCCACAGCCGTGACCTTTATTGTAGCCTTTCCCTGTGGCCATTGTTTGAGTCCTAGCTGTTGTGGCCGAAGGGCTTATACACAAACCTAGGTGTGTCTACTCAAATAAGAAAATTGATTAATTCGACGATGGTTTTGGTTCTAATATTACGACGGTGAAAAATTGCAGGCGTTCCTGATAGTCTGTATAAACGAAGTCGATTTATCATTTTGACTAAAACATGACAATGACAATGGTTGATTGCTCAAAAATATTCTAATAATAGTCCTTTTGTTTCGTGTCATAATGTAAGGTCGTTTTTTACTCGCATTTGTACCCATCGAACATCATTTATTCTAGACGACAGCGTCGAAAAAACAACAATCGCCATGTTATGGCGGTGACGCAATCGGCAACCGATCTAACGATCATCCTCGCGGCGGTGAGTCACGTGGTCGCCAACACCAGGGTATTATTGAAATATTTCGATTTAATTAACATTTCCCACATGAGTAATCCGACGAGAACTTTTTGTTTTCATTTCTTTGTGGGCGAGACGGCTAGGCGACCGCGTGCCGGCCACGGCGGGATATTGGCGAATGATTCATTAAGACTCGGGTTCAATGTTCTTTCACCAAGTGGAAACCTCATAGGGCGTTGTTAACTCGTCTAAAAAGGCCATTAGTGAGGTGATGGCGGTGGGCCGTGGGCCGCGCCGCGCCGTGTGCGTCGTCACTCGCTCGGACTTTTTGTCACCCAAGCCAACTTGTCGTCTTCCTCGTCGGCCGCTTTGATTAACGACCGTAACGCGATCCCGTGTGTTTTCGGTGTCACCTACCGTTCGGCCCACGTGAATAGATTCATTCCGCGGCGCTCACGCCCACGCGTGGGACTCGCAAGCACTCATCATAACGGATTAGCTGTGTCGGCTGCTTGTAAATCACTGCCGGACAAAAACTTAATCAACTCGCATTATATGGAGAAACAGCATTCGAAGTCTAATTTTCGCATTTGGCAGCAAATTGAGATTTTAATGTGCCGTCCGGAATTGTTTCGTTTGTTACTGAAGTAATGGTTAAACGAGCGGAAATTGCGCTCAATTATGCATTTATGGTTCGGCGACCGATGATTATAGCAAACGGCGAAACGGCTCGGTGACAGGCCGCCGTTTGAGAAATCAACATCGCACGCCGCTATGGATTTGTGGTCGGCGGAGATTCCGCGCGGACTAATTTGTAGAGCGAGCATCCGATCAATGTGCGAGATCAAACAACCGGTGTAGCGCGGTGCACGGATGCCAGCACGCCAAATGTGCGCCTTCAGTGTTCTCGCACAATGATCGCGCGTCCCCTTCGCACGCTAGCGGGCGCGCGATGTGTCGTCGTGCGTCCCCCTCGCGCGTCAGTTTGTTCGATTTTGGGCGATGACAAAGCGTCACTTTCTACGGTGAGCACGCGCAGCGGCAAATGAAGTGTGTCGCGTACGCAGACAGCTGCGCGATAGACTTCGCTCTAATGTGCACCGGAAACCATCAATTTAGATAGTGCGCCGGATTGCCGCGGAGCTTCTGCCCGTAGGACGCGGCCGTTGCGCGGAGGAAGCTGTGATTTATGACCTTCATTGTTTTGTGGTCGAGATCTCGCGCCGCACCATCCTCATTCAATTAAACGCGACCTCGTTATTCACTTTAACGTTGCAATACTCCATTTGATATCACACTCGTAATAACACCTATTCGGTTCGTACTCGACGACATTCAGGATTGCCGACACGGCTCTATTTGATACATCAAATTTGATCCTATCTAAATCCAGATGTGCCGTAATAGGATTCGCACAACATCTGTCAAGTCATTCCCCCAACATAAATCCACTTATACGATCAACCCTCGCGATAATAATTTGTCTCTATTAGGAGCGGTGGAGCGGTTGGAAAATACTGCAGCTGGTTTATTGCCTGAACTAAACTTGATTATTTCCGTATATTTTTGAAATACGACTAATCAAACTTTGTTTAGCGGAGCAGTTCCCACGGTAACGTAATGTTTACTCGGAATCGGATACTGCTTTTCCGTGACGGAGCGAGTATTCAAATTCGTGTTGCGCCGAACGCGGCATCGGCCAATTTGACGTGGCTTCGTGTAAGTGCAGCCGGCGGTGCGGTATCGACGGCTGCGGATCAGCTCGGCTGCAGAACAGTGTTCTCGTCATCTTGCACGATGTCGACCACTTTCTCGCGTCCGAGCGAATGGAGCGCCGCACCGCCTCGCGAGTATTGTTTATGAAAAGCGGGTCATAAGAAAGCGATAGAGGGGCGAGAGCCGGCGGTCACTCGCTGATATCTCCCGGCGTAAGGTCACGGTCGCTGCACGAAAATAAACTGGACACAAACGTTCCGCAAGAACCCTTATTGCAGATTTTTTATCGGCTACCGTTATTGTAACAACAGCTTTTGTTCGGATCCGTGAGCGTCCGATAATGGTCAGATTTCTCTTTTTGCTCATTTTTCTGTCGCTAATTGGTTCTGTGTTTATTGTTGTGGAATTTTTATGTTTGACCACTTTCAAAAGGAGTCGCAGTCTGCGTTGTTCGCGTGAATATTCATCGGTGCGAGTGTGAACGTGTTTTGCGTGTGTCGCGGTGTCGGGCGGTGTGTCGCGTTGCGGTGGCTCACAGCGGCTCGCAGCGCCGTGTGGCGAATCAGGAATTAATTCGTGGATCATGTACGCTGCGCCGCGCAGTGTCGGTGTCGCACGACACTCGCTCGCTCGCGATACATCTGCGCCGCAGACAATGCTCCGCGCTCGCCACTCGCCATTCGCAATATGCCACTCCGCGATTCTTTGTTTAAGTGTTTTCTTGTCTCAAGGTCGGCCGGTGCGGTGAGCCTCCGTCAGATTTTATTGCTTATTCCCATGCCATCGGCCATCAATCCGTAACTCAATCAAGTTATTCTTTGTTCCACATTAAATAGCATTCGATACGCGCCTCGCCCTTGAGTGTGCGCAAATAGACATGTATTATTAGTTCAGAAAGAGTAATAACAGCGCAACAAAGAGTCCATGGGGCGAGTGTAAATGATGTTGAGCAAGTAGCGCGTTATTGGGTGTCGGCCGGTGCCGGCGTCCCGGGGCGGTGTGGCGGTCCCGCTGCCTGCACTGTTCTGCCCATAGATTTAGTATAAAACATAGATCGGCAATGTGAAAGAGATAGAATAATTTAACTCATATGTTAAAGCGAGATGCATGATGCGACCATACGTCTACACAGAAGTAGCCTGCAGTGACCCAGAGTCAAAATATGTCAAAATAAGCGAGCAACAAAATTCGCTTATTTTCATAATTTATTCAATTTTACAGTACTTGGTTATATTTATTAAACGTAGTTTATTATAGTGCATTGTGCAGTGCCAAAGTGTGGTTCATACAGGCGTAAAAATCCGAAATAATTAAAGTTTTCACAGGTACCGGCCACTTTTGTACAATACTTTTTTTCGACGATATTATAGAATTAAATGGAAATCCGTGTATACATATCGGTAGAAAAGAATATAGTATTTCACTAAATAAATACGCTGAAAGCATACATTGCGTATAAAAAATAATATCAAATACGTGAATTTACAATAATTTCAACCAAAAGTTGCTAGGGATTGACTGACAGATTCGACCAATAAAAGGTTGTCGATAAAATAGTCGATGACAACACATGTTTCCCTTTTTTATGGAGCTATAGTATGTGGTGATAGTGTGCATTCTTCTTCTTCTTCTACCTGGCGTTATCCCGGCCATATTTCCCCGGCCATTATTATCGTATTCATTCTACAATATTAGTTATTACTTTACTTTTTCTCATTTCATTTTATTTGTGGAATAGTTAATATAACACTTGTTGTGTGTGATTAATGAATTAAGAACCTGTTTCAGTCTCTGCCAAGAGGCTGTCAATTTATAATAGTAAAACAAGAACATATTCGATATTATTATAAAATATGCGATACTTCTATGCACAGTATGATCGTCCAAACTTTGAAGCAACATTATTCATTTATCACAACATTAGGTATAGGTTTAAAATTTATAATTCTCATAGGAAAAACATTAGTTTAGGTGACGTGATCGAGAAAAGCTTCATAGTTTATTAAACTGTCTCTTTCTTCAGCCACAGGAATGCGACTAATGAACATAGGCCTTCCACAAGAATGTCTACATCAGTTTGTTGTAAGCTGCCTGCATCCAACGGCGCGCGACTCCAACGCGGCCTAGCAGGCGTCCAACCCAATGTGTTACAAGTCAATTAATTGACTTAAATAAGCATATTTTTTTAACTCTAGTATACATATAGTAAAAATGTGTTTCTTAGACTTACGCGAATGTTACTCATTGAAAAACACTAATAATCACGGATTTTGTTGCAGACTGAGTCCATCCTGTGACTACGAAAGCTGTAAAGTAATCGAAACTTCGCGACGGGAAATTAAAAATGAAAAAATAAACCGAAAACGCTAAAACTTTGTAAATTATAGTTTTATTTTAATAAAAGTGTTTTTTGTTCTCAATTTAATCAGTATAATATGTACTATGTATACATCACAATGAAAAAAATAATTTTGTTCAGGTGAACATAAAGACCCATACAAAACATCTCAAACAAAATGTTTTCAAATAATATGACAATTTATCTTTATTTATTTGTGTGTTTATCAATTTGTATTGAAATAAACCCACCAATAAGTTTCTGTTAATATATAATAAAATGTCCCATATATCCATAACATTTTATTTCACAACTACAGGCCGATAGCTATATCGATATCGATTTGATAGTATCGAAAGTGCATGGTACACCACTATATGTCAAGCACACAATATGTAAACTTCACGCACACAATCGTAAATCAGTTTTGGTCGCGCTCAGAATGACACATTGCCGATCTATGTTCTATACTACATCTATGGTTCTGCCACCGATACATCACACAAGCGGCTGGCCACGCTTTGTGTCCAATCATAATAGTTTTTGTGTTGTGGGGCTCGTCGGTTACATATTGATTTCATTATACGTTTCATTTTTCGGGTTAAAAATATGGGGCCTCTTTTTTATGTCCATAAGTCTACGGAAAATACGATCTTGGAATTAACATAAAATCTGTAAATACCGTGCAGATATGTTTACGTATATTAGTGTCATGAAAAATTTTAGATGTTTAAGTGTGACTGTTGTATCACACACATGGCAGCGTCGCAGGGAATTTTATTACGTCTTAAATAAAACACACCTCACTCCACCCCGTTGAGAAGCTGAAAAAAAAACTTGAAACATACACCACATAACAACTGAAAAAGGACAAAAGTTAATGGCAACGTTTTTAAGTGCAAGTAAATCGAGATAATGTTTTTTACCGGGCCGTGAGCAGCCGATGTTTCCAACGTTTGTGCCATATTTATAACACTTGTGTTTAATTAATTCGTGTTAACATTTCTTGTATAATTGCAACTATTAGCGCAGCGTGTTTGTCTGTTTGTTCTTAAGTTTAATTGAACCCGGTGCCCGAGTTGAGATTTAGCGATACGGCGTACATTACGTTTAATGTTTTTCAACGGTTTTATCGGTTTTGTTGCGTGCCTTATGTGGCTTTATTTATGTGTCAATCTATCCGCGATTTGTGACCTTGCGAGTTGCTGGGAACAAAAAGGTTTAAAGTTCTGGGTTTTGTTTTCTTTTTATTTTAGTGTTTTGCATATATGAGTAAGGTTTGTTTTGTCTGTATTCGATACTCAATTAGTACAAGACTGTTGACTATTCGTATTTTTAATTTCAGATGAAAAATAGGTTGAATTAGTCATTGTTCTTAACCTAATTAATATTATCTTTGTTCCTGCTAACATGGTTCTACAACAAATATAAACAAAACAATAGTTGTTTGTATTATATAAAAATGTATGCAATTGAGTAATTAAGTTACATTATAATAAATTGTAACAAGCGATAAATGTATGAATTAATGCGAAACCGCGATCACGTTTCCTTTGTCACAATGATTGAGTGCGCCATATTACGATCTAATTAAACATCCATAAAATGTGCTAAAATATATTAGTATGGTTTTATAATGGAGACCGCTTATTGATCCGACGAACGTGGGTTGCGCCCACTCCATAATAACAGATACAAGCGTGAAGCTATTCTATGTACAAGATCCTAGTTTTTGCGTCGAAAAAACAAATTGATTGCTTCTAAACAATGTTTTTTGTATTACAAATGTAATGTTATTAAATGGACACGACTTTAAGAATGGATTAGATTCAGTCGAATTATACGGCTTTTTTGTTTTTTAATCTGATAAGATATAAGTAAAACAATATTTACGAGTTATAATTCGATTTTTAATTGGTATCATTATTATCACTGGCGCCTTTTAGATTCGTAAATCTAGGATGATAATCTAATCTAATTATTGCTTATCCAAAAATGAAATAATAAATAATCTGCAACCCATAAAATAACTTGGAGTGTTCTAAGAATTCCTCACGTCGCTACAATATTGGCACACCACTCACTAAGGAACACTTGAAAACATCAACTATTCATACTGTGGGTAACACCGGTGGCGCAAGTTGAACATATTAAACTTATCATTTATTACTTTATTTATAACGTGAGGCCTTGCGTCCGACAGCTTGTGGGACCATAGAGAAAAGGATGTTCGGTTTGTGCATTAGAATAAAATGTTCAACAACGCTTTCCGCCTTTTTGTTTTCTTTTTCTCAATCTATTTGTAAAGGCCGGTAGTTCACCTATGATCGTCCTCTACTGTGGTTGTTTGTGGCAGTAATTACATTTGAGATACACATTTGTAGGATCAATGCTTTAAACATATTATGTAATTATGTTTGTCATTATTCGGTTTGACTATTCGGGCCCAAAGATCTATATTGACGACTATGTCAATTGAGTATGACATCTAGGGAGCCCTTCCTTGCTTAGGGGTTTGCCGTCGCTGTAGATCGCATTCCTAAAATTGTTTTAATCAATTCAGTGGTTTTCAGGATTAGTGACAGTGTGCTCATCGTTGGAGGTTGAATCTCATTAAGTGTTCGGGAATGGAGCCAAGTTGGATGCATTGCGGAGGCATTTAGTACCGTTTCAATTCACCACTATGAATAGAAATGCGCCTTCAGTCTCACGTAAAGTGAATCTCTAACACCTCGAATAAATTATGTGTTTATTAACTTGATAGAGTATTCTTTCCGGGCACCTTTGCCCAGATTTAAAACTTGGCGTCTTGTCTGGAGATTAGGGAGTCGGTATAAACAATGTATTTGTTTCCAATTAATCTTTTGTTGTAAGTCAATACACAGTCTTTAGCTTAATAATGAAGGATATCGTTATCATAATAATCGGTTTTAAATATGCAAAAACATGAACAAAAAACATTTCAACTTCACAAATACTGAACTTGTGGGTGCTTTTCTTGATAGTACCAAATGATTCTCCTACAGCGAACGTATCAGATTTTGAATTCCAAAGGTTCAATTTGATTTTAATATCTAAATAGTTTGGCATCACGCATCGTATCTATTTGGTAACAAAAATCTGCAACCTGGTCTAGAAATAAATATTACCCTAAGCTTACTTTCAGCATCTTGTATGAATAGTTAGATAACTGAGTTTATTCCAATGCAACCCGATTGAAACATAGAAATCAATGCATAATGAATGCTAACAAGATAAATAAAAATTGCATAAACAAACTCGAGTAACAACTTTATATTCACGACCCTGAGAAGTTATTTTAGCAATTCGACATTTATTCCTTTCTCGTTGCACACACGGAACACGACTTCCATATACGAAGACAGGAAAGCTTTATTGTGGATTTGCATAAAGCGAGTGCCACAACTGATAATCTTATTTAATCGTTTGCGACCACACCACGCGACCGTCGCCATGTTGTGAATAAACATTACGTTTTATTGTTTTTATTGTGTGCTCGAGTGCCGAATGCTGATTATTTACGAGCGGTTTTGGTTCGAATGTTGCGCGTTAGAGTGTGAATGTTTAAAAAAATAATAATATTGCGGATTTTCTTAACAGCCCCAACACGTTTCGAAGCGGTGATAGCATTAACGGCCGATGCAGAAGATCTTGTTATCAGGGCTTGAAATACCGGTAAAAGTTTGGTATCGTTAATGGAGTTAGAAGCATGTATCGGTAAATTCATAAGTAACGATACCCAATTTAACGTTATTTTAACGTTAAATATAAATACCGGTACTACCAAACTTACCGATACTTATAACGTTATGAGTGTATTTCGTTACCGTGGCTCAAACTTATCGATACTTTTAACGTTATGAGTGTATTTCGTTACCTTCTCTCCCGGCAATTCGCAACGTTTACCAACCAACCACATTCATGGGAAGAGCGTGGCGGCAGACGGCATGCGTTTGTGGTATATCCCGTGGGACGCCAAAGAGAACTTTGAGAAAATCGGCAACGTCGCATAAATTACCGCTACGAAATTACCGATATTTTTAACGTTATCGACTTAAAAAAATATTGATAATTGTTAACGTTATGGTATCATAACGATTGTGTTTCGTTACGATACTCAATTACCGCTACTAAATTTTAACGATACACAGGTATCTTTATGAAATTACCGTTAATACATTATTTTCAAAATTGAATAATGGAATATATTTGTTGGAATTATTTCAGTTCTAAACAAGTTTCCCATTAGTATTTTTCTTCTTAAAAAAACATTTAGTATTATAGATTATCATTTTACGTCCAATAGCAAGTGCATTCTGAAAAGGAAAATACGAACTGAAAACTTTAAATTAATTACTGCAATGGCATTTTTATTCAGGATGTCACGACATAAAGTCCATTGCCACTAGGCTAATGGGGGTTTTCCAGAAAACCATTTTTGCATACTACACAATGGTAATTTGTATACCTATTTACCCCCCACAAAAACCCAAACATGATTAACCTTTTTAAATGTTACGAATTTCATTACCGTAGATTTTTAACTTTATTACTCATTGTGAAATGCTAAATACCTCTTTTTATCGTACTTATAAATATTATAGCTATTGTATGAATTTTAATATTTCCAGCCAACTAAAACGTAATTGTCCATTTAACGCTCAATCCGAAATAAACTTTCATACTTTTTTAAAAGGTTTATTTTCCCTAATAACGATTAAAGAGTCAGTAAAATGGGTGTTCTGCGTACTGTAATTAAAAAAACACGTAAGTACAATATGTATATTAATTTATTGGTACAAACCGCTGAAAATAGTATTTTTGCCTTCAGGCACAGGACATTGCCTGGAGGTAAGAATACTATTTGGTAGTTTTTTTTGTCTATGACCAAATATGCACGTTGGCGGATGAATCAGACCCCCTGCTTCGATCAGGCCGATGTTAATTACCAACTGATAAATGGGTCTTAATTATATTTGCCAGTAGTTTTTGCAATATGTGTTGGCGAGGAAAAAAACATGCGGGATATTTGATCAACATTATTAGTTTTTACAGTCTCGTAGTTTTAAATAGGTTGAATTGTAGTATGATTTTAGAGTCAAATTCTCGGTGTTGGGTATATTGTTAATACCTATACTAGAACCTTGCCAAGGTTAGGTAACAAACATAAAAAGACATACACTCGAATTGAGAGCGTCCTCCTTTTTTTGAAGTCCATCAAAAATTTAAAGCAAATCCGTGATATTAAAAGATATTGCGCCATAAATCTTTGAGTTCTACGCAATATTTTGTAACAGTACATTAAAATATTGATGTATTCAAGTACTCAACGCGTAAGTAGTGAAACCTGGCGGGTCTTTGTGTAAAAAACAATGGAATGTGTAATCTCGTGTACTTTTCTAGTGTTGCGATAAGATAGTGGAAAGGAGCTGTAGATAGCGGGGCGATACCTGAACTGCTTCTTGTGAGACTGACTGTTATATTTCACACGTTTTATTTTATTGTTTTTTGAAATCTTTTGTTGGTTAGTGTTAAGAAATTGAGTAGGGTTTGCTGCGTCACTAATCATATGACTGGTTAGTTTATCTCATTTTAAAGTTTTGTGATAAGGTATGCGTGAGATTGTAATATTTTTATAGTCATTTACTTACTTAATACTATAATATGTGTCAGCCTTTAACAAATTCAGTTAGACAATTAACAGTACTGCCAAACACCATTCATTGCAATTTTTTAACATTGAAGTATGCTACATATGTGGCTACATAACATAAATTTTTAAACGTTTTGACATAAAAAAATTGAAAACACCATGACTATTCAGGTTGAGTAAAGGAGAGGGGATGTACCGAACCACAATATCAGGAAATCTTTGTGCAAACTGTACTCAAGTGAAGTCATGCCAGGATGTTGTATAAATTTACAAGAAGTAACTTTCCGCGATTGTAGTATACAGTAGTAACATGAAACTGGAATAAGAGGAAAGTTGTTCATTGGCTGTTATAAATCTTCATTAATGTTTCCGTCTATGCGTACTGCTTTACGGACCCGTGTCGCGTACACAGAAAAAAAAAACACGTTGACTGCCAAGTCTGGGCTTATTCGCAGAAGTTTCAGTCATTGGTGGAGACACAAAAGGAGTAAATACTGGACATATTGAGACTTAACATCTTACGTCTCAGGGTGGCAAGCGTAGTGGAATGCCAAGCATTTTTTGTAATTTGTGGTGTTGTTTGGTTTTGTTACTGCCCGTGAGCGATTGTATCGCTTATCATCAAGCGAATGGCATGCTCGTTTCGCCATTCATAGCAAGAAAAAATGCTAGTCTTTATTTCGACAACCTCCTTACTTCGAAGCCTTGTAAATCCTTTTTGGTTTTGGTTTAGAGACTCATATAAATTCTCTTAATATAATTCTACTTTACTACATTCTGAGCTGCAAATGTATATTGTATGCAATAATAGTTTCAACTTATCATAATTTCGTTAATTTAAATAGGATATTACTATGTATTACATTTATTTTTGCCGCGAAAATAAGTGAACTAAAACTAGACGATCTAATTGAGTGTGACAAAGTGCTCGTATGTTCCTATAACAAGTGGAACATGTACGTATATATCACAGATAAGAGCCTTCCAAACACCGACACTAGACCCTATCTTCAGTCTAGCGATTGATTCGCTATCAGCGGATTTATGCTACTCGTTCCATCTCGCCAATAGACGTCTTTACTCTCGCCTAATCGCAGCCTCCAACTCGCTTTCTCGATCATTCGATCGTCCGCCAGATAACACTATATTTATAAATTAACGTATAATTAAGTATAAACAAACGATTACAATGCCTCCCACAAGTGGAAGCGCGGAAGCTGGCGTCGTTAATTAATTTCATTCGACATTTCTCTCTCGTAAAATCGTTGGATTATCGCTCGTTTAACATTGGTTTAATGGGCGTGCGACATGCCCTATACTTGTATTGTACATATTTATTGCTTCGTATTTGAACAAGCGGTGTTGTATTTGTATAGATTTTAATTAATATTATTGTACTAGTATTATTGTAGATTTATGTTGTTTTACTACAAATTCAACATCATCAGCCGTGTTCGATTGACTTTTTCAATGATCATTATTACTTATAATTCACTTATTCTACTTGCAAATGGTAGTATTGCCTGTTTGTTCTCTAAGCTACTAATATCTCATTACCTAAATCGGAAGATATCAGTTCAACGGGAACAGTACTGCATCCTATTTTATATCTATGTATGTCCATACTCCGTACATAGATAAAAGACCTTGCGAAAACGCAGGCCACTTCATACACTTAACGATCATTCATTACCGCCTAAAAATACCTACAAACCATATTTAACAAACATCGAAACAGTGTTCTATTTATACCCGACTTCCTTACTCCGTATCGAACACGTCATATTTCAGCCGAGCGATAAGATTAAGTGGATTACCCACCGGGCACTCGGGTGCGTCGGCTACACCCATCGGTTCGGCGCCACACTTGGCCATGTGGCCTTAATTATCCAATTGGGATGATCGAACTCGATGGGATTGAGTAAACACGTTGGATTTATTGACGTTTCGCGCGTGTCGATAGCCAGGCGCCGATCAATGGGTTCCTTTGTTTTGGGGCTTGTTGATTTGTAAACGAATGACGTCATTAGTCTAGTAGTAACGAACATGTGCTGTGATGTCCTTGTTGCGAGTCCCAAGTCTGAAAATCCCGGAAACTTTGAGCCTTAGATTCAAATTACATGATAAAAACTGGATTAGATATGTTCTGGAGGTGCCATGTAACAGGCAATTCATAAAATAGTTCTACAATATTCATGAAAAAGAATATTATGTTTTATCTTATATGTCATTTGGACGCAAATGATACCTCTCTATTCCCACGTGCAACGGAATGAGATCGCCAACGGCTGACGTCTCTATCAAATCACATCGATAGAAAATATTGACGCCGCATTAAATATGAAAGCTGATTTATATTCATAACACACGTATAATCTGTGTTGCGAAATTAATTAGTGTAATAGAAGCCGTGAGACGTGTGGAAGCATTTCCATTAGTCGCGAGTCGCAGTAGAGCGCGCCACTGTGCCTTCATTTATCATAATATTGTCTAGCGGGTACGTTTTATCTCGTTCCTGGCCGGGCAGGTGGGTGTCTGCTGCGGCGTTATTAATTGATCCTGTGTTGTTGCTGAATTGTTTTGTCCTTTTGCCTCTATTCTCATGTTCCGCCTTGGAATGTTTTGATATGCCGTTTGATCCGTCTATTATAGGGAAATGAGTGTTGATACTCTCAACAACTGTTGCGTTGTCCGTGTTAGGTATTTCCTGGTTACGTAAATAGATTGATATAGTCACAGAACTGACCAGTTTTTATTAGTCGTTCAACTTGTAGTTGTACCTAAAGGTGAATCAACAGAACGAGGTCTCAAAGTTTTGGCATTTGAAACAAGTATTTAATTAGATCTAAAAGTAACGGACACCGGCAGAACGTTCCCATACGACGTCTCTGACATTTGCAAACCTCTGAACTGTGAACACGTGGAAACAATCGCCGGCAGGACGTTGACTGCTTATCGGCGCTCGATCGCTGTGCCAAAATGTACCGCCTTAATTTCATCTCGCGAATGTTTATTTATACAGTTATCCGGCACACATTTACCGCCTGTTAGATGATTTGACGGCGCAAACTAGCCGCTGTACCGATGTCGACCCCTCGACCTTTATTCAAAGTACTGATACGATGGCCGATGTAAATTGATCCCTCATTCATTGATTGGCGGTTTGTAGCGAGTGTCAGTGTTTATCGGCGGCGCGGAGGGATGCCCGTTAGTCCGGAGGTCATCGGCAGGTGCCGATTTGCACTTGACGAGCATGGTTTTCCTATTTTGGATGTGCATTGTTAAGAAATAAACGTGTCTCGTTACGGGGTCCGGTGGTTCTCATCGTTAGAGCGACAGGCGACGGTCGACGCGGCTGACGCGCTAAGTGCTCCGCTCGCTAGCTATCGCAAAAACAATTACACACCGCATTCCTCTCGCAGCTTATTTTAACATACACTTATTGCTCTATATTTTATCGATTTCACGCACACACTCACAATTGAATTTCCGGAGGAGGACAGAGGTGTAACGAGTGCATCCACACATCGCTACTGTTTCCGTCCCATGTCATGCTGTCAGGGCTGTATCTTACGTATTGATTTATTATTCTGATATCAGTACTCGGAATTTTAATAGACTATAGAATAGATGAGCGTAATTACATTCGCAGTAATATGTAGGTAAAATATCTTGGTATGAAATCATCTTCAAAGGTGATGTCATGAAATATATTGTAATTTCAATATTTTATAATTGATTTACCCGTATTGCATATCACGTTGTATGTATGTTTCACAACACAAAAATTCTAGGGAATTACGTAGCTTTGGTGATAAATAAAGGCGTGAGATTTCATGATATTAAAAAACAATTCCCTTGGATACCATAAAAAATGTAATTGTAGGGTTTAATATTGCTCATAGCGAAATTACAGCTTTCGTCGCGGAAGGAGCCGGCTCTCAGTATATTCTGGTGGATGCGACATTGTCTCATGGCGTTAAACGGTGGTGCGATACATAAATTGATTAATAATTGATGGTTGTATTAACGATAATGATGAGAATTTAACACCGAGCCGACGCCGTCGCGGTGACGAACACAATTAACGCGTACCTTGTGAAATATTGAAGCGCATAAACAATACAAACACTCATATTTCGTAAAGATTTTTTCCTTGTATATTTTAATGACAATTGCATATTTGTCATTTTATAAATCTGGTTGTACGAGATTTCAAGATTTTACGCAAACTAAATAAATGTTTTTTACAGAATCCTAATTATAACCAATTATTGTCACGTAAAAGGGATACGGAGCATAAATATCAGATTGCAAAAATGACTCTTTTTTATCAAGACGGTGCAATATTATTCTTTATTCAAAAACATGTAAATAAACCGTTTACATGTACACCGAGCCGTATCCTTTTTAAACGTATCATTAAGAAATGATTAAGAAAATTCGATCGTTTATAAATAAAGCACATTAATATGGGCACAATGAATTGGTCCTCTTTTACTGGTGCATATATTATGTTGACGTTATAATTTACATATCATAATGGCAGCCCTTTACTATTTTCGTTAATGTTTCCTCATTGAAACTGTTTTTGCATTAATGAAGCCGTATTAAAGTGATGTAGTAGCACAAGGACTATCGAAGATAGCACTTTAATTTAAATAATAAGTTAGACTTAATTGAAAGAATTTCTTTTAAAGCTTTAAATATTTTTTTTTAAAGTCAATAATCTATCATTATGTGTCTTAAACTGTATTTTTGAGCAACAATATATTTAATACGAACGGGAAAGATTTATAGTGCTTGTAATGTTAATGGCGGTCTAATAATCTTGTTTATTTGACATGTAATGTCATAATAACAAGAGATCTGTCATGTCGTGATCTCGTTATTGTGTTGCCCAAAGAAATCTGTAATACACATCATTACATACGTGACTTTGAAAAATGATTGTTGTATTAGTCATTGAATTTGTAAGTAGTGTGCAATACCATTTTCATAACGTAGTGACGGTTCTATTAGTCTTTGAAACGTATAATTCTATACAATACGTATGCATTTATACATACGTATATGTATTATGTACATACTATAATTTTACGCATGTATCTGTTTGAGTTGGCAGAGACTGCAGGGAGCAAATGCCCAGACACATCTTTTTCGCTTTTTCGTGTGTTACTAATCTCCTTAAGTGAGCTTGTCATGAGTGCTCCTCGTAAGGCCCTTTTAAAAAATAAACACGAATATTCACGCTGAAGGATACGAATTAATTCCAGCGTGCAAAACTTACGTCTCCTTCCAGAGAGCTTATTCCACTACTTAGGTGCAGACTGCAGTATAATTATCAGTGTTGTAAAAAAGCTCGAGTCGGCGCTTAAACGCTCGAGTCGACGCTCAAGCAGATTGCTCGTGCTCGAGTCGGGACTCGACTGAAGCGCTCGACGCTCGAGCAGTGGCTTGAGCGCTCGGCTCGAGCTTGAGAGCGCGCTTAGATTACATAGTTAGAGAAACTGTAAAAAAGATCTGTATCTGTATCAGCCCATATACGTCCCACTGCAAGGCACGGGCCTACTCTACAATCGAGAGTTCGATTGAGAGTATTTAGGCCATACAGTCCACCACACTAGCCTAGTGCGGGTTGGCGGACTTACATACCATAGAATTTTTTATAAATCGCTATGGTATGCAGGTTTCCTCATGATGTTTTCCTTCACCGTTTTAGTGCATGGTGATTGACTATCAATACACACATGACTCCGAAAAGTCAGAGGTGTGCCCTGGGATTCGAACCCGCGACCACCGTAAAAAAGATAGTATAATTGAAATAAGACAATTTCAATTTTATTTTTAACGATATTTATATTATAATAGTAGAAAAATACTTATTTATTATTAGTATACAATATGTCATATGATCTACGCCATAAGGCCCAAATTACATTACAAGTGTGGTTTAGCTTTTTGTTTGTTTTTGGTTTTTGTGTTTTACTGGTGGTAAGTCTCTAATGCGTGAGAGGCTGTCTTGGTGGGTACCACCGCAATGTCTATTTCTCCCGTCAAACAGCAGTTTAAATGCACTGTTGTGATTCGGATTGAAGGACATTGTAGTCAGAGTAACTACTGGACATATTGAGACTTAACATCTTGTGTCTCAGGATGGCGAGCGCAGTGGAATGCCAAGCATTGCTTTGTAAATCAAGGTGTTGTTTGGTTTTGCTACTGTTCATGAGCGGTCGCATCGCTTACCATCAAGCCGCGTATCGACTTCGCGCTCCAAGAGGACGAACATTGGCACGCGTTCCGGCCGCGCGAAATTGCTACCACTTTGGAACGCGCGCCAATGTGTTTGTTGGAACGCCCGAACTTAGAGCGGCCCGTTCCATCTAGAGTCGGTTTTTTACCGCGCATCAAAGGAAGCTCAGTTGTGGCGCGCGCGCCAGTTGAGACGGAACTAACTATAAACGCTGTGTCTGCTCGTGCCAGACTGGCCTGCATGTTGAATGACCGAACACTGGAACAGTTGCCACGCGCGCCATGCGCGCTTAGTTGATATCATTCAAATATTTGGAGCGCGTTCCGTGGAACGCACTCTTGGTGCGGGTGTTCATGACACGCGCGCCAGGAGCGCATAATGGATACGCAGCTTCAGGCGAACGGCGTGCTCGTCTCGCCATTCAATGCAATAAAAAAATAATAGCTGAAGTTGCTGTACAATTCCTGACTACCTACTGATTTTTCTTAGCAACTAAGTTAAATTAAATACCTACCTAAAATCATCACACACCTTTGCAACACTATAATTTTTTTAACCATGAGAAAAGTCACATACTGGCCTGTATATTTTCGTTACTAAGTCTGTTCCTTCTTTTAGTTATGACTAGCTGTGCCCGCGACTTCGTCCGCGTGAAGTTTAACAAAAAAGTTAATTAGTTCTTTCAGTTATTTTTTAAATAAATGAAATTTTCTACAACAAATGTAGCCCAAGTTACTCCTTATTATATCAGCTACCTGACAAAAAAAGTCCCGTCAAAATCGGTCCAGCCATTTCAGAGATTAGCCGGAACAAACAGACAGACAGACAGACAAAAAAAATCTAAGGTCATTTTCGTTATAGGTATCGTGTATATAACGATATGTACTTGGACATTTTTATTTATTTTCACTTTACAAACAGACACTTCAATTTTATTTATATGTATAGATGTATAGATAAGGCCAGCTTATACGACCAAAGTCAAAACATAAGTAATACTCACCGTACCTACCGCACCCCACAACTCCTAACATTTTTATTTATCACAATTTTTTCATCTATCCGTATTTAAAAACTACAACGCTTCAACGCTCGAGCGCATAACTCGAGCATGAAAGTCTAAACTCTTAACGCTCGCAAGCCTTAAACGCTCAAACGTTTAACGCTCGAGTCTAAAACGCTCCAAAGCGTCGACTCAGCGCTCGACGCTCGACTCTCAGCGCTCATTTTTACAACACTAATAATTATACCAATTTGAGGCCTGTTTAAAACCGCAAAAACATTCACACCATTAATAAAAGCCACAAAAAAGTATTGGCGAATATCGCAAAGTGAAGCATGAAAAGAAACATTTTGATATGTGTTATTACAAACACATGTTCAACCATTAAAAATACAATTACGAATTAAGAAGACATCAAGAGTTGAATGTGCGATGTGGTGCGAGATTAATAAATTACTATCTTATTAGCGTGTAATAAGATCTCGGGCGGTTTTTTTAACGCCCGTGGTTATTTTTACGTACGTCACACATGTCGACGGCCTCAGAGCGATTGGATTGCGGTGAACCATTCGGACGGGTGGTATAATTTGTTTATAGCATTTTATGATGGCGGTTTCAACGTCACTTAATTTTGAAATGAATAGAAAAGTATGAACAGGCATATCTCGCATGTTATACTTTTTATACGTAAATTATTGGTTTTGTCTATACGTGTTGACTTATATTTTTCCTTATTATTGTATGTGGTGTTCAATAAACAATTTATAAATAAATATATTTTTTACGACTAGACACTTGACCGGGAAAAATTAGGAGCAATTAAAACAGTGTTTCAAAAAACAATTTGACCAGAAACAAATTTCCTAAGTATGTTTTATTTCCCGTTTTCAATTTCACCACATATATTTGCAGGAAGTGAAATCCGTCAAAATATAATTCGTTATATTGTTAGGACCATATTTAACCAATGTTTGGTCTAGAAAACGTTTTACTAGATCAGTGTTGTGTGCTCTGACGCCCACGGAGTGAAGTGTGAACTCGTGTGCGGTTAGTTGACAGTTCCCACGAGGTTGGTGCGAGTGAAATGTGAAATGAAATGATGACCCGTTAGTTGTGACTTCGACTTGTGGTCGCCGCGTCGCACCGCCATTGACGGATGTGCTGTACTTGAGTGTGAGATATAGTTTTTAATAAATCCATGATTACATGAGCCGTGGAAATTAGATTCGATTAAGGATTTAATGTCGCAGTGCGCCTGATCTTTGACATATTTATATGGATTTTACTAGACTGATAAAATTATTTATTGATGTAATCTTTTTTTTTTTGCACTGTACAGATAAACAATAAAGAAATTACACAATAATAATCGTACAAGAGGCGGCCATATCACACTAGGTAATTTCTTACAACCATGGGAATCCATAAACTTTAACCCCCTTATTCATAAGAAATCGCTAATCAACCATAATAACGTAAATTAATTAAATATTTTTAAGAGGAGATAAAACGTTGATTACGGTCAGCCACGCATAATTATTCATAAGATTCCTTTTGACGTTTAAAAACTAATACGGCAAATTAGGCCGTGAATGTTGCCACTATATGGAAAAAAATTGATTTCATTCCCTCATCATTCACTGTTCAGTGCTATACTCTGTAATTTCAAACAGATTTTGTCTATGGAATCCAAAAAAGACAACGTATTTGTCTATGTTGTTTGTTTTGTTTGTTTTTGAACATATAAATTTATCTTAAAATGTTGAAATCGGAGTGCTTTTGAGAGCTAATGTAGTGATCTTTGTGGACGGCGTTATTGTGATATTTACGCCTAAAATGCGAACTGGACAAAAGTATGATTATTTGTTGTAGTAAGTATTTTAAACATACGTCTTCATATTGTATTTCCCTAAGGCTACATATTGGTAATAACATTTGTTTCTTTTTCAGCACTCAGAAAATAATGGATTTGGCTATATTAGAAACATAATTTACTGACAGCAAGGTTTTCGGTAACAATATTTTGATACAAGGATAAGAAGAGAGGTTATACCTTGCCGGATCACCCGATATATTAGTTGGCTCAGAAACTATTCAAGAAACAAAGTGTACTTAAGCAAATAGATTTCAAGAAATTACTCCTGAAAATATACCATTATTGGTAGAACTCAATTACATATTATATTAAACTTTACTATACTTCTCATCAGAAAAATTGAAACACCTTGCAAGTTGAATGTTGTGTAATGATTATCAGAAGAGTGTGTTTATATTTAATTTGAATTCGGAACATCAACTCATATTAGTCACTACTAAACAACATTTGACATTTATACCTAAATACACATATTTTTCTTATAATCTTCACACAACATTAAGTTATAAGATATTCCAATTTTTCTTATGAGACGTATATTTTATTACTAATATAATATAGAATTATTTGTTTACTAATATAGAATTTTATACAAAATAATCCCACTGCATTAGCTGCCGGGCAAAATAAGCATAATATAAAAATACCAATAAGTGCTGTCAGATCTATTTTTGCCAACATTCCCATTACCTCCAATCCCGAATTTATACTACTACAATTATTAAAAATGTGATATAAAGAACTGCTGTAAGGAAGAAAATTATGCTATTAAATAATCCTTCAACCAAGTAGTGTAGATATCTTACATTGACAAATGAATTAATATACACATTTTCTCTCACATGCATACACACACACACATCCTAACATACATATTTCCTATTATTATTAATAATGTTACATAAATAGTGTTGGAGTTACATTAAGTTTGTTTTTTTTTATTTTTTAAATGTTGTTTTCATAAATTGTTAACCTTCCACACACACCCATTGTTGCAGGGTTGAGTGCCCAAGACAGGGGCTTGTTACTTTGGGACCCAAATATTATATAGTTAAATAAATGTAATTTTTCAATAAATAAATACATATTGTTACTAAAATACCTGACCATATTTTATTACCCTATATTCAAGGATATTGTCCGGGCAAAATACACAGCAATATGATTATTTGCAACATACTTTTATAGATACTAAGGTATATAAGGAAAAATAATTGTGTAATAAATATTATAATTTTGAAATAATATTTAATTGTCTATAATTACTTTAAAGGTGCATTATTTGAAAAATATATTTGATATAAATGTAACTATGAAAACTTAAGAAATAAAATGTAGTACATGTAGTGCAAAATTTTTATTTACAAAACCTCTAAATCTATCTACATCATGACTCAAATTGAAAAAGAATTTGATGCTTGCATTATTATAGACCAAAATAATGATTTGTTTTTAACCACATGATGCGGGCAAGTTCCAAAAGGTTGATGTGAACATAATTAATAGACCAACAGTGGACTTCTGTGGCTAAAATGAACAAACAAACTTGTTGAGACGTTATATCTTTGGTAATTGGTACTCAATGCACTTCAATGTTGATGACTGATCAAAAATATGTCTTCTTATTTATCTTCTTCTACTTGCTTTCATTTCTTGCTTTAACCTCTTCAAAAATTGTTTTTATGTTCCATGGATATATAGATGGTACAGCACCTCTCTCCAAATATTTGTGTTGTTGTTCAACTCCTGAAACAATTGATTTTAACATTGAGATCAGAATGTAGCCATTCAATAAGATAAATTTGAAATTATGAGTAAAAAGGTTTTGATTAGGTTAGTTCAAACAAGCTGTGTGGTTGTTTTAATGCAGAAACTTGAAACATTACAGTAACTTTGTTTCTCTAATTAATCGTAAATAAGACCATTTCGAATGCACTGTGGCCTGTTGGTAAACGGGCCAGACGCGGCTGCCAACATGGACACGGTGGTCGCGCTTTCTAGTCCTAGGGCAAACCTGATTTCTCGGAATCATGTTTTTATTGATAGGGAATCCTCATAGCATGCATTAAAACATCGTGAGGAAACCTGCACACCATAGCGATTTGTATACATTTCTATGCTACGTAAAGTAATCCGGCACCCAAATATAGGCTGATATAGTATAGTATCAGTTCGGCTTACCTGTGTATTTAGTTTTACTGATAGTTCCGCAGCCACATTGAACACTCGAACTACATCAACATCAATATTCAATATTCACTACTTTATATATTTTTATGCCGACGGATATTTCGACGGCCAACTTAGAGAACTTTTTGCACAACACATTATAATTAAAATAATTTATTATTTATAACTTTAAATAAATAACCAGTGATGACAATTGACAACGCTAATTTGACAGTAAAAATCCGCCATCTTTCTGCTTAAAATTTGCTTAAACATGGGTCCCGGCCATTTTAAAGTTAGTGCGCTATAATATAGCTGATTAGTGATTTTTGACGGTTATGAATAAATTTTAAGTGACAGTTCATATTAACGGCAACTAAACACTGCGCTAACTTCTTTTGCATAAGGGGGTAAGTGTAAAGACTAGTTTCCCCTATATTTTAGTTCATAACAGCACCAATAAATGTTTGACTTCACGAGCATCATTAGAATCATAAAAAATATTTCTTATGAATATTAGCTGCTGTTAGTTGTATCGAGTGGCCCCACTTCAGTATTAAACAACGGACGAACGAAGTTTGTGACGATACGGATGTACCTACTCTGTGAATGTTCGGATTGCCGATATATTCGAGTCATTCATTCTTCGATCCGAAGATTCGAATTTTGTGTTACAGAGTAGGTTTCGAAACGAAAAACGTCACGAAGATTCGAATTTCGGATTTATATAGTAGGGCTCTTCATGTAAGAGTATAGACTATAGAGTAACGCCCTTGCTCGATTTATAAGCGACGTAATCCGGTCTCACCGGCGGCGGATCCAGGCGCGATTTATGGGGAAAATTTGTTATAATCTTTAAATCGGTGGGCTTTACGGCTCTGGCGAGGCTTTGACTGATAACTTCTGGATTAGCGCGCTTGTTGGCAATTGCGGTAAATTATACTAAAGCTTTGATTTTGAACGCAATAAGCTTAAGTTATTTAAAATTGCATCCCTATATTCGTAATTTTGTTTAGTAGAATATTTTAGTAGACTCACAAATTAATTATTCTAAAGATAATGGCTTAATATTAATCTCATGGCCTTCTTTCTCTTATTGTTGTAATTAGTTGCAGAAATATCATGGTTTTATTCTCATTACCTAAAATACGTTCAGGTCATTGCAAATTCATGATTCGTTCCCTTTTGCCTCCAAGATTTCAATATTGGCAATTCGAATGAGTTCGCTAAAAAGCCATCGCACATCGCCCCCCTTATGCCAGCTGGGTCCACGCGCGCGTTACGGTAAACCTGATATGTTGCACATCGCTCTATAAAGCATGGCACACGCAACACGCTTCAGACGTCACCGGCGACCCTCTTTGCTCTCTCGTCCTCCCATATGTGAAATGGTTTTAAATCGCCCCGACCGCGCCGCACGCATGCTGATTCTCCACTCGTAACTGTTTTGTTAATGAATGACGTTGCGTTTTTGATCTTGTTTTTGTGAAATGCTCGTGGACTTGCTGAGTTGTACGTGTTTGCAATCTAGATGCCTCTCCCAGCTGCGAAGACTTTGTGACGACTGCGTATTAGATGCAAATGACTTGCTATTTTTGTTTATAGATTAGAAATGGAAATTTTGCTATGAGATGCCATAATTTGATAAGTTTACTCTTGTTATGAACTTATGGATCAGTCATATGAAACAAACACACACAAATGCTTAGACCTCTGGCTGCTACGTACGGTATCATTAACGCATCTGTCAAAACAGATTCCTACATAACTCATGTCTCATCAAGTTTCTTCAGATTCCAGTCACGTAAAAATGTGTTAATGTCGCCAGTTAACCTTTGCGGAGACAGATGTGCGTCGCGCGAGTGTTGATAATTGCGGAAGCGTGGTGTTGGTGTTTCTCTTATCACTGCTATCTGCTAAAATGTCCGTGTATGGCGTCGCCTTTGTTTCGCTCTCGTTGCTGCCAGCGACCTCCGACCACTGATATGACATTTCTGTGACATTTCACATCCGCCTCAGTGTGGTTTTGTCGGTTGACCTGATGGACTATTTGGTTTTCTTCTTAGATTAAATTAGAAGTTTGGTTTCTTTCTCCTTCTTTTATATCGATCCAAAGGTTGTCTGGTAGAGTTCGCTTGTTAGCGATAAGGCCGCCTTTTGTACTTTTAATATATGTTATTTATTTATATTGTTATGTTATTTTTGTTTGTGACAATAAAGATTAATTAAATAATAAATTTCAAGTTAATTTGTTTAAATGTAATGTGCTTACTTCCATTTTATTCTCAACTGTGTATTTTTATTTATTTATTTATTTATTTATATGCTTTATTGTACACCAAGAAGAAATACAAAATACTTAAAATACTAGACATGGTTACAATAGGCGGCCTTATCGCTAGCTGCGATCTCTTCCAGGCAACCTTTGGATGGACTGGATTATTGCGATATTCTAATATAGGGTAGTGAAAATAGTGAGCGAGAAAAAAATAAATAAATAATTATTGATGTACATGCTATAGTATATCAATTTACATACATAATAATATGCATCTATAATATAAATACATACAAACATACATATATACATACATACTAATATACATATAATACTGAGGTAACTTTAATTTCTAACTTTAATTTTTAACTTTAAGTTCTAGATTATTTTTCTAAAATAATCTAGAACGTTACCTGAATGATTTCGTTATAAATCCAAATGCATGTACATTCTAGTGTGATATGTTTTCCGCGAGCCTTCTACAGTGCACGCGCTAAGGTTGCGAGTAAATTGAAGTAATCCATTAGTTCTTCAGTTTCCGCAACAAGCGCTCAGATAACGCAGTGAAAGACCTTTGAGGTCGTTCAAACAGCGTCACAAGGAAAGCCGTAACTTACCGTCGCCAGTTTCCGTAATGCCAAAAACGCAAAGTTTCAACTTGCCTGTGACGTTTATTTACGTCTGCATACTTTATTGCACTTCTCTACACGATATACTGCACTTGTGATAAATAATATATAAATTCACTTCTGGTTTTCATTATATCGCTTGTTTATATTATTGTACGTGAGTTTTATCGATATTGATTTTTTATGTTATTGCTCCGTCGGTAAATAAACTCGTGGCACGCACAGATCCGATCGCAACGTGCACTTTTGAAGAAATTGTTTTATGCAATACTATGTATATATGGATACGTTTTATTCTACATTGAATTCATCATTTGATTGTTTTGATCCGCATACTGATTATTTGCATAAACTTGGCGATTAGTTGATGATTATAGTTTTCAGAAAAATATCTATGAATGAGTAACAGTACTCCTGAAATTGATATTTAAATCATCTTCACAGCATAATTACGTTTCCTTCTCATCCCAAGTCCTCACCTATTAATGACACCGTATCTATGAACAAAACACTATCGAAAATATAATGAACGTGTACACAGTCGGATGCAATCGGTAGTGACGTCAATTATTCATATCGTCACAAATCCTAAGTGAGTGCAGTGCGCACGCACCGGGCCGCGGCGGCGACGCATGCGCCGGGCGCCGCCGACCCAATTTCAACCAGTGTGCCGCATAACGCATTACTGCCTCTTTACGTTCATAATCCTTGCGCTGATTTACTGCAACGTAAGCGGTTGCTTTATCGTATCTGCTTATGTTGATTGCGTCTCGTTTTAATCGAGATGGTTCTTGGGCAAGATAGAGAGAATTCGAGAGCAGGAATTGAGAATTAATTTACGGGATTTATTTTTTTATTGTAATTTTTATCTGCGATGTTGAAGGAAAATATGGGTATGGTAATAAACCTTGCCTACCCAATAATAATAACGATATATTGTACTCAAACAGATTTAGCTGAATGCGGCTTGTCATGAAGTAATGTAAAAAGTTATATTCAATAGCCATCACTTTAAACACGCTCATCATGGAATAATGAGAAATATTCAAGAATGTAATATTGTTGAATCTAATAATTTTGCGTCTTACAGCGTTAGTGCCCATAACAGGTTCTTGCAAAATCATCTTGTTCGCCTTTTGTCTTGTGAGAAACATGACTTACAAGTAGCGCAACATATCACTTCGTGGTCGGGTAATTATCTTGTCAATTTGGAGTAGAGATGTGAGGGGGCGCGTGTTATTTGGCGCTAGTTGTAGCTACTAGCTGGTAACTGACAAGGACGTGAGACGCCTGTCCGGGTGACGCGCAGAGCACGCGCGCTGCGTCCATTCGACCACCACGCACCATTGTGCAACATTATAATGCACTGATAATGAACAAGGTTCTCCGCTGACATGATACCAATAATATTCCATTAAGTGGACAGATTGAGAAATACTTTTATTGTACAGTAATCTTGACTTGTCATTGAATTACAACCATTTTTGCTACTCTAGGTCAAGTAGCTTCTGTTGGGACATTTCTAACTCCAAGTAGAACGCAATGACTGCTGTTCTGTCATGTACGTATAATTCGCTAAGTATGTTAGAAAAAGTAGTATCACATGTGGCGTACCGTGACCAAGTGGTTAAGATAAAATCTTCATGCGAGATGCCAGTGCCTGCCACAGCGCACCGATCGCCTTGACATTGACAGACACGGCAGCTGTCCCACTGCAGTCGCCGTTGAATAATTGATACCAAACGGAAGCCCGTGTGCCATTTTATACACCCTTCTCGCGATGTCGAAATATTGCGGTTTGAAAGGATAAAAGATTGCGGCGCGGCTCCGCGACCCGGACAATATTATCAACATTATTGGTATCTACCGCGAAATAATTTCCACGTCGCCCTTGCGATCGATGTGTTTACGACCCATTTCTGAATCACCAATTGTTCGCAGCGAGTGATGGAAAAGATTACGCGAACACAACGGCTTGTGAATTAAATTCGAATCGATTTTCGCATAATAGCCCCGTTCGTGTCTTGTCTTATTCATGAGGCCGCATAAATATGAACAGTTTTAGACCGAAATGAGCGGCGATTTTATATTTCTTTACCAGGAGACGCTCTTTAAGCACCCATTTATAAAAAGACCAATCAGATTTATTCTGCTTTGGCTCATTGTGATATTTTGATTGATGCACTTACCTTGCAAATACTGAATGTGGCGCATTCTCCGCGCTCGGCACAGTCGACCTCAGTTTTTTAGAAATAAATACACATGCAACACTCGGTCCATTTTCTTCGGCGTGGCCAATCAATCATTCGCACTTGATTCCAACGCAACGGCTGTCAGCAATTATGATGAATACTCCTGCACACGATCCAATTCGATTGCATTAAAATCGTTACGAAACCACATTGACTAGATCCAACACAACCGTGAACTTCGGAGTAGCGAATCGACATCGCACAATAAAATAATTAATCGATTACCATGACACGGTACAATCGATTCTCGGATAGAGCTCCTCGCGAGTCCTTGAACGGTATTAACCTTAATTGTGCAACATCGATATTGTACGGCGTCAGTTTGGAATCGATTCGGCCCACTTGGCTCCCGTCTGTGTCAATTTATCGGGCGCGTTACGAAACCGCGGCCCTGCGCTGACGATGATGAATCGTCAATATTACTACTATTATAGAGCGGTACACAATGAATGTCGGATTGATTGTAATGATGCGAATCGATCATGAACCCGAATCAATTAGTTTGGTCTTTGATGCTTCGTAGAAACAGGAAGTATGGTAATTGATGAAGCCCATTCATACTGGAATCGATTTGTATGATAAAATATTTCTTACAATACGTATTTGTATTCCACTGTACGCTTTTGCATGTCCTCAATTCCTGCGTCTAGACTGGCCACTCAAATAACATACGCAAACACGAAATGCCTATCATCATGCTCATGATATATTTGATGTTTCACTTTAAAATCACTTATTTGTTTCTTTGTTTGTGCGATATTAAGCTCAGGATGTTTGATTTGAGTATATGTCTAAGTTGATATTACCAATTTCCTAATAATTGATGTGCCAGTGCCCTGATATGCCAGACCCTGGTACTGGTGGTAGGTCTCTCATATGTAAGAGGCTGCCTGGGTGGGTACCACCGCAATGTCTATTTCTCCCGTCAAACAGCAGTTTAAATGCACTGTTGTGTTTCGGATTGAAGGACATTGTAACATCCTATGTCTCAGGATGGCGAGCGCAGTGGAATGTCAAGCATTGCTTTGTCAATCAAGGTGTTGTTTGGTTTTGCTTCTGTTCATGAGCGGTCGCATCGCTTACCATCAGGCGAACGGCATGCTCGTCTCGCCATTCACTGCAATAAATAAAAAAAAAAAAGACCCGCATTAGATCAGCTTGCTAGACGTAGGATGTTACTCAGGACCAATAGCTCCCCTTTACTACCTCTCGCCAGTACATGTTTTATTTAGACTTCACTGAAATTAGGGTCAGGTTCATATAAGTTATCTCTAATGCCCATATAAGAAATGAAATATATGACCATTTTACACCTGAGTTATCGAATGCATTATCCCTTTCAAATGACTTTTGAAATCAGTTTGAGCGAAGAAGACAAAAAAAATTAAACTAAAATAGTTTTATATACTTTCTATTTATAAGGCTGTTAAAGATTATTTTTGATGGCAGCCTGTATGACGCATTAGCCTACAACTCATAACCTTCCGATGTACAGCAAAAAACCACTTCAAACCCTAGTGTTTGTGTCCATATACTCTAACTCCATTAGCCACAACACAAGTACCTAGCGATGTACATAGATAGCGGAGTACATAAGCCCTTTTATGTGTCACGAGTGGCCCACTTGTTGGACGTGGCCCGTCTGATCGTTGTTTAATTTGTGTTTATTAGCCGTGATTGGGCCGCGGGTCAAATGCAATTGTTTCGATACTATTGAGCCATTTGCCAAGATGCGCTTGGGAATCGCGAAGACCTAGTTTACTAGTAGAGTAGTAGTAGAGTACTTAGATACATCCTTTTTTTATTTATTTACATACGGACTTCATCATAAATATTTAAAAATCTATTTTCACTGTTGATTCTTTTGTCCCTTACAAAAGATTTTTGAATTCCGTTTGAGCGAAGAAGACAAAATATTCGATAACTATTTAGGTATCGAATATTAGCTTTAAAAATGAATAAGGATCTTGCTGTAATTTTGAACCTGCAATTGTGGGCTTTGCTAATATAGCTTTGTACATTTTTATTATAAAAAGATTTACTTCAATAAAATATATTTTAGTACTTAGAATAGGAAATCAATCAAGAAGAAATGTGTTGATGATTCTAAAAAAAAAATATTACACAGTTACACTACGTAAAATTGGGAGTTAGGAAATTTTTTACACCTATAAAAGCGTTTAAAAAACTTAGCAAACTTCCCGATGATGTAAACAATGGCAAGTTCAATGGAAACGCGATGAGTCGGCCATCGCCAGCGAGATTAGGGATGCTCCACACGTCGCGAACATCGTATCGATTTATCGCCCGACGCACCGAGCGTTCGGGTATTTTCCCCACGGAATATTTATTAAATAACCGATGGTACGGTTTGAATGCGATATCCATTCGGCATTGTCGATGGTTGAGATAGATAGCCGCGATGTGAGCCGCATTAGTTAATCTCTCGCTGATTTACTACCGTTAGTGTGTTCACGTTCTGTCCTTTGCCGTGAGAGCGAGGAGAATATTGTGCCTCCATAAATGCTAATTGGTTCATGATTTTTTTTGTAATGTCCATGTCCTACTGGTCCTGTTTTTTTTTGTTGTAAAATGTACCATTATGCACTATTTGGTATTTTTCTGTGATCACGCACTTTTTCGCACACAGCTGCTTTGTATTGATGGTCAGGATTTTGATATGAATAATTATATTTTCATCTTTCTTCAAAGAGGACGCTCATTACAAAATGTGAAACAAAATAATGTTTAATGTTTTTATTTCATTGTACTAATATATCATTATCTTTTGTTACAGGTAAGAACCATGAATTATATTGGAAGATATAATATGTACGCGGTTTCATTAATTATGGAGGATAGAGAGGTAAACATTGCAATATGCTAAAACTTTACACCGAGCAGTACTTCAACATCGGCTTGTAATTATTCAACATCGATTGCAAATCAATGATTATAGTTTCATGAAATATTGACGAGTGTAAGCATTATTTTCACACAATGTCTTATCTCATAAACATGTCAGTTATCTAGCGAGCGTGTAATTAAAGTGTGGTCAGGTTAAATGTTAATTATTCGTTTGCTGTGCTGCAAGCCGTGCCAGCGGTTAAATCAATTGATACATCGGATTAGCCCTCGCCGGGGCAATTAGTGAATTACTCGCCGTTTGATAAATTAGCTTCGTAATCAAATGATGTTTAGGTTCGGAGTTAACGAGGTTTAACTAGTTGGGGAATGATAGAGTTCATTAAAATTTACTGTAACCTGGTAATGCGTTTAATTAATTGATAATTGGTGAACCGATAAGGAAGGTCGAATGAGGTCGTTGTGGAGGGGTGTTTCTTGATTGTAGTTTTGTGACGTCACGTTATATATTTCTCTTTGTAAGTCTGTAAAATAATTCGTAATGGATATCCATTATGATTACTTTATATTATCTGATAGTTTAATGCATTCTTATCAAGCATTAACAAGAGTGCAAAGATAACACAGTCGACCTTACACCGTGCAAAGGTTTTCTGCATTGTCAAATATTTATTTAATTATCATCTTTATCTTATTGTCAGTTTTTTTGTGTGTAAGCTATGCCGGAACAGCGGCCTTGCCAGAACCTTCGAAATATTTAATGTTATGTCAATACAGTGACGAATTTTTTTATTGTAAAAATATGACGTAAGTGTTTTGTTTGGTGCGAGTGTTGATAGTGGTTGGATGTTTATTTCCGCCTGAATTTGACCTCAAATATAGGTTCCCGAATCAGCTAGAGTAGATTTTAGCAAGATAAGTGCCAGTTCGTACCAGATAAAATATGAAAATATTAGAATTTCATTCACTGGTACCCATTGAAGTACAAAAACATTATACCTATAAGCCGAATATCCAGCCGGATGATCCAGATTAAACGGATAGCATTTTACTTCGTTCCGCTGTAATACTTAACGGTAAGCCAGTATCTGATTGTAAGGCAAAGACGGATAATCCGATTTCAGTTGTCCTTGAAATTTAACTAATCCGGATATTGCATTAAATCCGGATAATAAAACTCTACGTTCTCTCTATTATCTAATTCATATTTGTTGTATAAATGCCAATAACTAATAATGACTGCTGATTACTCATTAATAGTTATTAATTGGTTATCGATACTTGGTGATGAAGACGAAGAGAATGGTAATTGTCGTCTTCACCTTGATTCAATGCGAGTCAAAGGTGTCAAAGTAACAATCGAAATTACAATGTGTTTGATTAATCTGTCTTGTGCGGTGAATTTAGCTGCCATAGCTTAATGTTTTTTGATAATTACATGGTAATTAAATAGCATTTGTATAGCAGAGCCGGCATGTCCTAGAATTTCGGTTTAATCATCATCAGATGTCACTTTCGTCACCTTTTAGAGTAATTAAAATAAAGAATCTGTCAGAAGATCAAACTGTACATGGCAACTTTAATATTTTAACGTAAATATCCATCCATCCATCCATCAGCCAAAGGAAGTCCACTGCTGAACATAGGCCTCCCCCAATGATTTCCACAGAGACCTGTTGGAGGCAGCCTGCATCCAGCGACGTCCCGCGACCTTTATCAGGTCGTCGGACCATCTTGTGGGTGGACGTCCTACGCTGCGCTTTCCGATACGCGGCCTCCATTCGAGCACTTTCCGACCCCATCGGTCATCAGATCTCCGCGCTATGTGCCCTGCCCATTGCCACTTCAACTTGCTAATCCGGTGGGCTATGTCGGTTATTTTAGTTCTCCTACGGATCTCCTCATTTCTGATTCGATCTCGTAGGGAAACCCCGAGCATAGCCCTCTCCATAGCTCGTTGAGTGACTTTGAGCTTCCTAATAAGGCCCATAGTGAGAGGCCACGTCTCGGTGCCGTAAGTCATCACTGGCAACACACAACTATCGAAGACTTTCGATTTAAGGCACTGAGGTATTTTGGACGAGAAGACGTCGCGTAGTTTCCCGAACGCTGCCCAACCGAGTTGGATTCGACGATTGACCTCTCTCTCGAAGTTGGACCTGCCTAACCGGACCACTTGTCCTAAATAGACATATTCGTCAACAACTTCAAGAGTCGAGCCCCCAACACCGATGGGGGTGGGCACAACATGGACATTCGACATGATCTTCGTTTTGTCCATGTTCATTTTAAGACCCACCTGTTGGGAGACTCGATTGAGGTCTTCGAGCATAGTGCTAAGGTCTTCCAGCGATTCTGCCAAGACTACAATATCGTCGGCAAACCGAAGGTGAGTAATATACTCGCCGTTGATGTTGATGCCGAATCCTTTCCACTGTAAGAGCTTGAAGGCATTTTCCAGCGCGGCAGTGAACAGTTTCGGAGATATGACATCTCCCTGTCTCACGCCTCTCTGTAGTGGAATAGCCTTCGTACTCTGATCTTGTACTCGGACCGACATGGTGGCGTTGTTGTATATACACTTCAACACTTCGATGTACCGATAGTCGATATGGCACCGCTGGAGAGACTGTAGCACAGCCCAAGTCTCGATCGAATCAAAGGCTTTCTCATAGTCCACAAACGCTAAACAAAGCGGCAAGTTATATTCCTCGGTTTTCTGTATAACTTGCCGAAGCGTATGTATGTGGTCTATGGTACTAAAGCCTTTTCGGAAACCGGCTTGTTCGGGAGGCTGGAAGTCATCAAACCTGCGTTCGAGACGATTTGTGATGACCCTCGAAAACAACTTATAGACATGGCTCAGGAGCGAGATGGGCCTGTAATTCTTCAGCAAAGTGTTATCACCTTTTTTGAAGAACGTAAATATAGTATATGAATATTATGGAAAGATCGAGATACATATTCGCCGAATTATCAATTTCTCATTCGCACTTTAGTGATAATGTATTTTGGATCATGTTATCAAACGGTTCACGCGACATTTATGTGGGCTCGATAAATCGATTAAACTAGTCAGAAAATGCGATAAACCAATTGACGTAATTGTAAATTTTTATCAATGTCTTCGCTCATAAAATGTGACATAGATGAGATATGACAGAAATAAAGTATACATATTTCGTAAGCTGTAATTATGGAAAGATGGAAAGTCGACTACAAAATATAGGTTCCCCAAGATTATCTAATCGATTTCTTGAAAACGGTCAGCAGTGACTTCCATATTTTAGGATTGAAATATCCCTTGCATAATAAGTATGTTGGTTCTGTTTGCACAACGGACACAATTAAATATTCATCAAAATGAGGTTAGGTGTACAGAGATAATAAGGTTCGTTCCCTTATCGGCGCAAACCTACGTGTTCGTTATCCTCGTGGCGACGGACTAGATTTGTGTTATAAAGCATATTAAAATGTAGATCAAGTAAATATGCTTGTGTAATATAGAAGATTATTAATATTGCATTAGTATATTGTTTACATGTTTCAAGTCGATAATTGCAGTCACCAATTATATAATTTTTGATGATTAATGACACGCTTGTGCATGGAATCTAACTTTTAGTGGACTTAATCTTTAGACGCTGTATGTTCGGATCCAACCGCTACAATGAAAAAAATATTTATGCAATTATCAAACGCCACTCATACCTTATGAGTCATGGGGAAGACGAAGATAATCGAAGCTGATTAGAATTAACCTAGCTTCGTTATGCTAATATGCCTTCTCAATTTCGCTCTATATTAAATATTTTTGAGCTCCAGTCATCACTGACGTAATCAATGCTAAGCTCTTACATGTCTTCTCTGATGTAATTAATGCGGCTTTTGGGACTGCCAGTTGTATTATTTCTAATAATGACACAGAACAGCAGTGCAGGTAGGCGGGCACGGCACGCGGTGCGCCGGCGCCGGTCCACCTGCCCACTCGCGACCAGATTTATCACATCGCCAGCTGTAATACTTGACACACAACAACTCGAAAGTCGCTCTTACACGTGTGCACACGCATTCATCACGTTTTCACCGAGATTTTATTTTTAGATGACGTTTTCAAGTCACATAAGTAAGTAACTACAACTTACAGTCTCCTTTTGTCACGGGCATCTGACAACAAGATATACTTTTGACTCCCACTGGTTAATTATTAGTCAGCCCCGAAAGGAATTCTTGGGAATCATACTATGACCATATATACTATGAACATATATACTATGACCTATGTATTACAGTCCAGAGAAAACATGCGGTCCTCCGTTTTACAGCGGCGTCTTACTTAGCCACAGATGGTTCGGACATCAGAGATCGGATTACGGACGCACATAGATGCATAACTAATTCTTGGATCTTTTTAGGGAGGGGTACCCCTCATCACCATCCCAAGTTTGCTTAAAAACCTAAAATGTGAATTGTGTGCATAACGCCTTGCCATACCTTTGCAAATAATTCCTCGGTAAATAACTAGCCGTATGATTTATATTCTGGCGAAAGTTATCGCGTACACCGAAAGCGATATTGATAATATCTAATCGCAGTTAACCAAGGTCATGTCCAAATGGATAATATTTTAGCCCATATACGCCCGAATACTGGAACGCAACTTAAAAATAAGTTGCGCTTAACTACGTTAATCCCGATTAAATGTACTGGCTAAATAGGCCGTGCGCTGTTAAGACCTACTTATTATTTGAATAGCGTTCCAGTATTCGGGCGTTAGTCTGTTTGAGTGCTGATAACATTTTGATAATAAAATACTGTTAGATTTTCTGGTGGAATATAAAGTTAGCAGAATAATCTTAGACAAAAATTAACATAGAGTCTGATCAAAAACATTAGTGTTTTACCAAAGCAATATAACTTTGCAAAGCAATTCTAATAAGCAGTGGTATTTGGATATTATTAATTAGTGCAGTTTATTTGCGCTTCACATAATTATTTAGTATTGCGTTTCTGGTTGAAATAATTAAATACAATTAATAGCTGCCCTCAGAAGTCCAGTTTACATATCCATGGCATTTAAAACCGTTATTTCCTTGTCAATTAAGAGGAATTCAATTAAACCATCCCATTATTGTTTTCCTTCAATGCACAATACGAGGCATTTAAATAAATAAGTTGTTATAAAGGAATTCCGAACGGAGAAATCGTGAATTCTATTATCAAATTCGCTGATTCTGGTTTGTTTTTTCGTTGAATAAATATAGTCAACAAAACAAACAGTCACATACATAATTCTGACCCCACACTAAGATCGAGTCTTATATCGTGGAACTACGATCGACTTTTCGAGAGAAATGTTGGCAAATACTGGCCGCGATAAGAGTATGGGTATTTTCATAATCTTATTTATCATATTATAACATAATATCACGCAGTAACCATGTAATCGAACGAGAGTCGAGAGGTCGTTGTATTATTTACGGCATCAGAAAAGGTTTGCGGGATTCTTAGACATTTGTTCATGGTTAAAATATCACAAAACTAGATTTTAATCGTCCTCTTACGCTTATAATGGATAGTTTTAATGACTGCATGAATGATTCAGAGTCAGTTCGTAGTCAGGAATTTGTGCCCGATATGGCGATAGGCTCATCCCCTATCACATCTTGGAACGGAACATACAAGGCGAAATGTGGGTGCTGGCACCTCTGCCTACCCTTCCTGGGAGAGAGAGCAACAGGTGAAACTAATCCAAAGCTACACGGTTTTATTTCCTTTTAGCGAATCCTGGTCCTGAGTAGATCCGAGTCTAATAGCAAATAGAATATAACATATGTTTGCGTTGCTATAACATATGTTTTAATTACTGTTGAGTATTAAAAACTCATTTAAATTCGCCCATCGGTTCCTAAGTAACACTCTAAAATAACTTGCGCATGTAACATTAGTGTGAATTAACATGTATTAATTCTCCATCGAGTCGCGTCGGCGCGGAGCTAAACTTTCGATATGTTTTGATTACATCTCGCCGGGTCATAGTGTCAGGCGTTATGAAAGAGAGCGATTTCTTTATCGAAAGTGGTTGGTCTTGAACCTGACTGTCTGTGTGTCACGTATATCGCCCGTCAATGTGTGTGCTCTACAGCTTTCGTGCTCAACCGTAAATTTTGTGAATGCGCGAAGAAAGGTGAATGTCATGTGCTTTACGATGTGTTTGTAAGTATTGTATGTTTACTGTTCTTATCGTAAAAGAACATATAAAAGCATTATTGATGTATGAAAACATAATTTCAATAGGAATTGAAACTTTTTGTTAAATCTTATGGCTATTCTTATACTATATTCACATCCTATTTCCTTTGCGAAATAATTTTAATGTTGTTGAGAAATTGTATAAACATACATACATACACTCAAACCCTTTTCCCAGAAGGAGTAGGCAGAGGTGCCAGGACACCCACATTTTGACTAGTATGTTCCATCTCACAATTTAATAGAGCATTGGGTATCGGCCACAAATTCCTAACTCCGGGCTGATAATGAATTGAAAAATCCACTATCACTGCCCGACCCGGGATTGGAACCCGAACGTGACTACGTGAATAACAAAAAAAATCATCACCTGTCGAGTCACCTGGCAAAACATCCACCCGTAATATAATGGAAGGCATTATAGGCGTCTGAAGACTCTGACTTTGAAGAATTCATCCCATACATACAAAGGTGAAGGCTACACATGAACCTATAATCACGAGATATCAAGATCATTGGCCGCACATTGCATATGTTTACAAACTTGCGCATCTGGTGTTTACTGCACGTTGTCTCGCGCATAGGTCATGTATGTTTCCTTTGGAAACGCCGCGTTTCATACGCCTTATCTATTCGTTTTATTGACGAGTGTAACACGTGACTTGTAATTAATTGCTACCTTTAATATACGGAATTATGTGGTAATTACTTGTAAGTTGTGCTACCTTTATACAAGGGTAAACAGAGGTGCTAGGATACCCAAATTTGTGATGTGATAGGGGGCGAGTTTATCGCCATGTCGGGCAAAAAATTGTCTAGTAGGTATATCAAAATCTTCTATAATAAATGTTGTTCTTGTAAAAAGTTACATAAACTTATGTATTAGCTGTATGATCGAATTGATGATACCGTGATTCACCTGTGTACTTCATATATCTATTTATAGGGAAATAAAACCTGTTATTGACATGTTTTGTTTCATTTTGGTAATATTTTTGGCAGAAAACAGCATAATCTTTGCTTTACTAAGATTTTATAAAACACTTTTCCTATGTAAGTTAGTAAACGAGAATTTAATGTTTGTATCGGAAGTGCTCATTAGAAAATTGCGCGTGCGCATCTCGCTACCACTTTCACTGATATCGAAATGGCGACTGTCGACCGTTGCCACACTAAAATATTTTAATGTTAACAGATTTCGATTCAAACCCATAAATAACGATAACTCCATTCAGTGTGAAAATTAAAAAGATGATAAATTAATTTTATGTATTTATTAGTATGTCGTTTGTCTCGTTTAATTCATGGTAGATTTCCACAGATTAATTAGGATGGATATATTTTTATTTAGCTATATAGCTATATATAGCTATTTTTAAAGCTGTGTGGTGCCGGCGGCGAATAGTACCAACCCATTTCATCCCGTGGGTGTCGTAAAAGGCGACTAAGGGAATAAAGGAACACAGAAGACGGGCAGCAGCGTCTCTGGGGCCCTACTATATTCATCGAACGAACGAACGAACGAACGAACGAAGGACCCTACTATAATCAACGAAACGAAGTTCGAAACTTCGGACAAACGAAGTTTTTTATACGATACGAATGTATATATATAACGTACACCGTAACTATAAGTCTATGGTTACGACCATAAATCAATAACGACCATAAGTTTTATGTGGGTACATTCGTATCGTATATAAACTTTGATCATCCGAAGTTTCGAACTTCGTTTCGTTGAATATAGTAGGGTCCCTGAACCGTTTCACATCTTACTGCGATCGCCAACCCGCCTGCCAAGCGTGGCGATTATGGCAATTCCTCCCAAATGTTTGGGAGAGGCCCTTGCCCAGCAGTGGGAACCCTACGAGCTACTAAAAAAAAAAAAAAAAAAACGAAAAAAAAATATTTTTATTTAAGTAATGATTTAGTCCTAACTGATATGGATATAACTTTAAAAAAACAAAGATGAAAGTATTAGCAAGATCATAAGTAATAAATTCTCATTTGTTAAATACAAGATTTGAACATCATTCTAAGCCACAGGAAGTCCGCTGCTGAACATAGGCCTTCCCCAAGGAATTCCATAGCGACATACTGGTATTGGCGTTTATTCAGAGACTAATTAATTCTTATTATGTCACCTGTCACCTGATCACTTGGGATACAATTAGTTTTCTTGAAAACCGTGAATGATTATACCTTAACCTATTTTAGAATATAAAGGCGCAATAGAACGCACAACATAATGTTTATCTGTACAAATCATACATATATCATATATGTGTACAATATACATATTATACATATAGTATAATACACAAGGTATAGTATAGTGATTACGGAGCGCGCCGCCCGGTTCATAATAGATGCAGTGGTCGAGTTACACATTAGCCCGTGTTTACATTCCTCATGCGATCGCGGTATTGTTTCGTGTGACTATATAACTAACTATTTGTCGCCACTGAACATTCCTATATTATATAGGTTAACACAAATTGTGCTTGGAATGCGATTGTGTGAGTATGGATTATAGATTGTAATGCTTCACGTCATCCTGAATATTTCAATGAATAAATTGGTCATTTTATTCAGATTTTTTTCAAGGGAAGTGAGTTAGGACTTTAACGGTGGTTTAACTTTAACTGGCTTTCACTGATGTCGTAATAGCTTTTATTGCCACTACATTGTAAATCGAATTAAAAGACGATAATTAAAACGGGAATCCTAAAAGTGATTTTAACGCAAAGTCGACCACTTAGTCATGGGTTTTTCCGAACGAGCTGATAAACAAGCAGTAATAAATTTAGGGACGAAATTCATTTGAAAATCACTAACCGACCTAGTTAGTGGAAATTGAACAAGAATCATTAACTCCTCACGAAGTAGGTATCTTTGATTTGTTCAATAATTAAATCGTGTTTTTTTCGAGACAACTTGCAAGTATGTTACAAAATGTATTTAACTAGCGTAGTTACTAAACCATTTCTGTAAGAGGCAAACACCTTTAATACTTTCATACGTGTATGTTATGAACAGGATTATTTGTTTTAGCTCCGTCGAGCACGACACGAATACCGGAGGCATGTAGGCAACGTAACCCGACCGAGAATTATAGCCATTCACATCCTGCATTTAACTTACCTGATGTAGATCCTACAAATGGTCGGGTTATACGTGTTGCGCAACCGACGGATCTATGGGAAGAAGCCGACGTGGCCCGTTTGTGCACATGTACTTGGAAAAAGTGTAACTAATCTCCTTTCGAATGTGGTTCGTGGAAACTCGAGGTTTGGTGCATCAGCTAAAATGTTAGTTCGATGCGAGTTTATACCGGCTATTGTTATTGGGATTGTTTTCGTGTTCATTGGAAATTTACCTTCTAGGAAGAGGCAGAGAAGTAATTGTTGCAATCTTGGGGTAAGAAATAATCTAGTGGATTTGTTTTTCCCTTGCCTCTTATGTATAATTTTAAGATAATTGTACATATTATTATCAGTTGTGACTTATGAAACCTGTTGTAGATTATCGTGAGAACTACTTGGCAGTTTTGACCCCATATATGTTTTTCATGATACCTGCTTCAATTATCGCTGATTTATTCCCTAGTTTTGGGTCAATTTATTCACAACTATGCTCATATATTAGCTTTTATAAAAAAACCTATTTTATCGCCTAGTTAAACACTCATACCCTCCGGTACTCCAAACGGTTATTACGTAAAACTGAAAGTGTTTCATAGAATGGTGGCAGTTGTTGTCACCTAATTACACCTCTTTAGCGCTGCCAATCGTTCTGCTTACCTGTTATTATCACAAGGGGTTTGAAATTATCCACTTGGGTGAGGAAGTAGTCTTGCGAAGAACATGCGTTTAACTCAATGGGTTGGTTAATGGCTGGCGAAAGGTTGTAAGAAGTAATTAGCTGTTGAGAATGAAAGTGTGGAGTCTAGAATCTAGATGGTATATCTTTTGTCTACAATATGTGTATTTAAACCAGGATATTGCAGTAATAGATGTAATTTTATATCTGCATAGGCATATTTGCTTAGAGCCTTAAGATATAGATATCCTATTTGTCGAAATGATGGTCCGTGTTTGCCTGTGAAAATAAGTGTAAAATGCATAAATTCTCTTTACATATTCACTGTGAATTTAATCTGCAAATGGTAGTAAGTACTAAATTAATTCTGTTATCATTATGTACGCAATCACATAATATCCAATCTGTCCTTTTAATAACCAAAGCTTTTACACTCCGATAATGAACACATGTCTCATGGTAAATGAAGCAACAAATCACCGGGCGAACACAGCGGCTACAAGATAACCTCACTTTTTATTTGTACGTCGCAAAATGCGCTATTAAGATCACCTATGAGTTTAAAACGTTTATGCCCCTGGGCGGCGTGCGATTACCGCGCTGCCATATCTTGCGAGTCGGGTAGGGCTGCCACTGCTGGGATGTTGGTTAGCAAGCTAGGGTTGTGCCTGGATATTTTGGAGTCATCCAGGAGAATGGGGATTGAAGTTGGTGTTTGCTTATCGATCAAACGCCTGTGCGTAGTCTTTGACGTCCTTTATTAAAATGGCTCTTATTGATAATATCATATTATGATATTTGATTCAGTTACATGAAGCTGACGCTGATCCATATTGGAAAATGTATTTTTTTAGTGTCAATTTTCTTTTCATTTTAAAACACTATTCTTCTGTATTTGATATTGTGTTAGAATGATTCTTCCTGTACATAATAATATCGCAAGACGTAAATTACATGGCGGCTTAATATCATGTAGTGAGCCTTGCAAAAAGATTAGGCTTATGTAAGTACCGATCTTTGCCTGACGCCAAAATTTACGCTAATACCTTTTCGGCTTTAGGGGCATTCGCCCTACAATCCGCTTATAAATTGAAGCGTGCTCTGAAAATATGTGGTCCCCGGTATAACCCTTTTTTTTTTCAAGAAGAAAAGCTATTAAGCTGCCCTTTCGGTACCCCGGGGGAGGCCGAAAGGAGTATTTCAGTGTCTCTGGCCTTCCAGCCCGGTACACACGCGGATATTGTGTCCGAACTGGGTCCCTAGCAATACCTACGCCAGCATACTGACTAAAAACCTCTCGATAACCCTCACATGCATTGTGGGCAGCACCGGACATCCCAGGGCGAAGGGCGCCCCGATTTACGTCCGCGAACCGCCCCGCGCACAACCATTGCTGGGCCTTATGTTATCATTATGAAGGCCCAGATTACCTCCATTTACACCCCCTTTTCGGACGCCCGTAAAGCTGTTATGGGCGTCCATTACGGAGACGAGGCTCCATCACACGTCTCGGAGTCCGTTATACGCGAGGGCGCACGGCCCCCGCCGTGTGCCCAGTGACTCCGATGACCCCTTTAGGTCGTCTCTTACGACGGGCAGAGGATACCGTGGAGGAATTCTTGTACCCGCATACGCTGCTCTTTATTAATATTTTTTCATATTAAAATGACGGATTGATTTTCTTAATTGGCACGAGTATGCACATATAAATTATAATGTAGCGCACTTGTGTATGTGTCAAAGGATCGGTCAGCGCGCATTAAACGACGCGGGAATACCAGTTTTTACGTCCCAATGTGTTGTTAAATAAATTTTATTATGGGTTTCTTTTATTTCTTTGTGTTGTTGGATGAATAGGGTTGGTTGGAAGAGGAATTTTGTTGACAAATCCTGGTTTTTAATATTTCTATTTAAACGTATCGAGTTAACATATCATAGCTAATTAATATAGGTGCATGTGGAGATCCTTGGGGGAGGCCTATGTTCAGCAGTTAACTTCCTATAGCTGAGATGATGTTGATGATAGCTCCAAGATTATGGCTCCAACTGAGATGGCAAATTATAAATATATATTTTTTATAGTGAATGGCGTTCTGTACTAAGATTAAGTGCGAAATAAACTTAATTCTCCAATAATGCAAAAAAAGCAAGTTTGATAATTATTATTTAGCATAAAAGATGTCACCCATTAGACATCATGCATTGCAGAATACACTAAAAAATCGATTAACAACACTGCAACAAAGCAATCTATTACCAATAAGTCACGTTTGCCTATACGTGTCAAAAACATAGGCTAATGACGCCAGTCGAATTTGTGCTCTGACCCTAATTACATAGCTGTTTAGAAGATAAAACATATTCAGCTATGATACCCGTCCGATGACTTAACGAGTTAATCATGTAACGCACACACAAACACGTTAATGACGTTTTTATTACGGCAAAAACTAGTATTAGGCAACCGTGTTAACGGTCCGGTGATCGCTCGCGGGTACGTCACTGATGAGTTTCCTTTGCATTCTTATGCGCAAGGCATTGTGTTACAGCGCTATCTATTGTACGGAAAATGAACTAATATAAGATTGCTTTCATCTGTAAGGTATGAATATTTTTACCAAGATATTGTAAATTCTTTATACCTAATACATATCAGTTAATGTGCAGATAGCAATTAATGCCTTGAGGTACAGATAAAATAGTCATCGATTTTTAAAATAGACTTCAGCGCACAGTCGTGATTGGTGACAGTAAAAATATTAGAGACTAAACACTTCAGTTTCTTAATGATGGCAACATGATAGAAAAACAGGCTCCTGACCGTAAACATCATCTCAAAATAGTATATAAAGAGCTCTAATTCTCGTATAAAGAATATGTAGAGTACGCCTACAATATATACGTTAAGCATTTTACTTTCAGTTTTATTTTTAAATTCATAATACATAGCCTTGAGCTTTGAAAAGGTCAGTTCAAAATATAAAATCTTATTTATGTTCTGCCGCACACGAGCTATATTGTTGCCAAATACAAATACTTTAGTATTGCCATTATTCCTTTTGATTGATGACTGACTACCGCCAGCGTTGTGTAATTTAAATCAACAACACCCTTAATGCACACTAATTTAAAAACTATAATCGCTTGCGCAATAATTTGCAACGTTGCAATAAGATTTATAGTGGCCATTTGTTCACTTCAATTGGCCATACAAAGCCTTTAACACCAGTAGTTGGTCAAAGTTAGTGCTCTAACGAAACACATAAATGTCCGCGCGACATTATCCCAGGCAGAGATTCAATCTTAATCTCCACAATGGAGCGTAATTGCTTCCTGGATGGTGGACAACAGTGCGACGTCTGTATCTCTGAGCGGCGCACATTACGCTCCCCGTTCATGACGCCAAAATGCAGTTTCATTGATTTACGATATTGTTCACCGTCCGTTGAATCTTAATTGCATTACCTTGCAAGAAAGGCACGTTAATTGCGGCAATGGTTGTTATACAACGGCTTACAGTGGTGCGCGGTGTCGCGGCGCTTTGTCTTCACACAATTCGGCTGACCGTTATGGCTGTATCGTGGGATGGTAGCGGCGACAAATTACCATCGCCGCTCGTTTCGACGACGCACAATTGCTCGCCAACCGCACTACGCCAGATTTATTCATTTATGTGCGTGTAAAGCGGCCTGTTCAACGCGCGACGCGTTTCTGGATGACCACTTCATTTTATTCAGAGACATAAAGTACAATGTTATCGTAAAAACAACTTTGTGCGGTTTTTTATGTGCGCTGCACAAGTCGACGACAGTAAGTCCAGAATGGACACTCGTTTCCATAAATATGTTCTTGTATATGCCTAACCTTTTAACCTTAACAATGAGTGTAAAACCATCCAAATTGACGATAATAAAGGTAGCAATATCTTTGACTTCCTCAAAGAGTCCAGACGTGGCCGTGCAAACAGTTCCAAGTAGCGTCGTGTGGCGTTAATGAACCGGCCGATTAACACTGGCGACTCGCGACACATTCCGCGTACACTGAATGGGTGGGTTTACTCGCGAGCCACTGACGGACGGTTTATGGGCGCGCTAACTACCGCACCAGGTAATGCGATAGCCGACGTGTGAATACAATCCTTGGAAATTCGCTTATTATTAGTACATGGAAGTGTTCCGCACCTAATCCCCGGTTAATGCCGATGAAACCTCTCAATGCGCTATTGGTTCGGTTGAGTCTAGACTGAAGTGAAAGTAATGAGCGGATAATCGTTTTGTAATACTTTGATGCCGTAGGACATACTTTCTATGTTATGTGTAGGGTTCATACGATATTGATTAATGGAAATCTAATACTAATAACTAATAGTGATAATACATAAGATTCTCGATGAAATATCATTTGTTTATTGAAGGAACACTATGGGACATTGAATGGCTAATAATTACTGTCAATATATCCGAGGTATTGTAGATGCATCGTAAGTCTTGAAAAGTAGGGAAAGCTCAGAATGGTTATCAACTGTTGAACTTTGACCTGTAAGAGTAATTTTCAGTGGTCTTTTGAGGGCGCATTTATCAGATGAAAGATCCATCTTACAAATAATAATAGAAGCTGAAATCTGCCGTTCTTATTGATGTATAATTCTTCTACATCTATTTTTTTATTTCATCATCATCCAGCCCATCCGCGTCTTCTGCTTGATATAAGCCTTTCCTATAGCACGCCAGTGGACTCGATCTTCAGCGCATCGTCTCGAATATTTTTTTATTTGATACATAATAAGAAATAGTTTAAAACCAGATAAACTTGTTGTTTTTGTTTGTATCCGCGGAGTACAGTGAGTTTGCAATTGGCGCGAGTGCTGGTCCGGACTGACCGACGCGACGGCGCGCGGCGGTTAACAATGGACTCGCGGGCGCCGGCGCAGCGCAGACGCGATAACACCAACAAACATATAGGCTGTTGCTTGTATGTCGATATACGGGAACTGAAGTTTACTACTTAATAAATAGCGCTGTAAAAATACGGAAATTATTTAGTATAAAGTTTGTTTACACTAACTATAACATTATGAGGTTATTTGTAAAGTATTTTAGCTGAAGTACAAATGAAATAAACAGTAGTTTTCAAATATACTGTAAACATAATTTCAATTTGCAGTAATTAGTATGAAACAGCATGTAAGACAAGTAGACAGCAGCGTTTGTAAAGTGGAGCAACCTGTAGGGCGAGGTAGGCGCGCGCCGGCGCCGCTCCTCTAATAATAGTCGCATTCCTTCCCTCCCTCGGGAAGGGCTCATCTCGGCTCACCTAGCGCCCACCTCGACTCACCCGGTCGCCGAGTCTGCGCACCTGCCGCACTTTCCTTTTTCATTTTCCGTACTTTCGCGGCGTACGCGCATTTTTGTATCATTTGTTAATATTTGTTAAGCTGTCTATGCAGATGTAAAAGGAAATAAAACTGCTGTTTCAAATAGCAGTTTTTTCGTGTATCTTCTTTTAATTTTTAAGTAGCTATATCAGTTTTCTCTGAGGTTATTATCAGTCAAAGGATGATGATGTAATAGATGTGTACAAGGCTGACAAAATGTCTCGTATCCCATACATTGTGGCTTCTCAAATAAAGAACCCCAGATCTACTCAAAATACGGTATGCTCAGAACAACGAGGACATGTAATGATTTCACAAAGCAATTGAACCGATTACGATATAATTTTTAATCCGTTTAAGGCCACACCGACGGCCTCACAGTTTTCTCACGCGGTGCAAGTCTCGCCCTTCACTTAGTTCGGTTCCGGTCCGATGCCCCTCCACGGTTCCTGAACGCCCTAATAGTTTGGATACATCGCCCCCTCTTGGGAAGCGTTGCCCTTGTCTTCAACGTTTTCTGTAACACCTGGCAAGTGAAGGTTGTGCTCACTGATATGGAAAATATACGTATTTCTTCTATAAATAGTCTTGTGGCAACGTGCCTATGTATTTCTGTTATTCAAAGAATGTTCATCATAAAGATAAGGTCATAATTCCAGTGATAAGCTTTTAAAAAGTAGGTTTGAAAAATAGATTTACGAATTGCACAAATCTACAAAAGGTTGTAAGGTGTATAAGGAAGTCGGTGCACGGAGGCTTATGTTCAGCAGTGGCTTTCCTGTGGCTGTGATGATGATGACCATAATGATGTTATGATTAACTCGCACATAGTCAAAACTACTTGTGTTTAACTTCACTGATTGTGAGGCTAGGTGATTGAGTGCGGTCTGCGGACAAACACTAAAGTATAAATTACAAAACTCCCATGTGAATGTGTTTTTGTTCGCATATTTCTCTTGCATGGCATAACTATAAAAAGGCTTGCGTGTTGATATTCTGCGTGTTGCGTCATGCAAAACAATTCTGCCTTATGATAATTACGTTGTTGCATTTTTTTTCTGTTTTTGCAATTACATCATTGGCTCGTCTGCTCTTGGTTGAGAATTCATGTTGTATCCTTATTGTATGTATTGAAATTTACATTCTAACTTGTTTCTATGTGGATATCTATTGGAAGTATAGTAATGTCATCTCTGATATTCATTCGTATGGTACGAGTGTTTGTTTTGATTTATAGTAAGTCTGAACTTATTCCACGATTAACTATTGCAAGTTAGTACTTCAAAAACCGCCAGTTTTTTAGGAATTATTCTACCCTTAAAAACCCCAACATGTCATCTTCATCTATCTGAAAAACAATTCTCCCTACCTGCATCACAAACGCTTCTTCATTTCGCAACATTAAAATGGCATTTGGCATTCTCCTGGTATCTGGTATAGGCCCATCGCTGGAGCATCGGGCATTAATTACCGCCGTTGAATATTCAAGTCAGCGCGTGCCGGAAGGCCTCTTCCGCCGGCCCTCCCGCGCGGCCAACGGGACTCTTCGCCAAGGACATCGGCACTCATTAATTTTTGCCCACCGAGATGGTGTGAGAGATAATTAGCTACGAGTTTGCAGGGAGTAATGATTGGGATGATAAATGGTTGTGGTTTTACAGCAAAAATTATGTAGATTATGGACGTATGGAATTACATAAGAGGTTGGTTCGAATAACTTTTAGGTACATGACCTGGCAAGTGACATTATTTTCCTGTGAGACAATACTAGCCAATAGTAATAAGAATGTGATAGAGCCAAATTAGATAACTGAGCATGCCGCTATTACAAATATAATAAGTTGGCAAGAAATAGGTACGTCATAATACACCATCTGCACAGCCCTGTACTCACCTTCAGGTGCATGCAGTGCAGTCAATCTACCGTACAAGAATAACCAAATCAATTAAATTTTACACAAACCAGTGGCTTCTCAGTAACATGATCCTAGACCGTCAGATGCATTACAAAGTTGCGTAATGAAAGATTTTCCATGCATTCTCGCAGGTACCCCGTGCGATACGCACCGACGCGATGACCCAATCGATGTGTAAATAACTTCATCGCGTAAAAGATTATTGGCGGCATGGCGGTGAAGCTTGGGTTAGGGTTGCCACCCAACAGTTTCAAGTAGACGTTTGTATTTAATTCACTAGAGACCTTACAGCGATTTTACAGGTTTATAGGTTTTCGAAGGCATCTAATTTCACGTAGAATTTAATATCAGTTATGTCTCGTAATGTGAAAATTTACTGTATAAATTCTTTTGCGAATCAACTCACAATTTACTGAAAATGTTGAAAATAAAAAATAAATAAATAAGTTTATTAAGCATTTTTAATAAACATTTGATTAAATGCTATAGTATGCAGAGGCGACATGGCGACACATGATCTACCTCTCATTCTCTCTCTTTTTTATATTTTAAAAACCCAACACCGCAATCCAGGTGTGTTCATAGTTTCACACGAATATAAAGAATACCGCTTGCTCGTCCGGTCTTAAAAAAGAGGCTGTATTTCTTAGTGTCAGCCCTGCGTATCAGGTGTTAAGCGCGGCATCGGCAGTGAGATGGGAGATTACACGCGATCGCTGTCGTAAGGGCGTTGTTTGTGAACTTAAACATTACTTTACAATCACTTGGATGCAGTTAAGTATACTTGTTCTGGTGAGCCATTTTGATGATTTTTAATATGTATTTAGTAAATGTGCAGGCATAGACTGTTACATGATAAAAGTCGTATACTGGTGTTTGGGTGACATTCTAAAAACTTATATAAACTAAATCGTGTTTGTGTAGATGCATGTATGTTGCAACTACTTGAAGCACCTACACGTGTGATAACATGAAACAGATTAGACGCTTCTCAGCTGCTTTAATTAAGATATTAAAACATTGTGTCGTAAGCAGGTGTAAATTACACGACGGCACGTAACATCGCTCGCGTTTCAGGAAGTAGTGGATATAAAACAATCACACTCCAGCGCCCACGACCCAGGCGCGTCCTTCTCGATGCTTCGTTACTCTGTGCTTCTTGATTTACGATATGGTCTAATGATCACTGAAAAGGTTGGCGAGTTATTTTAATCTCAAGATTAAGACGTACTTACAAAAAGTTTGTGGATTACGTCTACAATGCCATTTTATATCATGCTAGTGGACTTCGTGGACAATAAAAGAATTATTCACAATTTACAAACTGTCGGTGACACGACAATTCAATCGGCATTGCGACATTGCATACAAGTTTATATTATAAATGTAAACGACATTAAAGCGGCCCGGAAATGAACGTCGAAGGGCGCGCAACTGTTACATTTCACGCCGCAAACCAAAACACGACGCCGCGGTCGAGAGCCGAGGCGCGGCGAGATCGCGGTTCAACGGCCACCGCGTGCATTATGCGAGCGTTCAACTTAAAAGGTTGTGACAGGGGTATTACGGTAATTACCTTAATTTGTAAACACAAAAAACTCGCGTCCACCCGACGAGCCTCGAGCACAGGGCACAACCCTCGCGAGCGAAAATTAAATAGCAGACGCAGCGCGCCACTCACACACGTTAATTCGACGAGTGCGGATTGCGCACCAATTAACGCATCAGCCGTTCGTGAGAACATTATCAATTTTCCGTTTAAATTTATAATTGCGCAATGTTTTTACCGAAACATCACACATCACTATTTAGGAACCCGTTTGCGGCGCGAATGTTGCGACTCTCGTGCGGTATCTTAGCGAAAAAATCGTCCGAGGTGGGTTCACGCGGGGCGAGCGAGGGCGCGATCCTAACGGCCGGCTTTGCATATCATTTGCATGAATCTGCCCGTGACGAGGGCCATCGGAATGTGTCGGGAGCCGCGCCGCCGGTCGTTGACTGATTGCCCAAACAGAGCCCCGCGCCCGGCTCCGCCTACCGCGAGAAACAACACGCGAATGCTGACTCACGCGCCACCTTTGCGGAAGGTCGCAGGTTAACAGCACATCGGACAAGTACGCCCCCCACCGCCCCGCCACCCGGCGTCCCCGCCGCGGGCCCTGTAAATCAAATCGCTTTAACGAGGAACAGTCAATGAGCTGTCGACGACGCGAGCTAGCTTTAATTAAACATTCCCTTAAACGGCTGACCTTCGCCGGGGCACCTCGAAATATCGAATCGCAAATATGCACCACGTTATACGTAATATATTAGCAGTACAGTCATACGAAACTCAAAAACATTTATTTGCTTTTAAGATGTATTTTTTTAACCGCGCCAATTTAATGTTCATTTTCTAAAATCAAACATTCGTGTTGCCAAACAACGCTTCGCCGCATCCGAATAAAATAAATTCGCACCGAAATGTGAAATTTCCCGTTTTCACCAGAGAATTGGGCCGTAGTCGATTCACTTATCACAAAATTTTCCGTTCGGCGAGATGCTGTCACGCCACCGGTTGTCGAAAGTATCGTCTGGAGCTGTGTAATTGGCGTGTAGATTGTGTGGTGTCCGAAAATGGTTCGCGCGTGACCACTGCTCAGGCACGCGACGGCTTGTGGGTGATATACCGCACTCATTAGAGCACCCACAACACTAAATCACCCACATAATAGGTGCAACGCGGACATCTGAGTGACTGGGTGTGGGTGATATCGCGACGCGGTGAAAACGATATCAGGGCTTAGATAAGAGCTGTTGCATTGATGCTGATGACTTACGATAATGTTTTTTGTCGTATTTTATGTAAATAGAAAATTGTAACTCTCATCATCATCAACAGACTCAGGAAACTATTGCTGAATTGTTGGATGCAGTCGGAATTTAGCGACTTATCCTATATTGCAACTAAAGGGTTATGTTAATTGGTTTATTAACCTATTAGTAAGATTTTTATTTCCTCATATCAATACCTAATCCTTTTGATATTAACAAACATAAACTTTAACTATTCAATGCTAAATATAATTCGCAAAAAACATAACAACAACTACACGTTAATCGAATGCGCAAAAATGCACACGGCGCGCGTCTGCCCAAGTAGAGCCGGCAATGTCAAGTGGATACGGCGACATTGTCGACGCCTCCGGTAATGCGATTACAATGATGCCTCGCAGATTCGGCAGTGACCCACTTGCGACGGTGGGCGGTGCGGTCCACCGTCCGAGCGCTGTCATCTCGACAACTTCACACGCCGCTTGCCAATTAGAACACCGGCCCGAAGAGTATTGTTCGACGTTTGTACCCGTTCCGATACCATTTCGCAATATCAATTACGCACGTCATTTGTAATTTTGGCGATACTCGCGACCCGTCAAGCAGAATATTGATTCAGAATCTACTTTGACAGATTATTGATACCCAAATACGATGCGGTTTACGTAAATATTTCTCAGCGAACATTTCGTTTCCAAAATAAATTGCTTTGCGATTTGATCCGTGAAATAGATTTTATATATTAATAACGGTTTCTTAACGTTTCGGTCGGCGACAGGTATGTAAACAGAATAATTCGTGTTTATAAGCTTGCGGCGCTGTGTAACCCATGCTTGCGTAATTTAATCGATTCAAAATTGGGGGTTGCTTTGTTTGAGAGGGGTCGGGCGCCGTGTGAGATGAATACCATTACGTCGATATGTTCTTTGTAACAACAGTGTTTATATCGTATTGCCAAAAGTGTGTCCTCCTTGCTGCCTTTGTTATAACACGCGGTCCAGTTTCGCCATGTTTGTGAATGCAAATTCTCGCATTTTGTATTTACGCGTTTCAAAGCGCCTTGACATAATACGTTTAAGACAATCCGCAGCTTAATTAGATACTTAAGTCAATTATGGTTCACAATATGCAGTAAAATGCGTCAAACTATAAGTGTTTATATGCGAAAGGGGTCGGGTATGATTAATCGGGATATGGCGGGTGTTAGTATGCGGCGCGTACCGCGTACGCCCCGTTCGTCATTTCGCCAGGGTTCGTGGAAGCAGAACTGGCCCACTGGCTGCCGGGAACAAAGCCGGACGCTACCGCCAACCCATACTAACTGGATATTTTCACTTTTATTAAATAGTGTACCGTTGGTTGGATTAAGGTTTGAAGGATTAACTTTGGTACGTCTTAGATGTCTAATTAATCAAGGGTGTGAAATATATTTAAATATAAATGCTTTTTGTGCAACCGAATTTTGATAATAAGAAATTCCATTTAAAGCTTATAATTATTTTCGGAGGCCTACAGTGTGCTCGAAAGTTTTAAAATGATAATGGTGACGCCTCCGAAATAAAAGGTCGAGATGTTTTCATATTGTATTTAACTAAGTACTTACGATATGAAAAATAACTTCACAACAGTTGTGTGAACGTTCGAAATCCGCATAAGCTGAATATACCACAATAGTTAAAGTCAATCGGCAGTGCCCCAGTGTGTCGACACTGCAAGCAATAAGTAGCGATGGGACAGTGGGCCGTGTTATCAGCGCGGGAGACGACGCGCCGCTGAGATGCGCGCACGCTATCGCGTCCACTCGCGGCAAACGCTGCCTGATGGAAAGATACAACTCTATTGGCCAAATATACTGCTATTCGGTTTAGTGTTAGGTTAATTTCATTAAAGCAAGATTACTGAGCAATAAGACGCCTGCATCTGCTGGTTTTTTTATTAATATTATTTGCTATGACTCATTTGTGATGACACTGTTCAAATATAAAACAAGGAAAGGCATTTTTAAAAACAATTTTCCTTAAAACCTCAATTTGCGGACAACCAACCACCAAGCTAACGCGAAAACACAACATAATATGCAATCAATAAAATTAAGTAGCGACTGTCGCGTAAATCGACGCGGTAAGATCTAGGCGTTTATCTGGAGTCTAGAGCGGTATAAATCGACCGAGAGCACGCCGGCTGATTAATGAGATTATATTTTTTAATTAACGACCCGAGCAGGGCTCGGCAGCCCTGGTTTATCGACTCAGTTTAAATTATACGCCGTGACTGAATACCCAGGTGTTGTCAACAATTGGCAACAGCATGGTGATTTTCAAAGCGAGCGTTGCTAAATCTGAATTCGCATTTGTGTAAATCAGTGTTAGCAATGAAGACATGTACCGGGTACCGTGGCTTGGCAAGTCTTAAGCATAAATTGGCACTCTTCAGCGCACGTATGTTTGCCTATTCTAAATGCCATATCCTGCAGGTCCATTAAAGAGAGCATGCACTAAATGTTAGGTTCCTATAACCTTGATTGTTCATATAGTCGAGTATTCCATTTAAATGTTCAGCTGGAAATATTTACCGTACTTGAATTCGTGGGTTAGCAATATTTATCTAGATCCAGAATGTTTAATTCTTGCCCATTTGACACATAAATATTGAACAATATAACAATTTTGCACGTAAATTAGAAAATGTTGGTAATCCCTGGAAAGGTGATTGCGTTCTTATCAACTGCAGCCAGTTCCTCATTAGATAACGTAGTGTGTCACTGCGGGATTGTACTAAGTTATTTTGCTTAAGAACTTGCCTGGAGTGACAATATTTTGAAGGAAGCGATTATGATTTGTTAAAGCAACTGCATTATTTTGTGACATTCGGTTGTGTTCCGTCATCGCCTGTATGTTTGTAAACAGATTTGTAATTGATATGTTTTCACAAATAAACATGTAATATTTTTTGATAATAATTATTAGAAGCACTAAGTTCATAGGGGTGATCCGAGAAGTGGCTTATTTAAACTGTGTTCAAGAATAGAGAATGAAGGATAATAAGTGCATATCGTGTCGAATGCTCTTAGGCTAGGTGAAGTGAAGGTTTATTCCCAGTAGTTCCACTCATAGTTCCACTATAATAATGAGTGGAACTACTGGGACTTTTCATTCCCAGTAGTTCCACTAATTATTCTAGTGGAACTACTGGGAATGAAAAGTCCCAGTAGTTCCACTGGAATAATTATAGTGAATTTACACTATCTCCTTACTTATTATTATTTATTGATTATTTTTGGCGACACATACGCGGACGTCGGCTTCGCTTAAGAGGTAGGTAGAAGTGATACTAGTTCTACACAAAGTACCCCTAACTTTTATTTTGGCCCCGAATTTGTGATAGAGGTGTACCTATCGCCATATCGGGGATAAATTACACTCACAGGCAATGCGTACCAGAATTTTCCAATCGAATACTCGCACATTATTGCGTTTCTTCGACTTGATAAGCCAGTTCCTTTTGGCCTATATACGTTGCAACTATACCTATGAAGTGTCGCGTCATTTCTTTCTCTTTGTTTTCGCTCTCCTCAGCCACGGAAAGCTCATTGCTGGACACAGGTTTATTCTAAGGATTTTTAATTACTTTTTACTATGCATAAAGCAACTTTCCGCAACCTAATCTAGATCATAATATTTTCCAGGTATTATTGGCACGTTACCATTATCTAGGTAGAGACTTTTAACCAACTTCGGGGAGGGTCAATTGAAACATTTCAACCTACAATTATATACATCTTCTTTGTTAATTTGATACATACAATTATTTTGAAAAACATTAGTATTCTATTAGCAATGCCAACTTATCTCGGCGTAATATTTTCAGTGCTCGCGCTGCATCTACTGAAATGGCATGTTGTTGCCGCTGTACTGCAGCGAGGCGCCACCGCGAATTGTAAAACCGAGAATTCATTGAAATTAAATTAAAATGTATTATTGAATCTTATACATTTAGGTTCTGTCACACTTTATTTCTACCATCTGGTTCACAAGGCTGTTTGCGCCACAGAAGAATGGGCGAGAAACTCTAGCGTTTATATTTTCAAAATAAGTTTACAATACAGTGATATCACCGCTAGCTTTAATGAAGAAGAAAACACACAAAAAAAGAGACATATATTTTTTTATTTACTTATACATTAAATAATAAAAAGAAGATTGGTTATAGACAGTTGAAAGGGGTAGGGCTCCGCCGTTGTCTGTCATGTCTCAGCATGAATGGGCAGACTCGTCTGGGGCGTTACCACTGTGCCACAGAAGGTTTTTTTTGCCATGTAGGCAGACGAGACGACGACGATCGCTACAATGCCAGGGGACCAGCACAAGAAAGTCGCTGCCACCCTTGAGGAGAGTACTCTCGTTAAACCTTGTTTGAAGAAGGACAGGTCATAGCGCTGAGGAAACACCGATGCAGGGGGTTCATTCCAGAGCTTGCACTTATGTGGTAGGAAAGAACGCTGGAAGCGTACCGTTCGGGAGCGGTACGCTTTCAGGTGGTGAGAATGAACTCTACTTCGGTGACATGTAGTGTGATGGTACATAGGCGACGATAATACCATCTCAAACAAATCTTCGGAACAATTCTTGTGGAACAGACGACAGATCGACGTGAAGCGACAGTTTTGCCGTCGTATTTCATTCGGTGAGTGAGATTGACGGTTGCTGATTTTTTTTGCCTGCCCCTCTCCCGATATGATAGGCCGGCAATACGTCTGTGAGCAAAACTATGTAGGTGTTCATGGGCGGCAGTGATAACTTACCATCAGGTGATCTGCTTACTCGTTTACCGGACCTATGGTATAAAAAAAAGTTAAACCAAAATCAATGCTCGCATACAGCCAAATTATTACTAATTTATATATGTATGATTATTGGCACGGAAAAGTAATGTATGACGGGTTTTTTATTGTGTCATGAAATATAGAAGAATACGATATAGAAACATACGAGAAAGAAGTTAGGTCTATTTAAGATCCTCTGCTCTTTCCGAAGTTGGTTAAAAGTCTCTACCTAGATAATGGTAACGTGCCAATAATACCTGGAAAATATTATGATCTAGATTAGGTTGCGGAAAGTTGCTTTATGCATAGTAAAAAGTAATTAAAAATCCTTAAAATAAACCTGTGTCCAGCAATGGGCTTCCCGTGGCTGAGGAGAGCGAAAACAAAGAGAAAGAAATGACGCGACACTTCATAGGTATAGTTGCAACGTATATAGGCCAAAAGGAACTGGCTTATCAAGTCGAAGAAACACAATAATATGCGAGTTTTCGATTGAAAAATTCTGGTACGCATTGCCTGTGAGTGTAATTTGTCCCCGATATGGCGAGAGGTACACCTCCATCACAAATAAGGGGCTAAAATAAAAGTAAGGAGTACTTTGTGTAGAACTAGTATCACTCCTACCTACCCTTAAGCGAAGCCGATGTCAGCGTATTTGTTGTTAAAAATAATCAATAAATAATAAAAAGTAAGGAAACAGTGTAAATTCATTATAATTAATTCAGTGGAACTACTGGGACTTTTCATTCCCAGTAGTTCCACTAATTATTCTAGTGGAACTACTGGGAATGAAAAGTCCCAGTAGTTCCACTCATTATTATAGTGGAACTATGAGTGGAACTACTGGGACTTTTCATTCCCAGTAGTTCCACTAATTATTCTAGTGGAACTACTGGGAATGAAAAGTCCCAGTAGTTCCACTGGAATAATTATAGTGAATTTACACTATCTCCTTACTTATTATTATTTATTGATTATTTTTGGCGACACATACGCGGACGTCGGCTTCGCTTAAGAGGTAGGTAGAAGTGATACTAGTTCTACACAAAGTACCCCTAACTTTTATTTTGGCCCCGAATTTGTGATAGAGGTGTACCTATCGCCATATCGGGGATAAATTACACTCACAGGCAATGCGTACCAGAATTTTCCAATCGAATACTCGCACATTATTGCGTTTCTTCGACTTGATAAGCCAGTTCCTTTTGGCCTATATACGTTGCAACTATACCTATGAAGTGTCGCGTCATTTCTTTCTCTTTGTTTTCGCTCTCCTCAGCCACGGAAAGCTCATTGCTGGACACAGGTTTATTCTAAGGATTTTTAATTACTTTTTACTATGCATAAAGCAACTTTCCGCAACCTAATCTAGATCATAATATTTTCCAGGTATTATTGGCACGTTACCATTATCTAGGTAGAGACTTTTAACCAACTTCGGGGAGGGTCAATTGAAACATTTCAACCTACAATTATATACATCTTCTTTGTTAATTTGATACATACAATTATTTTGAAAAACATTAGTATTCTATTAGCAATGCCAACTTATCTCGGCGTAATATTTTCAGTGCTCGCGCTGCATCTACTGAAATGGCATGTTGTTGCCGCTGTACTGCAGCGAGGCGCCACCGCGAATTGTAAAACCGAGAATTCATTGAAATTAAATTAAAATGTATTATTGAATCTTATACATTTAGGTTCTGTCACACTTTATTTCTACCATCTGGTTCACAAGGCTGTTTGCGCCACAGAAGAATGGGCGAGAAACTCTAGCGTTTATATTTTCAAAATAAGTTTACAATACAGTGATATCACCGCTAGCTTTAATGAAGAAGAAAACACACAAAAAAAGAGACATATATTTTTTTATTTACTTATACATTAAATAATAAAAAGAAGATTGGTTATAGACAGTTGAAAGGGGTAGGGCTCCGCCGTTGTCTGTCATGTCTCAGCATGAATGGGCAGACTCGTCTGGGGCGTTACCACTGTGCCACAGAAGGTTTTTTTTGCCATGTAGGCAGACGAGACGACGACGATCGCTACAATGCCAGGGGACCAGCACAAGAAAGTCGCTGCCACCCTTGAGGAGAGTACTCTCGTTAAACCTTGTTTGAAGAAGGACAGGTCATAGCGCTGAGGAAACACCGATGCAGGGGGTTCATTCCAGAGCTTGCACTTATGTGGTAGGAAAGAACGCTGGAAGCGTACCGTTCGGGAGCGGTACGCTTTCAGGTGGTGAGAATGAACTCTACTTCGGTGACATGTAGTGTGATGGTACATAGGCGACGATAATACCATCTCAAACAAATCTTCGGAACAATTCTTGTGGAACAGACGACAGATCGACGTGAAGCGACAGTTTTGCCGTCGTATTTCATTCGGTGAGTGAGATTGACGGTTGCTGATTTTTTTTGCCTGCCCCTCTCCCGATATGATAGGCCGGCAATACGTCTGTGAGCAAAACTATGTAGGTGTTCATGGGCGGCAGTGATAACTTACCATCAGGTGATCTGCTTACTCGTTTACCGGACCTATGGTATAAAAAAAAGTTAAACCAAAATCAATGCTCGCATACAGCCAAATTATTACTAATTTATATATGTATGATTATTGGCACGGAAAAGTAATGTATGACGGGTTTTTTATTGTGTCATGAAATATAGAAGAATACGATATAGAAACATACGAGAAAGAAGTTAGGTCTATTTAAGATCCTCTGCTCTTTCCGAAGTTGGTTAAAAGTCTCTACCTAGATAATGGTAACGTGCCAATAATACCTGGAAAATATTATGATCTAGATTAGGTTGCGGAAAGTTGCTTTATGCATAGTAAAAAGTAATTAAAAATCCTTAAAATAAACCTGTGTCCAGCAATGGGCTTCCCGTGGCTGAGGAGAGCGAAAACAAAGAGAAAGAAATGACGCGACACTTCATAGGTATAGTTGCAACGTATATAGGCCAAAAGGAACTGGCTTATCAAGTCGAAGAAACACAATAATATGCGAGTTTTCGATTGAAAAATTCTGGTACGCATTGCCTGTGAGTGTAATTTGTCCCCGATATGGCGAGAGGTACACCTCCATCACAAATAAGGGGCTAAAATAAAAGTAAGGAGTACTTTGTGTAGAACTAGTATCACTCCTACCTACCCTTAAGCGAAGCCGATGTCAGCGTATTTGTTGTTAAAAATAATCAATAAATAATAAAAAGTAAGGAAACAGTGTAAATTCATTATAATTAATTCAGTGGAACTACTGGGACTTTTCATTCCCAGTAGTTCCACTAATTATTCTAGTGGAACTACTGGGAATGAAAAGTCCCAGTAGTTCCACTCATTATTATAGTGGAACTATGAGTGGAACTACTGGGAATAAACCGAAGTGAAGATCTTCGCAAAAGGGGCCGTTTTATTGACAATTTGACAGGAATTTTATATCGTGCCCAGTGGCTTACAATAAGATGAATCTTCGCAGCACAATACTAGAACGATCATGTAAAATATGAAACATTTTAGACACATCCGCTACAACGCAACTCTATATCACACATTCGAATCCCATTGTTCAAAACATTTCGTATCACAAATATCCCGCCGAGTGATTTGATGATTATCACTCTGTTGAGCGCAGCACGTCGTTAGGTGAAAACGTGCAATTTCACGATACGTATGCAAATTGCTTGGACGCCTCCCCGAGAATCAAACTTGTTTACGGTGAAAGATGCGTCAACAGCTGGTGTTTATAAAAATGTGAATAACATGTAGTCACCTTGTAGGGGCCGTCACGTGTGTGAAACGTTAATAACTGGCTTGCAGCTCTTCAGACACCAAGTCGAGTGGTCTAGGGAAGGAATTTCATTATTAACTTTTTAATTGCTTTTTTAAAGCAATTGTTGAGGAATAAATACAATGTTATTATGAGGTTTACTATTTATACTACATGTTTGGATTGACTTTACAAGCTGTTATTATGAATATGCATTTAGTAATCTTGTTCATCAGACTGAAGTTTTTTTTTTGAAGGCATCGTTTGTATATATCTATCATATATCATAATTGTATGATGTTAAGATAAACAAAGATAACTGAAACGTAATTTAAACCCGAAGAAGTTAGCAAAAACGGTTAGTTACAAGTTAAAATATTATTACCATTTATAGAACTTACAGATTTAGGCAAGACGTGAGTATATTTAAAAAATACTATGCTGTCAAAGGTTACTAATAGTAACATCGATTTGGAATCACCACACCTCTCAAGAAAAAGTGAGTCAATAATCCAGCAGATCGGGTCAGGAATGTCCGCGAGTGACGTCAGGCCACCCAGTTACATCTAAGCCTCGGATCACGTATTCATCCTTATGCAACGCCACTTCGCACGGCTCAACACGATCTGTATCGTGGCGTGTCATACATTTTTATCAACGTTTCGACACCTCATTGTGAGCTGTTTCCACGCTCCGTTGACACGGTGCATCGCGTCAGTGCATCGCGTGTGTATCATATAATAATTACTTTATCAAATGTGTTACAAGAGTTTCTGTTGTTATATCATCATTGTATTCGTCATTCGGGACTCAGTTTTACAGGAATAATACTGTATTATCATTAGCTCTATAATAGATTTGAGCTGGAATCTTAAAAGATTTTCCGCATACACAAGCTGGGCGGACGCATTGAGGAGCAAGCAGGTTTCTCTCGCTGATTAGTTTGCTGCCCCTCTTCGGTCTGTCGTTTAGCTCGTTCATCACTGCGATGGTAATTATAACTTATCATGTTCCACAGGAAAGTTTGGCATTCAGTAATTATATTGCCCCATCAGGCTTCAGATTTGCTTCACTTTAATGTAATTTCAATCTAAAGGCTAGACAAGCCCATTACGACCACTTAAAGATCGAAGAATGTCTTTATAGCACCCTGTACCTTGATAATAATGAATTTGAATAAATCTATTCAAAATTATATCGACCCTTACTCTAGGATGACTTGCATCTCAAGACAGTATTTAGCATGTCTGATGCGCTGGTTCAACGTATTATTAATAGATTGTAATATCAGTAAAGTGACCCTGGTGTTGATCTTAGTCGTAATTATAGATCTGTACGTGGACATAGATGGCGTCTCGTTAGCGCATTCCGATCGGTTGTAAATGGATTGTGACCACGTAAAAGGTGTTTGGTGCACTGTAATGCGATCACCCTGTATAATGTTCTACTGGTTTTCGCAATTCATGTTAAGGAATTTGGATATGCTTGATTAACTTAGTTTTTGTTGTAAGGTTTCTAAATTGGCTTTAATGTTTAGCAGCCAAAAGATCTAATATTATGTACCCCTTATCTTTATACTTCCATCGCTTGAAATCATCAAAGGCCACACCTACCACAGTATCAATGAGACGTCAGTTTGTCATGACTGTCGATGATCACAGGCGTACCGCCGGTTCATTTATCGCGCTTATCCTAATAATGACGTAATGCTTAAGAATAATTACAGGGGAAAATTAATAGGATTAACGATGCAGTAATGAATCGATGGCGTCGGCGTTATTCCATTAAAAGCCATAATGTCTAGTCTCCGATCCACTTGAGCCATGAACGAGATCAGTGACAGTGTAATCGACAGTGACTCGAGTGCCATATTTAGGGCTGGCAACATTCTTTTTTTAAATGATGACGCTCTTTGCGTTATCAAGAAAATACGAAGAGTTTTGGGTGCTTATAGAAGATAGCGTAATAAATTTTGTGTTAGAAGATACCATTTCCAACTTTCTTTGTTGACTGGATAGACTCCTATGTCTCTGATCTAGATACAGCTTAATGTTTGCTCTATAATGCATTGATACGCCATCTAATCGCCTTACTTATCAAAATCATCAGGGGATTCAAAAGTGTGACTTATTTGTATACGAATTATCATGGCATCATGCCATGCATTAAGATGTTTATTAGCCCTGGGAAAAATCACAAAAATACAGTTGTTTTGGCTGACAACCCTAATAAAATTGTAGGGTGCGATCAAAAATTCCAAAAGCTTTTGGCGTGCGACGCAGCGCAGTATCAGGATTGATACTCGACGTGTGAAGGGCTTCGTTAGCAAACTATTGAGTGTTCTGCGGTGCGGCCCTTTGCACCTCACACCCATTATTGCACCTTATGCCATTTGAAAGTGCTAAGTCTTTTGTAATGTATACTTGCGTGTATTAGATTTGTTTTATTGGATACATTTGTTCGGCATATCATCGTGTTTTATCTTGTTGCCTTACAAACACGGAGGATCATAAACGTGTTCGATGTATTGTGTGTCTGTGTCTTGCATTCTCTTGACTAGTTGGGTTCTTTTTATGTAGTAATCTTGTTAATGTGGCAGGTTTTGTGAGGATACAATAATTGCATACTTGTCAAATATTAGAGCCCTGTTCTGGGCAAGTGCCAAGACACTATAAATTGTAATTAAGATAGTCCCTTCCACCTGGCATTATTCCGGCTGATACCAGAGTCCATCTTACTACATACTCTGCTCCAAAATTCCCGAATCACAACAAATATCGATGTTGAAAAAAAGCAATTACATATTCCATCAAAGAATCACCAGATAAATCCAAGTGCGCCTCTGCTCCAAAACTCTCTTTACAAAAATATATATTATATGTTAAAAAAACCTATTCCATCAAAGAAGCATCAAATAAATCCAAGTTCGGCTCTTAAGTAGGAAGTTTGCTCAGCCAACAACACCGTTCGTTTTGGTGTGTTTGCGTACGCAGTATGTACGGTAGTCGGAACCGCGTGAGGTCCTTGTTTAGTCAACATTGTGTTACCCTGATTCGAGGTCGTAGACGTCTCCGTATCTGCGCCCTATTGTGTTCCTTTATCCTTATTTATTAAGTGGACTGTATCGCTTAATTAAATTTAATTAATAGTATTAAGTATTGTTTTTGTCTGAGACATGAGTTGCATAAATTTAATTATAAAACGAGGAAAATTATGTGACTCGATAATGTTGTAAGAGGTTAACGTGTAGGCAAATGCTTTTTGTAACTATTTGTATTTTACTATTTTATGTGATCCTACACAATGACGCTATTCCGCTAGCGAATTTCGTTACCCAGACTTCTTAAGATGTATTTTTTTATTTTTATTTCTAACTGCAATGTTTTGGTTGAGTACGGAATATCATCAGTGACTTTTCAATTCACATACCATTCACTGAACCATAATGCAATAGAGATAAACTTTACAAAGTTAATTGAATTAAAATAGCACGAACATGGAGTGTTGCAAAAGCATTTTTCAATTAGTATCAAGTACCAACACAGGTACTTGCAAAGAAAACGTGACGGCGGTTTAGAAACAAACGCCGCTCGATTCGGTTGCGACACGTATAATTTGTATCGATTATGTAGCACGGATTAATATATTATGCCGGCCTTGGTTCTTCGCCTCTTTCCTCACTTTCCATGTATTGGGAACGTGGTTTTTATACGGTTTTGTTAAGGATTTTTAATACTGATACCACAGAGTGATTATAGTGCAATCTGGTCATAAACTCAGTGCCATTTCAACAGAAATAATCGACGAGAGACAATTTATGAGTACTAATTTGCGGTGGTTTTTGTTTTTTGATTACTTACTCTTAAAGGACACTTTCTGACTTCTTCTTTCTGGACTGGACAGTTTCTGCCTAGTTACTTTTTATCATGTACAAAAACAAGACAATAATTGAATGAATATAAAAAATCAACTATTAATTTAAGAATATTATTATCATATTTCTGTAGAAGTTTAGGGAGTAAAATAAAGTTTAATAAGATTTTGCATTGATACCTATCCATTTCCGCCATTGCCGGGGCCACCGCATAAACGTTTCGTTCGCAGTAAAGCAAGTGAAGGAAAAAGATAATAACTTTGTCTAGAATATTCCTAAAAATAATCTACAAGTAGGTAATAAGTCATAATAATTAACAATACTAAATATATATAAAGCAATGTTTGTACTATATACTTACACATATATTCTTCCCATTTTTACAAACTTTCATTGCAACAACTAAACGCTGCAATAAAATACTTGACACTTGACAGTTGCTTGACAGGAACCATGCTTTGTTTAATTGTTTACATTGTGGCACAATTAAAATACGTTTCGGTGTATATTTTGTGTAACTTTTAAAATAATAGTTTCTTTAAATTCCAAATTCGATGATAAAGCATTTATGTAAACGTATTTTTATTCGATTCAATAAATTGACAGATAACCTACAAAACCTAACCTGAAAATAAGATATGTTTTTGTAAATATTTAAAAACCCAGAACTTCCTAGGCTTTGTAACTTTTCTGTATTAATCTTGGAGCAAACCTTACCCCAACAATGCAAAACTAATTGATGTAGACGAGATTCGAAGTACTAGGCACACAAAAACTGGCCATGTCCTTTATATCGCCGAATTAATAATGCACATGAATATTGCCGGATGCCCAATACTCCTTTCCTCTTCCCATACTTTTGTGTTTCTCTCTCATGTTTCGTTTTCATGTGTCGGCAACACATCTACGATCCAAGCCACAGGGTGTTCATGAGAGACAGTGATCACTTACCATCAGGTGCCCTGCCTAGTTTGTCGGACTTGTGTAATAAAAACATATCGTAGATTGTTATACAATTTATTAACTTTATCGTGATTGAAAAATACCTAAGTAACATTTACTGCGAGTATTATATTATACGAGTTTGCGAACGGAATTAATCCTACAAACTTCTTGCACAAGATTTGTGTTGTTTTTGTACTTAATTCAATCATAGAAACACCTGCAAATGTCATACATTAGTCGTGATCTAGCAAGGTATGTTTCGTAAATATTGCTCAGTTGTATGTATTGCGCTTTAAGAAGCAACGCCTGACATACTTTGGCAATAACGTTCAAAGGGTTTTCGTGATAATGATTTGTAAGGGACATATGAGTTTCTCGTGATTTCGATAGGTAGGTTCTATAGCTTGAAATACTAATCTATATACCTTTATATGTACATGTAGCTAGCATATCAGTTATTTTTGTATTTGATTTAATAATGATTATTAGTTTCAATAATAACTTGCACTATTTTGTATATATTTATATTATTTGTTTTTAACGAAATTTAACAATCCTCTTTCTTTTTCCAGGTAAGCACCACACACCAATACATTACTGACAGCCGTAAGTACTGTACCGTCAAAGAACGGCCTTTACAAAGGCATCCACGAAGCACCGAACATCAATATGCGCGCGTATACCTCACGATTCGAACACTGAGTCATTCACTCCCGTTCTCGGTACCGCGGGGCTCACGTGACGTCACGAGTGCGGTGTCGCACGCGCGCCACGAAATAATATCATAATCAGTTTGTATCCGCTTGCCTAATTATACATCTTGAAGATATGGATCTTCACGGTTTGTTGCTGGTTCTTTGATCGTTTTTTTATTATAGTTTTTGGATGTTAAGTTGGAGGTTGTGTAATATGTTGTTGTGTTTGACGAATATCTTATTAATATATGTTTATTATACATATGTAATAGATGAGAGATATAATGCATCTTAATTATAATGCTAAGCAACACTTGGTTTACTGAAATGTTAAAAGTCTTTTTACAAGTAATGTTTACATTGAGAATGATGTACACACATTTGTAGTTACATATTTAGAAATAATATTTCATTGGATATTGCTTGTGTATGTCCAGACTTAAAGAACAAATAAAAAATATATATTTCATAACACACAGAATTGCATGCTTATGACTGTGAGGTTTAGTATAAGTAGTAGAATTTACATACGTTTAATATTTAGGGGAAAACCTCCGCAGTATTGATACAGGTGCATATGGTAGAATTTTATATACTGCTGTTCCATTGTTCCATGCTATGTTATGAACGAATCATCATGTCTCGTATAATTTTTCAGAATATAAATCCGCGTGCGCGCAGACAACTAGAAATTTTCAAATGCCTATTGGAGCCTCAATAAAATAAGAACTGCATACATATGCGGTTTCCTTGTCATTGTTCTTCAAATCATGTGCAGGGCTATTTTGTATAAGTTATGGCTCTCCATTGTCTATACGTTCAATATTTATCGTGTATACTAATAAATAGAGCGGGCCGGGTAATAAACAAACGATGCCGCATGTTATGTGCATGAGTTTAGTATGTACTGGTCAACCCAAGCACGAGACGCAACCACGCGCAGGACTTACGGCTTTTACTGACAATCGGTCAAATCGTGACGGGAACCATTCTGTGTGCCAACTTTTACGACACCGGACACCATTGTGTCGACTCTCGCTCCGCACGTGGCACGCGGCGGCGCGAACAATGCTCGTTTGAAAACTCACTCGGTTCGGTTGCGGGAATAGTAATAGTGCACGCCGCCGAGGGCTCGCGGCCACTCCGGAATGCAATATTGTGCGGCGCGCGGCGGGCAGGCGCGAGATAGCGTCCGCCGCCCGATCGCGCGCCAGATACGCACGCCATCGGACCGGCCCCCATTTCCATCATTATGCGAGTTTGCGTACTCCGGTTTTATCTGCCGTGAGCATCGAACGCCGCTCAGCTGAAAAATGGCCTGCGAGAGCGGGAACCGACGCGAAATCGAGCCTGAGTAGCGGTCCCGCCGCGGGGCCACCGTAACTAGGCCGCGCCGATTATACCTTTTCCTCAAAGTTATTAAACGTCGACGAAACCCTTCGCCTCGCCGCCTCCCCCGCCGCGGCAGCCGATTACTGTTTTGTCATGTTTCTCCGCTTTTCCACCGATATTCACGTTACAACATCCGCGGTTGTCGCTCACGTTTGAAACGGACACTCGTAACTCGATACAGTCTTCCGAGCGACTCTCTCCTTTTACCGCACGTATAGAAATGCAGAGCGGAACGTTTCCTGGTGTTGGTGGTGCGGCTTTTGTTTCCATTGTCGGCGGCGGGCGCGGCGGCGGCGGCACGTGCTCGATTCGGTCACAACTCACATGACAGGGTCGGAGGGCAGCCGCGGAGGTGATGCGCCGCCCTCTCACAATGCCGGCGAGAGTCCCGACAACTGCTTCCGCTGATGGTATCGAGCCCGGGGCCCGCTGGCACCGCACTTCCGAGTTACGCTCGCTCTCACCGCATGTGATGCGTTTAAGATAAACGCTCGCCATTGTTGTAGCGGTCCACCTCATTCGATACCAATCTGTCCACTCCCGTAAACACAACGCAGTTGAGTTGTACACAGCTGGACAATTAAATATCATGCTTGATCAACAAATTGATGTAGTATTTGAAGGTGAACAATTTTACTCATTACATATACTGTTTTATGGTCACTTGATGATTCTCATTTAGTGATTAGATCATATCCAAAAACATTCAAACGTAATTACGTACAATAAATATAAAATTTAAATAACGTTTTTGTATTTATTAAAATTCCTCAGCGACGACTCATCGTGACGCAACAAGAACACAACATTGAGGTTTTCGCCAAAATCGATGATTTGCCCTCGATTTCGGGTGTTGCCAATAGCGTTGTTTACGTTGTGCGGACGCTGGTGTCCATGTTTGGTTGCTAACGAGCCGGGGAGCCGTGGGTGCTCGTTTGCGGAGACGTCGGATGTCACGCGCCGGGTCATGTTAACGATGCCCCCATATCCAGCGCGCTGAGGTCGCGTCGATTCGCTTCACGTCGATGTCTCGAGTCGACTTTTTGTTTACAAACTGTCTACCGATTTTGGCGCGTGTTTGACTGCTGGTGTTTGCGATTCTAATGCTGGCCTAGAATCATGTTTGAGTTTAATTTGTGTAGTTTGAGGTTAGCAACCACCTTGTAAGGAACGGAACTGATTACCTATATGGTATTTAGAGTTCCGGCTGTGTTTTGAGATTGATATCGAATGAATGATGACTAGAATCTTTATATGTTTTTTTATTCAAGTTTAATTATTGTATTATTAGATAATAACAATTGCACACCTATAGGCTATATCTGTTTTTTTAGAATAATACGTATAGCACCACTAAATTTGACCCAGTTTATCACTTTATGTACGTCACAAAAAAAGGCGCCCTCTAGTCACACCTTGCAGACACATCCAATATTATTATAATTCAAACGTCTTATTTGCGGCAATGCAATTCATCTGTTGCATCGGTTTCGAGATGGCATCGTATCAAGGAGCGCCCGAGGGAGCTTACATTGCGTCTATGTTCCCTGTTAGCGGTGTCAGGAATAATAACTTACCTGTATTCGAAATGCAGAAACTTTTAAGGCTGTTCTCATTGTTTTATCAGTAAATGTAATCACTGCCACATACAGATACATGTATCTTAAATATTAAAAACTGGGACGAACTTTTCGGTTCTAAATTAAAATATGATTGAAGCAAAACAAATATGGGTCGATTACAGATTATACACCATATTGCCTGCTTCCAGTTTTTTTTTATCCGGGTGTCTAAACCACAGTTGCGTCACAACAGCTAGTTTACTTCGAACAATGCCCGCCGGACAAATGATTATACGCCGCTAGGATATTTGCATGAGTCGACCCCCTGACCGAGCGCATTGTGTTGCCCCCTTTCAATACCGTGCTATTTCGCAACTGTGTTTAGAAATTTCGTGGCATTTACATGTTTTCAGTGATCTTTCCAACTTCCATTGTTTCGTAATTCTTGAGTGAAACGATCGGTTAAATGGCCTGTTTGTTGCGTTGATTGGTGATTTCCGTAGTAGATTTGTTTTTCCATGGGAGAAGGAATAGGAAACTTCCTAATAAATTAGACAGGTTGGTAATTTGTTGATATTCCCGGACTCTCGCCGAGATTCAATGCTCGGTGTCATTACAATGTAAGCCACTGTTGATCCTGGCTTACAGGAGTTGCAGTGGTCGCTGTGAGGCGGAATAGTCTCCAGGTTGATAATCGCCACTCGTGACCCATAAGCATTTAAGGAATCATAGCCGATAAGTTGACCTTCGAAAATAGGGAACGATGTATCGAAGGAAGTTTCTTGAGCATGTTGCATACCTCTTGAATTTGTGTATTCGAGCAATAGCGCTTAAAAGGGGTAATCATAAATGAGCGTATTATTATGAACAAATTCTAGCCAAACTTCTATATTACTAGCTTTAATTATTTGATTACGCAATTTAGGAACAAATAACAAATCTGCCGCCCGATTTCAAATAGCATAAGTCTACGGCGGCAAACCACAGGTCTATTACAGGTAGCAATAAATTCCCCAACAAATACTGCACAGAGCAATAAGCAATAGTTTAGGTCTTATAAATTAGTGCTCTATACGTAAAGTCTAATAATAAATGTGAGGTATTGTCGGGCCGTATCAAGCTAACTGGATCCGAGCTAGATTAGGAGAACGGGGAAGCGACGGGTGCGGCATTAATGGTGGCTCGGGAGACACAGTATTATGTCACGTCAAATCATTGTGAGGCTGTTGTATATTAATTTTAGTTAATGCGGATGTTGTGGATATTGATGGAGTTCGCGTAATTGCTATTGTAGATAATGGTGCAAGAGACAGATATGGGTGAATTGAATTGAAGTTCGTGAATATCATAAGCAATAACTCTCTAAGATAATGTGATCCCTTAGTAGGTTTTGGTTACTGTTAAATTTTATAGACCAATGACAAATAGGAAATAATTTTGGCTGAATCAAGCACAGATGAGATGGAATTATCCTATGACAATGGGACAGGAGTCTACAAAACAAGTCTACCTATAGTCAGTTGAGTAGTCAAGTCAGTTCAGGCGTATGACCCAAACACTCCATGAAACAGCTAAATTGCTTGTAACAAAAATGGCGTGCGCTTCAGTCGTGCACACAATTCGAAGGGCCCATCTGTCACTAACGTTTCGTCGGCTCGCGGCCATTAATTATTCCATTAAGCGATGCCCGCGTGACGGAGCCTAGTGTCGCTTTGTACCGCGCGCACCAATTGACAACCGTTTGGACTTTTCAAAGTAATACAAATGAAGCTGTTACTGGGGATCAAAATGCGATCGATTGTCATCAGTTGCTGTTGTTAGGTTTGTTTACTTTAGGAGAGGCCAAGTTAAAGTAAATACATTGATTTTTTCTTTGTTATCAAGAATCATTGAACTTCTTCTTTTAGTAGCTTTTTTTATATTGTACTTTATGGGAAGAGTTTGTTTCAGTATATCAATCAAATAAGAAACTAAAAAATCCTCTGATTTAATAATGTTTTCCACAACCTATAACGGATTGACCAATTTGACAATTTAATTCACGATCTAAAGATGCCATGTGTGAAGAACGTAGATTAGCAGCAAATTAGCGATAAATCCTTGAGTCGTCAGATACACAGAAGAAGTCGAATTGAAACTCCTAAATCATAATTATGATGAAATATCGAATGGTGCATTATAGTAATGTCTGTCATCACTCATCACAGGCAATCATCCCAATCATACATAATTTAGTTACATTTAATAAAATAATGCGTGCAACTAGTGACTTTAAAGATTCCCCACGTGACCCCGCTTGATTTTTAAAGCTACATTTACACTGCCAGCGAATATTCACTACAAAAGACACGCACTATGTAGATACATAAAATGTTAAACAATAAGTTAAGGATCTCTTCGCTACAGTTATTGTTAATTATATCGGAGAATTATATTGCTGATTCTTGCCGCAACTTTATGTAGAAACCATTTTGTTACTATGTAAATATAGAAACTCTTACGCGATTTTAATTACAGATCAAGGCTTAATACATAACATGTAATTACGTGAGAAAAGCTAATACAAAATTCACCAAGCAATCTCTGTAATTGCCTTCGTTTGATATATTACTATCCTTCGGTAAAATAATTAGCACTAATAAATCCGCTAATCGCCGCCACTCCCACCACGGTAAAGGTGAAAGGCGTTTTCGTGATCTGCGTGCTCCTCCCGCTCATTGCGCACGCGCACGACCCAATTCGGCTAAGTGCTCGTCTCACTGACGAATGAGGATCAATTTTAGTTTACGATACAAACAATTTATTGCCCATTAATCCACCGATAGTGATGTAAAACGACCAATTTGTTATTTGATAATAAAATGGGTTGCCGTGAGCCGGTATCAAACTGTTCTCTTGCGTTGCTCTGGCCTCAGCTGTGTGAATTTAGTGGTCATTAAAATTTGCAATAAAAGTGCGAGACATGTTATGTTGATTACTACAACGGTTAGCGGTATTACGTAATTTGCTTGCGATTAATTTTGAGATTGAGTCGTGTTTTTGAACTTTTAGAAGGTACAATCGCGGGCAGTATGGCCGCGGCTCGACTAAGCGTTGACATGTTAAATTATACGTTTACTACAGACGACAAATGTGTGTTATTAAAAGGGATTGTGTGCGAACTATCGAGGTATTTGAAAGCCAATGTCGGCAATGGGTTGATTAAAGCTTCCTAGTAATTAGAGTGATTGCATAAGCTCGTGTGGTACAGATGTTGCTATGTGGTCGCCCAGCGGCGCCCGGCGGAGGATCTGCTAATAATTGTGCTAATGAGCGGCATCCTGCGCCGGCGCTACCAATGAGCGTGTTGGCGATTAATTGCACTTTGTATTTGCGGCACGTCGCCGCGCCTCGCTGGATACATAACAATTGCCTTGTCAGTCAGTCGCTAATGCAGTTTGCCGGCATCGCGCTCGTGTCGCTTCTCATCTGTATTTCCTACTTATTGTTTTTTGACAATGCTTTTGAAGGTGGTACTAGTATATTAATATAGCTACATCTATTATCCGATACATGCAACCTATTGTTGCAAGTGAGCAAGACGATACCTATTGTTTTGACTAATCTGTTGGTTAAGATTAGTTCAGTCTTTCTATTATTATAATTTTATTTGATGATAAGTTATATATTACTTAGCAGGAAGTCGCTGGATGCAGGCCGCTTCCATCAAGTCTATGTGGCGATACCTGGGAGAGGCCTATGTTCGGCAGTGGATTTCTTATGGCTGAAGAGAGAAAGACAAAGGGAGTAGCTACGTTGCTAGCTTTGTAAATGAAAAGACATTAGATATAGAAGAGATGTTATTTTTATACAAAATATAGAGTGAAAAATACGTTTAAGTAAAGGATAAAACAACAAAATTAAACTCACGCTGTTTGTAAGTCGGGCATTACTCGGTACTTTTTCGTAAACAAAGGAGTACAAAACCGTGCCACTGGTCCACATTTCGGGACAATAATCTGCTCATACTCGCTAATCCACATGAAACTTGTTTGTTGCCACGCCGCCCGACGGGGCAGCTGCGAAAATCCCATGACGACAGACGACGCTTTTTTCTTTTTTTTTGTCCACGCTTGCCATGTGATGTATTGCGGAGATTGACGATTTTGTCTTTTGAGACTGTCGGTATGTTATTATTCGCAGGAAATTAGACTTAGATATTAATATATTATGGTTTAATTCAAAAATTTTATGAATTCATAAACTGGATTGCTCTCCATCTCTTAGATTTGAAGTAATATCCCAAGGAGTATAGTTTTAAGTGGTATAAAATGAAGGTGAAAATATCGGATTTTTATTTTGGGATATAAATAAGCAGATTTAGTAAGCTCATTCTTATGGTAAGCTTTTAAACAATATAGAAACATAGTCACCCAAGCGCTAGCAGATGATGCACATGATCTGACCCATATTCACAAGCTATGTTTATTTATGCGATGGAAAATGCGACGCAGCCGGATTTCAAACTGTTCATGTGAAAAAAAACGTTCACAAACAAAACGGTAGTTTTAGTTTCCGTTACTTTGCAGATTGCGTTCCGAAATAGCCAGACAAAGCAAAAGTCAGCGGTTAGCTCATAGGTGCGCGACCGTAACGTAACAATACAGTCTTAAGTGTTTAGCCTGCAATTAAAATACATTAACAAGGCCGAGCTATTCAGTTTGGCTGTAACGCTGCCAAATGTGATTGGACTAGATGTCGAATACGACTGACTGAACAGGGTGCTTTCACATTTACCGGGTTATATGACGTATCCTATTAGCAGGATTGACGTTTGAATGAGTTGCGCGGTCGGCGGTGGTCGGCGGTTGTTTGAGGGTATGCGCATGCGCGCGTGTAATTAGGCATTTCAATGTCAATAGGTGGATTGTGCGGCCATCAGGCATCAGTACGGAGTAGTCCAGGCTTCCTCTTGCGTACACTTTATTTTCGTTTATTTATAGAACGATTAATATTTAACATGGTGGACGTCGCCCGTCTGTGTGGCCGTCATATCACGTCAATCCTTTTGTGGATACGTCTTAGATTCGTTCGATTGGTTTATGACGGTTGAATAGTCAAGTAGGTTATTCTAAGCAGGAGATTGATTTCTGGATGGAAATGTATCTTATGACATTGTACAACATGCATATAGAATAGAAAATTTGAGGACCTTTCTCAATGGAAATAAACGTTTTTTTTGCGCTGGCATACATTGAAATAATAAGAGTTTTCTACTAGAACTTGTATATAAACTTTCTAGGAATTCTTAATGTTTTAAACTCCTAATTCGCTAGTTAGAATGGGAGTCGCGCAGTCTTGCAATGATTTTGCACAACATTGTAGTCGAGTAAACAAGGGTCACGTATTGGTGTCAGTGGCGTAGATGTTAAGATCGGACCCCGGGGCTATGTCAAGATCACGCTGCTCCTATTAAGTAATGATAGGTTATATTGTTGTCAATCTTTTGGGCATCAGAGTATAACTATGAACGTTATTTTCAGGGATATGTTGTACAGATGGAAATGGAAAAATATAATTTGTAAACAATTTGTCCATATCAAAACATACTTCGGGCTGTTTATATGTTTTATAATCGTCATTTAAATATGACTACACTGAAGAAATTATACTGCCTCGATCTAAAATTTAAGCTACATTTAGAAGCGAAACATTCATGTCACCCTTAAGGAAACTATAAATATAAAAAAATCATTGTGAATCATGAACACTGACCCTGAATGGAAAATTCTCCAATTCAACATAATATGCAATTTGTATGTGCTAAACAAGAAACTCGGCGGTGCGGGAAAGACTGCGAGGAGCCTTATGCAAACATGTCTAATTCGCGACAAGCATCTAAATTCGCTAATTGATATGTTCGTTTGTACGTCTGTCCCTGCACCGGTACATTTTCGACACTTGGCATTGAGCTTGCAGCTAGTGGGAGATCGGGTCAAGTGTGCCATCTGATTAGGTGTTTATAGATGTTGCGCGAAGATAGAAGTTTATTACTGTAGTGGTTTGCAAATTAAATAATAAAAGAGAGACAGCATACGGTTCACCTGATTGTGAGTGATCACCGCCGCCCATGAGCGTCTGCAACACCATAGGGCATTAAATTAGTCTTTTGAATGTATGTGTGTCCTTCTACTGCCATCTATGTGAACATCGATTATTCGTAAATCAGAAGAGATGGAACATTATTCACATCACTCACAAAGTACCAACTATTATGTGAATTTCAAAATATTCCATTTCAATCTAGACCTCTACAGCAACACTCAGTTACGCTCACCAATCCCATCAATATTCATCAGGCGAACTATCTCAGCCCTTTAAGGAACAGTGCTGCTAATTCCGCCGTACACAATCCCGATGCTATCTGCCACGGTGGCTGAGAAATGGTGCCTGCTATCGTCGGTGACGACTATAAAACATGATTTATGAACGACTGGATCCCACCGGATGATGAATTGATGATGATCCTTATCACTGGGTGATTTGTCTCTAGTGATCACGTGACTAAAGTGATACTGCAATCGTATGCTGTTTGTACGTGCTGGTAAATGTAACAGGACTTTATGTCTCATGAAATAAATGTCTCTTAAAATCCTTGTTGAATTGTTACTGGGTTCTAGCAATAATAAATAAAATATTTTGGGACTGAATTGTAGAATGTTTTGAGAAATAGCTGAATTCAGGTCGCGTCCAACAGGTTGCCGTAGTAATTCTTGGTAGAAAACTGGTTTCTAAAGTCAATGTTTATAACTGAATATGATATCTGATTTATAAAGAACATAGATTGTAGTATAAAGCAATGTTTTTTTTGCCACAATAGAAATGAGCTAACTACTCCTCGTGTTTACCACCACACTTCCGAATGCTCTTGCATAATATTAGAGAAAGTATTGGATATGTTTGTATGTTACACCGAAATGTGATTGTAATTTAAAAAAATAATTAATTGGTCATGTTAAGAGAAGATTGGATCTAAGATTAACGAGGTTTATTGCCGAAACGATTTGCACTAGTTGATTTTAATGGCGGTCGAAATTTTGCATACGTAATGTGCAATTTCGATTGATGGATTGCTTCTGGTTCTTTCATTTGATGTTTTAATCTTCCACCATTTGCTAAATTGTAATTGATAAACAAATATTGGCTTATGCAACATTCAATAAGCGAAGAAATTGGGTGCGGGTAGAATTTTTTTTTTTCAATATACCTGTTTTATATTCTTAGCAATATAGGAGTGCCAATTTTGTCAGATTGCGGTTACCATTAAAATAATATACACCGTTTCTCTTAATAAATTATATTTATTTTAATATTTATTTCACATTAATAAAACTAAATTCCTCGAAAAGGTGAGTATATTTACGTCCAATTTATCTCCAAAATTAACTGTAAAATTACAGTTGGACATGCATAATACGGCATTAGCAATTCTATGTATGTGCGAAACGCGTCGGTTTGTCTGTCGTCGGTTTGCGGTCTAGATTTTAAGATTTGCATGTGGTGCACATCGCGGGCCACGACGCATCTGGGCCAATGCTCAATTGTATCTAGATAAGTTTGTTGTTGGCTCTTTAGATCAAATGTGCCGGTTCAATTGAGAAGTATTGTCTCATTGTATTTGAGCAAAGTGATAGGTGATTGAAAGAAAATAGCTGCATGCATATACGTTGGAACTTAGTTATAAGATTCTGCAAATTGTCGCTAGATAAATAATAAAACGCAAAGAAACCAAAGAGCAACGTATATTTACTAAGATAAATAATCCCCTGCTGGGGATGCCTTAGAATTTTGTGTCAGCAAAGTCAAGCCAAGATAAAACTATTGTTATTTTTAGGCTAAGTGAAAAGTTTATATAAGATATCTTGCACATAACCCCAAGTATAGTTGAATAGAAATGAGTGTGGGTGATGACATTTCTCAAGACTTGCAAAAACAGTGCTAAGTAAACAATGCAATGCAAACTGAAAGCATCGCATCCAAAATTACACGTATTACATAAAGTGGCGTGTCTGCGTGGTTTCACAAGGAGTTACTTCACGCCATGTTTTTGATAATTTCGACTAAGATACATACATCAAGCCTGTATCTTCGAAGGCATAGGCAGTAGTATCTATTGGCAACCACATTTTACTGAGCCTTTTCAGTCCAAAGTAATATGGTAATAGGACGACTCAATCGCCATGCTGGGACAAATACCAGCGGGCAATGCGTATGAGATTCTTTAAATAAAATTCTCCACTGGAATAATTGGTATAATTTGTAATAAAAACGTTAGGAAGCATCGATTTACAGCCATGCCTTATACCCATATCACCTCTCATTAGTCTATGAATTGCTTCATTTCACATATATCCAAATTTTGTAGTTTCTTAGTGCATTGTGTGCGAATGTCTGCGCCGCGCCGGTCCGCTGGCTCGAGGTCGTTCGGATTTGAATTCGATACTTTTTCAACGGCTACGGTCTCGCCGATTGGATTCCACGCGGTGACTCACCCGGGGTTACTGTACCGACGCGACGTGTCTCTTGACTCTTTGATGTTCGCCAAACACGTGGTACTGAGTTACTGAGGTTTTATTCTTTGTCCGATTTTTGGGTTGTAGCTTATTCGGTTAGGTGATGTGTGTCTTTTGTTTATTATTTCATGTGGATTTTTATACGGTTTAATTTTTTTAAGTGCATGGAAATGACGTACAAAGAAAACTATCTTTCAATGTTTCAAATGATAAGTATCCAAATAGTCTCGTAAATTAGAAGGCGGACAATATCAGGTAACCTCGTTAAAGTCCAAACTCCTTGTTATTCATTTGAATCACGGATGTGCGAAGGGATTTAGAATGAACAGAAACACAGATATAATATCAAATAAAAATAAAGCCCCAGCTCTTTGTGTAAGTAAACGTGTAGTCGTGAGTTGAAAATGTGTAAATATCGTCTCGAAGATGGCTATTTTTGATTGGAGCGCTTTACAACAGCTGCAGTACAATAAAACACGTATGAGCCGACATTGTTTACTCAGTTGCGGACGCTCTCATTGTCCCGCCCTAGTGATAACAAAATTCCTTAGCTACCAACAATGGTGGCTTACCTCGCCGCGCCAAGGTGCACTACTAAATAATGTATTTTATTTTTTCGACACACCTGTAAGTCTTTGTTGTCTAGAAAATAATGGGGGCTGTCTACAGGAGAAGTTCTGGGATCGAGTCTCAAGTTGGAAAGTTTATGCATAATATGTAAATTATGTGTAAAAAGTAAGTTTGAAACTGCGGTTGGTAGAAAATATAGTTCATAGAAGGAAAGGAAGTTAAGTTACCATAAGTGTCAACTAATCACCGATGCCATTTTGTCCCGAAATTTGACGTAAGTCGTGTCATCATTTTAATTCAACTACACAAAGTGCACTGAAGATATGTTTTCTCTAAATATATCTTCCTGCACATTTGCCTCCTTCATGTGATAGTAATTTGTGTAAAGAGCACGTGACCTCTAGTGAGAATAGAGTACAACAACAGTTAGCACGGCGAGGTGATAACTTTTTATCTGTACCATTGTGACACGTTCATTTGCATAGTTTTTCTGCTAAGTGTCTTTCGTGACGGCTCTGACACGTCCGCTTTTGTTAGACCAGACGGCGGCACACTGCCTAGGTTTTGTACACTGCTTATTGCCTCATACTGTTTACCGTATTGTGTACTCTTTTTATCACAATCATAGTATGGACTTCATAAGAAATGTGTGTTAGGGTATCAGGAACTATTAATACTATCGTACTATAAAAAAAATGTTGAGTATGCATAACATTTATCTTACAGTTCGAATCCAATTTAGTTTCCAATTGACTTGTTGTTTTTTGCGCCTCGGAGGCTGTTCATATTTACAGACATTAATGTATGTATTTCGTTATATATTATAGATTGCATAGCCAAGTAATAGCTGAAGTCTGAAACAATAGTCGGTAAAGTAAATATTGTTAGCAATATGTAGTTTTTCTAACAGTACCTACTCGCGTGTATCGCACACGTTTTCTTACAAGTTCAAACATCGTTTACTTAAACAATCCATTGTCGCATATTTGTCGCGTGTCTCTTCCCACGGCGATCGCATTATCTATCGAAACACATCGGAACTCCGAGAACCGTTGCGCTTATGATGCATTGTGATTTGTGCGCCGGCACTGATGCCACACGCGTCACTACAAACGCTCTGATCACACAGCAAACAACCAAACGAGATCCTCGTTAGGACAATCGCCGATCGCCCACTGATTTGCGAAAAGGCGATAAGAGCTGCAATTTGGTGCGACCCAAATACAACGTCCGATACGGTCGGCCGCCGCGACGGCAGATAAATCTGTGTGCGTTGCCGTAATTGTAATACAATATTATATTAATTTGGAGCACGCCAACGCCGGCGAGAGCGAGTGGGCGGCGGCGGTGGGGCGGGCCGGGGCCGGGGGCGCGATTGTTGCGACATCTCTCAGATGGCCAGCCGATACGATCACATGCAAATTAAACTAATAATGGCCGTATTCTGCGGCCGCTTTCCAAAACCATAGATATTGAGACAGAATCGGAATCGGCCGCGACATTGTTTATTATCTACATCCAGCCGCGCCGCTCATTGAATCTCGAATCGATAGTTGCGACTGCTCGTCCGAGTTAACGTCGTGTTAAACACGCTGCTTTCCTGGATCCGTAAATCGAGAAGTACAAGAGTTTCCCGCCGCGCGAGAGCCACTCGCTTGCGTAAACCGGTGTCGTGTGTCGCGCAGTCGCCGGCCACGGCGGCGGCTGGCGCAAGCGCATTGTCTCCGCGCATCTAGAGCGACGATTCGCGACAATTCAAACGCCCACTGTCGCGTCGGTTGCGCAACGCTCGCAAAACGTGCATAAGGCATCGATATGGATAACGAGGATACAGCAATGCTTCGTTACAGGCAGAGGGATCGCGTTTTATCGCGTGCGGATGTTCGGTGTGAGTAATTGGAGCGTCGGCGGTCGGTGGCGGCTGGTAGCGGCGCTGCATGTCGCGCGCGATATGTTGCAATATTTGCACGGCTCCCAGAGTCGGCGCGTTATCTCGCCGCGTCGCGACGTGATAAGAGCGCGCGATTGTGCAAACGGTTGCGACACGGCGCCGAGTGCGGAGAGCGCAGGGATTAGTCGCCACTAATTGAAACGTCCGCGTCTTCATAGTGGGCGGCTGCAGCAAGACAACTTAATTACCTCAGTAAACAAATCGTGCACACCGCGCCTTACCGTTGGGTAACGAGACAGTGACCGCGGGAACCTACGCGCTGCGCCCGATGTCCTAACAAACGTTGCGATACGCACAATCACACTTTCCGACCACTATTGTTCTTTAAATGTTTCGATATTTCGGCTGCAATAACCTGAGACGGCGCGCTGGCGCAATAAAAAGCATCGTTCGTTTGTTTAGTTTCGGGGAAGTGAACTTCGACGAAGCGGAAAGAAAGGAACTCGTTGATGCGTGCTCCGCTATTTGTTTACTTTGCGGCCATTGTGCGGTGGCTATCGACCGCGTGTTTGAATGTTGAGTTTTAGAAGCCGAAAGAAAAATAATGTTGGCGGTTACATAAATAGTGGCGGTGGCACCCCGGGGTGCGGCGAGAGCGTGCGCGCGCGCAATTAGCCGCGCACCGAGCCGCGCGCGAGCAGCGCCCTCCCGTGACCTCACTTAATGTCACCGGCTAGAGGCCGAGCCAAATGTAAACGAGATTTTAGTAAGTCACCTATGAGGCGAGCCTCAGGGTCCGGCCCGCACCGTTTCCGGGAAGTGACACCTCGCCGCTCGGCGCAGGGTTTTACACCGCCCGTTAATTATTTAACCGGTCGTGCAGTTCTCCAAGCGATATTTCCAACTAAATGCGAGGTGTTGGTTTGTTATCTAATAATGGTTTAGGAAATGGGCCGGCGCGACCCGGCCCCATCGGAGATACAATGTGTAATTAGCACTCGGAGAGAATAATTTACACGGAACGTCGGATGGTGAGCGCGCTCGTGTGAGCCGTCGCCGCGCGCCGGCCGGGCCCACGTACACGACACCACGCCGCACTTACAACATCGCGTGGGCGCCTAATCGCTATAATTATAATTACTGCGACCGTTTAAACGACAGGTCAAGGATATCGTAACGCCAAATCTACGAACAAAGAAACAATAAACACCAATATTCACTTAATTGTAAATGTCAAAGTCAAGAATGGCATTGTGCCTACGATAATACGTCAAACTGACAATCGGCGAAAGGGTGGTCCGCCGTCGTCGATAACGATCTATGGCAATTAGTTGAACATAATCGCATTAGAGCTGACAATGGAGTGTCGGACGGCGGCACCACGACACGGCACGACACGACACGACACGACACGACACAGCACAACATGCCCGGGGATATGCTAATAAACGAACTGTCGGAGTGTTGTCACGCTGACCTTACGTTCACTGCGCCCGCATAACTTAGGCATCAACTCGACCGGTTGTTGTGCTCGCAAATTGCTATTTAGGTTCATAATTTATTGACGTTTAATGTCATGCCGCGCCGTGTCCTTTATTTAGTACGCCTCATCCATGCTATGATTGACAGTTGTGAGTGGCAAATTATCCGCGAATCGAATAAGGTGGCAGCAATCAGTCGACAATGTAACGTGGTCCTTGCAGAGCACGATTACATGTCTTTACTTTGTATTTTAATTTAACAAAATAAATTGAAGCGCGATGGTTCGTTTTACATATACTTATAACATAGTGTTCAATTTTAATAGTAATTTATTTATGAGATACCTTATTATGAACTAATAATTATTTGTCTCTCACAATTCCAACTGCCATGGTCTTGATAAAATCAATAATTTGCTCCTAAGGGGTAAAGTTAATTATTTTGTTCTAAAATTCTTGCAACAACTTGTAAAGGTTCTCTTTGGTTATAACTTTAAAATATAAACACGCGCAACAAAAAATACAGCAAAAAATATATTGTAAGTAGACAGTGACAGGAAAAATGTGACAATAGACGCTCTTCAAAAGCAAACCAGTTTCCCATGTCTACAAGCTCATTTGTAAAAGTCCGTTAAAGTCGTAAATTAACTGGCTGGCCCTACATCCGGTTGCGGCTGGTAATTAGACGAGTAATGTGAGGCGGCCAAGGCCGGCATAATTCGAGCGCCGTCGCTTGTCGCCGAAACAATGCGGACACCCGCCGACCCATTGTGCTCGGGTTACGCCCAGGGTACTGGAATACTATCTCGGTGCTTTCGAAAACATATCTCGTTTTAAAATAAAAGATTTGCTAGACTTAAATCTACGATTTTTAAACTGAAAATGATATCTTGTGTATTGAAATAACGAACATATTAAGATTGGATGGTGAACACCAGCATGCCAGCAGGCGTCTATTTTATTATTAATACGAAACTATTGCAAGTATCAAAATTGTATTGATGGGAAAAATAATCAACGATAATCTTTCTTATAACATTACCTTGTACAAAGAAATTGTAGATTCCAAACGTACTTACGCCTATATTCTCATGGCAACCATACAATACAACAATGTCACAGGTATATTGCACAATATCGACGTAGCTGGAATAAAAACTACGTTTGTTACTTGTTACGTGTATCGAGACGGATGCGGCGACTTGTCACTTCCAGCCATTGAGCGCGACCTTAAACCGCGCGCCATTGTCGACGTTACGCATTATTCGACTTATTTGTGCGTCGTCCGCATTGTTGTCTATTGACTTGGAGAATAGCGCGCCTTTGATAAATACCAGCTTAGAGAGTAGCGATATTTTTTTGAATTCAGAATCATTATGCCTTTTTTTAAAAATTTATATCCACGAGAGATCACAAAGAAGACTAGAATCTGCTGGTGATACGAGAAGATTGTAGACCTCAACAGTAGGTTATTAGACTTTTCTTTTTTTTTTTTTTTTTTTATTTCATTGAATGGCGAGACGAGCATGCCGTTCGCCTGATGGTAAGCGATGCGACCACTCATGAACAGTAGCAAAACCAAACAACACCTTGAATTACAAAGCAATGCTTGGCATTCCACTGCGCTCGCCATCCTGAGACACAAGATGTTCTTGTCTTCGAATTATTTCTTGAAGAATTCTGAGCTTTGCAGATTTTCTCTCGTTGTATTATTATAATTATTAGACGTGCCTTTAGCTAGTTAGATAATATAGGAATTCACATACTCATTCTAAATTTCGCAATGTAAGACCACTGCACTTGAAGAAATATCACAACTCACTCGACACAAAATTGCCGTTGAAAATAAACTGAATAAACCCAAGTTTCTATAAATTGGCGACAAGCGTCGCAGTGAGAACACCAAGTGGCACCTGTGCGGAGTGGCGCGATGTCTAGTGTCGAGTGTCGGACACCGCAGTACCGGGTCAGACCTGACACCTCTTAAGGTTCCTTAAGATCTGTGGGACCTTGCGGAGGCCATTTATAGAGTTTTCCATGTACTTTTCAATGGATTGTTTGTTGTGGCTATCGGAAATCACGAGAGGTTAGCTCATGAATACCGCTGACGGGATTGGCATAGATGTCACTCGTGCCACTGAATGCCAAACGCATTTTTAAGAGTTGATCGATGACGGTCGTTACAATAAACCATCATCATCCTTAACCACAGCAAGGTCATCAATGAACATAGGCGTCCTCAAATATTTACACAGTGTCTTATTCACAACGTCCAAACCACAACCAGTTTTTTGTTGAAAACACACATTTACTGTCAGATGAGTCACCCAGCGACGTGACTAGAAAATTAATAAAAATTGCCAAAGACCCTGTTCATTTTAGTGCAAAAACTTAATATAAAGGAAAATCTACACTACGGAACCTAATCCAGCTGTTTGCTAGTACTTTTATTTCCGTGCCTTCGTGTGGTGCTCTCAGCAGCTCGTCTCTAATTGCCGGCTCGGTGTTTGTCAAGTTTCGTAATCGCCCTGGGGACGTGTGTGGAATGTTTAACCTTCAACCATTGCGGTTTGGAGAGCGGGGTGTTAGGAACATTGTTTTTTGTTCCTGACAATGATAAGGGCTAAAAGAAGTGTATGATATTATACGTTAATTAATACGATACGTTAATTCTAAGCAAAATATTGATAACTGGAAGTAGCTCTCTCATTAAAGAATCAATCTCAATTTCTTAGCAAACTACGTGTCGTTTTGTCTTCCATATCCGATGTTCACAAAGGCTTTTTCAGTTTGAAATTTAATTCGCACAGATCGAATCTGCAGTTCCATGTCTCATAGCCGTCAGCACGATCACTCAGTTGCTAAATTGAACAAACTAGTAAATAATTTTGCGCCATATACGTATGTTTTTAGACACAAACTTTGACCGCCAGCTTTACCTATTAGTCATTACCAGTTTTTACAGCCATAAATAATAAAGTGACGCTATTACGAAGGAATGTAGCGTTTAGAAGAAATCCTTCGGCAAACGCCGGCAGTGGGTTAGTGTGTTGCAGTTCACGTGTTCCGAGGTGATAATGCGTCCTGGAAATAAATCGTGTGAATTGAAACTACACGAGTGATGCTGTCAACAAATGGCATTTCACTGCACATATCTATGTACTAATATTTGGAGCGCAGGCACTTTTAGTAGCAGTTAGTACTTGAAGATTTCAAATTGTGTGAAATTTGAAAATGGCTAAATTAATGCCAATATTTTGAGAAAATTGGTGTACATACATATTGACGTGACAACGTCTTAAATTAGGTTGCGGCTGGGAGTCACTTATGAAAAAGTGTAACGCCCGGTAACGTTACGATGAGTCACCGAACGAGAGAGAGGCCCGCCGAATGCCTTGCGTCTCTCTCCCACTCAACTATGATCGGTCTGCCGCGCGCGCAGCACTAGAGAATTAGGCGCATTGAATCGGCGCATGCTTGTGTCTCTGTCTTTGTCTTTCTCGAACGTTCTTGGCGTTGGAAAAACAAGAAAGCGTCACAATACAAGTTCACACGTGTGGTTAAAGTATCGTCAGCTGTGTCTGTAGTGAAAATATGGAGTGCTTAGATTCGTCATTTATCATTTACAACAACTACAACAATAAAGGTAAATAATTGTACACTGATATTTCATTATCGTAAACTATGATTGATTGATTAATTGTTAGATTGACACAAAAGTTGAGAAACTGAGTTTATAGGTTATGTCATACTATTGATAAATGTTGATAGTGTTTTAGTAAACAAAATATATTTCTATAGTTAAAATTTGTGCAATTCTTATTTTCATTCAATTCCTTGTTCCTATTGTGCAATTTAATTATATTCATATCAATAAATATTCTACCGAGAAAAAGACGTTGTCACGTAAAATCTTCGCCCGTAAAACCGACTTTACAGGCAACCATTTTTTTTTTTTTTCTATTTTACTCTTTGTCTTCCGGTAAATAACTCTAGTCGTGAAGAACGTTTAAAGCTAAAATCAATTAGTAGTTGTATTATTTCTTTTAAATTTACAGTTTATTTATTTGTAAGAAAAAGCTATCTTTTTTTTACCTCGTGAAAACAATAATTTATTAACAATGGCAAAAGTCTAAAGTTAGTAAAATACTTTCGACATTGGTTTCAAAATTATATTAAGTATTTACGAGGAAACTATGTCAGATTTCAATCTAATACTAACAAAACTATAGATTATCTGGTCTCGTTGAGATAACGTCGACAACGTGACGACGTTTGATGTCTAGATAAGAGCAAACCTCCGGGCTCTATGATTGATATCGTAATTAGAAATGTGCAAACCAATATGGCGCTGTTGGCGCGTAAACGTTGACAATCTACCTGACAGCTGTCAACGCAACAATATGGCGGAACGATGTAATCTAACGCCATTTTGTAAACGCTTTCGCATTTTTATCGCTAAATAATAATCAGACAAGAATATATTTATGTTTGTTTAGATATTGCCATTTCCATTATGTTAATAAAAGAGGTATAGAATAATTTATTTAAAAAAGATAATATAATATACTTAATACACAGAAAAAAGAACACGACAAAATATTAATGTTTACATAATACGTACAATTAATTCTTAAATTAATGGCTTTTTAAAAATAAATTATTAAAACTAAAATGAAAGTAGAACAATTAATGTTTGTTGCGACAAAAAATTCTATGCGCAATATTTTTTCCCACGAAGCAAACTCGCCCAAGTCTATTCATGATTTTTTTCCTCATAGCTATAGAATTTTCTAGTGTAAGAGTACGCGGTCGCACGCACTAACGAGCGCTTATTCCGACGTCCTTGCAGCTTGTACATTTTCGCCACATTTAGGTCTAGGGAAGGCACGTACTCGAATTGCCTATAACATCGTTAGTTGATACCAAGATCAGCTTTATTACCTGTGGGCGTTTGTTTACGTAACTTTGTAAGGCTGTATGATCGCAGTGACTTTTGCCTTATTTGCTTACAGTATCAATAGCGGTTTTATGTCCACAAACTAGTGTCTGGTGTATTAAAAAAAATATGATGAAGGAAGCATACTAAGCCAGATTATAACATCATTATCTTGTGCTAAATTTGGTTGTGCACGTTGGTTTTGCAATCAGCTTGAGTCAATTTTATTATCTATGTTTACGTAAGGTTGTACGGCTCGATTGCCTTTTGCCTGTGATTTGTTTTTCTGCGAATTGAAGCATTAAAAGTTTGATTCCATGGCTGTTCTGTTGTACATTTGCAACCAAGTTTATTTTAGGATAAGTATACGCGAAACCTGTATATGACGTCATCACCCCAAAGATCGGTTTGATTCTTTGTGGCCAATAATAATACTTGACTGTTTGTTTATTTTGAATATGTTTGGTAAATAAGGAAATCGAAGTTTGTTCAAGTACAATATCAAAGCAATTGTAAATATTCGACACTGAAACCTAAATTACGACTGGAAATAATTATTGTACTCGGACTCCAACACTGAGCTTGCTTGAACCGTAGAGGTATGGGAAGTAGAAAAATATTAATAGAAAAAATGGTATATTGTTTTGAACTATGTAGCACCAGGAACTCGTGTGTTTCCACTGGCCATACTTCAATCACGTAGATCGCGCGCTTTGATTGTCGATAATTCAACGCCTTTCGCGCACAATACGAACACGAAAGTTGCATATGCGCCTTGAAAACGTGGCTTTCTCACATTTCTGCAAAAGGTGAAACAAATTAGTGCACATAGCGATATCGTTTCCTGGTAGATCGATTTCACCCGCGAAACCCGCTGGTGGCCCATTGTTTTGCAACCAAACTAATGGTTATAACCATTTCGAGTGCTTTACCTTTGGTCTTTGCTTTGGTTGCTTGACCCCCGCCAATTTGCTTCGTGTATCGCCTTTGTTACACTTTGGGAAGCCAAAACAATCTGGTGATTAATCCAAATGAAGAATGCTGAACATAGTTTTTTTAGGGGATTTCCACGACGCTGCGCTAAGCGGCTTTTTACTATCTTTGTCCAGGCGATCGTTGGAATGTGTAGCAATAATTAATTTATTGGTATTGGGAGACTACGTTTAGCTGTGAAGTTCCATTGACTTAGATGACTCTACATCATACAATCTATTTAGAAGTCAAATATTCATAACAATCACGTCTTCACAACCTTAAAACTTGCTAATGTATTTCCAAACCGCACCGTTTTCCTACCCGATAAACTTCGTACTTCAACAACCGTATCCATTACACGGGTGGTTTTGTGCGCCCCGGGCCGGGCCAGCAGGTCGCCCTATGAACTGCCCGCCGGCGCTACGACGCACAACTTACAATATAATCGTGCCTCACCGCACGCCCCTGTCATACACGCTGCCAGTTTACAGTTTATCGTTGTTTTGACATGTTTCGTAGGAGTAGACTTGAGTAGATGCAAATTCTGGTAAAATATAGGTCAAACTTTATCAGAATCAATGATTTTTAAATCTCCTTCTTGCATTTCAAATCTTTCGTCCTCAAGGTCGTTAAAGCTTTTTCTAATTATTCGCTGTTATAAATCTTTATAGGAGTAGGTAATTACATTTCCTTAGTAGTAGTTAAGTCTAGACACAGGTAACACGCCGCATTTCAATATATTATAACCACTGCTATTTATATTCGAACACCTATTATAAATTACGCGGTTGAAATCTTCAATTGTGTTTTAAGTATTATAGTTATAGGACAAACCACATTTAACGAAAATTACAAAACAAATAACTACACGTCATTAACGCCAGTTCTCAAGGAAAATAGGTTGTTTAACCAACTTTACACATAAATCAATATTAATATTGTGTAAGGAATTGATATCCGACGTAACAACAGATACTTGTTGGGTGAAGACCACGTTCAACAGGTCCCTGTAGAAAGGGTGACAACGGCTATTCAGCAGTGGACTTCCTATGGCCGAAGAAGGTAATGATAGACCTTCCTGTCACATACAGAAACAATCCTATCGGGCTGTGAATGTGACTAGCACCTTTGTCTATTTCTTATATGCGATAAAATCGATTATATCTACTTACGTAAGTTATGGAATACTACACAGTGTAATATTGACATGTGATTGCGTTTCGGTGTCGCGGTGATGGTTAATGTTTACGCAGCGTGCAGTTTCGTTTAGTTTGCGGATACTGTTAGCGCGGCCTCATGCGAAGGTTGTGCCGCGCCGTCTGAGCCCGAGCTGCGTTTTGTTGTTGCTGTTTCATTTGTGTGTGATGGTAATCAAAAAATATCTGAAATTTAGCATTTTGTTTTTAAAATGTAAAGAGTAGCATATTACGATGTGGCTTGCGATCACAATCTAATTATTTAATACAATGGCTTTGGGCCTGGATTTTTACCTAAATCTAAATCCTATTTGATAAATAACCCCAACCCCATCTTCGTATTAACTAAAGACACTTGTCACCTTTTCGAACGGACTACAATATATTTGTATTGTGTTACAAAAGGATACGTGACGTCACGTCACTTATGATGTAAGTAATACTTGCGTTCTACTGCGGTTGTTTATATCATTATTGTTTACTAATACAAACGTACGATGTATTAGATTCGAGTTATTGTCAGCTTCCTTTCCGCAGTTGCCGATGACGCCAGCTGTATGACAAGAAGCAGCTGTTTCAATTGCTGCACTGAGACAAATACTTGAATGATCTAGAAGTATTTATTTCGTGGCTCGGTGTTGTGGAACTGAAAATTATTTTTTTATTGCTTTAAAAGAGTTTTTGGTAGTTTTAAACAGAATCCCACTGGCTGTATGATAGGGTAAAAGCCGGATAGTTGCCACACTTTTTAAAAAGCTCCTTTAAAAAATGTGTGCCAATACATTTTTTATTCAAAGTGTATTCTCAAACATAGTTCATTAATCTTCTAACATACCCTATCTATAAAAAAATTATAAATATTATAAATTTTAAGTAAATCCAGTTTAAAATGACCTCTAAAAAAGAGGATAGTTGCCTACTATAGCGGATACTAGCCTAACGTTAAAAATGGTTGGGAGGGATACTTGCCCAATGTGAGGATAGATGCCCGTCTGTTTTGTTTTCAAATAAAAATGAACTTATATTCATTTAAATAATCAGTTTTTATTATTAAATACAATCTTTTATTAAGTGTTAATTAAAGTTAAATTATAATTATAAAATTATAACAATAATAGACTCCAAAATAGTAAATAAGTCTCCAAAATAAAAATGTAATGTTATTATTTATTTTGAAAATAGAACAATAATCAAAATTAGCTTTTTTGTTTTTTATTTATATCTTCGAACGCAAGAGTTAAACTATCTTCTGTCCAGTTGATGTGGCACGGCACCACGCCTGGCTTTCGTTTATACTTGCGAGGCATTTTGCTGTTGAGTATTTATTTTATTTAACATAAACTTTAGTAAAACCAAATAAAAATCACCTAGAAAAAATAGTAAAAGCATATGAAAAAAATAACTAAGAAAAAATCTGTCTTTGCTTGTTAAAAACGTATAGTTACAGATAGTTACCGCAGGGCAACAATCCGCAAAAGACAGTAGGGCAACTATCCGATTTGATACGGATACTTGCCCTTTTTATTTACGAAATAAATAAAACATATTTAACAATAAAACCTAATAAACAGTGCAATTTAAACTCTAATGCATTCAAAGAAATATATTTTTGACTGAAATCGCAATCACTTATAAAAATATGTAACGGAGATTACTTACCAAAATAATTCTGACGCTTGTCAAAGTATCACCGCGGAAGATTTTTTCATACACGGACAAAATAAGTGCGCCTACTTCAACTGCTTATGCGGCACCGAGGCCTGCGCGAGGGCGGCTTTTAATTATGATCAAAAAGAAACACTGTCAATACGTCTAACATAGAGCATTTGAAACTGAGGCATGTATCCGTCCGAGGCAACTATCCGGCTTTTACCCTATATAGCCGGGAACCATTCTTATGATTGAATAGTAAACATTGATGATGATGATGGTGATAAACAATCGTTAGTAGAGTTATTAAAATACAAATATATATAAACTCACGCCTTATTCCTAGATGGGGTAGGCAGAGGACAAACGTGCCACAGACACCCACATTTCGCCGTGTAAGATCTGGCCCACGATACGATAGGTTGCGAATTTATCGCCATATCGGGCACAAATTCCTGAATATGAATAAAAAAAATCTAATATCACTTTGTCCGACCCGGGATTCGAACCCAAGATCTGAGCTTTTTTTCACAATAAAGCTTCAGACAGAATATCAGATTAGCTTTCAGAGATAGAAAGAAGTGAGTGAAAAAAAGAATAAAGTTCAAGCAGTCGAAAGGTTTTAACTTTTTCAAATGTTAGCGAAGAAAAGTGCTTATTCTGCACTCGTCCTGTGTGTGTTCGACTCCTGATGTCGACTGGATGGACGGCTCACGTAATATAGCTATTAGACCTGCCATTAATAAAGTGCCTATTACCTTAACTAGGGTTGGCTGCTGTTGAAAACATTGAAAAATGTATTTTGGAGCTATGGTATTGTTTGTTATGTTGTAATCAGGCTGCTGTGGGCTAAGACAGAAAAATTAACAAAGTTATTTGGTAAAAAAGTTATTTTGGGTATCATTTTATGGATCCACAATTGCATATTTTTGCTTAATATGTATGTTTTACTACGCTATGACCCTAAGTGTTTGAATAGCAGACAATGCATGCTAAGGAAAGTTGTACAAAACCCAATGTGTGTCCATTAATTGAATGAATGTCAAAACAATTGTCTGAGTATTTTATCAGTGCAAATTAGTATGTAATTGATATTGCGAAAAAATACTACATTACACAAGTCGCGGGCACTATCTGACGCGGTCAATCTATGAGCCGGGCAACCTTATTCGCGAGAGTTGTAAGTTACTGCCGACAAATGCAAATTTATAGAATGTGGATATCACGGGCTTTTTATCTAGACCAGTTTGTTTTATAAGCTTATGATATGAAAATAAATCTCGCCGTTGCACCATAGACGAGATCGAAACTAACTGATAAGTGAAAATTAATTAAATGGCGCGTGTTAACAGATAGTTTGTTTGGTGTGACTGTTGCGCAGAATACATAAGTGCGGATGCATTGTTGTTCCATTATATGGCCCGTGTGATAAGCGTGAATAGGAGCGAGGTGCGCATGCGCGGCGGCCAGTGCGCAGTTTCCGCTATACTTGACCCGATTTGCGGTTATTATATCTCTTCAAATACTATAACATGGCTACGATATGTACGCAAAACAATAGCAATATATTTATTGCACTATTATTACAAATGAGGTGATTTCTCACGGGAAACTCAATCGAAACGTTGATTTCCGAAGCTCTCGGCGTTAACGCGTCGCAATTGCTGGTATTTGTTTGATAAATCGTCGGTTGTCGCTTTGTAGGCAATTCGACGGGCGTCGGTTTCGAAATCCGTGCACGGCCGAACAAAAGCGCCGGTTACTGCGCATTCGAAATACGAAATATCGAAATTTTATCACGTAACTAATTTCGCACACGATATCTCACGTTTCGTTTTCGTAGGTCTGAGAACTGGGCCCTTGAGGCGTTACTGAGAAGCCATTGTTGAATTTATAATTTAATTTATTCAAAACGCTCTCTTGTTACCTTTAATTACGTTATTGTGGAGGACACAAAGGTTTGTGATTTATTTTGCAACACGCAAGATGACCAATTCATTTAATTTTGTATCGGGAGATTGTTTATGTCAGTGTTCGATAACATGATACACAAGATTGGTAAAACTTGTTATTAGATGGTCAATATGTCTGCCTCTTATATGATGCCTCTTATATGTCAACTTCTAAAACATCCAGTGTTGGAAGCGGCCTCAATTCTCCAATTACCTAAGATCTTCCCCAGTTCATAAATTCTACAGCCATACAGAACAATATTTATAGGTAAAACTAATATGCGTAATGGTTAATTTCGCACACATCGTGCGGCAGGGGGCGCGCGTGTAACGGTGCGCGTTGGCGACAAATCAGGAGTGTCCAGCGATACCGCTTGTTTATCGGACGTGGTCGGATTTACAAGGGCTGGCTGGTACTGGCGCAAGTTATAAGAGTCTAGTCTAGTATCTACAAGCTTACTGCACTGTAGTTACTAATATATACTCTATATGCAGCAATATGCAGCTGTATAGGACATGCTCACTTACTGCGTAGATAGAAAGTAACAAATTCATATTTGTCACTCAATTACTGGTCTCTCATATGTGAGAGGTCACCTGGATAGGTATCACCTCAATGTCTATTTCTCGCAGTGTTAATCCACTGTTGTGTTTCTGTTTGAAGGTTATTGTAGCCGGTGTGGTTTCTGGACATATTTTGACTTAACATTGCTTTGTAATTCAAGGTGTTGTTTGGTTTTGCTACTGTTTATGAGCGGTCGTATAGCTTAGGTCTTAGCTCAGGCGAACGGAATGCTCGTATCGCCATTAATTGTAATAAAAAAAACTACATGCGAGCTCATTTTGTAGATGCAACAGTAAAGGAGAATTCAGATTTGTTGTCACTCAATTACCGCGTCAGATCTGAAGGCCAGCCACTGCAGCCTTCAGATCTGACGCGGTAATTCTCCTAGCTCAGTGGAGCTAAGAGAAGTGAAGTGAGCTAGGAGGGTGTATCAATACGTGTTGAGGTTACTAGTAAAGCTGATTTTGAGCTGTCAATGAAAAAGGCTGAGTAATTATATATTCCCCTTTTGCCACATGAAAACTGTTGGTAGATATTACCTTTCCCTTATTATTTTCTTGATTTTACATGAAACTATTGAACAAATAAAAGGATATGCAAACAAACGTTATTTTGGCATACTTAAATGAATAATTAGCAGCCTCAGTTGCCATAAGTTAGAGAATTAATGTATTTGAGTTGTAAATAGATAACTAATCTCGTGATTAAGAGGACGCGTAACGCCAATGACCTTGCTCGAACGGGCGGCACCAAATCTCATGCACCGGCGCACGCCGGCTCACGACGTGCGAGCGAGCGCGCTGCTTTATACCTATTCATTCATTATTTCGCTGCGGACAAAACGATATATTCGTAGTGTTATTTCACTCGATGTTCCCATCGAGTACAGTTAGGACCGTAGTGTATGGTTAATTCACTTACAAACGTCACAGCTATCGTGGCAGAATTGCACGAACGCTGACTGTTAAACGAGAAGACGCGGGTTCGGTCCCCGCACTTGTAGTTCAATTTTTGTGTTTACTTATTTCATCTATCTATACCAATATTACATTTTAGATTTTTAATATTTTTATTTTTGTTTTTCTTTTGTAATATTACAAAGAGGATAGATACATTTATATTTTTGGATTTTTATTTACAATGAAACTCAAAAATTACTGGACCAATTTAAAAAAATATTTCGATTTTCTAATGGTCTAATCCGGGATTAACAAAACTATATATTTACCTGAAGAGGTTGAAATAAGGGTTTAAATGGAAAATAAAAATGTTCAAAAAAAATTATCTCGAATGGTTTTTATTTTTCATTTCAACCCTTATTTTAACTCCTTTAGCCAAACATACAGCCAATGTTACTCCAGGATAATGTTGGATTCGAATGGTGAAAGAATTTTAAGATGAAGTCGGTCGGTTAAGTAATTTTTGTGTTTATTCATAATAAACAAATATCGAAATATTCAAAAATCTAAAATACAAAAATGTAAAAATACACATGTTACAAAAATGCAAAAAATGAAATGTTTCTTTTATAAAATATTATAGGTTAGACATATAGATGAATTTATAAACAAAAACAATCGTATCGATGCGGGGATCGAACCTGCGGCCACAACAATCATCTAGCGATCGGTCAAACCTTCGGGCCAACAATACTTACTTCTCGGTGACCAAATTACCGGTAACTATCTATTATATTAGTGCTTATTTTGGTGTTTAATGTTACCTACTATTTCAAATATGATCGGAACATAACAATTCATTTATTTATATGTTGGGTAGGTCTCTCATAAGTTGCATGAAATTCAATTGAAATATTAAAACATCGCACGATACTTATATTTTGCTATGTAGGTACAATATTATGATCGTTAACTTTAACAAAATAAATATACTATTATAGTACAGTTACTTTCTACTAAGAACATAAATAATAATTTTATAAAATATGGTAGAATATTTTTTTCAAAAAAATATCTTCAATGATTTTTATTTTCCATTTTAACTCATGTCAACCCCTTTAGGCAAATATACAGCCTATGTTACTCCAGGATAATGTTGGAATCGGATGGTGAAAGAATTTTAAGATCGGTTGAGTAATTTCTGGTTTATTCATAATAAACAAAAATCGTAATATTCAAAAACCAAAAATACAAAAATGTTAAATAAAAATGTTACAAAAATGCAAGAAATAAAATGTTTCCTATATAAAATATTGGGTTAGATAGTAGATAAATGAATTTATAAATAAAAACATTTGTTTCGATGCGGGATCGAACCCGCGGCCACACGTTTTTATTTGGCATCCAAGCAACAGCGCCACAGTTGCAGTGACGTAGTATAGTAATTTACTACGGTTAGACCGGCCGTAACCGTTCTCAATGAATGTGTCGAGCGAAATAGCAATATCAAATTTACGTTGATATTGCGAAGACAAGCGACATAGGTCCGTTTAGCACGGCGGTTCGTCCCGCAATGATTTGTTGGGCGACAGCGGGGACGTGCTCGCGATTTAGAGTATCGATAATGTGAAAAATTCGTTAAAAATAAATGAGACAGAAATTAGAAAAAATAAAAAGAAGGTCCCATCCGCCTTGCATTTCTTAACATCCTGATGATAATAAAATAATCCTAGTGCTCGTAGTTTAAGAGAAAAAACGTTGTAAATGCGAAAATAGAGGTCACTTTGCAATTTTATTTCAAGTACTTTTAATACACTTTTAAGAATTCTGAAAAGAAGGGCCCAAGCTCCATATAGTGTAGATCAACATATATTTTTTTTGAACACCTAATAATAAAGATCACCAAGAAAAAACGTTGTGAAAAAGGCCATTTCACATAGACCCCGCTCTTAAATTAAATTTAAAACGAAATATATCTGACAGTTGTTCCGCAACCGCTACGTGTCCCCCCTCGCCTCTACCTTCATGTATGTACAATGTACATACTACACATAAACAGAATAAATGGCACATGTACGGCGTGTTAGGGCTCGCAACACGGTATGGTGGCGATAAATTGAGACTGCGGTCGCGCATCCACTATACATCATACAGGCGCGTGTGGTCCGCGGTTCAATGCTCGGGAGAATTACACGTCCGTCAATAGTCAGGACTCGGGAAGTCGGTTTAGCATAGGATGGAGTATGCGACAGTTAGGGTCAAAGTCCGGTGTTGTAGGTATCAGAAACTGCAGTTTTTAGTCTTGAAACCGAGATACTAAACAAATATTTATGAGTTAAACAAACAGTCGTGTTTATATGGAGGTCGAACCCGCTGTCTATAATTTCAGCGCAGGATAACCAAACGTGTCATGGAACCCGTCTATGAAACACGTTCCCTCAAATAATATGAGTCGCCTTCAAAATATATTGGAAACCTTTATTCGCCGCTTATAGAAAATATAACAATTGAAACAAAAACCCACATATTACTTCACATTTAAAACAACCGAGTTTGCATAACGTACCTTTCACCTCTGAACTAAAACGAATTTCCGCATATAAAAACCTCTGTTATTTCAAAACTCATGCAGAATGTAGTGCAATTCCAAGGCGTCGGGTTATCGCGATCTATACTAAGGCAGTGCTATACAGTACTAAGGTAATACTAAGAGTAGTGTTGCGCACGCGCAGCGTATTGTTCCGCTTGAGATGCGGCCGATACGACGGGTCACAGCCCCCTTATAATACATGTTGAATAATCTTACATGTGCAATGCTGTTGTTTATTAAACCCAGTTAGATATACATTGCTGGGTAAGGCTGGAGGCAGTGAATGTAAATGTGTTATGAAAATCAATGGATGACGAATATTTACGCTCGAATTCGATTACGAAAAATAATCAGAGAATATTTTAAACATAAAGGGTGACCATTTCTAAATACCTGCAGAATTTAGTTCAATAAATACTTGTAAAATTAATAGCCTTAAAAATTGTCGGGGTTTTACTAGCTGACAACATAATAAATGTGTTTAAATTGCATTAAGCTCTTAATTATCTATATCAAGGTTGAATTATGTCTCACTAGGATATGTGACGGAATTAGGACAAGCAGCAAGTTATTAAATATTAATTTCCTTTTCGACGTTCCACTTTGTCAGATTCGACTGATATAGGTCAAGGCTAGACAGAATCGATCAGCATTCTGTTCATTAACAATTCTCGTCCGGACAATTAATAAAGGATAATTAATTATGTCTCAGTATTTTAAAATAGCCTCAGTGTTTATTTTTATCAAATTAAGGAAATATATCGTACTGTTCTCTTATACGCATTAAAATTCACCTACATATAAAGCGGCACGTATTACTAAATGTCAAAACAAAGTTTAAAATGCTCTAAATTCACATCTGAAGCATAGAATACTGAAATATCTGAAATCTGAACTACCTTTTTTGCCTTACATAATATATTATTTCATTTTGTAGGTTTAAATTTCCCTAAGCTGTTCTCAGCTACGATATTCGCAGGTTAAAAGTATAGCGTATGCTTTAAACTTACAATCCCTCTCCAAACTTTACGAATTTAGCATCTAAAGTACCTTAGTTTCTCAACAATAATATTTACAGAGTGAAGTATGAGGCGTCGCTGCCGAATGCCGCTTTGTTCCCGTCCCAGATGTGCCGGTGAGCGTGGCCATGAGATCGCACGGAGAGCGGGATCCTGCCATTTGTATGCCATTTACTGATTTTGGAATGGGGTCAAAAGCTTTGTGGAGCCACGCCTATGTAACATTATAAAGTGTATTGAAGATGATGGTAAAGGCTGTCCAGATAAGAGGCTCAACGGACGAGAGATATAAGCATATGAATATGTGTGCACAATGGGTAATCTCGGGGTATGATATAAAGGCATAATGCACAATGGTTTTTTATTGTACTTGTTCTACTTTTTCTATTACAATGTGTTTCTGTACTAAGCCAGTTCTTTTGTTTAAAATTTTTAATTAATTTCACTTTTCTTCCTTCTTTTTTTTTGCGATAGAAAATTCTAAACCTACCATCATGGGTTTATTAACATGTTGCTTAGTAGCACCGTATGATTAGAATACTATGAAAAGTTATAAAAATATGGTCCTTATCATTGTGAAGATTCATAAAAATAAAATAGTCCTCAATTGAATATCCATAAATACTATAATAGCGTAACAAAACTAATGGCCCCAAACAATAGAATCTAAAGTCGTATGTCGTTGTTCCAGGTAAGACAGTAAGCCGACGAGGATTTCTGCGAATCAGCTGACGTCGCCAAGACTCAGCATGATGGATGGCGTCTTAGCTTCTACAGGAGTCAGGGTAATGCGAGGGAACGGGTGATGCGTCTCATGTTCCCAGAAGGGGATTGTATTAAAACGGCTTAAGAGCTGTCATCCGAACAAAGTTATTGTTTCCATTTGGCTTACTTATTCTGAAGTGTAAATATGGATTTTTGACGCATTTCTCATGAATACGTAAGTTGTAGAATAAGAAGTTATTATAATTTAAGATTGATTTTCATACAGTTTGAGTGTGCGTGTTGTTCTTAGATTTAATCTAGACATTGATTGCGTAAAACTAACCTTTGAACAGAATTTATACACTGTGCCAAATAAAAGGTTACGCCAGTTAATAAATCATTTCGTGCACCGTAATCACTCATATTTTTAACAGTAGCCACTCGTACTCGTATTTCTAAATTAATAATGTCTCCCTACAGTAGAATTCGCCTTGAGCGAAATAGCGAAACGTTAATTAATAAACAAATATAATTTATGCAAGTAAGTCACCTACAAACAGCAGGTTTTAATATTTAATTGATCGCATTGACAACTGTATTATTGTGGAGTAATTTTGTTTGTATTTGTACGTTGAATTGGTAACGAGAACTGGTTAATGAAAGTAAATAAAACACGGACGTGTTTAATCATAGTAGAGATTGATTTCTTTTAGATTTTTAGAAATTGTCTTTGTTGCCAGTAGGTGCTAAATAGTTATGACTGGGTCGGATTAATGTAATGTTACTGTAGTTTTATTGTAGAAAAATAATATTAGTTAGTCTCAACCTTGTAGTTATGCATAATATGTATGTTGTTCATTGCTTAATATACGCGTCCGCCACTTATTTCAAAAGTAGAATCAAACGCAGTTCACATTTCGCGCAGTCATGACAACTATAATATCATCTATCAACTACACGAAGCCCGTGCAGTAATCATCCAGAGTTTATCGACATAGAATTATGAAGTACGAATAATTATCGGCCGCACAGTCCCATGCTTATTACAAACACTTTGAAATCAAAGAGCAAACGTGCAGAATCAATTGAAGGCAATCTATAAAGAGTGCCTTATTTATGAACGCACGGACACCGGTACAATATAATCAGCTGCCAGCCGTGTCATTTGCAATTCTCACCACCTACAATTAAAAAAACTTACGGCATTAACCGGCGCTCGCTTAAACGCAACTTTATTCTATCTAAGGCAACATGCAAATGCTTTTTGAATAATAATGCGCTCCATACAACAGAGAAAACCTACAAAACTGGAATAGAATTTTCCATACAAGACACGTTGAGGAAATTAAATGGTATAATTTTAGTCATTAGTTTGATCTGTATACGGTTCGATTTTACATTCAAATCTATCTGTTTTTTAAACAAGGCAAAATATTCTAATCAATATTCTGACTTATTTAAATGTTATTCAGGTATTTCCAAAAGCTGCTTTAATGTTACTTTTAATTAAATTATTTTATAACTTCCATGAAACATATTAAGTTAAAGAAATGATGGAACGAATGATAGAGTTAACTAGTAGTGGGCAGTTTTAACGCAATGGTTTCGGATAACAACTCCCTATGAAATTGCGCGTATAGAATTGCTAATGTATTGTTCGATATACCTTTTCTGAGAATTTGTATCAGCTCCTTATTTCCTTGTATCCGTTTGCTTATAAAGTAAACCTTTATCATATTACTTATACCCATCGGCTTTTATCCGAGTATGTTAATATTCTTTTGTCTTAGCTTTCAAACTTAAGGTCTATGATATTGTTGCCACAATCTCCTAATCGCCAGCTTAAAACCATACTTTCGTCAATAATGCAATACAGAATTAGTTTACGAAATTATGTAGCATAAATCCGATATCGAATAAATCCAGATGGATTGACAAACTTGTACATTCACCGTCCAAAACCTTTGCGCCTTTAGATTTTGCTGAACTTTAATATGATTTTATGTTTCCTTAGCAAATGACAGTACAATGGAAGCTTAATATGACTACTAGAAGAAATCAATCTTTGCGTCTCTCATATAATGCCTTGGTATTACATATTACTATTTCTGTATTAAAATTAACTACGTCTGTAAGTAGTAATGCTCAACCGGGAGGCAGGTCTGGAAGTCCCCAATCCCTAGGCCGTCTAGAGTCTAGACAGAAAGTGAAAACTACCTAATTATCGCAGATACGGAGTCAATAACGTCGTATAAAAGCATCATAATAGATGTTTATATGAATACCAATAGGATTTTATGCGTGCGCTTAGCTTTTATTTTCATTCCGGTGCGCCGTGCGCAAGCGCAGGCCTCGTACATGTTTAGGGTTGTGCACTCTATTGATTGCTTAGATCTCAAGTTGATATCAAAATATTGTCGTAGTGTCACTAGAAATAAAATCACTAGGATTTTGGAAATTACAAACTAAAAAGGTATTCGAAGTATCCTATCTACTTGACAACGCTTAGATTTTTATGAATTTCATATTTTGCTTTGATTTAACTTAGATATAAAATTTAATAACAGATTGTTCCTTATGGCGAGACTCAACACCTAATGCCCAGACGTGTTATAGTGCATTGCAATGCTGAATGAAAATAAGTTCTGAATGTTATTACTTCGGTCTACAGGCCGTCGTGACGCTTACAATCAGACGTGAGGCCTGTCATTGCGCTTTTAAATGAAATGAAATTCAGAGCAATTTAATTACATTTTAACAACGAATCTTTGACTTTCAGAATTGCAAAATCCTCTCATATAAATACATATTATATTATTACCTTCATAGATAAAAATTATAGTTGCTCCATACAATTATAAGTTTACAATCTCCGGCAGCCCTAATCCGATGCATCTAAGAACGGTATCAACTGGTTGCGTGCGAGGTGGTTATGCAACTCGGCGGCGTCCTTGCGGGGGCGCGGGGCGGGGCGAAGGCCGACCGGGGCCGAGGACCCCGCTCCCTAACCGGTAACCACCAACCACCCCGGTTTTTATTGCCAACCGAGGTTCGTTCCCGTTGGTAGTGCGTGCGCGACAGTTTTGGTGGGTCGGGTAATTTGGTTATGATGAAAATCTATTTTGTGTACACATATCAGAGTCGTATAGGTATAGGCTTTAAATTAGTTTTTTTAGCAAATGACAGTTTGGTATGTACGGATTAATATTGCTATGGATTTCAATGTATGTATGGTCTTATTTTTGAAAAAATACAAATGGTAAAGAAACCCAGAATATGCTCCTTAAGATTTTTACAACGACTAATAATTAGCGAAAGTAATGTTTAAAAATATATGTATAGGTGAGGACGGGTTTGCAATGAAAACTGTATTCATTTGTGATAATCTTTGCAATCTACCTACAATTTTGAGTATTACTTCAAATAAGGACACGTAAAAGTAGGTGCTCTAAATATTTTATTTTGTTTAATATTAAATAACCTCAAATATTTTTATTACTGTCAAAATTGTTTAGACTGCGTCATTTTCTCGCAAAAATTTTATTACTGAAAAATGTAACATCCTAACAAAAACAAACTGTTATTTAGGGCGGGAGTATTTTGATAGTTCCAACAATACGGATAACAAAAGCGGTTTTATTTGGAATAAAAAATGGTCGGAAATATGGGTTAGAAGTGGAACGCACCGTGGGCAAGTCGGCTCGCCCACGGTTACCGCTCGGACGAGTTATATGCGATGATAAAATGAACATAATTTTTCGATGTAAGCATTGCAAATTCCATCGGGTTTTGGTGCGGAAGGAATTAGATGTTTATTGCATATCAATTTGTTGCAATTGCTGCGTCATTTTAATTTCCTTTCCATGGAATTAAACTTTCAATATTAGCTATAGAGTTACGACCGATCTCATCAATTTGTTTCTATAATAAAGTTGTATTGCACAAGATTTTACCTATATTTGATACTGTTATTGTTTTTGCAGCCGTACTTATCATTTAAGACTCGATGAAGGCTGATTTTAATCTAATGAATGTTGACAATTAATAATAAACACTCTAACGCTAATCCTTATAGAAAATAATATTATGTACTTCAATCAGTAGCAAATCAAATCTTGCAACACCTAATAGTCTAAGATCCCGCCATACATCGACCTTCACCGAGATGTTTATTTGATGAAACCTATTTTATATGCAATTTAATATGTCAATAAATATATTGTATATGGGTTGCCTTGCAAATTTCAGTCCAGAATACGATTAATTAATTATTAAAAAAAAAAAAATTTTTTTTACACATTTCACCTGTTTGATTATTAAACAAATTCTATACCAATCGAAAGTATGAAACCCATAGAATATGTAAACGTTAGGTTGCCTATTTTTTTCCGGTCACAACCTTCAGGTTGCCAGGTATAAACAGGTAAATCGCTACTAGCATTTTGCGCCGGTCTGATTATTGAATGGAAATTAAATGAAAATAAAGATCATTTTATTATGAACACGGTGGTATAGGGTTGCCTGCGAAAAATCAGTCCCGAATTGCGGTTGTCGAATTTAGAAAAGTGAAATATTGCTCCGAGTGACACAGCATAGCAGCTGTTCGAAGTCCGCTCATAAAGAAAGAGGGTGCGCATGCTATTTATTCTTGAGAATGAAAAGGACAGCGATAGACTCGTATATGCTGTGTTCTGTGTTACCTGGCAACCTGAGGGTTGTGACCGGAAAAAAATAGGCAACCTAACGTTTACATATTCTATGGGTTTCATACTTTCGATTGGTATAGAATTTGTTTAATAATCAAACAGGTGAAATGTGTAAAAAATATTTTTTTTTAATAATTAATTAATCGTATTCTGGACTGAAATTTGCAAGGCAACCCATATACAATATATTTATTGACATATTAAATTGCATATAAAATAGGTTTCATCAAATAAACATCTCGGTGAAGGTCGATGTATGGCGGGATCCTATACTATAAAGTCGCCTGGGAATTCAACTCAGGACGTCACGATCCAAACCCCCAGAGAACTAAGCCAGCAAGGCTCGCTGTTGAAAGTGAATATATTAGCGGTGTCCTTCCGCGGTATCGGTTGATTAAACTGCGTTGTACTGCGCAAGCGCGGCGCAATAAACAACCACAGATTGGTATATATGTACATATACAGATTCAGACGCACCTTTTGTTGTCAATATTGTTGTTTAATAATAATTTTCTTTGTTTGCTGTTATGATATCGAAGTTATTTAGGCATTTTTACATAATAGCTGCTTCAATGGCTTGGCTACGTACGCGTCAGAAAGAAATAATTTGCATTATAATAAAAAGTAATATAACGGTACTCAGTTTTGAGACATAATTGTTAGGAAGTAGCGTATTTTATTCTATTGCAATAATAATATTATTCAATAACAATTTAGCTATTCACAAATTGTCTATCAAATGCCGAACGCAACAAAAATCCTTGACACGTTGACGACTAGAAGACAAAATTGCGAACAGATAAATTAGCCTCATAATTACGTAAACAGATAAACGCTAGTACATTTGACAGTGATGGAGTGTTTGCGACACTTTTTCACTTCATGTTTTGGCAATACCCGTAGTGCTAGTGACGAAGTGCAGTGCACATGCCGATGGCAATTGCGATCGCCTTTGAGCCATTAACCAATGTTAAATGGAATTGGAAACCGATGGTGCAAAAACGAAGGTTATCTATTACGTGACCGCTTTGGGTGTCACATTTTTATTTCAAAAGTGCTTTAGCTGAATTATCTGTTGCTTTTAAATACGATTAAAACAACATTTCAACAGTTGGTTTTTAGTGTTCAAACTTGTTTTTTATTAAGATTTTTACGTAGAAATGTTGTATTTGCAAATACAATCACAATACGCGATCAATCACCTATTGTAATATTTTCAGTATTTTTTGTGTTAGTTTTATCACTTTCGGTACTCTACCAAAATATTTCACGATATTGCAATATACTCAAACATACTTCAGTAGTACCAGAGCTATACTAGTTTTGGCAATACTTTTTTCAACATAATAATTGGACGAATCTTGATAACAAAAATCCCGACTCTACACAATGAACTCTGAACAATACACCCGCATAATGAAAGAGTTACATCGCCAAATCAATGAACTGAATATCTGCGACGCGGTGTTGCCACTTGCCGCTAATGTGATACGAGCGTTATGTAACTTGGTTTTATTGTCACATCGCTTACTGATCCGATTACCACGTCTTATGTACAGATAGGTTATTTTTGGTTTGCAGAGTTTATCCTGGATTTATGATTGTATAGGTGTTTTGAACTGATATTTGTCGTTAGTTACTAGTAACTTAGTGTATTTTTTTGTTGTGTAATACAATGCTAATAATGTTCAGGCTATTGTGTAGTCCTAAAGCTTTGCTCCACGTGTTCTTTTCTGCACAATAATTTTAATCATATAATATTAAAAACAATGACACAAATAAAGTATAATTTTGAAGGATATTACTCAATTGTGATCCTGCTCAAAATCCCGGAATTATCTAGAATTTCTTCAGACAATAAAACGATTTTTTCATATTACATTGAAAAATTCTAGATTGAATGAATATGTACAAGGCACATGTTACAGCCGATATCGAAGCAGTTTCGCCACGGTTCAGCCGTCAGTTGCGATCGTGCGAGTTAATTTCGCACGGGCCGCACAAAATATGCGCACGTTAGCATACCGACTGTCGACATTGACCCCGATTGTGTCTTCCTCGTGTTTTGTTAACGCCTGTTTTCCTCCTTACCTCGCTGTTGGATAATCGATGTTGTGATCATTTTCGTAACATATTGTAATCAAATTGTTATGAGAAACGTTTAACGTAAGATTTGTTGATACGTAGTGTTGTCTAAATATTGTGATGTAAAATATGCTTAAACTTGTATGGAGATTTGTAAAGTAAGTGATTTTGGTTGTAGAATGTTCCTGACAGTAAGGATAGCAACCATCGTGCCTACAGTTTGTGCTAATTGCAGACTAAATCCAAATACGACACGCTATAAAGTGTTTTCCATCATCGTCGACAGTTGTTGCTAAATGCTCCATCATCGACCGATAAGACTAGCTTCTAATACATACATAAAGTCGCGCCTTTTTACCTGAGAGGATAGGCAGAGGTGCTAACAGGACATCCACGTTTCACCTTGTGTGACCCGTCACGATGTGATAGGAGGAGAGTCAATCGTCATCGGAAACAAATTCCTGACTCCTGGTGTGATAAAGCATTGAAAAATCCAATATCACTGTTTGACCCAAGATTCAGACCCAGTGTTATAGTTGTACCGTAGCACAATGCGCCAACGAGGCAGCTTCTATTACTAGAAACTAAAGCCCCAAAGCATTTCCTACAACAATGTTAGCGTTAAACTGTAGTCTGTAGCACAATCCCAGTGAGTTTAGTAAGTAACAAAGCGGCGGGAAATGCTCTCTTGTAACTTGTGATTTACGGCTTTATTCATAGACAGTTTTAAAACCAATTTTAGTTATCGAATGCTTTGTCCCATTCAAATAAGTTTTGAATTCATTTTGAGCGAACAAAACAAACATTCGAAAACTAAAACTGGGTTTTAAACTGTGTCTGAATAAGGGCGTTAGTACACTATCGTTTAACGCGCTTTGCTAATGGCTTATTTATTATGAACGCCACGCCGAGTTATGTCATTTGACTTGACAAAGCAAAGGACACGCCTTTCTCGAGTTTAAATTGTACCGGGCATTGGTGTTGCGCTTTGAAATAACACGGTAGTTGGTTTGGCAATTTTATGGACGGTGCTGATGCAAAGTTGAATTTTAAAATGATTTTTTTTATTTTTACAAAAGTTTTGTTTTCTGTTGTATATATGATTATATCAGTTAGACGATAATTTAAATAGTTCCCCAGTATGGATTTTACAAATATAATTTTTTTATAGGTTCATTAGTTAGCTTACTAAATCCCATTTCGAACACAGTTATATAAATATATGGCAAATATTAGTCAACATTTTCCAAGAAGTATTTTATACGCCACGCGTACCGACAAGCATAAAATATTTACCATAAATAAAGTCTATAGCAAAAAATATATTCAATCAGGTCATTCTGTCAGCCATTCGACACTAATTTAGGCTGTCAGTAAAGCATAATAAAAAACCTAGTTTTTATGCCTACGATTTTTTGCACCACACAATTTGACGGTCTATTTAATATTGTAATCCATTTTTTATCAACCACACTCGATTAGGCATACGTACATAAATAATATTAAAACGAGGAAAAATAACATTTTGCATACATAGCAAATATAGGTACAAAGTTAATTATCCCGCGCACGACCAATCGATTCGTTTTAGGCGTACGTTTTAAAAACAAAAAAAAAGATGGAAGGTCATCACGGAAAGGGCACTCGGCCTCGCAGACGTTCTGTAGGATTAAATTCACATCCGATTTCGATTAACCTCTGGCGAGCGGTCGCGGCAGACTCCATTTTAAATGGTTTTTCGTGGTGATGCGCGGTGTTTAACAATTTGTCTCAGTGTTGCCACGGTTAAAGGACTGTCTTTATTGCTTAAGTGGTGATGGTCGTCGTGTGTTTTTAACATAGATGTAGTATAGAACATAGATCGGCAATGTGTCATTTTCAGCGCGACCAAAACTGATTTACGATTGTGTGCGTGAAGCTTACATGTGTGCTTGACATATAGTGGTGTACCATGCACTTTCGATAGTATCATATCGATATCGATATAGCTGTCGGCCTGTAGTTGTGAAATAAAATGTTATGGATATATGCGACATTTTATTATATATTAACAGAAACTTATTGATGTGTTTATTTCAATACAGATTGATAAACACACAAATAAATAAAGATAAATTGTCATATTATTTGGAAAACATTTTGTTTGAGATATTTTGTATGAGTCTTTAATACATACATCTAATTAAACTGAGAACAAAAAACACTTTTATAAAATAAAACGATAATTTACAAAGTTTTTGCGTTTTCGGTTTATTTTTTTAATTTCCCGTCGCGAAGTTTCGATTACTTTACAGCTTTCGTAGTCGTAGGGTGGACTCAGTCTGCAACAAAATCCATGATTATTAGTTTTTTTCAATGAGTAAAATTCGCGTAAGTATATTTATACTAGAGTTAAAAAAATATGCTTATTTAAGTCAATTAATCGACTTGTAACACATTGGGAAGTGTTGGACGCCTGCTAGGCCGCGTTGGAGGTGTACGGAGGAGCTTGTAGGAAGTCGTTGGATGCAGGCAGCTTACAACAAACTGATGTAGACATTCTTGTGGAAGGCCTATGTTCATTAGTCGCATTCCTGTGACTGAAGAAAGAGACAGTTTAATAAACTACAAAGGTTTTCTCGATCTCGTCACCTAAACTAATGTTTTTCCTATGAGAATTATAAATTTTAAACCTATACCTAATGTTATGATAAATGAATAATGTTGCTTCAAGGTTTGGATGATGATATTGTGCATAGAAGTATCGCATATTTTATAATAATATCGAATATGTTCTTGTTTTACTATTATAAATTGACAGCCTCTTGGCAGAGATTGAAACAGGTTCTTAATTCATAAATCACACACATGAAGTGTTATAATAAATATTCCACAAATATAAAAAAATGAGAAAAAGTAAAGTAATAAGCAATATTGTAGAATGAATACTATAATAATGGCCGGGGAAATATGGCCGAGATAGCGCCAGGTAGAAGAAGGAGAAAAATGCACACTATCACAACATACTATAGCCCCATAAAAATGTAGGGAAACATGTGTTGTCATCGACGATTTTATCGACAACCTTTTATTGATCGAACCTGTCAGTCAATCCCTAGCTACTTTTGGTTGAAATTATTGTGAATTCACGTATTTGATATTATTTTTTATACGCAATGGATGCTTTCAGCGTATTAATACAATGAAATACTATATTCTTTTCTACCGATATGTATACACGGATTTCCATTTAATTCTATAATATCGTCACAAAAAAGTATTGTGCAAAAGTGGCCGGTACCTGTGAAAACTGTAATTATTTCGGATTTTTACGCCTGTATGAACCACACCTTGGCACTACACAATGCACCATAATAAACTACGTTTAATAAATATAACCAAGTACTGTAAAATTAAATAAATTATGAAAAAAAGCGAATTTTGTTGCTCGCTTAGTTTGACATATTTTGACTCTGGGTCACTGCTGGCTACTTCTGTGTTAGCGAATGGTCGCATCATGCATCTCGCTTTAACATATGAGTTAAATTATTCTATCTCTTTCACATTGCCGATCTATGTTTTATACTAAATCTATGGTTTTTAATCTTTACTGACTAGAGTTCTGTAATACACCGTGGTAATACTTTGCGATGTGATTGATATCTTTAAAGGTATAAGTGGGATTTTCAATTATTGTTGCTTGAAAAGATTTCATACTGCTTTTTAGATAGTCTCGTTTTTAATTGTCACTAAAGTAACAATACGCCCTTTATGCTCACAAACTCATCTCAATTCCACTACTAAACGCATGCTGCGAAGTGCGACCCCATTCCCACCATTCGATAAGCTAACGTGGCAACACCTGAACGCAAAATTACCTGCCCTGCATCAAATCGGCGGTGCCTTTGCCTCGTTCTGCAAAAAAAACGGGGGACATTAAAATTCATTCGTGGAACTAAGAGAATACGCTGTGTAGTCGTCCGGACGAGCCGTCCTTCGGAGGCGCGTGTGCCCGGCCTTCGCCCGGACGCGCTAAAAATAGCCCGCGCCCTTGAGGGATACGTCGAACTGGATTTATCGACCGCCTCCCGTCCGCGCCGCACTTTGCATTTTCTAACGCTGCACATTGTGGCTTTCTGTTTTATTTATGTTTTATAAGACAATATGCGGCTTCAGACCATGCAATAAATAATCATAAAACTTGGCTCTAAATTACGAATTCCGCAATTTATGGAACACTAAAAATATGTAGCTACGGTCAGGTCAGCTAAAAGTTTATATCGCGCTGACGCAACGTTTAAAACACATCAATCAAACAGTTCATTGATTCAAAGAGGAATGTACGAAAGGACAATGACACAAAATAAGAAACACGGCCGTACTATAAGTTCGCGAGCAGTTTTTGTCGAGGTGGACGTCAATAGAGAAATTAATGAGCTAATCGGACTCTAGCGACGCGTAACAAGGTGTTTGATAGACACATTCAATGCAACATAGAAACGTCTAGAAAACTCAATATAAATCATATTTACATCGTATGCATACAAAAACACATTAGTGCTACTTACAAATCTCACCGTGGAGGTTGTACTTTTATCGTAATAATGGGGGTTGAATTAAACACCATGCCACACAAAACTACAATCTACTTCAAAAACACAAGATTCAAATTACAATGTTTGTACCGTTGTCGATATTCGATATCTCCACACGTGGCCCATTAGTGTACGCAGTGGAGATACAGTCGCAATGCATCGGTAATGCGCGTGCGCAGGCACATACAAATGTACTATTTTTACAAGCCGAATGGTGCGCTCGCCCTTTCATTAAGCGAATCAAGTGAAGTGTGTTAATAAAGCTTCGTTATTGTCACTTGTTGTGCGAGTCGTGAACATATAATTTATTTACGCTTGAAAGCAGTTGAGGACCTTTGTGGTTGGTTTTGCGTATACACTACACCGCTTGCTTTGTATGGCTTTATTTTTTAACACTTAACGTATTAAGTTACTGTATGTGTGCGTGCCTGTGCGTGTTTATCAAGGGCATTTTTTAAACCGCAATATCAGGCAAAATAATCTTAATCTGATTTTAATCCTTTGGCAACGGTTGCTGATGCTAGATATATATCTAATGCTTCAATTCGTGATTAAAACGAAATATAAATAGGTGACAAGGAGTTAGAACCAATTAACCCTTGACCTGCATAACACTAAGCCCTGCATCTAATCTCAACAGACATCCAGCCAACTAGGTTAGCAACATGAGCCGCGGACGTTACAAAATCTATTCCTAGATGGTCAATAAGGCACGCGCATTCTATTTTCACTATCAGCGAGTGCAAACGTTGCAAAATGTTGGTGTCACCTCTTCACTAAGTGGGTTAACACACTTTATAACGGTGCCCGCTCCTCGTGGGTGTCACAAAGACACGACATCACACCGATTTCTATTCCAGTAATAAGTGATTTTCACTCAATACAAATGACAATTTTTACTGCTCATTAAACGGTGTCGGGTCGGATTTACTGTGTGCAGTTTCAAGTTTTGCTACGTGACATTGCTAGGCAGATGTCTGATGTACTTGGTGAAAGTTAAGTAGCGACTGTATTTTCCACCATTGTTTCGTGAAAAAGGAAAATTGTAAAAATACTTTCTTGGCTGCATCCAGCAATGTGATGTTTTGGATGGATTTCTCCTTTGTTTTCAAACTGCTTTAAGAAAAATTGTATTTTCAAATAAAATATTTTTGCAAAATTGCTCTTCCACAGACATCCAACTATTTCAATTTAATTTAATTTTGTATTTTAATGGCGCTGTAAAACCCGCCTGGCGCAGCCATTCGGTGAACCGAAATGAGTTATGTGCAATTAGTGTGTATTTTATTAAAAATAACCGGACGGGCGCGTGCTCTCGTGTTTGTAGCGGCAAACCACCGGGGATTGCAGTTGAGGGGGCTCGAATCCCGTGCGTGGTCTTTTTGATTAGTCACGTGTGAAGTATAAACATGAGAAGTGTTTAAGCGTGAACGTGGGGTGGGCAGGGTGCATTTGCCGAATGGAAACTTTTGTGCCGCAGCGGGATTGAAGGACTTTGAATGCATTATTTTTAATGAAATCTGCTGACTTTGATGAGGGTTGGAAAGGGTTGTGTTTGTGATTTCATTTTAATTATAAAGCACATATTTTCTTTCTAGTGTGCTAAAGGCAGCTTCAGGTGGGCATCGCTTAGCCAACGTTTTTTTTTTCATCACAATAATAATAAACACATCAACACTGTGATTATTACTTTTATGTAAAGCAATAAGTAACGTTCACACATAATGCATGATGTTATCTGAGAAGTATTGTAAAGGGGACTTATGGTGTCCCGCCGACATTATTGGCGCCCAACGTGGTGCGAGTATATTTTACGCCCCTCATTTAGCGTTAATGCGCTCCCGCGAATCACAAATGTTTGTTCAAAGGGCTCCAATAACGCGGTCTTTGTTTAACGTATAAACAATCGTCTGAAACAGTAAATCATCGTTTGTTTAGGATGAGAGACATCAAACGCTCCGGTCGGCGCGTCTCGTACCATTGTTTGCCCAAAAACGGACGGAGTAACCGTTATACCAGCGAATTGTGTATTGTTTTGTAAAACGGCCAATGTTTGTGTATTTGTTTATTGGTTTGTAAATTACTCTTTAGAACTTTAGTGATACTGAGTGAGGGCAGTGGGTACTTTGAGCAAAAAGGTAGATCAACACTTTCGATTGTATTAAACAAGTCCAATATCAAGAACCTAATTTAGAGACATCTGACAGTTCTTGAATTTGCATATTGTTCCGGGCTAAATCTGGGGCCCTACTATATTTATCGAACGAATGAACGAACGAACGAAGGACCCTACTATATTCAACGAAACGAAGTTCGAAACTTCGGACAAACGAAGTTTTTTATACGATACGAATGTATATATATAACGTACACCGTAACCATAAGTCTGTGGTTACGACCATAAATCAATAACGACCATAAGTTTTATGTAGGTACATTCGTATCGTATATAAACTTTGATCATCCGAAGTTTCGAACTTCGTTTCGTTGAATATAGTAGGGTCCTTCGTTCGTTCGTTCGTTCGTTCGATGAATATAGTAGGGCCCCTAAACCGTTTCTAATACCATGCGTAACGATCTTTGTCATGTAGCCACGTCGAGGCCGTATAAACTGTGCGCATAATGTGGAAATAATTCAGCACTACGGATATTGTGGCGCCCACACGTCGCAACATAAGCGATAATTAATTGTTATACACAGCATAGGAGATCAGCCGCCCGCCACACCGCGCTCCGATATAAAGCGAATAAATCAAATTGCACAAGTGTGATTCGCCACCTCTGATTGTTCGCTCCTTTGATAGCACATCGGCGGTGATTGTTAATTGTAATGCAAAGTGATCGGCTGTTAATTTCGCGTGGGACGCTGAATAACTATAGCCGTGTGTCGGAAGCGGCCGCGACTAGACGCGAACAAGGCATGCCTGATTTAATTAAGCGAAACGAGATCCCATTATGGAGTTTAGCAGAACGCCGACATTAACTCTTTAGATTATGGATTATTACCGGTTTAATTCTATGCTATTAAGTTTTTCTCTGAGCTAAAAAGTGGATGGATCGCGGCTCGGGGCTCGCGGGCGTAGGCGAAGACGTGCGGTGCCACTTGCGTTGGATTCCTAACTGTACTGGCATACAGTTTATGGCCTGCGCGACATACATTCAACTATATATTACGAATAGAACATAAAAATTCAATTCAAACATTATGTATTTTAAGTAAAAAACTCATGTTGGGCAACCTCTGTTGATGCCCGAATAAAAAATATTTATACCGCCGCGCTGTCTAAATTGTCCTATACATTAATACCATTACGTCGCGCGATTCAATTCCCGAACTGGAGATAATCCGATAATCCTTAATGCGATAATCGGATAAGCCGGTTTTGTAACCGAAGTATGTAATTACTGAATTTAAAATAGACGCCAACGTCTGTCGTCCATAATCAGTCTGTAAAAAATCGTACACGTAAACTCAGCTTTGGTACGCGCATTGATTTAAAACTAAGGATAGGCCTTTCAGTACATTTGGGGATTTAAAAAAATGATCGTGAAAATCGCGATAAAATAAATATAAAAATCGTTGCGAGTGACGACCAATTTCAGTAAGGCTTCAATAGAGTACTGGAGCGTGCGCACCACTTACGTCAGAACATTTTATCCATATCCATATATTTATGTCAATGGGTACGAATATAACATTTACATTCCTGGAATCTAGTCCAAAAGACATCATTTGTCTGGTGTCGACGATTTAGGCCCTTCTATTCGGCTGCTTCAAATGTGTTATTTACATCATTTCCTCGACATTCCGGGCAGCTGGTCGTGTGATGATCGACGGCTGCGTTCACGGTGACATTTTCCAAAGTTTAGTGTTACATGGTCTAACCGCGTTGAAAGGTACCGCGCGTGCAGTCGCCCGACGCGACGGTTTAATTACCGCCCGGTAGGTACACTGCGTTTGTAGGTAACATAACAGGTAACATGAAGTGCATCCAACAGACACTCATAAATACCTATTGTAATATAGGTTCCATATTACAATAGGTGTTGTGGGTACGAGAAGAGATCGAAAGACTTTAAAGTGGTATAGAAGTAGTCAATTTGTTCTCTTTTAACAACCATTGGCCTATAAGGCAATCGATTGTGACCAAAACTGTGAAAAAGGAAGCATATCCCTAGACTACCTATCAACATCCAAATATACTTATTTGGTGACTCCACAAATATCAATTGTTTCTTATTTCTTAAAATCATGATAAATATGATGTCTACAATACGTGGCTGGAAGTTGCGTATCTTCATGATAAAATGATGCAACTTACCGACGTGGTGCGTCTGTGTAGTTATAACATGCAAACTTGTCATAGTGCCGTAATTAACAGCTTGCTTGTAGCAATTTGTAAACCGATGTCCAGCGTTTGATGTACGTTTGCGGTCATTTTTTAGTTGTTACGTTTATTTATGTATGATTAATGGTGTAATAAAATTTAAATCATTTTATGCACGGGAATGTGCAGAATAAAACCCTTTATTTTGTTGTAATATTTGTGCTAATAAATATGTACTGGTGCAACATGGTACTTTTGTGTTAAGGTGTCCTTCAGCTTTTACCAGTATAATTACATGAAAACCACGTTACCAATCCAATTTGAGTTGTATTCTCAATTCTGAGTCAAACCAATCGAGATGGTATCGGCTCCCACGCGACACCCGATGACAATTCGTTCGACATTAGCCTAATGCCTTGGTCACGTTGTTAATTTTTCACCGGCTAATCGCGTGTTTTTTGTCGCTCGTCTGTGTTTACACAATGTCGCGCTGTTGCCGCCGCTGATCGCGTGCGATTAAAGCTGTTTGTTTTATTTTCTCGTGGAGGGGGTTATTAATGATTTCAGTTTTTCTGTCAGTTACGGTTTTATGTTGTGAATTAATTAGCATCACTTTGTTTAAGGTTGTTTAATTGATATTATTTTGTTAACAAATACATTTGTTTTTCTAGACGTTAGACTCAAACTGCAGTGGAATTGTGTATGGCGTGGCGTGCTTTAGAGAATTTCAAACTGACTTCAAAACTTTAACTTCTAATCAATTTTTTGTGAGAAAGATTATAAATTGGGAACTTACTATACCGCAGCGAAAGCATTTAGACAAAAACTTGAATTCAAATAACGAAAACTTAGTTCATAACAGATGAGGAAGGCATAAACACACGAGCGTGTAACTCAACAAAACAGTATTTAGCGTCGCGTTGATGTAAACACGCGGTGATATATTCGGTGGATTCGCCGACGCGTATAAATCTTGACGACTGGACTGTTGGCCGGAATGAAGGAAGACATTAATTAAGAGGCGTCACGGCTAGTGTTGCCCAAATGCAAGAACAAGACGAGACTTAGCCAGTCTTGGTCTTGGTCTTGCGCCAATACACCTGATCTTGGTCTTGGTCTTGGTCTTGCGCTCCCAGTCTTGGTCTTGGTCTTGGTCTTGCAGCAAGAGTCTTGCAAGTCTTGCAATTACCTATTAGTCTATTACTATTTATTAAAGTTAACTTTAAATCTTAAAAAAACGTATTAGAATTGGAACATTGTGAGCTTGAATTAACATAGCCATAGTAAAGATCAAGCAGATTAATAAATAACTGAAGATTTGATAAGAAATTCGAAAAATCAACTGACCTATATGTCGTTTTCCATGGAAGTAACTGTTTCTTAATAAACATTTATGATTTATAAGCTTACATTTACTAAAACATGTAAAAAAACAAATTAATTAAGTACAATAACTTGACTGTATTTTAAAGAACAATACTTATCTGTCTAGAAAGAGATTGAACCCTCAACTTATAAGAAATTTAATAAAAGAGTTTTTTTTTTTTATTCATTTTCATTCTAAGCACTCTGAAACTTATTTATTCTTTGGAACACCTGTAGGTACTCTTAAAATTCGAAATTATTTTGCATGAGTATACCTACGCCCTATGGCGGCAATCAAATTACAAATAGTGTCAAATGTTATGATTTCGGCGTGGCGACAACGATTGTTTTAGATTTCAAAAGAAGCCGCCGGCGCGTGTATCATAACCATGTACTTCCGAAAAGCGGCAAATTTCTTTGAGAAGTAAGTACAAAACCTTTGATGCCGCATTATCAAAGTGCCGATGGTTAAAACATAACTATGCATGCACTCAGTTTGATTTTAATAGATATTTTTTTATTCGCTATGTTTATGGTATTAGTCGTAATGCACATAGGTCCAGCTTTTCATATTCTTTGATACAGTTTTTTGCGTCCCATAGAATTCCTAAGCGTACCTACCTATACACCGAACTGTTACACCTAACTACTCAGTGAAATAGCGCTAAGTCCTAGCTGCAAGACGCAAGAGTCTTGCAGGCTATGTCTTGTTCTTGCTCAAGTCTTGCACGGTCAGTCTTGGTCTTGGTCTTGCTAAAAATACGCGGTCTTGTTCTTGGTCTTGGTCTTGCAAAAACGCAAGAACAAGACCAAGACTGCAAGACCAAGACTGAATTTGGGCAACACTAGTCACGGCCGTTTTTTGCGTTCACACTCCGAGTTTATGCGCGTGTGTTGTCGTGCGTTTTATTGTGAGAGCGGCGCCTGCACATCTCTTGCAAGTGTAATTGACAATACTGTGATACATTTATATGATGAGACTAGTTTGATGACTTATGTGAATGGTATTTTCCATGATTTCTATATGGTCGGATGTATGTATAGGTACTTTGAGGTACCTGCCTAAAAATGACAGTTGAAATTCGGATAAGATGCGTTTGTCTGTCAAATGAAATAAATCAAAGAGCATAATGATTGAAAATACTGTCAGTCTGTGCTTACAGCTTAGTTCATTATTTTACAGTTTAGCATCGTGAATTTTTTAGAAGTTAATAAGTCTTTTGTATAAAAACATGTTATATTTTAGCCTCTCACTTTAAGATATCTAATATCTGAAATACAATGAAAACTATATTGTATTACTTATAACAGAAAACAGACAAAAACTGCAGCAATCTAGTTTTTTCTTATAACATCAAGAAACATAAAAGTCACGGTAGTGTCTTCACGCAACACACATCCTTATTGCTTCCCAACGATCCTTAGAGGTCGTCAATAAAATTCCTTGAGTGCTGTATGGTTTTTTGCGATCGTTAATTAAAGTCGAGATTCGCATGACGGATTGCGGAGGAAGTTTCTTGTGAGATGCAGCTTACAGATTCAATTTTCATTTTAGGAATTTGTTAATTATGATTAAATTTAGTTAATGGCTGTTTCTTATAGAAGTTTATAATGGTAGGTTTTGTATTATTAAATTGAGAAGTAGGCGTGGGGAATTTTAAGCGAAATTTTAATCCAAAGTATGCGGTCTATGTTAGGTCGGAAATTTTCAAGTAGGAAGAGATCTGAGGCTAAAATGAAAAATACATTTACATATTACATATGCACATGTGCCGTAGGGATTTATCTAAGGCATGCTTGACGTGAGCACACTCAACTCCAACCCTTGGCACCCTCCTCTTCGCAAAAACTCTGTATTTACAAAAACAGTATTTCTCTTTGATATTAAAAACACAAACAAAACGACCTTTATTTTGTTGAAAGTATCATGAATATTAAAATTATGAAATAACACCTCAATTATAAAATATTTTGCGTTTATTATGTTTTTGCGTTGTATTGTTCGTTTGGCCTTAGTGAGACCATTTATAGTCGCCCATTAGTGCGTAGGGCATGCTAATTTTGCCAAAACAAAGAACCTTGGTTCTGATAATTAAACAATGGTTATAAATCTTGCTATTGTGCGTGGGACGCGAATTAAATTTAAATAAGAGGTAAACACCGCCGCGTGCTTAAATGGTAAACGCAATGGCAAACAAACCGTAAATAAAACTATTATATCAAGATCGTAATCGAAATGGATTGCTTTTGAATTATTTATTTTTGAACAAGGTTATTTATATTCCACTGTTGGGCAGTGGGCACCGGCTTCCCCCCATAGGTTGTGTAAGGACGCTTTGGGATATTGTTTTAAGGCCTTAATTAACCTTGTTCAATGAAACAGCTGTCGAAAAGCTTGCAAGCCTGTCATTCCTTACTATTGTTATCCTTGCTTCGTTATAACATCGTATATGTATATCGTTATTTGGAATACCGTGTAAAAATGCGATGATACATACTTACCATCACGTGCTAAGTAGAAATTTAACTGCGGTAGAATGAAGTAGTAAGGGCTGGCAACTTCGCATGCTTTAGAACTTCATGGCTAACTTCCATTATATATGTATATATAATTTACATACAGCAACGCAAATTGTTTAATAGATATGTATCAAACTGCGTATTCCTGTCACCTGTTCTATAACCCCTATTTCCACTAACTAATAATGTATGTGCATGACGTAATATGTGCAAATGATTTACACGAAAACAAATGCCTTCCACGCGATTGTTGTGGCAAAAAGTCTTAATGATTAATTAATGTGGTAAAGTGAGGCTGCTTGTGATTTCGATCACGACTGTTGGTCCAGGTGGCTCGGACATTCCTTCAGATAGTCATCGCTGATACAATCTTGATAAACAACGTATATGCGGAATTTGCATGCAGGAAAAATAAAGGTTTCCTATGAACCAGTTGTTACATGTTGGTACGTTGTATCTATTACAAATTGACCAGTACACTAGTTATTGAACTTAAAACATTGAGTTCGATCATCAGAGAACAAAACTATTGATAGACCAATAAAAAAAAAATTGTTTTGTGAATTGTAAAGTATCTTGTAGTTTTGTTACCTAATGCATCAGTGTGACCAATGAAAAATTTGCTTCAGTTTTGGAAATTGTAAGACTTAAAGACTTTTTGATACCTAAAACATAAAGCCGTACCAGATCAAAAATTGAAAAAAATACCACCACAATGCTTTTGTTGTATTAAATTTACATCATAATCAAAACAAATCAAATCACTATCTCAGTAATTCTACAGATAAAATACCCCATAGATTTCGTCATACCACTGATTAACGAGTCGACAGTCTCATCAAGTGCGCAAGGGTTGTAGAGGGGTTGCGGTCGGGGGATGTTTTAATACCAACTAAAACACATGCGCGTACGAATCGCTGCGTATTTTCAGCATTAAAACGAAAGGATGCGACGCCGTCTGCCCGGGGAGTTTTATGACAAGGGCGTTTGTGCTCTGAAATAAAGAGTAATGTTTTTGTAAAAAAAAAAAAAACAAAACTCGTGTGAATGTTTCTGTTATTCGTATCGCTCTGAGTGCTGTTGTTGTGTTGGTTTTCGACTCTTTATTTGATGGTACCAAAAACAAACACAACACGGAAAAATTGGTATCATTGTTATACTAAAGCATAGTAAAAATCGTTCTAGTTTCTATAGAAATGAGGGTTGTATAATGAATTGTTAGATTTAGACGAATGTTAAAAAATTTGAAACTGTTTGGTGTTATTTATTTATTTAATGCTTAATCCGTAAATAATAGTTTTATAACAATGAGGGTGTTGATTCTTGAGTGTTTCAGGTCAGATCGGAACTAAACAGCGATCAAAAAGACGACATATAAAAACTTTGAGCGAAGAAGACAAAACATTCTATAGCTAAAACAGGTTTTAAAACTGTCTGTGTATTATTTAGAGTCGTGATTATGTGTCGAAGTATGCATCTTTGCTGTAAATAAATCTATAAACGACGGTGACCGATTACCATAAGCCGTCCTGTTTCACCCGCCTCCAATAAATCTATATAAACACAAAATATATGTCAATGCACTACAACGACATATAACACACATTGATATCAGCCTTATCGAGGACAAACAAAGTGACGTGCGAAGTGACGCGTCGCGTCGGTTCGTGCCGTATCGGCGCCCGCGCAGCTGTGCGTCGCGTCGAAGCAGCTGAATACGATCTGTTTTATCAGTAAATATTATATCTATGTGTGTTGAAGGGCGTGTTTGTAAATAATTATATGTGGTAGGGTATTTGTGTTTGCCATTATAATTACTTTGTACAGAAGGGTAAAAAAACGTACAATTATCTCAAGTTGCGGGTACTGCCTGTGTTATCTGATTTTATAATGTTGTCCACCGGTGATATACCAAATTGTTGCCCAGATATACCAGATTGTAACACATTCTGATTTTTGGATATAAATTATCTACTTTAGCTGTGGTAATATAATACGTGTAATATTTTTAATATTTCAAGCGTTTTTCCTTAATCAGTCCCAAATATTTCGTCTTAGTTACCCAGTTATATTAATAGAATAAATAATAGTTAAAAAAAACTAAAATACACGCTTTAATAAGATACACAACTAAAAAAGTAAAAATAATTGATACTGAATTTAAGATAAGAAAATGGAGTAAAATACATATATTTTATTGTAACAAAGCGTGGGGTGTTTACAACAATTACTTATCCTCCTGCACCCCACGCTTTGTAACAATAAAATATATGTATTTTACTCCATTTTCTTATCTTAAATTCAGTATCAATTATTTTTACTTTTTTAGTTGTGTATCTTATTAAAGCGTGTATTTTAGTTTTTTTAACTATTATTTAATTGTTTTGACTAAAAACATCCATCTACGGCTGTATTTCCAATTAATAACGCCATCTGTTGGGCAGTAGTAACATTTGACACTTGAAGAATACAATGTTAACGCCATCTAGCGATGAATAGTGCAAACATTCATTATTGACGTTATCACGCCATCTGTTAGTCAGTAGCAAATTATGTTCATCTATACGCCATCTAGTGGTCAGTAGCAATGGTCATCAATTATAAGAATAATGAATCCTGGCGAATCTAATCAGGATAATCATATATTTTAATCGAATTATTGTATTGTCATCGGTCTTTGACAGGTGTGCAAAATTTGAACGAAATCTGGCCGTTTAAAGTGGGTCAAAATCGCGCCCAAAGAAGTCGGTTACAAACAAACATACAAACATACAGGTGAAGCTAATAAAAAGCGTGTAAAAATAGTAGTGCGCATAACAAGCCATTCAATAAAGTTATTTCTTAATTACACTTTAATATGCATTGTCAATATATCTAAATTAATTTTATGACGTTTATGCTAATCTGGATTTATGTTGTCGTGAATGTAATAAATCATATCAAAGTGGAATAAATCCGGTATTTTTTTAATATAATAAATTATTTATTATTGAATGCGTCAGAATCGAAAGCAAATTAATATTAGTATAGCAATTAATGTAAATAAGGAAGTAACCTCTCGCCTCTAATTTATAACTGCTTCAATTGATAATTAAGTAAGTAGTAACCCAATTAAAATAATTAATTGTATTATCAATCTAACAAGGCTGTATGAAACACAAGCGTTGGTACAAAATATGAAATAATATTATGTTTACTCAAAGTACCGCCATGCTTGTGGCCTCGTGAAGGTTACTAAGTTGTTTTTAGGGGTAAATTTGTTGTATTTTCATAACGATTCCGGTCGCGGAAATCTTTTTCTCCAATGGACTGATATACTTTACGAAATAATTATTCGAATATTAGATCAAGGATTTTTTAAAAGTAATATAACAGATACGATTGTCATGAATCGTGATACGTGCGAAGCCAACCCTAAAGGAAGGATGGTAAAAAGACTTGTACTTATTTTGGTAAATTGTAGGTACAAAGGGGTAGATTATTCGAATACTGACAATTTCGAGCTAAAGTATGACTCAATTTCAAACCATTAATGTCATAGTCAAGACTGAGTCTATCTCACTTAAACATGTAAGCACATATGTAAATATATAAACACGGAAATATTAAAAAATCCGGCAAGTCGAATGTAAAAAACCTCTACACAGTTGAACAAACCCCTGACAATGGTCGCATTACCATCCGTCACACTAATGTATTATAATACGGATTATGAAGCATTTAGTGTTGACTACAATGATGTGTAATTATGCGCCAGGGCTGACACGGATAATTAGTTAATTTTGAAGGCTTTGGACCTTCCGGGATTGCTGTTTTTGTGTTTCTAACCGTATATTTTTAATATTAAGTTTAGTATACTGTATTACGATAATGAACTAAATTCTCTGTTTTATGTACATGTCAGAATTTTAATATATTTATAAGCCTTCTAGTTAGATTTTCTCCCAATGCCTTCTGCCAATATAATCAATGTTCAACAATCTTCAGTGTTCGACGGCCTTTGTTATGGTTTAATCGTGCTCCACACACAAAGGCATATTTATATCGATTTTCATAAAGGAACACATTTCCACCATCGTACATTCATCCCATCCTCAGTTTAAAAGCATTTTTTTTTGCTTAACCTATTTCTTTCCACTGCTGAGCGAAGGTTTCCCCCATGTCACTGCACAATTCGCGCTTTAAGGAAATTTCAGGCCACATGGGCTCGAAAGCGTCCATAATAAATGTATATCTTACAACTGTAAAAAGTGTCAACTCAATTAGATGACAATATGGTTTGAAATGACCAGCAAGCTTTTATAATAATGTGCAACTTGAACCCTGGTTGATAGGAAGCGCGTGTCGGTGCAAGGCCGGCGCTGCGCTGACTCAGCTCGTACTCCTCCCCCGCCCGCACCGCCCCGCCCCGCCCCGCTCCGATGACGCTCATCGTAGCGCCACCTGACTCTCACTCACGGATCATATACAATAAACATTCATATAACATCATTATGAATCAGAATTAGGAAAACAAAGAGTATGTGTAAAGCTCGTAAATTAGTGATTAAAAAAGTAAAGTCTACTTGTTATGAATGGAAACCTATTTACATTATAAATACACTATCATAAATAAGGTTGATTGAGGTGTGAAAAATATTCTTGATATAATACAATGTTCAATTTAATATTTTTAACAGTAACGTAATCTTGGTCAATAGTCGCAAATCGCGTGGTATTTATATTCTGGTTGGGTTCTTTAATCAATTGTAGGGTTTATAGGGTTTATAATTTCTAATTTTATTTGTTTTACAATTTGGCTTAAATCCTGTAAGAAAATTACTCTCTAACTCAGAACCTGGATTGGTTGTATATCCAACCCCCTATTTTAAAATACATAACAATCCACTCTGTTGGCAGGATTTCAAGAAGCAAGCAAGCAACTTCTTCATAGTCTAGACAGTAGATCAAGTTATTTGCAAATACGAGGGGTTCTAGAAATCAGAATCTAATATCGCTGGATTAGGGTTCAACCCTCTACTAGTACGATGTCTGGATCGACTGTCTCCTTCCTGTGGAAAAATACATAGAATAAGATTATTTTAAAACCAAAGAGACACCAATATTAAATTATTGAATGACTTTTTTTATTTCTAGATTATCATTGATCGTGTATCACACACAAATTATATTTAAATTTCCGCCGATACGTGTAGGTTGATTTAAAACACAATTTCCCATGTGATTCCGCGTCGCGTTTAATGAACACTTTTTGCTCGGCGTGGGAATCTCTGAATGGCTCGTTTATACGTAATTAGTTACTCATTAACTACGTTTTGTCCCTTTAATCACGATTCGTTTCGTTTTTCGTGTAATTTAGTCGTGTTGTTCAGATGCCGAATGAGACTTTACTGCCGCGCGTGTGTGTAAGTATGCCCATTCAGATTGCACGCGATTTTTATTCTGTGATGTCTTGTTTTATTCGAAATTACACATACATATACTGCATTAAACTGTTATAGCACTATAAATAATTAGTGTTTCTTAATCATGTGGCTCGAAGGATCAGGTCCTTCGAGCCGGATCTTTAAATGAATTCACATATTCTATAACTACTCCTTTGATCTTCAACAACAAAGCCGAAAAGCAATTATTATATACAAATTAATACCAAATGGTTCGTTTCTCACAGCCTTCACCTACATGGAAACTTGAAAAAATCTATATCATAACATGAAATAGCTAAGTGTTGCGTGAGTCACGGCGAGTACCCTCGGCGCAAGCTCCGCCCACCTCCCTACACGGGCACACATGTATCACAGCGCATTTTTATCCCATATATGAGCCAGACGTGGGAACAACTAGACAGTGGCATATTGCCAACGTATGCCTGTAGTCGAGTTTAGGCTGTGTATGCGCTGACTCGATGTTGGGTTCCCACGAGATATTAATATCACGATTTATATTATTTTTAATGTTTTTTATTTGAATTAGGTTTGTTTTAACATATACTGCAATTTTGGTTCAACTGATTGCTCATTGTTATCGTACTAAATATGCATGGTTATAAGACAAAAATGGTAAACTAAATAACGTTTTAGAAGCCGTATAATATGAACCGGATATAAAATTATTGCACTACAGAATATACATCGCAGACAGTTTCAATTCGCCAAGCGATCCTATCTGTGTGAACGTTACGGCTCGACATTTGCCTCCATTGTTTCCCAACTGATATTTTACGAAGCACGTCCGATCTGGTTCTATTAAGCGCTGTGCTGTACCGATATGTCATAATCGTTTAAAGGAGCAACTACATATATTCAGCTGCAATCGCTTTCTGGACAATTTTGATATACCTATATTGCGTATGACGCTGAATGCTGAACATTGGTGAAAACTGATGTAAAGAGTATAAGAATAGCAATAATAAAACACTGGTATTAGTACAGCTCATACACGCCCCACAGCAAGGCACGGGCCTCCTCTATAATGAGAATACGATTGAGAGTGGTTAGGTCATATAGTCCACCACGCTGGCCTAGTGCCGGTTGGCGGACGTTACATACCATAGAAATTCTTACAAATCATGAAACACGCTCGGCATTTTAAGTTTGTTTCCCCTGAAAGTGGAGTACACGTTCCTTAGGAAATAAGTGTTTCACTGAACGAAAAATGAATAAATGTGGTAAGTCTTTAATACAGTCGTGGTAAGCTAATGAAGCAGTCATGCGCTGGCGTGCTGTGAGACTGTGCGGCGATAAATTCGACGGTCTGCCTGTGGTTGCATGCACATGCATCGTTTCGACGCGATAGACTTGCTAAATAAATATGCAGAATGGCCCTATACATAGTCTCAGCTTTACTATAAGATATGTGAGTTGTGACGCAGTTATCAGTTCACCAAGCAGTGGGGTAGCTTGATGGACTATGGCCTGAAATCTTTTTCGATCGTATTGATTAGAGAAGCTTTTTAGCAGGCGCATGTTATGCCCTAATAATAACCTCGATGAAGTTATCTTGCTGTTTTCTGGTTTTTCATGTTTGACATAAATATTAATGCTGTAATCAATTGGTCCATAGTAGATTTGTTTATATTAACATTCTCGAAAACTATAAAAATGAACTTGGAAATAAAAACGACAATCACCATTTTTACTGTCAAAAGCTTCTGACTCAACGCATGAATTCGTCTATGTGAGGGTGGCTAGTCTTATGTGTTGGAAAGTTGCCAGGGAAAAATATGGTAATGACTTGGCACAATTCATTGCGCAAATGAATATTTAATTCCGCTAATGTTACCAGCGGTTTATGAGCAAAAGTGTTCGGGCTCGCTAATGATTGCATGCGACCGGCAATTATTCTGATAAAACTTTTGTTTTTATCGCTGTTGGTTTTATGTAGCCCAATGTTGAATAAAACGTTTAATTATTATTAGAATTTTATATAATTGTATCTCGGCTTATTTAAGTTAGCTTGTAAATTATAGATTAATTACGATCGAATCGAAATATACGAGTATATTTTGACTAGGTAAATTAACAAGCTTTATATATCTTGATTTGGTTCGCTCCATCATCTATGTAACCAAAAAGAACTAGATTATGTAAATTGAAAGTGAACATATAAAAACAATGATGTTGTTATTTCCTCCAACAGTTTTATACACAATATAATATGAACCCATGTTCTCACGATCAATGTCTGTGTACAAAATTATGACGACTATCGCTTTTGTTTATCAACAGCCATTTGTAGGGTTCAATCGATTACGATGCTAGATAAGTTGTGACCTGGGGTCGTGGCGCTTTGTTGTCGTTGAGCAGATTGTGCAAATGTAACGTGAAGTGTGTTCTTTGACACGATATAAAATATAATCATGGCAGTCATAGAAATAAACGGGGGACGCTTATATTCAGCAGTGGTCTGTAGCTGAAGAGAGAGAAAAGGAGAGACACAAATAATTCAGATCCTTAGATGGAAGTCTTATGTAGTGTATCAGAAACACACAGAAACTATAAGATATCAGTCTTAACAAATAGACTAATTCGTGTAATCAGACAAACATTTATGTTTAGAGGGCAGGGATAGAATCTATGGTTTCATACGAGGCGTCTCAACCATCTACGCCATAGGGACTGTCAACAAGTAACCACCTATTTCCACAAGATTGCATATGTCCTTATGAATTATGCAGTGAGTGATTGCGGTGGGGCAGTGTGGTTTCTCTTTGTTGTTATTGTATTTTTTTATTAATTATTTATCTAATATAACTTTACTGGTCTTCCCAACACTGGGTATATGATTTTTATAATGCAATGATTAATAACTCAGTCCATTAGTTTGGTGCAGGTTGATGGATATATCAGTTTTATTTCTATATGGCGTCTACACGGTTGGTGCCAAGGTTCCTGCTCAATAGTAAAATCTACTTAGAAATAAATAAAACTACATTTGAAATAACAAAAGAGCATCTTATCATAAACAGTTCACGTCTGGAGAGCGTCGCAAAGAGGCTGTTAAGGTATCCTTTGCCAAATGATACGGCGATGGCAACACAATTGCCAACAGCGACAGTTGCAACTTAATGTCTACGTCTGTGCCTTTTGCTTTGCCAAATGTCTGGCACTGAATAACGCCATACAAACTTGCCAGACTGGAAAGAAATACTAGCAACAATATACTTTCTTTTAATTGTGACATTTGACAATTCAATTCTTCAAATTGGTTTTATCCTTTGTTGTCTGTGTCTACTACTACCTAATTAACTTTTATTGCATCTTGCAATGTCTTACCTTTTTATATTACAAACTCGACTATAGAAATATTTATATCTAGCCTAGGGTCCCTGAGAATTAAATTTAAACAAATGTCTTCATGTAGAAATGAGTACTAACCCGCTTTATGCTCCTTCATTATTCTAAAGTCTTCATCAATCCATCCGTTAGCATCGCCATGCAGTCAGACTCCTCGAATATGACGTAATGGCGCCACAAAGTCCATTTACAACAATAATTAGCTGCATTCACGCATTCGGCGGCTCGAAGCTTCCCTTAACAGTTTCTCCGAAACTATAAAATTACAGCACCGGCATGCGGTCAGGGGCAAAAACTTCCAACTGACTGGTCGCGCTAAAAATAAGCTAATGTTAATGGACAGGCTGGCTTGTGACAGCCGGACAACGGCCTGATGGATTATGGATTGGTGCGCTAGGACTCATAGGCATAAGTATGATTTGCAGAGATTTGTACTGCCTCGTAAAGATTTTCAGATTCACTTAAGTGCTATTGACATTTGACATATTTTATGAACGAAGGGTGGCTTATTTCTTTAAGCAATTTTTAACTTTAGGTTGATGTATAATCTGTTACAAAAATATCATTGATATGTATCTTGAAGAGTTATCGTTATTGGAATTTCCTCCTTCTACATATTTAGGGATAACTTAAGATCACATTAATCCTATGACAATTCCACCAGCATTTCCATCGCAAAAACAGTGCGAGATGTATCGCGAAGTTGCGCAAGGCCCGGCGCCGCGCCGCAGCCGACCCATTTCGATTACATCGCCAGCCCGGGACGATTGTTCAATGCTGCCCGTTACCGATCACGAACAGTTTCGCAAACGTGAAAAATACATCGAGAATGCCACGACTTGTCATTTCGCAGTCACGATCCAACTTCCAAATGTCATCTGAGTGTGTGCAACAGCGAACACGCCGAGTTTTCGCCTGTGCCTATTGCCTAGTGAATGTAATCGTTTGTTTGTTTTGCTCTTCGCGTGTTATGGCGCTCGGTGACAAAATATTCGTGTTTGAACTTCTAGTGGTTTGCGCACAAACCACTAGAAGTCTAAAGATGAGAAACACTAAGATGTCGTAAAAGTATTTTTACGTTATTTGCATTCGTAGCGCTATGTCGTAACATCTATGAATACTATATAAACCATTAGTCCCTCCAGGTTCGATAGTTGTATAAAACTATACTTGTGGTAATAAGTATCCAAATAGTTTAACATTTTACCAAAGTCAATAATAGCAGTGGATTTAATAAACTATTAAGTTCAATTTCTTAATGTAAAAATACTTTATCTTTGCTATAATGTTGTACAAAGAGCTCGTGAAAGGTAAAAATGCAAATGACCAATCCGCATTATATAAAAAATTCAATCGAACTGAATTCCTCGTTGAGTATTCGATGTCGATAAAATTATACAAATCGGCACCAATTGGTTTGCAATGAGCGCATTAAATTCATGCATTCACCTGGTACCCTCGTTGCAATGCCAGGACCTGTTGAAATATTAGGAAGTGATCGAGACCGCATCACTTTCTGGATGAAGTCACGATATGCTATACCAGAAGGGACTCAGCAGACAACATTTCTGTAACGAAACAGCGGTAAACGCACCGACGTTTCTATTTGTGTCTCTTTCACTCTTACGCAATCGTAAGATCTCCCTTCTCCCTTTACTTAGATCACACACAAAAAGTTTTGAAAAGAGTAACACTAGAGTTTCTTGCCCATTCTTTTGTGAAAACCGCACACCGAACCGGATGGTAGATCAAAAAATGGCTGAATCTAAATGATGTTGGACATTTTAAGAGATTCAATAAATTATATTAATTTTCAATTTTCCAATCCTGATCTGCACAATCATGTGCGCAAAGATTATGTTTGAGATGTCCACTCTACTTATACCTCAATGGCGGGATGCTTTCCATTCAGACGGATCCGATGGCTTATTAGCGCGATGGCACCGCATTCCACGCTTTACTACTGTTGCTCATGAACTAAGTGCCAGTTATAATCCTGGGGAAATCGGGTCAATTTGAAATTTCATTCCACGTGCCTTGTGTAAATGTCAATGTTTGATTGGTACAATTTTATGCTGTTTTGTTTATTGCATTGGGTTTATTAAGAAGATTGAAGGATGGTAATTATATTTAAATTGAATGTAATTGAATATTTTCTTGGTGAGTTTTTAAGAAGATTCAAAAAACAATGTATTTGCTGTAAGAGACTATTTAATCCACATCAAATGCGAATGCGGCAGTAAGTGCTTTCAAATGTATATTTTTTGTCTTCAATTATGATATAAGTTAATTATCTTGAACCGTAAAAATTCCTTTGCATTTGAATGGAATACCGTATTACGTATCACGGTTTCCGTATAATGAATTACATGTGATTCCGTTAGGAGCTGAATCATTCCGGTTGGAGTGACGTCAGTTAGCCACCCGTATCGGCCGCTTAGACGCATACCGTTGGGAGATTTGCATTATTTAGGGTTCCGTACACAAAGATTGTAACTAAGCAGGCTCTTCTGTATGTGTAATACTCTGGCCTACCTTTAAGGTTGTAATAGATAGCTAAATCAAACTTACACAGCATTTGGCTGATGCCGGATAATAAAAGAAAAGTATAAAATTCCTGGCACATGAAACATTATTATTAGCCTTTGCAATACATATATATAAAGTTTGTTTTTATTACCGTGAATAGTTCGATAAAACACCTCTTTCTCTGTCTCTCTTTTACGTGGTGGGGTCAGCCTTCTTCACATTCTTCGTCTACTTCCCTATAACGTCATCAGAAACATTGCATGCTATCATATCTCGTTACAGCAGTAGTTAGGTAAAACAAGAAGTGTATAAAAATATATGGTATATCGGGCCTACGTCATTTTTCAAGAGTACGGAACCGTCATCGCGTGATTCCAACTTCCAATTGAATTTTTTTAATCAATCGTCCACTGATAGGCGTCAGTCGAGGCACCGCGACACCCGTCCGACCAGGTATTAAGGGCGCGCCGCACGCTGGCTTCCCGAAAAGGTCGTCACTTTTATTTATAGCCCACATTTATATGTATTTAAACGTTTAATTAAAATGTGATACCTCTCGTTAATTTAAAGGCTTTCGTCCATCGAAACTGTCAAGCGAGAGCGCGTTGTAACGCGTAATTTTAATGTAGGTCTTTCAATGTGTTTCTGTATCAAGTTTTAATTGGAGTGTAATTTAGTAAATTATTAATTTACTGTAATCATTATAATATTTTTTGTATCAACATACATATACCACCCCCCAAATACACTGCCTCTCAGATCTGAATCAAGCATCGCTTTGTAATTCATGGTTTTGTTTGGTTTTCTACTGTCCATGAACGTTCGTTTATCAGGCGAACGGCATGCTAGTCTCGCCATTCGTTGCAATAAAAAAATATTTTTAGATATGAAACTAATATTCTTCCACTTAACCCTTTAAATACAGTGCACCACCGCCTCAAACACAAATGATTGAATAACTGAACAATCTGTGCGGACGCTAACCGAGGCGAGCGTAATTGAGCACGTGTGCGCTGCGCTCGGCCTATTCAAATGCGTATGCACCATGCCGCCAATTAACGGGTGGTTTGGGGTGTCGTGCCTCGCCTTGTGTCGCTTTGCCTTGCCTCGTGTCGTGTCTTCCTGCTCCGCTAATGATGGCGGATGTGCCGCCTTATGGCACAATCACGGAATTGGGTATGCGGATCTTTTTTTGTCATGCTTGAGATTTTGTGATGATGTTTTTGGTGTGAGTTTTGCAAGTATTGTCGTTTCTAGGGTAAATTATTTTTTTTCGTGTTTGAATATAGGGCATTCATGTCATGTGGTCATACGTGGTAACAAATTGTTAGCTCCCGAACCTATTGTATGTATCATGCTTTATACTAATTTAATTGTAAATTATTAAGTTAATTTTATTCATAACGTTATTTAATTGAAGTACAAATAACATAGAAACACACACATTACCACTGAGTTCTGAGTATGTAGTGTGTGGTAGCAAAAACTCAGTGTCGCACGCGGCATGCCGGGTCAGTGGTACAGAGAAGCCGGATCGACGCTCGGCGAGGTACATAAACAATGCCGCCTTATTACTAACGATATGTACTGGAGTCTAGACTGGACATACTTACAGCCTTATTCATAGACAGTTTTAAAACCTATTTTAGTTAAAAAAATGGTTTCTTCGCTCAAATTGAACTCAAAAGACGTGAGAATGGGACCAAACATTCGATAACTAAAATGGGTTTAAAACTGTCTTTAAACAAGGGCGTTAATGTACATGGAAAAACAATGTGTAATTCTTGTATTCATGAATTATGGAGGTTCATTAATATCTAACAGAATTTCATTAAGAAGGAAGGGAATGAGACGAAGTTAAAAGAAACTTTGCTCAAATGATTCACGGATGCTTCAAAAGCACAGATCACTTCCAATAGATACCGCATTACGATAGTTTTGTTTTGAACCGAAAACGCCAACGAAGGGAACTGCGCGGGGGGTGGGCGGATTGCAGCGTGGTCACGTGGACTTCACTGGAGAGATGAGGCATAAGTCGATAATAAAAAAATGTATCGATAGTTCGATTTGCCAGCAAGTTCTTGTATTATGATCGCTTCTATAACTTAATTACCAACTTGTTAAATGTTTGATAATATTTTTTCACCGGCCTGATCTGATAAATTATAGCAACCGGCAACCGCTAACTACGAATAAAATAGGATTAAGATTTATACTTTAGTATGTAACGGTTTTATTTCGATTATTCACCGTGTATTTTTGTATACCATAATGGCGAAATACCCAAATTAAGTGTTGATATAAAAGATCAGATAAAAATATGAAATAGTAAATAACTAAACCTCACGCCCTAAACGGCTACAAAAACTTATTCCGTTTCTTGAATTCTGACGGCGGCTGTAGTAAATGTAATATTGACAAGTGACGACGAAACCCACTTGACGAACTATGAATGTTTTTGAGACGATATATACAGCGTATGTTAAAATTAGTGCAATAGCTTGTGCTACTGATTCTCAATAAACTTAGTATACTAAAACTTAGGATAAATACCCTCCCATCATATTTGAAAACGTATACAACTAGAGGGAAAAAAGGAAATTTAATTACGCCAAAGATAAAAATAAATAAAAAAAATATTGTAAAAGTACCTTGTTAACAAATTTAACTATTTCAAATTACATAAAATGACGTAATAATGGTAATTTGCAATTTTTATTTAAATCAATATATATTTTGTGACATTGTCATTTAATAAAATTAATTTACATTATTGTTTTACAATATCGATATTTCTGGTAATTATATTATAAACATGCGTCAAACACTAGAAGAACGCGTAATTTCGCCAAAAAAAGATGGCTTATTACGATTATTGCTATGCGAAAAAGAGACGGCCGATTCTCCTTCCGAACTCGACTGTTTGACATTGATACATTGACCAGTATAAATTGAGCTCGCTCAGGACCAAATTAATTTAAAGAATATTAGTTATCGATGAAAACTTATTGCGTTTTTTTAGATACTTCAGTTTTTGAGTTTTTTCACACAATTTTATTGAAAAAATCATTTTTAACTGTAGTATTATGTTCCCAAAATGTAATTTTCGCTAACGTGCGACGACATGTGCGGGTCTACTTCTTGGACGACACTGACGACGCGACATTTGGCATCGGGTTATATCTATCTGATAGCTTAAATGTGTTGGGCGCAACCGCTGCCTTGCATTAGGTATCTATTGGGAGTGATCTGTGTTCAAAAGTAACCCAAAAACAGTAGTTTAAATGTAATCGCCTTTACAATATTTTTCAGTGCTTGTTTCTGGATTTGGGACATAGTTCCCGTTCAGTCTTCAAGTTAAAGGTCACGAGTGTTCACGAGTGTTCACGAGTTAGAATACGATCTCTCGTGTATAATGTCATTTTACAGCATCACGCCACGACATACAGACACGCACATTAACCTTTTGCATGCGTATTTCCTACTACAAATGACAATATAATTGACATCGTATTGAGATGACCCTTCTGACGTTCTTCTTTTACCGCCTTACGAAAGCTAACGACTGTTGTATTGCTGCAATAGATATTCTGTTTTAGAAAGACGTAAGCGCCAATTATATGGTGTTTTTTTTTTATTAAGAATAAATTGATACTAAAGGCCAACGCAGACTGGGAAGGAATGGCGATGGATTCAATTTTTGATGAAACTAATTGTTAGGTGAATTTATTCGGTATCAAAAGCAATAAATTCGATTTGTAATACGACGGGTAGCCCACTTTCGACCGAAATGCGAGTAAATAAAATTAATTTTAATTATCATTTATTATAACGGTGTATAGTGCCATTAATTCCCGGGCTATGATGAATTAGGCACAGAGGACAATTATAGAAATTCTTCAATGCAAGTGTTCTTTAATTGTAAAATAAGCTTAAATAATTTAATTATATATAATTTCATTAAGATTTCTATATAAAATCAAACCGAGACATCAAACACAGAAAATATAATTTGCAACACAAAGGAATGAAGAAAACTTTTATTTCATCGTACAATGTAAGTTTGATTAAAGCTTTATATCGTAGGCAATTCAAAGCAAAAAAGAAAGTAAAAAAAAACAATATGTGCAGCCCTATTTGAATGAATGGGTTATTTAACAAATTGCCTAATGATAATAGAAAGAAATGATGAATGCCTTGGCTCGACCACTGCCGCGCCGACCTTGCACTGTTACATTAAACTGGGACGCACTCGAAAATTACGAGGGAGATCGCGGGACCCATTATATAAAATGCCTCTTGACACAAACTGTATGTACTTAAAAGTTAAAAGCAATATCATGTAATATAATTTTAGGTGTTATGTAGAACTTTTTAGTCTTTATAGAACTTGTGATAAGTCTTATAATTTACTCGTAGAAGATAAAGAAAACTTACAGATACAAAATATTATAAGTATGGCGCAAGTGATTGTTAATTTTTTATAACGCATGTTGCATGAACGCTAATTAAATTCTGCTTCATTTTTTATATGGTCATAAGATTTTTAATTCCGATTACATTGATCATATTATTCTAAGTGTATTTGTATCGCGATAAAATTAATAAGCATGCCACAATGTTTAGCGCTGTGTCAGTAGAAACACTCGGAACATTATTGTAATATCTTATCTGTCCTTCAAATATTATTAATCTGAAAGTAAGATTGGATGTTTGTTTGTTTGTTGTTCAATCACGACGTTCTATAAAATATTGTCACGAATGTAGATTTATGTTTATTGTATTGTATTGTATCAACCCATATACGTCCCACTGCAGGGCACGGGCCTACTCTACAATCGAAAATACGATTGAGAGTGGTTAGGCCATATAGTCCACCACGCTGGCCTAGTGCGGGTTGGCGGACTTACATACCATAGAAATTCTTATGAATCGCTATGGTATGCAGGTTTCCTCACGATGTTTTCCTTCACCGTTTTATTGCGTGGTGATTGACTGTCAATACACACAATAAACGGATTAGACGCGGCTGCCAACATGTTCACGGTGGTCGCGGGTTCAAATCCCAGGGCACACCTCTGACTTTTCGGAGTCATGTGTGTATTGACAGATTTATGTTTAGATAAAAATTATTTCAATATCGAAATGGTTTTAACACAATTGCGTGTTGACTAATTTTGAGATGTAATGTTACGGCTAGCAATATTGCATTATTTAAATAACTTAAATTTGAACAGTTCACTGAGATAAAGTCTGGACATTTGACAATGGACATGTCTTTACAAATGAATTAAATCCATGTTGTTTCATCTTTAAGGACGGGAAGCTAAACGAAAAATGCCATCCCCATTAAATTCAGTCTAAAATAAATATTAAAGACCCCTATTCGTCATCCGAGTGCGTGCGCGAGATCTCATCGCAATTACGGCTGGTCCTTAATAGCCGCTAATGACTACGGCGGCTTCCTCGTATCGTCCAGCACGTAACGTGACCGAGACATCATTCAGACAATTCCACTCGCTCTTAATGAACGCCCCTGTGACCAATCGGCAAAAAACACAAGCCCGCCTAATTGATCATGAACTTTTGAATTCGTCTCGATAATTTTCGGACGTAATGCGGGCTATTTTGAGCGTTAAGCGAGCATTCGATTTTTGTACCCAAATTGGACTCCCAATTACGCCCGCTTGTGGCTTCTTCTATATTGGTTTCACTTATTGAAAAATAAATTGCGCGTTTCCGCGAATTGTTTTTTCGATAAAGGACCTTTTGTCGGCATATAGTACCAACAAAACTATACAATTAAAGCCAATTCAGTGGCCAATTATTCTGCATTACCGTGTAAACTATTTATTAGTATTGAACTATTTTTATTACGCTGTTCCGTTTTGACAAGTGGCGTACATTGCGCTTCATTACATGGAACGTGATCGAATTAACGCAGCGTCTTGGTAGGGGGGCAAAAAAATTGTAAAATAAGGAAATGGTGGTTTTGTATGGCGCATTGGGTACGTCTGGACACGTATGTTCTCACAATCGCGAATCGCAATTACAATAACGTGTGTTGAAACGTTTGAGTGGAGCAAGGGCCGCTCTCATTCCATTATATCGAATGGTAACTGGTAAGGGATGTGAGAGTTGACGCAATTCTGACGTATCGATTAAGTGTGGAAAATAAAAGTTGTGGATTTCATAACGGGATATGGACTTGGATTATTATTAAGGCTCAATTGCACAAACTAACTTTGCCAATACCTTTGCCCTTGAAACTGTCAATTCCATACATTCGCAAGGTCAAATACGTCTCAAATGTATGGCGATGACATTTTCATAGGCAAAGGTATTGGCAAAGTTACTTGGTGCAACTGAGCCTAAATTAATTACTGGCCACAATTAGTGGTCAGTTGCAGAAGATATTTAATCGCGATGGTCATCTGTATTCTGAATTTAAATTCCAAAGAGTAATTGTATCAGCTCTGGTAATACATACCTGATGCGCGAGTTCCCGTCGCCCATACCTGTTGAAATTGCTGGTGAACTAGATACTTCCCCTAACGTTCTGATTGGAATATCCTGACTGCTCATACCGCTGCCCAATTACATTCTAATATTAACCGCCGACATTCAACCGAATGGATTTAGCCTATATACTAACTAATTAATCACATTTTTTTTTCATTTCTTTGTTGGTGTTGGTGTAAGTATGTGATTAGGCTGATGTCGACTAATGCCTAACCCTTTCTCTAAGAAGGTCAGTTAGTCAAATCATTCTAAAACGATCGTCAACCTTGTGTTACTGAAGAGTAAGACCCTATAAGGATTTCGCCATAAAAAAGACATGAGACGCAATTCTAATGATGCTCCAATAACTGGATACAGAGAGTATTTTATACAGAGAATTCAGTTCAGTTTGTTTGCAATATATCGATACAATTACATCGATAATCCATCCCTACCACAAAGCATGCTAATTAGCGAGGACTCATAATCGCTCGCCATTTGCAGCGGCGCGCCGGGTTCGCACGCCCATCCGCCAGCGATACGAGTAAAAGTTTTTACACCACCGTCATCCAGGCACCATGCCTAAACGGGGGATGAAAGGTGGCCGGTAATTAAACTAACATCGTGCCTTTGTATGGACCTAACAGTAATTGGAGGTAAACAGTGATTGAAGGTAAAAAATGAGAACGATTATTTTAATTGTTTGGATGATTAGGTACAGTTGAAGTCGATGCGTTGGTTATTGGAAGCGTAAGTGGAATGCTCATGTAAATATTTCTTTACTTTTTGACCATCGTAATTATTTTTGGAATATGTCCCAAAAGGAATAAAAATGGAGGTTAATGATAGGAAGACATAAAATATATAAGTCAAGATTTTGTGGAACACAGATCTAGGCATCCATCAAAATATATTTTGTGTTAAATAAATAGATGTTTCGGTTCAAATGTCTCGTAGTTTTTATACCAAAAATACGCAAACACACATCTTATCATTTAATCGAAACTTTGCCCTTGACTTTTAGATGCATTCTGTTCAATAAATTATATTTTTAATACTTTTGCAGCAAATAATAAGGTGCCCCGGCGTGCCTTATCGAACCTACCGCAGTCTCACGCAGGCAGCATTGTGCCCTCGTTTCAGCGATAGCATCGCATCGCATCGCTGCATCGGCACACGCCCGCGATAAATTTAATTAAACCACCTGTTTTTGCCCGCGGCGAGATTAAATTATCTGCCGCGAAATACGTACGCGTCCCGCCGAACTAAAGAGCCGAGAGAATTACTAAGATAGCGTTATCGTACAGCGATAACGCGGAAATTAGCTCTCTTAAATGTATTTTTGCGTTGAAAGTTCTTGTTGGGTGTAAAAGGTTGTGAATAAAACCAGTATTGCATCCGTTTGATGTTATTTTTGATTATTTTTTGTCCCACTTACTGGTATCGTACTTAATGAAACACGTACCCAAAATATTCATGATTTGTAACACATTTACGATAAGACAATGTTGTTCCAAGTGAATATTGAATATAAATTACCATTTTCTGTTGAATACAACTAGATTTTAGAGTTTTTGGCATTTTAAACACAACTAAATTCCGATATTTAAAAATTATCCTAGCATCAACAAAACTTATTCAACTTTAAAACCATTCTTCAAATTAAGCCATTCACCTAATCACTCGCACACTTCAAAAGCTGCTTGCATGCTGTTTACGCTATAAAAATAACTCAATGTCTCCCGGTGACAGATAATCCCGACTGTTCCCGACCCTATCCCCTTCAAAGGCAGAACGTTTCATACATCACCTGTTGTTTTGTAAACACAACCCCTTCTGACCTTTCCAGAATAAAATTCTCTTTAGTGCCGTCGTTTAGGTGATTTGTAGTTGAGGTGGATATAATAATGACACAGTGTAGTGATACGTCTTTTGCCCCTTCATTTCAATCACAAGCTATGTACCTACAATTGTAAGAATTATTAACTCACATCAGGACTAAAATTTACGTACTTATTATATTTCTTATTTTCATATACCATGATTTGTTCACGTTCAGCAATTGACAGTCTATAGAGGAAGCCTTCTTCAATCCCTGCTATTCCTGACTCAGTAAGCTTATAGAATGCTTTCACCATAATGATGTCTGATATTGATTAATTATTTCAAACCAAGACGGTAAACTTACTCACAATTTTAGTAAAATTTAATTACAAAAACCAACAGTCAATTCCCGTTTAACGGTTAAAGGAACTAATTACCTAAATACATCCCAACATCTTCCTACATAAATAAATCGTAATAAAGAAGAGCGCACAGTGAAGCAACAAATATGTCCTAAAACCCGAACAATACGACATCGTTAAAATTCATTGCGCATTGAAACGTGTACTAAATGTACGTTTGTCTGTCGTGACGCTGCGTTTCCGCCTGTTGCTAATGAGAGCGGCGATTTTGTTACAAACCTCGTTACCGATGTAAATATAGCCTTAGTTTTTAGGGTTCCGTGAGGGGGCGTTAAATGTGGAGATCATCAGCCTCTCACCCGAGCGATTAAAACTATAGAGGAGTTGCATTTTAAAATGCCTGTAATGACTGTGAGTATTGAATAAATAACACAGCAATTTAGAAAGGCTAACTTCGATCTTGATGTAATTGTGCTATAAACTCTTACACAAATAAAGCGATAAATTAAGAAAGGTGTGGTGTTGGTCTTAGTTGGCCTTTAGTTTTCAGATAAGATTCGTCGTACGGATCCCTCATTACGCAAGTCGGACTCGCACTTGGCCGTTGTTTTAATATTTTTTATATGTTTATCCTTGTAATTAGAGGGTGGATGCTCTCTTCACGAGCACTCTGCAAGGATGATGCTTTGTGTGGGGATTTTAAATTTAGAATTTGAAGGAAAAATGTGTTTTTTTTTATTATGTTGGAATTTTGCTCTTAAAAATGTAGTTCCATCCATAGAACAGTTCTATCGGTCTGTAAATATAAGTACGTTTGAAATACGCTGTATCAAATACTATTTGTTTTCTTTTTATCAACTTAACTGAATGAAATTCTCATTAAAGTAGATTACAATATGGAGATTATAAATATAGTTTAGTTTAATATAGTATTTAGTATTAAATTAAACAATCTATACTAATATTATAAAGAATAAAAATTTGTTAATATTGAATAAGCTCTGGAACTACTGGATTGATTTGAAATTTCTTTCACCATTAGAAACTTACATTATCCCTGATGAACATAAGCACAATAACATAGCGATAGACGGAGCCGGGCCGGGCCTGCAGTTCAATATAAACCTAGTATGTTTCACGGTTCATATTTCTACGATTCCTGCATTCCTACATATTGACTTTATATTTGAATACAATCTCCTATTATAATATAAATACGAATTTTCCAGAATTCCGTGGGACGATTACGTAATCCGAGTGATGTGAGCAGGTATCGAAACATACAAATTGCAAGTGGCGGGTGCGTATCGAATTGATTGTCCGCGCCAATCCTCGTTTTTGTCACCAGCTGACAACAAAGTGCTACCATAGTAGGGTGTTGCGATACCAACAAACATTATGTTTGTTTGTAATACGTATGATTGTGATTTAGAAATATAACTAATGTTTAATTCAAAGTTTACCATTCGCGGAATTTAAGATATAATAACGATTTGGTAAATTATAAGGAATACGTATAAAAAGCTTGAGTCCTAGGATATTTTATTTTATGATGAATACATCGACAGTTATATTTACTAGAGTTTAGACTTAGGAATGGCCATTTCGATTGTTACTAATCCATTACCAAGTAATGCACGACTTCATAGGGTACGTGTATTTTGATACATTACTTCTTCATTTGACATGCACGTTTTGAAAGCAATCCGAAATGACAAGGAAGTGATCCGACACACAGGTCAGGGGAATAATTAAGCAACAATAAAACAAGGCACAGATAGCTCAGTGACCTCAAACGTTTAATAAATCAAAAAAGTCGATTACCAAACTCATTAAGCATATCGTAGGACAAGTAGAATTGCAACGGACCCCTAACCTTTGCTGTGGTCACGAGGGGCCTTGGCGTTACTCTTTCTAAACGTGACTAGACGCCGGCCTTCGGTGCCCGCTCCCTTTTAGATTTGCGATACGGATCTCTATTTTATTTATAAGCTTTTGTTGCGGCAAATTGTGTTGTGGGAAAGACGAGTGTGTTTCCATGGGAAGTCGGCCGGCCGCCAACTTTCCTTTGTAGTTTTTATTGCTGGTGCGATTGGTTTTCGATGTTGCGTTTTGTTTGTGGTTCCTTGTTTTGTTTTGTGGCAGCTGAAACTTTGTAAGCGATGTGCTTTTCTCCCAAATTGTTGTATATTTTCAACGTTGTTTTTTTAACAGTGAATGGCGAGACAAGCATGCCATTCATTGCTAAGCGATACGCCCGCACATGTACAGTAGCAAAACCAAACAACACCTTGAATTACAAAATAATGCTTGGCATTCAACCGCACTCGCCATCCTGAGACATAAGATTTCAAGTCTCAATATGTCCAGAAGTTACAGTGGCTACAATGTCCTTCAAACTGGAACATAACAGTGTATTCATACTGCTGTTTGGCGGGAGATATAGACATTGCAGTGGTACTTACCAAAGCGACCTCTCGCATACGAAAGAACTATCACTAAGTACAAAAGATTGTTCTTACAAAAGTATCTGCATCTTTGTATGGTATCTGAGTATTCCATATTTGGATCTATTTTGATCTAAACGCGGAATGAATGATTCGTAAAATATCAACACTGACAATCCAACCTTATCAGGTTACATTCAGACAACATGACAACTACTAATAATTTAATCAAACGCCACCACGATAGAACAGAAACAAGTATTTGGTTTATTACCTAGATCTGAACTAATATTCGTTCGGTGTGGCCGCACCCTTACACTCTGATAGCGATCTCAGAATGTATTGCACAAGTTATTATTAGCTGTAAATGGGTGTTTATATGATATTATGTCATAACGTGGACGGATCTGACGACCTCCGTGTGAGCCGGCTTACAGACGTCGACGCAAATGTTGGTATAATTGTGATCGCGAATCAGGTTTATGAAGCTAATGTAATTACTGTTATATGTCTTGAGTATTATGAAGATTTGATATAAATTGCTGATGCTGAAAGACTGGTTTTCATAATCTTTTTTAAGCTTCCTTTGTCGATTAAAATATAAAACTTATGATTTCGTAAGTCAGGATATCATTATTTGGCACCAATTTTTAAAGAATAATCTCTCTCTCTCTCTCTCTCACACACTATCTCTCTCTTCAGCCAAATGAAGTCCAATGGCGAATATAGGCCTCCCCCATAAAGAACAATAATAATAATTAATAATAAGTAATTTCATTTTAAAGCACCGAAGAGTAAAATTTGAATTTCCAAAGTTAGAATCGAATATTCCGACCTAACGTTTCTTGGTAAATGTACGATACTATTAAATTCCAGTTCATTTATATAACGGGTAAATAAATGATTTTAATACATACTATTAGCATTAACTTAGCCAGCTTCATATACAATTAAACCGGTTGTTATTTTAATGTGACCATATCCTTTTACGTTTGCAGTTAACTCAACTAAAATGTCATTAGTATTATTATAATGTATTAAAATTACCCTGGTATTTTAATTACTGGCCCTGTGAGGGAAATGTTCACTTGAGCTGCCGCCGTTTGTGTACTGATGTCTATTTCACAGTAATATAATCGATTGCTTTTGCAGTTTGTTTGACAGCTTCCTTGGCGTAGTTTGAAGCCAAATTGTTGGTTTTTGAGGCTACGGGTTCGATCCCCGCACCGAAACAAATATTAATATTAACCAAAGGTATTTGTTTCGGGTCTGGTCGGGTCTGTTTGTGAGACCGAAAATTCTCTCGTTGTTTCCTATTACCACGACACAAGACACTTTTGTGTATTTATTTTTTATTGTTCCGCTTTATGGATTTTTCATTTGTCGCTCATTATGATTAAGAAATTATAAACTTCAGTAAGATGTAAGCTGTTGGTATTCAGAGTCGTTTTGTGATTTTTATAATTACTAGACGAGATTTGGGTACGTATTGTTTATCATTCTATAACCTTTTTTTTACCTGAAGTATGTATAGTATTTGGCTCTGATGTAATGTATGAGTTGTCGAAAATAATCGGAATCATTTTATTGAACACAGAGAATTTTACTCCTCAAAGTAAACCAACCTTAGACCTAACTACAACACAAAAGTAAATAGTATTTTATATATGTCCCAGTATTGCTAGTACAAGAGCGTTGTAAACATCAGTTTGAGGAAACATAAATGAGTATATTGATCCTCAGCCATGCAAATGTGCACACGTGACCAGTGATTCACAATCGACGGCCGCCGCGGAAACATTTGCATTGATTACTTCTATTAAATTAATAATAGTTATCACGCCTACTTACACGTGCGAAAACAATAAGAGCGTGCTGCTGCCCTATATGTGAAGGCTTTACTGTTTTCCTTTGCCTTATTTTTGCTTCCATTTCAGTTCCATTTCACATTTTGTTAATACCTTGTCAGAATTTAAGGAGTTTTTAGTTGGGTAATTTCTATTTGCGTTACTTTTTAGTAGTCCCATGTTTTGATAACTGTCATGGTCAAATCGATTAGGTGAAACAATAGTTTCCGTTTTTTAACAATCGTCCGTTATTTAAATGGACGTAAAAATCGCAAAACTCTAGATTTTATGTGTGGCCCACATATCAATGTTCCGTCGTAAATCACCGACCCCATTGTTGGAATAGCAAAGAACAAAAAACAATTGCCGATTAACGTTCAAAGATTTATATGATAGCTGTTTCGCGAATTCCAAACAAATGTTATGTTTTCCAATAAAAATCCTTATGGGCACCTATCGAGGTTAAAGATACAGCTGATGTTAAATATGCCATAAACGTAAAGAAACTTTTGATGATAATTAATTGGTAGTAAAACAGCTGTTTTAACATCGAATTGAAAGCGTAGATAATGTATTTGCTATAAATGTTAACAAAAGCCGAATTAATAAAATCACAATAAGCATTTGTACAAAATCATGTTATAATATAAACTCGTTTTGCGAATATAGAGGTCAGATTTGATTACTAGGATCTGACAAATTTGCTTACGTTTAAAATTTATACATTTTTAATATCAAATCTTGTAATAAAATAGTTATAGTTTTGCCTATCTCTGGAATTGGGTTACTGATACAGAAAAAGATTTACTTCAATGCATTAAGGTGGCTTAGAATGATAATCATGCGTTAGACGATGCTAATAATAGTTTAGCACCGGTGTTGGCTGTACAAAGCCACTTCCCAGTTGAGTCAGCCACCGTGAAGGTCCTCCATTACACCCTACGTAATCATTGCCATTTTAGCGAATCTATTGCCTATATGGGCGTACCTACAACGTTTTGGCGTTAACGCGGAAAAACATCAATCTATTTTGCCATTGCGTACATGCCTTGAACTTCTTTTGTACCGAGACGGTGTGAAATGATTTGACATTTCGACAAATGTCTAATAATACCGTGCTGAAGAAAAACTGCTGGCCTTGATAAATTTGAGAGTGCTGCGATTCGACAAAAAATAATGCAGCGTTATAAATATTGAGTTGACTAATTTTGTTGCTGTTTCCGTGCAGACTTTGTAATATTTAATCTTTTGCTAGTTTAATTGGAGTATCAATTTAACAAAATTACTTGATTGATACATTTCCATCTAGTCCTGTAATTGTAGTTTTGTTATATGATATTTATTCTGAGTTGGTATTTTTTGCCTAATCTGATATCTCTTCTGTCTGGCTTCATAAACCTTTAAATTAACTTAGCTGAACTAGGAAACTTGTAGGTTTACGGACACCAACATTAACGGTAGAAAGAACTTTGCCGACCCAAAGGCTAAGTTTGCCAATATAATAACTTGCAAGCGGATATCGTCCGTTTACTCCATTTCCAAGCGCGCTTGTCTCAAGGAGCAATAACTAATAGTCAATAAAACCTTTTACAGCGTTGGACTAGTATTCGTTTATAAACTTTAAATGCCTTATAGCATAAAACGACCCACCGATGTCTCAATTTAAACATCACAGTTTCTACGTTTTAATACACGTTCGATTTTTTGTATGCGTTTCTTAACTCGGCATAAATTCCACGCGTGTTTTACATGAGATGTCTGGCGCGACGTTTCTCTCGTTAGTGTCATCCAATTTTTATATTTAATGGGTCCACGGCGCTGCGATGTATCCGTCGTGCTAACTGCCGTCGCGAGAAGGATATGCGCAGTATGACAACTGGCGTGATGAATCATTCCAATATTTCCCAGTTAGATGACTATTCATAAAAGTTATTTAAATTAGTAAAATCAATAAAAGAAATATTTGACATTAATAAATAGACATAAATTAATTCTAATGAAGATTAACAACGACGGTGAAGATGTAAAAACGCCGCTTGATCTCAAACAGAGAGACGAGTGACCCTTTTTAGTGTTGTGTTTACAGTGTGTATGTAGTACAAACATGCAATACTGTTAATTCTGGTTATTTATATCGGCGCTGAGAATGCGGACCACTTCCGCCATATGGCAGGCGGCGCCCGCGCACCGTGCGCCTCGCGACGCCCGCGCCCTGTCGCGGTTACTCTTTGTTGGTTTTTCTTTCTATAAACACTGCTTTAGGGCTGATTGAACCGTTCTCTACCAACACTGCCTCCTCAACATCTAATACTAGTACAACATTCAACATAATCTATACATTACTTTGTATTGAAGGAAAGACATTTCGTCTAAATGTTTACGACGCTTTCTCATTACAATAACTTTTCAAATCGGTTACTTGAATAATTAATGTTATCTCAAAAATGTTCACTAAAGAAGTTTTTAAAGTAATACTTTCACTCGATACTAAATATGTTTGTCGAAAGAAATTATCATTAAGAATTTAATTACCCAAAGTGAATACTTTCTTTCAAATGTATTAAGGCAGCCCTATAGATGTGGTGCAAAGCTCCATTCATTGAGACCACACGTCGTGCTATCCCGAACACTGTATACTTTAGTCACCTGTTTGTGCCGTGGTTGGTTGTGTGTGGTCTTACTGTTAGTTCCGTGAACGATAATGTCTTGACGGGTAATGATGAGTGTCCGTACTGATCCTCGTATGTTTGTGATTTTATTGTTATTGGTATTGTGGATATTTTGTCATATTGGCTAGTTATTATTTTCGAGTTTGAATGTCACATACAGGTGTTTTTTAGGTAGCGGTTAAGTTCTGAGATTATTATTATTACTGCTTGGTGTATAAAGTAAAAATTGTTAAAATTTATATAAGTAAATATCTTTAGAAAAAATATTCTCTTAAATAAGGATCTTGAAGCAATTGATGTTGAATGTTATTTTTTCTTGTTCGCAGGTAAGTTGACGGCGCTACGCGACAGCTGTCAAACTGGTGGCCCAGTGAGTTTATAAATCGCACACTTTATGACTGCAACGTGATGCGGGGAATGTTCTTATCGTGTTCCCCTGACGTTTTAATAGCGAGTTTGAAGTTATTGTGAAAACGTTGATTGCTAGTTTGAATCTAATTAAACATTTGTAAAATAAACGAATAATAAAATTGAATTTTAAGGTTTTATTAAGCACTCAATAATTCGAAAACATTGTTCGAGATACTGAATATTTAAAGTTTATAGTAGACAACCAATTGGTCGGAAATTATACTTTAGATTTAGTGAATGTAATTCTAAGAATGTAGAAAAAGTTAGTACTTATTTCACTTTATTTTATTTTTAAAACTGTACCAATAACATAACCTACGACCGCAGCATGCCCTCCCATTGAATCAGTTGCCCAATAAAAACAAAACAAACCGTGCCCTTGACCTGACCGGCACCTGCCCATCCGTCGAACTTGGGATAGACAATGGTGCCTAATGTTCGAACAATGGCGCTAATGCGTCCCGACTGTGCCTATTGTCCGAGGTTTTTGTACGATACACACACTGATCGCTTTGAAAGTTGACCTTGATTTTAATTTCTTTATTGAATTCTAAATAAATATTAATTTTGACAACCATGTATCGGCCCACATGGTGTTTTTACTGTCATATCAGATGACGAAGGAATTTTCAGTCACACAATACCCGAAACATTTGTAAGTTGATCATTGTTATTTATTTTCTTTTTTAATTTCATTCTGGATTCAGTATATATTAGTTTTATAATCTAGAGAGTCGTAAAAACTTACGGTTTTCGTTGCCATTTCAATATCTGTATCAGCCCATATACGTCCCACTGCAGAGCACGGGCCTACTCTACAATCGAGAATACGATTGAGAGTGGTTAGGCCATATAGTCCACCACGCTGGCCTAGTGCGGGTTGGCGGACTTACATTTCAATATGTCTTTGTCAATCTTAGCTAAAAAAATGCAATATGTAAAAAAAGCAATATGCAATTTATATTAACCATTTCCGAGTACACGGCCCATTTCGCTCCCAAAATTCCGCTCGTAAATCCACCGAATCCGAATTGTTAATTGACTCCAATCAAGGTGAAAGTGTTGTCCTCTGGTGTCACAGCGTGTCCCGTCCCAGCTGAGCCATTGTGGAGAACGCGGTCCGATGTACTGCGGTCCACGTTAATTGGCAGTTATTAATCATAGCTCACTGCCTGTAGAATTTATGCCTTCATAAATATACACGTTCGCCCGACTCGATATATGTCTCAGTTATGGCGCGAATTCGGTCTTTACGTCCGCGGATATGGGTTTACGGAGTGCTGAATAAATGTTCATATTGGATTTTGCGTGAAATATGGTTTTTGGTAATTTTAAAATTGTATAGTGTAGACACGATATTATGTTACATACATACATAAACTCACGCCTTGTTCCCAGAAGGGGTAGGCAGAGATGATACCACGATGTGATAGGGGTGATCCTATTATTGTATGTTGAATAAATAAATAATTTACTATTAATCATAATGAGGAAACAGATGAGATATATTTGAATTATATGGTTAGATATTTCGATTTTAGAAATGCTGCAATTAAATTGATTAAGTTGTCAAGGTGATGATAATTTCCTAATATTAGATGTCTTCAGAAAAGCATAGCATTATAATTGGTTGTTTGAATTCCAAGACATTACCGTAATACCGACCTCATTCTTTAAGGGAACTATATGAGACTTCGCCGATTATAAAATGTAATTTCATAACATCCGTGTGGTCCGCCATTTTTCACCTCTGTCAAGGTAAAAAATGGATGGCGTAACAGCAATTACAGCGTCAATTCATCATCATCACAAACTATGTACCGTTGCGGGAATTTCCTTGGTAGATGGATCCGGGGTTATTACGGGCCCTTACTGGTCTCGAAGTCAACCGTAATTTGGTCATAAGTCAACAGCTATTCACATGCAAATTGAACCGAGTTTCTCTTTCAAAGTACTACGTTCTTGAAATTAATTTGGATGCTTTTCTTTTTTTGATATCGCGTCGGTTCATCTTGCGGTTAGCCCGTGATTTGACATTTCTGGATGGTATTTAAGTGAAAAACTCAATGTCCAATAAAATGTAAAGCGACAACATAAACACAATGTTTTTAGATGATGGCCACTCAGCCATTAATCGTGAGTATCATCATGACAATATTCATCATTACCAACAGCTTACTACAGTTGTCAATCATCTCCATAGATTTTCAGTTCGTCCTGTTTGAGAAAACCCTCATGCAGAGACATCCTCCAACCAATGACCACAATCATCATAATTGCTCTTGTCGGAATGTGACCTCCACTCGATAACTTCTCATCCTCATCACAAATAACTTTTAACAAAATACATCAATAATTTCGTCACAACCATGTATTAAAAATTCTGCATAAATGTTACAAATTTATGCAAAAATGTTGACCCTAAAACTGATGGTCGCCGCGCCTGCCCGATGGACTGTTGTGACTTGTGATGATATAACGCGGTGATGTGTTTGGAAATTGTATTCTTAATGCCTCCATTATGGGTGATAAAGGTGACGTAATGGTGTAGTTTGTGACGTATGTTCCGCCGCTGATTGCTGTTTTCTCTCGTTAGTTATTTTGATTTGTGATGGAGACACGCGATGTTACAATTTAGAGTTTAGAGGTGAAAAGCTGTTTGTATTTATTGTAGTTAGTATTCTTTAGGAGGTGTCATTTGAAATGCTTCGTCTCCTATATTACGTTGAACCTCTTGCAAGAGTATTTCGATAAAAAAAAAAACAAATTTCCTTAAGCATTTAAAAATTATGGCCAAATCCTAACTAGCACTTAAAGACATCAATACAGTATATTACAAATTCGGAAAATTACGGTGAAGTGAACCTATTTAACGTCTAGCGTAATACTTAAGAGTATACATATGTATACCTTCAATAGCATCTTACTCAAATATTATTGTCGCTTTGCTAAGCTCAGTCGTATCATGAAATTTTATCTGCTGTTTCGTGAAGTGGATTTATATCCTTAGATGTACTAATAGCAGCATATAAATATAATCGAAATTAATGTGCTTGTTCATCAAAATGACCGAGATATTAAATAAAATGTAAACTTGTATTTCTCTGTCGTCCCCGTGATTTCATCTCATTTGTATTACCCCCTCCCGCGCGCCGCTCATAATGGATTTCGCGAAAGTGCACACTTAGATATTTATTAACATCATATATCTTTCAACTCGTTACAAATGGACGCATTAATAAACACTATACTAATTTTAATGACAGATAATATATTCGCAAAACACAACATCGCAATCTATTGCATAAAGTCAATAACAATAATCGGAATCGATTTTTTCTCGCCGAAAACATCCGCGATTACGCTCATAATGGTGTACGATTAATTTAAATCCACACATTTGGAATCGATGTTACGATACCGTTCGCACACATCCGGTAACATCGCGTCATCGATTGTTGCGAAAAACTGTGACACTATTATGTTCTTGTTCGATTTCACCCGAAGGAGGTAAAGTTTGGTGCAAGAAAGGTATTGTGTAACCGACCACCTTCGTTTTAATGCTTTCTAATTAATTGCATAATTTTAATTTTGCATCGCTAATTGGTGTAACACGGTCGGTGGATTTCGCGAAACGATATCGATAAACACGAGATTTTAATATCGATAATTTGGTTCACGGTAATACGCGTCTTGTGCGTTAATATTTTTTTATATTCGCATGGAACTAGTTCCGTGGGATCCACTAACCTCGTTACACGGGAGTAAGATTCTTTCATTAGCCGCCGATTTAAATCGATTCGGGTCACGTTCGACGTAATTTATTTTTGTCTTTAATGTTACCATTTCTTCGTAAACAAATTGTGTCGATTAATTTGTCAGTATTTTAACAAGTCTTATGTTTCATGACGGATTTGTTCGAGTTTTTAACCCAGTATATTGGCAAATTTATTAATTTAATCGGATTAGCTTGACATATTTGGTTGTCTGGAGCGCAAAAGTAATATTAGAAGCTAATGCATATTATGTAAGAACATTAATATAAATGTTTTGTGACAAGGATCTTGGCAGTAAACGATCATGACAAAATTCATGTTACATCATTCAATCCTATTAGAATTTTCGAAAGGTGCATATTCACAAAAAAATTATAACTATAGAAACAAGATATACTCATTGGCAGATTAACGGCCGATGCCAATAATCAATCGAAAAAATGAGATTGAAGTCAATCTGGATTGTTTTCTACTTTTCGATTTGTCATGTTGCCATAGTTTTTTCACTACTGAGATTGATAATTGGCAATATAGTATCAAAAAAAAGATTGAGCTGTCAATCTTAAACGACAAATTTTGGATTGGGATTGTTTATTGGCAGCGGCTGTAAGTCTACACAAGATATTAATAATTAAGTCATGGCGAAGTTGTATTTGCCATGTTCACCATTTGATTAGTTTGTCAAGCTTTAAAGCTGAAAAGGAGCATTTCCAATTGCCATTCTCGCGTGATGGTTTTAAAATAGTGTTTAAGTTTTTAAGAGGCTTGTAACCGGGTAGTTACTCTTACAATAATAACTCTATTCCGGCACTTGAGGCAAAAATACTGCAGGAAATGTTATTTCGCAATATTTACGTAGAGTTCTCTTCAAATAATAGGCTTGACATGGAGTTAATTTCTGCCAGCGTCCTATGATTTACTTTTCAAACTTGGGGGTTCTATCCAGAACGTCCTAAACCACAAACACTTTAATTTTAAAAGAATATATGTACCTAATACATAAGGGATATTGCTACTTATTAAATTTTTGTTATGGTAAAGTACGGTATAAAATGGATGCACCAAATAATAGTCATTTTGGCAGATATATTCAAAATGATTCGTTCTCCCAGAAAGTTACTTCTGTCTTTGCTTTTGCTTTCAATGCAATTATAAATAACATCACGTTTTCTTAACATGTCCCCACTACTTATTTCGCTAGACTTAAGATTGCCTAGCGAATCCTAGCTAGAACAAAGCGTTCTGAAAATGATGACTCATCACAAATGGACACAGCATGCGTCTAATGCGTATTGTCTCGTCCTTGGAATGGAGGACGCTTTTCTCTCAGAGCGCCGGTGTCGGCACTTGACTAAGCGCTGAAGCTGTGTCTGGCCTTTGTCGCGTCGGCACTTTGTGAGTAACGCCGACGGAATTCGCACGTACTTTGTCCAGATGAGGCTTTTTAAGGGATTAGCGGGGAGTATGAGATTAGTTATAGTTGTGTGTGTTTGATTGTAATGCTGAGTTAGAAGTAGTAGGCTGTAAGTTGTGCCAATAATCATTAAATTTCATTCATTTTTATAGATGTATTCGTTTTCGAAATTATGTAGGATACGATGGAACAGCTCAAAAATATAGAGCTGGTATTGTAAAGGTATTAACCCAAAAACGATATTTCCGTTTTTAAGTACACTTATTAAATTGTTTGTTATTAAGCAGAATTAATGAAAAATATAGTTGCTCTTCTCCTAGATTACAGTAGTTGCAAATCGAATGAGTAATCGTAAATAAATCTTCCTATCCTTTTGTTTTGATACCCGTTAATCCCCAACAACATGGATTAATCGGCTTATTATTTCATAAAATACTTTGAAAACAAATCTAGTGTACATCCATAGGACGGAACACACAAGGCGAAACGTGGGTGTCCTAGTAGCACCTCTACCTACCCCTTCTGGGAAAAAGGCGTGAGTTTATGTATGTAGGCTCTGAAATATAATAATAAAACATTATTTATAAACACCAGCAAGCTTCAAGGAAGTCGTTGTTAATTGTATACGTATATTGCGGTATTTGTTATATTATCTGGCAAAAATACAATTTGCATACATTACCGACGACTGTTACGATGCACCGCGGTGTGTGATCATCATGTATAATGAGCCGACATAATATGCAATATGTTATGCGGTTATTTAAATATGGATATTAATTTGTAATTGCCTTTGTCTGTTAATATGACAAGAAATAATTTTATTTATACATACTATTTACATAAAAACTCACTACTTTTTTCCGCGGTGTGATAAGGGGCGAGCCTATCGCCATATCATTTATTCCTGACTCCGGGCTGATGAGGAATAGAAAAATCCAATATTACTTACTATACCCGACCTGGGATTCGAACCCGACACCTCAGCATTGTAACCGTACCGTAGTACAACTACGCCACCGAGGCCACCGAGTTATTACACACTAATTATTTGTAAATTAAACATAGGTACTGCTTATATATGAAAAGATCTTTATGTAATAATTCTGCAATGTAAGTCTTCCACTTGATCCTAAAAACATGAGTAGTACCGAAAGTTTTGTTTTGACTCGGCAAAATCGTCAGATTTAGATTAATTTTCCACGCTGCAAAATCTGTATGGTACCGTTACAAAAATTATTCAACAACTTCCTGAGACAATAGGTTTACCACAATTACTGGTTATGTTGAAATTTTTTTGGTGCTAACCGACTCATGGGTATAGTGACTATGTAACGTCGATTATACGGTCCTGGTCCTAACGGTGCGATTTTATGTAGGACTATCGGGTCTGTGACAGTTCCGTTCGTAAAGTTTAAAGCCGAATATTTCCTTAACCACTTTATAGAGCAAGTGGAAATAGTGTTGGATTAACATCTTATGTAGTAAATAAATAGAGGAAAAATTTTAGTTAATAAATCGGAAGTATCTAAAGACTAAGCGTTTGCGGTGTTAAGAATTAAAAAAAATAGATTTTTGCTCATAATTCCCATGTGCTCAATTAAATAGCTTTTTCAATCTGAAAGTCAAAGCAAAACCTTCATATCTAGATTTTTCCAAGAAACAGCGATCGTTTGGTTACCCCATTTAAGAAGATGCAGCGCTAAGCATACAAATATTTCGAGAAACTCGTGGGAATTACCGGTACCATTGTCGAGCGAATTCTCCAAATATTCGAATCGTGCGTTTTGCAACGAACCTCCCGTATTGTTCGTATTATTTTTCGCAAGCTTCATAGCGCATTGGACAAGAAACTATGTTATATTACTTAGCTATGTTATATTGCATTAGTTATATTACTGTGACCAGCAAATATAAGTCTATGGTTTGGAGTGTTTTGGGATTAAAGATTTTAGTAGTTTGTGATACCCACGCTAGTTATAATATTATATTTCGAGATCGGGCTAATATGTTTATTTTATCCATAAAGCTTAATAGTGACATACCTATTTTTAAATAAATGTAAAGAACTTTAAAATACTTTATTACCACTCATAGCTGTCGCGGTCAATCGATTCAATTATTTTTACGACAGGGGATCCTAGTAAACACAGTTTTAAATTAAATGCAGTCGAGTTATATTTCACAAACAAATTGAGTGCTAAACAAGGAGAAATAAAGCAATCGTAAATGTCGCCGGGCGTTGCGTTAAACTACACAGTTAACTACGACGTTCAGTCACAGTTAATAGAGACATATGGTAAGGGATACATTTTGTACAGAACACAAGTTTTTTTTTTCGATTTAGGTTCCGTTGTATAAAGGTACTTGTGAATGCTTCATAAATTCATGATAGATGCGTTGGGATACTACTGTAAAAGTAGTGCGTAAACGGTAGTAGTAGGAACGAAAACTCATCAAATATAGGAGCTTACGTTCTTACCCCTTCCATCCTTATTACGGTGTTACCCCAACGCAACTTATTTCATAATTTATACTGTTTTCTCAATGCTACAAAGTTTAAATATTGTGAATCATAAAGTTTCAAATGTGTCGAATTAATTACGAACTAAATTAGGTAAATAATTAATAATTATAACACAATTTGCTAGATTGGGTCACGTCTTTTGTTAAAAAAGGTATGTTTAACAGTAAATATTTTAAATTGATTTGCTTTTTCTAAAATAAGTGCAACGTGTAATCACGTAGTCCGGCAAAAAACCTGAATTAATTTAATAAAGGACTCTTCAATATTTCCCTTATTTTTTCCACACAAAAAATATTGTAAAGTCCATTAAGTACCGATCAATTGTCTACGCAAACAAAACCTCATTCAAATTGCATACGTTTATTTTTACCTGTCGCATTGTTGCCAGTATTGGTCCAATTAAGAGAATAAAGCACGCTCGTACCCTGATAGCGAAACAATTAAGATGGATTGCTTAATTAAGACCTCATTAGCATCAGTAAAAGAAACGTTCCAACAACATTCCTTCACGTACTTTTTTCAGAGATAGGATATTTCGTTATTTTTAATTCAACACGACAACCTAGACTCGGATTAACAATGATTTTAACAGATGTTAGGTTCACAGTACAAACCACCACACACTTTTATTGAATCTTCTTTATTTGATTACCTTTACACTTTATGTTTACACTTTTTGCACATTAATGTCTCCGTTACCAACGATCTAGTCCGACTGCCCTTGTTTTTCTCTTGACACTCCTTTTATAACTAATTTAGTGGAGGGGTAAACTTTTAACCGGACATGACCGTTAATATATACAATTTACAATTACTTTGTTATTTGTATGAATTAATGCTAAAGAAAATTACAGAATAAGTAAACAAGAACGAATACATTATTTAAACCAATGCTAATATTTAATAATCCAAACGGAAATGATTTGATCTAAAATAAACAAATCAAGTAGGTATAATATTTGAAGTAATTAATGTCTGTATAAAAATCACTTTAATCAATTAATGAATTGCATATTATGTATAAGAATATATAATACAATATAATATAATATTTAATAATCCAAACGGAAATGATTTGATCTAAAATAAACAAATCAGGTAGGTATAATATTTGAAGTAATTAACGTCTGTATAAAAATCACTTTAATCAATTAATGAATTGCATATTATGTATAAGAATATATAATACAATATAATAGATCGTCCATCCTGACAAAATTTGCTTCCACGCAAATTGAGAACACTTGATATATATTTATACCTGTAAAGAATCAAATATTCATACTCTTATTTTTTTTTTCTTATTTTTTTTTTTTGTGTGTATTGTATAAATGAATAAGGTGTCCCTTTTCCCATCGTCTGAACTGACGGCCAATAAATGGGGTAAATGTCCTTTTTCTCATCGTCTGGACGGACGGCCAATAAATGGGATAAATATCCTTTTTCTCATCGTCTGGACTGACGGCCAAGAAATGGGATAAATGTCCTTTTTCTCATCGTCTGGACTGACGGCCAATAAATGGGATAAATATCCTTTTTCTCATCGTCTGGACTGACGGCCAAGAAATGGGATAAATGTCCTTTTTCTCATCGTCTGGACTGACGGCCAATAAATGGGATAAATATCCTTTTTCTCATCGTCTGGACTGACGGCCAAGAAATGGGATAAATGTCCTTTTTCTCATCGTCTGGACTGACGGCCAATAAATGGGATAAATATCCTTTTTCTCATCGTCTGGACTGACGGCCAATAAATGGGATGATAATTGTCTCTTTTTTTTATGGGATAAATGTTGTGATAATATATCAATTATAATACTAACCTTTGTCTTATCCTTCTAATAGATCTATGAGTTCTTCGGTGCTATCTAATTGTGACTCAGTGGAATCACTATGGCTTAGGTTATCTTCTAGAAAGCGTCGCAAAGCGTCTGACGCTACAATTGCCTGATACTTTTTATAACCTTTAAGACCCTTAATGGATACTATCAGATACCTGTCATTCCCTAATGCCTTTTTTATTTTATATGGCCCGCTGTATTTTTCTTTTAATTTCCGAATAGAATCTTTATTTTTGCCTTGTGCCCCTTTCCATAAAACAAGATCCCCAACTTTATATTCCGTGGGTTTTTTCCGTTTTTCATCGAACTTTTTCTTCATATATGCTGAAGATTTTTCCATGCGTCGTGTGGCTTTTTCCTTATTTTGAGACGCAGAGGAATCGTCATCATATGAATTTAGAGCCATGTCTTGCAATTTCGACCGTTTAGCATGAAACATAAGCCGATAAGCAGCAAAACCCGTTGATGAATTTAATGTGTTGTTTATTCCCCAAATTACCTTGTGAAGACATTTTACCCAGTCTCGTTCATCAGTAGTGCTTTTATTGATAGCTTCTAGTATCGTTCTATTAAATCTCTCAACCTGACCATTTGATCGAGGTGACGCAACGGCATTAACAATATGTTTGATTTGATTTGCGTCACGGAATTCTTTAAATCTTTTGCTGGTAAATGCGGTTCCACTGTCGGATATTATGCGTCTTGGATATCCAAAATAACTAAAAATCTCGCTCAATCTTTGCTCTGCTTCCATAGATTTTGTTGTTTTTGTTGGTTTGGCCCAAACAAATTTAGTATAGGAATCTACTACGACCAGTAGATATGAAAAGCCTTCGCTGCTTTTACAGAATGGACCCAAGTGGTCTATATGCAAGGTATCCATTGGTTCTGCAATCTTTTTTATAGGATGCAGTTGACCTTCAAATTTTCCATACTGCCCTCTCTTGTATAGACAATCTATACAAGCATTGACATACTTTCTTATAAATCGGGTCATGCGTGGAAACCAACAGGTTTCCTTTATAATTGTGTCGCATCTTTTTAATCCTGGATGTCCAATATCATCATGATATTTTCGCATAATATTCCATCTTGCTGCTTTCGGTATTACTATTCTTAATTGTTCATTTGTAAGCCTTCTAAATAATCTGTCATTTTGTAACACGAAGTTATTTGTAACATCGGGGTCGTTAACATTTTTTTCTAGTTTATCTTTTATAGTTTTTATGGCACTATCGCGGCTCTGCAGGCAAACAACCCAGTCCAATATATCCAATACAAGTACTTCGATAGTGCTAACCGGATTCCTGCTAAGTGCATCCACATGTTTGTGTGAAAGTCCAGGCTTGTGGACAATATCCATATTATACTCCTGAATGCTAAGCCACCATCTAGCCACTCTTGGCATCAGATCCTTTTTCTCAAAGGTCTGTCGTACTGCTACACAGTCGGTAATCACTTTAAATGGAATCCCGGCTAGATAAATGCGGAATCGCTTCAAAGAGTCGACTACTGCCAATGTCTCAAGTTCAAAGGAATGGTATAACGCTTCTTCCTTAGTGGTCATTCGGCTATAGTAAGCTATAGGTTTTAAAACACCCTTAGTTTCTTGAAGCAATATTCCGGCTATTCCCTTACTTGAAGCATCTGTATGTACTTCTGTATGAGCTTTAGGATCATAAAGGGCTAAAAGTGGTCGGTCAGTCAAAATACGTTTAAGAAAATCAAAAGCGGCTTGTTGTTTTGGACCCCACTCCCATTGGCAATTCTTCTTGAGTAATCGATAAAGGTCATGAGTCAAAAGGGCATAATTTTTCACAAATTTTCGAAAGTAACTAGCGAGACCCAAAAACATTCTCAACTCATGGATGTTACATGGTTCCTTATATTTAGTTACGGCTTCTATCTTCCTTCGTCCGGGCCTTATTCCGTTCTCGCTAATTTCATATCCCAAGTATTCTATCTTAGACTGTAAAAATGTGCACTTTTCTATATTTAGAGTTAGCTTTGCATCCCGGATAATTGACAGTGCTGTTTCGAGAGTTTCTAGCCCTTTTTCTTCTGTCAAACTGGGTATAAGAAGGTCATCTATATAAGGCAAAACGGTTTCGAATCTTAGGGCACCCAATATTTTATCCATAAGCCGCTGAAAGACACAAGGGGAATTTGCGAGCCCGAAAGGCATGCGCATAAATTCATAGTGTCCTTCAGGAGTGACGAACCCCGTTTTAGGAATGGACTCTTTATGTAAAGGTATCTGATAGAATCCTTGAGAAAGATCTAGGCTACTAAAAAACTTCTTACCCGATAATTTCTCAATTTGTTCCTCGATTATGGGTAAAGGATACTTGTCCTTTATAGTCATGCTATTTAATTTTCGATAATCGACGCACAATCTATAGTCACCACCCTTTTTTCTTACTAATATGATAGGGCTTGCGTAGGCGGATGTTGACTCCCGTATGATTTTATTTTTCAATAAATCGTTAATCTTCTCTCTTACTATTGCTTTTTCAGGCATTGATAATCTATAGGGCCTGTAGCAGACTGGTTTTTCGGAATTTAGTTCTATAAACATATTCACTTTATCGGTACACCCCAATTCATTAGTACTTGCAGAAAAACAGTCGCTATAATTCGATAAAAGCTTTACAAGTTTGTCCTTTATCATTTGGTTCTGAACCCCACAGTTTATTTTGGTGACATCTATTGATAATAGATCATTTCTCGTTTGAATATTTCTTTTAATCGAGCTAGGCTCGTATCTCATGCACTTTGAACCCCTTGCCAATAGTTGCCCTTTTGTAAGATTTAGTGGATGAATCGATGCGTTCAATATTTCAATTGAACTTACACAACCCCCAGTTATCAAGGTTGAAGGTATGGCATAATCAGTGCTACCAAAAACTCTTCTGCAAGCATCTACAAGGATAAATTCATCATCTGATGAATCATCAGATAGGTTTACTAACATTATATGACCAGGGGGTATATTCGTATCCTCTTTGCATGTAAGACAAAACTTTGCATCGTATTCAAATACATCTATATTCTGCAGCCAAGATGATTCAACAGCACACTCTTTCTTTTGTTTAATTGTTACTTCTTTGCCACTTATGATGAACTCAATTGTCGGATCATTTATTATAGGTTGCCCCAATATGAGGTCCATGGTTACCATTTGCCAGTCAGTTATTACACACTTAGTATTAAAAATTATATTGTCTATGATTAGTGTCACTAAAACGTATCCTTTGGCTGGGATAGAAGATCCGCCAAATCCTCCAATAAACATGTAGCAGTTATATACATGGGCTTTTATTTTAGTAACTAAATCACTGCTAATCACGTTAATCTTGGCTCCAGAATCAAAATAAGCGCGTGCAGATACATTATTTATCAAAATAGTTTTAAAATAAACATCGTTTACCTCAGTCAGCATGTTAATAGTGTCCTGGGTTGTGCTAGGAGGGTGAGCAGATGACGCCATCATCGATGTTCCTGGTTTGAACCAACACTTTTCCGAAGAGTGACCAATTTTGCCGCAATGTGTGCATGAAGATTTGGTCGTGGAATTTTTAGGGCATCTTCTTGCCGTGTGTCCTAATTCTTGACACAGATAACACGTAATAGGTTTTCGCAAGTCTCTCGACTCTGGATAATGTTCTGTCAAAGGCTTGTAGCTTAACTGTCGATTAGTCGGGATAAGCCTAGATCTTGTATCTTCCATCACCGACAAAAATTTAGAATATAAATCCGTGGGTTTATTGTAATTTCCTGCACGAGCCGGGGGTCGCAAATGAGGTGGTAATCCATCGATGAGACATGAGACAGCCTTTTCACCAAAATTTCTAACTTTGTTAACATGGCATTTTTCGTATAAAAATACTGAGTCATGCTTTCTCCAGGAGTCTTTCTTTTGGCCAACATTTCTCTTAAAGTTTCCACAAAATCGATGTGCTCAGGAAATGCCTCAAGGAGTTGTTTCTTCCATTCATCCCATGTCTTGTCATAATGCTGCAATGACGAATGCCACACCTTGGCCATTCCAGTTAGTCGTGATTGCATAAAATGACACTTCATTGTGTCTGTCCAGTTATGGATACAGCCTAGTTGTTCTATTTTGTTGATCCATTGTCGTGCCGGAATGTCATTCTCAGGATCAAAAACTGGTATAACGTCGGCTTTAGCCGTTACCATATTTTCAAAATTAAAAGGAATAGCTATGCTGTGTCCAGTTCTTACCTCTTCATCAGAGCTTCCTGATGAATTGTATTCTGATGAAGATTCTTGAGGAGGTTTCCAAGGACGCCATCTTTTGCCACGTGGTCCATTGCTACCTTTATTCTGCCGCGAAATCTTCGTCCGAGCGCGTTTCGGCATAATATCCCACTTCTGAGATTGTTAGGTTCACAGTACAAACCACCACACACTTTTATTGAATCTTCTTTATTTGATTACCTTTACACTTTATGTTTACACTTTTTGCACATTAATGTCTCCGTTACCAACGATCTAGTCCGACTGCCCTTGTTTTTCTCTTGACACTCCTTTTATAACTAATTTAGTGGAGGGGTAAACTTTTAACCGGACATGACCGTTAATATATACAATTTACAATTACTTTGTTATTTGTATGAATTAATGCTAAAGAAAATTACAGAATAAGTAAACAAGAACGAATACATTATTTAAACCAATGCTAATATTTAATAATCCAAACGGAAATGATTTGATCTAAAATAAACAAATCAAGTAGGTATAATATTTGAAGTAATTAATGTCTGTATAAAAATCACTTTAATCAATTAATGAATTGCATATTATGTATAAGAATATATAATACAATATAATATAATATTTAATAATCCAAACGGAAATGATTTGATCTAAAATAAACAAATCAGGTAGGTATAATATTTGAAGTAATTAACGTCTGTATAAAAATCACTTTAATCAATTAATGAATTGCATATTATGTATAAGAATATATAATACAATATAATACAGATAAAAATTAAATTGACTACAAGCATACCTAGTATTTTTTTAAATGCTATGAATAGCTAGACGAGCGTACCGTTCGCTTGATGGTAAGCGATACGACCGCTCATGTACAGTAGCAAAACCAAACACCATAAATTACTAAGCAAAGCTTGGTATTCCACTGCGCTCGCCACCCTGAGACATACCATGTTCAGTCTCATTATGTCCAGTATTTACTTTGGCTGCAATGTCATTCAAATCGGCAAACAGCATATTCACACTTCTGTTAGGCAGTGGAAACAGACATTGCGGTGATACGTACCCATATACCTATCTGGCTTTACTTCCAAGTCTTTTCAATGGGAATACCTCGAATAAGCGTCCAAAACTTTTCAAATCGAAAGTAGCATTTAAGTTTCCGATGGGTTTTATTTCTCTCCATGTTGGGGAATTCTCAAGAGTCACTCGTAGGTCGTTGCTGCGCTTTCGGTAACCGCTCAAGGCACTGAGATACTTCAAACTAAATTACTCACATTTGCGATACGAGAGAAAAATATTCACAAAACCTCGCGTAATTATTGGCTCGAGTGGAGTTTTTATTTTAAAGTTTAATGTTTGGTTAACATTCGCGAAGGCGATCAATCATTGCGATTTGTTTGAGGTTATATAAAATTACGTTTTGTTAATTGCTCAGTTTTAATTGCAGTTTATGTGGTTCGTGATTGTTATCTGCAAATAACGTGGCCAATAAAATTAGCATCTTTGTATTTATTAAATAGTTATACAGCTATAAGGCGGCTGAAGCAGATTATGTGTCTCTGAACTTTTGGTCTTAAATGAGTAAGTGATTTTCTTGATTATAAATTGGGTGCAATAGTGTTCCAGGCCTTTGATACTTCAAATGCTGGTGGAAACTAAACGACAAGAGTAGTGAGTAGTCTTACCAAACTGTAAATCACCATACACAGTAACGCAAACTATTTGTCAAAACCCCTATAGAAACCCATGCAAGTATCGTGTTTCAGGTTCATCTTGTGTACATATAACCGATTTCTAATCGGCACTATCGGTTTCTATCTCTCGCCAATGGGTTATATATTCGCCAATAATAATAGATGACCCGATTACCTGTTTGTATAGTTAATCAAAACTAAAGATTTTAAATGTCACAAAAATCCTAGGCATATAACGGAGGCCTTGTCGCTGTAATTTGTTTGATTCAACTTTGTATGAACAGTTAATTTCGGTAGCCGTGACTTTTTGCTAGTAATCAACTCGGAGGCAGCTTTTGTAAATTGAATTTATTATTTTTTTGTCCGCGCCAGCAATCACACAATTGATTGTAATCATCTTGCTGATTAGCCAATCGTCAAGACTTAATATTGAGTTTTTATACTAGTTCTTATTATATACATTAACGATAGTGTTGATGGTAGGCAGAGATGCAAAAAATGCAGAGATGTTGTTGTTTGATTGCTAGTTTAATATAATGACTATCTGCTATTGAATCAGATAGATAGGAGTCCAGACCTAATAAGACCAATGTTTCTCATTCTTCAATCACTTTCGCCAATTTCAAGGGCCTGCTTAGTGTTTAAAAAGCACGTAGTGCTACCAAATTATTCTATATAATAAAAGAAATTCTGAGAGATACATAATGTACTGTTCTGTACTGTATTAGCCCATTTACGTCCCACTGCAGTACACGGGCCTCCTTTACTATCGAGAGTACGATTGAAAGTGGTTAGGCCATATAGTTCACCATGCTAGTCTAATGCGGGTTGGCACATAAACACTTTCACGGATTATCACAAGATAAATAAAAATTTAATCTGGATCTTGAGGTTTCTAACCTATGCATTCCATCACTAGACTAATAAGATGATAATTCTATTGCCTTTTTTAGTCTACTATAATATCCAAGGTAATATTTAAATGTTAAAGCGTGATGCAAGAAAACAATTACCACTCATCTCTTTGTCTCGTAAATAAACCTGCCCTTGTGTCTATCCATTTGAAATCATTACACGACATGCCACACAAGTTCGTCCGCATAATGTTCGCTTATCATTGGACAAGTTGTAAACTTGCGCTGCTAATTATACACGTACAGTCCAACGCGTATGTTGCCGCACAATTACGTATAATTACAATGCACAAGTTGCGGTATTGTGCGGTGGGTTGTTCGCAACATTGTAGCGATTTCGCGAACTTGTCATAGCTTCATGTCTGCGCTTTTAAATGTACGTTTTATATATGAAATTCTCGCGATGCGTATTAAACATGAAAAATTGTATGTTTGTTTAGCATACCTGCCACGTTTTATCATTGTGTATGCAGGAATATAAATTGTCATTATCACTCATATCTTTCGTTTTAATCCGTAACGAGGTAATAGTAGATATTGTATGTCTGCATTTCTTGTACACCAGGATATGTATAATTTGCATTTTAGAAGACAAGATATTTCTTGTTAATAATGTGAAATAATAAAATGTCTATATTACTGAGTTGTTGTGTTGTGGCAACGTGATCCGTGACGATAATGCACTATCGTGGCTTGAGTTAGGGTCCACGGTTGAATCTAATTATATTTGATAGCAAAAGTACCTTTCTGTGCTTTGAAGAGAATATTTGTCAGAATACAATTAATTACAACTTGAATATAGGAGTAATCGGGATAGTATAATTTATACATTTTTTTTGTTTCAGGTGAGTTTTTGTAATGGGTTTCTTCATGGCTTCAGTCCGTAAGTTAAGCTTACACTTATATTTAAATATTGATATCTATAAGCAACATAAAATTTGCATCACTATTTTCATAAATAAAAACATTCATAAGGATTGATTAATGAAACTGGATTGCGGTGAACTACAGCTAATAACCTCTTTAGCAAATAATACACTCATAAACAATCCAAGACAATCCATTACACACATACATTACATACATTTAAAACAAAATACCAACTGCAAGACAGAACTAATGACACAAATGTACAGCAACAATGTTGCCGAACAGTTTTTCAATCTTCTCCCACGGAAACAACCGGTTCGAGTAATTGCCGTTAAAATACTTTTAAATTGTAGCAAATGATTTAGTACCGGCCGAATGTCCGCTCTTCCGCGCATCCCCCGTCCATTGTGCTAATTGCGACAGACAGACGGACAAAAAACCACGCTTGATTTTTAAATTACAAACGGGAGAGACAAATAAGAGGTTTAGGGTAAGTAAGTGTTGAATTTTGGGGAGGGGTTCTGTGGGACTGATGAAAGCAATCATACAGTTTCAACTGTCGTGGTCGTATTCATTCTCTCTCTGTCTTTATATCGTGAATACTAGAATTTCGATTGACAATTCTTTTTAACTGACTAGACCCAATCTTGCCTGATGAAATGCTAAACAAACCACTAGCGAATTAGCTGAATATTGTCTATTTGATCTGGTCTTTCTTGACGACATTAAAACTAACACTTTTAGACCAAGTAAGGTCCTGGTTCAGCTAACGATCAATAGATAATATCAAGGTCCTTGAATTATTGTATATACATAAACCCTCCTCATAACTCTATGATGAAGAATGATTGTATAATGGCCCTCTGTAAAAATTCTTATTGCATTCAAATGCATTGTTATGTAGAAAATAAGCCACATCGGGCGGTCTAGTTATATTCTCGTACATTTATTGCGAGCTCCTAATAACTTTGGATGTGGAATCGCGCGCCACTGCTCCCCGCCGTTTTGTGGAAAGAATCTTATTGTTAGTGACTTTTATTCGACCACTTGAGATATGATTCTTTAGAAAATTTCGCTCTCTATTATTATATCGAGGTTGTGTTACATGAGAGTAATAATGGTAATGGATTTGTACTTTTTTTGCATTAGCATTGGATAGTTTTTTTATTTGCATAATGAAACCATGATGTCTATAGAAAATGCAGTATTTTACGGTCAATCGAAATTGCGATCGCATTTGTTTTTTTTTTCTAATATTATACTATAAAAGCTCGTGTAATTCACTTATGTCTCAAACAACATTGCTAGTAAATATACGGCTTGTTCTATAATTATTATATTTTCTCAAAAGAACCCTAAAAAGTAAAAACAAAACAATAGGAGCGTTTCGGCGCGGCCCGGCGTTATCTGCGCCCAAGGACTGTTACACGCGGTAACATAATAAAAAGGTTCCCACCTACGTGGTGGCCACAAAAAGAGGGGGGTTGGCCCGACAGCTGCGCACGCGCATACATCAGCGGGTGCGTGTGGCCAGGGCACGAGCGGATAGCGGGATAAATTTTATATGTTTAAAGAGACGAAAAAAAAAGAGTGTTGGAGAAGGCTTATTACAATTAAAAGTAACATGTTGCATTAGATATAATTGAAATAAAGATTTGTAGGATGCGTTGCGCGCTCGAACCGAGTCTTTTATAATAATGAATGATGTAAAATATTTTGATATTACTTACTTATCATAATTATATAGTTTTACATCAAATTAATTAAATAAAATCTCAAGATACGACTCACGAGTTTATTAATATCCAATTATGGAGTTACAATCTAAAATTTATAAATTCAAAATATTCCTTACCCGCTACCGCTACCTCTTATGACTTATCCATCACCTCTCTACGTATCTCAATCCCGTGATACAGAGCGGGGCACGCTTAAACTGACATTTGTCATGAGACGACGCGCCGACCACTCCGCCGTATGATAATATTATTCCTGAAGGGAAACGCACCGGTAGGAGGCAGCTAATAAATAACACTGCCTTGATATTTTTACCTCTTTATTGTATTTTTTTATCTATAATGTCAGTACTGAGGTATGTTTGTGAAACAATTTATTGCAAGTGTACTCGTAAGGTGGTATTGGACAGACATGTTCCATTTATCATTTATGTGAATGAAGTGACGATTGTAGTGCAATTTACCCTGTTTAAATATATTGATTAAAAATAATTTGCGAAAAAACTTAGGAGTTGCTTATGTTTAGTAATGCATTTATGTTGCAGTAATTTATGATAATAATAATACCATTTATTGATTACATATCATCATCAGCATTTTAATTGATTTTAAATGTAATAATTCCCAAGAGCTTTTTTAAGAGCGAGGTACGTCATTTTCGATGGTATCTTGTCATTGGAATGTAGGGATGTTCTGGAACGACGGGCTCACACCGGAAGACGTGGTTAACTGACCCCTAACTTAATGTACCGATGACCTCGTAAAGGTCACGAGATGCAATGAAAGAAAATTCACGGTTGGATGCCTTTTAAAAAAAACTTCAAAATGATGTCTCAAAGCCTAATTTAAAGTACTTAATAATTCTAGATGGGTAAAATAATTATAGATTTCTTGCATTTGGAATGATTTGAACAACTTAAATGAAACAGAGTTTACTCCAAAGACGAAGCTTACTCTCTCTCACGCACTCTTTTGAAATTAAATTAAATTATCGTTTAACACATTTTATTGCTAGAGTTTGAACCTTCGTTCCTTTTCACAGCCTTCCGCGATCATAACTTACGGTCAATGCGTCGATAATGCAAGATATTTAAATGTCCAGCGTGCGTGTGACTTTCTCCATTCACGCCTCGGACGGTGTGTACGTTCCATTACAGTTCCCATGCTCTGGAGTGGGCGCGTGTCCATGAATATTGAGACGGGGAGCCACACGGCAGAGGGATTGCCAAGTTTACTAAATAAAAGCACTGTATTTGGAAGATGGTGCAATGTGTTTAATTCCTGTTCACGCTGCTCTAGTAATTGCATTGATATTTAAAAAAAAAAGTTTGCAATTAAAAATAAATATATATGCACGAATCGTTAAGCACGTTTTAATAGTAAGGTAATATTACCGCTTCTGAAAGATCAACAGCCACGAAAATCGGGGCAAAAAATTGTTCAATTTTATAAACATAACATCAAGCAATGCGTCATACTTCAAAAAACCAATTACACCGCCGACTGGCTTTCTTTATGCGGTGATTTGCCGAAAGCCTTTATCATAACATCTAAACCGGGAAGATGTTCATGTGTACGAAACTAGTCCGCTCAATGTTTTCGGCAGTTCACAAAAGATGCTCTCGATATGCCTTAATGTCGGCTTGGCGCGGCGTGTGACCAGGTCATGCGTACTTTATGTTCGCCGATGTCGTCCGGCATGTGAAAGTGGCCCACGTGAGACCACTTACGGCTCTAATGCTTCAACACGAGTCGAGCGCGATCTTTGCTTACCCACATGCAAATATTATGATATTTTTGTACAATAAATTCTTCCGAACTTGGCTGCGTGGCTACCGTACCGTTTTTTACGCTCCCCGCCAGCGACTGGAACCATTTTTTTCATAATTGTTGTCTGTGAATGTGTAACCCAGCGTGAGGCCGATTTATACTCAATTTTCTTGAATTGATAACGTTTTTTGTCGTACATAATACGTATCCCATTTACCTCGGGTAATATTTTACCTTGACGTGGGTGGAATATGGGGCCCGGTCGTTTTTCTCTCGACTGCTTTTTTTGCCGTCGATTTGTTAAATGGTATTAACGGTTATCGAAGTGGTTCGATAAATATTCGGTCTGTGGCCGCTATTCGGCGCCGTAAAGCGAAAATTCCAATAATAAAAACTATCGTAAAATTTATGATGACATTAAATTTCTCCGGCGGTTGTACGCAATCGGCAATTTGTACTACAATGTTGTAGTTATGAAATAATCTAAATACCGTTGGTGTGTATGGCGCCCGCTCTGTGATTAGTGTCGGCGTAGTTTTAAAGGATGCTAGGAATAGATTTATTTGATGGTAAACATCCACTATAATTGTACAGTAATATATAAAGTGGCAACATTGTTGGGAGTTAAGTAATCTTAGGATTTGCTCGTAATATCTTCTTGATTATGAAACGGTATTTTGATCTTACAATATTACTGAAGGGGATTGCACTAAACTACATTTTTTTAAATACTTTTACTAGGTGTTCCGTGACACGTTAATTAAACTTTTTTAATAACAGACGAAATTTCCCCTAGCATGAATTAAAATCCTGTAGAATTTACAAAAAAAAAAAAAAATCAATTCAGTAATCATGGAACTAGGCAATATTTGCAATCCAAATATCTCATTCAAAATTTACTCTTGAAAACACAAAATCCCAAACAGCCCTTTATAAACTAAAATAAAGTCCATTACAATAAACGTACTCATTGATTGATGCCGCACTAAACTGCATGTGTTTTCCTTAATTAAGAATACCACGTGGAAAATAAACAAACGACAATCTATTCCTCACTTCCAAATATTATGGCATTTTGGGAAGCTTAGGAGAGAGACATTCGGTGGAAAGACATCGAGATACAACATATTGTTTCTTTGTTTGTTTGTAGGTTGGTGTGATTGTGTTTATTCGATATATTGGGGGAACAGTGCGTATGGAGAATTTTTCAAGATGATTATTTGTCTATGGGAGCATAGATATAGAATACGAAATTTATATTGAAATCAGACATAAGAAACAGTGTTTTGTGATCTTTGATTTATCAATGGATTAAGGCTTTCGTATTGAGAAGTCCGCTATTATCAATAGTACCGTTTACCTGCCGTTTATAACAAACTAAATTTACTCCAGTAAGTAGGTTTGTCAATTATACCTTACGTTTTCTAATATGCAAAAAAATGGCAGTCAAAATAAATAACGCAATTTATATCTAAACGAGAGGATTGGTGTACGACACGCAGTAACAATACGACGTCCGCTCTCGGTTAATGAGCCGGTATAAAACGCCAGCGTCCATTGTCGGCGCTATAAAATGTTTATGAGCGGCGAGCTATGCGCTCTTGATCGGCTGGGGTTACTGCGCTGCACCTAGATGCACCTCGGCGCAGCGCAGATTAGCTCTTGAACACTTTACAACGCGAGAAAGTTGTTACTTTGTTTATATCTTCGCTTTATAGTTCGCGATTGGTTGGATTGAAACGAAATTCGAAATACAAAAAAATAAAAAGAAATTAAATTGTTTAAATTTGTGAATTTTTATTAAATTTGCTGTTTTCTGTACCGACGCTATTGATTAGAAATTGTTTTTCGTGTTTTGAATATAATTTATTAGTTCCTGTTATTTATGAAACCATTGATTACAACGGTTTCATAAATTGATTCACCAAATAAAATAAAATATTTATTTGGTGAATCAATTTACGTATTTTGTAAATATAACCGGAATAAAAAAAATATATTTCGAAATGCCTGCGAAATAAACACGATGTAAACTTGTCGGATGATTGGTTTAATGGCAGGATGCACCGATTGTAAAACTTGAGTTAGTGTGTGAATGGTCGAGTTAAACTACCATACTTGGCATATTTTTTTGAAATGGTGAAATATCATTTTATTAAGACTGTATAATTTCCTAAAATGTTTAAAATCAGGCAGATGGCCGAATGAAAACATTTGGAGTTCCAAGCGACTGTGGCGTAACGGTAAACTGTTGCTCCATTCACAAACTGTATTATTCACCGAACAGCTGATTGAGCGAATGTTGCTCTTGTTTCATCATACTGACGCGTCTTTATACTAGTTAGTAATGTCTCCATAAAATTATGATGATGATATAATTTAATTCCTTATCTCAATTGCTGCGTGCTATTGTAATGCATACCTACCTACCTACTAATTAGTGTTACGCTCATTTCGCGAGGATTCTCTGAATTGCAGGAATTTTCTGAATTGTAGTCACTTCCCTGCCTTGTATATGCACATGCGGGTATTTCTGTATATATGTTGTTTTCCTGTTTACAAATCCTGTTGTGCGGTTGCGGAATGCGTTCGTGACGTTTGTTTGTTTGCCGAGTCATGCTGGTGGAACGGCGCGGCGTGTTGTGTTTAGTCTGAGTAATTTGTTAAATTAAATTGTGACTGTAATTATAGATTTTGTTAAATTTAGGAAATTGGATGGTGTTTCCGTTGGAATAAGTAAATGTTATGTTCAATAGTAACACACATAATTTCGGACCTACAGTAAGACCTTCACAGGGAAACCTTCTCGGTCTAACAACACGTTACATCTAAAATAGTGAATTCTTGAATCATGTGAACTTGCTGAGGGGGCTGACATAATTAAGTATCATATAACTGAATTTACTAAAAATGAAATAATTTTGATGTTGTCTTAGGCTATTCGTATTGTGGCAAAACAAGCTCCAAGCAGTTATTAGACGTATTCAGTATTCAGGCCTCATGTTTGATAGATCTGTGAGGTAAATGCTGCTACCAAGTTGCATGCAATAACACATAAACATGATCAGCGTTCGCGCATTCAAATCTGACGGCCTACGTGTCCCACTTCGCACAAGTATTTTGACTACGGCGCAGGCACGCGATTGACAAAACAGCGTTACATTTGGGGTGTTGCAAGTCGATTATACACATTCTTAGGCAACGCACGCTATCGTTTTGGTAATATTCGTATTGTTGTGTACAATCACGTATGTTTTTCGTCAGAGAGCATCCCATTTCGGCTTATCGCGGCATCGCGTGCATGCGCAACGACAATGAACTTGTGCGCCGCCTGCGCAGCGCGCAAGCCCCGCGCCCGCCGATTCGTGTGATGTAAACCGCGAACCACACTTGCGCATAATGCACATACATACGAATTGTGTTGACTTGTGTATTATCGCCAAATAAGGGCCGTCATAATTATGACGAATGGCGTGCAATGCGCGTGTTGCGAGTTGATAATATACCTACCTACACATCACTTTGCTTAATCGTTAACAAAAAAACTATTCAACAACTAAGTGATTGTAAATTGAACCAGTTTAAGCAAAACCTCGTACTTACTTAAATAAATATATTTGGTTTTTGCTCTTAATTTTTCAAACACATTTGGTAAATCCCTTTGTATGCCCTTTATGAATGAGATCCTTTGATTTCCGTACATATCGTCACAATTCTAGTCCCGCCGAACACTCACAAAGCCATCCCGCTCCATCAGATACGCGGTGCCCACCCGCATCTCGAGTGCGCTCATGCACAGATTTCAAAAACTCATTCGCGGAACGCATAATCACTACACCCCCTCCCTCACCCCTCCCCGGAGATGCACACGTGTGTCAAACAACCGTTTAGTTTTCGGGTGTATTTCACGGCGCGTGAGTATCAGAACGCCGACGCTGGCCCGGTGTATGGTTTCAGCTTTTTTTTTCCGCTCTAAAATGTTGTTTCGAGGATGTTCGCGAGGGTGCGTTGAACCCGCGGTGGGTTCACGACCGTTCCGGACACTTAGACGCAAAAAGTGCGAGCCTAATGCAAATCTACACGCTGTGTGTATGTACGCCGCACGTATTCTGATTGACGGCTGTATGATGCTCTGATGTGACACGTTACAGGCCAGTTTAGGTGTAAGATGTCAGTCAAGCTTTCAAGGTTTTATGGGAAATGGGTTTCTGGTTTCGATAAACAGATGTCACTGTTAGCTGTAGAATTATTGGTGAGATTCGCGAAACATGAATATACATTGATGGCGGTATGAATTCCGAAAGTGTCTGCGATAAAGTTAAATAAGAACATCGAATTGGTATTAGCAATATCTAAAGATAACCCAAGAAAAACATAACCCAAATCGGATGTTAAAAATACATCCACATTTTAAAATCAACCACCCGCGAACAAGCAAACAAGTTAAACTGATGAAAACCTAAAACAATATTTGGGGACGCGACACCAGTTATTGCACGAAAGTGTATTTTCCTTCAAACCAACAGAGCCGCAGTCGATGGACCGTTAAAGTGGTTTGCAAAATAAACACACGGACGGAGAGCAGATTTATCGCGAGGGCCCGGGTTCGGATCCTATACTGTTTGACGTTTAAATGGGTCGTGATTAATTTATGTGCTTAAGAGTTATGAGTTTGAGCGTATGCCGTGAATACGGCTGTTTCGTGAAATTATTTTAAGAATTTTAATTTGAAAGTTTACCTTGGGTGCTATAGGTGAAATTTGTTTTTCATAATTCATAGAATATTTTATTCCTGTTTTTATACAAACTTGACACGAATCCACAATATTGGATTTTTTGAAATCAGAAATACTGAACCAAAACACACGTCATTAGAGCAATCAATGAAATGTGTTCTACTAACCGCGAACTAATATTTTAAAGAAATTACATAAGCGTCTAGAACATAATTACAACAAAAAGTAACATCAATTTTGAAATAAGCACACATTGCATATCACACATTCGTCGCAACAAGGCCGCGAGACCGCAAATTAATATTTACATCTCAAGATTACATTTTTACGAAAAACCACTTCGCACGGCAATAAATAAAGTAAATAAATAAAGAGAAACTCTGTAGGACCCCTTAATAACGCGGCGTGAAGTGATCGCTAATATCTGGAACGTTTTTTTAAATTCACACGACCCCGATAAGTACCGGTTCGGTAATGACAACGCTGGACATTTTTTTATTACTTTTTATGTATACAATATTTTGAGTATACAAATATGTTACTTTGTTGGACGCTCAGTTATTGGTTTTTAACTCCCTTTTTCCTCCATTTGGTAGCCATGAAATGCTGTTAAACTTACAATAAATGTCAGCTCAATGACATAAAAAGGATTAGCATAAAATCAGCAGATTGGCAATACAAAATGCTTTTGGAAAACATCATTCTTGGTAGATATCTCAGCACGTTCATAAGAGTTAAAAAGATCGTCGATAAGATGCATGTCTTACAATTAACGAGAATTACAGAAAGCATAATCTAAACCACAATCCACAGAACATCTCACGTTAGTATCAAAATTATCGAAAACAAAAGCTTAACTGCATTATGTTTGGACCGTACTGGCCCAAGGCGCTGCACTGGCCCAAATGGTTTGTCGATAAATCAAACAAAGCCCTTTCTCTCGATCGCTGAGTGTGCGCCGCGTAAACATCTTAATGACACACGAGGAGTGATCGAGACGCATGCGCGTGCGCCCGTGCACTGACGCTCGCACGCCATTGTGTTGCACGCGGCTTCTCTCGAGTTACTGTTTATAGTTTATCACATATTCGTTGATAACGTCGGATCTAGAAACTTGGAGAATTCATTTTCATCCTAAAATGTGAGTTTAAACTAAAATTCAATGTCTGGATAACTCAAGTGAGATTTTTTTGAAACAAAATCTAACAATACATATCGTAGAAATGCTGTTGCTGAGCTAATAAAGCATTTTCTCTAATTACAAGTATTTTAAAACCTACTTCAAAATACAAAGTACGAATCTTCCAAATTTCATCCAGATCAGCTCAGTAGTTACGACGTAACAGTACAACAAACAAACCAATATGCAAACTGTATTGATAACATTGGATTAAGGGGTTGGTGCGTGTTACGAGATTTCCGCGTTTATTTTACGATGGTTTTGTTGTTCCAGTAAATTCATATTTGAAATTCCTGAGAGGCGGAATCGAATGAATTTGAATTTATGTTGTAATGAAAAGCTTACTGTTATTCTCTTGGTTATATTTAACATGATTTATAAGTTTGATTGCAAAATTATGCCTGTTGCAGGCTATCATGAGCCGCATCAGGATCTTTATGTTTCCCGCATGAAAACGATTGTCGTTAAACGAATGACATCAGCCTACAATAGACATGTGGATACATTTGGCCTCGTCATGATTGCATTAGTAAATAAACTACGACGCATTTCTAAATTTTAAGCCTAACAAGTTATCAGGAAAAACCATAATGGTTTTATCAATTATTTTCCTTTTAACAACTCATGATTAAAAATTTTGCTTAGCATTCGTCATAACTTTTTAAGAATTTTAACAACATTGAAACAGGGACAACCCCAGCGTGGGTTAGTAATTATTAGTTTAAGTGAATCAGATACTTGTTATATTAGTTTGTTGTTTAATTTAGATGATGAACGTAAGTGAATAATATAAGATGATCTGATTATTCATTACCTAATATATTTAAGGACCAAAAGTTATAAACTAGTGTGGTGTCCCACAAACCTGCACAGTTTGACTGTAGGATATTTTTTGGTATTTATGACTATTTATACCTACTGGGAAGTTGTCTACAAAGTTTTTTTTGAGTTTATGATATTTTGGTGGATTATATAAAAAGTTTTTTTTTCACAAAGTCGCTAAATGTTATCACTTGGGGTACAACGGATGCTGGCGCCTCTGTCTCATACAATATTTATGTTCCCGGCCGGCCATCGGCTGTGATCGATTAACTACCTATTACAACAGTAAAAAAAGTATTGAAAGCACCGAGAATCGCTATTAGAACGTTTCTAATAGCCAGTACACTGTCGCTGAATCGTGTTGATTACCTTACCCACTGTAGGTACTTGTATTGTTTAATATAGACTAGCGGTCTATCCCAGTTTCGTCTGGGTTTGCAGATATTTCTGTATGTATTATACATATGAACCTTCCCCTTGATCCACGGCGCATGTATGTTGGCAATATAAAGTTACTCGGAAAATCGCTGATAGGCCGAGAGATTTAAGAACAAAAAAAAACTGGGTGGTAGGGAGTGTAAAAAAAATGAAATAATGTTTGTCATATGGAATTTTGTAAGACAGCTAAGTAAGTATTAATCCAATTACTACTGGCTATGAAGTGACTTCTGTTTTTCAATACTTACTGCCTATAACGTTACTTCTGTTCTTGTCCAAATATTGTGTATTAGTTTTTAGATTCCGAGGCATCACTATTGTGAACCGTATAGTTCCGGGTTCAATATCCGAGTCGATAAACTTTGGTATGTTGATACTTTGGACAATCAATCTTTTGTGATCTAACTTACCTGCTTTTATTTAAGATGTTTTATGTGGCTACCTGATACTAGAACTTTATAGATGAAGTTTGCGGGTTCGATATTTGTTCGACTTTAAGTGTTCGTGAAATACACTCAAGACACAATCATTGAGATGATATTGCGAAAACCCAACACGGTCCACTATACAGGTAGGTATATGTGTCATAGATAAAGCAATTGTAAAGTTACCAACATATCGATAAGAGAAGCGCATTTCAAAACACTCATTACGCAACGTTATCGATACAATAAAAACACTTGATAATGAATTCACGCCGACATGCCGATGTAATGAAGAGTGCCGCTCCGTTCATAATGCACGTTTTACAATAAGATATGTCAACGTTGACAGCTGACATGAGCTGTCAACGGCAATTGACATTACCGAGGCATGGGAGCGGACACGATCTCGAAAGAATGCCAGCGATTCGCGCAAATTATTTTGTTGTTTCTTTGTCTGATGGGAATATTTAGCATATTTCTTAAAGTAAATATTTAAAATGGAACTCTTCTTTGTTTATTTATTTAATTACAACTCCAACAGTATACACATTATCAAAATTAATATTATTTTTTAAAAGTTGCATCCTGATTTAAACATACCAATTACAGGAGAACACGATACTTACAAAATTACACACTCAAACAAGAACCATAAAAAATACAAAAAGTAAAAAATAAAAAACTGCAACAACAAATCAAGGAATTAAAAACGGTTATTTAGCACATATCATCATTTATAGCCATGAGAAGTTCACATTGTCCTAACGATTCTACAACACCTTATGGAAGCGATTCCTTTCAGCTACTTCCTACAGCTGTTAGGAGACCTGTCTACCTTGTAGGTGAATCACCAAGTCATTACCGTTAATCATTAACATGTACATAATATGTCTACTGAATTCATTTTAGGTGCGTCGTCGCATCCATCGATTTGTTTATCAATACATATTGATATATCAATCAATACTATTAGGACGCAATAAACCTTATCTACTTGTTCGATTGTTTCAAACAAACGATATTCTCGAATATTCCACACTAAAATCTAGTTGGCCAGTGATATTTGGTGTGCGAACGCTTTGTTTCGATATCCGTACATTAATATTGCGCGCACATTTACCGAGACAGCCTTCGGAGTGTCAGTGAACTGGCACCGCGAGTACCGGGAACCGCGAAAACCATTGATGCGAGACCGCGCGTGACAAGTTCCCAACGTAGCTCCCGAAAATCTATAAAAATAGTGATGATACGGTTGAGAAATTGAATCCCATCCCATAAGTTTTTTAGTCTAATAAACCAAGTTATATAATGCTTGTCAGAAACAGATATCAAGTTTAAAATTGTCAGGAGTTATTTGAAGATATTGATTTAAAATATTTTTTTATTATTCAAGTTAAAGGCTGGTGAATGTACTTTTTCAAGGATAAGAAATTATTATTATTAACACATAAACTATTGATATTGGGGAAAAGCAATTGTCCAGCAGCTGATTTTTATTTAACTAATAATGATGCTGATGAAACTAATGTTGAAGTCGGTATACATATAATAATCTTAATTAACAATTAACATATTATGTACATATCTTCGCATTTAGACTTAAATGCCCTAACGCAAATTCGTAAGGTTAATCTTGTCTATCCATCCCATTCTAATCCATTGGGAGAGCCCTGTCACTGAAATTCTATAAATAGGCAAGGTCGTTTGACCAGGTGACGTTTGTCCGAAGCCGCAATGCCGCGTGACGAGCGTCCACGATCGCGCTGCCCTTGACACCTGGTGGGCGCTGAGTCGATGTGACAGCCTGGTCTCTTGGAACACCTCCACTGACCTGGTTCTGGGCTATTTATAGAGAGGCGCTTAAAATACTTGGATAAAGAGAAGCGCGGTGGTCTAAGGTTTAGTTACGTTTACATGTTCGGCTTTTGGGTTGGCAAGATTGCATTTGATATTTAGTAGAGTAAGAATTACCACTGAAGACAGAATAGTTTTTTTATTACAATGAATGGCGAGATGAGCTTGCTATTAGACTGATGGTAAGCGATATGACTGCTCATGGACAGTAGCAAAAGGAAACGACGCTATGAATTACAAAGAAATGTATTTCACTGCCCTCGCCGTGCTGAGATGAATAGATGGATGTTAAGTCTCAATAAATCCAGAAGTTACTTTGGCTACAATGTCCTTCAAACCGAAATACAACAGTGCATTTACACTGCTATTTGACGAAAGAAATAGACATTGCGGTGTATCGTCCCAGGCGGCCTCACATATAAGAGACCCACCACCAATATTATGTTTCTTTACAGCTAAAAGTTTTTAGTATCTAAACCTAATTCTACTAAATAAATATTAAAACATAAAATCTATAATAGTTATGTATGCGTATGAAGAGCAATAAATTGCAATCAATAAAATCAAACGACCCCTCTATGAAACACTCAATTGTAAAACAGTCCCCCGTTTAGCACGGAGCAATTATTGGTTCATAGTTTCATTATAATATTGTGTTAAAATTAAAGTTACATTATGAAAGTTTAGTACAACTCTAAGATAATTATCTGCAAATTTAGACTCGGGCACCCGTTAACAAGATGATCGATGCGATTCAAGCTATTAACACTGACATCCACCATATATGTTCTTGAAGTACAGTAATGAATAAATAAATAAAATCTATACCAGTGAACGTGTAAGTTAAAATGTTTTACTTGCCTATGTCCCTGAGGAGAAATAATCACAGCTCTATAAAGTGCTGAGCGGCATAGCGCTGTCCGCCGGGAATGTTGGCAATCTTAACACATTTTAATCTTTATGACTTTATTTTGATTGCTGGCCGGGTTTAGGCCGTGGTTTTAGTTCAGGGAAACTAGTCTCTAGGGAGTTGTTTAGTCTTTTGATATCTAAAGTGCAAGTGGCGTAGTCGGTTAGTGTGAATAAAAAAGTTTAGGTTTGCTATGTTTGTGATGAGTAATCCAAATGTTTGTCCCGTTGTTCTTGATACTCTGGGTGATATACTTATTTCTTTCTCTCTCTTTCTCTCTTCAGTCATAGTAAGTCCACTGCTGAACATAGGCCTTCCGCAAGGATTTCCACATCGACCTGTTGGAAGCTGCCTGCATCCAGTGATTTAGTGCAACCTTAACATCTATTTAGAGTGATTTTATTACATTTTTAACTTGCACCCCAGTGACAGGTGATCATATCAGACATACCTCATTGCTTATAGTTGCAATAGTAGTTTTCGTATGGTCAACACTTACAAATCCTACTAAAGGTATATATATAACTCATACGACAGGGTTGTTTATTTGGTTTGGACACTTCTTTGGGTCTTAAATTTATATATGTACATACATACATAAACTCACGCATTTATCCCAGAATGGTAAGGCAGAGGTGCTGGTAGCAACTAGCAGTACTTCTTTCTTAATTTAACAAGCCATTTGCGTGTAATAAACTGGCAGTATGCTAGGCAGCTAGTTCCACCGGCATGGCATTCCCCAGCCATCATTGTTCGTTGAGTTCCGCGTACCGCGGGCTTCCCATGACCCGCGCTGCTCCACTTGTTGGTGTTGCATGATTTATGCCATCACTTTTTATGGGTTCAATGTACCATGTATGTTGTAGGTTGGTTTGGAGCTTGATGGAAGACGTAAATTGTATACTAAATACATACATAAGGTATTTTATTCGCGATAGAAAAGGCACTCATCCACGTCGAGTCTTTTTCATCTCATGATATAAGAGTTGCCCAATGTGAAGTATTATTTGTTTCGTACATACATATTGTTTAGTTGTTTTTTTTTTTTTGTTATTTATGGAAACATTTTTCTTGTGTCGAGTGGCCACATATTTGTTGCCACTCGATTTTTCATTTGTCTATACTAATTGCACGCGACTTCAGGTGCATGTTTAATTTCAAACCATTATAAAATAAAAAGTCTTATAATCATGAGTAAGCATTATAATTTTCCACAAAACGCATAACTTCTATATAGATACGAGCGTACAAAACACATATTCTTTCGCTAACATAGTTATCCATCCATTGAACAACACATTGTCCACCATACAGCACGGACAGTGTCCATTCAATTCCGCAGACGCTAGGAATTTAGCGGTATTTTTAGATGGCATTCACGGGTCAGGCGTACGTTTCGCGTGGGCTCAATGGGCCTTCTTTAATCGCTTGGCGAATGGACGAGTCATTCATGTACAGATGGACAAGCGATCGTTATGTAGGTGCGAGCTATTTGATGTTTGTTGGGTTGGGTTGAACTTTTTTGTTCAAGCAAACTGCTTAGTTTGTTATTTATTTTATTTAACACTATTGAACACCATATACAGATACATTAATGTAGACAGAATTACATTTTAAAAAATGCACAAGTGAAGTTCTAGTTGGTGCTTTGTTTCGGTACGTGGGAGTTTTTATAAACAAATATTATTACTTACATTGGAGGAGCGTTGTCTGTATCTGGCAATGAGGGGAACGGCAGGGAAGAAATCGGAAAGTTAGATTAGGTTGAGAAACGTACTATTTCCAGTATAAAATGATATCCAGTGTATCGAGATGTCTAGCACAATGCTTAATTTTTGTTCGTATTTATGGGCGGGCGTGACGCTCTATTAGGCGCGCTACCTGCTCGTTAAGCTGATAATTAAAAACAATTTTACGGCCTACGGGTGATCTATTTCCAATTCGTTCATTTTTTATTTCTATGCAATGCACGGCAAAATACGTGCATGACTTTAATCGTAAACAAATAATACGTTTATCTGATTGTAAGGACTGAAAAACAGCACAATATATCACGGGATGAACAAACTTTATCTCCGGCGCACCTGTACATTCACATTGTAATGCCTCCATTAATCATACCAATGTGCACTTTAAAAAACATGTGTAAATGACATCATTGCGCAATCGACTTCACCTCTGCGCATCATTTGTGTCGCTGACTGTACTTAATTTAATTATTTTTCATTATTGTAAACTTCAATTTTAAATTAATTATACAATATTTTTAATGCAATTGGAATTATTTATGTAAATGAAATTAAAATGTATTTTATTTTACTCTTTAATTTAATAGTTCAATTATGATTGCTTTTAATTTTGCAATAAAATATATCAGCATTTTAATGAACACGTATTTATAACCGCGCAATCGTGTTGATTTAATTTGAACAAAACAATTGAGTCCAATTATTCCGTGGCGACGAGACACAACAGCTGAGCGATTTCCTGCATTAAACCGCGTCAATTTATACTCAATAAATCACATTTTACTATGACAACAAATATTTATGTCAGAAGCGCGCCATTTTAGGGCGGGACGTTGTCTCACTGCATGCCATACTAGGGTTTTAGCTCGGCATCGAGTCACATAATTGGCATGTCAGTCTGGAAACAACAGGTATATGTCGAGTGTCGACCAATTAAATTATCATATACACGTTGCCTTGTAGGGGTTTATTGTGATAATAACAATGTTAGTTGATTTATTGAGCGCGTTGCACGTCCGGTTGTGTGTGATATGACTTGAACCGTTTGGTATTTGATTTGATTCTAGATGTTGGTAGAAAATAATTGTATAAGTCATCATAGACTATGGAATAATAACATAATTAAATCTTGACAACACAATTATTCCGACCTTTCCTAAGCGAGATTCCTAAGAGATTAATGAACAAAATTTATAACGTTAATTTTACTTTCAGGCAATAACAGTTTAATACTGATTTTGCGGAAAATCACCTGGAATTGAATCCAAGACCCCACACACCAGAACTAGATCAATTCATGAGAGAATAATAGCACGGCGTACGACCTTATTTCACACAAAAGTTCGTTGTACAAGTTAAAGTAATGTGCATGTGAGTCGGCTAATAAACGTTAACTATGATGCATGGCTTTCAATCAGTGCGCTATGGCGGGTAATTGGCCGGGCGGGCGGACGCGGACGCGCTGACGAGCGCTGAGCGTCGAGAGCTGAGCGCTTGCGCAAGCGATCACCGCTCAGAACGCTTAAACAATCACCGTGTTTATGTGTTTATTTCGAATAACGGGTATTTGCATGTTTATTGCCTATGAAATGTTTACGTTGTCTGTGTTAATGTAAAGCAACTGATGGTTGTTTTGTAATAGCTGAATGTAATAAAGACTGCGATTATTGGTTAGAATGTTATATTATGTTCGAGTTATTGTATATTAGAATGCATGGATTTAGCAGGTTTTACTCATTTCGCTAAGCTAGGACATGGAAATCTTACCACAAGCAAATTAACGTACTCTTTTGCTAATATCTAGCTTCTTTTATAACAATGCCTACGTAAGTATTTATTTTATAATAAAATTTTAGATTACCTTGAGTAGCATGTCCGTTCAAAATAAAACAAACAACTTATCATTATTATCCGTTAAAACACGCGGAATTATAAGGATGAAGTGAGCGCTGAATCTCCCGCGCGTCACATGAGCGCACTCTGTCCATGTCAGAGCCGCTGACACAATCTAATCTCTGACGGAGTCAGACAATCGCGACGTGTGACAATTTGCCGCGCGCTATGTACCCGCACTCGATCATTACTTATCGCGTAAATGATTTTGTCAATTTTATTGCGCGATCTCAATGTACCGGAAGCTGTTTTGTGACGACGTTTTGTAATATTTTGATTGATTTATTGATACTTGAAATATAACTTTATTGTTGCATAATAGAGTTTACTTGATCAATGTTGTAGAGTGCCCCATTGACAATTTTGTTGTTACAAGTAGACAAATCGATATTGTACGAAGTCTTCAAATACTGACATAGCATGTGTAATTAACTTAAGTTATAAATGCTTTATTCATAGACAGGTGTAAAACCTATTTTAGTGAACAAACGTTTTGTCTTCTACGCTCAATCTGAATTCAAAGGCCGTAAATGTTTACAAGCGGCGCTGTTACTAAACATCAGATAAGCCGCTTTCTCATTAACCTGCAATAAAAAACATAGTTAGCGTTAATTAAAAAATAGCATTACCGCACATTAATTTCAAAATTACCTTTTTAAATGTAAATACCATAACAAAACGCTAAAACAGATAATTGCATATGCATAACAAGGAGGTTTCATTAACAAAACGCATCGAATAGAGTTTCATTGAGCCTACGAGCCTTATGGTGGGCTGTTAGCGTGCAGGTCGCGGGCGCGGGTTCAACGCTTCAATATACACACGACTCGTCCGCCGTGGCTTCACATAAATTGTTATCAAGCGCTGCGAGTCTAGACCACCAAGATAGGTGCTAAAGCTGGACGCACACGATGACATTTGGAACGTGCTGGAAAAAATTGAGTCGGTTTCCGAGCTAAAAATTGCTTTGAGTTGCTTCAGACAAGAATCTGCCATCGCCCAATATATCTAGGGAATATACTGAGCTAAGTATGGGTGACACAAAGGGCATATCTGCCTATCCAGTGTCCCCTCCTAAATACGCTTTATGTTTTTGGTTAAGCTTAAAATGTTTGATAACAAGATTACAGCTAACATTAATATTTTCAGAAAATATGCACATACTGTTATATTCAAGGAATCGATTGACTAAAGGAGTTTACCTTACTTGGAAATCGAATACAAAACCATATTATGTACGACATGTTATCACTAGACCATCAAGCGAGATGACGTCAAATTACATCATAAATCTAAAAAGGAACTGTCATATTTATAAAAAAATATTTATTTCCGCATCTCAATGATGTATTATCCAATATAGTTAATACGTGATCTAAAAGCAAACTATTCCACAAAACTTTACACACGTAAATGGGGTGCAATGAGGCAATATTGTGACAAGACACAAGATGTTACAACTCACCACACAACTCACATGTTATGTGACAGCAAATAACTGCAACAATGCGCTCCTAATTTGGAATCGAGTGACACATTAGCCACTTTGTTAGAAGAATATTCTAGAAGCTAATCCTTTAGACTTTAGTTCACATAGTTTTAAGTGATAGTCACGGAAAATCTCAATTAGTGAAAAATGACCCATTGGGTTCCTGGTGTTCTTGGTCTTCATATTAAGTTCCAAAACACGTTACTCAGGGGTAAATCCATATTGTAACTAATTTACTAATTCAATAGGCCGATTTGAGTATGCTATACGTACTCAAGTAGATGTAAAGGTCTGTGGATCAAGATAAGAACAGACTACCTGATAAAGTTTGCTAGATGCAGGCTGTCTGTGACCGGTTGCCATGGAAACTAGTCTAGATACTAAAGGATCACTTTTAGCAGTGTAGGGTATTTTCCTATAATAGTACGAAAAGGAGAAGTAAAAGGGAAAGTAAACATAAATTTGAAACGATATCTTAGATTTATATGAATGAAAAAAACTATTTTTTTACGGTATTTATCGCGAATTTGGTTTAATTACTTTTTAACTACCCGAAGTTGTGATTACTTTGCAGCTTTTGTGGTCGCGGGACGGACATCAATGTGTCTCCACCTTAACACTAAATAGTTGTACGAAGACAAATGAAATGAACATTTATGTTAATGAAACGGTCGGTATCAATGGAACGGTCCTTAAAAACGCACCCCACTACTGCGCCGGCATAAAAAGTCCAATCATATTGCATTTCGTTTTGTTTTTACAAGGGATTTAATTAAGGATTTTTTGTTTTAATTCTATTAAAGTGGGAGATGGGATGTCGAAACTCTTTTAATACATCATTGCATTTTATCTAAAGATATTATTGCAATTTTACTCTTCCATCGTGTAATATTGTAATTAGATATACCGGTGTGTGTTTTTTTTTATTGCCTACTAGCGGCCCGACCCAGCTTCGCCCGGGTACAAATAGATTTCTGTACAATAATATGTACGTACAAACCTCCCTCTTGAATCACTCTATCTATTAAAAAAACCGCATCAAAATCCATTGCGTAGTTTTAAAGATTTAAGCATACAAAGAGACATAGGAACATAGAGACACAGAATGCGACTTTGTTTTATACTATGTAGTGATGGCTAAAAGCTAACATATCACGACAATACTTCAATTATTTCTTTGTTATAGATTTTTAAGCCATGGTCCTAATATCTAGGTTACTAAATGTCTAAATTAGGGCTTAACATCTTAGGTTATTTTGAGATAATTATAATAATCACAGGATAATACATACCAAATTTAGGTGTAGCAAATTAACTAATTTAACACGTAGAAGCGAAATGTGTAAATAAATAAATAATAAGGTTTTAATTGGAGACCTTTAGTTAATAATCTCCAAATTAAATAAAACTAGCAAGGCCGACAAATTAAGCGATTCATGATCGTTTTATGCTGAATTGAAATTAATTAGCCAAAATTGCTACTGCTGCTTAGCAAAATGTTTTAAATATCGTATAAAATACATATTACATAAGTTTATTAGTAGTCATTAATAGCACCAATAGTTCACTAAGCTTATTTCCGCCCCAAGATGCGATTGGAGAGTTTATCGTCATGCCGGACACAAATTCCGGGCTGACGCTAATCTTAAGATATCGAACCGACAAACTTTGTGCAAAATCGCGCAAATCCATGCAGCTAACGCCTAAGGTTCAGCACTATGGTTATGTTTGTTTAATATTTACCCAATAAACCACAAAGCCACCTTTCTAAACGTGTAAGAACAGAAATCAATTGGTGCCTCTATGTTCTGTCTGTAATGTTTCTGTGTAAACATCACTTGGTTTCGTCACGCGATCGGATTATGAAACGAGTCCGAGGCCCCGGCCCCCCGACCCCCCGCGCCGCAGCCCTCGTGTCTCCGCAGTTTTGAAATCAATTTTAATGTGTTACTTACAACTTAACTCGATACGTCAACCGGTAATGCAGTGATAACCATATTAAAATGCTCGTTTATTGTTCATGAGAGTGTTTTTTTTCTTTTTATGGCTTAATTGAGTATAAAAAGCGATAATGAGAAAGATATAGCCGTGAGAAAACACTGAGGACTATAAAAAAGGCTTCTGTTGTGTGAAATAGATCATCCAAACTGCATTCACTTTTACATAAGTTGCATTTTGAATTGTTTAACAACAATTGGGTGGGTCGCCGGTCGGTATTATTCTTTAGAGTAGCAATCAGAATACTAAATGTAACAGATATCTAATTTTGGGAGCAATAGAAACAATTAGCAATGTCAGTACAACAGAAAAAATTCAAACAAACATTATAACTCCAGCCTCCAGCTCACATGAAATTTTATAAGTGGTAGAACAACAGGCTACCTTGGACAACATTAGAAATATTCAGATTTGACTGTAGTACATTGTTACAGAAATCCGACGTTATAAGACTGCTTAGCCGTCATATTTCATCCAATAAAAAATACTCACATTTACAATTACCCAATCTGCGCTACACAGTATTGCAAGCCGCCGATTCCCCGCATAAATCCGAAGCAGCGCCAGTGACCAGTTTCGGGTGCATGTGGGCGCATAGGTGTAGTGACCGGCTGTCGCGCCCACGCGCTCGCCCGCGGTTGCGACACGACGAAGGCTCGCATATTTTTGTGCCTGTTTATGTCGCCTGAATGCTTGCCTGTGATGGCTCGAGTTGATGGGTCAATCTTTTAAGGGCATTTTTATAAGCGAAGCTTGTTGAAATATGCTTGTAATTGTTGATGAAATTTTGTTTCTATTATTCAGTACTTCATATAATCATCACGCCACTGTTAAATACAGATCAGCTAGTGTAGCATTTAAATGTATGATTTTATTTCGTTAATGGCTTTTTACTTGTGATGCGCGCTAGCCGCTTTATTATGTATTGTTTTTTAAATTGATTTCTTTCACAATGCCGAAGTATCAATGAAAACAAGCTTAATGGGGGGATGAAACTAATACTAGATTCACTATCAGCCTTTGCCGCCCATGTGTTGGATTAGTGGTGACCGACTTTAGCCTATAAAGATTATTTGTACTGCTCGATTCGAAATGATTCTATACTGGGGCAAAGTTCAACATTGTGTGGAATCCCTTTCTATCCATTCTTTAATGTAACGGCCTGATTCATAGACAGTTTTAAAACCTATTTTATCTATCGGATGTTATGTCTTCTTCAATCAAATGAATTCAAAGGTCATAAAAAAAACGTCGTAAATCTTTTGTCAATCATTTTAAGAGAAGAGTATTGTCATAATCGCATTTTGTTTCAAATAACGTATGTGCGATATGCGTACAACTCGCCGTGAAACCTCCATCGAAACGAACCGCGCAAAAAGCAATTATGTAAATAATAACACAATCAAACATTCCATTTCGAAATCACGCTTTAACAAAACCACAGTTTCGCGTGCAAAAACCAATGAATTATGAGTTTTTAATCCAGTACAAAACCACAATGTAGTATCGTGTGCAAAACAATCGAAGACACGATCGAATTAGCGCTCGCTAATCCAGTTTAACCAAATAAAACAATTTCGATTTTAATGACGCCATGTTGCCTTCCCACGGCCCATTTTGATTTATATCAGCGACTTTCCGATGTTTAGAACGTTTAAGGTCGAATACGAGGCGTGCGCCGGCGCTTGACGCCGCTCTATCGACCAATTACCCGATTATGTTCATAATCTTAAATCTAATGTTTTTTTCCTTTTGTTTCAGGTGAGTCATGGTCGCAAGGTCGCCAAATATCGCGGACCGTGAGTTATGTTCGATATACGAATATTTCCTTATTTAAATATACTTTTTTGATTACGATAAAAAACTTTTTGTTTGAAGTTGCAAGTTTTTTTTGTGTCCAATGCCAGGATGAGTAGCTTAGAAGTTGGAACTATATTTTTGCATTGCCAAGTAGAGAAAAAAATAAATAAATTTACAGTGGAGTTTTTAAAATTCGAATTGTTTGACAGTTTGTATTTGCCATCATGAGAAACTTGCGTGTCCCCTTCGCGTGGGCGGGAACGAATGGACCGTTTTGCAAATTGTGTGTTGTTAAAAGGTCCGTGATGTCCGTTTTAGTTGATTTAATTGGCCGTTACGGCGAATATGTTTCAATGCCTTCATTATTTTTAACGAATTTGTTTTGGTGCGTTCGTTAAGTGGATTATTGTTTGGTTTAAGACACGTTTCCTTATTGTTTCGTTCTAAATTTGAATTTGAAAATTTATTTACGCACTGTGTTTATACCCCAGTTTGTGTTTAAAAAAGGTTTTATTCCCTAATTCTTTTAAAGAAGAATTTTCTTTTTTTTTAATTATTATGTAGAGATCGTGGCATTTTTTGCGTTTTGTGTTCATTACAGGTTATTAAAGTAATAAAAGTCATAAACGATTATGTTCCCGCATTATGATTTCTTTAATATTTCGTCTGAATATGTCAAGGGTTGATATTTATTGAACTGTATAATAATTACCATTGACATTTGTGCATTACATTTGCCTCGATTAAAGCTTTAATTGGAAATGCTTAATCCATCGAGAGTTAATGTAAAATACACGGTGATGATTACGGTATCTTCTAAACAGCTATTAGATGATATTCATTGTATTCATGAGGATTAATTCAATTTTATTTGTCAATCTATGTGGTAAGAACAGGAGTTCAAAATAATTATCTACTTTATTATCCTGTAAAACCAATTTTAATTTTTAAATATGTATACTAAACTAAAAATATTGCGTTACATAATAATAAGGCATTTTATTATTAAACGTTAATTTTACCGCGTACAACTTACTCTCTTACTCTCTAACGCTACTATTTTTTATAAAAATGTTTAAATAAAGAAAATAATAAAATAACCTGTATAAATTTTCCTGTGCCCAAACCAAACAATACCCTATATTCCCAGCAATAGTCAAAGAGTAAACTTAATAGTAAGACGGTGAATTAAATGCAAAAGTTCACAGCTAACCGTTTCGCGACAAATAATTACACACGGGATAGCACTTAGCGGGCCATTAGAATAAAATGGAATTGTTTACGACGTCGTCGGGAGCGCGTCTTAATGCTCTTGTAATGCTGTAAATATGCTGATTTAATATGCAGTGGGAACTGTGCGAAAAGAAAGTAAGTTGGTAGCCACCTTGTGTCTTTGCTATGTTGGTATTATTGACCTTCTTCGGACATAGCTAATTTATAAAGGGTAATGCTGAGTTTTGAATTATGTAAGAAATAAGAAAGGAAGAAAATTGATTTATTTGTCACAGACAAAGATAAAAGTACAACATCGAGTTTCGTTCTGCATCTCCTAGAAAGAGTCTAATCGGATTCGTGTATCATTTTAACAATATTTACTTCCAGGCACTTGAAAGTTCTGAAATTAACTCCTTGTGTCTACATTTTTGAATGGAGAGGCATGTACTTTTTCATGTTTCTTGGAAGCGTTTAATGTTATTTTTTGAAAGGCCAAACTGAAAACTCGTCAGGCATCATTGGGCGGTCAGTTAGCTCAACCTTACGAGAAAAATAAAAGAAGACATTACTATGATTTTGTAGTATCCACGACACACTAAAGCTTTAAAACACAGTCCCTCCAGTAACTGTACTACCGACGAACTTAGTGACTGTCGCATAAATGTCGTATTTTATATAGGTGTTATTACTGTCAATCTCCGCGTATTTCTCCATAGGTAGGGTCCACGAGTACTTCAAATCCTCAACTTTTAAACCTTAAGTAGGGTAAGCGGTTCTAGGGTCAGCTGGAGGTCAGATCGTTATGGGGCACGTAATTATCCGCACTGGGTCATCGCTTTGACCCAAGTCAAGTTTGTAATTAGAGACCTTAGCATTGTGGACGAGCGGTTAGCTAAGGTCCAAGCTACAAATTGATTGAACATTTGATACATACATACATAAACTTATGCCTTCTCCAAAGGGGTAGAGGTGCAATCAAACACTCATGTTTCGCCATATATTTTCGGTCTCTCGCTGTGATAGGGGGCGAGCCTATCGCCATATCGGAAACAAATTCCTGACTCCGGGCTAATAATGAATAGGAAATTACAACATCACTTTTCCCGACCCGGGATTCGAACCCGAGGCCATAGCTTCGCAATCATACCGTAGTACAACTGCGCCACGGACACAGTCACGATGAACATCTGATACCTGGTATAATACAGGTTTCTGTTTGATACGTATTGTATTTAGATCGGAATCCTTCTGGGTATGTTCATTTATACAGTCCTGCCAGTTACTTAAGCTGAGGATGGCATTATTGTATTTGCCCAAATAGCGCTCATTGTACGTAATGATGGAAAATCTATTCTAGTCCACGAAATTGAGTCTTCTATATGCTTATCTGGTTTTTGACTAGGCTGTGATAATTGAACCGACTATAAGTTGTCTAAAGCTAGGCCTTGTTTGATAGACTAAGCTTCAAACCGTTGTCAAAGGCGAAGGGACGCTCCCTAAACACTCAACATTTACACGATATTAGTTGGTACAGACAATCATAGACGCAACCGGACACGTCACCATTACAATAAATATATAATTTTAACGCACAACTTGTAAATGATTGCACGCCGCGCCGCGTCACCGAAACCGTTAATGTTTCTTTGTCTATTGCACTTGGGTTTATTCTCTGCTCCGAGCGTTGTCTATGCTCAGTTTACTTTAATGTGGCCTTTGTTTATTAATGACGCTGGGAACATTCGCAGTTTAAGTCACTCGCGTATTTTATTAGTTGCATCGCTGTTAAATGTGTACGAGCTGAAATACGTATTTGTTTTATGTTGCATTGTTTTGTACATATGTTATTTTTTATAGTTTCAAATTCAATATAAGAATTTACATAATTGCGTACTATCTTAAAAAGGACCTTAAATTCCTCAATAAAAGTAAACAACTTGTAACTGACACCGCTTCTTGTCACCCCAAATTCCTTCATTAAGCGTAACCGAACACTTAAAGTCAATCGATAGTTTGTGTTACACGGCTTCCATCGTCGGCGCGGTTACGTTACGTGCTCGTGTCGCCGGGGAATTTGTCAATACACAAGACTCGCCGCGTCGCCGCCCGGGACCGCTTTCACTCTCCATATTAGCTCGCGTTTATTCTGGCGCGGTTCGACGAACCGAAAATATGTTTATTTAACAAATCATAGCACACGGGCCGGAATGCCGCCAATGCCGCCGGCGACGTATCGCCTTAATGAGCCATAAATCCATTAGATATTATTGAGTGTCCGCGCTCTCGGGAGTCGCGGGCGGCGCGCGGCCAGGCGTTGACCGCCGCCCAAGCATCTCATTCATGCGAAGGCCGATGGGGATGTAAAGGAGAAAATCAAACGCGCCGGCTCTGTTTCCGTTATTCTAAATTTAATTCAGACGCGCACCACCTATCGCGCGATTATAAACTTTAATTTCTTATTAATAAGAGTCGTGTGTGATCGCGTCAAACAAAAAAGTGCAGGGCTCGGCGGGAGTCATACCGGCGGACTCATTGCGCCGTGAGTCACGCCACCACGCCACAGACGTACTACAGACGCTATGAGTTGAAATTTTGCCAATGGTTGTTCGCGGACGCGATTATCGTAAAATTCTACGATGCTCTGGCAATGACCCATATTGTGGTAGGTCACGGGCGGGGTTAGAGCGAGTCCATTGCTCCCCGGGCGGGCGGCGCGCGAGATAAGCCGCGTGTTTGGACGGTGATGTAAGGCGCGAATCGCGATACAGATCTTTATTGCGACGCTGTGACCTCATTACTCACTTCTCGCACATAAGACGGTTATCGGAGTAGTGCATCATCTTTAATTGTTACTATCGTTTCGGAGAAATGGGCGTAAATTTCATTGTTTGAATAGTACTCTAATCTTGCTATCGAGCAATTATAATAATGGATTTCTCGCCCTGTTACTTATCCTCGAAAATATAAACAATATGAAATAAGATTTGCATTCTGCCACCTGTTTATATTGAGGATTCTTTGGCATTCACAATTGTAATTTTAAGAAATATTAGTTATCGACCTTATCTTTCCCATCGACAAGGCTTTTAGCTATGTGTAAGAAACGATATAATGAGCTATTGAAAACAGTTTAAATGTACCAGCCTTCTCAAAACTTTATCTGTATGTTGTTCCACCCGCCACATCCGTTTAGTAAACACTGAAAATCTTAAATACTTCAGTATAGTTTTCGCTACTGACAATACAAGTCCCAAAAGTCTATAGTTTGAGAGCCGAGCGCAGGCGTCCTGTGTCGTGGAGTCACGAGTCGTATTGTCCAACACCTAACCGACGCGACGTTGCCGAACAAAAGCTAATGCAAGTTGCTTGTTAGCTCAACTAGGCACCGTCGAGCTCGAGCCAAGCTGTTGATGTAATATTGCAATTGCTATTGTTCATAATGCTGACTTATTGAGTTGAGTTTCCTAAGATAGTTTGGTATCTGCTGAGCTAAGATTAATTGGGGATTGGATGAATACAACATATGTTGGGAATTGCAGGGCACGGGGCTCCTCCATAATCGAGAGTACGATTGAGAGTGGTTTGGCCATATAATCCACCATCGAGGCCTAATGCGGGCTAGCAGACAAATACTTAATTAAACAAACGAAATAAAATTAATGACAAATGAACATCATTGTCCCAGTTATCATTGCAATCGTGTTAAACCCTCCAGCTACAGGAGTTGCAGTGGTGGGTGTGAGGGCGGGACAGTCTCCTCCAGCTACCCTCTGTTTCGAAGCGTCGTTATCACATATCCATTTCCGGCGATACCGCGACTACTGCATCAACGGCGTCAACGGCGCGTCCGGACTCCGGACACATCGACAGCCGGCGCAACCGGAGATACCGGCAGCCGGCGCAACCGGCGACACCGACGCGTCCGGACACACCGGCAGCCGGCTCAACCGGCGCACCGGATAGTCGGCACATGATTTATTGCATCTCATTAGTCACTGCGTCGATATTGTACATCGATTCCCCGATAGATCGCACCGTTTTTGACTTGATGTAAAGATTCGCGTGTATTATGCTTTGTTTTTGTTTTTTTTACTGTTCTTGTGGGATTTTTTCTCATCATAATTTAATTTTTCCATAAACGGGACATCAAATTTGGGCTATTTATAGATCTCTTTTTCCGCATCCATTGCAACTGGCTTTGTAATGTCCGATATAGGTAGGCGACATGTTTTCAGTTATCGTGTAAGTAACAATGCCGTCAATTAATACTTTATTAAGTATCAAGCATGTACACCATCCTGATTACAAAATGTATATATGTAATATAAATTAAAGAATCGTGATTAATAACAAACAACCATTTATGAACTTAGATCCATAAAGCACACTGACCACGTCGGGTATTCCGCATAAAAACCGGCCGAATCGCGACCGACGACCGATTAATGACAGGTTTTCACGTTTCATCAATCAACGTACTATTGAAGCGCATAGGGTGATGCATATTAGCGGGGAAAGTCGCCTAGGTCGGCCGGGTAAAGCGATAATTACCGGGTCGTTTTGACACGTAATGATAAATGGTCGTAGCGCGGAAGGGTTATGGTGTCTATCCGGCGTGAAATGGTAGGAAATGTCGATGTGCTTTGACTAATTGACAATCAACTTAAGTGACGGGAATGTCCACTATTAATGACAGACATTCGATGACGATTTACAAACAACATTCTAGTATCCAACGATGTCCAGTGGCATTTATCTGGTTAATTAGTACTACGGTGCGATTACGACGTTGAGGTCCGGGGTTCGAGCCCCTGGAATGATATTGGATTTTTTAATTCATTCATCTCGAATATCTCCCGGGTCCAATAGCCAGGAATCTGTTTGTGCCCGATATGGTCATAGGTACCCCCTATAATTTTGCCGTCGAAAACACAAGCGGGTTTCCTGGTAGCAACTCTGCTTACCCCTTCTGAAAAATGGCGTGAGTATGTACATGTATTTGTGTATGCGAAGGAAAATCAATAAAAAACAAATATTTATCGGTGTAATCATAATTTGCCATTCTAATAAAAGCGCACATCGCTGAGCGTCGGGTGCATTTTAACCCTCCATTAGCTCGGCGGCCGACCTTGCTCCGTTTCCGGCGTCCGCGTCGTCGGCACAAAGATGCCGTGCCTGCGATATCTGTGCGTTCGCCTTTTTGTCTTGCTCACTGGCCTATCTGATCGGGATATCAGCAGGGTTGGCGAATTAATTTATATATTTTTGGTTTTATAAAAGCGAAAATATTGATTTATAGGTATTTGAGAAATCATATTAAGAAGCTTACATATTTGACAATGGTTTGGTCGCGGTTTGAGTCAGCTATTAAAAGTAGGTTTTGAATGTTAGGGTCTTCAACTTTTTTTTTAGTATATGATATCTTAATCTAAAATCACTACTATCATTATGTTACTATTTAACTGTTAGTATTCATATTTCATAGCCGACATACATGTTTTGTTGACATAAACATATTTTGCCTTAGTGCAGGATCTTGCTGTCCACAGAAAAACATATAAGATTAGGTACTAAATGTACCACACCACCAACCCTGAATTTAGTAGTCCACATACAAGCCAAGTTTATCAGATAGCCGCCACCGGGTTGGGATAGAAAGCGAAGCGCGCCGGATAAGGAGCGTGGCTGATCGAACCGCGCGACGTTCGTGAGGTCGATGTAGATACCGCATCACAGCACGCCGCAAAGGTTATCGAGAGAAAGTGTTCCTACCTGGCCTCAAGGACCCCCGTGCGTTTTTTCGACAAAGAAATCACTGTTTGAGGGTTGAGTGGCATTTCTTCGAAGAGATCGTTTTGTTCGTTTAAGTTTCTTGTGGACAGTCTGTTGATTGTTTTTCTGGAGATATATTTTTATGGAATATTGATATAGATAAATATTTTCGATAGCCCATAAATATTTTCGTTGTCTGGATGCATCGTGAGTAATAATTTTTGTTGGGATTGTAGTACCGCCCTGATCAAACTTAACACTTAAGAAAAGCTTAAAAAAACGGTTATACATAATTATAAAGTAGCAATGATATCCTACTATATCTACGAAATCGGGTAAAAGCGTGTTTTTTTCCAAATCTAAATATCCTTTTTTCCTGAAATCAGGCGCAGACTGGTTACAATATACACAAATGAAAAAACATTTCTGACGTGCGCTATTCACAAACGTACATCCGCGCGGCAATTGTACCGAGTCACGTAACCCGTCGCAGTCCGCGAAGGACGCAGCGCCTTCCGGGTACATGGTATCATACGCATTTGCATCGGCGCAACGGGCCCGACCGGTCCCCGGGCCCAATAGACCGGTCCATTGTCGCCGCCTATTAAGATCGCCGGCTTCCGATACCATAGATAACGTATACACAGTTTGGTCCATTAGACCCGCTGATGGACGATTGTTTCGAAATAAATGAATGCATTGAAGGGTTATGTTTCTGATTGAATGCGTAGGAAGTGATTTGACGTCGGATCGTGTTGCATGGAGCTAAAGGATTCTTGATAATTGGGGTCACATTGTCCCGATAGTAATGTTATGCAGGGTCTTTTACGTGTATCAAGTGATCGCTGTGTTTGTTCAGAATTTAGATGCTATTTTCCTCTGATAAATTCATCGTAAAATACTACAATTAGTTGTTGTTCCACGGCATATTGCTATGCAGATGTGAGCTATATGGTCGTGATAAAGCGTGCAGTGTGACGCGCCGCGCCGTTTCCGGCTGGCGCCCGCGCACTTGGTCCACATTAGGGATGCTGTGCAGTCGAGTCGCACTTGTGTGTAATTAGCCTATAATAGCACACTTGACGACTTCCCCCTCGATATCCGATAGGCGCAGTGGTTAAGCAATTGACTTTTGATCGTGGGTTCGAGTTTTGATGATTAAAAATGTATGAATTAAATATTTTTTTCCTAGTTTGAGTGTTTGTGTAAATTAAAATTATGTTTTATGAATGTAATGTCCCGTCTACTATGCTATTTTAGGCTGTCGCAAAAGCCAATGACCTGGATCCTAGCAATAATTGAACATTAATAGGTTTTAATCAGTCGAAAGAGACTGTTCTAGAATTAGGGGCCCTACTATATTCATCCGAACGAACGAACGAACGAAGTTCGAAACTTCGGACAAACGAAGTTTTTTATACGATACGAATGTATATATATAACGTATACCGTAACTATAAGTCTATGGTTACGACCATAAATCAATAACGACCATAAGTTTTATGTTGGTACATTCGTATCGTATATAAACTTTGATCATCCGAAGTTTTGAACTTCGTTTCGTTGAATATAGTAGGGCCCTAGATTCATTTAAAAATACTAACCAGCCTTGTGCCTATTATTAACTAGTGTATTCGTTACAAAAACTAACATTAGGCACAAATTGGTACACGTAATTGACGTCGTGTCAAAATATAAACCGAGTAATTGTAACAAAAGTATTTTAATAAGCCAATTTAGCCAAATATTCTTTATACTCGTATTATCTGATAGAAGAAAATATTACCGTATAGATTATCTCAAATGTTGACCACTACAATTCCCTACCACTAACTGTATATTATTACATGGGTAACAAATAATTCCTAAAATATTGAGTGTCGTATCCGGATATCGAACCCATAACCTCACGTTTTACAACCGGCACTGTAACTAACCACAATCTATCAAAACTTGTTATTTACATCGGTTTTCTCACATAATACTCGATGGCCCTACAGTCCCATACCCGTCTCATACAAGGCTCATACAATTCAAGTTCACTGCTAAGTACTAAGTACCCCGTACAAAACAAGTGTTTTAACATACAAAGAGCTACTTTGCGAGCGGGACGCCCCCGCCACTATTGTGTCGACGGAAGCAGCTCGTTAAAGATATCAATAAGTGCTTCTGTGTCTTGTTTCTACTTATTTGTTGTGAAACAATTTGTTAGAAAGTCAATATTATTACGTAAACACGCTTGCGTCCTTGGGATAAGTAGAGATTAGAGAAGAATTTGCCTTCTATATTAATTCCGCAATGTCTATTTCTCCCGCCAAAAAGCTGGGTAAATGCTCTGTTGTGTTAAGGTCCAAGGTACATTGTAGCCAGAGCAACTGCTGGACATATTGAGACTTAACATCTTATGTCTCAGGATGACGGGCGCAGTGGAATGCCAAGCATTGCTTTGTAATTCATGGTGTTGTTTGGGTCTGCTACTGTTCATGAGTGGACGTATCGCTTATCATCAGGCAAAGGGCATGCACGTCTCGTCATTAATCGCAATAAAAATAAAAAAATCCATTAAAACTCCTAACTCCGACATTGGTATAATTATTCGAACATTATCAGTTGAGTTGAGAATATTAAGGACAATTTATAAGGTTCGTGCACTGATTAGTTGTAGTAATGTTGTGATTTGCATGCGTAATGGGGCCGGTGACAACCGAACAGGTGCGCAGGCAGCTGTGCTGTGCACCCGCTAAGCTATAGGTACTTTTGTAATGGATTGGATGGTTTGGGAGTAGATAGTGCGTTTCTGGGTTAAGGTAGGAGTTGTTGCTGGTTGAATTTGTTTATATACTTTACTGTACACATTAAAAAAAGTAATAAAATGAAAATAACATACATAAATAGTACATCGAATCCCGATATTGATGTGGGCTCGAACCCGCGGCATGTTGTTTCCTATCCATCTTATTAACTAAAAACCATTAATAAGAGAAAAAATATTTTTCATCCTAAATAATTTCTCGTCCCCATTTGGAACAAAGGGAATGGTAATTGGTTTAATTTTCCACGTTTGCGCCCTCGCTGACGTCAATAAAGCGGACGGTTTGCGACCAAAAAACAACCCTCACTCACGATGCAAGTTTTGACAGTTTGCCGGCCTTTACTTCAACATGAGTGACTTTGACGGGTGACTAAATGAAAATGTGAGTTATTAACAGATTAATGTTTGAACGGAAGGAAATATTTGTGTATTTATCCTTAGGTCATAGATGTACAAAATAAAACTCAATGTTACACCATTTTCTCCTATGTACCACATAGAAAATGCTTTGAATATGAATTTGAAATGTGTGTTATTTGTATGATGTGTGAAGTATAGATTTTTGTTAAGAATTGTAAGTTGTTTTTACTAGAATTCAATTGATTTTTATCGTCAGTGAGGTTAATCATAATAAGAACCTGAATGTTTGAGGATTTTAACATGATCTACTGTTTGTAGACAATAAAATGTTTGAAGAAAGCCGAGTTTTCTAATGCCATGTTATTACCGCGTTATACAAATCTGAATGCCTGCGGCATTCTTTAATAGTCGAACCTAGGGTGATGCAGAGATTATACTCATCCTAATTAAGGAGACTACAGACAAAAAAATGAAATCATTCAAGCCTTACACAAACAGAGGTGTAATAGTGAAGGTACAAAGAAGTCCGATACATACGTCTCCATTAGTATAGGAACGCCCCTGCGGCGCCACGCGACGCTACACAGACAACACGCTATTGCACGCGACTTTGTCTCTTAAAAAATACGCATTTTATTCGTAAAACGACGGTAATAATTGTGAATTTTAAGAGGATAAAACTTACATAAATGTCGGCCTGTATGTTTAGCCCTTAAAATTGAAATAAAGATTACTAAAATACTAAACAAAATTGGAAAAGATTCAGAATCTGCTTTTTGAAGTCGGTTAAAAATAAAAAGAAACAGAACTACTTTATAAAATAGAGATTAACAAGCTCTTTAGAATCGTTAAACAGTACTTTGAGTGTGACAGCTGTGAAGAACTAACGGTGGAAAAAACTCCCTAAACAACACGAAAACGAAACCTAATCGTATACAAAAATCGTGCTTTTCTATTATTTATATGGATGCGTGACAAATATACAAACAAACAAACGCACTGTTGCTATTATATCACGACACGATCGAACGGAATCTTTCCAAAGATAACTGACAACTGTAATATGTATATTTCACAATTTGTTTCTTGTACATCTGTAGTCATTACTCCGTACCGACGTCGATATAAATGATAATTATGCGTTTGTCGCATTGCTGCAATGTTTCATGCCTGCCTACCCAAGTACCCAATAAGTTACAAAGTACACACGTCGCCTTGATTGTTGGGTAATACACGCTCTGGCTTGACATTTCGGACCGTTTACACAGGATAATTAAGTATCAAAATTCATATATTTTTACAAATGAATATTTAATGCTTTGGCAGTTCAATAATGTTTTTTTAGCTTTTCAGTGATTTGTAACTGTTAGCTTTATCTTACCATCGAATAAACCTTTGGCCTGTGTGCTGAAGTATTATTATAGAATTGAGAAAATAAGTTAAACGCAAACTAATTTTGAATTTTTAGAGAAATTTATAGTATCTAAGCATAATCTAGTATTCTAATAGTGGAACATAAACCTGTGGGATTGGTGTTGTCTGACATTCTATGTGTGTGTTTTCCATTGTGTATTGTGCAAGCGATACAGTTAAGCGGCCCATATCAGATATTGGGCAACACACAGCGCGGGCGGCGCGCGGCCTCTGCCCAGAGGAGTTGCGCTATCTTCTTTGTATGCAAAGCCGATCTATTCCATCTTGATAACGCATAAGGATTGCGCCGGAGATCTGTAGTACGTTTATTCGTACACCTGAAACTATAGAATAAATGTCCCGAAACAATCCCAAATTAAAAGCATTGTTCCCGAACAATCGACCGCATTCCCCAAATGTAATTGCAGGGTATGGGGTGTGATTCACTCCGGCGGCGGCGGCGCGACTGGCGACACAATGATATGTACACATTAGTAATGTTACATTTCGTCGTAGAGTGCAGGGCGGCTCATGGCTCCTTCGCATCGACGCAGGTCGTCTGCAGGTCTGGCGTCACTCGCGACTGTTCACCCCGCGCCTGCACGCCATTTGCATGTAATAACATGGAAAGCAATAAAGCTTTCTATAAATCGAACGACGCGAGGGTCCGGCGACTACTGTTGTTAAATTTTACGACTTCCGTCGGTCGGTGGCGACTGACCAGCACCCTCGGCGCGGCGCGGCGCGGCGTCCCCTCGCGAGCGACACTGCGCTGCCGAGTACGACTGAAGGTCACACATGTCGCTGTATGGCAATTAACCGGTCGCAAGGCCGTCACGTCCGCCGCGCTCGATATAGTGCGCCGGGCTTCGCCGCCGGTGCAGTTAGACGCTCGATCTGCATAATTGTGACCAAATGCGGGCGACCACCGCGCCCTGCTGCATCGCTGCGCTCGTCGACGGCTCAGCCTAACCGTAATTGATCCCGGCTCGGACTTTTTTGGTGTGGCAGCTTGACGCCGGCGCTCGCGACCCGCCCGCATCGCCTTATACACGCTCGCAGGAATCTAAGCTTTTATGACATTCTTTGATACTGATTCATCACTCATCGCGCGAGCGGCTCGCCGGTTTAAAATACGCGTGCGACGGCACGGCAGAGAAACGCGCGCGATGATCGATGGATTGCGGCGCGACGCGGTCCTGTTACGGTGGCCGATCATCGATGATGCAGATAATGATCGCGATCGGTGGCCGAAGGCGCCGCCGCACCGACACTCCGCCACGGCGTTGCGCAACTGCTTATGAATAATTACCGGGACGGCATGACGGATGCGCGTTCGATTCACTGCCAAGGACGCCTTTTCGCTTTTGGTCGGTCATCGATCCGGCTCTTGCGCAAGTGCAGCGGGTCCGCCGCGGGGCCCGTTGCGTCAGGCCGCCGTCGCCACGTTCGTGAGAAGTGCACGCGACGCGCGACTAATGACACGTTGCTCAACCCGCCCACCGATCGCTTTATTATGCAGAAAGTGAGTCGGAACAAACGGCGAGGCGGGCCGGCCGCAGCGCCGCGCCACAACACCGCGCCACGCCGACACAGCCACGGCCCGGCGGAAAGTGAACGCGGACGCGCCTATTTATCGCAGCGTAATTGTGATTTACAACAAAGATCACTCTCTCGATGCACTTTATATGAAAAAATGAGCATTTTATCAGCGTCTCGCTGGCGGCTCGCATATTCATAAAATTGACGGGCGCTCGTAAATATTTGTTGGAGTGCAGCTTCATCAAATGGACGGCGGGCGATAAATTGCGCAATTGAGAACGGTCCGAGTTCCGCCGCCGTCGCGTTCTATCTGATTATGACATTGTAATGGTTCGCCATTGAGTTTGCGTCGCAGGATGCAGCAGGGCTCTGCTGGTGTGGAATGTGTGTAGTATTCACCTGAGGCTAACGGTACTGCGGGAACATTACCACTGTCGCGCCGAGTCGCCGCGCCGGGCGCTGAGTCGCGGCTAATCCATAATCAAGCAGCCGACTACGATACTTGGCTTTTATTATAAACATACTGGACGCTAGGTGTTGGGATTTAAATATTTAATAAGAGGAAACGTAACTGAAGCAACAAGCAGGAAAAGTCATTCCATATAACATATTTTTGTGTAAGACTACGATATTCAGGAATTTAATAACTTCTTTTATATCCGTATTCACAAACAAAACAAATACCCGCAACACATTCAAATAACCTATCCAAATTATTCGTTCCCAGAAACATTTTACACAATACAGATATAAAACAGCAGGTGCATTCACAATCCCTTTCAGCGTTCAATTAGTAGTCGAAAATGCGCTGCACCTCCGTTCATCCGGTTTTTTTTCTTTTTTTCGGCAGTCAGCTGGTCTGCGAGGCAGGTGCTAGCCATTTCTCCGAATTGGGCCCTCTGTACGTCTGCCAATGCGGGTTTTGTTCGGATTGCGCGAAATCTTTGTGTGTCGGCATTTTAAGGGAGATAAATTATGTTTAAATTTTGTTATTTTTTGGGCTTTTGTGATTAAATGGCAGCAAAAGTAACATCTGTCTGTTTAAGTAAGAATGACGTATATTCGCATCGTAAGTATCGGACGCATCGCATAGTAATATAGGAAATCATAGGTTCGTGCGATCCGTACGATGCGGATCAGTGGACGCAGTTATATGAATTCCTATACAAAGAATACTACGATCCGTTTGATGCGATGCGTCCGATATTTACGATGCGAATATGTGGACGCCTTCCATTACGTTATCTTTAAGAGTTAGTTAAATATTATCTTATTGCGGTGAATTTGCGTTTAAAATACCATTATACTAATCAAACAGACTCAAATTATGGAAAAATATGCAACGATAAGTAATAAAACATGAAAATATTTTCTTCAAATTGTCTACAACTTATGATATCGATGGTTCCTTATACAATGTATTTCTTAATTCGATCAAATGTGTTTGAACCATTAAGCGTAGAATAGCAACAACCCCTCTACACGATCAGACAAACATGATGAAGTAGAAACGGCGCAAGAAAATCGCTCAGCCAATTGTGGTAGACAGATGATGCTTAAAAAACAACAGTTTGTTCTTCTAAATATCATCCATCAATATGCCAGTGGTAATAAGTCACCAAAACACTAGTCACGCAAAAAAAACTGCGCGTATGAATAATAAATATGTTTTCTTTCTTTCTTCTTTCATTAATCTACAAAAGTACGACATGATAACCTCTATCTAATATCGTGGGGGTGAACGGCAAGGGTGTCCGCCCTCGTGTCACGACCCTGCTGTAAGTAGGGCAGTGTGACGGTCTCGCCGCATCGATCCGACGTCACGCCCTTTGTCCTTTAAGGACACTTCATTCGGCGACCTTTGGGGTACTTTTAACCCGTTTTATATTTAGATTTGATAATCTGTTGAGAAAGTGCGTTGATAATAATTGCGAAGTTGTACAAAAAGTATATCTATTGGGACTCGACAATTATGGCCGACAACACAATTGCTTTTTCAAGCCACCTCTGAATAGTCTTTTGTTTAGGCTTTATTTCTATCGGCTATCTAGTAAAGCAACACACCTACATTTTTTATTTATTATAAGTGTTGCTCTATATCTGCTAAGCCCCTTTTTACACAGAAATCCCAGCAATTCCTCAACATAAGGGTTGCGGTTGCAAAAGTTAACAGCTTAAGGTTAAGAAGGGTCGAAAACACCCACAATCTTACTTAACCCTCAACAAATTATCTTATACAGAAAAGGTATTTCGTGAATGTGTCATTATTATTTTATAGTTTTTAGAAACAAAAATTATTTCAATACTCCATGCACGTATATTTCTAGTATAAGTAGGTACGGTATTTTTATATACGTAGTACAGTTTTACTATTTGACTTCGGAATGGAGACATGTTGGCTAATTTATTTAAATTCGTATGACAACACACGCGGTGTGGTCATATTCTTGGTATACGTATAAAACTGTTGCATGGGAAAACATTATTAAATTGTTACGATTCATTGCGTTTAGTTGTAAAATATACCAAGAATTGAAGAATTATTATCGTATATTTATATATACATACAGTACCCCAGCGTACACATGTTCAAAGTTCAGATTCGTAAAGTAACTAATTAAGATGCAAGCTATTTGTTTCATAATAAATTAACCGACTTGGCAATCGAACTTAGAACTACACTTATATTTGCCGCCATAAATAACAATAATTATACACAATTACTTTTATAACAACCAATTTATTCCATGCTGGTATTCTCATACCCCTAACAACCCTCTCACCCTCTTTCCACCCCTCATAGCGAGTGAGAGTGGCGCGCCATTGACCCCGATATACATTGTTTAACATATTCCGTCGGTAACTTCATTAATAGTTATTACAAACGCAATTAGGCAGCACACGTGGCATTGGACTACATACGTGGGAAACTTCAAATAGTTTTTTTTTTTAATTAGTAAATACTTATTATTTAATTAGAATTGTTTATACGTAACTTAATACATAATATGCATATAATGCACTGCTCGATGGAAGCGTGATAAAATTAATTAGATATATAAAATATACATGAATAATGAATTACAAAGCAATGCTTGGCATTCTAATGCTAAGTCGCGGTATGCCCAGTAGTTACTTTGGCTACAATATTCTTCAAACCGGAACACAACAGTGCATTTTATCGTTGTTGGTGACAACCAATAATCCATAATCTTTCAGGCATATATATGTGGATTGTACTTATTCCGATTTAAATTAGCAGTTATGCCTGCCAACAATGACCATCGGTCAAATCTATTGGGTAAATCAGTCCTTAATACCCTGGCTATTAAAGATACACCAAACAATTTCCGTCATGCTTGATGAACAAAACTGACAATGCGTGGCGAGAATACTCACAGACGCACAATGGTAATAAGATGCATTTATAAGACACCATGCAAATAAACGCATCCATTTGACACACATCTGATTCCGCGTGGAGCGCCAAGCGGGCGACACAGTCGGCGCCTGCGTTTAATTGCCAACTCGGATTGACGCCGTACTAAGAAGTAGCTGTAACACAGTCCGCCAGCCTCTTGTTATGCACAATGTGTCCATGCAAATGAACCATTGTCGATCAGGTGCCGGATTGTGTGTCGCGTGGTGTAACTGGATTCCTAGATCATCTGTTGCGTTCGTTGCGTCATGATGATTGTGGTGTATCGACCAGCCCCTCGCTTGTTAAATATGAGATTCAAGTTTGGAAATCGCCATAAATATGTTGCAGTACAAAAAAGTCCTTCGAAGCTCTTTTTCATCTTGAAAGCCACGTTGCTACGTAGCTCTGCTCCACTTTTAATATCCTTTAATTAAAACAAATAGCAAGTATCTAAAGACGATTAGGCATCTAGGTAATTTAAGTACTAAGGATAAACATTTCTCATACTAATACGTGAGTTATTTGCCATGCTTTGGTGAGGAAAAATACTTTCCATGATAGTATGTAACCCGTCTAATATATTTAGTGGAATAATGTACCCCAGTTTCATTACATAAAAGCTAGTCATCAATAATAGTACACAACTTGGTCACACAAAGTGATTCAGCTATTCCAATGTCCACCTAATTCCTGTTGAATCTAGGTCAAGTCCACATCAGACGTATTGCGGTCATAAAAATTGACGCACATTCTACAAAAAGGTTAAACATCACTTTAAATAGTAATGTTTAATTGTTAGAAAATATTAGCTATTTGAAATTGTAATTTGTATCTGAATCATGTTGGTCAGATCGTTGGGGCTGGGAAAACCTACCAGTTTAGTATCGTGTAGAACACCTTAAACAGGTAATGTGTTGGAATTGTGATATGACCACGTGACCACAATACCACAATATTAATAAATACATACTAAAAAGTTTCAAAGTTAGGTTTCTCAGGAATGTTAATTAGAAAATGGGCCATATTATTTAATTGCGGGAGTAGTGGATACCAACATACTTTGCGATAAAAAATTATGCCTTTGTTGCAGTTTGTTATTTAATAGAGTTTATTATATACCCTCAATATTCTTGTAAAAACACTCATTTGTACGTAACTTGACATAGCTTAAGTCGGTGCCTCCAAATGTATACTAATAAAAATGATCTTGTGCATTCGTGGCAAACCGCTCCGTAACAATATCCATTGCTCACTTCTTTATTATAAAACATACAAAAATAAAAACGCAGTACATTCTTGATAACAGTAGCGAGTTAATAATTCACACTACGGGTTAATTGCGGTGAGTGACGCGGTGCGAGCGGCGCAGCGTGATTTGTTTATGGCATAGTTTGTCTCGAGCGCGACAGGTTAATGAAAATGCGCTATCGTAGTCGGATTTGTTGGTCCAACTGCTTTCCACACGCTGTTGCACACCATTTTGGTTGGTGAATATTAATTAATTGGACAATTTTATGTGTATACACAATTTGTATTATGATTATAGTACGATTGCTGGAGAGTGCCACGAGTCTGTGTCCTGTGATCTTTATATCAGGTTCAAGATTTGTATAAACTTCGATTTTCTTAATGATTTTTGATCTGCTTTGCGGGATACTAGAGATCTGTCACGTCATGTCCCCTTGTTTAGCGAATTAGCTGATATGTTCGCTGTGGTCGATTCCTACGGACTTTTATTTACACTACCCTAGGCTTAAAACAAGTAGAATTTCGATAACACTGACCACGTTCATCCCTTCGCAGGGTATGGGCTTCTCTACAATCCTCCATACTGGCTAAATTCATCTAAAATTATAGCTAACATTTCCTTTCCATCATTCCAGGGGTAAATTCGCATCAGTCCGCAAGATCCGACACCTGGTCTCCGGCGAGGAGTACGCAGCCAAGTTCATAAGGAAGAGACGGCGCGCCGCGGACACGACGCGCGAGATCCTGCATGAAGTCGCCGTGCTGGCGCTGTGCGCAGACTGCACGCGCGTCGTCAGCTTACACGAGGTATGGTGTCTCTTTCTTTATCTGGCCATCTCTTTTCATCTTCCGATGGTGTTTACTTTGGCCACAATAGCGACCTTAGAGCAGTTGGTTGAACAATGGCTAATTTTATGATGTGGTGATTTTCCTTAATCATATTCCATGTCTTTCTGCTCTCGAAAGAAAAAGGACACCAAAACAACATAAGAATACAGAATCAGCTTTGGATGACTGTAGAAATAATTCTTAGGCTATCTTGAATCAGAGAATAAGGGACATAAGGGCCACTGACGGAAAGTTATTACAACTAACCTTAAATATTTACTGCATTTAGAGTTTTCTAGTTGCATATAAAGTATAGAAAATTGGGAGTCTTAAATGTCAAATGAACTTCGCCGTAATTTTATGCTATCATTTATGTATATCTGCATCAAAACATTTGAACACAACTCCTCTTATACTCGAACTTAGGAAAAAAGCCATTTGCAATACAACAGTTAGTGAAATAGTGACATAACACAACGCAAGAACAAAACGAAGGTCGGCGCCGGCATCAGGTGGCGCCACGTTAGAAAAACAGAATCACTTTATAATTGCAAAATTATTTAGTCGTTACTAGAAGAACTTCAAAGAAATGGATTTGCGGCGGCTTAAATAGTGTTCCCGCAAATTGTACTATGTAGATATTCTTTTAATAGTAGATTTTCAGATGTGTTTACTGCGCGGAATGTGGATAGTGTGATTTGTTACTGCGCTGGTTGATGGTGTCAATATTATAACCTTACAAGGATTTTGGGATATAAATATCATCCAATCAATTACATCGTTTAAGCAACGTCTACCAAAAATAATATTATCTAATGTCTTGGAAATAATAGTTTGAATTTTCCGTCAAAAGGATTTCTCGAATACAGTATCGACCCTAACATTTCTCAGACTTTTGATGCCGTTACTCACTCAAATAAATTATAGTCATCGGTTATTCAGCTACCACCTTAGGTTCTAGAAGTTCCACTACCGAACGTAACCTTACTTCAAATATTTCAACAAAGACCTGTTAGACACAACCAGCATCCAGCGAATTCCTAAGATATTTTCAATTAATCATAATAATTCCCAATTTCCAGGTATACGAAACCCGTTCAGAAGTGGCCATAGTTCTGGAGCTGTGCGCTGGTGGTGAACTGCAACGGCTGCTGGATGAAGAGGAGCGCCTGTCGGAGGGTGCTGCGCGGAGGGCGCTCCGCCACGTGCTGGAGGGCCTGGCGCACCTGCACGCGAGGAGGGTCGCCCACCTCGACCTCAAACCGCAGAACCTTCTCCTGTCTGCCAACGGCGAGGAGCTGCTCATATGCGACTTCGGCATTAGCAGAGCGATACAGCCCGGAGCGCATGTTAGGGAGATATTGGGCACGAGGGATTATGTCGGTGAGTTGCATTTGTTTGTGAGTTTTAAGAGTAAGGTGTAGAGTAAGGAAATCTAAGATGTTTTACAAAATTCGCAACTTTAGGCTATGAAGACCTAACGCCTGTAAGTTATTGAGTAAGCTGTTTAAAGACAGTATAAGCAAACTATGAAACATTAAGACTTTGGTTCTTTTAGCATGAATCTTTAAGTATTGACTGGATGTCCATAATTTCATTTGTTATACTTTTTTTCTAAGTCACTCAAATGCTCACTGGCAGTGAATTACTAAGGCAGTAAAAATGTGCATTCACTATCTAAATAAGGAAAATTATGAGAACCGGCTGCATAAGATAAACTCTAATATCCTGATACATATTTTTACATGAAACTTGTAAATAATGCGAGTGAAATGAAGACACAAATTTCGCCACAATAGTGTGCGCGTAGCCCGCGGGCGTGAATGGAGCCGGCGTTATAATGTAAATAGGCCCACAATATTAAAGTTAATTGAGAAATTTCCTGCGCATCTCCACGCTTACACGTATTGGAGAATGGGGCGTAATTAGAGACTAGTGGGACGCCTTGGGCTGTCGAAAAATTATATCTAATATTCATAATCTCCATAGCACTTTTAAGGTGCTGAATAAGCTGGTCACGAATATCAAAAATTGCAATGGACTGTGGTTTTTCTATCTAAAATTATTGGTTCCTAGAATGTTTCGTGGTGGTTGGAAAATTCTGATAACAAAATTATTTGTTTAAAATCATCTTTCTATACATATGGGTATATGTATGCCGGAAGTAGATACCTTAAGAATCATGACTCCTCAAATACTATGGGCAAAGACCGGTGTCTTAAGTTAATAAAGAGTAGAAATACACATAAAAATAATATTAAAAGCTTCAGTCCCAAGTGCCGGTCTGTGTGGATGTGTTGAAATATGTATAGAGTGTCATCTGAATATTATCGTTACGATTTAATATGAATATGTACAAGGAACGGCTCTCAGAGTTACTCGTATAATGAGTAAATTATAGTGTTTTACCTCAACGCTACGGAATATTTAATTAATTATATTTTTATTATGTACTCGAAGGTTATTTACGGTCGTATGGGTCGCTGTGTGGCATATTAAGTGAGATTTTATAATAAAATAAGTATTACTTATATTTATTAAAACGTTAAAACTTACACGATGAATCCAACCTGACTTTCTAACTCCACTAAAAGTGATATACATTATTTATTAGAAGATAATATTATTGTAACTATTAGAGGAGGTATATCTCCAGTAGTGGACACTAGTATGTACTGATTATCATGGTTATTATAATGGGGTGTTTGACTCCAATATTTCTTATTGTATTTATCAAAACGTATCCATAGCTATGGTCTAAAAACAAAGAAATTTATACATTCAGAATGAAACAAGTTACAAACGTTTTAAATCTTGTAGTGGGAGTAACAGAAAATAAATGCAAAACAAAGCTAGTGACGTCACTAGGGTTAATATACATTACAGTGTGCGCGTGTGAAAGAGACATCAAGATATCCCCACTACATTCATACTCTTTAATTTTAATATTAATAAGCTATAAGCTACTTTAATACTTTTTTGGCAGCAATGTTTTATTTTTAACGTATTTGTGGTAAGCGAAATAATACAAAAAATCGATAATAATCAAATAACCCAATTGTTTGCAGCGCCGGAGATCCTGTCTTACGAGCCGCTGTCGCTTGCGGCGGACATGTGGTCGGTGGGCGTGCTGGCGTACGTGTTGCTCAGCGGTTACTCGCCGTTCGCCGGAGACACCAAGCAGGAGACGTACCTGAACATCGCGCAGTGCCAGCTGTCCTTCCCGCGGGAACTGTTCCGAGGAGTGTCGCAGCGCGCCGTGCACTTCATCAGGGAGACGCTTGTTGTTGATCCGAAGTGAGTGGTGTACTTTGCACTTAGGGTTTGTTACTGAAGCTTGGGGTGTATCAGTGGATGCTAGTTGATTTTAAATTTAATACCGAGGGAAGAAATTATAAGCTAGTTGTTGAAGTCCACTGCTGAACATAGGCAATGGGAATGTGGGAATATGGGAGAGTCCATGGATCGCCTAAAAGACCTGTTGCAAGCGGCCTGCATCCAGCTACTTTCTGTGAAACAACAATAACTTTCTTCATTCCTTCCGAAATATTGTGGATATTGTGCCCTTAATACCATTAGTATTGGTAAGACTGTCCTGCCCTCATAACCACCACTGCCACTGCCAGGATGCCACAGTGGCACGCATTTTATTGACAACGAGCATTGAAGCTCGGCAAGTCTCCGGGAATGTCTAATATCCTATTAGTATTGGTCAGCCTATATTTTAATATGATAATCTAGAAAGGTATAAAAAATAATATTTCCGTGTTTTCAGGGGTCGTCTTACAGTGGAAGAGTGCCTGGAGCACCCCTGGTTGAAAGACGAGGCGGACATGCCGCGCGTGATCGCGGGCGTGGGGTTCGAAGCCGCGACGCAGTCGGAAGACGACTCCGACGACGAGCACAGCCTCAACTCCCTCAATGGACTCAACGGAGTTAATGGACACAACGGGGTCAATGGACACAACGGGGTCAATGGCATCAATGGAGTCAACGGGGTCAACGGTCACAGCGGCGTCAACGGCTGCAACGGCACCAATGGCACACACGATGATGAGAAAGGTGAAATATTTTTCGTTACCACAAAAAGTCCACGGCTGAACATAGGTCTCCCCCAAGGATTTCCACATCGACCTGTTGGAAGCGGTCTGCATCCAGCGACTTCCTGCAACTTTAACTAGGTCTTTTATCCACCTTGTGGGCGGGCGTCTAACCCTGCGCTTGCCTATACGTGGCCAATCGTAACATTATCGACGTAGTCTTTAGGATTAGCAAGTTGAAGTGGCAGTGGGCCGCTCACGTGGCACGAAGAACTGATGGCTGTTCAGGTCGGAAGGTTCTGAAATGTTTTTAATATTGCAGATTTTTATGGTCCTTCGAGTACTTTAAAAAAAACAAGAAGTAGTAAATTTTTTATTAGATGCCTTTTCATTAAATTCACTTCGCAGTTTTTGAATACACTGTAATTAGTAAAGTGGATCACTATGATGTGTGCTAAACGTGTCCGTTATTGTTCGCAGAGTCATCGCGGCCGTCGTCACCGCCGCTGGGCTCGGCGCCGGGCGCGCGCGACGACGACGAGCGAGACAAGCCGCTCAAGCACGCGCACGCCAGGGACATCTCCCCGCCCTGCCCAGACGCACCCTCCACGCCCAAGGTACGCGCTACACGACCACCATGCGACGCCGATACATATCGCATGACGCATCTTTAGAATTAAAGAGACGTACACGCGATGCACAACCGCCACGCGAGGTCGATACATATTACCTTTAGAATTAAAGAGACCTAAATTAAAAAAATAGATTTTTGCTTTTAATCATAGTTGGCTCAACATGATTATTTCCATCGACTCGTTATTAAAGAAGGGCCTATTGACGCATGAAACACAGAAAGATGTATACTTCGGTCTTCTCGATGTATCTTTCATAAGTATAAAATTTCTTATGTTACAAATATTTAATGAACGTTTTCCAATAAATTTTATTTTTTAGTTAGGTCTCTATAATTCTGAAGGTGCGATATGGCCATTTTGTTTAGTTTCGACTATAATATCTATTAATCGGTTAAGATTTGACAATTATTATAAGTGCTTTTGTTTCTCGGCAGGTGTCGCGCAAGTCACATCCGCACCCGCCGTCCGTGCTGGCGCTGTGCAAGAAGTTCCAGCCCGACTACGAGAAGCCCGCCAAGCTGTCGCACGCGGCGGCTGGCGGCGCGGGTGTGGGCGCGGAGTGCGCATGCGCGGGCGCGCGGGAGGCGGGCGGCGCCGCGTGCCTGCGCATGCGCACGCGCCCCGCGCCGGAGCGCGCCGTGCTGTGCTAGCGGTACCTGTGCTGCGTGCTGCCACGCACCTAGCACGCGCCGACACACACCTGTACATAATCTATGCATCATGTTGTCGTGTTTATTTATTTGATACGGGCTGCCCGCTCGCGTTCCGTCGACGTCGCCCGCGCACCTCCGGCACGCAAGTGGACAGAATCGACTTGTCGACTACAGCCGTGCTATTTTACTGTATCGATGGAGTCGGCCGATTGTTTGCGCAGTCTGTCCAGTGCAGCGAGCGCGGCGACGCGGCGGCGGCGGTCGGTCGCGCCCGACGTGCGTCGCGACCGACGCCGCTCAACGTTACATACTTACTAGGAATTAAATGATTTGTTAATGATGTGGCGGTCGCGCCGCGCGACGCCCGTGTTGTAGTTGTTAAGCGATCAGGTCGGAGCGAGCGAGCGCGAGCGCCGAGTCTGCGGCGGCGGGGAGTCCCCGCCGAGTGGAGAGTGTGTGGGACCAAAATTGAAATGTCCGGCAGTCGTGACGTCACTCGTCGGCGGCACGACTGCGCGGACGGATATATTTAATGATACGGCGAGATGAATTGTGGGAGATGTGTCAATTGTGACATGAGTTCTTATTATATCTATGGTAATCGTTGATCTATCGCTTATGGCCAAGAATTGTTAAATGTTTGATATGTACAATATTGAAATTTTATCACTCGGAGTGACCGTTTTCGGGTTGTTATTTAGATAGGATAAATGATTACGTAGTTCGTGCGATGGTCTTATGAGCTCAAATCTTGCGTCTCGTTTATATGTTGTGTTGATGAATTTTCAACGAGTGCTTAAGCGCAATCCCTAGTTAGAACATTATTTCAACATTGAAAATTATTTCTATGTCGCATTGTGTATTTTTTGTTTTCTTTGTCATTCATAATGATTTTTTGTTCATTTTAACCATTTTCTATGAACTAAACACGAAGATTACCTTGAGAAAACTGTTGTGATTCAAACTCATTTGTAAAAATAAATTATTGTGATATAAGTATGGATTTTCATTTGTATTTATTTACCCCTTCAGATGCCTGCGTTGGACGACAAAACATAAAATTCGGTATGCTGGATTCTTTTACTTCCTCACACAATAACCTTAAAAAAATATTGAAAAAATCATATATTCTCGAAATAATTATAAAACCAAAATGATGAAGAATGTATAAAACTATAACTATAAAATTAAACAAAAATATATATCAGCACTTAAATACGTTAACATTTTGTTGCTTAAATTAATTGCTTGATTTTTGAGGGTAGCCAAAAGTTTTTAGTAAATGACGTGAAGGTAGACACAAAATTGAAGCGAACAGCTGTTTTGTTGGCGATTTAAATATTTACAATAACGTGGGTATTCTAAGAAAAACGTCTTCAAAGCGCCACACTTCTCGCTAGTTACTAGGAGAACAGAATTAAACAAGCGTCATCATAATTCCAGCCTCTGATTGGTTATTAGTGTATGGTGTGGGCGTGGTTTAAACTTGTTACATCACCAGATGTAACTAAAAGAAAGGGATGTCAATATCGTACTTGTCTCTGATTGGTTATCTGTATATTATGTGGGCGTGTCTTAAACTTGTTGGAACAGAACAAGTGAAGCCAATAGAAAGAGACGTCAATAAAATATCTCTTCAAACCTTATGCGCTCCTAGTACTTTTCTTGTGAACTGAGTGGAAAATAAAATGTGAACGATCGAAAAGAGTTTGATACCTGTAGTTTTTTTAGGATGGCCTGTTCCAACACTAGTCTTCTAGGTGTAATCATGAATCGTGCAATTGATTATTGCAATATGTATTCAATATTTAAGGTTGTTAATTAAGAAATTAAATTTTGCACCACCAAGTACTTACGGAAACATATTCAGGTCATATGACTTCTGCCTGAACTCTTAGAAGGATGACATGTGTTTTATCTCCTATTGACAGATATTGTCATAAAACAAAATCAAAGTAAGATGTTATGGTTGAAGTAAATAATATTAAACTGTAATATTTTGTTGTAATGGTATTTAGTCCAAGGGTTAGTTATTTTTTGTTAATTTTTTCTCTTTATGTGAATAAAACCATACATTTAAGGTTTTCTCAATGTTAATAAAGTTTATAATTTTTTGCTCCATTTCTAATTTTCACAATTTATACGCTTTTTTTTATTTAATCTGTGCTTTCCAACACTTGACATTGGCGAAATTGTCGAGTCTGCGACAGAGCCATTAAAAACAAAAACTGAACTGAAGATCTTATGGAGACCACCAGCTAAAAAAATAAATAACAACAAAATAAATTTCTAAATCTTTTATTATCATCATACACAAATTGACGTTAGTTTTTTATTAGACGATACATTTGTGAGTATATAATACATATCACTATGCTATGTAACAATTCCTACAATACTTACACATATCAGTTGCCTTAGAAATTTAGTTAATCTGGCAGTGCATTTTGTTGACGATATGGGCAGTGGTGTCTCTAAACTATTTATGCACATCAAACTCACGTTATTCTAGAACTAATCATTTACAATTTACTATAGATTTACAAATATGATTAATGAATAATTTCGAAACGTTGGAATACAATTTGAATCAAATTGAAAGAGGTATGTTTTAATATTTCCAGCTTGGTATTAATTATCTAGTGCTATTTCGGGTATATCCAGACTGTGACAGCTATAAATTACGCAATAAAGAATATAATTTTTATATTCTCCTCGTTTTGGTGTTAAATAGGTGTTTTCCCAAAGAATATAACGTACACCCATTTATTTTTAAAGACGCAAAGATACGCTGGGGTTTAAATTATAATGTTAGCAAAGAAATATAAAATTTCCACCCAAACTTAAAAAATGCAATAAAATCGTTTATTTCTGCGTTTCTTTTAGTTGCATAGTGTCTGTAGTAACTAAAACTACCATGTTGTTCTGTTTCGGCCGCAGTTTGAATATATCCGGTTTAGTCGCTAAACAAATTTTGTCTTTGTGCCTTTTGATCTCATGTTTTGCAAGGCATCGCATGAGAAATATTGTTCATATTTTAGTAAAGAAAATACGTATTATATAGTATTAATGACATAGTCTTTTTACGAACAAATACTGACTAGATATATCTTAATACAATTTGCAACCAACTTTCACATAAATATGTTGTGACCGAGATTTCATAATACATGGATTGATAATTTTATAGTGTGCTACTTCAACAGTATTTCATTAGAATTAAAACCAAGCATACATTAGAAGAAACTGACAGAAATGTATTTTTTTCACGACATTAATTAAAAATCGTATTAACAAGAAACCATTATGACGTAGCATAAATTCCCAACCCTACTCGTATATCTATGGAGAAAGCATTACAAAGTACTAAAAGAAATTACGGATAAAATTGTTGGCACATTCCAGACAAAGTTTATATGAAATAAATAAAAACCTTACCATTGTTAAGATTAAAACATAATTTGGTAGCCCATGTGCTTTAGGCCACTTGTGCCATAAGGTTTTTTGGCGCAGCTTATATTATAAATGATTATTAAAAGACAAAATGATGATCACAATTCACACTAATTTTATAAAACAATAATTTTAGTATAAAACTAGTAAATCAAGTCTGTTTTGTCTGTGTTTAAGTTTTTTCTTTTTAACTTAAAATCGACTCACTATCTAAATTACATATATCAATTACATTCCTTTAAAACTACATTCATACATTTATACACATCAGTTATTATAAACTTTTTTCTATTATACATATATATTTAATATATTTTCCTATGTTTCTATGAGGGTGTCTTGGCACCTCTGCCTATCCCTTCTGGGAAGAAAGCGTGAGTTTATGTATGTATGTATTTTCCTATGTTTTGGGAAGTAATTGTATTTAAAAATAACTTTTTATCGACGTTAACACAAGTCACTTAATCTTAGCGAATTATCTTCATAATGTCAATCCAATTGGGTTTTAAATGAGATCTGTTACACATTTCAAATTTTATACCTATTCGATATATTATTCCTAATTATGATATGAACACGATTAATTCAATCATTTTTAGTACAATACCTAGCTACGTTTTCGCTTATATTATGTAGATCTTATATTTTAAGTAATACTCGAGTTATTTCCTATTTACTGCCTTATTGATAGTTCATAAACCTATTTTAAATATCCAATATTATGTCTTTTTCTCTCAAACTGAATTCAAAATGATGTACCTTATTCATTTTTACTTCTTCTTCTTCTTCTTCTACCTGGCGTTATCCCGGCCGATGCCAGGGTCCGCCTTCCGGCAAATTCTCCTCCATTTCGCCCGATCTTCGGCATCCTCAATAGTAAGGCCATTGACCCTCATATCTTCCTTGACGACATCGAGCCAGCGCTTCTTGGGTCTACCCCGCGGTCGAGGTCCGGGAATATTGAGGCTCAGGCACACATTACCGACGTACTCCTGCGGTTTCCTTAGGACGTGACCATACCATCTCAAGCGGGATTCCTGGAGTTTATCAGCCACATCGCGGACACCAAGACTGCCACGGATGTGCTCGTTACGGATTTTGTCCAAACGCGTAACGTTGCACATCCACCGCAGCATCTTCATCTCCGCGACGTGAACCTCCTGGACGTGCCGCTTGAGGGCAGGCCACGTCTCAGAACCATACAGGAGCACCGGCCGCACGATGCTTTTATAGATGAGACCCTTGAGCCTCATCGGCATCCTGCGGTCACAGAGTATGCCTGAGACCTCCCTCCACTTAGCCCAAGCAGCGCTAATACGGGCTTTGACGTCAAGGTCGATGTCACCGGACTCATGCAGTACGGACCCAAGGTACTTGAACTTGTCCGTCTTCACGGCAAGTTCGTTCCCTATCACGATGCTTTGGGGGTCCGTACTCCCGCAAGCCATGTACTCGGTCTTCGCCACATTTAACTTCAGACCACCGCTCTCGAGTGTCTCCTTCCACCGGTTGACCTTGCGCTCCAAAAGTCGCCGGTCCTCCTCTACCAGTGCAATGTCATCGGCATACATCAACAACCAGGGCGCAGGGTCCTGGATGTGAGACGTAATGGCGTCGAGCACAACACTAAAGAGGAATGGACTCAGCGCCGAGCCTTGGTGCACACCGACATCAATCGGGAAAGGATTCGTATCGCCAACGGCGGTCCGAACGAAGGACTCGGATCGGAGGTACATGTCTCTGATAATGTCCACATAGGCTTCCGGTATCCCTTTCACCCTCATCGCCCACCAGATTGCCTGTCGCGGCACAAAGTCGAAGGCCTTCTGCAGGTCCAAGAAAGCCATGTGCAGTGGCTTCTTCATCGTCCTGTATGCCTCGCCGAGCATCCTGAGTGCAAATATCGGGTCAGTAGTACCACTACCAGGACGGAAGCCATATTGACACCCAGAGACAGTACACTCTTGGCGGAGCCTGGCCTCGATGACGCGTTCGAAGAGCTTCATGGTATGACTCATGACCTTAATGCCGCGATAATTACCGCATTCCTGAACACAGCCTTTACCCTTGTATACGGGAGTTATCACACTCAACCGCCATGAGTCAGGCATGTTTTTGGTATTCAGGATGCGGTTGAATAACGCAGCAAGAAGCTCCACACCATGAAGCCCCAACGACTTCCACGCCTCTATCGGAATATGGTCAGGCCCTACCGCTTTCCGGTTCTTCATGCGACGAAGACTACAGAGAACTTCTTCAGGTGCAACAGGTGCAACAAGACCTTGGTTCGGGAGCAATTCAGGGTAGGACACTCCCAGAGGTATGGTGTTAAATAAACCGTGGAAGTAAGAGCGCCACCTCTCCTTCACCGCGCTAGCCTCACATACCAAAGCGCCTCGGGAATCCTTGACACATCGACATTTGGTAATGTCGAGTGTCGCCTTTTCCCGAGTCTTTGCGAGCCGATAAATGAGCTTTTGACCCTCCACAGTCTCCAACTTCTCATACAGAGGGGTCAGAGACTCGTGTCGGGCCTTGGCCACAGCTCGCTTTGCAGCGCATTTGGCGAGGTTGTACGCAGCGCGGTCTTCAGGAGAGTTAGTCGCTTGCCACTTTTTGAAGAGTGTCTTCTTCCTGAGAATTGCCTCCCGGACTGTCCCACTCCACCACCAAGTCTCCCTGTTAAGGGTGCGACCGCCCTTAGTTGTTCCGAGCTTCGACTTCGCAAGGGTGGTGATTGCTGACTGAATGCCGCCCCACAGTTCCCCCACATCTTCGATCCCCATACAATTTTCTAATAAGGGGATCAAAGCTTCGCGGAAACCATGCACAGCAGGTCCATCCAGCAACCACCACTTTATCCTTGGTGCTCGATACTCGGTCACTTTGGGTTTCGGTGTTACCTTCACATCCATAACAAGGAGACGATGCTGTGTCGTGAGACATTCTCCCGGGATAACCTTGCAGTTGGTCACTTTGCTGATGTGGCATCTCCTTATGAGCAGGTAGTCAATTTGTGTTGAGTGGGGCCCACTTTTGTATGTGATGAGATGTTCGGGTTTCTTTTGGAAGAACGTATTCACAACGGCCAGGTCTGCCACATGGCAGGCTCTGAGAACAGAGTCCCCCTCTGCGTTACGTGCGCCAAAACCATAGCCGCCATGAACACGCTCATTCTCCCGACGGTCCTCACCTACGTGCCCATTCAGGTCCCCACCCACCACAATGCTCTCGGATTGGGGCAGATTACGCATAGTATCATCAACAAGGGTCCAGAAGGCTTCTTTCTCCGACTCCGAACAACCAGCTTGCGGGGCGTAAGCACTGATCAAGTTGGTAACAACCCCCTCAATCATTACTTTAACCCGCACAAGCCGGTCACTCCGTCTGTCGACTTCAAGAATACTCTCCCGAACGCTCGAAGACAACACTACGGCAACCCCGTTCCGGCCAGTGGGAGATCCACTGTAAATCAGTTTGTAACCCTGCCCGATATCCCGAGACTTGCCACCCTTCCATCGCGTCTCTTGAAGAAACGCGACTTGCACCCGACGTCTCTCGAGAACATCTGCAAGCTCTCGGCATTTACCGGTGAGAGAGCCAATGTTCCATGTGGCGAAACGGAGCTTGGTTGGTACTCGCGTCTTTGGCCGCGCCCGTACTCTGCGCGGTAGCCCTTGCCCACTTGTCACAGGCTTAGGGCGATGGGCCTGCGCGTCGTTTTGCGGCGACGCCCTAGCCGTACCAACACTTTTTCCTTTTTCCATACCATTTGATATGACGGAGCTTTTGGTATTACATGGGGCGACCCGCCGTCTGACCCCCACAACCCATAAATTGGGAACCAAAGGTTCGCCATTGCCTCGTTCGTAAGGTCAGCAGAGTGCACCGCGAGCAGGTGAGGTTGGCTTTGGTCCTTAGGTGTTGGTGGCCCACTTACACCCCATTCATTTTTACTTATCTTTTAATAATAATTTATCATTTTTATTGTTTTCTTTTGTGTGTATTTTTTTAACATTATAATTCGCCACTGTAGCCTAATACATACAGTACAGGAAGTACTGTATGTTTTGTGCTATAATCGTATCAATAACGATGATTTTCTAACTTTTTTTTAAAAGCCGTTCGAAAGCGTCAAAACATTGAAATAAGACTATTATTTACGGATTTTATCGCGGATTTAGTTTAATTTTACATTTTTTGAATTCCGCCCCGTGACCACGAAAGCTGTAAAGTGATCGAAACGTCGGGAATTCAAAAAATGTAAAATTAAACTAAATCCGCGATAAAATCCGTAAATAATAGTCTTATTTCAATGTGTAACATTCGCGTAAATCTAAGAAACCATTAAGCGTCAAAACATTCGATATTTAAAAAAGTATTTAAAATGTCTATGATTAATGTCGTTATAATTAACATGACAAAATAGTTGCCAGACTAAAAAATATTTGCACTAAGTTCAGAAAGGGCGGTTTATACGTAAATACAATATTTTTCTTTTTCGTCCTTTTATTAGTTTAAAATAAGTATTTTACGTGGACGTTAAGCATAGATTTACAGTTGTCTATGCTAATATGTGAAATGAACACATACGGAAAAGTAGGACATAGACAATGCGATCGAACTCCACCATCTAACCAGTATTCGTCATTGTCCAGAATGTTTAAAAATAAATAACAGACTAACGCCCGAATACTCGAACGCCATTCAAATAAGTTGCTCTTAACAGCGCACGGCCCATTTAGCCAGTACATTTAAGCGGGATTTACGTAGTTAAGTGCAACATAATATTTAAGTTGCGTTCCAGTATTCGGGCGTAAGCAAAGCTAATAAATTTTAATTTATTAGGGCCTTGATGCAGACCAAATTTCTATGTCCATAAAATAATATGAATACATTGGCAAATTAATTGAAATTAAATTTAACTTGAAAAATCTGATTGACTTTAATTTTTGATAAATAAAAGTCACAAACGCCCCAGAAAAATGAACTCAAACGAAATTAATGCCTAATTGTACGTACACGATCATTCTTCCACCATTTCAAACAATTTCAGTACAACCTCTCTACATTTGGTCTACAGACTAAATTCCATAGACCAATACATATTTTTGTCAGTCCTAAAACTGAGAATATATTTTCTCTATACTATAAACATAATTCGATATATCATCATACACGTGTTACCGCATTATCACTAGAAATATTCACAACATTAATACACAAACGCTGTCATTGTAATAGTCTACTTTCACGCGCTTTCGAGCGTCTCGCCCGCCATGTAGAGCGTTTCGACGCCCAGGAGTGCGTGCGGACGTCAGTGGCCGTTCATGACGCCGGAAGCAGCGGTTTTTATGTCGCTCAGTTGTTCTGAGTACTCTGTGTATAATCTTTGCCAGCGCAATTGTTTTACTAAGAGGGGTAATATTTCTTCTAATATGTCGTGTTTGTTTATACCCTGAAAACAAAATATTTTTTTATTTAATAACTGGATTTTAAGACTTGTAAGTAATGGGCTAATCTAATAAAAAGTGCGCGGTGGCCTGTTGGTCGTGGGTTCGAATCCATTGCACACTTCTGACTTTTCGAAATCATGTGTGTATCAAAGTCAATCACCACGCACTATAATGGTGAAGCAAAAGCTCGTCAGGAAATCTACATACCATAGCGATTTATAAGAAATTCTACCCGTCAACGCACTAGGCCAGTGTGGTAGACTATATAGCCTAACCACTCAATCGTACTTTCGATTGTAGAGGAGGCCGGTGTCCTGCACGTCCTATGCATGGGAAGTATATGGGCTGATACATTTGAATACTATGAACTAAACTGAAACTAAAGTCTCTTATGCCCGAATACTGGAACGCAACTTATATATAAGTTGCGCTTAACTTCGTTAATTCCGCTTAAATGTACTGGCCAAGTGGGTCGTGCGCTGTTAAGAGCAACTTATTATTTGAATGGTGTTCCAGTATTCGGGCGTTAGTTTCTCATATCTACAATATGGTTTCATAATAAAATAATTGTAAGAATGACTCACTAATATAGTTGACTGCCATTTCTTCGGCGTGGATGTGCAGTGACTGGGCCCAAGCATGTCGTCCAATATCGACCGCAGCTGATCTTCCGTACCTGGAATTGACAAAATTAACATTGATTAGAAATGTCATATTTTGTTGTTATAAGCATGTAATATAGTAAAGACTACATCAATGATTGGAAAAGTAGAGATATTATTACACCGCGTACGCGCCGCGCGAGACACGCACCCACACTACGGGCAATTGATTGGCTCAACAAATTTACACATGAGTTTCAGCAGGTCGACATATTTTATGATAATTTAGGAAAAATATTAAGTTACATAAAACTATTTTTAAGTCATAATTTGTAAGTAATAGTTAGCGCTTTGGGTACACTGTAAGCTGACTATTCTTGTATAATATAATAATAAATAATAATAATAATTGTATAGACACTCTCAGTCGTACTCTCGATTGTAGAATAGGCCCGTGCCTTGTAGTTGGACGTATGGGCTGATACAGACGGAATGAGAATAGTGCAGGTTTACGTTACCGTGGTTGACGAGGTGTTCGACGAGCGTGGCGAGCCAGTGGCGGTAGTCGCGCGCGAGGCGCAGGTGCACGCACGACGCCACGTGCGCCTCCAGCCAGCCCAGCGCCGCGGACGACAACAGCGTGCTGACACAATACACAACATTTTATTTTATTTTATTTTATACATACAAATAACTAATCATATACAGGGTGATATTGACATATGGTATTTAATTTTAACCATATGTTCCTAACCCCTCTTGGTAACATTTCACCAAGTTTGAACAAAAACTGCCTAATAGTTTTGTCAAAAATCGCGATTTTAGATTTCAAGGCTTTTGATCAACTCATAGATACCGTGTCTTTTTACGAACAAAAATAAAGATTTCTGACGAAAAAATATCTTTATATTTCATTTTATGGATTCAATAGATATTTTCATTTTTTTTTTTTTTTTTATAATTGCCTGGCATAGTGGCGGCATTGCACCTGATGGAAAGTGCCAATGTGGCCCAGGCAGAGTATCCATTGGCATCGGACGGCAGTCCCATGCCAATGGAAACAATTATGCCGGCCTGCTTAGGTGCCTCTTCACACCACGGCGGAAGGACCCGGGATTGTAGGAAGGAGGGAACACGTGCGCCGGCAAACAATTCCACAGCCTGACGGTGCGGCACAGAAACGAATTTGAGAACCGTTTGGTTCGCGCCGGGATGGTGTGGACCGTCAAGCTATGGCTTCGCAAGCCAGCACGCGTGGTTCTGGTTAGGAATGGAGAGGAGGGGAGCAAGTTGAACAATTCCTCAGAGCACTCACCGTGATAAAGGCGGTAGAACACGCTTAGAGAGGCGACATCTCTCCGGAGTTGTAGCGACTCCAAGTTGCTCGTAACGTCTGCATCATTCACAATGCGGATGGCCCGCCGCTGCAATCCATCCAAGGCATCGAGCAGGTACTGGGCGGATCCATCCCAGAGGTGCGAGCAGTACTCCCGGACGTACGACGACAGTACGGCCGGACCTGCGCTTTATATAAGCGGCAAAGCTGACCGGGCGTGAAAAACCGACACACTCTGTTCAGGACTCCAACCCTGCGTGATGTGGCAGATATTACGCCCTCGATGTGATTCCTTGGATTGAGATCACAGCGGATATCCACACCAAGGATACACAGGTCATTCCGCACTGAGAGGGGAGTACCCTGAAGAATGGGGAGGGGAGAGAACGGGGATTTTTTGCACGTGAACGCACACACCTGGGTTTTCCTGGCATTGAACTCAACCATATTCCTGGAACCCCATGTAGAAATGAGATCCAAGGTCCGGTTGAGCTCAATGACAAGATCTTCGCGTCCCTTCACAGTTTTGACACGGCAACCTGGAGGCCCGCAGTGGTATCGCCCATGAACCGTGCTGTCATCTGCATAGCAATGAATGTTGCCAAGCGACAACATGTCACTGATATGCAGAATAAACAAGGTGGGCGACAGCACCGAGCCCTGAGGAACTCCGGCATTTACCGACATGAGCGCCGAAGCGTGTCCGTCTACGACTACACGTATTCTACGCCCATGCAGAAAGCCGGAAATCCACGAACACAGGTTGCCGGGTAGACCGTATGCCAGAAGCTTGGACAGAAGACCACGGTGCCAGACCCTATCAAACGCCTTGGCAATGTCGAGGCTCACAGCAAGAGCCTCGCCACGCCGGTCTATCGCCTCACCCCAGCGATGCAGGACAAACGCTAGAAGATCACCCGTCGATCGATTATGACGGAATCCGTATTGTCGGTCACTGATCAACGAGTGATCCTCCAGGTAGCGGACCAATTGAGCGTTTATGATCCGCTCCATGACCTTACACATCACTGAGGTGATAGCGATAGGGCGATAATTGGTAGGGTCCGATCGATCACCCTTTTTGGGGATTGGTTGCACATTGGCCTCTCTCCAAAATTCCGGCACAACACCTGTGCGGTAGGACGCTCGGTAGAGGCGAGTCAGTGCTGGAGACAACTCAGCTGCACAAGCCCTTAAAACCACCGCTGGTATCCGGACCACTGGCTTTCCGCACATCGAGAGACCGTAACTCACGCCGCACATCACACTGCCTGATGCAAATATCTGCCATTGAGAAACCGCAATCAGGCAGTGTAGGCAGCGACTGGGAACCACGGTCTTCGAGGCGGGAATTAGCCGCACAGAGATTTGCCAGCAAGGCAGCCTTCTCTTGCGGCTTGTGGGCCAGAGACCCTTCTGGGTACCTCAGCGGCGGCAACGCTGGACGACAGAAGTTAGATTGGACGGCCCTGGCCAACCTCCAATAAGCACGACTGCTAGTTGGGTGATCGGCCAACGCACGCCCAATCCTGCTAACGCGCTGGGCATCCGCCCTAACGTAGGCCTTCTTGCAGGCCTTGGAGGCACGGTTATAGGCTTCTTTGAGGGAACTGATATTGGGATCCTTCATGGCGCGACCCCTGATCCAAGCGCGATACGCCGCCTGTTTGTCACCGACAGCATCGGCGCATGCACGATTGAACCAGGAGCGTCCACGGCCCTTACTGGCGATCTCAGAGGAAGGAATGTAATATTCCATTCCAAGTCTGATCTCGTCAGCAATAGCGTTGGCACTCGCTGAGGGATCTTTACCCTCAAAGCAGCGCTGCCTCCAAGAGATGGATGCAAAATATTCCCGCATACCATCCCAATCTGCCGACGAGTAATGCCAGACCCTTCGCCTAACCTGCACGGGACGTGGAGGTGATGCGATCGGTACTGACGACCCAACCAGGCAGTGATCGGAAGTGCCCAGAGGCGCACTAACGGTCACATGATACCCGGCTGGGTGACTCGCCAGCAGAAGGTCCAGCAAAGAAGGCGCATGAATCGCCACATCCGGGATCCTGGTGGGCTGGTTCACCAGTTGTGTCAAGTCATGAGTCAGAGCGAATGCATGGGCAGCTCTGCCAGCATGATCAGTCTTGGAGCAGCCCAGCCACAGTTCGTGATGAGCATTGAAATCCCCCAAGACCACCATTTCGGCCGACGGGAACTGCGCCTGCGCGTCATCAGCCGCCTGGCTAAGATACCTGAACAGCCGAGTCGTCTCATCGTCCCCGTTGTGAGACCTGTAAAGGCACACGTAGATGCGGCTCAGGGAACCTAGATCCACGTGCACCCACAGAGCGGAGAAGGAGGGGTCCTCCATGCAGTGCAAACGTCGACAGCAGATGTCCGACCGAACATACAAGCATACCCCGGCTTTAGGCTTGAAGTTTACTTCAAGCGAATAACCGGGATACAACAGGTAAGAATTATCGGTCGGACAACGAATCTGCGTCTCCGTTAGGAAGAGCAAAGCAGGCCGGGCCGTCTCAAGATGGTGGTGGACGGCATTGAGGTTCGTATGGAGTCCGCGGATGTTAGTGAACTCCATAGTGAACGCGGTGGTGGGGTTAAGCACCGCTGAAGGACCTGCTCTGTTTAGTTGCACTGTCATGGTAGAAAGGATGGGATTGGTGAAGAGGCAACGAGGATCTTAGGTTCGGGCACTAAGAAGGCCGAATGGGCACCGGCACGAAAGGGTCGGCAGGAAGCGAATTGATCCGCCGGACGGAAGGGCCCCCGTACCCTCCCGGGATGGGCCGCCGGGACCCCACTTCCGGTCACCAACCGGCACGACGAACCCACCCAAGATTATGCGCGGCATGGTGAGGCAGCCTCTCGAGGTGGTTAGCCCCGATTGGGCCCCTGTACTATACCGCGGGCGGCCAGCGGACAACCGTTTCTACGGGTCTCCCTGGCCGGCGGAACAACTCTCCTCCCTTCGACAGAGGACCGAAAATACCCACACGGTACAACCTCATGCCCGGACTTAAGATCCTCGAAGAAACCGGAAAACCACTGGCTGATCCCGGAACGCGATCCCCTTACGGAGATCACTATGGCGGTCTTTACGTCTCATGGACGGTGGTCGCTACCCGGGCGGACACATAAGTCCTACCACCACTATGTCACTCATTTGGCACTACCCAGGGGTCACGTGTAGGGTATCTAGAGTCAAAGCCTACGGACGCGAGTGACGTTAACGTTAATTTCGTTTCATTCAAATTTTGTGCAATGTTCCCTGCGGTAATGAGGAACATGTGTTTTAAATTAAGTACAATGTGTAAATATCACACTGTATAAACAAGGTATGCAGAAATCAATGAAAGGACTTCGAAAAAGAAACAGTAGTTTAGTAGTGACTGTTTTTGGTGTAGATAGTTTTAGTGTGTGTGTACCTGTCGGCATGTGCGTGCGTGTGTGTGTATGTGTGTGCGCGTACCTGTGTTGGTGCGCGTGCGCGGCGGCGTGTGTGGCGCGCGGGTAGAGCGCGGGCGGGAGGCGGGAGGCGCGCGGGTGCGCGGGGCGCGGGGAGCGCGCGGGACGCGACGCGCATGCGCGCCACACTGGGTCGCAAGGGTTCGACCACACCACCCTGTATTCACACATTATATTATAACAAGTATAATAGTTGCATAAACACTGCCTTGCCAAAGAGAGAGAAAATATAATAGTTGGACACCTCTACAAGTTTAACACTCATTACGAATACGAAACGCCATCACGCAATGGCATGGGTAACAAACCCAGTTGTGGATAGAAAACTGTAATATACAGGGTGAGATTTTCAAGTTGGCGTGTATGGCCAATTTCGAAACCATGAGGATTAGCGAAAAATGCTCAAGGGTAAGAGTCCTTTACTTCCCAGAATTTGATCCATATTAGCAACATTATCGAATGATTAAATAAAACAGAGTGGTTTTTTTTCAAAATCATTACGTTCGATTCCTAGCAAGGCATATTGATTTATCAAAAAATCTAAGTATGCAGTTTTAGTTTTCATCAAAATCGAGCTCCTAAGTCCTTTGAACATTTTTCGCTACTCCTCATAGTTAAGGATTTGGCCATCCACGCCCACTTGAAAAACACATCCTATATATTTATTCTAGTTTTATAATACTATATTGCAAATAAGTATGTTGTATATTGATGCGACTAATAACAAGCCTTTGTTTCTTTCTATCGCTATATATTTATTTATTTTCGGATTAAAGGCAATTTAGACATTTTCAGACTCGCCGAGCTTCAATTCTCAGTATCATTAAAATGCCACTATTAATCTTACAAGAGTAATAATGACGAATATGACAGCTGGCCAGCCTCCAAAAGAAACCCCAGTTAAAACTATTATTTAATTATCAAATAAATAAATTAAAATCATACTATTCTGGTTATATATTTTCAAACAAACTTACCACGCACACAGCTTCGTGCAATAAATGAAACTTTTTCCGTTACTCAGTGAGATCATCGGATTTCCATCCTCCAACAATATACTGTTCGTCACCGTCACTGAAAAGTAACACAATTTTATTTCAAAACTAGATCTTAAATTCTCTTTTAACTCGTAATATTCTCATGATATTGTAACGGTGAAGGAAAACATCGTGAGGAAACCTGCATACCATAGCGATTTATAAGAATTTCTATGGTATGTAAGTCCGCCAACCCGCACGAGGCCAGTGTGGTGGACTATATGGCCTAACCACTCTCAATCGTACTCTGGATTGTAGAGGAGGCCCGTGCCCTGCAGTGGGACGTATATGGGCTGATACAGATTGTAACACAAAGCAATTTTCTTTATAAAAATGTTTGATAATATGTAAAGTGATGTGATATACATAATATTTCATTTATATGAATAAGTCAATATGAATATATGTAGTTAAAATTGTATGAAAAACGCATCATATGTAATTTGTAAATATTAGAGAATATATTTAAAAATCAAAATAATATATTGTGCCCCAAGTTAAACATATTCTTGATATAATGGTTTATTGACATGATAATATGTCAATAAACCATTATACAATCCACATTTCTCTATTTTTAAATCCGCTAACTAAAGATAATACACAGCGTGACATTGACTTCTGGTATTTAATTTAAACCACATGCCCCTAACCATCATTAGGTAACATTGTACCAAGTTTGAACAAAAACTGCCGGATAGTTTTGCCAAAAATCGCGATTTTAGGTTTCAAGGCTATCAACCCCTTTAGATACCGAGTCTCTTACGGCTCAGATAAGTTTCCGAACTGAACTGAAGTTTAGCTAAGCGGTAAAAAAACTCGTATCACAATTTTTGACAAAAAATATTCTCATATTTTTTTCAAATTATGTAATATGTCACCTGGGGTGATGAGAAACATGTGGGTTAAAATAAGTACAATGTGTCAATATCACCCTGTATACCACATCCCCAATAGTAAAGTAAGACGTATACATATTTAAGTTCATTTTTCTATAAATCTATATATTTTGGGCTTCTATACAAATACAATATCTTACAATGTTGACTGTTCTCTTTTAAGTTGTGTTTTTATATCTATCCCATAGTTCCTGATATTTTTATTTTTTTTTTATGTTAAAGGAGGAAAATGAGTATATGTTTTTTTTATAGCAGTGAATGACGAGACGAGCATGCCGTTCGCCTGATGATAAGCGATACGACCGCTCATGAACAATAGCAAAACCAAACAACGCCTTGAATTACAAAATAATGCTTGGCATTTCACTGTGCTCACCATCCTGAGACATAAGATGTTAAGTCTCAATATGTCCTGTAAGTTACTCTGGCAACAATGTCCTTCACATCGAAACACAATCGTACATAAAAAAAATACATACAAATAAAATAAAATAAAATATTTATTATTGTTCTACCTATGTGCAAAATGTGGTAAGAATGAAACACTTCGAACAAATACTAGGTACAATGTCGGGAATAAAATCACACGCTAAAAGTTGCCGACATTGTTTATACTATACTACATTTGAATTTCGAACTACGAAATGTTGCAAAAAGTCTTAAGTGAGAAACAACTTCAGGTAACAATAAACCTTATTCCCTTATATTAAGATTTATTATGCTTTGGACCATACGTGTACACGCTTGTGTTCTTATTTCTCTAGCCGTTTTTTAGGCCGTTACTTTTATCTAGTGTATATTTGATCGACGATGAAACAATGATGTGGTTACCAGCAGGCGACAGTAGTTCTCTGAAGGACAGTGGTCGCACGATGCAGGTGGCGGTGGCGAGGTCCCACACCGCGAGCTGCGCCGACGTGGTCACCACCGCTAGCGTGTCACCGTTTAGTGTCAGCCGCGCTGCTGCTGATGGTAGCGCTGGAATGTGATGTATTGATGGTGAGATGCAAATATAAACACGTAAAATACTAGAGATTTATGTAAATACGCGTTTAGTTATGAAAATATACGCACAAATATCGGAATACATTGAAATATTTAACCGAAAAATTGTGGTTTTCAGATATTTATGTGCTGGTGATTTGTTGATTTATATAATTAACAGCAACACGCATTTCACGCAGTCGGAGTTTGGCCTAATGAAAGAGGCGTGGCTATAGATAGGGCGATCGTCATTTTTATGGATTATCAGTTATTTCTATTCTTTATTTTATTTATTGGCCTCTCACTGTGGGCCTCATTAAAAGGCTCAAAGTCACTCAACGAGCCATGGAGCGGGCTATGCTCGGAGTTTCCCTACGAGATCGAATCAGAAATGAGGAGATCCGTAGGAGAACCAAGGTTACCGACATAGCCCATAGGATTGGTAAGTTGAAGTGGCAGTGGGCCGGGCACATAGCTCGTAGAACCGATGGCCGTTGGGGCCGAAAGGTTCTCGAGTGGAGGCCATGTACAGGCAAGCGATATGTCGGACGCCCGCCTACAAAGTGGACGGACGATCTGACTAAGGTCACAGGAAGTCGCTGGATGCAGGCCGCTTCCAACAGGTCATTGTGGAGATCCTTGGGGGAGGCCTATGTTCAGCAGTGGACTTCCTGTGGCTGATATGATGATGATGATTTTATTTATTGTTTATTTGGTAAAATACAATCCTGAAGTTCTTAAAGACTAACTTTCTACAAATACATATAACAGCAAAGTTTCCACTAAAAATTGAATGATAATTCTATACAATAGCTGCGTTATTGCGTATACGTAAATTACGTATATTATTTAGTTCTGGTGAAAATAATTTTAATAATAAATCATCAAACATTGTGCAGTGGCATTCAAAATATCTTGATTAATGTTATTTAACATAGGTGAGCAACTTGGGCATTTGTTCGTATTTGTAACCAAAAGTGAGAAGTACTGTTCCGTAACATACAGTGCAATTGAGATTTTATCTATTTATTTATTTTACTTTTATTTTAAACACTTATTACAGTTAATAAGTGGTGCATTAAATGTAAAACTGTACCTATAGGCGGCAGCGCTCGTTGCGGTGTGCATGTGGGCGGGGCGAGCAGCGTGGGCGTGGTCGGTGCGGGCTGCTTGTGGGCGGGGCCGGGGGCGGGGCCCAGCGCCCACGCGTGCAGCGCCGCGTCCGCGCAGCTCACACACGCCCAGCGCGCGTCGCACGCAATGCACGTCACCGCGGAACCTGACACATATTGAATTACTTTAAATAAAATAAGAATACAAAACTAAATAAAAGTAATAATAAATAAATTAAAGCAAGAAATTAAAATAAATAATACTAAGTTTAGAAGATATTTATGTATATAGAGATTAAGTTCTATGTGCATTGACTTGTCATAAGAGCTCTTTAATTACCTACGTGACCAATAAATACATTTCATTTACTACGCTTAGAGTATTTATAATATAGACGGAGCGCTGGTACTCCAAATACATAGATAAAAATAGTGGTGCCGGGCCACCTTTTTCTTCCTATATTGGCTGATTTGACAGGTTGTCCAACATACATGAACAACTTGGAAAAGAAAAGTAAAAATAAATAGTTCAGAGCTATTTAATTCCACTCAAACTTGTTTCAAAATGATAATAGTTAAATATAATTCTGGTTATGAAAGGAATTTATAGCAATTTATTGCTAAACAATAAATTCAATTTTCTCTAATGTAGCCTGTAATCATACCTAAATAAGTTTCCCACACGGGATCATTGGAAGCTGAGTTGTTGGGTATTAATTGTAGACGAGACAGCGTGCCATACTGAGTATTGCAAGCCTTGTTCACCACCTGAAAAGAGGACGTTGAAATTTGAATAATTTTGTATTGATCGTTTGTTTTAAATAAAATTGAATATTAGGGTATTTTACAGAGATTTTAGTTTCAGAGTTTTGCATGCGTGCGTGGCTGCGTGTATATATATGTACAGAGTTATATTGACATAGTGTATATAATTTAAACCACATGTTCCTAACCACCCAGGTAACATTGTACCACGTTGAAATAAAAACTGCTTGATAGTTTTGTCAAAAATCCTGATTTTAGGTTGCAAGGCTTTTGATCAACGTCTATAGATACCGAGTCTTTAACGGCCTAGGCGAGTGCGCGACCCAAAATATATTATAGTTGAGCTAAGCGGCAAAAATATTCGTATCTATACGGGATGCCTAAAAATCGTGAAAACTAAAATCACTATTTTTGACAAAAAAACTCCTTATATTTTCTTCAAATCATGTACAATGTTACCTGGGGTGATGAGGAATATGTGGTAAAAATTAAGTATAATGTGTCAATATCACCCTGTATATATGCAGTGTACCTGCAGCCTGAGTGCCCCGGCAGCCCTCACGACGGGTCCGGCGAGGCCGAGCGCGGGGTGCGGCAGTAGTGTCGCGTGCGTGTGTGTATGTATGTGTATGTGTACCTGCAGCCTGAGTGCCCCGGCTGCTCTCACGACGGGTCCGGCGAGGCCGAGCGCGGGGGGCGGCAGTAGTGTCGCGTGCGTGTGTGTATGTATGTGTATGTGTACCTGCAGCCTGAGTGCCCCGGCTGCTCTCACGACGGGTCCGGCGAGGCCGAGCGCGGGGGGCGGCAGTAGTGTCGCGTGCGTGTGTGTATGTATGTGTATGTGTACCTGCAGCCTGAGTGCCCCGGCTGCTCTCACGACGGGTCCGGCGAGGCCGAGCGCGGGGGGCGGCAGTAGTGTCGCGTGCGTGTGTGTATGTATGTGTATGTGTACCTGCAGCCTGAGTGCCCCGGCTGCTCTCACGACGGGTCCGGCGAGGCCGAGCGCGGGGGGCGGCAGTAGTGTCGCGTGCGTGTGTGTATGTATGTGTATGTGTACCTGCAGCCTGAGTGCCCCGGCTGCTCTCACGACGGGTCCGGCGAGGCCGAGCGCGGGGGGCGGCAGTAGTGTCGCGTGCGTGTGTGTATGTATGTGTATGTGTACCTGCAGCCTGAGTGCCCCGGCTGCTCTCACGACGGGTCCGGCGAGGCCGAGCGCGGGGGGCGGCAGTAGTGTCGCGTGCGTGTGTGTATGTATGTGTATGTGTACCTGCAGCCTGAGTGCCCCGGCTGCTCTCACGACGGGTCCGGCGAGGCCGAGCGCGGGGGGCGGCAGTAGTGTCGCGTGCGTGTGTGTATGTATGTGTATGTGTACCTGCAGCCTGAGTGCCCCGGCTGCTCTCACGACGGGTCCGGCGAGGCCGAGCGCGGGGGGCGGCAGTAGTGTCGCGTGCGTGTGTGTATGTATGTGTATGTGTACCTGCAGCCTGAGTGCCCCGGCTGCTCTCACGACGGGTCCGGCGAGGCCGAGCGCGGGGGGCGGCAGTAGTGTCGCGTGCGTGTGTGTATGTATGTGTATGTGTACCTGCAGCCTGAGTGCCCCGGCAGCTCTCACGACGGGTCCGGCGAGGCCGAGCGCGGGGGGCGGCAGTAGTGTCGCGTGCGTGTGTGTATGTATGTGTATGTGTACCTGCAGCCTGAGTGCCCCGGCTGCTCTCACGACGGGTCCGGCGAGGCCGAGCGCGGGGGGCGGCAGTAGTGTCGCGTGCGTGTGTGTATGTATGTGTATGTGTACCTGCAGCCTGAGTGCCCCGGCTGCTCTCACGACGGGTCCGGCGAGGCCGAGCGCGGGGGGCGGCAGTAGTGTCGCGTGCGTGTGTGTATGTATGTGTATGTGTACCTGCAGCCTGAGTGCCCCGGCAGCTCTCACGACGGGTCCGGCGAGGCCGAGCGCGGGGGGCGGCAGTAGTGTCGCGTGCGTGTGTGTATGTATGTGTATGTGTACCTGCAGCCTGAGTGCCCCGGCTGCTCTCACGACGGGTCCGGCGAGGCCGAGCGCGGGGGGCGGCAGTAGTGTCGCGTGCGTGTGTGTATGTATGTGTATGTGTACCTGCAGCCTGAGTGCCCCGGCTGCTCTCACGACGGGTCCGGCGAGGCCGAGCGCGGGGGGCGGCAGTAGTGTCGCGTGCGTGTGTGTATGTATGTGTATGTGTACCTGCAGCCTGAGTGCCCCGGCAGCTCTCACGACGGGTCCGGCGAGCCCGAGCGCGGGGGGCGGCAGTAGTGTCGCGTGCGTGTGTGTATGTATGTGTATGTGTACCTGCAGCCTGAGTGCCCCGGCAGCTCTCACGACGGGTCCGGCGAGCCCGAGCGCGGGGGGCGGCAGTAGTGTCGCGTGCGTGTGTGTATGTATGTGTATGTGCACCTGCAGCCTGAGTGCCCCGGCAGCTCTCACGACGGGTCCGGCGAGCCCGAGCGCGGGGGGCGGCAGTAGTGTCGCGTGCGTGTGTGTATGTATGTGTATGTGTACCTGCAGCCTGAGTGCCCCGGCAGCTCTCACGACGGGTCCGGCGAGCCCGAGCGCGGGGGGCGGCAGTAGTGTCGCGTGCGTGTGTGTATGTATGTGTATGTGTACCTGCAACCTGAGTGCCCCGGCAGCTCTCACGACGGGTCCGGCGAGCCCGAGCGCGGGGGGCGGCAGTAGTGTCGCGTGCGTGTGTGTATGTATGTGTATGTGTACCTGCAGCCTGAGTGCCCCGGCAGCTCTCACGACGGGTCCGGCGAGCCCGAGCGCGGGGGGCGGCAGTAGTGTCGCGTGCGTGTGTGTATGTATGTGTATGTGTACCTGCAGCCTGAGTGCCCCGGCAGCTCTCACGACGGGTCCGGCGAGCCCGAGCGCGGGGGGCGGCAGTAGTGTCGCGTGCGTGTGTGTATGTATGTGTATGTGTACCTGCAGCCTGAGTGCCCCGGCAGCTCTCACGACGGGTCCGGCGAGCCCGAGCGCGGGGGGCGGCAGTAGTGTCGCGTGCGTGTGTGTATGTATGTGTATGTGTACCTGCAGCCTGAGTGCCCCGGCAGCTCTCACGACGGGTCCGGCGAGCCCGAGCGCGGGGGGCGGCAGTAGTGTCGCGTGCGTGTGTGTATGTATGTGTATGTGTACCTGCAGCCTGAGTGCCCCGGCAGCTCTCACGACGGGTCCGGCGAGCCCGAGCGCGGGGGGCGGCAGTAGTGTCGCGTGCGTGTGTGTATGTATGTGTATGTGTACCTGCAGCCTGAGTGCCCCGGCAGCTCTCACGACGGGTCCGGCGAGCCCGAGCGCGGGGGGCGGCAGTAGTGTCGCGTGCGTGTGTGTATGTATGTGTATGTGTACCTGCAGCCTGAGTGCCCCGGCAGCTCTCACGACGGGTCCGGCGAGCCCGAGCGCGGGGGGCGGCAGTAGTGTCGCGTGCGTGTGTGTATGTATGTGTATGTGTACCTGCAGCCTGAGTGCCCCGGCAGCTCTCACGACGGGTCCGGCGAGCCCGAGCGCGGGGGGCGGCAGTAGTGTCGCGTGCGTGTGTGTATGTATGTGTATGTGTACCTGCAGCCTGAGTGCCCCGGCAGCTCTCACGACGGGTCCGGCGAGCCCGAGCGCGGGGGGCGGCAGTAGTGTCGCGTGCGGGGGCGGCGCGGGCGCGGGCGCGGCGGCGGGCTCGGTGTGCGCGCGCTTGGCCTGCACGTCGAGGGCGCGCGGTCCGGGTAACGCGCCGCCCATGCGCTTGCGCAGCCGACTGTCTAGCGCACTGTGGACGGGAAAAACACGTACCAAATGTTCATTTAAAACATAAAAAAATATGTTAACATTATATGGTTTAGGCAGCTTCTCAACCCAAGCATTGCAGACGGAGAAAACACGTGCCATATGGCAGACAACCTAGGTAGCGTAAGAGCAGATACTTTTTCGCTCCAGTTCACATCAGAAGCTTATTATTTCACATAACTATTTTATATCTAAACTTAACGTAATTAATATTCTCTGTACTGCTATGCACATCCCATCCCGCTATACAACATGTAACAGATTTAAATGTAAAAGCGGAAAGTAGTACATTCAGAATCAGCTACTGAATCGATATCAACATTTTTTTTGGTAGGTATTTTTTTTCAAAATAATTAGTTAAGACCAAGTAAATTACAGACACTCTTTCATTTAGTACTCCGAACAAACGAAATTGAAACGTAACTCCAAGACATAAGATCATTTTTAAATGAATCACTAAACGAATACTCTAATAAACTAAATAATGAACAAAAATGAACTTTATTTCGATAGTCATAAAGTTTATTTAAGCAATCTATCATTAATCAAACGCACACAACGATAGGCCTCAATAAACGTAATAAGCTACCAAAATAAATAACTATCATATTCTCTTTTCCGCACATTTAACTACAACTAGATAGAGCAGGATGCAGCTATTGTTTAATGCAATTTGATCCATCCGACAAACGATGGCGCGCGCGGCGCGGCGCGGCGGTACATCAAACGGCAACCGGTATAGGGATGCGCCGCGATAAAAATTACTCCCGGTATTTGCAAGACCGGGCGATCTAAATCCCGCGCAATACATGCACTTAAATGAAACAAATTAAATTGTAACAAAATCACTATGAAATGAAACAACAAGTAGGTATTTCTATGAAAAATAATTTCACGGAACGTTAAAATGGTGATTAAATTCGGTTTAATAATTTTGCTACAATGTATGCGGAATTCCGGTGTGTCTAATATCCCGTTATTGCAATCCCTAAATGGGCACCGACTATGTGAAAAAAATCCAGTCGTGCACCGCAGTTATCTGTGTCTACTTGTGTTTAAGTGTTTAGTAGATATTTCGATAACTTTCGCGCGCGATGTCTTTTCGGTATTCGAATATTGAATACACTGAAATGGTGAGAACTTTGGCACTGTGTGGTGATAATGTATCATTGGCATGCAGGACATTTAACAACAGGCACGGCCGCGGCACCAGTGTAGTGTCCGACAGTATCTCGATGCTGAGTTCGGAGAGCGCTGGATAGGTCGCGGCGAACCTGTGCAATGGCCTCCTAGGTGGATGGTGGTTGAGGTGGTGGATGAGGCAATGGACTTTTTTTGTGGGGACGTAATAAATCTCTGGTATAACTAGACTACTAAAAAGTAGAATAGTGGCAGCCTTCCTAAAAGTGAAAAGTGACACAAAAGTTTTACATAAATTACGTGAACAATTACGCAAATGTGCATCAAAGTGTATCAAGGTGGAGGACATTTCGAACATATTTTAAAAAGAAATCGCCGCATGAGTGCCATGTAACACGTAAGTTAATTTTGTTGTGTTGTGATTCCCAATCTAGTCTTCATTGTTAGATATTGCGTTATTTAGTTATCTTATTCATTAGTAATGCAAAATAAATGACTCCCGTATCCTGCCCGCCTGTAGGAACGAAGTTTAGCGGAAGTGAAATTAATAATATTTTATAGCCGATTCATGCAAAATATTGTCTTACGTTGGGTTCGTACGCATTATATCTAGTAAGTAAAATATTTAGATTTTATAGCTAAAACACAAATGTTATGCTTACAGATTTAATTAATAATATTTTGTTTACCAAACCACCCAGTAATCAGTTACGTACGTAATTTGTATTTCGTTTATTGTCAGCTGTTTCTGCCAGCGCGGCGCGTCGCAGCGTTCGGCGTTAGGTACTCGTGTGAATAGGTCTTGTGTAAATGTGTGCGTGTCCGCGAGCGTGTGTAGTAGTACTCTCTTATTTGTAACTCGTGAGGTGACCATGTTAAGTGCCTACTTTTGGTATAACTAATTTCATAAATAAAATATTTTGTAATTATGGTAGTACGATTTCAAAGCATAAACTATGATTGCAATAATATTTTAAAGTTGGGGTGTCTGAGGTTGTGAATTAATCCTGTTACACGTTGTATATTTTTTTCCGCAAAATTTTAAAAAGTAATTAGTTTCTAATAAACCTCTTAAAATCTTCATTGAAATTGAATGATGTTAGAGCACTTTCAAAATGTAATAGACCCTTGTAATATATTACTTATTTACTTGGATAAAATATTAATCGTCATCATCATCATCATATCAGCCACAGGAAGTCCACTGCTGAACATAGGCCTCCCCAAGGATCTCCACAAAGACCTGTTGGAAGCGGCCTGCATCCAGCGACTTCCTGCAACCTTAGCCAGATCGTCCGTCCACCTTGTAGGCGGGCGTCCGACATTTCGCTTACGTGGCCTCCACTCGAGAACCTTTCGGCCCCAACGGCCATCGGTTCTACAAGCTATGTGCCCGGCCCACTGCCACTTCAACTTGCCAATCCTATGGGCTATGTCGGTAACCTTGGTTTTCCTATGGATCTCCTCATTTCTGATTCGATCTCGTAGGGAAACACCGAGCATTACCCTCTCCATGGCTCGTTGATTGACTGAGCCTTTTAATGAGGCCTACAGTGAGAGGCCAAGTCTCGGTGCCGTATGTCATCACTGATAAAACACAACTATCGAAGGCTTTCGATTTTAGGCACTGGGGTATTTTGGACGAGAAGACGTCGCGAGGTTTCCCGAACGCTGCCCAACCGAGGGGGGGGGGGGGTATGGATATTCGACATGATCTTCGTTTTATCCATGTTCATTTGAAGACTCACCTGTTAGGAGATTCGATTAAGGTCTTCGAGCATAGTGCTAAGGTCTTCCAACGATTCTGCCAAGACTGCAATATCGTCGGCAAATCGAAGGTGAGTAATATACTCGCCGTTGATGTTGATGCCGAATCCTTTCCACTGCAAGAGCTTGAAGGCGTTTTCCAGCGCGGCAGTGAACAGTTTCGGAGATATGACATTTCCCTGTTTCACGCCTCTCTGTAGTGGAATAGCCATCGTGCTTCCATGTGCCGCTTCCACTTCCGTGCCATCTTGTACTCGGACCGACATGGTGGCGTTGTTGTATACAACATGTCGGTGACATAAGTATATTTTTTGGACCACATGCAGGGTATCGCATCAGCAGCCCGTACACCAAATATTATTAATTTATCATCACCCGTTTAGCCACAGGATAGTTTTTTAGTTTTCCATATTTAATCACCTGCTGTAGCGATTTCGCTAGGTCATTGACACAAAAGTAAAGCGTAAAAAAATACAAGGTTCTATTATTAATTGCGAAGAAATAAATCAATAATTGAATTCAGACCTAATATCCATGACATTAAAACTCATAATAGCTCAGGGACGCGACGCGACGTTGTCAGTTTGAAATCTGGATTACACGTGACTCCTGGGCAGTGTTGCAAGGTTACGGCGCACCTTGAATTAAACTAAAACTATTTGTGCTACATTTACTGTCTAGTAACAAAACATAATATGCAGTAAGTATAAAACGTACTGAAATATGATTAATAAAAAAAATATTACACCTATTTTTGTAAATTACAACCACAAAAACAAAATTATCACTATAAAATAATTTTATAGGGTTTTTATTTCACCGAGCCATCCTTAAATTTTCAACCTAACCATAAACTCGATCTTAATGTGGGGTAACGACTATGTATTTAACTGTTGGGTATATTTAATACTTATTTATTATATCTCCAGTGATGATGTGATATGAACAAATAAAATAGTGACACATACAGTGATTAACAGTCTTTTTTATATAGAATACTTGTAATTTTTAAGAATGTATGTGTATTATCGCTTACTATGAAAATATCCCTGTAATGAACAGTATAATAATCCACTGTGGTTTACATTCATCTACTATTTTTTATGAAACATTTCCCGTATTTTTTAAAATCCAACCTAGCAACACTGCGGGGGTCAGGGGCGGGGGCGAGGGTGGCGACTCGGGAGTCGGGCCCTGCGCCACTCGTCGCGTCGCCTAGTCAGTGCGCCGTGCTTGCTCTCTGCGAATGCGCGTGCGTTGCTCACAATAAGTTACGAATTACGATAGCATTTTATTCATGTTTAAAGCATTAATAACATCGAATCTTTTTATACACCTCAACACTTCGATGTACCGATAGTCTACTTGGCACCGCTGAAGAGACTGTAGCACAGCCCAGGTCTCGATCGAATCAAAGGCTTTCTCATAGTCGATTAACGCTAAACAAAGTGGCAAGTTATATTGTTCGGTTTTTTGTATAACTTGCCGTAGCGTATGAATATGGTCTATGGTACTAAAGCCTTTTCGGAAACCGGCTTGTTCGGGAGGCTGGAAGTCATCAAACCTGCGTTCGAGACGATTTGTGATGACCCTCGAAAACAACTTATAGACATGGCTCAGGAGCGAGATGGGCCTGTAGTTTTTCCGCAAAGTGTTATCACCTTTTTTGAAGGACAGTACCACCACGCTCCCGCTCCATGCCTCTGGCGTTGAGCCCTCGATGAGAACGGAATTGAAGAACCTCTGAAGGACTTTCAGTATTGGCGTTCCGCCCGCTTTCAGAAGCTCTGAAGTTATTCCATCCTCACCCGGCGCCTTGTTGTTTTTAAGTTGTTTGAGGGCCATCTCAATTTCACCTTAAGAAAGACCTTACCAAACTATACAAAAAAATAAAAATAAAAAATCAATAAATCTACTAATCACTAACTTGTCAGGCGGCTTGGGCGCGCTGGTCGCCGTGGGCGTGGCGTGATTGCTCACGTTCGGATGGATCACGATGTCGTCGCGCACCTCCACGCGGATGCGGGACTTGCTCTGCGACGACGTGCTGAAACAGTTCTCCGAGCCGCCGGGCTGGGAGCCTAGGGACTCGCTGGGGAAAAAAGAGAAAAAAAAAGATTAAAAAAGAAAAGATTTAGGTGAAAAAAAAACATTTTAGTACAAAAAAAGAAAATAAAGATTAAATAAGAAAATATTTTCGTGAAAAAAAAGAAAAAAAAAAACGAAAAACAATAGTTTTTGTAAACTTTATTTACTTTTGGGTAGGAACATTTTCAGCAATGTACTTCCTATGATAAAAACTTTTATGATTATGAATATATTGTTTTAATTACAGTGAAGCTTCTCTGGTTGGTGCCTAGTTTTATATTAGAACCAGATCCACATAATCTGTTTATCAAACTAATCATCCTCCAAATCCACCAAAAGAAGAAAACCAAAAATAAATAAAAGGAGGCGGACTGAATCCAAACAGTCCTCACATAATAAAAATATTTTCGAATAAAGCACTTTTAAAATTCCCTATTTTTTTTTCCTTTTGTATATTTTACTATATCCTACAATGTATAATATTAATAGGGGTGGTTACTTAGCGTCCGCCTGCGCGTAGGGGATGAAGACGGGGGTGATGCGTCGCTTGCCGTCGGATGTTCGTGTCTCTATCTGACGGTCCATCGGACGCAGCGGCGCCGGACCAGGCTGTACATAACAAATTAAACAATATTAGGAAAATTTATGGGGTTAGTTACTTGTCATGTGTAGGGAATACCTTATTTTTTGTTGAAAACTTACAAATAATAAATACATACACCCAACAGTCACATACATAATCCTGACCCCACACTAAAATTGAGTCTTGTGTCGTGGGTTTTTTTTTTATTGCAATGAGTGGCCAGAAGAGCTGGTTGTTCGCTTTATGGTAAACGATACAACCGCTCATGAGCAGTAGCAAAACCAAACACCTTGAATTTCAAAGCAATGCTTGGCATTCCACCGCGCTTGCCACCCTGAGACATAATATGTTAAGTCTCAATATGACGAGTAGTCAATCTGACTACAATGTCCTTGAAACCGCAACACAACAGTGTATTCACACAGGTGTAACAAAGAGTAATCAGAACATACCGGAGTCTTGTCAAGTTTTGGTGTGGATTCTTCTTTAATAGTTTCTTTCTTGGCCTCCTGTTTCTCGCGCGCCAGCAGGATGTCGGGACACTCCACCAGCAGCGAGGAGTTGAGGTCGTCAGCAGACTCGTTGGCAAGGCACTTGCCGTAGATCTTCTCGTATAATGCATTCTGTAATAGAGAAAATTTTAAAAATAAGTTGTTTTGGTTTTGTAGTAAACATATACTGGGTATCTCAAGACTGCTACCAAAAACGAAGCCGGGTGGTAGTTTAAGCGACTTCAGACACAATGCAACAGAAAAAGTTGCAAAAAAAAGCGTCAATTTTTTTTTGTTGTTTTTTCCTATGGCCATATTTGGGTGGTAAATACATTTTTTTCCTAAAATAATAGTGTATACCCTTTAATTTATAAATACTCTAAGGAATAAAACATTTAAAATTATTATTTTAGCAAAAACTATCGATTTACCACCCAAAAATGACGATATTTAAGAAATCATAAGAAGTAATTGTCGCGTATCTTTGCGAAATATTTAGTTACATTGTGTTTGTAGTCACTAAAACTACCACCCGGCTTCGTTTTCGGTAACACTCTTGATATACCCGGTATACAGGGTATCTCAAGACTGCTACCGAAAACGAAGCCGAGTGGTAGTTTTAGTGACTTCAGACACATTGCAACAGAAAATGTTGAAAAAAAAGGGACGATTTTTTTTTGTTATTTTTTCCTATGGTCGTATTTGGATGGTAAATTCATTTTTTTCCTAAAATAATAGTGTATACCCTTTTATTTTTAAGGACTCTAAGGTATAAAAGAGTTTAAATTATTATTTTAGCAAAAACTATGGATTACCACCCAAAAATTACGATATTTATAAAATCGAAAATTTTAAAAGCGAAAATTTTAGTTGCATTGTGTTTGTAGTCACTAAAACTACCACCCGGCTTCGTTTTCGGTAGCAGTCCTGATATACCCAGTATATAAAAGAGGAACTTGACTGACTGACGTATAAACGCACAGCAGAAAGTACTGGAGCTAGAAACGCGAAATTAATGAATAAAATAAGGAGGGATTTTTTGGAAATTCAACTCCTAAGGGGGTGAAAAGGGTAAAAATTTGTTGTATAGAAAATTGTAACTGTTTAAGTCACAGTTGTCAAACTTAGCACTTTAGTTATTCATTTAAAAAGAAAACTGCATACTTTGTTGTTATAGGCTGTATATCATCGTGCTATGACCTTAAGGAAGGAAGCAGTAGTCAAAAATGTAGCAAGATTTTTGTGATCCAATTGATCTTAAAATCGATCACCTGGGCGGATCAGGGCCGCTAGTTTCTCATAATTTTATTAGTTACACGAACGCATTCTGTCGTTTAACCCCTGGACCGTCGGATGAACCGCGCTCAGGTTCGTCGGACTTCAAGCAATAAAGCAACCTAACGTTATTGAAATAGGGGCTATTTTAATTCAAGGACCCAATATGGCGCTTACGACAAGCCAGGGGTTAACACAGAACATCACGTTCCCTATATAATCAAATTACACTGACGAAACTACTGACTAGTGTTCCCACAAAATATTAAATCAAACATTACCTTTTCGTCTAGAGTGAGGGGTGTTCCAATTTCTTTATTAGTGAACTGTATACAGGCCACTGTTCCGTCGGAACTACAAGCCAGTAGATTAAGACCTGTACATAAATATGAGGTTATAACCAAAACACTTCTATTTCTGAACACATATTTTTTCGTATCGTAACTATTGTTGACTTTTAGCGTTATTAATAAAATGTATCTTTGATCCCGATAGCGATACTGCTTAAAATTCATTACAGCATTTTTTATAGTATGCCCTGTTTCATCTCGGGCAACAGTTTCTTTTTTATAAAATAAATTGAGTATCATCACATTTTACATTTTGTTCACAGAGCCAAAGACAAAAAAATATTTTCTATTGGTCTTCAAGTTAATTTCTCTAAGAACTCCGGGCCTGAGTCGCTATGTAATGTATGTAAATGTGTATTTTTTTTTCTACCCAAAAAAGTATGTTTTTTTCTAAGTTTTATAGTGAAATGGGCATATCCTTTGCTTACCATCTGAACTCCAAGAGAGGTCCAACACGCTGTCACTGAAGAGATCATGTATAACCACCAATGGTCTTTTGAGTGACGTGAACCAGATGCTGAGCGCGCGGTCGCGGGATCCCACCGCCGCGCAGCAACACTTCTTGCCTTCCTTAACCAATATGTTGCTATTGAACCGCTGAAAATACATAAGTAAAATTACAAAAATATTCAACCTTTAGTATTTAAATTTGTATAGCGTAATCTATTTTTATATCTTCCTATTTTCAGCACTAGGAACAAAGGAGTATGACCTTAAAATATTTTTTATTGGATTTCAAGTTAATTTCTCCAAGAAGTTAATTTCTGGGCTTGGATCGCAATTTTGTTTATATTTGTTGTAAACATATTTTTTTCTCCACACAAAAAAGTAGGTTTCATTGAGGGATTAAAATTCTCCTTTGGGTGTCTTTGAACCCTTCCTACACTTGTTTCAACTTCACATCAGACTATTCTAAATACTCTAAAATATAAATAAACAAGTACATACAGAGCAAGTGACAGCCTTCCTGTGTCCCACGAAGTCCTTGTCGCAGCGCCATCCATCTCGCTCCACCACCTGCGCCGTGGGACCGCCGCCGTTCATGGCGTGCGCAGACAACACGTACTGCCCGTCAGGAGACCACGACAGACGGAGGACGTGCGTTGTACCTACACACACACATACATATACAGGGTGATATTGACACATTGTACTTAATTTAACATGCATGTTCCTCATTACCCCAGGGAACATTATACATAATTTGGAAAAAAAATAAAGATATTTTTTGTCAAAAATCGTTATTTTTGTTTTCACGATTTTTGGACGAGTATTTTACCGCGTTGCTGAACTTCAGTTCGGTTCGGGAACTTACCTGAGTCGTAAAAAGACTCGGTATCTATAGGATTTGATCAAAAGTCTTGGAACATAAAATCGTGATTTTCGACAAAACTATCAGGCAGTTTTTGATCAAACTTTGTACAATATTACCTATGGGGGTTAGGAATATGTGGTTTAAATTAAATACAATATGTCAATATCACCCTGTATACATTGTGAGCTCGGCAAACATAGTCAGTCCGTTCATTCATTCAGTATCGAAAATAGGCCTCCCCATTAATCTTCATCCAGCGACTGCCAACCTTAACCAGGTCGTCTGACCGACACATATTGAGATAGTAGATGTAAAATGAAGTGCGTGGTGGCCTGTTGGTAAACGGACTAGACGTGGCTGCCCACATGTTCACGGTGGTCGCGGGTTCGAATCCCAGGGCACACCTCTGACTTTTCGGATTCATGTGTGTATTGATAGTCAATCACCACGCACTAAAACGGTGAAGGAAAACATCGTGAGGAAACCTGCATACCATAGCGATTTATAAGAATTTCAATGGTATGTAAGTCCGCCAACCCGCACTAGGCCAGCGTGGTGGACTATATGGCCTAACCACTCTCAATCGTACTCTCGATTGTAGAGTAGGCCCGTGCCCTGCAGTGGGACGTATATGGGCTGATACAGTACAGTACAGATGTAAAATACTGGAGAAAAAAAGATAGTGTGACTGAAAGTGAACTTATAAATTACAACAAATTATAAATGTACAGCTCTTAAAAAATAATTTCAATCATCTTGTTACTTTTGTTATAATCACTATATTGTAAATTGGTTTTTGAAAGAGCAACACAGTGTCTTGCCCCTTCTTCTCTATTGAAAACCGCTCGCCGAACAGGGAAGCTCCAGAAATGGCTGAATCTAAATGATGTTGAATATTTAAAATGGACTAGCGGTCGCCCAGTGGCCGAAATTCGACCAAATCAAGAAGATAAAAAGTTTTTACCTGTATGATGATGTTGTTATTCTGATAATTCGTGCACATTTAAATGTACGTATCTCTCAAAATCACTTATTTATCCTGGAGTATATGCAATTACTGAAATCGTAAACTGCAATAATTGCTTTGAACCAGCAATAGCAAATTATATTTTTTTGTACCTGAATGTTGTTATTGCAGATTGCTGCTACAGAACTTTCTTTATGCATATAATGATAGTCCGTGTACATTTAAATGTATCTTACTGCTACACAATTTGTATAAGCGCTCAGTATTTCACGTAGTATTCGTCGAATAAAACTTTTCTGTTTGACATTGAATAAAACCAAGTTCAGTTCAGTTTTTGTTTTTAATGGCTCTGTCGCGAATAAAACCAAAGTAAACAAACTTTTCTGTTTGACATTCAACTATGTCTATAATAAACAAAAGAAACAATTTGACCAAAGAGTATGTATACGTGTACAAATGTGTGTGTCAAATGCATTCTGGTTTGTGTAATGTTTTATTAATTGATTTAATGTACTTTTTATGCATTATTATTAAAATCTTTTTTTTATATTAAATGAGGCAAATAAAACCTTTTTTTATATGTCTATGTCAGAAGAACAAAATGAAAAAGAAAAGAAACAATTTGACACCAGAGTATGTATGCGTGTACAAATACTTGTGTATGTATGTGTGTGTGAAATGCATGGTAGTGTGTGTAATGTTTTATTTTTTGATTTAATGTACTTTATAAGCATTATTATCGAAAAATATTAGTGTTCTGCACTTCTCCTACACATAAACTATAAGTGTGCCAAATTTTATGCTCCTGCGCCCGCGCAATTTTCGTAAAAAGGGGTCCAAAGTTTTTGCATCACGTATTAATATATAGATTATATAAACTATTTTCACTTCATTTCAATGATAAAAACAGCAGTATAGTCGTCTTTATGCTATAAAAATGTCGTTTATGATGCCCTCTTTATTCCTCCGTTTGTCAATGTAAGTAATGCTTAAGTACACCCAACGTTTACAAACTCAATAATTCCCCGAATGTCACAAAGTCTTCCCTGTGACAGTATTTATAATATAAGATCAAAATACCTACTATAAGTTTAAATTGAGACACTGACCTCCACACTCATAGAATGGCTCTTTGATGACTGTTTCCTGAGCCCAGTCGGCAGTCTTCCATATTCTCAACGACTTGTCATCCGATTGCGATGCTAAGTATTTGCCAACCTAGAAAAATATAATAATTATTTAATATACTCGTATGAGACTTTTTCTTGCATTTACGCGAATATTACACATTAAACATGACTCTTTTTACGGTTTTTATCGCGAAATTGGATTATTTTAAAATATTATACTTCCTGGCTGACAATTCACAGCTTTCGTGGTCCCGAGGCGGTAGAAAGTGTTAGTCATCCGCTCAGTGAATCATAAATGTTACAAAAACTACCTTCATTTCAGAATTATAAAATTAATAAGTCAGCTGACCATTATCCAGTCTACGCAGAAGGAGCTCACTGTGTGTTGAGGATTTACAGTTAAATAATTTAGATTCCGACATAATTAAATGTCTAATCAGATCGTATACTTAAGCAAAGTTCCAACTTTCCTTCTCTGTTCAAATATTTATGTTTTTTTTATATTTTCGTGAAACATCCTAGAAGGGAATCGGTGTTCCATTGGCGAGGATTTGTGGCTTTTTTAAAACCTATGGTAATAATTGGATTGCCTTCCACTGTATTTTCAGCAACTGTAGACTTCGTAAAATTACTTTTGGCGAATTTTTGGTGTTACAGAAATATTTTATACAATGTTCACTGTCGTTTTTTTTCATTGACTATAATGCTTTCTGCGTATTGTTATCATTTATATGTGAATAAAATTATTTATTTTTAAGGTTTATTATTTTTGTGTTTCATAACGATTTCTTAGTTTTACGCGAATGTTACACATTGAAATAAAAAACTAATCTTTCAATTTGTTTTTCATTGCAATTAGTAACCATATACTAACATGGTTTTTGTTGCAATAACTTTAATTATGAATGTGTTTTGTATTTTTTCCACTAATAGGATATGACTATTTTATATCTCTCTCTTAGTAGCCACAGGATGTATACTTCTGAACATAGGCCTCCCCTATATTTGTAAAAAGTTATTATCACATCTTAAGATGTTTAAGCTCATAAAATTGAGAGTATCACAAGAGGAATCTCTATCTAACCCCCTGCACATAAGCGTGAATATAATTATTTACTTATAACTACTTACAGGGTCCCAAGTAACACCTTTCACCAAACCCGTATGGCCGTTAAGAACAACAACCATCTCCGGAAACTTCTCAGCATTCCATATGATTATTGTGTTGTCCACACTGCAACTAGCGAGCCATTTGTCCAGCGGAGACCAAGCCAGGTCCAAGACATCACCTAAAAAATATAGTATTCGTGTGATGCACAAGGTCTGAATGACTGTAGTATTCAACATACACTGTTCGTTGCGAATTGCTCTATACTCCGACACGAAATTCGAATGTTTGGAAGTTAAACGTAACACATAAAAGTTTGCCACTGTTAAAGATCAATAGTATTCTTTGTGAGTCTTATTTTTTCACTTGGGACTGAAGATTACGACGTACAATACATGATCCAAACATTTTGTAAAGAATTTAGGCATTTTCAGTTTTAGGTGCAATGTTCGAACATTTTGTTGTCATATCGGAGTACAGAGTAAAGATGGTAATCCGGCCCCTGTATAATCAGGCACCTCTTGTAATTCGACATGTCTATAGCTCAAAACGCCACTCGAAGCTATACACCTTCTTTCGGCATTATTAAAATTTCAGATATAATCTTACAACTTTGATATGATTTTTTTCAGATTACAAGGTTATTTCATTATAAGAATTTCCAGACTATAAGGGGTCTGTATGATATGTGTGTATATGTACGTATGGATGTGGGTATGTATGAATGAATAAGTATTATAATCTGTATATCTCCAATATTAAGTCATTACTATCTGGGTATTAATTACTCATCCAATAAGAATGTAGAATAAAAACCAACCTGCATGACCCCTCAAAGTGGAGAGACACCTCCAGGTCTCAGCTTTGTGCTTCCCAGGAGTTCCAGCTGGGGCACTCAGTCCCCAGACCATGACCAGCCTGTCATCACCCCCTGAAGCTAGATACTTACCACCATTGCTCCATCTCACCGAGTTGACACATGCTGAAAACATTTGTTATAGTTGTGTCAACAATTTAATTTATTTAATATTGTGTTTTTATGGTTAGACTGTATAGTCCATTACACTGGTCATGTATGGGGGGTTGGTAGACTTTTACATACCATAGAAAGTTTTCCTTCTGCATACCATGTTTTCCTTCACCGTTATAGTGCACGGTGATTGACTATCAATAGACACATGACTCCAAGTCAGAGGTGTGCCCTTAGATTTGAACACAAGCACCTAAACAATACCAGATTCTGTGTGTTTACCAGGCATAAATAATCTCTATAGAGATAGAAAAGACTCAGAAATATCATACACATATACTCTATTTGTATTATTTTGTGGATTAAAATTTTGTTAATACATTTTCATTATACATTTACATTTCACAATCTACATAAAACTTTCCTTAGATGTAATAATCAATGAAATACTAAAGAATAAATTTAGAACAACTTACCCAAATGGTTATCCATTTGACAAAGCATTTTAGGAACATTAGGATCCATTTCTACCGACTCGAATAAAACCGAATTAAGGTTCCATACCACGACTCGGCCGGAGTCCCCTCCTTGCCCACCGGTTGCGAAACGCTTCCCCGCAGGGTGTATGTCCAAAGAAAATATAGGTTTATCTGAAAAAAAGTGCCGTTTTCAAATTAGCATCAACTTCACCAAAATCTCATTTTACAGAAACAATGAATGCCACTTACCGTCATGGTTGACCCAACTGGGTTTTAGTAGCTTCATTTAAGATATTTTATAAAGCGTAATGCTAAAAGGGAAATGATAAATGATTATAAATAAAGCAATGCTACTTTATTTATTAAATGCAGAATTATTGACACTGACACATGCGAAGCCGCCGGCATTGGCATGTGAGATGCGTTCTGAAACGTGCTGCTGATTCCTATTGAACATCTTGGAATTTGATATATTATTTATCTGTACGCTAAGACCTCATTTGCACGAGCGTTGAAAAAGCGTCATATTTGACGGTTTTTTACAGTTCCTAATATTTATGTTTGTATAAATGAAACTATAATGTCCAAAGGTTAACGTCAAAAATCCGACAGTTCTTGATTAAAAAGCGTCGCGGTTTACAATCGCCACCGTGTGAACCACAGTGTGAAAAAACTAATGGTAAATCCATTTGCCCCACGCATTTACCCCATTCGCAAGAGTGCTAACTCAACGAGCGTTAAAAAAAGTTGCAATAAAACAAATGTAAATCCATTAGTTTGTTCTCACGAAGGCAATTTTAAAACGCAACGCTTTTTTTCAAGCAATGTCAGATTTTCAACGTTGAGCTGGACGTTAATTTTTATTTCATGTGAACATAATTAATGGGAGCGGTAAAAACCCGTCAAATACGACGATTTTTAATTCCCCGTGCGAATGAGGCAGAAGAAATATTAACCAGCGTTTTAAAAAAATGTGTGCGCTATTAAGTATTTAAAATATATTTATATTAGATTTAAAGATACAATTTGATATTTAAAAACAGGATTTAAATAATACATCAGTGCAGCTTTTAATAATTATGACTTGTTTGAAATTAACCAAACAATAAAAAAATTGAAAATCCACTTTCGGAATCATTTGTATAATATATCATTGTTCGGAATCATATTCGGAATCCAGATGGAATCCAGGTTGCGACCAGGGGGTCATTGACATTGCCAATCGATTTTACGTTCCATAAACTACCGCTAAAATGTGGGTTTTCTAGCATAATCATTTCTTTTTATTCTATCGATAAGAAAAGAGGTGGTTGTCATTTGTCATGCAAACGATTTGTACACACAGCTACGGAATATCATTTGCCATTTGGAAATTTTGAATGAACTGCGTGCTTCGATTTTCATCGACGTAAAATTTTAATTGTTCTCTCAACAAGAGAAAGGCATGAAAGGAGCGGAGGCATTCATTCCGGCGCGATTCCTAACCCTGCTCAGCCACCTGGACGTGCTGATCGGGTTAATATGGGAGAGCAAGAAAACCGTCCAGCATTGTTTGCCAATGGGATTCAGCGAACGTCTTTTCCAGACATATCACAGACTGTGAGTCAATAATCTATTTCCTATATTAAAATATTATAAGGCACTTTTATTGAAACAACAGACTAGAAAGTGTTTCATAGTTCACACATTTCATCGCAACAAAGAAAATATGGAATTTATTTTCGCGCAAAAAAAAAGTAATTTTAATTTGCATTACTTACTATAAGCAGCAATCAAATCATATTTTAATTTTGATCGGACCCCAAGGAGTCGTATCTACAGTTAATTATAAAAAATCCCTATTTTCATTATTTCGCGCGTAAAAATTTAAAGTATTAGACCAGCGCCTTACAAAAGGCTTTTAGTAAATATGAAGTTACTCGAAATTACTAACATGAATTTTGAGGAGTTTTATATGTCAATACCGACATATTAAATATTATCAATAAAAAACAATGACGATAAAAAAGCTATAAAAATATTACTTAGCCATATTGACTTGTTTCGAAAACAATGCATAGTTCTAGTATCCCATTAGAAGATTTCAGCATTGGGATTCTTTAAAAATAAAAAAAGTAACTTGGTATTCCAAGCCTTACCATTCATTTTCTCAAAATTAAATCTATTTGCCATATTATATTTGTATGGCACTTTAACTTATTCTCAGCATAATTACTTACAGTAATTTATGGCTTAATTATTATAAAAACTGGAAACAAACTAACAAATTTTAAAATCACCATTATTTTCAGGGGGCATTTCATTTTTATACCCATAAATAACATTTCTTCTCAATATAATAAAATTCAAATTACTGCAATATATTCCAATTGGCATGAAATGATTATTTTAGAGTAGAAAAAAAACTATAATTTTATTTTATCATATTAAAGGCATTGTAAAAATTTCAAATCACAACCAAATACAATAACTGGTTATGAGGAAAATAAAATACTATGCAAAAAACACATTATAAAATATTCAAAATATACTTCTTAGTAATACAAAACAACATAGTCATATGAATCATGTACCATAATTTATGTATAATGTAAACAATATCTACTTGAAGCCAAACACTACTAACATTTCTGATTCACGTTTCAAGCTACCAATTTGGTGGACTGTGTTTATTACTGACTTTTGTTACCTGCTGAGCTTACATACTGAAGGATTTAGTCTTAAGATAAAAACTGTCTTTTACTCTGTTTTCTCCATAAGAGGTGATATGTAAACAGACAAGCTTAAAGGCTTATAATAAGGTTCTTTAATTTAATTATTTTTTAGGGTGAAGTTAACACATAAATAATTTATTATTAAAAAAACAAATCTAATCAGGAATATTAATAGGACTTATTGTACATGTTTATCTGTACAAACTTCAATAAGACATACATAAATACATAGGGTCACGCCTTTTTCCTAGAAGGGGTAGGCAGAGGTGCAGCCAGGGCACCCAAATTTCGTCTTATGTGTTGCATCCCACAATGATATTGAGGATGAGCCTATCGCCTCATCAGGCACAAATGTCTGACTCCAGGGGCCCTACTCTGAAAATCCGAAACGAAGTTCAAATCTTCGGACGATCGAAGTTTATGACGATACGAATGTACCTACACTGTAAATGTTCGGATTCGGATAACGACTTATGTTGCTGACTGTACATCGTAACCATAAGTCTATGGTTACGACCATAAGTCAATAAAGACCATAAGTCTATGTATGTAGGTACATTCGTATCGACATAAAGTTCGTTCGTCCGAATATTCCGAATATCAGAGTAAGGCCGCAGGCTGATAATTAATAGAAAAATCCAATATCACATTGCTCGACCCGTGATTCGAACCGAGACCTCGGCGTTATAATCGTACCGGAGTACGACTGGGCCACCGAGACTGAAAACGTATTTTCAGTATAGTCTTACAGCTGCTGCCAATAAACAATCCCAATCCAAAATTTGCCGTTTGAGATTGACAGCTCAATCTTTTTTCTGATACTATATTGCCAATAATCAATCTCAGTAGTGAAAAAACTATGGCAACATGACAAGAGACCAATCGAAAAGTAGAAAACAATCCAGATTGACTTAAATCTAATTTTTTCGATTGATTACTGGCATCGGCCGTTAATTGATCTCTTTTCTGATTAGTTAATATTGGTAATAGCATCTTGGAAATAGGTAATAACTTATAGTTAGTGACAGAAAGTAGGGACTATAAGAGTACTATATGAGTTTAGATCCCCAATAGTCGAACCCGAACCAATATTTTGGCAGCCTTCTGCAGGCTGTGGATAAAATGTGATTTGTTTCGACTGAGTGTTTGTGAGACCGAATGAGTCTCGTAGTTCTCTGATACCTACGACACATGACTTGATCTTGGTTTGGTATCAGGAATATGTATGTGATTGTTAGGTGTATTTATTTGTTTGTTTACAAACAATAATTGTCTTGACAAACGTGTCAAACCCCTAGTACCACCAAATTTTCTTTTTTTATGTTTCCTGGATCTATGCGAAAATTAATCATCAACCGAAGCCAGGTGGGAAGCTGGTCGTAGTAACAACATTAAGCCGGTTATAACTGGTTCAATGGAGAATGTGTGTTTATGTGGTGGGTTTGTTTGGGATAACTGAGCCATTGTGATTTGTGTGTGTGCTGTGTGTCGTTATCCGGTATAGGGTTGGTATTTCTCTTACTTTCCAATTTTCATCAATTATTTTGTCCAATATTCTATATATTTTAATTTTAGTATATTTGGTACACCAACAGCACCAGCAATGTACCAATATTATACAAAAAAAAAGGTCGGGATGATGATAAGAATTAAGAGAAGTAAGAAAATGGTTAGGAAAGATAATGAGCAATGTGGATGTTACTATCTAGGATGCAAAAGATTCGGGAAAATGGAGAAGTTTGAACTAAAATGTGGCCTGGACAATGTCGCGATAATGATAGAAAGAAGAACATTAAAAATTATTTTATTTTAGTACTTATTTGAAACCTATTCCCAATCGAATCCTCGGTTGAAGACAGCCTTGTGCTTAGTAGTGGGTGTTTATGGGCTAATGCAGAACAGTACGCTGACCATGTTACACAGTATAATACCAACAGACAGTATTATGGAATTTATGAAAGATAAAGGTATCGATCACAGAGAAATTTATAATTTCTGCCGACTAATATTTTTTTTCTGTTTGGTTGTCTTTTTTATCTTTATGGCTTTAAGGCGTTTGCTCTTTGCGACTTTCTAAAATTAAGTTATATTCAAAGCATGAGGGTTTGCGTCAGATAATATTCGTTTGGGATTTTTACCACTTAATTCTAATTTGTTATATTGATACGCCTCAGCTTTATTATTTTACTATGATGTACAATTTGCAAAGTATATTTACATCTGCATTGTTGTCATTTCTGATACGGTTTACTGCTTATGTGGCAAATGATTCCATGTTTGAATGTTTGTTGTTGAAACTCTTAGCTGCTGAACCGATTTGGATGAGATTCGATTTGTTTGTTTAAATTTAATTAAAATTTGCATGGCATGTATAATTAGCGGAAATATTGTACCTTATTTTAAGATTTCGTCATTTATTGTAGAACAACAACTCGTTTCATTGGATTGAGTATCTTATAAGACAATATTGCCTTATTAGATCCCCACAATTCCGATATTTTAATACATTATTTCAGGTAGCTGTTGAGCTATCTTTAAAACACGTCGTCCGTCATTCTTTCAAAAGCTGGAAACACTCCTACGTTTTCGCCAGCTAGGAGCACCGCTATAACTTTCTGATTTCTCGTGGCACGGCTCATAAAACGAGAGGCTCCATGATTTAAACATAGGTATAAATAAATATTAGGAACAATAGGTAATTAACAGTGTCTGTATGCATTGTTGTGTATTTGCACAATTTTATCTAAAGCTAGTAAGCGGTATAAGCGGTTGTATATAAACTAGATGTTTGCTTTGCTGATGCCAATATGACTCCAGTAGCTTTCATGTTAATATATGTTTTGATAGGTACCATTGTAAATATTGTAATGCTTTTATTAGTGTAATCACGAGGGCGAGTGTATGGTCGTTTGCCTGTTACTAAGGTAAAAGTTAAGGACGACTTGATACTAAAAACGGGGTGCCATGCCATGGTGCCATTCTATACTAAATATTTGTTACTAGTAGCTTTATAGGCGATAACCTAGTTGAGTTTGATAGGTAGGAAATTCTTAATTTTGATATGTACGAAATTTATCAACGCGAACTTATTTAAAAGAATAATTTGCAATGTAAATAAAAAAGAGATTGAAAAATCATTCTAATTTCATAATGAAAATATGCAACTCCATTTCTCTAGGATTACGTTTGGTTTGTTCTTTTCGTCGAGACCCGTTGATTGTGCAGGTTACTCATTGACGGTAACCCCATTAAACATTACAAGATAGGTGTAAGACCAGATTTCTCCTGGAAATTAAACGTCTTAAATGATTTCATATGATCTTAAAATAACAATATACTAATTCACAAGAATCTGGAAAAAAACAAGCTAGGGGCCCTACTATATTCAACGAAACGAAGTTCGAAACTTCGGATGATCGAAGTTTATATACGATACGAATGTACCTACATATACTTATGGTCGTTATTGACTTATGGTCGTAACCATAGACTTATAGTTACGATGTACGTTACATAAATACGAACTTCTACAGAGTAGATACATTCATATTGTATATAAATTTTCATCGTCCGGGTCGCCCAGTACCAAACATATAGATATTTAAATTAATATAAGGCATAGGTCCTACATGTTTGGTACTTGGCGGCCCGCCTTCGATATGTTATGCATATATTTTGATTTGTTGGCTAGTCAAGTCATTAAGCAAATTAATCAACAAGCGCAAGTTCCGTGAAACAAATATTATTTTTTTGCTTTGCAGTGGTACTTATTATTTAGTTATTTTTTGGTTTTTAGCGGTTTTTTGTTTTGAAGTCGGTTTATTTATTTATTTATTTATTCATTCTTTACTGCACACAAAAAATGACAAAGTATACAATATTTTACATATAAAATTAAAGAGTACAGTTGGCGGTCTTATCGCCCTAGGCGATTTCTTACAGACAACCTTTGGATGGATATAAGAAAAGGATAAGAAGAGAGGGCAGTATAGAATTTAAAGAAAACTAAAAACATGCTCTTATAAGGAATAAGTAAACAAATTATTTATAGTGAATATATACATGATATATAATACATAATTATATAATACACATAATATACATACATATATAAATATTTCTATAGATAAACATAGACATAAATATACATACTAAATATAAATTATAAATTACCTATTGAGACAAAAAGAGGAAATAAAAACTTCTTAATGCAGCTACTTAGAGAGAAAGATAATAGTCTTTAAGCATTTTTTTGAAAGATGTCAATGTTTGAGCTTGCCTTATGACAACTGGTAATGCATTCCACAGTCGAACGGCTTGCACTGTATAGGACCTATCCATGAACGTTGTGGTATGCATAGGCATTCTCAGTTTCAGATTCTCCGACGACCTCAAGGACCTTGAATGAGACTCATGGAGAAATAGAAATCGTTCTTTGAGATATGATGGAGTGAGAGGATTGAACAAAATATTGTAAAGAAGATTAAGAATATGAGCATTCCGACAAAGTCGTATGGGTAACCACTTGAGCTTAGTACGAAACTCAGAGACATGATCATATTTGCGCAGACCAAATATAAATCTAATACAGAAATTTTGAAGACGCTCAAGTTTATTAAGTTGGTCCTCGGTGAGATCGAGATAGCTGACGTCGGCATAATCAAGGATGGGGAGTAGGAGAGTTTGTGCAAGAGAAATTTTCGTGGTAATGGGGAGAAAATTGCGTAACCTACACAAAGACCTAGCTGAGGCAAAAACCTTTCGGCTAACTTCCCGAAGCTGAGGACCCCAGGTGAAACATTTGTCTATATATAAACCAAGATTTTTGACTGTATCGCTGTATGGAACAATGATACCATCACAGGAAACAGATGGAAGTTGGTCCTGATCTATTTTCGATATCATCCTAGGGCTGCCGACAACAATGACCTGAGTTTTTGATGGATTGACCTTCAGTCCGTAATCTTTACTCCATGAACATATATATTGGATGTCAGAATTGATGGCTCCAATCGCATCAGTTATCTTGTCCAAGGATGCCCGAGTATAAATTTGCAGAAAAATGAATTTGCAGAAAAGAATTTTTTGTCGGTTTTTATTTTTTTATTAAAAATGTTGGTTATTTATTATTTATATTAACTTTCTCCATTGCTTTTCCCAAGCATGATTGATGACAAGTCGATTGCCGCTACATTTTACACCATGTATGAACTTTCTGTTCTAACTTCTACCAATCTGACATAAATGTGGTAGAGTAAGATCCCAGGCCCCCCAGACGTTACTTATTTTCTCATAAAAAATATAAATGGGATAAAGTAGTGTTAGTACGTACTTTGAGTGTGTGCATACCTGCTAGCTTGTGTCGACGGCCAATTCATAGGTACCAGGTGCTAAAGGTAGATAAATACAGTACTGATTTTTCTTAAATTCTCAGTGCTGATTTTTACATATGTTTTAGATAATTTTGTTAAATATTAATAATAATTATTGCCAGACACTTTCCATCGGCGCTTATCCTTAACAGACGCTTTAAAGCTTCAAAAAAAAATAACATATTTTTACTTATAATCTCACTCTTGATTTTTATATATGATACTTAGGGAACTATTTGAACACCCCTGGTCAGCAGCCAGACCAATTGGAGGGGTCAAACATCCCCCCAGACACACATAAAGTGTCGCTATGTGTATGAGCGTGAGGTCATTATTTGTACGCTTGAGTGTGAGAGAGATATCTATTTATCGATATCTTTCTTACTTAAAAATGCAGAGTACCAGATAGCATTTATGAAACTCGGCGATATTCAGTGACTTAGAACTAGAGCAAAATGTGTTTAACACTATACAAAAATTTGTTTGTGAACTGTACAACGTGGCCGGAATAATTGACGTAGATGCTGCCCGACTCCAACTCTTCATCAACACTTATATGGTTTGTGACGTAAATGAAGAGTTCAATCGCAAAAATGTGAAAAACTTTGATGCAAGTAACTTACCACCATGCAACAGTGAGCTTTTACAGCAGTTTGGACGAGCTAATTACATCACTAGTCTCTGGAAGAAAATTAGTATTTTTAGTCCTGACAATAATAGGTGGACGTTGGAAGACAATAAATATATATCTTAAAATTACACAAAGCTATACATGTCTTTCTTCTTTCGGATTATTTGTAGTTTGAACATTTTGCAATTCAGCGTGATCTTTACTGTCATCATCGTCTTAGTTTGATAAGTCATCATCAACCCAATGTTGGCATTGACTATCTTCATTATCATCCTTATTACTTTCATTTTCTGTTACAAAAATAACATAATTAAGAATCAAAGAGTTACACGGTTATATCAATTATTCAAAGTTAAAGTATAATACCTGATGCTTCTTGAAGCGATTCACTGACAAAGCTCGGCAATTGGTCCCCATCGAACCAGTTAAAATGATATTTATTGTCTTCCAACGTCCCATTATTGTCAGAACTAAAAATACTAATTTTCTTCATATATTACTGGTGGTAGGTCTCTCATATGTGAGAGGCTGCCTGGGTGGGTACCACCGCATGTTTATTTCTCTCGTCAAACAGCAGTTTAAATGCACTGTTGTGTTTCGGATTGAAGGATATTGTAGCCAGAGGAACTACTGGACATATTGAGACTTTACATCTTATGTCTCAGGATGGCGAGCGCAGTGGAATGCCAAGCAATGCTTTGTAATTCAAGGTGTTGTTTGGTTCTACTACTGTTCATGAGCGGTCGTATCGCTTACCATCAGGCGAACAGCATTCTCGTCTCGCCATTCAAAGCAATAAAAAAAATGGGCATTCTTCCAGAGACTAGTGATGTAATTAGCTCGTCCAAACTGCTGTAAAAGCTCACTTTTGCATGGTGGTAAGTTACTTGCATCAAAGTTTTTCACATTTTTGCGATTGAACTCTTCATTCGCTCATACACATAGCGACACTTTATGTGTGTCTGGGGGGATGTTTGACCCCTCCAATTGGTCTGGCTGCTGACCAGGGGTGTTCAAATAGTTCCCTAAGTATCATATATAAAAATCAAGAGTGAGATTATAAGTAAAAATATGTTATTTTTTTTGAAGCTTTAAAGCGTCTGTTAAGGATAAGCGCCGATGGAAAGTGTCTGGCAATAATTATTATTAATTTTTAACAAAATTATCTAAAACATATGTAAAAATCAGCACTGAGAATTTAAGAAAAATCAGTACTGTATTTATCTACCTTTAGCACCTGGTACCTATGAATTGGCCGTCGACACAAGCTAGCAGGTATGCACACATTCAAAGTACGTACTAACACTACTTTATCCCATTTATATTTTTTATGAGAAAATAAGTAACGTCTGGGGGCCCTGGGATCTTGGACCATGGGAAAAGGGCATGATAGTACAAGAATCTGAAAAGCAACGGCGTCTGATCAAACTGGCATATCATAGAAATCAAAGCAAATCAAGCAAGTATTTTCCATACAATTTTTTTATTACTATCATTGACACATCCCTGAACACTTTGACCTGCCGCAACATCCGGATATAACCGGACAAAATTGTCAACTCAAGTCCATAGTTTACAAAACAGGTGGTAATATTACGGACGGCCGGCCGACATCGCGTAGTGCGCCCGCGCCGTTCCGTGGTGCCACCGCCCTGGCTGCCAAACCACTGATTAAGTTTATACGGATAAATTAAAAATACACCATCACATCAGAAGTCCAGGATAGCCAAGGGCTTCCCCTACAACTGGCTGGTTTATATCAGGCCAAACAATCAAATTAATGCGGATAAATTGAAAATACACCTTCACAACAAAAGACCAGGATATTTGAAGGGGTCTACAGCTACGAAGTGACCTATTTAAATATATGGGTTCATCGGCCTCCAGCGAACTGTCAGTACGTGTTTTTTTGTGTAAATATTTCACGTATATCGCGTCACAGTTTGGTTCAAGGCTGGTTGTGACCCAACGCATATATTAGCGATATCAGTATGTCTTTACCTCATTCACATCTCGGTTGTATTAAAATCCGTGATACGTTTCGTTCGTTCCCGCTTTTAAAATGCGCGAAAATAATGAGAGGAAGGTTAGTTTTTTGTGCTAATTATGTGTGGTATTTTTATTTTTGTGCTAATTTGTGTTTTTAGAACGTTCGGATTTTGTTGTGTATTAGTGTGATTTTAGTTTGCGCTGTTTTGTTGTGTATCGGCTTTGTAACGAGTTATTTTTAATTCTACCGGTTCTCGGCGTGTTTTTTCGTCATAATAAGAGGTGTGGCATGTGGTCCGAAAATAATGTTTTTGGTTAGTTTCTGCATTTGCAGTTTATTATCGTGTTGAAGCATTGAGTTCATTTGATGCCCACTGTAGTGTTACTCATTACAGTGATTCATTATTATCAATAGGTATTGCAAACAGAATAAAGTTAATAAGTGATAAAAAATGTGATGTGTGTAAAACGTAGGGAAAACGTCGATGTAATTTTCAAATATATTCAATCAATAAAAAACCCATAGGTAAGTCAAATCTGGAAATATAAATTACGTACGCCGAATAAATAATAATATATTAACGGGTTTATTTAGGCAGTTTTAAATCTTATTTTAGCTATCGAATGTTTAGGCGTCTTCGCTCCAACTGAATTCCTAAGTCGTTTGACAGGTACAAAACATTCGATAAGTATTATATTTTTTTAAATTGTCTATGAATAAAGTCGTTTGTATTCAATTTATTTACTAGTAACTAGATTACTGCGTCACCGGTGTAGTAGCGTATATAACCTTTGAATTCTAAGGTACTGTGCTCATTACCTAGATACATCAAATTATTACGAGCGACGTTCGAATAAATATATATATATATTATAATAAGTTATTGCCCGCTGATTCTGAAAATTAACTTCTCTAAAGCAGTTGCTTACAATGCCGGTTGTGAATCGACAAGCCGTGATCGATTCACGGACATACATAATCGGAATAAATGCATACATAAATTCACGCCTTCCTCCCAGAAGGGATAGGCAGAGGTGCGACTAGCGGCCGTTCTCTATATCCTATCTATCTTTAACAAGAGGTTAAAATAGATACCATTACTATGTCGGTACAATTCTACACTTCAATAAACTAAGATTGAAATATAGGTTTGTCTTACATCGCTATCTTTAAACATGTGCACCATATTTATATTTCTCTATCTTTGTTAACTGAAACACAAACTGTATCGAAATATCTAATGAAATCTCTAGTTAAAGATAGATAGATTATAGAGAACGGCTGTAGGACGCTCACATTTCGCCTACGCCTTGTAAGTTCCATCCTATCATGTGATAGGGGGCAAGCCAATCACCATATCGGACGTAAATAATAAAATGTTTAAAAATTCTATTGATTCGAAACTCTCTTGGCGATTTAGTTGAAAATTATCTTCCATAAAACTAACTTTATTAAGGCACGGCTGGTACTGAAAATAGGGATATGCTGTAAGTACCAGATGAAATGTTTGTGTGATCCACAAGTAGTTCTTATGGGTCTTAGTGTTGTGAGACCTAAATGTCTAAATTCCTGATACGAAATGAGACTTGTATACTAATGTGCGAGGGCGGTGACTCGGTGTATTATTATGTATGGAAATTCTTAACGTAGTATATAATTATCGGAACACTTCATTATTACATAAGAATAGTAAGAAGTGGTACATTTAGTTCTTAACATTGATTTAGAAATAACTATGAGACTGATATTTGCATCTGCTCGCACGCAAGGTTTAAAAGCAGTATAATTCATAACTATTGGTGTAGCATGTCGCAAAATTAATGAACAAAGAGAGAGAGGGAAAGAAGGACATATCAACCCCTCTTTCGATCCTACCATTATGTATTAGGACCTTGAATAAGTTCTCGCTGTTTCTTCAAAGATGACAATAGCAGTACCCCGTTTGGGAAATTTGGAATGGTAATATACATGCAAGGCAGCAGTATATCTAAGCCTAAATTTCAGTATAGGATAGTTCATTTTAGTGTAACCAATTTTTTTTTCATAGTTCTGAAGATGTCTTTTGTGGAAAATAAAGTGTATTTGCGGGGAATTGTATTGCACTACTTCATTCAAAAGAAATCTGCGGCTGAAGTTCATAGAATTCTTGTTGAGACTTATGGAGACAATGCTTTATCGGAAACGATGTGCAGAGACTGGTTTCGACGCTTCAAAAATAATGATTTCGAACTTCAGGATTAAAGAAGGTTCTGGCGCACCGAAAAAAATTGAAGATGGAAAATTGGAGGAATTACTCGATCAAGACCGATGTCAGACGCTAGCAGAACTTGGAAAAAGATTACACGTAGATGAGTCAACTGTTTCAAAATCTTTAAATGTTTTAGGAATGATCATGAGGCAGGGACATTGGGTACAGAATGAATTGACGCCGAGAGACGTCGAACGGCGTTTTCTCGCGTGTGAACTACTGCTTCAACTGCAGAAAAGAGAAGGTTTTTTTCACCGTATCGTGACTGGCGATGACAAGTGGATACACTACGATAATCCAAAGCATACATAATCGTGGGGTAAGCCCGGTCATGCATCAACATCGTGTGCAAAGCCAAATATTCATGGTTCGAAGCTTCTTCTCTGTATTTGGTGAGATCAGCAGGGTGTTTTTTTTTACGAGCTGCTCAAACCCAATGAGATTATCACGAGGGATCGCTGTCGACTTCAATTGATGCGTTTAAGTTAAGCCCTAAAAGAAAAACGGCCGCTATTCGAGCAGAGACACGAAAAAGTGATTTTGCTAGATGCCAACGTTCGGCCTCATGTTGCAAAACCAGTGAAAACCTTCCTGGAAACACTTCAATGGGAAGTTCTACCCCACCCGCTGTATTCACCTGACATAGACCCTTCTGATTTTCACCTATTCCGTTCGATGGCACATGACCTAGCTGACCAGCGCTTTCATTCACATGAAGAAAGTAAAAAATTGATCTATTTTTGGATAGCCTCAAAATACATGTCGTTTTTCCGACGCGGAATTCATATACTGCCAGAAAGATTGGAGAAAGTGGTTGCTAGTAATGGACAGTACTTTGAATGAAATGTTTTTGTTCCTTGAATTTTTAACAAAAAAAAAATATTTTATAAAAAAACAGCGAGAACTTATTCAAGGTCCTAATATGTTTTACGGAAACTATTGAGAAATCTTGTAAAAACGCGTTTTATCTCGTCATTGTACCTTTGAACTGTAATATAGACAGGCAACGTTAAAATAATTATTTGTAATTTTATTTGCATAAAAACTCGTTTCGCTGGTCTTATGTTTATGGGTTATAAACTACATGCCTTGGAAACTTGTAACTTTAAACTTGCAACAACAGGGAATATGCATGTCATTCTGTTATATTTTTAATCAATTCTGTATGTTATTACATTATAGGAAAAAAAATAAGTCTGAAAATATCAATCAAAAAAGTACAAAAAAGTAATCAAAACTGCTATCAGTTTCGAAACATTTAAACGCCATGTTGGCGCGAACTCGCTGTGATGTCAGCGTAACCGATTTCAATAACGTAGTTTTTACATTAAGTTTCTTTCATTAATAGCTACATAACTGTATTTCGTGACAAAATAATCCATTTTATTTAATAGTATAAAGAAAAATAACTCATAAACAAACGTAAAACAATACACGCAACAAGCTAAAACTTCATAAGATCGTGACCAATGTCGTCACTTTCCTTTTCAAGCAATAGCCCCGCATTTCGATAAAATTGCGCGGCAAATATGAAATGTCATTTTTTAAGTATTTATTATACCGTATTAGTCCGCCTGTATACAACTATGTATATAAAGCATAAATAAAAAAAATAAACAAGCTATTATACTCGAAATCTAAAGAAACATGCCCAATATACTAAAATGTGAAAGGAGAAACACTCTCCCTAAGATTTTGACAACAACGTGACAATAACGTATTCGGACGGCAAAAGCACGCAGGTGATCTGTAAAAGTTAGATCACAAACATTAATAATTAAATACACCCAACAGTTACATAGCCCTGACTCCACACTAAGATCGAGTCTTGTTACGTGGGTATCAGGAACTACGAGAGACTTCTGATCTCGGAAATACCCCGAAACAAATACCTGTGGATCACACAAATATTTCTCCCGATGCAGGATTGAACCCGCGGCCTCACGTTTAACAGCCGGCGTCTAACCAACTTCGCCACGGAGGCTAATCTCGGGAAGAAATCAAAATCAAAATATTCTTTATTTAAATAGTCTTTCACAAGATCTTTTGAATCGTTCTTTTCTGCTACCACCGCTTCGGAAAGTGTTGTAGCTGTGAAGAAGAAGCGGCGCAAGAAACTCCCTCAGCAAGACGAACTGTCTTCTTTTTTCTTTCTTTTTCGTTTTTTTTATATCGTCATTTACAAATACAATGGTTCATGTCACAAGTCACAATAATGTAGAAAGAGAGAAAAGAAAGAAGAGATTTTTTCAACAGCTCGTCTTAAAATTTGCTCATTAGAGCTGTTATAGATTCATTTGTATTTAGAAATGTTCATCAACGAGGTCCTATTTGATCAAAACAATTATTTCGGTTTTCAATCAAACAATACTTAAATCAGCACGTGCATAACACAAACAAACGGCCATTCGGTCACCCGATTTTTACTTACTTTTGCTGATAACACGATATTCGTATCTGCGACGATGTCGAAATCATAACTTATATATGTACGAAGTTATGATTGTCCTGCGTTTGGGATCAGACAAATGTGCACCCAATTTCGAATAGACTGTTATAGTTTTGGTTTATAAAAATATAAAAATAGTACTTCATGTGCTAGGCAATTTGGTAGACAGTGGATTGACTGTGCCATAGGCTTTACCAAAGTCCATGAACGGTGAAGGAAAACATCGTGAGGAAACCTGTATACCATAGCTATTTATAAGAATGTCTATGGTATGTAAAGTCATTCAACCCGCAATAGGTCAGCGTGGTAGTATGGCCTAACATGACCTTCCGTTTATTTACCTACAGTTAATAAAAAAATACCATCAGGTGCAGTAGTTACTATTGGTACGTATCTCATATGTGAAAGGCTGCCTGGGTAGGTACCACCGCAATCTCTATTTCTCCCGTCAAACAGTACTGTAAGCGCACTTTTGTGTTCCGGTTTGAACGATATTGTAGTCAGAGGAACTACTGGACATATTGAGACTTAACATCTTATGTCTCAGGATGGTGAGCGCAGTGGAATGCCAAGCTTTGCTACTACTGTCCATGAGTGTTCGTATCGCTTACCACCAGGCGAACGGCATGCTATTCATAGCAATAAAAAAAAAATTACCGTGTCCTTATAAGAAATGATTGCATACCTTTGCATAACATCAAAGGTCACAAGCGTAAATAGATGTAGTAGCGAGTTTGCGAGGTAAAGTCGGAAGCAATTTGTCAATCTTGCTGCTGTTTGTTTGGTTAGGGTCATTGAGATAATATACTAGAGGGGACACTACAAACAAAAAGTTTGTAACAAAATGAAGGGTACATTCTATATCTGTCTTTGTCATGCCTAGGAAGTAACATATCTTCCCTCTCGCTTCAATGTGTACCCTTGCGCACGCACCATACGCAGAGATTTTGTTCCCGATGTCCGCTCTAGTATCAATGGTTAGGGTTGTCACTGTGGTTGTCCAATTTGTATTGCTACTGTTCGCTTGGTTAGGGCGGTCACACACACATTATCCCGTGGATGACATTTTGACTTGGTTATACAATATGGTTTTCTTGATTTACCCGAATGTTACACATTGAAATAAAATTTTGACGGGAGTTTATCGCGGATTTAGTTTAATTCTTACATTTTTTAACTTCCCGACGTTTGGATTAGTTTACAACTTTCGTGGTTACGGGTCGGAGTTATACAATTTGAAGTCATTAAAAATCAAGTGTAATAGGTTTATTTAAATTCATTGTTTTCATTACATAAATCGTGTATTTTTTCATCTTAGAAATTACAAGTTGTATTTGTATCAGCCCATATACATACGTCCTTCTGCAGGGCATAAGCCTCTTGTATAATCGTGAGTACGATTGAGAGTGGTTAGGCCATATAGTCTACCACGTGGGCCTAGTGCGGGTTGGCGAACTTTCACATACCTTACTAATTCTTCCGAATCGCTACGTTTGCTCGTTTCCTCACGATGTTTCCTTCACCGTTATATAGTGCGTGGTGATTGACCATGTCATGTTTATATTGACTACATATTGGTTATCTAATCTAAAACCTACATAGGTGTAACGAGAAACAAGGTTATGCAAACAATATCCAATAAATTTACTGTGTTATATCGGCTTATATCGAGTGATTTAATTGCTTGGCTTTCAAATCACAGTGCATTGAAAGGCATTGTTTTTTTTTTACCCCTGACAACGGGAAAATGAGTTGAGTAGTGTTGGAATAAATTGCAATAGTAATCATAAATAGCACGTGAAGTCGATAGTAACATTTCAAAAGTTATATAAATAAGCTAAATTTTTCGGTTGGCGATTGTGATTCACAAAGCCGATCGACTAATATTTTTATACGATTTAGTCTAATCTATGAAGGAGCGAGTTTTTTTACGAACCCGTTTAAAGAAAAAACTGAACAGTCAATTTAAAGTGTGTAATTTTAGATGTCAAAATGGTTATAATATAAGGTCAGTTTTTCTGTTTACAAATTCTGTGAGGGGCAATTAGTAATAGCAGAAATATAGAGCATGCTAAGGCTTCAAAAATAACAAGGTGGTAATGTTAATTTGAAATAGCAGTAATTCCCGTTACTAAATATAAGGCATCACTTAGATCGTCATTATTATTATTGTCTCTATGCTGTAATTAATGTGATCTCTCTGAGAAATCAACATTCCCGATTTTATAGAACAGTGAGAACAATCAACAACGTTTTTATATTTCGGATTAAGAGACAGTTTTTATCATGGCAGGATTTATACATTTATCCTTATAAATGATTTTTTAATAAATGTTCATTAGGAAATATTTAATCGATGTATACCAAATGTGTTATGATGATATCATCATCAAGCAGCGGGTAACAATTGTCTTTCATGTATTGTAAAGAGCTAAGCGTCATCTAAGGATGAGTTAGGGCTTAACGCTGTGTCGAATATTTTAAAATAGTTTTATGATGCATTTAATGCAACTAGTTATAATTTTCTACATAAAAATCATACTAGTGTGAGAGGAATGCTCCCTGAGATGAAGCGGTAAAAACACTAATTTGAGTTTTTAGTATCATTTCGTTAGTCAGCAATGTGAAGCGCAGATATGTCAGACTTCAGAGCCTACGAATGCACACTTCTGCGGTAGTATCTAACAAAATTCTATTGATGTTACATTGTGCTATTTAAAAGGCCCACATAAATAAATATTTCAATGATATTTTCATATGATTTCATCGCGCCCCTCATAACTAATTCTTACTTCTTTCGTTTTGGGAGCGGTCTTCTTAACTCTAAAAAATATCTGACGTAGCGTTAAGACCGAACGCGCCCCCCAGCGGACGCTTGGCTAAAACTAACAATGGTTTGCAGGTTTCTAGCGGGCTATGCCTCATCCTTTTTTTTGATACTAGTCGAGCTAATGACGTTCCTATCTGGCCTCACACTATTGTCAACTAATGTCGCTTTCATTTGTATCCTTTTCATCGATGCATGCGTTCGCTATTGCCTTTATTTACCACAAAATTTTACATTGGGGTGATTGGCAGCTTTGTAAATGCTTAATTATGTTTTATTTTTATGAATAAATTTGAGGGATGTGTGGGTGTAATTGAACGTAACAAAAACAGTGAATCTGTGAACAATATACATATTTAATTGAAGGATTATTTTTGTTATCGCGTATCAGTAAGCCAGTGTTGGATGTTGAACCTCAAGGTACACAGACGACCAGGCACAATTAAATCCTCAACAGAATCTTTTTGAAAACTTGGGTCATCAAATGCTGCCGCGCTAAGCTGCGAGTCTATGTCCAAGAACTACCAACTTCATATTTTTAAAAGATCCTTTGTAGTGAAAAAAATCAGCATATTTCCACAAAAACTTAATCCGTCTTTAAAAAAAGCTGATTCCAAGGCACGAAAGATATATTTTGAATACTTCACATAAAAATAGAGGCGGGGCATGCAAGGCACGAAAGATATATTTTGAATACTTCAGATAAAAATAGAGTTGAGGCAAATGATGCATTTGGCATACTATGGTTGATTCGTAATTGGCTCGGATTTTTTTTTTCTAGTAATTGATTCTAATGTATCTTTGTATAAGTTTTATTCGAGGTAACACGAAAAACGGTCGGGTTTGCACAAGTGTGACCGGTCGATAAATTCGTCTGCCCCATTTCACTGCAGATGTAATCATTTGTGACGTTATAATTAGGGTTGCCAACTATTTTCGGATGAATATATTTGCTTTTGAGAGAAGGATGGGCCGAGCAGACCATTCTATTTATGGCATATCTAGCGCCTGTTTATTAACAAGAGCAATACTACCTAGAACTGTTTGTTACTAGGCGCTGCTTGGCATAGTGTTTTCATACAGTCCACACAATGCTAGCCTTTTTGGTAGAAGATTAAAGTCCAACTTGAAAAAATATTTACACTAATAGATAATAATACGTGTATGAGTACTCAATAATAATACGAGTAGTAGCGGAATTGAAAAAAATATTAATACGATTGGCAACCCTAATACCGTGGATAATGTAGGTATGTTAAGCTAGTATATAGATTTATGAAATAAACAGTATTTATCGATTAAATGTGGTATTCAAAGAATGTAAATAATAATGAGAAAGAGAGCGAAAGAAACGAGAATAATAGAAACAGCTCATATGACGTCACGGTCTCTAGACAATTTGTTTTTGTCTAAAATGTTTTTGGAACAGTTGGATGAGCATGTTATTTATGGTGGTGCAGACGTAACGACAATAGATATTAATGTTACCACATAACATATACTGCCATTTGGCGGTAATTCTGCCACTAGAAATCATTAAAATATATTTACGGGATAGCCACTAGAAATTCTTAACTGGATTCATTATTATGGGAGAGATTTTGATTGATTTGTAATTTCTAGCAATTTTGCTGTGGATTTATATCCTGAACCTCTAAATTTTAAGTAAAACATTATTTGAATATTTTGTTCAAACTCAAGATGTGATGAAATATAACGTCAATAAAAATATTAAAAAAAACACATTGTTGATTATTAATGAATGGATAGCAAATACGTTATGTTTTTGTATTATGATATTACATTTAAATATTATTTATCAAATTAGTCGTGAGATAAGAAAGCGTTTTATTCCATTTTTTTCGGACAATGTGAGGAGTTATATAAAATGGTAGGTACTTTGTTTAGGTACTAATATCGTAAGTGTGTACTTTTGTGTATATGGTATAAGAGTTGCAGAAAAACTATATGTTCACCCAGAAAAGAGTAATCATGTGCCTCTACGAAAGCTTATAGCTGATATCGGGGTCTGAAGAATAGGAACGGATAGACCATAGTTGGGAAAATGACTATTGAAAGTATGACAGTTTACTTTCTTTTTTTCTAAAACCAGTAAACGTACGCAAATAATGATCTAATTGGACATATTTACATGTCATACATAATGTATTAAATATCTAGGTGATACTTGATAGGCTGTGACTATTATGGTTTCGTCTAGACTCGAGCGAAATATTCGTCCTTGTTTTTATAGAAAAATAAAAACCGACTTCAAAACAAAAATCCACTAAAAACCAAAAAATAATAAAATAATAACTACCACTCCAAAGCAAAAAAATAATATTTATTTCATGGAGCTCGTGCATGTTGATTAATTTGCTTAATGACTTGACTAGCCAACAAATCAAAATATGTATATGCGTAACATATTGAAGGCGGGCCGCCCAGTACCAAACATGTAGGACCTATGCCTTATATTCATTTAAATATCTATATGTTTGGTACTGGGCGACCCGCCTTCAATATGTTACGCATATACATATTTTGATTTGTTGGCTAGTCAAGTCATTAAGCAAATTAATCAACATGCACGAGCTCCATGAAATAAATATTATTTTTTTGCTTTGGAGTGGTAGTTATTATTTTATTATTTTTTGGTTTTTAGTGGATTTTTGTTTTGAAGTCGGTTTTTATTTTTTTTATTAAAAATTTTAGTTATTTTTATCTTTTTAGTGTTGATAGGTATTTAAATGAAGAAGATTTGGTCCCCACAAGGAATATGTTCTTTCCGATGACAATGAAATCGCTAAAATCGGCTAAAAGCTGCCAAAGATATTGGAATATTCACATGTTTATTATTTCCCCCCCCCTCCCTTCGCGCCTACCCCTTTTCCCTCAACCACTGTAGCCTAGCTTTTATACTGAACTCAATGCAAAAAGAACCGTTGAAATCCTATTAAATTTTGAGGAGTTCTACGATCCAGGTCCGAACATGATAATCAGATCTTAATGTTGTGTTCCTGAGATCAACCTGTTAATACTTTCTTTCCAATGAAGAAGAAATCACTAAAATCGGTTAAAAGCTGCCGAAGATATTAGAATTTACGTGTATTTTAATTTTATCACCCACCCCCCCTCACCCCCACCCCTTTTTCCCTCTCTCACTGTATCTTAACTTTTCTTATGAACGTAATGCAAAAAGAACCATTGCAATTCTCCTTAATTTTAAGGAGTTCCCCTCTCCAGGTCCGAAGATATTCATCAGATCTTCACCATATTTTTATGGGACCAAACGACAAGCACCAGCTTTCATTCAAAGAAAGAATGATCGAAATCGGTTCACACAGTACAGAGAAACGAGGTAACAAACATAAAAAAAAAAAAAAAAAAAAAAAAAGCAACATACAGTCGAATTGAGAACCTCCTCCTTTTTTTGAAGTCGGTTAAAAATAGGTTATAAAGACTGTGTGGCCTTGACAGCCGAGTTTGTGATTGTATTTGTGCATTTACTTTCTTCGTTTTTAGGTTTTTTTATTGGCAAATATACAGTCCTAACTCTCCTAAGCTATTATCAGTTCATTAAATCTGCCTTTATTTTTATCTCTGAAGCATAGTAGTTATGTAGTAATTCAAAAGTGTTTAGCATTTTGCATAGGTCTCATGTTTTCCTTCTTTCATAGACCCTAAGTCCAGAAGTTTTTTATTATCCCAGGTGATAAAACTTCGATATCCACACAATATATTATCTTAGTACTCACCGCTACACACAGGTACTAGAATTTTGGTTATGCACCAGAGTCAATGACATATCGATTGAGCCACTGCGGAAGTGATGCGCAGCCGCGGTAACAGGCGGCTATGGAACCTAGGTATAGAATACTGGATGTTTAAATCTCATGTTGCCATTTTCAAGTCCTACTGTAACTTTATGAACTGACGAAATATTGGTTTCACAGGCAAAGATGCTAAGGACTAGAGGAAATGCCGAAGATAACGCAGAAAGAGCAACCCTAGCAAAAATAAATATATTGAATTGGGAAATAGCAAACTAAAAAAAACTGATGTAAAGTGGTCGTATTTGTTTACTACATCTACAAATCGAGATTTTTGAGAGACCAGTTGATTATGACGCTTTTCCCTTTAACCCTGAGGAAGGGAGAGGGAAATGTTTTCGTGATTATTGGTTATTTTTCTCGGTGTGTGATGTGCCCGCACAAAATTGGTTACTTCTTATTGGGATCACTCCCTAGCATTTGCCTACGCAGGTGACCAAAATCCGTAATAGTAGGTCTCTTTGTGCTTTTTCTCACGATTACTATAGACTAGAGCTTGGCTCTACCACTTGTCATCATTGACTAGTGTTATCAATGTATATACATACATATATACATACATAAACTCACGCCTATATCCCAGAAGGGGTAGGCAGGGGTGCCAGGACACCCTCATTTCGCCTTGTATGTTCCGTCCCACAATGTGATAGGTGGCGAGCCTATCGCCATATCGGGCACAAATTCCTGACTCTGGGCTGATAATTAATAGAAAAATCCAATATCACTTTGCCCAACCCGGGATTCGAACCCGAGACCTCAGCTTTGTAACCATACCTTAGTACAACTACGCCACCGAGGCAGTCAATGTATATCTTCTCACATATGGACATAATACATCATCCTCCGCTGACCTCCGCAGGGCCATGGCCAGTCTCCTTTCCATCCATTCGTCCCAGTCCCCCTTGCCAGTCTTTCTCCCATCTATCCACCTCGTCTCGCCATCTTTTCTGGGCCTATCGCGAATGTTTAAGACTCTTAAATGGTTTCCTTTGTGTTGTTGTTTTTGCCCACAATGCATTAAGCATTCGGCATAAGTGGCCAGCCTAGTTCCACCTCAGGCTAGCTGATTTCTCGCCAACGTTTAGTATTTGAGTCTCAGAGATATTTAAATATAATGTAATATGTATTATCAATATAATGTAAGAACATTAAATTTTACTTGGTCAATGCTTTGAACAGATAGCCTTAACTCTTTATGGTAGTGTAAGGTGGTGGCTAGCAGATAAACTTTTTATAACGAATTATTTAGAATAAAAACACAATGAAATGAATTAATTAACACACAGTTGTAAGGATTGGTTTTAATTAAGTAGCATTTGTTATGTTTTGCAAGCCAACACGTAATCACAGCTGTTTGTACATTGCACGCACTCGAGACTTGTAGGGGCGTTCACACACCACACTGCGCTATTGCATACATTTCGACAATAATCACATTCACAATAGTTTAAATGGATTTTTCTTTTCTTTTCTTGAAATATAATAAAACAATTGCAAGTCTTTTATAAAGCATCTCGTTAGTGTTTTTAAATTACGTGTGCCCCCACAAAAGGAAGACTGAGGTGCAACCAGCATTATTTATAAGTTGCCGAATTAATTTTTATACTAATATCCATAGAACGCAAGCCTTTTGCATTAACAGTCAGTAGACATATATTCTAGTGCCAGATAAGTTGATAGAGATTTTAACTTTAGATGTTTTTACTGTAACAAAAGACTAGGTTATATGTTCCTGATCTGGACATAGCGATACCAAAACAATATTATACTGGTTTCATATGCATACGACTCTCTAAAATCCCAGCAAAAAATATCCAATCAGTTTTCACCAAATCTTCACACAGCACATCGCTTGAATTTCTAATTAAATTCGCACCACTAACAACACAGTATGTAAAAAGCACTATACAAAACTAGCATAATGAAATTCCTTAAGTAACACCAGCGGTTGCCGGTCATGGCTCAGCGTCAGTACTGCTCACGTATTGGTTGACGAACGGTTGCCCGTGCGACGCATATTGGTTGATATTCGGCCTGTGCTCTGTTCTACCTGCAGTCGTCGATTTGGTGGTTGCTACACGGGTGCTCATATCTAAGTGGAAGTGAAAAATGAATTTGTGGAGTGTTATTGTTAGATTTGTGAGTAAAATAAACTTTGGAATTGGATTTTGGTTTTTAATTGATAGGAACGGTGGTAAAATTTAGTTTGGCTGTCAAACTGGAAAGGTTGTTGGAGTTATAATGGCAAATAATGTTTGTATTAAAATATGTACCTCGGTATTAAAGTTTATAGTAATTTGTTGCTATTTATTATAATGGTATTTTTGATAAAAGATTAAATATGGAAACTATCTCGACAGCACCATTATTGACATCAAAGAAAATTGCTGGGCTGCAACACGTAGTACTTAAATTCAAAACTTTACAAAGACTTATTCCGTCGCTCCACCTGTAAGTGTACACTTTATTTTTATTCAATCGATAACCAGGAAACAATGTCAATACTTGGATATTTGTTATGTGTTGTATATTGCGCGTCAATATTTTTATATTTGGTCTCTACTATTTGGCATATGAAAAAAATGTACGGCAGATGTTTTCCTACTCCGCCACTTTAAAATGAATTGTAGTTTTTTTTTGGTAAAATGACAAAAAAATTGTGCATAAAAGTAAATTCCTATACGAGATCCAGCGCACATGTGTCACGCCGTGGCTACTGTCCTGTTGAAGTACGGCACCATGGCCGGCTGGCCCTGCGGTTTCTTCTGGCCTGTATTCTTCTGGTTCACTCTGCTGCCTGCTTGCATCGACCTGGCCGTGGCTGCCCGCGCCCTGAACGCCGCCTCCCCGCGCCGACGCAACCAGGCCGAGACTGGTTGAATGACGGCAAAGGAAAACGGATTTATATTTTTTAAATTTAATTTGAGGTTTTAATTAATTTGTGGCCAGTGATTTTTTTTATACTTGTTTTAAATGAGTTTGGATATGTGTGGCTTTTTCAGTGTTTTGTTGAATTGTGACTTTCGTTTGTTTTTAAAAGGAATTGTGTTATGTTTTATATTTTTATTATTATGATTTAACGATCGGCGGTACGAATTTATATATCGAACTTACATTTTTAATAATATACTCTTGATAATGTAACCATGCAGTTTAATGTTGTTGGAATATTGTGATGTTATAAAGAATTTACACGACGCGACAAAAAGAAATACCATTTATAACATCCTATTGTTAAGGTTATATTCGCAACAACATTAAGCATTTTAATCTTTTTACTATATTAGACAATGTAGAAATCCCCGGAGTCCCAATTTTTATTTTATTTTGCTTATAACAAGTTTTTACTTTCAAAAACGTAGTCGCTTGTTATTTATACATTCGAAATATGTTATATAAAGGGTGTGTACAACTAATCTACAGTTAAAAAATATAGAAAAATACGAAAATCATTCTTATAATACTTTTGCAACTTAACATCTTTAGGTCAATTCCAAAATCACCCTGTATATACGTATTAATATATCAATTATACATTTAAATAAGTAATAGGGCCTTAGGTTCTTTTCTAGGATTTACAACACAAGAAATGAATCTTGTCAGTAGTGTCTTTGAACTATATTGTGTGCCATTGTATCGACTTTATCTCTTTAGAAATTTTATGCATTAATAAAAATGTCCTTGGTAATTTGGTTGTTTTTATATGCCTATTTAATGTATTAACTAAACCCAAAAATGCCTGTGCATCAAAATAAGATTATTTACCGAAGACACCAAAACAAATCAGTACTTCTAGCATTAAATGTTTATGTAAGGACAATGATTATTGAAATAGCATTACTCGACATGTCATTAATGTACCAACTTCTAAAGCAGTTCCGGTTGCAATTAAGTTAATAATGTCTCCACCACATTTAACGCATATAAATAAGTATAAACTAAGATAACAATAATTAGAGAAGACTTTTGTTTAATTGTGTTACCAATGCAGATAATATTCTATTAGTGTTTAAGAGGCAATTTATTTATACAGGCGTGAGAGAATTTACTGACCTTGTTTTGTAAAAGGTGACTTTGGAGTTCTATCGCAAGTATGAATAAAAGTAAAAAAATAGGGCAAGAGTTTAATGCTACTCGCGTTTAATGCATTATTGTAGGATTTTCTAGTGTTTCTAATGATAATGATGCTGGGATCTATGCTGGTCAAGATTTGCAATATGTAGATGGTAATGACGTATAGAATAATATATAGGTACGATCTTTGAAGGCTGAATGGATGTTACGCATTAGCTTAATCGTCTTGAATTCTTATACGTTTGATTAGCGATTTCCTTTGTTTAAATTTTTCGAGCAGGCCTGCTTAAGAATTTCGGTCTACGATGGAATAAAAATAAAAAATGGTGTTCTAAAACTTAGCTATGCAAAAACATATACTAACGTTTCATGATACTAACCAGAAGCTAATTAATGTGGAAGAACTAACATAAGGTGGGTTGTCTCCATTTGATGGTAAAATTGCAGTTACAGAAGTGTTTTGTGATCTCATAAAGGAATCTATGGCAAGTGAAAGGTCTAGTGATCTTTATGTGGAACGGTTTAGATCATATGTGTCGTATGTCTACTGTCACCCATAGCTACAATCGCGTGATGATTATCCCTATCGAACTCGTTTGCAGTAGATCTTTCTGTTTCAACTATTATTTGCGTGCCTTTAGCGTTGATTTTATTTCGATATGATTTTTTGACTGGCATGGTAAATGATTTACACACGTTGTTGCAAGTCGCTAACTTGCTTTATGTCAATAAATTGCTTGGGTAGAAACACGTCGTGTAATCACAATGTTGGCCTTTGGGTGAAACTGGTGCATTTTAATCTAAAATGTCATTGTAGCTCTAAAAGGGTGTTAGGTCATTATTTTAGTCCATTAGGGCTAATAGAAATTTAGAGATTCTTAATATTTCATGCTGTAAAATATCTTGAAAATTGCGAAAGAGGTTTAGAGATCGTTGCCTTATTCGGTTAGCTTATCTTAGATTAGAATTCTTATCCACCAGCTGGCGGTTGCGAATGAAATTGTTAGACCTATAAAAAACATGTAGGAAGCCTCATTGCTTTGTTTTTATGTGGTAAGATTTTAGACCCTATTGCTCGGTCTGCTTTATGAAACTGCGCAATAAATTGTGTGCGTAGTCTTAAGTGTATTGTTCCTCAGGCTTACACGCGAAGTTATGGGTGGCAGTTACAACACAGATTTCTTCAATATCCCCATTAATTCTAGATAACCAACGAACACCAGCATTTGACGCAGTCCAACGAGTATAAGGGCAGATGGTCTTTCTACCTGGTTCTTGCCGGGGTCGTCACCACCTTCGGATCTTCGCTTCCTGTTGGATATAACATTGGAGTAGTTAATACGCCAGCTGAGGTAATTGATTTATAATACAACTGCTTTCTGGAATTCATGTTTTTTGGGTTGGTAATTTCGAATTAGTATTTTTCTGTAGATTAGTATATTAAGTATAGTAGTATGGAGTTGCTTTTGAAAATGTGGTATGGTTTAGTGAATTAAAATAAACTTAATAAATGCCAAATTATTTCGTTCAGCTGTTGGATTTTCTGGGTTGGTTGATGAAGTCAAGTAAAATATGTGAAAAATATAAAAATTTTAATTTACATCTTGAAATTGAACTATGAGCAAACATTTGCGAGCTTAAAAAACTAAAATATTAATTTAAATAAATAAATGTCGAGGTATCAACGAAACACGCACTATTGTAAATATAATACGTATTTGTTGAAAATTATTGGCTTAAGTAGATCTATAAACCTTTTTAAATGAAATGTCGTTGTTAAAGAAAATATAAACACGAATTAAGATGTATAAAATAGTTCGCACTTCCCTGAAAAAATAAAGACCGTTTCTTTTCCACTAGATCTCAGGCGTCTATTTTTCCTTTTATTTGCATTTGTTTCATTATTGCTACCACTACAATTTAATTCGTTGAAATAAGTATTTATACTACTCAGTATTCAATTACTGCAAATAAAATTGCGAATCTATTGCTGTCAGCGCAATAATTTGTCGTCAGGTGATCAAGAGGTTTTGCAACGAGAGTTTCATCAGCCGATACGATGTTAACCTCAACGAGAAATGGATGAACGTGCTGTGGTCTTTTGTCGTGTCCATTTTTATTATTGGAGGATGCACGGGGTCTATACTCGGCGCTTACTTCGCCAACAAATTTGGAAGGTAAGAAGCCACAAATTATGCATCTATTGTATTATATTTTATCTTTGGCGTGTTTATGAGTTTAGTAGACAAAGACGATGGGTAATACAGTTCATTATCATCCCAAGGAGTTTGTAGAAGAAGTCTTGAAGACCTCTTCTTTACCCTGCTAGTTATCTCCTAAAAACAGGTTCAAAGGTCACAACTATAATAATGTCTTTGCTAACCAGTACATGTACAACAGTAACATTTCAAAGAAGGTGTCATATTTAAGAAGCGTAAATATTGGGATCGATCTCCGCACCGAGACAAATGTTTGTGGGGCCCAAAGTATTTGTGTCGGGTCTGGGTGTTTGTGAGACCGAAAAGTCTCTCGTAGTTTCTGATACCCACGACTCTAGACAAGATCTTTATGTGGGGTCAGGACTATGTATGTGACTGTTGTTTATATTTATTTATTGGATTTTTTTTAAGTCATAAGTTATGGAACTCTGTACAGCAACGTAAAAAAAGTAGACTTGACGAGTGCTTCTTAATCAAACTTTACAGAAAAAGAGCTACAATAGTGACTAGCTCTTTATGGCTGATCGGAGCGGTGCTGTTCCAACTATGCGAGAAAGCCAACTCTGTAGAGATGCTCGTGCTCGGGCGGCTGATCGTCGGCTTGGCTAGTGGTAAGTCTATTAGCAATTGTAATTGATTGATTTTTGGGTTCTTTACTTTGTTCCTCTGATTCTGTACTGTATTTTTTTTTAAATCAGATTCAATTCAATAATTGCATCTTATCTTATGTAGTAATATTCCTAAATGTCGGTAACGCCTAATCCAATTTACGTAATTAAGTAAGAAATTAATGCAAGTAATACTTTGTATATAAATATGTATATAGAGATTAAGTGCTATATATATTGCTATATATACTTGGCAAAAGAGCTCTTTAATTGCCTACATGACCAATAAATAAATTTCATTTCACATTTCATTACGTGACCCGAATCGGTCACGATAATATGAATATAGGTCTTCTTTAAAAATGGAAATGTTGAAAATATATGAAAAGGCTGTTGAATCTATGTTAAGGTAGAGCAAATTTGTAAATGCATAGTCTTATCATTTATACCATATCATGTATGTCAAGAGCAATTTCATGTCTATTACGCCAACTTATTTTGTTTCTACTAAGTATTGTTGTCTTTACAGGTCTAACGACGAGTATAGTGCCCATGTACCTGACGGAGCTGTCTCCCCTAGCACTAACAGGGGCCATGGGGGTCGCGTGTCCCATGGGGGTCAATGTTGGGGTGCTTGTTGGCCAAGTGATGGGCCTTGACTTCTTATTGGGTAAGTAGATGTATAGCTATAGAAACATTGGAATATATTATGTCCCTTAAATTCAGATAGCCTATTTCAATTTAGGAATTATAATTTTAAATATGCTAATCACTGATCAAGAATTTTTATGGTATGGAAGTCCCCCAACCTGCACTAGGCGAACGTGGTGGGTTATATGGCCTAACCACTGTCAATCATAATCTCGATTGTCGATGAGGCCCGTGCCATGCAGTGAGACGCATATAGGCTGATACAGAATCACTAGCCACGCTTTCATTGTCACTTTTATTCTTTTGCTTGCAATTTGCCCCCCATTTTTTAAGTATTTTAAACGAATACACCATAAAATTATTCTTAAAGCACACTTTAGTCTGCCCTATCTTCATTTTCCTTCACTTATGTCCATCCCATGGTAGTCGGTAAGAGATTGCCCTGAGCGATACGACTGCCATTTGTACTCTTATGTTAAATATAAGTTTTAGTTTAAAAATTATTTGGTGTACAAAGAAGAATAAAATAAATAAATAAAATTATTTCAGGTCACCCTGAAAACTGGACGTATCTACTGTCCTTCTACGCGTTGCTAGTCATTGTATGTTTGCCTGTGCTTTGTATATTGCCGGAGAGTCCCAAGTTCTTGTTTGTTGTAAAGCGAGATGAAGAGACTGCTTTGAACGGTAAGTGCTCCTGACCTTCAGTATGTAAAACCTATTTTGTAGTAGAATTTAGATTAAATTTTAAGGTCAATTCGGCCGTGAAAGAGCTTGTAGCGTATATTTCCGCATCATGTATTATATATAGCAGTGTGATTTACAAATCTTAATATTAGTTATATTGCCTGTAGTCTATCACTTGAAGATATTTTTTACGTGATGATTTATGTAGTTGATTCGTATTTCTAGTTTCGAACCATATTATAGTTCTAAATACAAAACCTCGTTAACTTCCACAGCTACACCATAACGATTTGTTTTTGTTTTCTTTTTTTTTTGTCGTCTTTTGTTGCTTGTGAAAAGACTGGGTAAAACCTCATTTCTTGGTGTTGTAGATTTATATTATTTAGTGGTACTTTCAGTTTCGAATCACGTTATAGCTCTTAAGGCAAAGCCGAAAGAACTTCGTCATGAACATTTGTCATTAGGTTTCTTAAATTTTTGTCGGCTTTTATTGCTGATGAAAACACTGAATAGTACACTACTCCCCGTTAGTCATTGGTTTTATTTTTTTGTCGTCTTTTATTGTTGACGAAAAGACTGGTTAAAATCTCATTCCTTCATCTAGAACTGAGTCGACTTCGAGGAGTGTCAATAGCGTCTGCTAACAAAAACACTTACTAGTACCATACTTCTTGTAGAATTAAGTCGTCTCCGAGGGGTATCCATCAGCGTATTAACCGAGGACGTGGAGCTCCTCCGCGAGGAGGTGGAGGCTGCGAGGGCCGCGGCACTGAGTGGGTCGCAGCGCTGGAGCATGTGGCGCGTGGCCGCCGAGCCCCGCCTCACCCTGCCGCTGCTGCTGGTCTGCTCCATGCAGGCGGGACAGCAGACCAGCGGGATTAATGCGGTGAGTATCGTCATCATGAGTAAACCATAGTAGTGTATCTATATTGTCATCTGCATGGGTAGACCTACCATCGAACTTGGTGCTAAAAATTGAAAATCTAGCAGTGAACATTATCTGCATGAGTAGACCATGGTAGAGTATTTACCATCCAACTTAATGGAAATAACTGAAAATCTAGCAGTGACCATCATGTGCATGAGTTGGTCATGGTAGAGTATTTAACATCCAACCTAATGCTAAAAATTGAAAATCTAGCGGTTACCGCTCATCACTGGCACCCTTGACGTTCGTCTAATCTCTAATGCTCACACTGCTCCCTATTTACACGACTATTAGCAAATAGCTTTCAAAAAAAATATACAAAAAAAACAAAGTTTTAAGGTGTGATGGGATAAGGAAAACGTCTGCCTAGTCATAACCGCAATAAACTATGTCTTAGACTTGCCAGCTCGCCAGCCTATCCTATCGAATGTTATATCGTATCGAAGATGATAATTCCCCTATCTTAAACAGATAAATACAAAAAAAACAATAGATTGAACAAACGAAATATTAGCCAAAAACTTTTCTTAATAAAATCGAAGTTCTTTACTACACGAATTAACCAAAAGTCTCTATTACAGGTGTTCTACTACTCACAAACGATATTCAAGCAAGCAGGTCTGTCTGACACGAACGCACAGTACGCGACGATCGCGTGCGGGTTCATCAACGTGTGTACCGCTGTGACGATGCTCAAACTCCTGCCCACTAAGGGAAGGCGCCCTCTGTTGCTCAACTCATTACTAGCTGCTGCTGTTATATTGGCAACTCTAGCAGCCGCCATGAGGTTTATTGTGAGTTGGTTTTGTTATTCAGACTTTGAAATAATTAAATAAAAAATAAATGACTGTCTCGGTGGCGTAGTTTGTTCTACGGTATGGTTACAAAGCTGAGGTCTCGGGTTCGAATCCCGGGTTGGGCAAAGTGATATTGGATTTTTCTATTCAGAGTCAGGAATTTGTGCTCAATATGGCGATAGGCTCGCCACTTATCACATTGTGGGACGGAACATACAAGGCGAAATGTGGCACCTCTGCCTACCCCTTCTGGGGGAACAAGGCGTAAGTTTATGTATGTATGTATGTACTTTGAAATAACCTCTGCTTTGCCTGATGGTAAAGTGACACTTTGGAAATCCTCGATTTTCAAGATGATGTAATTTGACATGATTTTGCTGGATTAATTAAACTTTTTCCTTTTTAAAATAGTCCAAGATTATAGGAACCAGGAGCCATGGGAGCTTGCATTGCACCTCATGCGAAGATCTGTTATTTATTAATTTGTTTTTATTTATTTATCATAGCACTATATGCTTATTATTACTGTAATGAAAGGTCACTTAGTGCTTGGTAAGAGAATCGTCGGTGAAGTCACTATCTCTAATAATATCACCAATGATCTTTACGTACCGTGGGAAATATCGCATTATGAGATCAAATCAAATCAAATTGATGTGTATTCCTTTATTCACAGACTGTGGTTTCATGGATGCCGTATGTGTGTATGGTGGCTGTGTTGACGTACGTTCTAGTCTACGGGTTCGGTCTGGGACCTATACCTTACTTCATTGCATCGGGTGAGTGGAATCTGTATATTTGTTTTCACTCAATTAAATGTTTTATACAGGGTGTCCAAAGGAATGGCGCATCTGCTAATATACCGGGTATATCAAGACTGCTACCGAAAACGAAGCCGGGTGGTAGTTTTAGTGGCTACAAACACAGTGCAACAAAAAAATTTGCTGAGAAACGCGACAATTATTTTTAATGATTTTTTAAATATCATCATTTTTGGGTGGTAAATCCATAGTTTTTGCTAGAATAATAATTTAAACTCTTATATCCCTTAGAGTATTTATATATTAAAGGGTACCCACTTTTATATTAGGACAAAATGGATTTACCACCCAAATAGGCACTTTTCAATTGCCCTGAAGTTACCATTAGGTGGATTATTATTAATGTAGAAAAAAAAACGAAATGTCAAGTGTATTCTGTCACATTACGCCTCAGCCTAGACTTATGGAAGTATAAGTCCACAGGTCATAGTTAATCCACTTGTTATCAATTCAAGATACAATTTACCAACAAGACATATTATTATCTCCACAGAGATATTCGAAGTGGGTCCCCGGCCCGCGGGCATGGCGTGGGGCTCGCTGGCCAACTGGGGCGGTAACTTTCTGGTGGGCATGTCCTTCCCAACCATGCGAGACGCCATTGGAGCCTACTCGTTCCTCGTATTCTCTGGAGTTACCACCGCCGTGTATGTCTTTCAGAGGTAAGAATAAGTGTAGAGAATATTTTTTTATTTCAGTGAATGGCGAGATGAGCGTGCCGTTCGCCTGATGGTAAGCGATGCGACCGCTCATGAACAGTAGCAAAACCAAACAACATCTTGAATTACAAAGCAATGCTTGGCATTCCACTGCGCTCGCCATCCTGAGACATAAGATGTCAAGTCTCAATATGTCCAGTAGTTACTCTGGCTACAATATCCTTCAATCCGAAACACAACAGTGTATTTAAACTGCTGTTTGACGGGAGAAGTAGACATTGCAGTGGTACCCACCCAGGTAGCCTCTCACAGTAGAAATGAATAATTTGCATTGAGATAGTATACTAGAGAGGACACTGCAAACAAAATATTTGTAACAAAATGAACGGTACCGTACCGCTACTTATATTTCTGTCTCTGTCACGCCTACGCAGTAACATTATCTTCGCTCTCGCTTCACTGTGTACCCGTGTGCACGAACAATATGCAGACATTTTGTTTCCAATGTCCGCTCGCATGTAATACTTCAATGATAATTTGTATTATATTTTTCTAACAATTTGTGGGTAAATCGATGTTTGTATTTATAACTTGGCATGGTTATGGCAATACTATTAAAAATATTATTGTGTTCGTTAAATAATTTTATACGTAGGTATTTCTATACAGTTTCATACGATTGTTGTTCGTACGATGTTTTGTGATGTAAAATAAACGACGAAAAATTTAAAGCAAAACTTTAATCTCTTCGCAGGATCTACTTCCCAGAGACCAGAGGCAAGACTCCAACTCAGGTGACCCAACTATGCAGCAAGGGATTCCGGTCCCGCCCCAGAGTCTCAATCAACCAAAACAACGCGTAACGATGGCACAAGAATTTACTAGTTTAATGCTCACTGCGATTGGTGGAGAAGGTATAGGCAGACTGATAAGATAGAAATATTAAGAAAAAAAAGCAAAAAGATTTTTTTTACACAAAAGTTTTTGTGTCTGAATCTGAATTTTGCACCTTATGATTTTTCTATCGATAAAAAACGGTTATAATTGTACATATTTTATTATTTAAAGACGAAGAAGAAGAATATTCAAAAATGGTTTTGGTCGAGATTAATTTGTCTCGTTTATTTTTAATCATGGTATTTCAGCAAAAAATGTCGATAAATATTTTTAATTTCCGACAATCTTCAAATTGGCTACTAATTTCTATTCTATTTTATCCAATACTTTACTTACAATAAATAGAGTTACAGTACAAAGATAGTTCCGTCTCCACCAATCGCAATGTATAAACATCCATCCTTTATCGACCGTCTAGTCTGTAATATTTTTATACATTAGATATCGAGGTTTAGATTAATATTAATAATAATTTATTGCCTCCCAATGAAATAATATAGTTTAAAAAAGAACATACAGTCGAATTGAGAACCTCCCCCTTAAAAGTCGGTTAAAAACCGTTGTATGTGTTACGATTTTAAATAATCGGTAATTATCGATAAACCTTCTTATCGATGATTTAAAACATCGATGTTACATTTTGTTGTTTTTTTTTACAATACTATCATTATATTATTTTATAACAGCGGGAATGTTTTTATTTTTATTTTAGTGGTCAATTACAAATTTAAGTGTGAACAAAAGATTAAGTCTCCCATAATTCCTAGAAGTACTTAATTTTAATAGAACAGTATACTATTAAATAGACTGCTAATTACTAATACTTAGCGTTATATGGTGCTCGGGTTTGAGAGTATAATAATAAGAATCACATTGTGCTGACAGTGACGCCACATCTTTGAATTAGAATTATAGCTTCCATTTTAACTATAGGTATAAAAAAAATGCTGGATGGTAAATGATAATGGCTAAGAAAGGTGTATTTCATTTACCGCAAGCCGACATAATAGTATCAACAGGAAAATTCAATGAACGGCACAGCATTTAAAATCACAAGTGCACTTTGAAATGTATAAAAATTTTTCGTCACAAAAACATCACAGTAAGACAATTTTAAGAGCGTTTATACCCTGCACGCGCTTTTTGGCTTAAAAACAGGACTTTTTAAATGAGTTAATAGCCACCAATAAACAATTTAAAGAAAAAATAATTATTACTAATTTTAGAAAAGGTTGTCATCTAGGGATTTTGGTAGAAAACATTATAGATTGATGGATAATTTGTGAGTACTATACGGATTACTGAACACAAGTTTCGTTATTTAGGCTTTAAATGGCAATTTAGAAGCTTAAGATATCCGAAACCACTAAATATAAGATGAAAATAAAAATATTATCAGACTAATAAGACCCTTATGGAGGGATTTTGCTGAGAAAAATAATCTTTTTGTGTTTAGTTCCTGAAAAATAAAAATTTAAACAATGCGAAATTATTCAGAAACTCTCGTCAAGAACATATTTTTTTTCACCAACTTATCGTACATATTTTTTTATAACAATTGCATATTATCATAGAAGAACATCTTATCAATAAATTACCATTTTTATATTTCAACAAAATTAGTTTTCATGTTTTCTACAATTATTTTAAAAACCACTATAAAACACGCTGTCCGACGTGGATCAAATCAGACCGCCGCAAGGCCTTCTAAAGGGAGGACGTATCGCTCGTCGCTCCGGCCTGGCTGCAGTCGATTATGCCGCGCGTAGTAAAAATAGCCACGCGCGGAATGCGAGTACCACATCTTAGTACTTTGGTAGTAAAATATTTAATTATTTTTATTACCTACAATGATTTTGTAGTGAGTATAAATTATGTTTCAGGTAATATAATGGGACGTAATTCCGAGGCTAAATTATGTTATGTATTGTAATATAAAATTAAATATATTTCGTAATTGTAAGGGGTTGTAAGGCCCCTAACACTATTTATGTGTTCGAACACGAAATGATTAATAAAACGTCCGTAGTGTCTACTGATTGAACACTGATTTGAATGCAACTTAACAATGTAATAATAACGAAAATATGATTAGTATCCAAAATTTGTATTATTCTTTGCTTGCACAATAATATTTGTCTACTTATAATGCAAATAAAATATTTTTATGATATTATATTACAGTTACATTTCAATTGAATATTTGAAGCGCACGGATCAAAGTTGTTTGAGCCGATTGTATAGCGAGCCGACGCGGCAGCTCTACGCACACAGCTTTGGTCGCTTATGTGTGCGTGAAATTAACGAAGAAATACCAATGAATAATATGCATAATATTTACTAAAACAATAGAAGAAAAATAATAGACAATATAACGGCTGCATCCAGACCACAACTGAAAACGAAGCCAGGTAGTAGTTTTAGTGATTACAGATACAATGCAACTATAAAAATCTAGTTTAGTTGCATTATATCTGAAGTCACTAAAACTAGCCTGGATTCGTTTTCGGCCGCAGTCTGGATATACCTTTAAGTTGCCGTTTAAGCGCCATCTATAGGACCCTTATTAAATAACATAGTACACATGCGCCATCTCTGTGACGAGGTTGCAGTCTTATGGCGAATTTTGATTGTGGAGTGACGTATCTATCTTTATATAAGTGTATAATCTATGGAAATACCTATAGTTGACTTTGCGCGCAAGGTGTATACGCTCTTAAGAGCTTTCTGAATCGTTGTTACATGTAATGTAATGTATACTTTAGATAATTATCAAACAATTTTTTTTATAGTAATGAAGAAAAAAATCTTTGTAAGATTTTCGATTGAAGTTGGGTGTATGTACTTATAGAAGTATTTTAGTACTTAACGCACAAGTCAGAGTTTAGAGCTGGACCTATTGTAAAATCCTAAATATCCTACAATAATAGCGACTCAAATCCCAAAAAAAGATTATCTCGATACATCGGAATTATAATATCTATAATTTATCGATAAAAAACATAGTGATTGCAATAAGAGGTTATCGTCAGCCAATATTGTACGCCTTGTAAGATTCATAATGCAAAGAACATAATTTGTTTGAATTTAGTTTAAGGCAAAAAAAACGGTTTTATTTTTATGCCATTTCAAGTGTAAAATTATCTAGTAATTTTTAGTTTTTTTGCATTTAATATGTCAAATACCTTAGATTGATTTTTTTATTTTCTTAAAGCTCCAAACTGACAAGTTTCTATCGCACGGTTTAAGGATATTCTTAAAAAATTAATTAAGTTATGTATTGTACTATGCCCACCTGTAAGGTGGACTGACGACCTGGTTAAGGTTTCAGGAAGTCGCTGGATGCAGGCCACTTTCAGGTCGATGTGGAGATCCTCGGGGGAGGCCGTTGTTCAGCCGTGAACTTGCTGTGGCTGAGATGATGATGATAATGATTATACTATGTTTGATAGGAGATACCTTTTACTTGGTTATGTACCAGGGATGTTGCGAATGTTCGCATCCGCATCCGCAAATGCGGAACTTCCGCGTAAATTTTGACATCTGCATCCGCATCCGCATCCGCATTAATCGATGCGGATATTTATGCGGATGCGGATGTAATACAAAATGAGACAAGACAGAAATTTGGCGGTGCCGGCGAATGGCGCGTGCCGTTCGCACGTGACATTGACCAATGGGAGCGAAAGAAATATTGAAATGATCCAACACGTATGTTGTTGCTATGATGTTAGATTCTTTTAGTGAAAATGTGAGTCGACAACTACCAGAAAATGGTAGCACTGAAGCTGTACTCCAAAAATAATTTCTTTCTTATCCCAATAAAAAAAGAGTCTATGTGGATGAAAATCCTCTTAAGTGTTTATCGAGAGGAATAAAAGTTATTGTTTCCCATAGCACAAAGATTTTTATCCACTCCACTACGTAGTAATCCTAGCGAAGAATTATTTGTAGCGAGGGTTTAATTTACCAACCTCTTCCTAAACGCCTTGTCATCAGAAAAGGCGGTGCGGCGTTATGCTTAATAAATGAAACGGTGTTCTTTTTCGAGCTCTTGTGGCTACTCAAAACGAAGGTAATGCATTTAATTATCAATAGAGAAGATGGCTAGAACCTTGCACAAGCATGGGATCGAATTCTACACTTAATTATATCGGAACCCAAAAGACCAACTGCCCGACATCAAGACACAGTGGGCTTCTTCTGCGTAGATTGAAATGCAAAAACAGATTAACGTTTTAAATTAACTTCTTAATTTAATAATAGTAAATTACGGGCAATTAAATTTCGCCCTGTGACCATGAATCCTTTAAAGTAATCGAAATATCGGGATGTTAAAAAATATAAAACATTAACATAGATAAATCGATAAATATTAGTAAGCGGTAAAATCCGTAAATAATAGTTTAATTTCAATATTCATTCATATACTAATTAGCGGTCGGGCTCGGCTCCGCTCGGGTGTATATATTATGGGCCAAGTGATTAATCGAGCATTATTTAATGCCCGGGCAATATGAATAATGCCCAATAAGAGCGGGCAATGTAATTATAACCAATCAATTTATCACATTGCCCGGGCATTATGAATAATGCCAAGTGCCTATTGGGCAGAGTCATGTAAAGCGAATCAAATTCAAAACAATGAGCCGAAGTGGTAGAATTTAGAATAGGGCAGCACGAGGGCGTGGGTTGGGAGTAGTGGAGGGGGAAGGGGAGTGTCGCACCTCCCCTGGTACCATTCCCATGAAAAGGTAACGCACCATTCCTGAGAAATATCTATTATAGCAACTTAACCCTTAAAACACTTGTTGTCAATACAAATTAGCTTCTGTATATATCCTTCGTTACAGAGGCGGGGGCTGCTCTCCCTCCGCGCCTCCGGCTTTTTATATACACTCTAGGGTCGGTAGCCAAAAGACTACGTGAAGTCGGGGTGTTCCGAGTCGGTTTTGGGGCACAGTCGTCCTAACTGATCCATAAAGTGGGTATACAAATATGATATGGCTCGGCAATATTCATACTGCCCAGGCATTATGAATACTGTCCGCATTAATCACTTGGCCCATAACATATACACGTTTTAAAATGGCGGTCAAAATAATTTATGCTGACTATCAGCTTAGAATATCAACCAATCGGACCACGAAAAACGAACTTTCCTCATTTTTGCTAGAAATATCACTACTGCTTTCCTCCTATATGTCATAGCGTGATGATATATAGCCTATAGCCTTCCTCAATAAATTAACTACCCAACACTGAAAGAATCATTCAAATCGGACCTGTAGTTCCAGAGATTAGCGCGTTCAAACAAACAAACAAAGTCTGCAGCTTTATAAAATTTGTATAGATTTACATAAGATCTTAAACATCCGCATCCGCATCCGCATCCGCGGATGTGAGCCTTTGAACATCCGCATCCGCATCGGCATCCGCGGATGTGAAAAAATCGACATCCGCAACATCCCTATTATGTACTAAGGTCCTTATTTATAGACAATTTTATAAAATATTTTAGTTATATATTTTGTCCTTTTCGCAAGACTTGAATTCAATTTGTGCCAAGAAGATTCAATAGCTAAAATCGATTTATAAAATTGTCTATGAATACAGATCATAAAGTTTGCAATTTCAGATTATGTCCACAGAATTGTTCTTCCGACGTAACAAAAACGTTTATTGATACGTATATTTCTATCTAGTAATTTTGTAATATTACTTAGCGTGTACCTATTTTTGCGATTAAGTGGTAGGTATTTTAAGTGACTGTATTAGTCAGCAAGCCTTAAAAAATACCTCATTTGCATAGATATGGACCAATCAGAAAACAATTGTTATAGGCCGATGTAATAATGACTGAATAGTTTGTTGGCATAGTATCGATGTCGTAAGATTGTCAAGAACGAACTTTTATTTAAATCGTGTAAATTATCTGTCATCTATTGGAGCGTGGCAAAATTCGGAACTAGAAATAAAATTTAAAAAGTAAATATTTTGCGCATTGTTTGATATATTATTTCATAATAAATAATGGCATTTATTCTTGTAATTTAATGATATTCATATTATGTCCATTGTATTAACATGTGAAGAGAGAAAAACTTCTTATTATTTTGACAAAAGCGCTTTCGCCAGCTAAATATTTTACGCCCGTCTTAACAACGCACGGCCCACTTAGCCAGTACATTTAAGCGGGATTAACGTAGTTAAGCGCCATTTATATTTAAGTTGCGTTCCAGTATTTGGGCGTTAGAGATATATTCTCGCCCTAACACCCACTGTAACTCCTGTCAGCCAGGATCAACAGTGGCACACAAAGAATTGATACCGAGCTCCTGATCTTTCGAGTCTCTCAGGGACACTAGCTTGTCTTGAACCCGCGACGAAAATAATCAGAAAGAATAACAAATATAAGTTGGAAACAAATATTTGTCCATATTTTAATTATCGAACAAACATATAAACTAATGTTTTATCCTTTCCGAAATACTTTTTAATTTGTTTTGTGGGAAGAAAACAAACAATCTATAACAAAAATAGGTTATAAAACTCTATGATTATGACCGTTAATATTCTAGTTTTATATGCAAATAGTCTAAGCAGAATTAAATTAAATCCGTCGTTTATACACACTAAAAGGTCAGGTAATATTTATCAGTGCGCATAATCACAATAGATTTTGTTCATAAGTTAGATATAGATTTTTCATACCATTGTATTTGGTAGGGCATGTTTTATTGTGCGTTTTGTAATAAAATTATTAAAATAAACTGTGTTTTTTATTAGCATCTTGTATTAATATTAGCATATATTTTTCTGTAAGTATATTCTTTTTTCTAAATATAATAAAAGAGAAGCTGATTCTCATCGTCATCTTCGCCATTAAGAAATTCATTGCTGAAATTATTTCTAAAGGTTATTATCAGACTTACAACGACATGCCTGTAACGGCTTCCTTCCCCTTGTCAAGCGCGGATCCACCGTAGTGGGTACGATGGGCATGCCCACAACCCTAACGGACGTATGACGTGACACTTCCATATATATTGAGATCCTGATAATATTATATCAAATGCCATAATATCAGCAATATAATAAAATCTCAGAGTTAAATCTTTATTGTGTATAACGATAATGAGCAAGATCATACGCAGACTTGGTTGATTTTCGGGTGAACATGCTCACAACCTTTTTTGAAGGCTAGATCCGCCCTTGCCGCTTGTGTGGAGATTTCATAGAGTTGCGTTATTAGGGTGGCAGAGTGCGCAAAATCTCACGGGCCACTGACCGAGCAGCCGTCTGATTAGATCTTACTTGGCCGTGATTTCTTCCATGAGTCAGAGGTAGGGCGTTTACTCAATAGTCCGACTCGAAGTTCGAATATTCCCGCAAACTCGCAATATTCGCGGGGTGCTGGGCTGGTAGGTCAATGACACTGTTCTGTGGCGCAATGCTTGCTCATACAAGATGCCACAGATTCCTTTACACACTGAGATAGATAATTGTTTCATGCGCTACTGGGTTCGAGGCTGCAAACCTATGGTCGGATGGTACAGCGCGGTGCTAATCATATATTGCGTACAAGGTAGAATCTGGTAAGCGAATGCTGCAATATGCATTCCACGGGCAGTAATAGGGTTTTCCTAGTTCCTGCCAATATAAACCCCGCACGGTTGCAGGGCTTCAAAAATATTTTTTGAAGCGCAAGGCTTTACGCCCGAGCCTTGGATTATTGTCGTGCGAACGCGCACTTCACTTTGTCCGTGACCATAATTCTAGCCGTTTCCCGTTTTATTGTTCTCCTTGAAAATCTTGACATCGCGATGTAGATTTTCAGGAAAACTGTGCAGCGCCATCCCGTGACGTGTGATCAAAGTTTGCACTCACACCCCTACGGCCCCCTACTCTCAAGGGAGGCGTATATTGAACTGCAGTGGGAGTTGGGAGAGTGCATATATTTCAGCGAAATTGTGTAAGCAAGTTATAGTCTAAAGCACTCATTGAGCTAGGTTAAAAACTATGAGACATTTTATGGCAAAAACGGTATCACCGGGTAAGCCGGATATTCATGCCAATAACCTGATGGTAAGCAATACGACGGGTCATGGACGGTAGTAAAACCAAACAATACCATGAATTTCAAAGCAAAGTTGGTATTCCACTGCGTTCCCTACCCTGAGACATACGATGTTAAATTTCAATATGTCTTGTAGGTACTCTGTCTACAATTTCCTACAAACCGTAACACAATAGTGCATTTACACTGTAGTTTGGCACGTGAAATAAGCATTACGGTGGTACCTACTAAGGATGCCTCTCACATGCGAGGGACCTAAAACCAGTACGATTTATCGATTACACATAGATAGATTTTTTTATATGCTAGTTGTTACAAATATTACAAGGCGAACGTTTGTGTGTTTGTTACTTCTTCACGCTCAAACAGCCGGACCAATATCGATGAAATTTGGTATAAAGATAGCTGATACCCTGGATTAATATATAGGCTATTTTTATCCCGGAAAAAGTAGCGTTCCCGTGGGACGAGCAAGTGGTCTTTCCGCACAATGTAGGCTATCAGTGTTAACACTTTGAATTTGGTGTAAAGTTTACGTAGACGGTAGATATTACTATTTAATTTTTGTAATTAGTAGCGATTTAACGGCGGACTTATCACAGACTAATGGCCGTTTTCTATATCCTAACTATCTTTAGCAAGGGGTTAAATTAGCTACCGAGTTTACGTCGGTATAATCTAAAGATGAGACGTATTTACGATACCAGGTTTTAAAACCAGGTATTCACTTCGAAGTACGGCGCCCTGGTACGAGCAGAAAATACTTACAAGTATGAAAGTATTGCCATACGCCGATGCGCAGAGAGCTCTGAAAACTACACATGAAAATACTTGCATAGGAAAACGATTCATAACTTAATATAAATAAGAACCACAATCGTATCTGTCAATAACAAATACTTTGAACTTCAAAGTATTTTTTTATTTATACTATTTTGCTCTTTATATGCCATCAAATACGGGTTGAATTCCTATGCAAGTATTTTCAAATTTAGGCGCCGCTATACGTCGGTGCGCGAGGAACTTGGAACACTATACATAAAAATACTTCCATAGAAAAACTATCCTTAACTTAGTATAAATAAGAATCGCAATCGTATTCGTGAATAGAAAATACTTTCAAAGTATTTTTTTTTATTTATGCGTTTTTGCTCCTTATTCGTTATGCAATACGGATTGAATTCCTATGCAAGTATTTTATAGACGCCGCGCCGCGGCTGGGACGCGAAGGGTTGCCGACTCATACTAACAAAATACTTTTAAAGTATTTTAGAACCTGGTTTTGAACCCTAGTATTTTTACGTACGTACTTAAAAGCCCTGGTTCTTAATTTTGCAAGGATATCTCATCCCTAGTATAATCCTACGCTTCAGTAAACAAACTACAAAGATAGACATTAATGTTAACTGAAATATATGTAAGATGCATCTAAACATCGAATGATATCTTTTTTTAAAGATAGCTGGTTTATAGAATTAAAAGGATCGATTGAATGCTATTCTAATAAATATAGGTAAAGTTAGGGTTTAACTTATTGTATTTTTGAAGCGTTTATAAGCCCCGCATATGCGGAGCATTTCAAAAATCTCTAAGACTCATTTGAGTGTTCCCCTCCACGGAAATCTTTAGTAAAAGGCGAAAGATTTGTACGTTTTGAAGGGAAACCAGAGTGACGAATCTACATCGACCAGTAGATTATATACTATCACCAAAAAATCTTGACACCGCGATGCAGAATTCCATTGTAAATTGAGCAGAGCCATCTAGTGGCATGATATTGCATTAGGTTACAATGTAATAATGGTAAAAAATACAAGTCTCGCAACTCAGTTCTCCTACCGCATAAAAATGTGAGGCTCATATAATACCAAGTCGGTTAATTAATTTAGCCCTACTTAAAGGAATGTCTCTTGTAAGGTGTCTTAAATTATTACGTAATAAGCTAAACTAACAATATCATACAGTGATCAAAACAATATTAGAAATATTTTATGTGTTAAACAATCTCATACATTGTGTTTTATTGCGATGGCCAAGTCAATCTTTTATCTATATTAGTTTATAACAAGTATACAGGTACAATAATTTATTAACTGCAAATGTAATATTTATAATCCTTTAGATTTATATGTAAATACAAAGTTATTTATGCAGTTGAATATAAAAAGCTGGACCTTTGGGAATATTTTAGATTCTCCTTCATTTATACACTTTAAGCATTAATAATATTATAAATTTCAAGCTTCTATATCTGCTAGCTACCTGCACGTCCACTGTCAATGTCAAATTTCAAATTTTTAAAATGTACCCTATTTCTATTTACATTAGGCTGACAAATTGAATTTGACAAACGTCAACTGTCAAAATCGGAGGTCGGGACGTGCAAGTAGCTAGAAGTGATTTAGTGAGTGATTAAATTAGATGATTTGATTATTTATAATTTTTAAATTACTGGTTCAAATTGAGTAAAATTTAAAATATTCGGCGAATTCAGGCTTCTAGTTAATCCACAACGAATTTAGAGGGTCGAAAATGGCATGATCTGCTTCGAGAAAAGGATATTACGGCCGTGCCGCTTTTTTGCTCGACTTGGCGGGGTCACTGCCGTGCCCACGGACTAATTATTATGTATAAATTATAATTACAAAGCACCTTTACGCACTGTCAACTCGGGCGCCGGAGACTGTGACTTTCTGTAGTTTATACAGGATATATCAAGACTGCTACCGAAAACGAAGCCGGGTGACAACAGATATATTATTTGTTTTAAAAAGCGACATTTTTTGTTGTTTTTATTTTCCTGTCGTAGTATTGGACTGGTAAATACATCGTTTATCCTAAAATAATAGTACAGACCCTTTTATTTTTAAAGAAGTTTTGGTACGCAAGGGTTTAAATTATTATTTTACCAAAAACTATTGATTTCCACCCAAACAACGATATTTTTAAAAATAACGAAAAAAATTAACGCGTTTGTTTGCAAAATTTTAAGTTGCATTGTGCTTATAGTTACTAAAATACCTCACGGCTTCGTTTTCGGTAGCAGTATTGATAAACCCTGTATACTCCAAATAAGAGCATACGCACTTAGTCGCTCGTCCCCCGCGCGAAAACAGCGAATCACTGCGCATTGCGCAGTGGCAACCATAGATCACTATACTAGTAAAGTAGTAATAATGGCGACCAACAAGCGAGTAGCGACTACTCGACAGTAGCTGTGTTAAACGCTGTAAAGTTCGATATTTTTATTCAAAACAACAAACACTACAAAAAACATCAGTATCAGGGTATAATCTATTGAACGCAAGAATAGCTCAAATTTGCATGTGGTTCCGTATTTAAAAAGAGGACCACCCGATTATTAGTCTGTGAAGGAAACCTTAAAACTAAAGAATCATGTATATGGCGAGACAGTCTCTTAATAAAGTGTGGAAATAAATTGGATGTTTATTGTTTTGATGTTTTTAAGATTATTTTCATCATGACATACTTGCTGATCTGTACTCACTTCGCAAATCACAATGCGCACAGAGGAGCCATACATACAGCTAAAGGTAAAATAGATCAAGGCAACTCACCGAAGTGTCGTGCCCGAAGCTACATGTTCGGCACTAATGCCAGTCCTGGCTATAGCCTAACCAAACACCACTTTTCACCACACAGTGCTTGATACACTAAAAAATCACGCGAATATCCTGTTATGCGGCGGCGCACGCACAATACTACGAAGCGCACATGGGATTTGATACAAAAAAAGACAAGCGTTGCAAAATACCAGAGTTCCTTGCGCGTTCTTCTCTAGTGATAATTGCTTTCCGAACCGGTTGGTATATAAAAAATAACAGAATCTAAATGATGTAGAACATCTTAATGGATTGAATAAATTATTTTCATTTCATTTCAAAACTACCCTCCACAATCCACCAAATTATATTAAAAACGAATATGTGAATTTTGCCACTAATATACATATTTTTACGAAACACCTTTCCAAATACAATATGAGGTTGTATCTGGCAATTGATTAGATTTTTGCTCCGTCATAAAATTAGATTCTTGACTTCCGGGCTTTGGCTTACATTTCAATATGCAACTAAAAAGTTACAGGACCCATCAATCCCCAATCAAGACCCGTCAGCGAGTTGGCCATCAATGACCGTATGAATGATGGAAACCTATCGATACTATGGCGAAATTCATGACCACCAACTACCTTTGAAGTATGCCGGAAAAACGGACACCGACGCCATTCCATGACCATTGCACGCCCATGAGCCATTACGCCCTCTACACGGTGGGTCCGTCGTGTAGAGGGGACAATAGGGCTTACCCTACTTACTGTACTTATACAGTCTATGGGCTGGAAGTTTGGAATGTATGATCTTCTATCAAGAATCCCCGAGTCTTGACAGTTGGCGGTCGTGGTGAGGAGTATTAATAATGGATTTTAGTCAGTGGAGCACTGGATCCGTATACCGAACACCAAATTATGGATATGGAGTCTGACTAATACATCAACATTTTGTATAATAATAAGCCCCGCGAAAGCAGGGCATTTCAAAAATCTTATAGACTCATTTGAGTGTTCCCCTCCACGGAAATCTTTAGTAAAAGGCGAAAGATTTATACGTTTTGAAGGGAAACCAGAGTAACGCATCAATGAAGTCCCGGACATTATGTACCATTGGCGGAGACTCTTGACACCGCGATGCAGGATTACATTGTAAATTTTGCAGCGCCCTCTAGCGATTTTTTTTATTAATTTACTCCTGGTGGTCTACAAAATTACTACAAGCTTATTTTTGGAGAATAGTGCTTTTCTGGTTACAGAAATAAAATATATTATGAAATAATAACGGATTTTACATATTTTTTATTAATTCATAATACTTCAACATCTTTAATTGATTTGTTTTGGATGGACTACGAAGAAACATGGGTTAGTTTTTCGTCTAAACTTAGGCAAGACCAATCTTGGGCTCTTAAGATCTTAGTAATAAACTCCTATGAGCGAGGGATTAACTTTAGTCCAAGTCTTTGGCATCGATGTTAAAAGTAAAAAAAATAATGAAAAAATACTAATGTAAATTTTAAATTCTCTTCAGAGTTTATTAATAAGGTCCTTGGTGATGATTGATGAAATATAAATATTGACAATAGAAAATTCGTTTTAATAATAATTATTATTGAAGTATTCCTTAATAATTATATTAATTAATCTTTCAATGCGTGGCGGTGCGGCGTGGAGCCACTAGGTTGTGGGCATTCGTCCTTGTTACCCACACCTTGCAGATGCCTTGTCTTAAATAACTTTTAAATGTTTGATTTATATAAATTAATACTACCTATTATTACAACAATATTATATATTATTTATTTAGTCACAATATAAAAAAAACAATACAAAAGAAAAACACATTGAAATTCAAACGTAAACATTGTAGCAATATTTCATGTAACAAAATATTTAAAATATTAGGAATAAATCTATTTGCTTAATAGGTATGATATATCCATAGATAAAAAGAGTAATAAGCTAATGGATTTTTGTATCAATAAATTAGACTTTTTAATTCAAGGAGCGTAGGCGTCAGAGATCATTATTTAAAAGTTTTTCCTAATGGTGGTAAACCAAGTGATTGTATGTGGATTGCGTTTGAGCTTAACATACATTTCTAAAAGGGGGGTTACTCAATGATCTAACATGAAGTTTAAATGATGTTTAAGACGTCGTATGTAAAACTGTAAATGTGCCTGGGTACTCCACAAAATATTAGAATCCTCTATCGTACTTCGTAACCATAGACTAAGTTCTGAGCGAATGACAAGTGTATAGAGAATATTATTGATTTTTAGAAGTGGAAATCATCTTACAATTTCGAACGTCGAACTTTCGAACTTTGTGTCGAATTATAGAGTTACCCTCTAGATTTGCCACGATCACACCCGCACAAGATCTCTACTGACTATGTGATAAAACTCACCAGTTTATTTCCCTGTCTTCTATCGCTTTAATTAGATTTATTGTCATTAATCACAGTATATATTTTATATTTATTGTATCATTTTATATTAATTGTATTCCGTCAAATTATTAGCTAATTTTCGATCACACCATACGCTATTAACTTAGATAAATTATTGCCTATCTAACCAAACTTATCTTACACTTTATTTATTGGCATTTTTTTAATAAACTGTATTTTAAGAACTTATGGGTGAAAAGAACGATAAATGTTATGTTATCTACGCAGATAGTCTTCGAGTATCTTCAGTTGGTCCCAACACACCAATAGGAGGACGGTGTGTGGGCCAAGTCTCATGTAGTTGGCTCCAACACCCTTGTACAACGAAGCGGCTCCTTCAGACCGCACCATCTTAATGAAACAGTCAATCATACCGTTGTATAACTTGCCACGGTTCTGCGCGTCTACGGCTGCAAAAAAAGACGATTTATCGAAATTAATTGCAAAGTGAGTACGAAATACTTAACATACAAAAATCGTAAAACTTAACTTGGTAATATGTATACACCCCTTTTATTCATAAAGCTGACTCGAAAACGTTATTCATAGATCTACAAAAATAAGTAATCAGCTCATTAACTTTAAAATGGCCGGGGCCCTTTTTAGGCTAAGCGGTAAATACTACTTTATTATGGTTTGTTACATGTTTTATCTTATAAAGAGTGTAATGAGAGATAATATTCTATTAATAAATAGGTTAAAGGTATGAGGGATAAAGATGATTTTTAATTAATTATTACCCCGCGTTAGCAGGGCATTCAAAAATCTTAAAGACTCATTTGAGTGTTCCCCTCCACGGAAATCTTTAGTAAAAGGCGAAAGATTTATACGTTTTGAAGGGAAACCAGAGTGACAAAACACACACATTCAAGAGATTATATATTAATGGCAGAGAATCTTGACACCGCGATTCAGGATTACATGCCTTTTGATCAGCGCCATCTAGTGGCGAGTGTAAAATTACATTTAGGCCCTTATTCATAAGAAACTGTTAAACAACCACATAAACAACATGATTCAACTAATTAAGTTGAATCATGTTGAGAGTAGATAAAACGGTAATTAAGTTTTGCTATTTACAATGGTTTTTTCTTCATAGTTTGAATATTGTTGCCATTCCACATATAAAAGTTTTTTCATTCACTTGATATTAAGATCAAACGACATTTATATTCAGCTGACAGATATCCACCATTTTTCTACTTTTTTGTTTAACCATACATAGGACCATATTTAAGTTGATGAGCTGTTAAATACCTGATTATCGATTTTTGACTCTATGAATAACGTTTATGAGTTAGCTCATATTAACAGCGTTTGAAAACTGCGTTTAGTCCTTATGAATCCTTAAAGTGACTATTTTATACAACAATAATGTTTAACTCCCTGTTATGTATTTACTAGACTATATTTACCAGTAAATATTAAGATTATATTTACTACTAGCATATTTGCCCGCAACTTTGTCCGCTTGATTAAATGTATTTAAAATATGTATTATAGGTATGCTTAAAAATCGATACATACACTCTCTCTTAAATAAGATATTACGACTTAAAACATAAAAAATCAAAACTTTATGCTAGTCGTTATGTATCTATAATAAGTAGATACTATTAAACACAAAAGTTCCTAACACGCACAATTATACCTACATAATATGTAGGTTAGTCATATTATGACTAATTTATGTGCCGCTTAAATATAAATTGTTTAGACGTAGGTATATTCCAAACGATTCTAGCGGCAAATTCTTCTGATGCCGCTGGATTTATATATTTATGTCTGCATTTAACCTGTTTTAAAATGATAGTAGTCTAAAATAGTTACTGTATATTACAAAATTGTGAACACTATGGGACTGGCATGCCCTGCGAGTACAATATAATAATATATTTATGCGACTACCTCGTTTCTGTAGTGCCTCGGAGATGTTTGCACAAAATCATACAGATGGTTTTTATGCAATCCTTCGAAAACAGACTGTATCACTGGTAGAAAGGATGCGGGCTAGTCGCAACATCATTCTGAAAGCTGTGTCGGAGACAGTCATGTCGCCTATTATGAGACATTTTGTATGGAGAATGATCAAATAGTCTCTTGATCATACTCAGACTTTTGCTGTGTTTACCGTGTGCTACTAACATTAGATCTTAAGAATTTGTCAGATGTTACTAAACCCATGGATTTTTGTTGTCTGAAAAATAAAGAATTATTATAGTCAATTTTGACTCAAATTCCCGAACTAATAAAGAGAGAAAAAAAAAATATATGCGCGTTACCCATTTATGTTTAAATTAAAGTTGCTTATGTGTAAGACTTCTCGTAATATTAACTATCTAAAGACGTACCCCATTATGCATACGGACTTAACGCAGTTTTCAAATGCCGTTAATATGAGCTGGCTCATAAACGTTATTCATAGATGTCAAAAATCACTAATCACCTGTTTAACAACTCATTAACTTTAAAATAGCTGATACAGTTGTTTAAGCAGATTATAACTAGAAAAATGGCGGATGTCAGTCAGCTGGACGTTTGATAATACTGTCAAGTGAATAAAATTACATTATACATATCTGTGAAGTCGCAATATTAGTTGAAATATGTAGAAAAAATCATGATGTATATCAAAGCTTAAACGTTTTATTTCCTCTTAACACGATGTAACTAATTTACGTTTATCTGGTTCATAAGCATTTAGTTCTGAATAAGGGAGTTACAATTCAAATTTTGAATTTCATATTTTAAAATACCATCACAAGCTTTACGAACGGCATGCTCGTCTCGCCATTCATTGGAATAAAACAATTCTACTCACGTTGATTAGAAAGCCGAGTGGCGACCACATCAAAAGGATTAAGGCATATAGTCATAACGATGCCTCCAAGGCTGGCTCCAGCGAAGGACAAGGCCAGTGGCGAGTTGACGAACATGTTGTGGTCCCGCAGCCACTGCTTGGCATAGGTGAAGCTCACCATCTGTGAACTGCTGCCCACAGCACCGCGGGGGATTTGAGGGTACACCCCTCGGAAAAGACCTAGAATTAATAAAAAATATACTGGTGGTAGTCTCTCCTATGTCGCCTGGGTAGGTACACAATGCAATTTAAAAACAAATGATAGACCCATCAGTGCATTTGGAATTTTAAAAAGACGACCGCGAAAATGGTGCTAAAATAAATATTAAATTAAGTTACTTTAATAGATTTCGTCTAAAAGGCGATAAAAAATAAGACATCCATTTTTATTAAACTTTTGTCTTAAAACAAGCAAGCATTATCAAAATCGTTGCGGGCGACGACCAATTTCATTAACCTTCCACTAGAGCTGTACTGGAGCTCGCGCACCACTTACGACGTAACACTGCGCACTTTCCATCCTGTCCCTACATTCACGTCAATTGGCGAGACATAAAAATTGTCTGATACCAGTCTGGACACTTTTAAATTCAGCATAAGGTGCTGTGTCGTCTCTTAGCTTGGAAAAAATACGATACCTTTAATCCCTTCTTTTCTATGTATATCCATCAACGCTCCTATAGTGCCGTCGTGCTTATGCTGATGACCAACAGCGATGGCCTTCGCCGCTTGAGCTTGCAGCCTGGTCTTCACGAGGAAGAACGGAGTGCCAGCGATGGAACCAAGTGCACCCCCCAGTCCAGCCGCCGCTGCCCCCTTGATTATAGATGCTCGGCCGTTGGAGTCTGTGATCAGACCACGGCGTTCGCTTATACGGAAGACGCCTAACCTGTAATGTGAAGATATATTTTTGGTGGGACTTTTTTTAATATAATTGTTCGTCATTACACATATTCAGCTATTGCTCAAATGTTGGACAAAATAAAAAAAGACATAACTGAACTAGTAACTTAGTAGTAGACGACATACTGAAATTATGTTCATTTTAGTCTGATCAAAGTTTAAAGGTACTATAATATTAGGTATAAATAAAAAAATGATGATTAAATGAAATAGGATCGTAAATATTAACTTAAATAATTCCATTAGGTACCTAAAAGTATTCAAAAAGAACTGAAACCCGAGCATAGCGGGTAGTCCACTTTGCAACGCCACCAGTCCTTCCGACCGCGCTATCACGAACAATGCATGCGGCACGTTCTTATAAAAAACAGCATGATGTCCCTTCGCCTTCATCTCCCCTTGTAACTGAAGCCTGGTCTTCACCATTTCAATAGGATTCGTGAATAGAGTGGCGAACATGGCAGACACCCCGCCCATAAGCAAGTCTGTGACGTCACGGGCGACGCCATTTTGCTTGGTTGTCACGGCCATTTTGTCGTATTACCTGAAGATTAAAAATAATGTATGTTATATCAATAAACAGTCGTGTTTAAATTAGATCTGTTTTGTGGAGGTCAGGAACTAAAAGTGACTGTGGGTATTCCCAACAGACTTCAAATAAATTGAATCAAACAAAAAGGTGTCGAATTTTTAGTACTTATACTCACTTTATAGATACTTGTAAGTTGTAAAGCCGTTCTATATGTGAAAATTAAATTAAAATATGTTTTTTTAACTAAATAGACCGGAAAGTGCTACGTAGATGTTGCCACTTCTTGCTATTGCAAGAAATATATCGAATCGGGGGATCGAATGATCCCCAACTGATAAAAGTGCACTAGATACAAAATTTAGCTGTCATGCATTGTAGCTTACATTTGAATATCATCCTACAATTGTGTGTTTTAAAAACCACGTAATCTTCTATTTAAATAAATGATTAAATTAGCTTCAGTATCATTTGTGTGTATTTAACAGGATTGAACATTATTACATAACATTATTAGTCATTAAATATTTGAGATATAAATGTGTTGTAATAACCAAATGTTCAATGCTACTGACTAGGACTATCTAATAGTCCCTGACTCTTCAAGGTTAAAATCTTAAGGCCTAAATCAAGGTCTAGGTTAAGGTCTTCAAGGTTAGAATTTGTCGATATGATAAGTAAAGACCAAGGAACTTATACTCTAACTGGAATGCTTACGAGCACTTTAAAAGCGTTCCGAAGAGCACAGACTCCAGAAAATAGCCGTGTCTCTTTATACTAATGTATCCATACAAATGTATATAATGGGACTTTTCTAACATAAGGTTTGTTAATTGTAAATTGGTGCAGTAGTAATGGAAATTAATGCTATTTCAAATTAACATCACTTTCTTATTTTTGTAGTCTTAGCAGGCTCTATATTTCTGCTATTTGTACCAACCAAAAACTGACCATAAATTATATCCATTTTTCTCATCTAAAATTACACACAGAAAATTGTCTGTTCAGTTTTATCTTTAAATGGGTTCGTAAAAAAACTCACTCCTTCATAGATAACACGAGTTCGTATAAAAATATTAGCCGATCGACTTTGTGAGTCACAATCGCAAATAGCAAAATTACGCTTATTTATATAATTTGTGAAATGTTAGTATCGACGTCACTTGCTATTTGTGATGCTAATGCTATTTATTCCAACACACGTAGTGTTACAGAAATTGCCTTCTATTCGTACAGCAAATCAAGTATAACAAATTAACATATTTAATTTCGCTTGAAACTATACGCACCTAAAGTTAGTCTAAATAGAATGTATAAAGGTTTTTCAAAGTGAAATAAAACAAATATATTATCAACAATTTATTTATTGCAATGCTCATCATAATTTATTGAAACCGCATTCTGGCTTACATTTCACGATGACATAAAAAAATTTGTTAAATACAATAATTATAATTTGATAACATGAAAAATCATATTACAAAAAGCCAATTAATTTAAATAATACAATATGTACCTAGGGTACTAACAACGCTTTCAACAAATAAATGTTCAACAAATAATAAGATTTTTGCTTGTCCACGACAAGGCACTGAGTCAGTATATTATAACAATAACAATATAAAATTATTTTAACAGTAACAATTAAACAATACAGCTTTGGTATCCTTAATATTATAATAACATTTTCTAACAAAATTAAAATTTTTTATTAGTATAGTGTAGATGTACCATTGAAATAAGTCACATGACAAAACTTCATACGCATAGTAACTGCTAAGATTTAAATGGAATTAATATAGGACTTTTCTCTTATTTTTGTAGTACCTTAACTTCCCATAGCGCTGTGTAAAGTCCTTGACATATCAACATGACGACATCTAGCGGTCACCAACGTAATGGATAGAAAATAACCAATGACAAGCCCACGCCTTAATTTTGCTCTAGTGATTGGCTCATTTTAACGGCTAACAATTTCATTCTACGCGTAGGACCATTCATGTGACTTATTTATATGGTCGATAATACATTAAATATGTATAAAAAACTGTGTGGCGTTCTTACGAAGTTTCTGGGTATATCAATACTGCAACCGAAAACGAAGCCGGTGGTAGTTTAGTGACTACAAAAATATGCAACTAAAATTTTCGCAAAGAAAGCTACTTTTATCATCGTGTTTAGGTGGTAAATAATTTAAGCCCTTGCGTTATTTTAGGAAAAACTATGTATTTATCACCCAAATACGACGACAGAAAAAAAAAACTGAGTTGCATTGTGTCTGAAGTCACTAAAACTTTCTCCTGGCTTCGTTTTCGGTCGCAGTCTGGGAATACCCTGTATGAGTAATATATTTTATTACTTTATTTTTTATATTCATACTATAACTGATAATGTAAATGATGAGATATGAAATATGAGAAAAATCATATTCTTAGGGCAAGAAAACATAAATTCGTTATGTTAAACACAAAACTATTTTGTACTCGAATTTAAATGCTACTTTAATTAATTGCATATTTATTTACAAATACTGAAGTTGACGAATTCACTATATTAAACTAAAATTAAGTATATTTAATCTGCCCTTCAGATAATTATTATGATAATCTAAAAATATGTTACTTACTTAACTGCAGGCCACAGTCAACGTAAGCCCAGTTGCATCAAGGACTGGACTTTGACCATAACTTAAATTTTGACGACAGTAATGCCATACATAGCTAAATTGTTTAAAGTTATGGTCAAAGTGTCTCGATGTAGCTGGGCCTTAACTTAATTGGTCTATGGCCTAGACTGGTCTGCTATTTAATCTCACTACATTCATTACACAAAAAAAAAATATAGCGATCGTGCGGCCAAAAGGGTGACAAAAATTTCTGGAAATCGGGTAAACAGCGAATATGACAGCTTTACAAGTTTTTATTCGTTAACTAGACAAAGCATTCAAGATGTTTTTACGTTTATGGGTATTGAAAAATACTCGCCTTTAATATTATAAAATTAAGGTTACCTATATTTTTAATCACTGAGAAATGGCACTTTTTGGGCGGCAATTATACAAATACGGCGAACGATGGGACAGTGGACAAACAACTTTTAATCTATGTACAGCCATGATAATACTGTTTTATACTGGTCTAGTTGTCGAAAATAGTTTAAAGGGCGTATCTGACAAATACATTATTGTAGATACGCCGTTTTAACTATTGGGACAATGTACGGTTGAGCTTCGAATACCTCAGGTACTGGTTATTACATACTATATAACTACTTATTTTTATTTATGGTAACATATATTTAAAATTATAAAAATAATAAACTATTTCAATAGTCCGTTAAAATCTCGTTCGTAACCTTTAATTAGAATATTTTATTTCGTGTAGTAAATTGTGTCGCAATATTGGACTGACTTTGTATATCCCGTACCAATATCATTTGCCAATTCAAAATAATAACATCCATAGTCAATTATTGCAATCTTGTCAAAAAAGACCGTCAAAAACATTCGACATTCACACACACCCACACACTCACTCTTTTGATAGTATTTAAGTCCATGAAATTTATCAAAAACTACTAAAACACAATTACATTTAAGTATTCATTTCCTAAAAATTTATTTGTGCTGTCTACTGTTTTTATGGCATGGCTGGCATGGTTTTTATTGAGTAATCAGCTGGCTATGATTAAAGAAACCTTTATAACAAATTTTGGTTTAACTCACTTTTCCTCATAAGTAACTGAAACACTATAAATACATGTAAACAAATGATAAAATTTCTAAAAACCCACAAAATGACTTCGTATAAAATAATAAGTAGGTATTATTTAATCATTGTATTAAAATTAATGATAATTTAACACAAGGCATTATGATATCTATTTCCTTTATCTAATTAAATAGACGTTTGTTAGTTATTCGCTCACTGTATGTTTGCAGAGATTCGGTACAGGAATGACGAAGACATTTTTAATTCATGCAGATGATGAATCGCTTCTGAGATTCCATTGAGATTTTGATTCAAGGCTGGTAGTCACCGAACGTGAATCTTATCAATTGTTTTAATATCTGTATTATATTATTAATGTTATCTTTATGAGGCGGCAGTAATTGTTATTAGTTTTACAAATAATTTTGACTGCATGAAAATTGAATGCTGTGCATGTTTCACATTTTATTTCAATCAAATTATAAAGTTATGCCAACAAAACCATGGCTTTGAAGTTATTAGCACTTCATTGTTTGTTTTAACTATTCCAATAGTTGTTATTTACGCCCTTCTGACTTTTACTTGCAAAACGGCTCAATTTCAGCATGATTTTTATTTTGATTTTCGATAATCATCAATTGCATTTCTAGATTTTATCTATATAATATACATACAAAAAATGTTAGATATATTTTACGGGTCAAGACAGTTTAACTGTCAATAAGACGCTTATAGCGGATTAGAGATTGCACGATAAAAAGATCAAGGCTAAACTACCTATTTCTTCGTAATACTTCTTAATATCTAGAATTCTATGAGTACTGAGTACTTCAGAAAGTTCAGAATCTCTTGGCAACGCGTGTGTTCGATTAATTAAAAGTAGGAACCTTTATTAAGGAACGAAAATGTGCCTAAAAATATGATTGCAATATCAAAACAAACAAACCCATTCACACTTGTGAACAAATTCTACAACGAAATATTTTCTTCAATCAAATTCCATATTTTTCACTTACGCATATTTCATATTTGTAGTCGAAAGTTCTCGAACGTTCCATCATGCTTTTAATTCGATATTTTTTCGTATATCTTTTAACATGTCCCAGAATACCAGTAGAAGGACAGTATGAGGAGCTTGTCGTAAGTATGAAGGACCCATCCCTTTGTAGAAGGCCAGAAGTCCTTCGGTTTTCGTGATCTTCTTGGCACAGTCCACAATTCCAGTGTATAGGAGGCCACGGCCGTTGACGTCAACCGCTGGAAAGAAAAGAATATAAATTAGCCGAAGAGTTGAGGAAATCAGTTGAAACAGTTTTGGAATTTAAGTTATATGTACATCGATTACTGCCACTTATGAATACATATTTCGCTGTATATCGAATGTTGGTACTCTTTTGTGCAAAACAGAATTAGATTAGCTATTAAAAATAAATTCCCCCAACATTCACATACATCCCCGCAAATTCTGACTGTACTCTAAGATCTAGTATTGTGTCGTGAGCTTCGATAAAATATACACTTGATCGAAGGTCGGAGTATCAGAAACTACGACAGACTTTTCGGTCTCACAGACATCAAGACGCGAAAAAAAATATATCACGCAAACATTTATCACGGCGCTGGCATCGAACCCGCGATTTCTCATTTCTAAACCACACCACGGAGGCTGTCACTTAAGAGTTATGCCACTAAAATTACGCTATTCCTGCATTCTGGCACTACTATATTCTAAAATCAAATTAAATGTTAAGAAGCTGCTAGAAGGGGCAATTGAATCGAATGATACCTTGGTTGTAGAGCCTCGTCATGATGACATCCATTGGCGTCAACCACACGGTTTTGACCAGTGCTCCGATGTTGCTCGCGACGAACGCAGACAAGTATCGCGACTGTTGGAACATGTTGTGGTCGTCCATCCATTCTTTACATCTGGAATAGGTGAATTATAAAATGCATTAAAAAGGTTCATTATAAATCGGAGTAAATACTCTTTTTAATGTGAGAGGAAAAGGGGCCTTGGTGTCTGTATTCACCAAAATATGAGGTTCTATTTTGCTCCATTTTCTGAAAGCGAATTTATTATTTGGATGACCATCTTATGATTAAAACTGATTTTTGGATCATAAGAAGTGGATTTGCCACCATGATAATGATGAGGTGAAAAGTATTTCATTATGAGTTGGTGCTATTTGATATAAACTCAATCGAATGACTTTTTTACGTAAATACTTACACAGCATAAGAAGCTATCTGCGCGGCAGATCCGATAGAATTCCTTATCATCATCCCATGGGCTCCCCTCCACAACCCTGGCAGACCGTTCTTAACATAAATCTTCTTTATCGCCATCAACATACCAGGGTGAGCGTGCTGGGTCCCCACAGCAATGTTCTTAGAGGAAAACGACATTAACTGAGTCTTTATCAGCTGCAAGGGGCTGCCGAAGAAAGCCCCGCTCATACCAGATATGCAGCCAAAGAAAAGACTGTTCACAAATTTTGTATTGCCTTTCTCGTCTCTAAGCAGTCCGAAGTTGTCTGCCTGCTGGTATATGCCCAATCTAAAAATATTTTATTAGAGTAATACAAAATCTTATAAGTTTACAGTAGGATATTTGAAAAGTGCAAGTATTGTACGTTTGCATAAAATAGTTGAAAGGATGATACACAAGTCTTGTGACACAATATGCCTTCATTCATTGAGATATTATACTAGAGCGGATATTTCAAATAAATTGTTTGTAACAAAAATGAATGGTACTGTACCATTCCTTCTGTTTCTGTCTCTGTCACACTTATGCAGTAACGTCGTGTTCGCTCTCGCTTCACTGGTTTCCCCTACCGATTTTGATGGCGATGTCCACTCTAGTATGATACCTCAATGTCTTAATTTAAGATTGTTTGCTTATAAAAACACACCCACATCAACGTCATGATGTTTTATAACTATAACTGATATTGCCATTTTAACCTATTTAACCGATAGTTGGTTATATCTGGTTAAAATATTCGTGATGAGCTCAAAATAATATGATTATTACAATCATGTTTGTATTATCTTATCATGAACTTCTGAAAGTGTTTTGACCAGTTTAAAGTGCTTATTTAGACAACAAACCTGATGTAAGGAAATCTTGGGTGCCATTCAAATTAAAGTGTCAAGGCAATATTATGATATATGTAACAATAACAAACAAAAACTGCATAATATTTTTGTTTAATGTTAAATTTAAGAGGATATTTCATCATTTAGTTTGAATTCATAATAAAACCTTTAAAAACATTTTCTGATATGCATTAAAACATGACAGTAGGTGGTTGTGAATCTAAATTCTTTCACATGTTTAATATTATATCAGCAAAATTCAATTTTAGTGGTGCATAAAAATAAATATTAAGCACTGAAAATAACAAGAAGCAATCATAAAACGAACACACTATAACTTACCTTACTCCGTTCACAACCATTTGGAACCAAAGGGCCGGTACTAGACCTTTTTGTAGGGCTGCAATGCCATCGTGTTTCACTATCGTGAACATAGCGTGGGGTATGTTTTTATAATACACTGCATGATGACCGCGGGCCCTTAGCTCTCCCTGAAGTTGCATTCGGGTCTTCACAACATCAAACGGGTTGCTGAAGAACCCCGCACCGACACCGGCAACCCCACCAATCAGGAAGTCCATTGTACTACAGAACATCGAGTTTTGAACAAAATCCGTAATGCAGTTATTAGTACAATTGTTATGTAGAGTGCATGCCACACATTTTAGCAGATGTTGATTTTATATTTGAATGAAAAGGGTGTCTTTGGCCAAAAAGATATTTGAAAATGGATAAATATGTAGAATTCGAATGATATTGCTTTCTTAGATTTACCTGTATGTCACACTTTGAAATAAAACTATTTTTACAGGTTGAGTGTGCCTCTTGACCACAAAAGTTAATTTTTTTTTTTATTAAAGTGTTTTTAAATTGTATGGTTATAAAAGTTCTTTACAAACTGAATAGGTAATAAACGGAAAACATTAAGCAAACTTATTATACATTGTAATTTCTGATTCTGATGAATAATTAATACACACTTTCATAATATCTTAGACTTATACAAAATGTTGTTAAAGATCAAAATTAAGAAAGCTCTAAAAGTTATTTAAATTATTTACATCAGCATAAAAGGTAGAGAAATAGAATGACATGGGTATAAAGAGAAAAATATAATTATTTATAGACATTTTTCAATTTACTGCCAGAATTATTGTGAAACATTTGAAAGATGTATTATGCTTTTTGTAAAAAAAAAAACTTCTTCAGAAATCTGTTCAAAATCATTTGATTGTGTTTTCACACTTGTAATCTAATCAAATATTAAAAAGAAAGTTTTCCTAATTGTTAACACATGCCAAGGCAATAAGTAACAGGAATGCATGATACAGAAGTGTTTAGTATCTTTTATATAATTATCCTGTTCACTTATATAATTCTATCATATTAAACATTGCAGTACTTACTAAGAAGAATGTAATTTTTTTCCTATCACCCATTATTATTATTTTAAAACACAAAAGCAATTAGATTTAAAATGCAAAATTAATACATAGTATGCATGCAATATATTTTTTAATTAAGTCATTCTATTAAAATGTTATAAAGCTAGCCGAAACGACTAACTTGTAACTATTTTTAAGTGATACTTTGGCAACAATTTAATTAATGAAATTTATATTTTTTATGTATATTATTCACCTGTAAGAACTTTACAGGCATAGTTAATGACATAAGGCAATAAACGCGGCGCGAAGTACAGTTGCGTTATAAAAAATATCCAAAAATTTTCTATACAAAATGCACTGATGGTTACGATCAAGGTACTCACATAATTAATTTAATATCACAGCTATTATCATAAAGTCATCTTGGACGTATCGTCAGGTAGTTAAGCACACGCATCATGTGCCTCGCTAAACTGGAGGTCACGGCGGAAAAACTTCTTTTATCATATCTTTTTACGATTTCGTAATATTTTCCTAAATACGTCAAACTTAAGTCAAAGTGACATATCAGCTGATTGTGTGTGTTCCGGTACTTCACACGTCGATGTTGAGATACACAGCAACATATTGTTGAGGTTTTTTAACGCTGGATTTAAATTCACCATGATTAATTAATTTACAGATTTTTGATTATTCTCTTTGATAAATTCTATATTTATTTTCCCGGATTAAAATTGTAACTGATTTGTGGATGTGTGATGTTCTCATATATATATACAATCATTTCATAGGCTGAATCTGAAAATAATTAAAAATACATAACTGTCGTAAATGTCGGTTTGTTGACTATTCAAAATTATTCGTTTTTGAATTGATAAAATAATACACATTAAAAAAAATAGTTATGTAAATTCATAGTAAACATTGTAAAATAATAAAACAAATTAAAAAATATGGCGGTATCAAATGCAATGTTTTTATTCGAAGTAGTGGTGGAAAGTGTTAAGAGTTTGGTTGAAAGTCGAAATTTAGTAATAAGGAGTGACTTTGCAGATGTATTTTCATTGGAGCTGAAAGACCCTAAACAAATGCACATAGTTATGCCTGAACCGCCTCCTCTCCCGCCGGAACCACCCGGAAAGAAAGCAAAGAAAGCAAAGAAATCACCGCCTAAAGGAAAGAAAGGGGCGGTCGAACTGCCTCCCCCCGAACCAGTAATACAATCTGGCCAATCAGTGTTGTTTTCTAGTAGCGCAGAATTTCTAATTCAAACTATGAAAAAGTTTCCCATGGAAGTTTCCCTTTGGAGTAAAGAAGATAACTTGGTTTACATTGGTGGAACATTTATTCCATGGGATCCACGGTTTTTGACTTATTTGGAAAAAATCTGTGACTTCCAAGTGGAACCACCAATGACATTAAATGAAGAATATAATATATTCGAAGAAGATACTGCAAAACCAATGGCAAAGATAGGAATACAAATCAAATTAACTTATCTGACGGATAAAGTTACGACATCATTCCGCACTCTGTCGGAGGACCCGTCAATAAAGAAGTATTTGTATACAGGCTTAAATTCTAAAACAACATCATATATTTGCACAATGAAAACGACTGATGAAGATTTCGAAGAAAACTGCAATAAGATTGAGAACAATTATGTGGTAGATAAACCTAAACCGAAAGGCATGGTTTTCGCTGACTATAAAAACGCTCCCGGCGCAAATCTTACATTCTTTAACGACGGCGACTATTGCTGCATGGGTAATGCGGACAAACCACCAGAATCAATGTACAAATCTCCAGAAACTGCTCCTGATATTGATCATATTATAGATTACATTAGAAAGATAGTGATATCGTGCAATGATAATATGAGAATGTTAACACCACGTCCTACTATACGACCTAGAGTAAAAGCGACCGACATTGACAGGCTTTGTTATTGTAAAGAAACATCGTGGCCTCAAGGCAAGCTTGCTGAGAGATTCCGAAATGAAGTCCAATCAGGACCATGTCCTATATGTAGAGGCGACAGAAATACATCTGGAGGAACTCAAGGAATAACATTCGACTTGGCAAATATAAGAGGTCCTTGTGGCAGGCCAGACTGCAGAATTGCTAGAGACATGAGAGCATATATCGAAAATCTAGTTGAAGAAGATCAAAAAGAATTTAATATTAGCGATATTGTTGGTCCTTGTGGAAGCAGAACATGCACATTAGCCGACAAAATACAACAGTTTATCAGACATGAAGGTGTTTTCAGTCAAGGTTCCAACTTAGAAGGACTTTCTACTCAGTGTGGATGTATGAAGCAAATGCAAGATGCACTACAAGAGAAAAGATCTTGTGATTCTGAATGTGAGAAAGAATGCGACAATAGCGATGAGAGCGTCTGTGGTGGACAAACGTGCCCATTTGATAAATCTAAAAATAAGGTCTACAATGTATTTTACTTTACTGTCGAACACGATTTTGACAAAGAATCTGGCGGGAGCAGTTCACAAGGCACGGCGTCATCTAAATATAAATATTGTTCAACCGAATGTCCCAGTATGAAGACTTCAGAAAAAACATCATGTTCGAAAACTGCGTGTTCCTCTTCGGTAACTGATACTAAGCAAGAACTTCCGGATTTGAAATGCCAAATGCCAGTTTGTCCTGACAAAAGCGCTACTTTTCCTCCAAGTCCAGCCGATAGCAACATAGTTATTGATTTTGCTGATATTTACAACCCTTGTTGCGTGAAATCGTGTGACATCGCAGAGAGGGTGAAAGACTTTATTGTAGATGGAGTGATGAGTAAGAAACGCAAGACCACAATTGATAGCGACGATAACTGCTATTGCGACTGTGTATGTTCCTTTAAATTTACAAATAAAACGACGTATTGCGCAGTTTGCGGAGGATATGAATGTCTAGGTGATGATATGAAAGACCAGCCAGAGTTTGCAAAGCCCCATCCTTGTCCTGTATACCACAAATTGTATGATAAGAAATATATTAAAGTCCCTAATCCCTGGCCGGAGGAAGAACAAAAAGAGCAAAAAAAGCAACCTGATACGATAAGCACTAAAAGTGGTAGGACCACTGGATCTAGGTCTGGAGCTTCAGCTGGGAGACTGACCAGCTCACGTTCTATGAAAGCTATGACTGATAAAAAAGTGGTTGAGGAAAAAACTAAAAAGGTGAAAAAAGAAAAGAAAACAGTTGGAAAGTTTACAGCAAACGTGCAAGAAGAGCGTGGGTATCAAAAGGGTATAGATTGATATTATAGCAATGGATTTTCGCTCAATAATTGCTTTTTTTCAGCGCAAGAGTCCGTAGAGAAGAAACCGGAACCGAAATATCCCTACCCTCCGGTTCCCAAAAATATGGGTTGGAATTGGACTGCTGAAGATATACCAGGGATGAAGGTAAGAGAGTTCTTAAGTTATTTTAAAATAAATCTTGGTTATTGTTATTTACGTAAATATTTACGTAAATAATAATAGTAAAAGATATACATACAATAAATTAAAATTAAAATTAATTAATAATAAATTATAATAATATTAAAAATAATATTATTAATTAAATAAAATTAATTAAATAATATTAATTATAATAATATTAAGTGCGTGGTGGCCTGTTGGTAAACGGACTAGACGCGACTGCCAATATGTTCACGGTGGTCGCGGGTTCGAATCCCAGGGCACACCTCTGACTTTTCGGAGTCATGTGTGTATTGATAGTCAATCACCACGCACTAAAACGGTGAAGGAAAACATCGTGAGGAAACCTGCATACCATAGCGATTCATAAGAATTTCTATGGTATGTAAGTCCGCCAACCCGCACTAGGCCAGCGTGGTGGACTATATGGCCTAACCACTCTCAATCATACTGTCGATTGTAGAGTAGGCCCGTGCCCTGCAGTGGGACGTATATGGGCTGATACAGATACAGAATAATAAATTATATATTAATATATTTTTTTGTTAAAATCCTATATTCATTCGCTATTTAAAAATCTATACTTGAAATCTAGTTAACACTTTGGTGTTTTACGAATAGTGAAATATTAATACGGATATTTTTTTATTATTGTTTTATTTTTTTTCATCACCTTCCAGCCCCGCCCTAAATGGAAACCGGGCGCCGCTAACAAAATTCTTGTAAGAAGATATCGCGCTATAAGGGAAGGTGTTGATACCATAGCTAAGAAGAAACGAGCAATGTTACAAAGAAAGAAAAAGGTAGAAACAAAACCTACACTTGTAGTCAAGAAACAAGACGGTGAATACACAGTTCAAATGGAGGTCTTCAAGAAATATTCAAAAGATCGATTGTTATTCCAATATCCTTACGAAGATCAACCGCCACTAGTTTACAGTATTGGAAAAACAGCAGAAGAAAAATATAAAATTCAGAAACAACGTGAGAGAAAAGAGCGCAGAGAAACAAGAAGGAAATGTAGACTGCTACAATCATCATTCAAAGATAAATGCCAAGAGATATGTTTGAAAGCCTATAACCAAGCGATAGGCTTACTCCCTCTCAATGATCCTAATTATCCTGAATGTCCTTGTTCCGCTCAAACTGCACATAATGTTACACCCCCAATAGATTCTTGCTCATGTTCCGAGGAGGGAAGTATTGAAAGCAGTGATACTGACGGTGACGAATGGGTTATAGAATTCAGTCCGCCGGCAGCTAAATGGGATTCTAAAGCTAAACATCCGCCAGTGGTAGCAAATAATGAAACCCAATACACTTACTTGGATTACAAAGTGAAATTGTTGGACAAACACGGTATTCAAGTACCTAGATACTTCAAAGGTCCAGACGGTAAACAAGAATGCAGTGACTTGGGCGGTTTTTGGGGCCCTAATCACGTTTGGTTGGAGATTAACAAAGACGGCTACATTGGTGTGGACAATCGATGGGTGCCAATGAACTTTACGGGTCCTGATGGTATGTTGTATGCAGCCGATGAAGGAAGCTTTACTGATAGCGGTGGACATCTCTTAAAGATTGGTATAGATGGTTACATTGATAAAGATGGTAAATGGGCGTGGTATTCAAAGCGAGGAAAACCAAAGAGTGAGAAATCCAAGTCGACCGTTACTGCTTCTACTGTGATAAAGAGAGACATGAAGACAGAACCAGCAGGGAAAGCTGCACAGGACGCTAAGGGCAAGGCTAGTCCTACTAAAAGTAGTAACAAGAAGGCTGCGCCATCGGCTCCCGTAAAGGGAGGTAAAATAGAAAAGTCAGTATCACATGCGTCGGGCAAAGGCAAAAGTCCACTAGTAATGAGCTTTTCTGTAGACTACGATAGAGGTTACGCCCCACAATCATTCGCAGGGCGTAAAAAACATGTCGATGCAAAGAAATTGGCAAAGTACAAAGAAATATTACAAGGTCTCAAGGTTTATGACGATATAGGTGACCTTAAAGTGCCTACTAAGGCCAACAGGGCGTCTAACACACCGAGAAAGAAAATATCACCATTCACGATATATGAAGGCTCAAACAGACAACCTTTAATTGCTGATATTGTTGCATCTTCTGCTAATAGGACGACGTCTTCTTCTAGAAGTGTTATAAAGTGAACATCTATTAACATAGTTGATCTTTGGCGGTATATACTTTAATGTATGTAGACATTTTTGTATAAAACTAGCAGTGAATTAAGTGACGGGTTTTATTATTTAATGTAATTAAGTATACTTATTTACAGTTCTTGGAAATAAATTGAAAAGGTCGATCAAGTTGTTAAAATAACTTCGGTTTTCTTATAATCTAGAAAGCCCTTCTTTCTTTTTTAATAAGCTTTTATTAGCTTCAGACGTTTGTTAGTATGTAACGGAATCTTTCAACGTGATTTTGATTCCCTTCGAATCGTCGGATTGACTCGAAATTTTGCATACTTATCCATGACTATACAATAATAAAAAAAAAATGTGACTTTATCTTATCCAGACTATTGAGAAATGTTATGTTTTTGAATAAAAAAAAAAGTGGGTGATTTGTACGCAGCTGTCTTCCTCTGATAATACAGCCGTAGATATATGTTTTTAGTGCAATAAATTAAATTATAATTTAAATAAAAACCAAAAAATAACAAAATAATAAGTACCACTGCAAAGCAAAAAATATATATTTATTTCATGGAACTTGTGCTTGTTGATTAATTTGCTTAATGACTTGACTAGCCAACAAATCAAAATATATGCATAACATATTGAAGGCGGGTCGCCCAGTACCAAACATATAGAATTATAGATATTTAAATTAATATAAGGCATAGGTCCTACATGTTATTTTTTGGTTTATAGTGGTTTTTTGTTTTGAAGTCGGTTTTTATTTTTTTATCAAAAAGTTTAGTTATTTTTATCTTTTTAGTGTTGATAGGAATTTAAATTAAGAAGATTTGGTCCCCACAAGGAATATGTTCTTTCCAATGATAATGAAATCGCTAAAATCGGCTAAAAGCTGCCGAAGGCATTAGAGTATTCACATGTTTATTATTTTTTCTCCCCCCCCCCCCTTCCTTTGCCCCTGTCCCCTTTTCCCTCCGCCACTGTAGCTTAGCTTTTATACTGAACCCAATGCAAAAAGAACCATTGGAATCCTACTAAATTTTGAAGAGTTCTACACTCCAGGTCTGAACATGATCATCAGATCTTCATGTTGTGTTCCTGGGATCAACCTGTCAATACATTCTTTCCAATAATAAAGAAATCACTAAAATCGGTTAAAAGCTGCCGAAGATATTAGAATTTACGAGTATTTTAATTTTATCACCTCCCCTCCCCTCTCCTCATCTCCACCCCTTTTTCCGTCTCTCACTGTAACTTCACTTTTATAATGAACCTAATGCAAAAATAACCATTGGAATCCTACTTAATTTTAAGGAGTTCCCCTCTCCAGGTCCGAAGAATGACAAGCACCAGCTTTCAATCAAAGAAAGAATGGTCGAAATCGGTTCACACAGTACAGAAAAACGAGGTAACAAACATTAAAAAAAAAACACAGTCGAATTGAGAACCTCCTCCTTTTTTTGAAGTCGGTTAAAAATCTAAACATACACGCTATAAACGATCCTACTAAAAAAGGGTGCTGTAGGATAAGTAAAGGTTGTAAGCACGCCACGCTTTGTAACAATAAAATGTATGTATATTACTCCATTTTCTAATCTTAAACTCATTTTGCTTTTTAGTTGGATCGTTTTTAAAGCGTGTTTTTTTAGTTTTTTTTAAACTATAATTTTTTCCTTTACAGTGTCAATAGCAATCGATCTGAATCCGAATCCAAAGCAATTGATTAGCCTCGGTGGTGAAGATGTACCTACTATGGTAGGATTACAGCACTGAGGTCTCAGGTTCGAATCCCGGGTCGGGCGGAATGATATTGATTTTTTTATCCACTATCAGCCCGAAGTCAGAAATTTGTACCCGATATGGCGATAGGCTAGCTATCAAATTATAAGACGGAAAATACAAGGCGAAAAGCGGGTGTCCTGGTTGCACCTCTGCCTACCCTTTCTGTATGTATTTCTATAATCTCATAAAGCTTAATATTCCAATATTGGGTGCAACTTTTTACGGGTAACAACGGGTTTTACTAGTTAACATTGAAACCCAACATTTTATTACGTAAACTATTTAAACATTTTATAATGTTACTGGCCATTGAGTAAAAGTATTTAAAAAGAAATATATTTTTCAAATTGTGACAAATCATTTTCGGCTATGTAACAAATTGCAAGTTATTTATATTTTTATTTTGCAAAATTTATTTTTAAGTGTTAGTAACGTGTGATCTAATAGTTTGAAGTGTAAATACGTTAGGTTTAAACTAAGATAAAAGAAAATGGCTCTTTCGGATTCAATGTTTTTATTCGAGATTGTTGTCGAGGAATTGAAAAGCTTTATAGACTGTAAGGAATTCTACATAAGGAGTAAGTTTGCTGATGTCTTCACGCTGAGTCTAAAAGATCCTAACGAGCTCAACGCACTACTACCAAAGCGTGTGAAGAAAAAAGAAATAGGGAAAACAAAGGTCAGAAATACGAAAACTAACGTCAAGAAGCCACCATCAGACTCTAAAATACAAACAGGCCAGTCCGTTTTATTGGTTTACAATAGAGATTTGTTAATTTCAAGAATGAAGAGTTATCAGATGGAACTGTCGGTTTGGCACAAAGATTACCTAGAAGATAGGCTAGGCTCTACGCACGTTCCATGGAGCAATGTTTTCATTGATTTCCTTAACAGATTGCATAGAAAAGAAGAACCTTCCAATGTAAGCTCCGGCGGTGAATACAATATTTTTGACGAGGTCACTTCAAAGCGCATGGCTTCTATAAAACTGAACATAAAATTAAGTTATCTTAAAGACAAAATTACAACTGAATTTAAATCACTATCAGATGACAATCAACAAACTTTTATGTACACTGGTTTTAATTCTCAACCGACAACTATACTGAGTACTGTTAAAAAGAATCCAGTCAATATTTTAGAAGAAACTGGTGTTATAAAAACACTATATCGAGGAAATAGAAAAGTTAAAAAAACAATTCCAACTAAAAACATTGTTATAAAAAAAGATGTTATTCCAGAAAATAAAATGTCTCTTATACCTGGTGAAAATAAAGAAAAAAACAATGCAGATACTCAGTGCCATTTCGCTAAAAGAATTCTTACTCCTATAAGAAGTGAAACTGATATCGATAAATACAAAAAAATCGATGTTATAAAATCTAAGTCATGTACATCGATTCATCGCGCACAGTATAATATTTTGAACTATATATTTGGCGGTAATAATGGTCCATTTGGCAATAATGTATACTGTGTGGGCTATTTCACTGTTGAAAATAAATTTAATAATGAAACAGAATCTTCAAAAGAGTCAATAAAACATGAAAGTACGGGGAAATCCGAAGAATCTAAGGAGAAATATAAATTTAGAATTTGTGATAGTGAATGCCCGAGCAGAAAAGAAACCGATAACACTTGCTCTCAGAGTGTTTGCTCTTTAGATTTACCAGCAGAGGCCGCTGATTTAATAAGTATTGTTAAATGTGAACAAATAGAATGCGATAATAGACAACACAAAGAAGTTCCATCATCACCCGACAACCGGATTTTATTAGAAATGTCTAATTACAAAAAGGACTGTTGCGCAATCACAGAAAAAGTTGAAGAAGTAGTAGGAGGAATGAAGGCAAAAATGAAATTTGAAGGGCAACCATGTTTTTGTGCCTGTGAATGTACTTTTGGCTTTACTAAGAAAACTACTTATTGTGCGGTGTGTGGAGGCTACGAGATCACTGGTGAAGATATGCCAACTGACCCGAGAGAAAACACTTCATTTCCATGTCCTATTTATCACAAAATGATTGATAAAAGCAAACTAAAAACTTGGAGCACATCAGGCAGCGATACCAAGAAGAAAGCGGATGACAGTCAAAGAAGTTTTAAAGCTAGTGCAAAATCAGCAGGATCAGATAAAAAGTCAGGTATTGATAAAACTACTGAATCCGAAAAAGACGCGAAAAAAGGCAAAAAGAAGAAGAAAGATGACAAGTTTAAATTTAATTATGGTTATCAAGGTATACGTATGTATTTGTTTTTTTTTAGTTATCAACTGGTCAGTAAACATAGTGTGTTATGTATTATTATGTATATTTTAGCTCCCCAAATTGGGCACAGTCAATGCACCTTTCCATGCACTGGAACTTTGGGAGCTGTCCCTAAGCATATGGGGTGGTTATGGACTGCTGAAGATATACCTGGCATGAAGGTAAGTGTTTATATCAGTTTCTAACCTAATAGTATTTTTAGGTGTTTTATTTTTTATTTTATTTTTGTAGTTTCGTCCCATGTGGAAACCTGGAGCAACAAATAAACACGTGGTTAGACTGCTTAAAATGGCTAAGAATCCAGGTCAAGTAATCACTAAAAAGAAGAAAAAGGATACAGGAAAGAAAAAACGGCCTTTGAAAAGACCCTTATTGATCGTACAAAAGAAGGATGGAGAATATACCATCACCATGGAAACTATGAAAACGTATTCAAAGCCCAGAGCTATTAACCAAGTTCCTTATGAAGATAAACTTCCCATAACTTACACGATAGGAAGAACTGAAGAAGAGAATCTTGAAAGACAGAGGAGAAAAGAACGAGACCAGAGAAGAAATGAGAGAGCACAACGACAGTTTATACAGAGTGCTTTTAGGGACGTGTGCCGTGAAATATGCTTGAAGACGTATCAACAAGCGCTAGGGCTATTACCCGAGTCTGAAAATCCCGAATGTACGTGTTATCCCGCTCAACCCGACGCCGATCGAACGAATCTCGACGTGTCATGTTCATGCTCGGACGACAAATCATCAATTGGTTCCGACACTGATTCCGACGAATGGATTGTGGAGTTTACGCCACCTACCGCAATGTTTGATCCTACATATAAAGGCAAGAAAGTGCAAAAAGTAGATGTTACTACTCAGTATACATATTTGGATTACAAAGTAAAACTTATGGATAGACATGGTAATCCCGTTCCAAGATTCTTTAAAGGACCTGATGGGAAACAACAGTGCAGTGATTTAGGTGGATTTTGGAGTCCAGATCATAAATGGCTCGAAATTAACATTGATGGTTACATAGCTCCCGATGGTAGGTGGGCCCCTAATTCCTTTACGGGACCTAATGGCGAGCAGGTAGACACGGATACTGGAAAGTTTCAAATAACTGGCGGAAAATGGTTGGTGGTAGGCGTAGATGGTTATATTGATAGTCAAAATAGATGGAAGTATTATCCAAGAACGAGAGAATTCTCGCCACCGAAATCACGAGGTGGGAGAAGGGGTGCCGGCGATGTAAAACCGAAGCCATCAGAAGCTACGTGGAGCTGCTTCGGTGATATAACTCCGAGACAATTGTCTAAGATGGGGATCGTCGGGCATGGCCAAGACAAGAAGTTACTTTTATCTACTTTGAAAGATTTGTTAGCAAAAGGAGAGGATGTGAAAATTCCAGAACCGTCTGTCGTTCCTCGATTGTCACCATCAAAGAGACAGAAGAAGGGAGGAAAGCATCGACCTGGCACTCCTGCGCCGTATGATTCTCGCACGTATTTCTTGGAAAGACAAAAATGTCGACATGCGGTACCTCCGGAAAAAGGTGTTACGGCAGTGGATGCACACGGACGTAAAAAATACTTTAAACTGAAAGATTATGTAAACAAAAGGCCAAAAGAGAGGATTCATACACTAAAAGATCACGGAATCAGTATCAGCTCTTTCCATGAACCGTGTTACCACTCTTTTATCGACACAGAGACGTTAAGGCAGGAACACATACAGAGATATTTGAAAAATAAGTCAGTGTCTACGCAGGTTCCATGATTGATTGAAGCCCAATTTATGGGTTCATGTATAATCGTTTTTGGTTTGCTAATTTATTGTAGCGTTATTTATTCTGTTGGATTCGTAAGTGCAAGTCAATTTTGGTAACGTGTTAAGTAAAAATTTGTAACGTTTTAATAAATGTAAGTTAATTAAATTGTTAACAGAACTTGTATTTTCTTTTATTTAACCACCTACTAATTATTTTACTTGTTTTTTATCACTCTAGGTCTAGATCACGACCCGAGTAAGCATTTTTGTTTATTTTTTTTCAATAGTGTTATTGATACAATCTATATGCGGTAATTTATAATGTGATACTTTCATTCTAGGTGGCTGGCGGTTGGAAGCCAGGTGCCATATCCAAACGTCTTCTACGAAAGCTGAACAAAGTTAAAATTTGTCAGACCAATAACGAAACAGCAAAACCAGTCAAGAAACTCAAAAAACGCATTGCAAACAAACCTACTCTCATTATAAGTAAAAAGGGAGGAGAATATCGTGTGGAGATGCAAGCGGCTCCAGAGAAAGACACAGGCATTGAATACAAACCATTGGTTTACAAGATTGCAAATGAAGGAAATATAGAAAAACAGAGAAGAAAGGAAAGGCAGCGAAAACGGGTAATAGGAAAGGCGATCGAGGAAGTGTGGTCTGATCCGTATCAGCCCGAAGATTGCGAGAAGACGTGCTATAGAGCATACCAACAAGCTATAGGAGTACTACCGTACGATCCTAATAACCCTGAATGTATCTGTTCTGATGAAGAAAGTATGGAGACTGTAGAGAGTTGTTCTTGCGATGATAATGACGCTAGCTCCTGTAGTTCTTCAGATATTGAATGGGAAATACACTTTTCACCGCCTATTGCTCATCATGTGTAATATTTCTGGGAAAATAATATATTATTTTTATTATGCCAGTATATCATTTGGATCTTCTAGTAATTTAAGTGCACTTTAATTAAATGTAAGTAAAAAACGGTAAGTTGATCCTGGATTTATAAGGAACTAGGCCTGACAGTAGGGTGTAAAAAAAAAACATTACTTTTAACTTTTTTTATTCAACAATATATTATTTAACATATCCCAAATGACTAGCGATAGGGTAGTGTGAGGTGCTATCCTAAGATAAAGAGGTCCAATTCCTTTGTACAAGCCGTGTAGACCTTCCTTCTTGTATATCTTTGTCAGGCAGTCAAGTACCCCTGTGTATAAGAGTCCGCCTTGGCCACCAGAACCTGAAAATTTATAGTATGAGTTTCTTGTAAGGTAATTTTCACGTCAGGAGTATCAATTTAGAATTTAGTAGGTATTTTTAAAGCCGTGCCAATCACCGTAACCAAGAAAGAAGTGGTATTATGAAAAGAAATTGTTAAAAAGGTATAAAGGGGTAAACATGAAATACACTACATAGAAGCGCGCACCACAATCCCAGCAACATAGACCCAAGCTCTTAAATATTTTACCCTGATTGTAAAGCCGTGTATTGACCACGTCCAGCGGAGTCTCAACAATAACACACAGAACACTGCTAAACAAACTCGCAACGAAAGCGAGCATCACTGGCGAATCCAGGTAGAAGCCCCTCGCAGCCAGCTCTGCCTTCACTCTGGAATACGAAAGAACATTTACCCTGGTTGTAAAGGCGGACGGTGGTGACGTCGAAGGGGCATATGACTAGGGCGACGACCACCCCGCTTAATGCGCTGGCGCAGAACGCTAACCCGATCTGTGAGTTCTGGCAGATGCCATGCATCTGTAACCGCTCTTTGGTGCTGAAAATAAGGTCTCGCAATTAGTATTTCACGGTTCTCATGCAATAACATTCACTCATTCTTGACATGTATTTGTTTGGGGTCTGGGTGTTTGTGAGACCGAAAAGTCTCCAAGTTCCTGACACCCACGGCACAAGACTCTTAGTGTGGGGTCAGGACTATGTATGTGACTGTTGGGTTTGTTTATTGTAATTTATAAATTTGTTTAACGTGATAAACTAAAAGCTCCTGAAAAGGTTGATGTTAGGAAGGCAGTCGGTTGTAAAATATTAAGCTAATCCCTGCATTATTCAAATTGAAACATTGCTGTAAAGTAGTTTTGCACGTCAGCCCCGTGCAATATGGCTTTGGCTTAAATGCATGAATTACGTTAAATTATCACTATAGGTCAATGTCAATTAAAATTGTCAACATGTAGATAATGCTTACGCGGAGAATGTGGTTAATTGTGCCGCACTGCCGATAGCTAATCTGGTACATGTCGCCGTCACTCCAGCGAAGTAGCCTCTCATGCCTTCGGTTTTGTAAATGGTTGCAAAGGCATCAAGCATTCCTGAAAAGTGAAATACATTTTTGTGAATAATAAGTAACACCAAGCTACCCTAACTACTTAGTTATGAATATAATTTACTTAATTAACTTATACCGAGAATCTGATGTTTATTTTTTTAGCACAGTTAGATATCAAAACACTTAAACGTTATTCTATTCCTTGTTATTGGAAGTTTCCTATTACAAGTTACTTAGGTAGGTAACAGCAGCTGTAGATGTATTATAGTAGACTGTACCTAATAGCGTTTTCTTATTTAATTTTTCACGACAATTATAGTTATCAGTGATACCTTTGTAACTATGTTGTCTCCCGACAGCTATACTAGGATGGGCTGCAGCTTGTATTCTCGTCTTTACTACTGAAGCTGGGTTGGCAGCTACGCCACTCATCACTCCACTTGCACTCGACCAAAATATCGATTTGTTTATGCTGATGTCTCCGTCTTTGTTTTTCGTCCATCCCTGAACTTCTGCTATGTGGTACATGCCTAATCTGAAATAGATTGTTTTATGTTATTATATATTTTAAAAGGTTAGGAACATTAGGCCCGTAACATACTACCAACACCACGCGACCCAACCCGACGCGATACGTGTTAAACCAAATCAAATCAAATTGTAGTATTTTTTTTTTTTTTATTTATTAAGCTTCATATACAAATGTATACAAGGCGGACTTAATGCCTGTGGCATTTTCTCCCAGTCGACCTTTAGGTGATGCAGAGATGAGCTGTAGTAGGTGTACGAATACTTAATTAAAAGATAAAGAGAAAAAATACAAGTAATTAAAAATTATATTACATATATTATTATTCGATTTACAAATATATATATACATATAAATATACACATACACATATACACTATATAAAATAAAATACTATATATATACATATATATATATACAAGAGACTATAGAGAGGATTCTGCAACTTCTTTGAGCAGCATTTCACGGACCTTCATTTTAAATTTGAGACGGGTAGTTGACGTCCTGATTTCAAGGGGGAGAGCATTCCATAGAAGTATAGCTTGAATGTGAAATGAAGAATGGAGAAAATCAGAACTGTGAGAGGGACATGAAAGCAAAAGATTAGTAGAAGAACGAAGATTCCTATCATGGTTGGAGCAGAGAAAACGGAAGTGGGATATTAAGTAAGTAGGTGGAGTGGGGGAAATGAGTAGAGAAAAGAGTGTTGTAAGAGCACGCAATGTGCGTCGCTGACGAATAGGTAGCCACTTTAGTTTAGAGCGGTAAGATGATATGTGGTCGTACTTACGGAGATTAAAGATGAATCGAATGCAGTTATTTAAAAGGCGGTCGAGTTTGTTGAGTAGATCTGCATTCAGGTCAAAATAGCACACATCACCGTAGTCGATTAAGGGTAGGATTAAGGTTTGCACCAGCATTATTTTAGTTTTAGACGAAAGGAAGTTTTTAAGACGATAAAAAGATCGAAGTATACCAGTGACTTTCTGGCAAACAGAAGTAACTTGGGCGCGCCAGTTTAAATTGGAGTCGATAAGAAGCCCAAGGTCCTTAACTATGGATGACCATCCTACAATTGTGTTATCATACACAACAGGTGGAATAGTAGTTGGATCCAGCCTACTCGTCAAACGCTGGCTCCCCACAATAATAGCCTGACACTTAGCAGGATTAACTTTAATACCATAATTATGGGACCATCTGCGAATATGTTCCAAGTCACTATTTATTTCGTCGACTGCCGAGGATATACTACCGATACTTGCCTGAGAGTAAAGCTGTAAGTCATCGGCATAAAGATGGTACGCGCATCGAAGGTCTTTGGTAATGAGATTAATAAATACAGAAAACAATAACGGAGAAAGAATACCGCCTTGAGGAACGCCAGAGTCGAGGTCGCACCATTTAGACGAAGTCTCGCCGATACGAATCGACTGTTGACGTCCTCGAAGATAAGAAGAGAACCAATCCAGTGCTTCGGGAGAAACCATAAGATAGGATAGGATGGACAGTAGGATGTCATGATTGACGACATTAAAGGCGTTTGAAAAATCAACCAGGACCATAACAGTGATCCGGGTGTCTTCCATACCAGCCCTAATGTCGTCAGTTACCTTAAGGAGTGCGGAAATGGTGCTATGGCCAGGTCTAAAGCCGGACTGCAGCGGGCTCAGCAGGTTGTGAGAATACACAAACCTGGAAAGCTGCTTATACGCACATGCTTCAAGCACCTTGGATAAAAAGGGAAGAATGGATATAGGACGATAATGGATATTGAGCGTGGGATTAGGGACCTTGGGAAGAGGAATAACGTAGGCTTTCCGCCATGAGCGTAGCCAGCCATGGGCTCAGGGTGGGGCAGCAGTCTAAAATAATATATAATTAGCAAACTGTATCCACGTCTTACCCCGGTTATTTTTTTATACAAGAAGGTTACCCTATAGCACCTTGTATCTGTATTTAAACACTTATTGCTCACCTGCCTAGTAGTTTACCTAGATAATTTATTTTTTTAGGTGTGGTTAGGTACCTTACAGGTCAAAGCCAGGGTGGGGCAAGTGCCCCACTCTGCCCCACCGTGGCTACGCCCATGCTTTCCGCCATAACGACGGAAAAGTTCCCATGCTTAAGGAAGCATTAATTATATGGGAAAGCGCTGGAAGGAGATGATCAAGTATCACGACAATCATGCGACGGCTGATATTGTCGTATCCGATGGCGTTCGACTTGATCGAGAGGATTATCTTTTTGATTTCGTCTCGAGCAACTGGAGAAAATTTAAAGAAGTTGATACCAGGGTATGGTAGGTTGCTCAGAAAATCCAGAGTTTGACATTTGACTTGGTAATCCATCGGAGAGGAAGTAGAGAAATGGCTGTTGATGTCATCCAAGTCCAACGTCCCCCGGAAGTCCTGGCTTTTCTCCTTACCAATACCCAAAGTCCTAAGGAACTTCCAAGTATTAGCAGGAGAGGAAGATATGTTATCAAGAATATGTCGGCGTTTAGCATTACGAACCATCTGGTTACACCGATTCCTTACAGCCTTAAAACGACACCAGTTGATATCAGTCCGATCTCTTTTAAATTTGCGGAAAGCCCTGTCCCTTCGTCTCATAGCCATTCGTATGTTATCCGTCATCCAGGGTGCCGGTGGGCGTTTCAACTTGATTTTCCTGACAGGAGCGTGGATATCAAAGAGTGCATGAACTTTAGAGTTAAAAATGTGGACCATTTCGTCCACTGAATCTGCTTCCATCAGGTCGCTCCAATCAAGCTTAGCGGCATCCCTGGATAAGTCAGTAACATCCATGCTACCAAAACAACGCATATGCAGAACCTTAGGACAGGATTTAGGAGGCTTAAGGATGTAGGAAAGAAAAATGAGATCATGATGGGAAAAACCAGGAGCAGGGAATTGACCATGATCAGAGACAAGGGAAGGGTTGGAGATGAGGATTAAGTCTAGCCAAGTGTCTTCTCCGCTGATGTTATGATGAGTAGCTTGAAGTGGCAAGACACTGAGATTGGCAGACTCAACAACATCAAGAAGTTTACGGGAATTATGGGAAGATCGGGCGAGGAGGTTGGTGTTAAAATCTCCCATGATGATGTGATGTGCATATTCAGACCCCAAGGATTCCAGAACTAATTCAAGACTGGAGAAGTAATTTAAGGAGGGAGGACAGTAAACTACACCAAGGATAGTTTTAGCTCCCTTGACCCAAACCTCAAGAAAGATATACTCTGCAGAGGGAGTAGGAGGAGAAGAGGAATCGGAAGAAGTGGCGATAATTTTGTAGGGGAAATCGCTACGTAGATAGACTGCCACTCCACCGCCTCTTCCAACAATTCGATCGTTACGAATTAGCAGAAAACCGGGGAGGGGGTAAGAAGCAGAAGAAAGGTGAGGTTTGAGCCAACTCTCGGAAATCAGGACGGCATGAACGTTGGTGTTGCTGAAAGTTTCTAACAGATCGCTGTAGTGACTAGGTATACTTTGCGCATTAATATGACACACATTCAAATGATGACGAGCTTGGCTACTAAAAGCATCCCGCAAACATTCACCAAGACTACCAGTCGTAGAGCAAAAACTGTCATCTTTAGATGATTCAGTTGCAGAATAATAAAATTCGTTATCCGAAAACATAATTAAACAAAAATATTATACTACAAAAAATATACGAAATATATAAATAAACATAGAATATTTAAAAAATAAATGAACTTTTAGAAACATACTCTGCATCACCCGCCAGCTAATAATCATAAAATTAAACACTATAATACATACAAAAATAACAAATTAAAGTGTGTGAACAGAAATAGGAAATAAAATGAGCACATTATACATTGGTAAACAGTTTCTGAACGCAACTAAAGTTACTATCTATGAACGATAATTGACAAATTAATAAAAACAAACACAAAATAAAAAACTAAAAGTGGGTAGACCCGCGAATAAAAACAAGTTCATAACACAAGTAAACTAAAACATAAAATTAAATACTAAAAATATTAATAGTGTTACGTTCACGTTAAAAACCAAACCAACGTGAGGAAAGGTGTTAAACCATCTGGTATCAGGGTTTACGGTGCTTCGAGTTTGGTGCCGATGGTGCCGCAGCCCCAGGGACGCGTCGATTTGCCGAAGAAGAGGATTCAGCGGGTTTCGGATACTTCTTCACCAATTCATTTAACTCGTCACTGGTTGTCAGCTTGCACCGAGATCCATCTGCGACCTTCACGATGACAGTGCCATCCTGCGTCCAGCATCCTCGCATGCCGAAGTGCTGCCGCGCCTTACTGAAGACCAGTTGCCGGGACCTTGTCAGGAACTCCCTTACTGAGCATGGCGAACCTCTCAGCTTTGATTTGGCTTTCCAGACCAAGGATCTATGGTCAGCAGACTTAAACCTAACCAGGATTGGCCGATGGTGATCTTTAGTAGGAGCCCCAATCCTGTGACACGCTGTAAAATCAGGAGAAGATAAGCATTCGAGATGCATGGTTTTACGGAATATATCCAGAACAGCTGTGGAACAATCCTCGTCAGCAACCTCCGCAACGCCCAAGACTAGGAGCGCCTTCCGCCGGTGCCGGGTCTCAATTATATCTACCATTCGACTGCACTCATTAATCTGCTCTCTAAGCAGGCGAAGCATGGACAGCATGATTTCGCGGAATGTCCGAAATTCTTCCGCCACCCGAGCGACAGTGTCCTTTGACGCACCACCGGTTTGCAGTTGCGCTTCAAGGTCAGCCATCCTCCGCGTAAAAGACTCTTCCAGTTGGTGCTGTGTTCTGTGTATATCAGCCAGTTGTGCCATTGTGGTATTTTAGTGAATCCAACAAATAGAAAATCTTGTATGTGCTGGCAGGTGATGTTTTCACAGTTAAGTCATGAACTCAAATGTTATTAAGTACACTGCGACTTATACTTGTACATAAAACGAATATTTACTTTAAATAATGTAAACTTTTAGAAATAATAACAAATTAAAAAATTGCCGCGAAAACACGTCTACTCATTACACCTACCGCCAAAAAAAAAAAAAAAAAAAGTATTTTCTATGACTAGAACCCCCAGAACCATACTACAAACACGGCAAACAACGTAGTAAGTATCGCGTGTTCGCAATATGTTTCCGCCTTAAATAGCGCTTAACTCGACCACTCAGGCCTAAAGCAGTAAGCACAAAGCTAGTTGCCCAAGTTTCATACAATCAACTTTTATTTAACGCAGCTATCATGACGGTGAAAACAAAGAGTGAATTGGAGAAGGGACAGATGCGTGTCTCCCAATGACGTCAATTGTCTTTTATTTTTTTTTATTGCTTGGCGAGGCGAGCAAGCCGTTCGCCTGATGGTAAGCAATACGACCGCTCATAAACAGTAGCAATATTCCACTGCGCTCGCCATCCTGCGACATAAGATGTTAAGTCTCAATATGTCCAGTAGTTACTCTGGCTACAATGTCCTTCAATCCGAAACACAACAGTGCATTTACGCAGCGGTTTTTCACGGGAGAAATAGACATTGCGGTGGTACCTAAGCAGATGGCCTCTCACATATGAGAGACCTACCACCAGTATACATATCAGTATAGTATAGTAAGTGAAAGGCCTTCCAAATAAATGTTTGTAATAATTGTTTTCCATAAAAGTAGCAACTAATAAAGACGTACCAATTAAAACTGCCTTAAATTGAAAGTCTTCGATAGTTGTGTGTTGCCAGTGATGACTTACGGCACCGAGACGTGGCCTCTCATTATGGGCCTTATTAGGAAGCTCAAAGTCACTCAACGAGCTATGGAGAGGGCTATGCTCGGGGTTTCCCTACGAGATCGAATCAGAAATGAGGAGATCCGTAGGAGAACTAAAATAACCGACATAGCCCACCGGATTAGCAAGTTGAAGTGGCAATGGGCAGGGCACATAGCGCGGAGATCTGATGACTGATGGGGTCGGAAAGTGCTCGAATGGAGGCCGCGTAGCGGAAAGCGCAGCGTAGGACGTCCACCCACAAGATGGTCCGACGACCTGGTAAAGGTCGCGGGACGTCGCTGGATGCAGGCTGCCTCCAACAGGTCTCTGTGGAAATCATTGGAGGAGGCCTATGTTCAGCAGTGGACTTCCTTTGGCTGATGGATGGAATTAAAACTTCAATAACTACCTAGTAATTATTAGATTTGGATCGATAGACGCGAAATTATTAAAGTGGATGAAATATTTTGTAGTTTGAGTTCAAGGTTACTAACGGTTACGATGTAGGCGATGTTTATTTTATGTTTAACACCCCAGGCTTTATATTTGATAATGGTAGTTACTACGTAGTTGTGAATTTACATTGATAAATATTGAAAAACTGATTGATATAATCGAATATTTTTTTCTAACAGGACTACGATGTAATCTATAGTAGATGCATCGACACAGAAAAGCGATTTTGTCGCATCTCCAAAAATGCGTGTACATGTGTTTTTTTTATTCAGAAAAAAATACCGCATTGAATTTCCCCGTGAAAATGTAAGGTTATATTTAAAATGTTATTACTGAAAAAATGGTATTCCTAAGTCTTCTAGTTTAAAGGTTATTCAGTTTTTAAATATTATTTTTTAAATTAATGTAATATTGCATTTTTCGAGTTACCACAAGATTGCTTTCTGCCGTCGGCCATATCTAGGCCTGTATATAGGTTCAACAGTGGACTTCATGTGGCTGAAATGAGAGCAAAAAGAGAGAGAGAGAGTGCGAATTCCAAGAAAATTGCATTGAATTAAATAATTTACTAGCAAGACAATTATTGATAAATTGATGAATATGTTGCAACTAGCTCAAGCTATTAGCTACTATGAGCTAGAGCAATCGCGTAGTTAGGCGCTTTTCATTTTCTTCGTTTTGAATCTCGTCGAAAGGCAAAAAAACGATGTGAAATGTATCAACAAAAGTATAATTAATAAACTATTGTACTACACTTCTATGTCTGCCTAATAAGGGTATAAGTTGAAAACGCTTGTTGGATTCTTTGAATTTTTTGTTCCTGAGCAAACCGCCCTAATATTATGATTATTGTATAAGCTATTAAACGTATACTCATATTGAGAGTGCTATAAACTTTACAGCTAATATAAGCCAAAATGACAATAAGTGCCTAAGGTTCACAGTCTGATTTTACTTTTAGTGTGCTGACACGCTTTATTTTTACACATCGAAAATCTTTCAATTTAACATTTTATCAAGAAATCTCTCAAATAAATTTCTATGTCAATAAAGGTTATATAATATTAGAACTATTTACTCAAGCGGTAGTTAAGGTTATTGTATTTACACTACAGTAAAGAGTAATAGAAAAAATCTTTATTTGGTATACAGTTTCATGTTGAAAAGAGGATCGACCTAAGAACTTGTTTATTCCCAAGGATTCGTCGGTAAACTGCCCCTGTTTATAGTCCATGAATATTAAATTAAAATCTGAACGAAGAATCCAGAACCAAGATTTGTTTTAAAATGTGGACTTATTTGAATAAACTTCTACGGTCTTACAATTATTTTTTGTTATTGCATTGAATGGCGTGACGAGCATGCCGTTCGCCTGATGGAAAGCGATACGACCGCTCATAAACAGTAGCAAAACCAAACAACACCTTAAATTACAAAGCAATGCTTGGCATTCCACTGCGCTCGCCATCCTAAGACATAAGATGTTAAGTCTCAATATGTCCAGTTGTTACTCTGGCTACAATGTCCTTCAATCCGAAACACAACAGTGCATTTAAACTGCTGTTTGATGGCAGAAAGAGACATTGCGGTGGTATCTACCCAGGCAGCCCCTCACATATGAGAGACCTACCACCAGTTGACATTTATGCATCTTGTATAGCAGCGTTATAGCGTAATCATTACTATTAAACGATGTATAGGAATTTTTATCTTATACGCCCGTTATAACAGTTGCATTAGTGTATGCCATTTTATACAATCCTTATTCAGTTTGTTGACCTTGTTTTGAGTGCATATAACCTACAAATTTTAACTGATTTCATCTCGCGACGTGTTTTAATGTAGTGTTAAATATGTTGTTTTTTTGCATTATTTCGATTATTTTGCAACAAATACTTGAGTTGGACTATGAGGAACGGCCAAGTAAGAGAAAAGCTTACAAAACACGCTTTGATCCCTTTTCTGTGGAAGAAGATAAATTTAAAGGTAAATAAAGGTTTATTAAAAAGTATGTCAAAGAAGTGGTGGATTTGATCCGAGAAGATATAGAACAGACACAGAAGGGCGGTGGCTTCTTTGTGGAGCTTCAAGTTTGTACAGGTCTCAGGGTATGGGCGCGGCAAGAAGTACAAGAAGATGAAACTGCCATACCTATATGGTATGCGTCAACAATCTGTATAAGCCCATATACGTCCCACTGCAGGGCACGGGCCTCCTCTAAAATCTAGAGTACAATTGAGAGTGGTTAGGCCATATAGTCCACTACGCTGGCCTAATGCGGGTTGGCGGACTTACATACCATAGAAATTCTTATCAATCGCTATGGTTTGCAGGTTTCCTCCTGATGTTTTCCTTGCGCACATATTGAAATTGAATATGTCGGCGGAGACTTTTAACTGTTTACATTACTTGCGGAATTTTGTCGCGGATTTTGTGGTTCGCTCCGTGACCACGAAAGCTATAAAGTAATCGAAACGTCGCGTCTGGAGGTTAAAAAAATAAACAAAATCCACGATTAAAATCCATTAAAAGTAGTATTAAATATTTAAATTGATAATTTGTTTATATTACAGCCCGAGTTAAAAAATATTAAACTGCCCGTTATTTAATTCCGTACTTATAAGTACAATTATATCACTGCAAATCTAAATGAGAATAAACCTTAAATTATTAGAAGGTGTTTACTAGAATCGGCCTAGACCCAGAACTAACGATAGGTCTAGATCGGCGTAGATGCTATTCTAGTTTTCTAGGCATTGTTGCTTATTTAAGTGCAACGGTAATCAAAATCTCAGGTATTCATGCATTTTCTTTAAACATTAATGCTGTTGAAAAGAAAATATGACTTTGTCTTGATTTTTACTTATCAGAAAAACTCGTTAAGTAATATTAAAAATGATTTAACGCCAAGGACATAAGGAAAATCGTTAAATCAATTGCTAACAGAGGCTTTTAAAGCATTAACTTTTATCTTGTTTGTTTCTTTTTGCCGATTTATCTAACGGATATTTAATGTGATTTATTTTTATTAAAAGAACTACCGCAAACAATGACGTCAGGATTTTTACACGCTTTATATTAGCTTCACTTGTATGTTTGTATGTTTGTATATTTGTATGTTTGTATATTTGTATGTTTGTATGTTTGTTTGTAACCGACTTCTTTGGGCGCGATTTTGACCCACTTTAAACGGCCAGATTTCGTTCAAATTTTGCACACCTGTCAAAGACCGATGACAATACAATAATTCGATTAAAATATATAATTATCCTGATTAGATTCGCCAGGATTAATTATTCTTATAATTGATGACCATTGCTACATTCATCGCTAGATGGCGTTAACATTGTATTCTTCCAAGAAGCTTATACCCAAATGGAGATTGCATTCCGTATAAAACACTAAAGCACAAAAATTTGACCTTGAATGCAATCGCTGTTGCCTGCTATCCTTTTCTTTAGAGTGACAATGAATGAAGTTCACGTGAAGTTCATTCATTGTTACGCTAAAGAAAAGGATAGCAGGCATCAGCGACGTCATTCAAGGTAAAATTTTTGTGCTTCACTTTTATATACGGAATGCAATCTCCATTTGGGTATAAGCTTCTTGTATTCTTCAAGTGTCAAATGTTACTACTGACCAACAGATGGCGTTATTGATTGGAAATACAGCCGTAGATGGATGTTTTTAGTCAAAACAATTATATAATAGTTAAAAAAAACTAAAATACACGCTTTAATAAGATATATAACTAAAAAAGTAAAAATAATTGATACTGAATTTAAGATAAGAAAATGGAGTAAAATACATATATTTTATGGTTACAAAGCGTGGGGTGCAGGAGGATAAGTAATTGTTGTAAACACCCCACGCTTTGTAACAATAAAATATATGTATTTTACTCCATTTTCTTATCTTAAATTCAGTATCAATTATTTTTACTTTTTTAGTTATATATCTTATTAAAGCGTGTATTTTAGTTTTTTTTAACTATTATTTATCATAGATTGCTATGAGAAGTTGCAAAGGATTGTTAGTCTTTGTGAGTACTGTGTAATTATTAATAACGTGTTCGTATGAAGTAACTGGTTTATCCCCGCAGCAATCGGAGTCCTCAAAGCGAGTAACTAGGTCTTACTCGCTTGCTAAACTGTATTGGTCATTAGCAATTGTACTATTTGAAACGCCTTTTTCACTTTTATGTGGTAGAAATCGCCTCTCCAACCTCCTTATATGATTTTAAACATCCTTGTGGCAGACTTAACTTCGGGCATTTTATTACTTGGGACTAAAGTGGATTATGATTTCATAAGAAGACATTAAAACCTAGGAAATGTCAGATGCATTACCGTTGCTTATCGAAGAGGCGCAAGCTCATTCATAAAATAGCTCTACCATTCATAATACCCAGATACATATACTGGGTATATCAAGACTGCTACCGAAACCGAAGCCGGGTTGTAGTTTTAGTGAGTACAAACATAATACAACTAAAATTTTCGCATAAAAACTCGACTATTTTTTTAATGATTTTTTAAATATAGTAATTTTTGGGTCGTAAATACATAGTTTTTGTTAAATAATAATTAAAACGTCGCTTTTTTTTTCAACATTTTCTGTTGCAATGTGTCTGAAGTCACTAAAACTACCACCTGGCTTCGTTTTCGGTAGCAGTCTGGGTATTGTGAATGGTAAATCCAATTAATGACTTTTAAGTCGTTCTAAGTTAATATTAGATATGTATTTCATTCTAAGTTAATATTAAAAACATATCAACAAACCTTACGGAATTCATGGTGAATCCCAACAGCATGGCTGGAGCGAGGCCTTTCTGCAAGGCCAGGGCTCCATCGGCGCGCGCTATGACGTAAAGCGCATGGAATACGCCTCTGTATCTGGTCGTCTGTTCGCTCCTAGCCTTCAGTTCTCCCTGGAGCTGCAGTCTTGTTTTGATGACGTCCATCGGGTTGGTGATGATTGTGGCACCAGCGCCCGCCAGGCCGCCGATTACGAAGTCCATTCTGTGACAAAAATTAATGGCTTTTTAGACACAGAAAATATCGCGAATTAAAGTTTGTATTAATTAATGTAAGTACTAAGTAATACATTACTGTGGTAAAGCCAGGCTGTTGTCAGTCGTGACTCAGCACGAATGAGCAGACCCAACCAGGGTCATTCCACTGTCTTACAGATTTCGTTCGGTAAGTGAGATTCCCTGATGCCATTTGCTTTTCCCGTCATTTTTTCTCCCCGCTCCCATCCCGATTTAATGGGCCGGCAACACAATCTATGATTCAAACGTTGTCGATGTTGGTGCGCGGTAAAAATCACTTTTCATTAGTACTTCGATGGAACCTCCTTTTTATGTAGGGAAAAATACTCATTTTTAATAAATGCCAACCCGCACTAGGCCAGCGTGGTGGATTATATGGCCTAACCACTCTCAATCGTACTTACGATTATAGAGTAGGCCCGTGCCCTGCAGTGGGACGTATATGGGCTGATACATACATAAACTTAATTGCGAAATGACGAAAAACGAATTGCTTGAAGACCAATAAAATATTTTTTTGTCTTTAGCTCTATGTTCTTTTTTAAATTCAAAATGTGATGACTATTCTATTTCATAAAAATCTGCCATATGTGATAAAACAGGAACACGTTTAAGAACAACCTTAAAAATTGCTATAATAAATTTTAAGTAGTATGGGTATAGGGATCAACGATAAATTTTACCGATACTATGAATTGGCATTCTCCATTGAGGAACTGAAGATCAAAGAAATTAAATCGTTTAAGCAACTTCAAAGGTAATTAATCAAAGTAAATTGAATGTAAAATTGAAGAGTTTTAATGAAGATAGTTAAATTCACTATCAATGAGTTGGTTTGATAATAGCACACTCTCATAATTAACAGACGCGGCGTAAATATGCTTTGCTGTTGCGGTTGGTGAGTGATACCTATTGCCAGAGTACCACCTGGGTGAGGATCTAAAGTGAAAGAATTTGACAGCCTCCTTGGTGCAATTGGTTAGACGCCGGCTGTGAAACGACCGGTCATGGAATGCATCTCCGCATCCAGACAAATGTTTGTAAGGCCCATAAGTATATGTCTCGGGTCTGGGTGTTGCTAAGACAGATTTCTCGTTGACAGATACCCACGAGGCAAGACCTAACTGATCTTAATGTTGGGTCTATGTATGTGACTGTTGGGTTTGTTTATTATAATTTATTAATTTGTTTAATGTGATTGATTAAAAGGTCCTGTAAAGGTTGATGTTAGGAAGGCAGCCCGTTGGAAAATATTAAGGTAAATCACTCTGCATTATTCCTGTAAAGCATTGGTGTAAAGTCACTTTGGTTTATTTATTTATTGATATTTTTTTTCTAGTACTGCATAGTGATTGCACTACACCTTAAAGTTAGTGCAAATGGCATCCACACAGAGTTTCGAATGGCATCAGACAGCGGTCCCATGGCATTTGTTACAATAATGGCGGTTGCTGAGATGCTTCTTCACCCTTCTTGACCCTGGGGGGTTAACTCTATACTCTGAAATGACGATGAATGTTTGAACGTCATTTATAAAACTGTAATATGCCTAAATAGTAAAGATTAATAAATATTCGAATCCTCTTTCGGACGTCGTAACCATAGACTTGATTGATTAATTTTTAGAAGGGTAAACTTTTAAATTATACGTGTACCTCGTAGAACGTTCGAACTTCGTGTCGGAGTAAAGAGTAACCCTCAGGATAATAGGAAGGAGTTCGGGGAACTATTATTTTATGATCTTATTACAAGATCACAAGACACCCGTAATGACGTCACGACAGTGTTGCGTGTTTATCTTGTTTCTATGTGAACGACATCATGTGTCGAGTGTCGACACTCGACAGTAAATGTAGTTAGACTCGAGTTAGACTTCTAGTCAGGTGGTAAAATCATGAAGTAAAAGATAAGATGGCTGTCGGTAGCGCAATTATATAATTATAACATTTCTCCTCTTTTGGTTAATGTTGGGATATTTATATATTTTATTGGAACGAAGTTCCTTATCGCGCGTTGTGAAAGGGGGCTAGATGGAAAAAAATCTCACGAAAAGTTGTAACGACACGAGCGTATACACCTTGCGCGCAAAGTCAACTATAGGTATTTCTTCGTTAATTTCACGCACACATAAGCGACCAAAGCTGTGTGCGTAGAGCTGCCGCGTCGGCTCGCTATACAATCGGCTCAAACAACTTTGATCCGTGCGCTTCAAATATTCAATTGAAATGTAACTGTAATATAATATCATAAAAATATTTTATTTGCATTATAAGTAGACAAATATTACTGTGCAAGCAAAGAATAATACAAATTTTGGATACTAATCATATTTTCGTTATTATTACATTGTTAAGATGCATTCAAATCAGTGTTCAATCAGTAGACACTACGGACGTTTTATTAATCATTTCGTGTTCGAACACATAAATAGTGTTAGGGGCCTTACAACCCCTTACACTTACGAAATATATTTAATTTTATATTACAATACGTAACATAATTTAGCCTCGGAATTACGTCCCATTATATTACCTGAAACATAATTTATACTCACTACAAATCATTGTAGGTAATAAAAATAATTAAATATTTTACTACCAAAGTACTAAGATGTGGTAATCGCATTCCGCGCGTGGCTATTTTTACTACGCGCGGCATAATCGACTGCAGCCAGGCCGGAGCGACGAGCGATACGTCCTCCCTCTAGAAGGCCTTGCGGCGGTCTGATTTGATCCACGTCGGACAGCGTGTTTTATAGTGGTTTTTAAAATATTTGTAGAAAATATGAAAACTAATTTTGTTGAAATATAAAAATGGTAATTTATTGATAAGATGTTCTTCTATTATAATATGCAATTGCTATAAAAAATTATGTACGATAAGTTGGTGAAAAAAAATATGTTCTTGACGAGAGTTTCTGAATAATTTCGCATTGTTTAAATTTTTATTTTTCAGGAACTAAACACAAAAAGATTATTTTTCTCAGCAAAATCCCTCCATAAGGGTCTTATTAGTCTGATAATATTTTTATTTTCATCTTACATTTAGTGGTTTCGGATATCTTAAGCTTCTAAATTGCCATTTAAAGTCTAAATAACGAAACTTGTGTTCAGTAATCCGTATAGTACTCACAAATTATCCATCAATCTATAATGTTTTCCACCAAAATCCCTAGATGACAACCTTTTCTAAAATTAGTAATCATTATTTTTCCTTTAAATTGTTTATTGGTGGCTATTAACTCATTTGAAAAGTCCTGTTTTTAAGCCAAAAAGCGCGTGCAGGGTATAAACGCTCTTAAAACATTTGACAATCATTTTTATTTCTTTATTTGAAAATGATGGTGGTAACCATTTGGTTACCATTCTTTTGATGATAACATTTAATTAAAATTACATAATAAAACCGTAATACATAGATTTTCGATCCTCCTTAATAAATTTATGATTATTTACAAATTTAGTTTGTTACCCTGCTGTCAATCATCAACCCTAGATTTGACTATGTATATTTGCCAATTACTAAAATTGAGCCTACTGATTAAGTATATATTTTATTGTATTTGTTAATAATAATAAAAATATATATTTTTATAACTTAAGAAATAAAATTTTATTACAATTCCTTCACTAATTATTATGTATATGATGTATATTTTATGTAGGTGTATATTAATATAAAGGGGATATCAACACTGCTACCGAAAACGAAACCGGGTAGTAGTTATGTGGCTCCAGACACAATGCAAATAAAGCATATAACCGCGACGATTTTGTTTGTTTTTTATTCTTATCATAGTACTTTTTAAATAAGCCACCAAGGCAGTTTTAATGACTACACAAAAATTCATATTACTGATTACAATACCAATTAAGAGTTGTTTAAATAAAGTAAGACCGCGAGTTATCTCACATACTTTCAATGTCAAAAATTATTTTACATAATATGCGGAATCATGTTCACGTTTCCACTTATTTATCTTGTATATACTTTTACTAATGAGTGAACAAAGCCCTCCTTTATCTAGAGGCCGCGCCCGGGTTCAATCCACGCACCAATCTTTTTGAACGATTGGCAGGCCCGGATCTAGGGGGGGGCAAGTCGGGGTGCGTGCCCCGGGCGGCAAGTTCAGGGGGCGGCATATTGAATCTTGGGAGACAACTACAAAACTCATCAATAACGTAACACCACTTACACTTTTTTTTTCGCCGTGCGCGAATTAGTGATTATGCGATAGAGGCGCGTGAAAAAGAGATGAAAACTTAATATTTGGAATGTATAATAATTTATCCATCTCAACAATTACGTTTAGTTTCAAATATCCAATTTGTGTTTAGTAGTTAGTTTTAGTTGATTAACCATCGAACGTCTTTTATGTGGTACAGGCAGTGGCGAATTTACTAGTAAGCTGAGTAGGCTGGAGCCTAGGGCGGCAAATTTAAAGGGGCGGCAAATCTGGGCCATTTTTTTTTGTTTTGGTTTACTGAAATAATAAAAGGCAATATTTTACACACTGAAAACATGGGGTTTGAAAATTAAGAATAGTCAAAATATTTCAGTAATAATAATTAAATAGTCGTATAGTATATTAAAACGTGGGAAACGTTTCCTCGTTGACAATTTAATAATAAACACTTTATTAAATATCTATACTTGGATCTTCTTCTTCTTCTTCTACCTGGCGTTATCCCGGCCGGTGCCAGGGTCCGCCTTCCGGCAAAATCTCCTCCATTTCGCCCGATCTTCGGCATCCTCAATAGTAAGGCCATTGACCCTCATATCTTCCTTGACGACATCGAGCCAGCGCTTCTTTGGTCCACACCGCGGTCGAGGTCCGGGAATATTGAGGCTCAGGCACACATTACCGACGCACTCCTGCGGTTTCCTTAGGACGTGACCATACCATCTCAAGCGGGATTCCTGGAGTTTATCAGCCACATCGCGGACACCAAGACTGCCACGGATGTGCTCGTTACGGATTTTGTCCAAACGCGTAACGTTGCACATCCACCGCAGCATCTTCATCTCCGCGACGTGGACCTCCTGGACGTGCCGCTTGAGGGCAGGCCACGTCTCAGACCCATACAGGAGCACCGGCCGCACGATGCTTTTATAGGTTAGACCCTTGAGCCTCATCGGCATCCTGCGGTCGCAGAGTATGCCCGAGATCTCCCTCCACTTAGCCCAAGCAGCGCTTATACGGGCTTTGACGTCAAGGGCGATGTCACCGGACTCATGCAGTACGGACCCAAGGTACTTGAACTTGTCCGTCTTCACGGCAAGTTCGTTCCCTATCACGATGCTTTGGGGGTCCGTACTCCCGCAAGCCATGTACTCGGTCTTCACCACATTTAATTTCAGACCACCATTCTCAAGCGTTCCTTCCACCGGTTGACCTTGCGCTCCAAAAGTCGCCGGTCCTCCTCCACCAGTGCAATGTCATCGGCATACATCCAACAACCAGGGCGCAGGGTCCTGGATGTGAGACGTAATGGCGTCGAACACAACACTGAAGAGCAATGGACTCAGCGCCGAGCCTTGGTGCACACCGACATTAATCGGGAAAGGATTCGTATCGCCAACGGCGGTCCGAACGAAGGACTCGGATCGGAGGTACATGTCTCTGATAATGTCCACATAGGCTTCCGGTATCCCTTTCATCCCCATCGCCCACCAGATTGCCTGTCGCGGCACACAGTTGAAGACCTTCAGCAGGTCCAAGAAAGCCATGTGCAGTGGCGTCTTCTTCGCTCTGTATGCCTCGCCAAGCATCCTGAGTGCAAATATCGGGTCGGTAGTACCACTGCCAGGACGGAAGCCGTATTGACACTCAGAGATAGTACACTCTTGGCGGAGCCTGGACTCAATGACGCGTTCGAAAAGCTTCATGGTATGACTCATGACCTTAATGCCACGATAATTACCGCATTCCTGAACACAGCCTTTACCCTTGTACACGGGAGTTATCACACTCAACCGCCATGATTCAGGCATGTTTTTGGTATTCAGGATGCGGTTAAATAACGCAGCAAGAAGCTCCACACCATGAAGCCCCAACGACTTCCACGCCTCTATCGGAATATAGTCAGGCCCTACCGCTTTCCGGTTCTTCATGCGACGAAGACTATAGAGAACTTCTTCAGGTGCAACAGGTGCAACAAGACCTTGGTTCGGGGGCAATTCGGGGTAGGACACTCCCAAGTAAATATCTATACTTGGATATTATAAAATATTCCAATAGTGATACATTATAAAAAAATCTTGCTTAAATGTGAAAAAACACCTATTAACATTGATTATAGTCTAGAGTTCCTTGGCAAAAATATAGTTTTTTTTCAAATTGGTTATTTATTGTTTTCACGCACCCCGTGGTCAAGGGGCGGCAAAATTCCTTCACGGTTTCCTTTGCCTGGCGTAAGAGGCGATTAATAGGGGTCATTGGGGTCGCTGGCAAACTCTAAGATGTGCGGCAGAACTCGTGGCTTCATAGCGGACGCCCACGGTTAGGGCGTCCGTTGCAGAGAAAATCTACGCCTACCTAAGTTGTGAGGAGCCATATTAGGAAGTGCGCCGGGTGGCACGGCGAGTCAACTAGGTGTTACTCGCTCGTCCGCATCGCCTATTGTCAGTAATACATCCAACCTGGCTGCAAAATCTATGCGGTACGGACAATAATTGTCCCCGTGCGTCAGATTGAAAGGCTAGAGACCTCGACATGCACCTTATGATTTCCTCGTAGATATCGATTAAAAAAAAGGTATTGTATTCACTCCGTTTTTAGGAAATTGAGTTTGAATCATACCTGGAAGTTTTGAGGCCTGACAAGGCTATCCTTATAATATCCGCCATAATATCTGTGCCGCTGTACGTATGTATAATGTATATAAATGTATGTTTATGGTGTCCTACCACGAGATCTATTTCAGTCTACTCTGCCCTATTAACCATAAGACGTTCTATGGAGTCGTTAATTCGTCGTGAGAAATTACCGAATATTCGAAGTATATGGGATCTCTAGGGAAGCAACATTTTTCTTCTGCCGTAACGTCCATGTTTCAGCGGCATACAGAAATACGAGAAAGTGCTCGGACAAGCCTGATCTTTAGTAGCTTTTGTAGTAGTACGATTCCTCCGTATTTTCCTGAGTTTCTCCATTGCCCCTTTAGCCATCGCCATACATCGTTTTATCTCAATGATACAACCACCATTGTTATTTTTAAACAGCCCAGGATAAATGTACAACTGAACCAGTCTTGGAGGAGCCCAGCGACAGTTTGTGATGTGTATTGAAATCCCCCAAGACCATTTCAGCCGACGGGAACTGCGTCCGCCCGTCATCAGCCACATGGCTGAGATACCTGAACAGCCGCGTCGTCTCATCTTCCCCGTTGTGAGACCTGTAAAGGCACACGTCGATGCGGCTCAGGCAACCAAGATTCACGTGCAAACACAAAGCGGAAAAGGAGGGGCCCTCCATGCAGCTTAAACGGTGACAGTAGATGTCCAACCGAATATACATACAAGCATACCCTGACTTTAGGCTTGAAGCTTTCTTCAAGCGAATAACCGGAGTACAGCAGGTAGGAATATTCGGCCGGACAACGAATCCGCGTCTCCATCAAGAAGAGCAAAGCAGACTAGGCCGTCTCGAAATGGTGGTGGACGGCATTAAGGTCGTTTGGAGTTCGCGGATGTTGGTGAACTCCATAGTGAACGCGATGGTGGGGTTATGCACCGCTGAAAGACCTGCTTTGTTTAATTGCGCTGTCATGAAGTTGAAGGGATGGGTTTGATGAAGAGGCATCGAGAAGCCAAAGTCCGGGCATTAAGTAGGCCGAATGGGCACCGGCATGAAAGGGTCGGCATGTCGCTAAATGTCGGCCACATCCGGTCACCAACCAGCACGACGTACTCGGCCAAGATTATGTGCGACATGGTGAGGCAGCCCCTCGTGGTGGTTAGTCACGATTGGGCTCCTGTACTGTACTGTCTCTTTGGCCGGCGGGTCAACACTCCTCCCTTTGAGAGCTATCAAAAATACGTACAAAATCACTATCAGCTCACTATTACGGTCTTTACGCCTCGTGGACGGTGATCGCTACCCAGATGGACACTTAAGTCCTACCACCACGAACTGTGTCACTCATTTGGCACTACCCAGGGGTTACGTGTAGGAAAACTAGAGTCAAAGCTTACAGACGTGTGTGACGTTAACCCTCAAAAGTGACGCTAATATAAAGTGTGTAAAAATGCTTAACATGGTGGTAAAATGACGTTCTTTCCCGATGTCCTGTGTTGAGTGGGCGTCTGGTTGCTAAAAATGATGATGATGATTAAGATAAAAATATAGGCAAGGGGGGGCGGCATTTTTCAGTTTTTGCCCCGCCTCGAAAAAAACCTAGATCCGGCGCTGACGATTGGTATGTATGTATTTTACGTTGCCTCGCAAAAAAGGCGGGAAACCGAAGCGCGCGCTTTTTACTTTTTCGGATCTGTCAAGTCTGCCTGCCCCTTTCTGAGCATTTTGTCGGTACCACATAAATATCCTATAAATAATAGCCAATACAATATGCGCGTACGTACTAATAAATGATTTCATAAAGGTCAATGCCCCATTTACTATGAAACTAGTACCTATCGGTTCAAAGATTTTTGTTCCTCGATGAAACGGACTTATTTGTGTAGGGAAATATGTATATTTTCAATAAATATCAACATAATTGCGATCCAGGCCCGGAATACTTGGATAAATAAACTTGAAGTGCAATAAAAAATATTTTTTTATTTCAGTGAACAAAATGTAATTTTTTATAAAAGATTTTTTATAAAGTAAAAGTTAAATAAAGTAATTATCATCCCATGCTCGATGTCGTCAAGGATAAGATATAAGGGTCAATGGCCTTACTATTGAGGATGCCGAAGATCGGGCGAAATGGAGGAGAATTTGCCGGAAGGCGGACCCTGGCACCGGCCGGGATAACGCCAGGTAGCGCGCGCGGAGGTGAATTTCTTTACATAGCTGAGACTATACAGCACGTTGATCTCGAATTTGCAATAGTATAATAGGTATGTGCCTATAGTTAATTAATTACAGTACATTACTATATTGTGGACTACGCGGCTAGTTTATTATTTATTACTATTTTCCACTAATATTTTGGCTGCGAGAATTTCCAATACATATAGATATAATTGACGTCATGATTTTTAGTGTAACGTATCGATGGCCTTGTCGTGATAAACAATCAAACGCTACGTAATTTCCTACACGCACGTGTGGGACGATTGATAATTTTGATAACTTATTTCATTGAAATAAGGTCGATAATTGTTTAATTGATAATTTGAGTGCCTACTGTTATAACCTGTGATTTCTATATCTATTATATATAAAATAAAATCGATTACTTATTTAAAAAAATTAAAAAAGTATTATTTAAATGTTATTACTGTCAAGTGGCAATGCAGCATAAGATCAGTTTGAGTAAGACCTATCACGACATTAAAAATAATAATTACTCTCACCTTAACAGCGATTCACATTCACTGCAAAACTAATGCCTTAGTATTACTGCAGTAAAAACCACACATTCACAACACACATTTGGCAAAATCCATTGATAACATACATTTAACAACGTATTAATAATGTCGCGTGTTTAATCACTTAAAACTATACAAACAATCCGTCCATGCACTGGCATTGAACGTGAACGACTGCTACGCGTGATTCAAAATGTTTGGCAAGCGACACGCGGAAGATCACAAATCGCGCGATGTTCATGTTAGCTCATGAATGGACGATTCGCGAATGAGTGTTTTGCTGGCTGTCCGGTTAAACGCCTTGCTCCTTGGCGCCATTCGCTTTAGCTAGTGAAAACGAACGCGCTAATTTTACGTTCATCTCGATTGATCTCATGGACTAATAAATTATAATTTGTCTGTATAGTAACGGAAGGATATAGAATAGTATAGTCCTTGGGGTAAGCTTATCTTAAGCAGTGGACTTCCTGTGGCTGAAGTAACAGAAGAATTTATACATATGTTCTGTAGTAATTACCTACCGTAGTACCAGATACTCATTATTTAAAAGTAAGTATAGATTGATTCGTAACTTCGACATCAACTATTTTTGTGAATCGTGCGGGAGGGAAGGCCGCCCGCAGATAGGGGAAGGTAGAAAATAATGGCAGGCGAGGTTCGGGCTTTAATACTTCGCATCACCGTCTTACACTCGGCACTGTTGTTGGTGTTATGCAACGTGTGTCACTGGCCTTCTGTTGACAGACCCGGGTGTTCGGCACGTGGCGGAGCCCGGCGACAGCTCACCGGCAAAGTTCTCTGCCATGCGGCCGGACACGGTAATCAGGTCAGCGGTGGGGTGCAGGCACGAAAATGATCATTCGGCCATAGACTGCAATTATTTTAAGTGATATTTTCACAAAGTCACACTGGATTGTTCGAAAATGTTGACTCAATAAAGTAAAATGCTTACTTGTTTGAAGACTGATAAAAAAAAGAAAACGAGGTCTTTGAAGAGGTAAAGGTAACTAATTTCGTATTCCATTTATTTCACCTGTAGGTGTCGGTCTTCGAAAACGTGTTTTTTCGGTTGGTAACTAACAACGAGAGAATAATTTGTCCCGTACCCATACTTTAGAATTTGGATTAAATAACAGATAAAACATCACAATGTCGAGGTTTTTGTATAAGCAAGCTAAGATATGAACCGTGCGTGATGATATTGAAAAAAGAAATTAGAATTATTGTTAGACCATCTTAAACCACCACATGAGAAAGCTTAATCCTAACGGCTACTTAAGTACTTTCCTAGTTACCTCACGAGAAATGATTGCATGTAATTCATTCACACTTCTCGTGTGCGCGTGACATCGCACGGCGGGTGAAATGGTTACAGAGTACATTACTATATATGGAAACGATGTTGCGTGGGTCGGTTGCATCCGTCTTTGGTCCCGTCCTCCGGCCATCGGTAACGGGATTCTAGTGAGTTTGCTTCAAATATTTTGCATTTTGACGGAATTATCGTTGATTCGCGAAGTGTGTACACTTGTACAGGCACTGGTACATTTTAGAAAATGGAAATAATTATTTTTCAGAAAATTGCTGTGCTTAAATTCTGTTGGTAATCGAAAGTATGTTTGTTTTATCCTTAAAAAGTTATAGTTCAATTTAACAGCTCTAAATATTTTTATAATTTTTAAATCATTCGAGTATGTTGGGGGCAGCCAATAGAAGAGCTGCAGAAGGAGATGGCCCGGCACCACCAGTTTTATATGCGTTTTTACAGTATCAGCACTATACTATAAATAATCAGAGTTTAGGGTATGGGTAAGGCATGCGGAATTTTGTCCATAGACCTAGGAGCAATAAAATATGTCATATCCTACTTTTGGAATGCGTTTAAACAATACGTTTTCCTCGCTGACCTAATAAGCAAGGATCTTATAAATGAATTTACAAAATCGTAACCATCCAATTAAAGCTTATTTTTCGCGACTTCAGTTCAAGTTCACGAATATAGTTTTTCATTGACCAGTGTTCATAGTTTTAGGTTTATTTCTCTGGACACGCTACAAGCTCGAATGTGAAGGCCAGTCTAGTAGAATTTGAATTTCCCTAATCATAGTTTATGAGTAATAAATGAGTGAAAATTGGTGCAAGATGTATTTTGTTGTTGTTGTAATAGAAAAAAAGAAACATAATATTTATCTTGTTTCTATGTGAGCGACATGATGTGTCGAGTGTCCACACTCGACAGTACATAATGTACACTATTGCTTAAGTGATAAATCATGAAGTAAAAGATAAGATGGCTGCTGGTAGCGTAGCCTGCATTTATTTTGACTGCCTCCGTTGCGCAGTTGGTTAGACACCGTCTGTGAAACAAAGCCGTCTGTGAAGACAAATATTTGTGAGGCCCACAAGTATTTGTCTCGGGTCTGGGTGTTTGTGAGACCGAAAAGTCTCTCGTAGTTCCCGATACCCACGACACAAGACTTAATTGATCTTAAGAGGAGGGGTAACGCCAATGACCTTGCTCGAACGGGCGGCACCAAATCTCATGCACCGGCGCACGCCGGCTCACGACGTGCGAGCGAGCGCGCTGCTTTATACCTATTCATTCATTATTTCGCTGCGGACAAAACGATATATTCGTAGTGTTATTTCACTCGATGTTCCCATCGAGTACAGTTAGGACCGTAGTGTATGATTAATTCACTTACAAACGTCAGAGCTATCGTGGCAGAATTGCACGAACGCTGACTGTTAAACGAGAAAACGCGGGTTCGGTCCCCGCACTTGTAGTTCAATTTTTGTGTTTACTTATTTCATCTATCTATACCAATATTACATTTTAGATTTTAAATATTTTTATTTTTGTTTTTCTTTTGTAATATTACAAAGAGGATAGATACATTTATATTTTTGGATTTTTATTTACAAAGAAACTCAAAAATTACTGGACCAATTTAAAAAAATATTTCGATTTTCTAATGGTCTAATCCGGGATTAACAGAACTATATATTTACCTGAAGAGGTAAATATATAGTTTATAAGGGTTTAAATGGAAAATAAAAATGTTCAAAAAAAATTATCTCGAATGGTTTTTATTTTTCATTTCAACCCTTATTTCAACTCCTTTAGCCAAACATACAGCCAATGTTACTCCAGGATAATGTTGGATTCGAATGGTGAAAGAATTTTAAGATTAAGTCGGTCGGTTAAGTAATTTTTGTGTTTATTCATAATAAACAAATATCGAAATATTCAAAAATCTAAAATACAAAAATGTAAAAATACACATGTTACAAAAATGCAAAAAATGAAATGTTTCTTTTATAAAATATTATAGGTTAGACATATAGATGAATTTATAAACAAAAACAATCGTATCGATGCGGGGATCGAACCTGCGGCCACAACAATCATCTAGCGATCGGTCAAACCTTCGGGCCAACAATACTTACTTCTCGGTGACTAAATTACCGGTAACTATCTATTATATTAGTGCCTATTTTGGTGTTTAAATGTTACCTACTATTTCAAATATGATCGGAACATAACAATTCATTTATTTATATGTTGGGTAGGTCTCTCATAAGTTGCATGAAATTCAATTGAAATATTAAAACATCGCACGATACTTATATTTTGCTATGTAGGTACAATATTATGATCGTTAACTTTAACAAAATAAATATACTATTATAGTACAGTTACTTTCTACTAAGAACATAAATAATAATTTTATAAAATATGGTAGAATATTTTTTTCAAAAAAATATCTTCAATGATTTTTATTTTCCATTTTAACTCATGTCAACCCCTTTAGGCAAATATACAGCCTATGTTACTCCAGGATAATGTTGGAATCGGATGGTGAAAGAATTTTAAGATCGGTTGAGTAATTTCTGGTTTATTCATAATAAACAAAAATCGTAATATTCAAAAATCAAAAATACAAAAATGTTAAATAAAAATGTTACAAAAATGCAAGAAATAAAATGTTTCCTATATAAAATATTGGGTTAGATAGTAGATAAATGAATTTATAAATAAAAACATTTGTTTCGATGCGGGATCGAACCCGCGGCCACACGTTTTTATTTGGCATCCAAGCAACAGCGCCACAGTTGCAGTGACGTAGTATAGTAATTTACTACGGTTAGACCGGCCGTAACCGTTCTCAATGAATGTGTCGAGCGAAATAGCAATATTAAATTTACGTAGATATTGCGAAGACAAGCGACATAGGTCCGTTTAGCACGGCGGTTCGTCCCGCAATGATTTGTTGGGCGACAGCGGGGACGTGCTCGCGATTTAGAGTATCGATAATGTGAAAAATTCGTTAAAAATAAATGAGACAGAAATTAGAAAAAATAAAAAGAAGGTCCCATCCGCCTTGCATTTCTTAACATCCTGATGATAATAAAATAATCCTAGTGCTCGTAGTTTAAGAGAAAAAACGTTGTAAATGCGAAAATAGAGGTCACTTTGCAATTTTATTTCAAGTACTTTTAATACACTTTTACGAATTCTGAAAAGAAGGGCCCAAGCTCCATATAGTGTAGATCAACATATATTTTTTTTGAACACCTAATAATAAAGATCACCAAGAAAAAACGTTGTGAAAAAGGCCATTTCACATAGACCCCACTCTTAATGTGCAGTCAGGACTATGTATGTGACTGTTGGGTGTATTTATTTTATCCCTTAAAAATGACCTTGATGGTGCAATTTAAGTCCCAAACTGGGCAGGAAAAGCAATACTATGCGTTTCAAATAAGAATAGGAACGTCAATGACCTTTAGTTGTCAAATATCACACGAAAAGTATGGTTAGCAACAAAAAAATATTTACGCATCAATTATATTTTTTTTTCACATAGTCAAATTCTTGAACATAAATTAACTAAATAAATTGAAACAATTACAAAATGTTATATGGACACATAAACAAGAATGTTTAGTCATAAATAGCTTAAAAATGTATAAATTTTTAATTTTTTATTTACTTCATATGCAATTATTCGCCGGAAAGTAACTATAACACGACATTATTCATTCATTAATTTTGTTACGAATTATTAAATATTAAAAATATTATTTTTATTCAACAAAAATATTATTTTAAGAAATCTTGTTTTGCTCACCCTACCTAAATTGTGCGATTTGACAGCTACTACGAACCAATATGGCGCAGGGTCAGTCCTATTCTTAATTGAACCGCATAGTATTTTAATTGTTACTTATTTTGTAAGTTGTTCATAAGTAAAACTTATGAACTGATTTCTACTACTATTACTAAAATTGGGCGTGATTTCGAGATTAGAAATTATAGTGGCAGGAACTTATGATGTTTACCAGAATCTACTCATCATGGATAAATAAAAACCAATTGTATGGTTTTAGATTTGCAAGTTTTAAGTGGAGATAAGGCGGGAAATCATTGATACAGTAAGTAATAGGCCACTAAACTTAAATAAATAGTGACGTAATTCAGGGTTTTAGAATTTACTGATTTTTAGAGGAGAAATGGGGACGTAATATCTTATTTAGGGGAGTATTTATTGATTTTTAAGATATGAAACATACTGTAAATACAGTTTATTATGCAGACTAAGTTGCGGGCATAAGCTAGTTAAAAATAAATTAGAATTTATCTTTGTATAGAAACAAAAGGCGATATCATAGTACAGTCTTTTGGGAAAGCCTATCTTTAGCACTGGACTTCTTGTCGCTGAAAAGATAAAAAGGGAGGGAGAGTAACAGTAGAGTTTATTCAACTACTTTGTAGTAATTAGTAATTACAGTAGTATATGATACTCACCATAAAATTACAGTAGCAATGTTATTTGCCCACGCAACTGTAACGGTACTTGAGTGGTGAATTATTATGTTTCGTAAATAAAAATAGATTGATCTTCAACTTCGACCATTATCTTTATTTTAATGACTGGATTGTTCGAAAATTTTTACTCAATATCACAAGTAAAATGCTTACTTGTTTGAAGACTGGTAAAAAAAAGGAAAAAAATGTCTATAAAGAGATAAAGGTAACTAATTTCGCATGCCATTTCATATCACTTGTAGTTGTCGGCCTTCGAAAACGAGTTATTTCGGTTGGTTTATTTACTAACAACGAGAGAATAATTTGTCCCGTACCCATACTTTAGAATTTAGATTAAATAACAAACAAAAATCACAATGTCAAGGTTTTTGTATAAGCCAAGGTTATGCTGCTTGAGTAATGATTTTGATGAAAAAAATAACTTAAAATTATTGCTAGACCATCTTCAACCACCAGATGATGAAGTTTAATCCTGATGGCACCATAAAGTACATTTCTAATTCCCTCACCAAAAATGATTGATGATATTAGGTAGATCGTATGTTCTGCTTACGAGTGAACGACCGATGTTACAAGCATACCAAAATACCTTTGCCACTTGCCAGTATTTATTGTCTACATTCTATTAAAAATGTCTGCCACATCCTTGCTTATTTTATAATAAATTATAAATATAAACCGTTTGATTACATATTACTTGGTCAACACAATTTTATTTCTGTCCGAAATCGGTTGAGTTATAGTATAAAGTATGACGATGAATTCTGGTGACATTACTTTCTCCATGTTTACACCATGCATTCAACGGGCATAGCAAGAGCCAAGACGCATCTGGTTCATACTGTAACTGGTTTGACGGCTTCTTTCAGAAGTAACATAATTAAAAAGCGTGGCATTTGAAGACAAGTCCTTCTTTATTTTCTACAATGCAGTGCCATATCATGTTTTCTTATTATTTTTAGTTCAAAATCTCTTTTGTTTACTAATTCTTAGAATTACGTAATATGACTCGCATAGCAGTTTATGACTAGAAGAAAAACATTATTATTAAAGAGAGTAGAAGCTTTAACTTATTGGTTGCCCTAGTAAGGAAAAAGGGCGCACATAATACCGGCTCCGTCCTAGTTACATCCATGCCAAATGTTTACTGAAAATAAGGCTATGCAGCGAGTCAACTAAACGAGGTCAATAGGATACATCCTTGACCTGTTTTGGTGAATCCTACCTTTCACCTTTTAAGAAAATATTGTAGTGCGTCCCTTAATATTATAATAATTTTGCCAGCGTTGCAATAGGCTAATAGGATATCATATTTGGCATTATTAAAGTCTCGTATGTAAATTGCAATTTATTTTTCGTACAGCTAGAGTTTCAGAGTAATATTTTGTAGTTATTGTACCAATTTTGTGTTATTGTAAATATGTTTACGGTATTTTTTTGTGTGGTTGAGGAGGGTAGTTTATGGTCCTTGCAGAAGCACCCTCAACTCAGCGAGAACGCAGAGTATGACATCTCATGGCGAATGCTCCACCGCCGAGCTAGATATTTGGGTACCTAATTCGTTCGTTGGTAGCGTGGAGAAAACCGTGTTTAGTGACGTTCAACCATCGTCGTTGGCAACTGTCATCCTTCCAGATTCGGAAACACTACTTCGGTTGGTAGTCTTGACGTGTTTTACGTTTCGGCAAGTCGATATAGGCCAGTACCAGCCAGTACTCAACCTTTTAGTCAGAAGGCACCATTTGACAAAATGGTCTGTCTAGTCATTAGGCCACCCAGTTGGTTGATTGATTTAGTTCTATTTTAATACAGTGCCGAAATGCAAATTAATAAACGCTTTTTCTACATTGGATTCATAAAATATCGATAAATTATTTTGAAGAAAGCCTTAGGATGGCTCCGCAGTCCACTTAGAATGATTCGAGGGACCAGTGGTCTGCAAACCATTGGTTAAGAACCACAGACCTTGAAGCAAAAAAAAAAACGCGCACTATAACCGTAGTTCAAGTTCACTTAAAAAGTTTTTCATTGACCAGTGTTCATAGCGCCGATTTATTTCTCTGGACACGCAAAGGTCTTTCGCAACAAGGTCGAGTGTCAAGGCCAGTCTTGGGAAATTCCCCTTATTCAAAGTTGATGAGTAATAAATGAGCGAAAATGGTGCAAGATGTTTTTGTTTTGTATTTTGTCGCAGTAAGCTGACCACTCTTAATTGAACTCTTGATTATTGAAGATCCTGCACTCATACTATTTGTTATATATATTAGTTAGAAGCATAGAACGAGGGTGTACTGGTTGCACTTCTGCCGGGAAGGTAGTTGGATTATGGCACAAAAGAACAAATCCATTTTAAATAAAAAATACATGTTCAAACTTCGCGCTTAATCGAATTAAAATCACATTCCGACTGATCCATTACCACGGATAATTCACTATATGATTGTGATATTATACTACTTTCATAGACATCAATGAATAAAAAGTCACACCACAATTACCATACTTTTCCATAAATCACTTGCCCCGCTTTAGACGGTTCAAGTTCGTTCAAGTTCAAATTACCCATTGTGTGAATCACCTGACATTACTAGTTAATATATTCGGTGGTTCAGCATTACTTATCGAAGTTAATATCTGACATCTATTTTCATTAATTTGAAATCTGGTAGAGAAAATGTAGTGAATATTTTCTCTACTGTAGGATAGGATTAATTCTACTTTCTCTAATGTCGGGTCCATTATCGGAACAATAGGATATTTGACTCCATTTTTTATTGTATTTATCAAAATATATCCATAGCTATGGTCTAACAAACAAATAAATTTATTCAATATTAATAATTTCAAGTTAGAAACGTTTTAAATCTAATAGTGGGAGTAACAGATATGAAATTCAAAACAAAGCATGTGACGTCACGAGGGTTAATACACATTACAGTGTATGTGTGTGAAAGAGACAGCAAGATGTCCCCACTACACCCCTGCTCTTTAATTTTAAGTAATAATATTTGCCTTTTGTTACACGCTGTTTTAACACTTTTGTTGACAGAAAGGCTTTATTTTTAACGTATTTGTGTTTGTAACCGAAATAAAACCAAAAATCGATAATACTCAAATATTGTTCCGAGGGTCAATTAGGCACCTGTAGATCGTCTACGCCGTAGACCGTAGACTCTACGGTCTTTTGGCATCGGAATGCGACATTGTTGTCATGCTATTGTTAAAATATTAGGAACAGTTTTTCCCTCTCCAGATTTTATTGGACATGTTAAAACTATTGTATTACTAGTATACTTGTTGTTATAGTAGGGTAAGTTCGGGTATTATGGCCTAGTCAGCCAATATGGCACAGTATGATTTCTCCGCAACAATCCAACACTAGCGGTTTATCTATTCGCCATATTAGCGAGACCCTTCCTCTCACGTCCTCAGCCGATCCCTGCGTTGCGGCGAGTTCGCTTGTGTCCAACGCGTGCAACAATCGAAAATTACGTAATTTTATGTAATATTTTGGTAAGTTTTACACATTTAAGTTTCTTGAATGACCACTATTTTTACACTCCCAGTGCTCAGTTTTGTAGTTAAACTATTAATCTATAATATGATGACAGTTTAGAGGCATATTATTTAATTACTTTTGAGGGTAGAATTTTATTTGTCAAAACGTGCCTGCGGCCAATATGGCCCACTAGATAGATCGCTAATGTGGTCTACCAGGCCATATTGGCCGCAAATGTTATACATGTCGGTATATTTATCTTTTAATGTATTTTTTAAAATCTTTCTAAATGTTAGTATATTTTTCGTTTAAGGAAATGGCCCCACGAACACCGGTGTCAAAAAAAAACGCCAAATTTGGTGCAAAATCTCGATGAAAAGGCAATAGAGGATGTGAGAAATAAAATGGGCTCACTAAAAGTACTGTATAATGTACCCCGTACAACTTTATGGCGTTTGGCTGCTAAAAACGAATTCGTGAACGAATTTTTAACGTGACAAATAGCGCAAAATATATTACTTTCACTCCATTTGTGGCTATATGCTACTAGGCCATATTGCCCTACATGTTTAAATTTTGGCGATTATTCATGATTACGAAATAGGTTTATTAAACGTTATTTTTTTAAGCTAATAATTATAAATGTTTAAATGTCCGTTACTATTAAGTTCTAAGACTGAATGAACTAATAAAGACAGTTTGATCTCATAAATTCCGTGTTTAATTTCCAAAAAGGGTTATGGTGTGCCATATTACCCGAAACTACTCTACTTATATATATTATGAAAACACACGTCAAGTAAAGCCAATAGTATATATTTTTTTTATTTTATTTTATGTTACAAATTGCGCCACACGCCTATAGGAAATAGATGAATTATACATATTATGTATTGGATTATCTTCTAATTTTTGACAAGCTTAAAACATTTTTGAGACCTACAATATTTTTCTGAAAGTAATATATTCAGCTCTACAATTGATAATAACTGATGTAGTTTTTATTTTGCTCATAATTTTAATCGTTTAAAAAAAGACTGAACTATTAAATCTCTTTAAAATGTTGTGATAAAATGCTACTACCTCAGTCCATCTGAGTAGTACAATACAGTAAAAGCTCCTTATTCGCGCTTCCTTCATTCGCGTTTTCACTATTTGCGGATTAAAAAATTGTGATTTCTTTATTCGCGGATCTAATCGGTACATAGTACATGCATATTAGTAAAAATAATTCCAATATGTATCCAACCAAAAGTCCTTTGTAAACGCGCTGATAAATGGACTAATAAAAAAGTAAAATAGACCTTATTATATTATATACGACCATTGAGATAATATACTAGAGGGGACACTACAAACAAAATTTTTGTAACAAAATGAAAGGTACATTCTATGTCTGTCTCTGTCACGCCTACGAAGTAACATATCTTCCCTCTCGCTTCAATGTGTACCCGTATGCACGCACCATACGCAGAGATTTTGTTCCCGATGTCCGCTCTAGTTTAATACCTCAATGTATACGACATTGTAATAAGTACATCAAAAGTACATACGTAGTTTCTCCTGAGTTTGTTGTAAGACAGTAAAATTATTTGCAATGTGTTTCTACCACAGAAATTCTTAACTAGCAACGTTTTGTTTCCGTTCCAATAAATTGATAATGGAAAATATTTGCACCTCATTAAGTTAATGCTTCGATTATCCTCAATCCTTGACGAGGTAGCCATAACCTAATGCCCTAGATTCTAAATTAAAATAACAATTTATGACTTCGTGTAATTTTATAAGTGAAAATGCAAATCATTTGCATAAAATAAATGTATTTTATAATATTTGAATTCAACCAGGCCATTGGAAAAGTAAAAGACTGACTTCCGTTCTCAAAATCCTATTGTGTTTCTTCTTCTATGCTTATTCCCATTTTATGTGGGGTCGGCTCTCTTAATAATATGTTTGCACTCTGAGCCAAGATATTTTATCTTGGGTTGTCGATTTTGGTATATTATTTTTGTCTAAGCCTTTGGTTATACATATGTTTTCAATCGTTTATTTTTGTGTAAACTTTGCTATCTGTAGCATTGAATATATTTGAATATTATTTGTTAGTCTTCTTATCTGAGATCCAAACTCTTTAGTTCAATTTTCGTAACGGGATAAACTATTTACTTAAGGTTTTATAAGTATAGGATGTAAAAGTTTCTTGTAGAACCCAAGACTATAGCAATTCCCCGGAACCTATCATTTTTACCTTCTCGTGTGTGAATTTAGTGTGTCTTTAATGCGTATTAACAGTAGTGACTATTGAAATTAGCTCAAATTAAATACCAGTACCCGATAAGAATAAATGCGATACCTGAATAAGCCAGATGTTCAATACTCACACTGCACTATGAACCACAGTAATGAACTTAAATTGCGTTCATTTTTCCCAACCTTGACAGTGAAACAGTATCATTTAATACATAAGTGGGTATCAAGCGACCTTCCTCGCTGATCATGTAATCGATTCGTTGCAATATAATTTCCTTGAAGTGTAGGAAACTTGCAAATGTCGTGATACGTTTAATACAATTCTCTTATTATAGTCATTATATTATTGTAGAAAAAAATACCAATATTAGTTACATAAGAAAAAATACGGCGACGCGGTGTAGATCGTACAATTTCTAGAGTTCAGATTATTTATTTCCAATAGGATGGTGCAGACCCTGGATATTTGTAAATGATTAATTATCAGGCTGATAATAATTATATTAGATGTGATGTGAAAGCTGGCACATTTGGTGGTATTAATATAATTGAAAGAAAAGTAAAATACTTATCCAAGGTTGTGAAATAAGTCTCTTGGGTGTATTCAATTCATTTATATGATTTCCTCGAAGCCATTACATTGATTCTAGAATTCTGAAGTTCAGTAATAAAGAGAAACATAATGGGTATAATATACGCATGAATAATAAATGGACCAGGTAGATAATTTGTCAAGGGTTCAAAAGCCACGCTTGGGTGACAAACATCGACGTTTGAAGGTCACCATATCGACCCGTGACGGTAATGATGGTCATCCGTCCACCTAGTGTGACGTCACAAATAGATAGAGCAATGTATTGTGGAAATCTGAAGCTAGTATTATTTATATAAATTGATTATGTATTTCTATTTCGAAAATTAGTTAGTGCTCGTCGTTTGTGGTTTATATTGATTTTCAGATGTAAGTATTATTTTCGTGTTATTCCTTTATTTATGTATTACAATTGTTGAACAATTAAGAGTTATAAATTATATAAATAAAAAGTCTGATCATGATGCATTTATTTCAATTTGTTATTGTAAAATCTAGGTTTACTTGTGAAATTAAAATAAACTGTTATTATTTATAAAGAGGTAGAGTTTCTGAGGTTGGTTATAGAGAATAAATAAGTTCTTTTCCTAAAGTTAATATGTCTGCGTTATGTCAGTTGATAATACGAAAATTATTGAAAACGTCATTCAACTAGAATGAGTGGATAACAAAAATTAATTTAACAGCAATATATGTGGGAAACAGCGAATAAGTGCTAGGGCGATTATCACGCATTAAGAGACACGCGGCTGATGCAGCACATCGCGGCGCGACGCGGACGCGAGTGTCGGTCAACGGGTTGCGGGTGTTCGATTGCCGGCCAGGGAGGGGCACCACGCCACCCAAGGGCAGCGGCGGCTGTCGGCGGGAGGGCTCGCACGCCTCCGCACGCCTCATGCTGCCCACGCCGCTCGCGCCACTCGACCCGCACAAAACGCGCGCGCTCACAACGATATACGCGCCGCGGAAATTCGCCGTCCGAAAGAACAAGACTGCACACAACAGAATGCTCGGGAACGACCTTCCAGTCAAACCCAGTCTGTCCCCTTTCCACCCGCTACCAGCTATCGGACAGAAACTAGAAAGGTCTAAGACGAAAGTTATCCTTTTCGACTTGAACAAAAATGAATCTCTAGAACGCTCCGTCAAATTCAAAAATGTGCTGCAGCCGCTAACACCGATCACGGGGTTTACTAGAAGAAATTCGTCGGAGCAATTGAAAAAACCGCAACAATTACTTCGCGAGAATACCTACGATGTTTTGGAGCCTGTGTTTGTTAACGCGCCAAGTGCAAAGAAGGATGACACGCCGAAGACAACGCCATTGAAATTCAAAACAGACATTACGCAGATGGAAAGACCTAAGATGTCTCCAAAGACGAGGTTCAAGAAAGCAGCGTTGCAAGTAGCGAAGATGTCATCAATGCCAGAGAAAGGGAAGCTGCTGTGTCTAAGAGAGCGACAGACTTATAACGTATGCCGAAATAGTGATGGGAGTTTGTGTAAAATTCAGGATGAACCCCAGTGTGCCGGAGAGAAATTAAACAAATTGTCAGAAATATTTCAAAACCTAGAGATGAACGGACGACATCGAGACAGGATTAAGAAGGAAAACAGTTGGTTTTAATTAGGATAAGCGTGTGGGAAAACATTTACGTGTTGTTTGTTGGTTTAAAAAAGTTTAATTGACAAATGTAAAGAATAAGATTTTATTTTTTGTTCTTCGTTGTAATGTACGACGATGTGATATTGCTCAAAGTTTTGGTGTTAAATGTGTGTCTGTTTTCTATTAAAATTCACTTTTTAAACTTATCGTTTGTATCTACTTATTTAGTTAGTCGTTTAAATGTACATAAATTACCTACCTATTTAATACTGATATGAATGAATTATTTGGAGTCTTGTATTATGTGATACTCGCAATATTAAGTATATAACAATTTCGAATTAGTGACGAATATATATCTATTTTTTCTAACTTATAACTTCCCTTTTGTGAAAATTCATATGAATTATTCTCACACTTAGATACAAATAAGCAACTAACTTAGCAAAATCCAACAGTACGAAATGTTTTACTAATTGTCCGACCATTATTGCAACCAAAAGATTGCGGCAGTCTAGACACCGCAATAACATGTGCTATAAATAGCTTACAGAACAAAATGAAAGATCGAACCTGGGCCCTCTAAGAGCCAACATAACCGTTACATTAATTACATTATCAGTCCCATATGTATCTATGTCTCACCACAGTCTTTACTGGTGGTAGGTCTCTCATATGTGAGAGGCCATCTGGGTAGGTACCACCGCAATGTCTATTTCTCCCGTGAAACAGCAGTGTAAATGCATTGTTGTGTGTTGGATTGAAGGACATTATAGCCAGAGTAACTACTGGACATATTGAGACTTAACATCTTATGTCTCAGGATGGCGAGCGCAGTGGAATGATGCTTCTGTTTATGAGCGGTCGCTTACCATCAGGCGAACGGCTTGCTCGTCTCCCTATTAATTGCAATAAAAAAAAACAGAGGGCGCGGGCCTCTTCTACAATTGAGAATACGATTGAGAGGCCATATAGTCCACCACGCTGGCCTAGTGCGTTTTGGCGGACTTTGCATACCATAGAAATTCTTGTAAATCGCTATGGTATGCAGGTTTCCTCACGATGTTTTCCTTCACCGTTATAGTGCGTGGTGATTGAATATCAACACACATATGACTATGAAAAGTTAAAAATGTGCCCTGGAATTCGAATCCGCGACCACCGTGATCATATTGATAACCGCGTCTGGGGAGTTACTCTACTACTCCGACCTGAAGTTCGAATATTCGATGTCTGGAATATAATATAGGTTTTCCACTTCTAAAAATTAATATTATTCTCTATTAAACTTATATGTTCTTCAAACTTAGTCTAAGGTTGCGACGTACGATAGAGTAATCCAACATTTTGTGAGAGTATCTAGGCAGTAGGCACATAAGTGAAGTTTTATATGCGGCATCCGAACGTTCAAAGTTTGTGTCAGAGTATTTACCAACAGGCCACCACGCACTAACATAAATTAAACATGAATTAAATGTATAATATTATACCTTTTAGATACATACATACGGTCTAGCAATTAATATATTCATTATAATCACTTAAGTAAAGGTTAAAGCGATTCCAAGGTGTCTAGTGATTATGTTGATGAGAAACGAGGGCTGTGTGATGACGCCGCGGCCTTGGTAAGTCAACAAGTGTGCTTGAAGGAAAGCGGTGCGTGGAAATTAATCCGATGATTGACTATTAGAACTTTATAATTGTGAATAATCTATACGAATATATAAAGCTGAAAAGTTTGTTTGCTACTTCTAATCTCAAGAACTAATGGTAATTTATCGAGAGATGCTCTAAGCTATGTATCATCACACTATGTCCTAAAGGAGGGAAGCAGTAGTGAAAAATCTAGCATATACGAGGAAATTTTATTTTGTTTTTTGTCCGACCGATTGGTCTCAAAATTGATATCTGGGATCATTTGCTCCGATATTCTAAATTGATAGTAGGAATCGAACATTTTGGTCGTCATTTTGAAAAGTGTATTGCCGGGGCGGATGGCTAGTAATTTACTCATATTAAAACTCAAACTATTTTATTATTCGTCCAAGATGGTACTAGGTATTTAATATTTTCTTTAATTTTGTTGACTACTCTCCAGAAAAACATTATATTTATTGGGTGTATTTAAAACCATTTATTTGCATTAGACTGCATAATTTAATTTTATTCCGCATAGTTCATTATTAATTTTAGTTAACAATAAACTTGATACGGAATTGCGTAGCCATTCACAGTGATATGTAGGCACAGCGACTATAAAAGACAAAATTCTATTCATTAATGCTACCTAATTCTATTAAGTGTAGGTTTCCGTGATTATTTAAATTCGCACCATTTCGTTACTTTTTAGTATGATGTGCCTTGAATTTTAGTCAGCGAATTATACGGCATGAGACCTTTGAACTGAACTCCGAAATTCGTTTAAGGTATTTGGTCGTTGGTATATTTCGTATTTGGTCATTTACATCCACTATAATGTTCTGTTATTTAGGCAATATTCATTATATTATTTATTATATATATTAATTTCACATTATCAAGACGACACAGAATATCCCATAAATAACAACAGTCCTATGGGTAGGTATCTATTATCTACAAACGCGGATTAGGCTGGTAGATATAAATGTAATAATGCAGTCAATGTTGGCTTTTCCTAATATTAACGAATGAAAGCATAATGAAAGTAAATACGTCGTTACTTTATTTACACGCATATATTATATGTGGCAGATCACTTCACAGCCTTGGATTTTTGAATGATTCAATTTCGATAAAGGCAATCACATTCATTTTCATTATGCGGGTATGTGTGGGTGCGAGGTCTTGTTAAACACAAGCTTCTTGTGCAAGGTTTAGACGGGCTACTCCATAAAAACGATACGAACTTCGAATTTTCGGACGCCGTACTTAAAACTTGACTAATGCCTGAAAACTTGCCTAGATACTTCATAAAATGTTGGATTCCTCTATCGTACGTCGCAACCATAGACTAAGTTCGGAGAAAATTATAAGTTTAATAGAGAATAGTATTGATTTTTAGAAGTGGAAATCTTATATCTTACTCCTGACGTCGAACACGTTCGTATTGTTTTAATAGAGTAACCCCCAGGTTCTTGATAAACCCTGTTTAAGTATTTCCCAGTTATTCTATACTGTATAACTTATTTGAGCAAATGAGGCTCATGACTCATCGCCTGTTTTAAGCGACTTCAAAAAAATAAGGAGGTTCTGAAGAACGAAGAATGAATTCTTCGTTTCATTCTACTGATTTTTTTTGATGTTTTTTATAATTTAACTTTAATGCTGATTAAATCCTTTTCCTTGTTAGTCTTACCTTCACTCTTTAGACGAGTGATATTAACAACTAATACAAAAATACGTGAATCAAACCGCTATCTCCAGCCTCCGTGGTACAGGCGGTTAGAAGCCGCTTGTGAAACGAGAGGCCGCGGGTTCGATCCCCGCACCGAAAGAAAAGTTTGTGCTGTCTACAAATATTTAATTCGGGTCTGGGTGTTTGTGAGACCCATAAAGTAACTTGAAGGGCAGGATGTAGGGTAGTGAGACCGCAGTCTCTCGTAGTTCCTAATACTCGCTACACAAGACTCGAGCTTAGTGTGGGTTCAGGACTATGTATGTGACTGTTGGGTGTTATTTATTCATCTCCGCCTTGGTAGTTCGCTTCCAACTATTTCCTAATGACTTTATATTACTAAATTACAGGTAAATAGATACTTTGAACAGTAACCTGGAAAGACTTAGCATCAAACTCTTGACTCTTCGGTTTCACAACGCCAATACCCGAAATAACACGGTTGTATCCAAGATTTGATTTTGAGTAAGTATAATGTTTTTAATTTTTAGGTGTGCGGTGGGAACATTGGTTTATTCTTTCGCATTTTCACATTCTATAAGGTGCACGCATGCTTATGAAACACGTAACTGGCTTATAAAAATACGAATTTTAAAAATGCTTCCGTATTCTGATTATGCATAACGTAACTGTTCGATATAAACAATAGTTAAAAATGGTTATTTACCTCTTTAGTCCATTGATTTGCTATGGAGGGAAGTGGACAAAAAATGTTTCGAACTCCTCCAATAGGAGGAGGAGGAATAAAAAATATTTACAACTCATCCAGTAGGAGTTGGAAATATTTTTTGTCCACAATTATATCATGATTAATTCCTTAGCGGGATAAAGGCAAGTTAGACATTTCCGGAGACTCACCGAGCTATGCTCAGTGTCATTAAAATGCGTGTCACTGTTGCTCCTGACAGGAGTTGCAGTGGCGGGTGTGAGGGCGGTACAGTCACAACAAAATAATAAAAATGATGATAATAGCCTACTGCTTGTGTCGCAAACATTTGTCTCTGAGATCTCTTGTTTCACAGTATCCACCGACCATTGACGATATTTATCTACCCATTAAAAATGAAACAGATAAGTATACCAAATCTTGATACCAAACGTCAATACATCGATTTCGCTTTCCATTATAAGCGTTGTAGTCTATGGGGATATTAAAACAGGGCCCAGTCGAATGGCAGGGGTCATGCTGTCCATCTTGCAACGGTCACGCGATCCCATGCACACCGTGTGTTGCTTGCATACCCTAGTTTTGGATGGTAACAACTTTACTATGTGTATTTTGATGCTCTTTGTTTTGTGACAAAAATACATACATATATACATACACAAACTCACGCCTTTTTCCCAGAAGAGGAAAGGGAGGACAGAGTTGCTATCAGGACATCCACATTTCGCCTTGTATGTTCTGTCACTATATTGAGCACAAATTTCTGACTCTGGTCTGATATAATTAATAGAAAAATCCAATGTCACTTTGCCCGACCCGGGATTCAAACCTGAGACGTCAGCTTGGAACCGTACCGTAGTACAACTACGCTACCTAGCGAGTCATACATAATATCATTATCTCAGCCACAGGAAGTCCACTGCTGAACATAGGCCTCCCCCCCTTAAGTCTCTCATAGTTTTTGGTATCCACGACACAAAACTCCATCTTAAGGTGGGGTCAGGACTATGTACATATGTATGTGACGGTAGGATGTATTTATTATATATTGGGCCTTATTAATAAACTCGGATGAGCGAGGGATTAAATTTTAGCCCAAAACTTTAAAATTGACTAATTTATGTTGACCGATCTTTTTACTTTTAAAATCAGTGGATTACCATAACAGGATTATCATGTCAGGCTGAAGAATATAGATTTTTATTAATATAGTCATTACTATCTAGGTATTCATAATAATAGATTGAATTCTCTAGCCCAATACCTAAAGTTAGTAAGGTTTATAAACCAAAAGCGCCAAAGCGATAAATACTTGAATAAAAAATTAAGTGGGTGTTGTTTTTCTTACTTCAGCTGGTTTATCATTTTTAAATCACGTATAGATAGCGTATTACGTGCAAAATGATAAGCCTATCGCGAATTTTTAAGGGTTTTAGATATCACAGACGTGTACCTACGTTATCAGTTATGCATATCAATGTTGAAATTGAGGTAGATAATTAGACTAACTTTTTTTAAACATGTACCATGACTAAAAAACATAAGGGATAGGCTATTTGGATGCTTATGGACAGATCAGGACCACAGATACCGACGATCTGATAAAGGCAGCAGATAACCGCTAGAACCAGGGTCCTTTCAGCAGTAACTGAGATTTTTTAGATTCTATGACCACTGTTCAGAATTCAGAAGCGCACTTCCTTTGGCCGAAATTGATTTTGAATAACAATAGTTTTATAAGTATGTAAAAATCATCGTCTTAAATATTGGCGTCAAATAATTATTAAATGTACTTAAAACAGTATCCAATGTAAAACAACGGTAAGATCGATAAAAATAACGAATAAACTAAAGTGTTACTAAAAATATCGTGTATTGACGTGAAACAATGATTGCTGTACAACCTTGCCACTAGCTGTTTCCACCGCTCAAAACTGTCAGATTCCTATCATCACAATTACTGTCGATGCGTGTTAAAACGAAACATGTAATTATAAAATCTATTGACTTTTTAATGTCCATATCGATCGTATAATTATTATGTTTACGAAGCTGAAAATGTTCTACCGCCTCGGTGAAGCAGTTGTACTACGGTACAATTACAGGGCTGAGGTCTCAGGTTCGAATGCCCGGTAGGTCAAAGAAAATAGTATTGATTTTTAGAAATAGGAAATTTACTTCGAACCTCGAAAATTTGAATAATGTCGTGGTAATCCGGTCCACGGGTCCGGCAATCGAGCATACAGGTTATGTGATGGTAACTTATAACTGCCGCCCATAAATATCTATATTCCATAACGCTTGGATCATGAATATGTTTCCGCCTGCCGGCTCATCACACCAGGAGAGCAGTGGGAAAGAAAAAGGATGGTAAGTGGAAAGTCTTGGGCACTCATCAAACGAAACGCGACAGCAAATTTGTCGCTTCGCGTCGATCTTCGATGAGACAGTGGTACCGCCCCAGACGAGCTTGCCAATTTATGTTGAGTCATAACTGCCAAAACCTTGGTTCTACCAGTTGGGATGATTTATTCAAGTATTGGTGCCCCTTATAACGTCTATATGGGCGAATATCAGCATGTAATGATTATATTATCCTACTTGTGGTGCCACCTGTTGACGATTTATGTAAACTGGTATGGAATTGAGTTGAATTGGTTTATTACAATAAGTGTAATTAGTGTAAAATCAATAATTTGGAGTTATGTTTCGAATACCAGAATATATTTTAAGATTTATTAAATAGTAATTGCAATGGCTGGTTTTAAATGGAACTGCAATTGCCGTAGCCGTTGCTATGGAAATAATAATGTCAGTTTGGAAATAGTTTCTCTTTTGAATTTTGAAAAACTATATTGTACTATTGTAATCTTTTGTGTATATTTTCACTGTAAAGGACATTAAACCTGATACACTGGGAATATCGGCTACATCTACAATACCGCTATTTGAAGAATAAAAATGCTTCTTAAATAAAACTACTTAGTCAGTGTTCCAAACACTTCATTATTTTTTACTCAGTCTTAATATTTTACATATTTATATCTTAGAAACTAACCAATAAAAGCTTATTTCATACGAAAATGTAAGCAGCAGAAAGTAATTGACAACTAGCAGCAACAAAATTTTGCTTCTTTATACATTATTCCAAAGTTACAGTCTATTAAATTAATTACTGACTGTAAGGTCTAAAATATTAAACACTTCTACATTTTTTAGATACGATCGAAGGAAAAATACATATTCGGTACCACACATTAACGGTATTTGTATCAGCCCATATACGTCCCAATACAGGGCACTGTCCTCTACAATCGAGGTATGATTAAGAGTTGTTAGGCCATGTAGTCCACCACACTGGCCTAGTGTGGATTGGTGTACTTTACATACCATGGAAATTCTTACAAATCCCTATAGGATTCAGGTTTCCTCGCGATGGTTTTATCCACCGTTATAAATTTACGTTACATTTATAAAAAATCATATTAGATTAACAAATTTCTGAAACATACCTAAAAAATTTTGGTACATGGCAGACCTTAGTGTCGAAATATGATGTCTGTAAACAATACATATTATTGAGTAATATTGGCCATTGCTTTATGTTCACATAACATTTATTCTAAAATTCATCAAGCACAGCTAATTCATTAAGGCTCAATTGCACAAACTAACTTTGCCAATACCTTTGCCCTTGAAACTGTCAATTCCATACATTCGCAAGGTCAAATAGATCTCAAATGTATGGCGATGACATTTTCATAGGCAAAGGTATTGGCAAAGTTACTTGGTGCAACTGAGCCTAAGTTATGTACTAAAGACTTACAACCTTATTTATAAAAAGTTTCAACTTTATTTTAGTTATCATATGTTTTGTCTTATTCACTCAAACTGAATTCAAAAGTTGTTAGTAAGGGACAAAACATTTGCTTTTATTTGGCAACTAAAATAAAAAAGGAAATCCTAGACTGTTTTACAATAAGTTTAAATCTGTCTCTGAATAAGTATGTAAAACTGGTTAAAACATAGCACAGCTTTATTCATAATTAACAGCATGCTAATTTATTTGGTTATTTTTTTTCATTCCTAATTGCACTGAGTGATGATGCATACTACCATATTTTTATTTACATAGTAAAATATGAAATCTGTAGTCTTAATTAAATAATAAATACATGCTTATCAAACTCCAGCCACAGCATTCCCACTACTGCTTTGTAATTTGGCAATCTCCTCTTTAAATTTAGCTATAGTTTCCTTCGCGAGACTTAATTTTTCCTTCAATTCAGATATCTCTGTCTTAACTTTCATTTGTGCTGCTATTATTTTCTGTAGCGTTTTCTCTTTCTTCTCTTCAACTGAAATTAAAAAAAATAGTCTTATTATATTGCTTAAACTGAAATATTAAATTCAAAATCGAGATTCAATCATTTCTTAATGAAGTTAATTAACAGAATTGATCAAGACGGGAAGAATTTAACTGGGGGTTGTCCTGTACTCCGACATGAGAACAAATGTTTGAACATCGCACGTAAAACTGTACAAATATGCCTAAATACTTTACAAAATGTTCGAATTTTGTATCATAGTTACAAATTTAGACTAAGTTTGTAGTATACAGTCCCTTGCCATATTATTAGACCCACGCAGCAAACACGTTACTTTTTCGTCGTAAGAGTTGATATTGGTCAAAATTACGTGCTATTTACTGTTTTGAGTTTTTGATACTATAATTTAATGTAATACCAATAAAATGAAATAACTTTTGACTAAATATTTTATATACATAATAATTTGTACAAATTATAACACCGGTTTCGTTTAATTAAGTAATTTGCTAGTATTTTGTTGACCCTCCTTTAGCCGCCAAAAGTGCCTTAATTCTTCGAGGCATGCTTTTTATGCATTCCTGTATAGATTTTTGAAGCTGAGGATTGTAACTCCACTCGAAAATTAATTTATCTATGAGTTCTCTTTTACTTGTAACTGTATATTTTGATATTTTCTTCTTCAGAAGCTCCTAGACATTCTTGATAGTATTCATATCTAGCGAATTTCCAGGCCATACCAAAACTTTAATATGTTACTGTTATAAAAACCTTGTTATGCTATTTGCTTTATGGCAAGGGGCCCCATCGTGCATAAAAATTGGTTCTTCTTCTTCAAAGAACCATTCTTTAAGTTGGGTTATTCATTTTGTTATAAGAACTTTTTTGTACTGATCCTGGCGCATTGTCTTCTCTACGATGTACAGGCGACCTGTCTCTTTGCCTGATATAACAGAACAAACCATAACAGAAGGTGGATGTTTTACGTAAGGGACAATGCAGTCGAGTTTGTATTTCTCGTGTGGTCTTCTCCGTACAATCATTGATTTTTCCATCGATACTTGAAGGACGGTCTCGTCGGAGAAATAAGCCTGTTATGATATTTTTTTTTTATTAAATGTAGTTCGTTGATTGATTACATTTACTTCTCGTAGTGAAAAATGTTTTATTACCTTTTCCCAATCTTCTATGGTAAAGTTTTTGTATTTACGGGCTCAATCAAGCCGTTTCTTTATCATGGTTGGAGTCAACTTTGGTTTCCGCGCAGGTTTACGCGCGTTCAATTTATTTTTAGCAGGACGCCGCTGCACAGCTCCTTGAGAAATGAGTATTCCGTCATCCCTAATGTTCTTCGTTAATAAACGGACCGGTAATTTTCTATTTTGGATACAAATATCTCGGATTTTTCTGTCTGTTCTTAGAGTTGTAATACGTTTCCGTCCACACGCACCTTTTCGTTTTGGCGATTAAGTTATCCCGCGATTACTTTTTTTTTAAATATTCTTCACCGAACTTCTCGATATGCCTGTCGCTTTAGCAATCTGGTATTTGGATAATTCAGTAGCCTTTAAAAGCCTTCGTACTTGCCAAACTGTCTTGGCAGAAAGGTCATGATTTTTTCCCATCTAAAATATTTAAAAGATCATATTTTAGGTAATTTTCTTACTATACATGCTATATGATTACAAAAAACAACAAATATAATAATATTCTATTATAATGAAACTAAAATTCCATCACAAACTTACCTTTATTTGTAAAAACAACCCTTTTTAGTTTCAAAAGATTTTTAGGTTGTGAGTCAGTAAATTCACTCGCGAGCCTTTAATGATATTTATTTATTTTTTATTGTGTTGCAATCATTGATATATTAACTAAATTTTGTCAGAATAAGGGATTTCAAAAATTAACACATGTTACGCCTATATAATGGCGCTAATGTCTTATAAAGTGAGAAAATCTAATTATTTTTGTTTGGGTCTTATAATATGGCAAGGTACCGTATGATAAGTTTCATAAAGAATAGCATTGATTTTTAAAAGTGGAAAACTTTTCTCTTATATGTTGATGTTTAATGACTGAACATTCAAACTTCATGTCAGAGTATAAATTGAGTTGGAGTATAATAGTAGAGTATAATTCTCAAAATCATATTTTATACTGAATGCAGTGATTAAAATATGTTTTTAACATTAATCCCACTAATGTTAAGCCATTTGGAGAGTATTCGAGCATCTTTCAATCTCAACATAATAATAATCAAAAAATTATTAGATTAAATAAGAGTATATTTGTTACCATACCTAATTAAATTTTGTTACTTACAATTAGTGTCATGGTTCCACGCTCCATTAGTAATAGGTTTAATACTGTTCAGTAGATGCTGCATCAGTTGTGTTGGCTCTTGGAACACTATTTCCTCATATGACTCGCTGACTAGAGCCCTGCCCACTGTGGGAGGAGCACCATCTGTGACTGGTGATTGGAATAGCTTCAGTATGTGGTATAGTGTCACCTGAAAAATAGTTAAAAAACTATTGGTACTTAGAGAGAAGGTTATTTTAAAATGAGAACTCTTGGACAATATAATTTTTTATAATTTGTACAATTTTAGATGTACTAAATTTATTTGTGCTGTCATTGCTAGCGTTTAATCGATTTTACTTTTAATTTCCATATTGAATTCTAGACACTTATATTTTTGGTAAAAAAAAACTTGTACATAGTCCATTGTAAATATCATATAAAATACTCACCGGTCTTTCATTGGGATCATGGAAATATATTTTAATAACAATTTCAAACTCTCCCCACCCAGTTTCCATCAGTTCATACGGAGGTTTTGTTATGATCCGGTTAGGGTTGGCATAACTTTCATGGAGTTTGAAATGCACTTTCTTTATGTAAACTGACATATCTTCGTTAGCATAAGGTCGTAAATAAACTGTCCATTGATGTGTGTGGCCGTCTTCTTCACGTTTTTTGCCGAAGTACCGAGCAACGTTGCCATATACTATCGGTTTTATTATGATTAAGCCCTGGAAATTGAAACATATTTTTAATATAACTAATATTATTGCTACTGTAAGAGATACAAGAAGAATAATAAAACTTAATGTACATTTTAAGGGAAACAATTACCTTGACTCTCCCGCCGGAATCCGGCCCAAAATCTGTGGGCATGCTCATGTCGGTTGGAATTTTGGAATTCAGTTTGGCGAATTAATAAACGAACTGAACAGATAGCTACCGGTAAAGAAGCCTTTTTATTTACAATAAGATTTAACTGTAAACTTATGTTATTTTACATGCCAACATTTGACTAGGGATGTGAAAAAATAATCGATTATTTAAAAAATCGATTATTTTTGTAAATATTCGATTTTTATTAATCGGTTTATTGACCAAGAATAATCGGTTTTTAATTTCGCTATTTAATAATAATAATAATAATAATTTGTTTATTTAACCAAGATGGGACATGTTACAAACTAAGATTAACTTGACAATTTAACAAAATACCAAAATAAGAATAATTATCGGTGATCTCCACACTAGGTTCGGGACCTGTTTTGTGAAGATCTAGTTCCAGTATGATTATAATTTATTTTTGATGTGATTAAAAGTGGAATGAGTGAACACACGATACTATTGGTAATAAGGAAATGAGAATTCAATAAGTCGCATGGCACTTATGTGGCTAAAACAGGTTTATATTATTGTGTATAGGAGGATGTTATAGATAAATAATTTATTGGCCTATTTTATATTGGTCCAGTTTGTATTAAGATATTTTTCTAGAAAACTGTGAATGGTATATGTAATTTAAATGAGAATTGACTTACCTATGAGATAACACATATGTTAAGAAATAACTCTGAGTATGTCTTCAACTTCTTGGTAATTTAATGGCAGTAGCCAGGTTTTTATCTTTAATTTCACATCACTGATATGGATGTCTTTATTTAGATTACACGATTTAATGGCAGTATTATAAATGTGAGGGTGAAGAAATCTACTGAAACGCTTTCCAAATGAAGTTTGTAGGCGCGGTGTTGTGATGTAGTTTGTGCGTGAGCCTGTTTTCTTATGTTTGTAGCAATGTATGTTTTGGTGTACGTGTAATATAGTTGTAAAGATAAAAAGTTTCCGAACACTAAGCAGGTTAGTTTCTTCATATAATAGGTGCGTGTTATATCTGTAAGGCTTTTTAAAAGTGACTTTTATGATGGATCTTTGAGCGCGTTCTAACTGGATCATTCGAGTATTATATTATTATATTATTATTTGACACCATACGTTCGATTTTTTTCAATAGTCGCAGCATATTTTCGTCGTAATATTTTAATTGTATAATAAACAATTATTTCATACAGACTAGTAGCTTTTGATTATTGAGTTAGGTTGTTTTATTATTTTAACAAAAAATCTATTTTTTTAGAAAATCGATTATTTTTAGTAAAATTAATCGATATTGTAAAATCGATTATTATTTGGTAAAAAAATCGATTAATATAAAAATCGATTTCTCCCCAGCCAAGTCACATCCCTACATTTCACAACAATGCAAAGCAATTTGACAATGAACGAAAAGAAAAAAAAAAAAAGCAATTTGACAATTGACAGTGACACTGACAAGTGACAATTTTTTTCTTCATTCTCCCATTTAATGGGAAGGCAAAGGTTTCTGGCCCGTACAGCCTCGTCCTTTATGACAACTGACAACAAGTTCGCGTTCCGTCATCGTTCCGTACACCATCGTGAATAAAATATTACTTAAATAGCATTAGCGTAGTCATATAGACTTTATGATTTGAGATCACATCGGCTATTAATTATTATATTTATGATAATTCCATGGTTAAGAGATTATAAATAATGAGACATTGTGGACAAAAGGCTTGTAATAAAAAAAACTGGGACGACTAGACCCTGACTCAGTTGCACTATCTCAACACAAGATTTTCTTTAATGTGGAGCGATGTGGAATCAAAATCCAGATATGTATGTGAAATAGATTTGTATGTGAATATTAGGTGCATTTATTTTGTATCCAAAAAATAAAACAAACGTTTGACATGTTCATTAAAATTTAATTTTTATTATTAGAAGGCAAGTGAACAATGGTCCAACAAGCTCTTTTCTTAATGGCAATATAATTGAATAACATTTACACTAACTATTTAATTGCTGCTCTACCTTATAATGAGCACAAATAATCACAACATTTACAATGTGGTATTCACCGACACTTTGGCTATTAGATGGCTGGGGTTCTGCGAGTATAGGCCGTTCTCCATTTTGGCTATTATTAGACCGATATTTATACATCATTATTTATTAAATAATCAGGGTATCTGTAGGGTAAAGCTGTTATTCACCTATAGCCTTTGGTGTCTAAAACTTGTGGTCGGTGCGTATTTCTACCTCCGCCAGCAAAGGGTCCCTTTCCTCTTCGAGTCTCGACGACCTCGAGCTATGTCTCGATGCGGATACTCGTTGGGTGAACGTGAGGATATTTGGTACGAGGGAACTGCAAGGGGTGGCGGGGGCGGAGCGCGAGGAAGCCCGTGCACCGGGCGAAATCCGCGAAGTCCTGACCGGGTATGCCACGGATAGTGGCATGTATAAGCTCGATTTTCTCGCTTTTGGGGTTTTCTTGGCACATTCGATACGCCGGTGACGTCTATCGTCACTTGGTCTGCGAAGAGTAGAGTCTCTGGAGGTTTGTGTGGGGCTAGTCGGTTGTGGAGGCGACTCGCACGTGCCCGGGACCTCTGGTGACGGAGGGCAGGCGAACAGATGGCGTAGGCCAAAAGGCTCATGTTCTAAGAGTACTTCCTCCGTGTTGGATGGCGAGCGGTGCACTGGAGGTGATGCCCCCAAGCGTGGCTTGCAGCCTCCGTCGCAGTACATCTCGCAGTCTATCAGTTCCAACTCGAGGTCGTATGATGGGTCCTGTAATGAAGTTGAATTGAATTGACTGTTTTTTTTTTATTATACACTTATTAGCCTAAGGCTGTGTTGCACAAACTAACTTTGCCAAAACCTTCGAAAATGTCACCGCCATACATTTGACACATATTTAACCTTGCTAATGTATGGCATTTACATTTTGAAGGTCACAGGTATTGGGAAAGTTAGTTTGTGCAACTAAGCCTGAAAGATCCTATTACTGGGTAAAGGTGGCAAAAGCATTCCCTAAGTTCTTCCACATCGCTCTAATGAGAGCAATTTGAATGTAACTCTAGAGCAAGTCTTCTGGAATAGACAGACACGAGAGAATGATCAACCAACAATACTATAGATGTCTCACCAACGGCTGCACAGGCGAGGTGATGAGGTTCTCCCGGAAGGTGGCGGGCGCGTCGCGCAGGCGGGTCCCGGGCTCGTGTGCCCGGCGTGGGACGAGGGCGCGCGCGTCGCGGGGCTCGCCAGTCAGTGAAGACAACGAGCGTAGCAGGGACCGCCTGCACCCCACCGCGCCGCACTCCTCGTAGTTGCTCGCGCATGAGTACGGTGGTGGTATGATCGAATTTGCCTGTGAGATACAGCATCATAACTTGGCGCATAAAACCAGGATTTCATGAGAATGTGATATGTTTTGCGAAGCGTCTTTGAAGATTAAGAAGACCGTCTTCAGACTCAAGAGTCTCCGATAGAGGCCTGATCTATAATTACTGAAAACTTTACTAATAATTCTGAGCTTTGATTAAATGTTCGAAATGCGGAAATTCTTGACATACAAGGCCTTGCGTGGAAACTCTCAGTCGCCTATATGTAGCACCCTGTTTTCTGCGACAAAAGTATTCAAGACATCAATGACGATTGACGAGTCTATCAATCACTGAAAACAATTTCGTGGGATTTGTAGATATAGAAAAAGCGAAAGGCGTGTGTGATTCCCGTCCATAGCCTCACACCTGCTACAAAAAACATGGTTCAAAGGTTTAGAGAAAAATATTTATTAGGTAGATTAAAATCGCCAGATACCCACGGCAAATATATCCTGTTGTCAAATTTAGGTCTTGTGTAGCCACTGCGTGGATGTGTTGCTGCCTTGTGAGGTCTAGAAATTCTCTGACTAAACAGAGTCTTAGAGATAGTCTAGTCCTCTTAATAAATTTATGCATGTGGGATTTTTAGTGAAGTAATATGAAAATCTACTGGCCTCATTTGCTGCGTTGCATATGAAGCTGGAGTTGAGAGATTCTGCAGTACTCGTCGCTGATAGAGAGCCTGGAAATTTTTTTACATTGTGTTGGCAAACGAAATTAGAATAATAAGCCTACAATCAAAAGATTGTATATTTTAACACTAGATTTGTTTTGTGAAATATCTTATTGAACACACTTTCCATTTATAATTTGAAGAGTTATAATACGATCTACACGAACATAAAAGATGCATCTATGGAACTTGTTGCTACAAGCATCCACATGCTAACAAAAACCTGTTTTTCAGTTATTAAAATAACATTAAACTGAGAACCTGCTTTTCCAACAAACGCACTTTAACACAATATTTCTTCTGAAGTTTTAGAACAACACAAAACAAAATCAAAATTACTAACAGTAGTAATTTTCAATTTCGCCAATCTTATTGCGCCTTCGTGTCGTTTTAATGATTCTTTTACCGGATCCAACATTATTCAGCCAATGTTAGCTATGCGCCATCTGAGAACCGATTGACTGTAAACTGTAGCTTTTGTAGGTCGCAGTATCTAATACAATTAGTGTGAGCTGCTTAGCAGACTGCTCGAGTGAAATGCGTAGTAATTTTCACGGCGTGTACATGTGATTTTATGATCTTTACGTAGCTGCATAATGCAATTGTTAAGACAATTAAACAGCCTTAAAGGTCAATGCGAAAAACAATAATTAATATTCTAGCGGTATTAAGCATTGGGAGTAACTGGTATCATAGGTGGTGTGCTTGCTATAGCAGTTAATATAGTGCTTGTCATTATTAATAAAAAATTAAGGTGTAAATTAAATGTAACTCGTTTCTGGTGCCTGTGGCAAAATCATCGGATGGGCCGCCCCTTTTCTTGAGTCAAAAGAAAAACATTTAAGCCCACTTTTCAGTATTTCGGAGAAGGCCCGTGTGTCACTAGCCTTCCAGTCCAACTCACTTACAAATATTGCAACTGGGTAGCTTCCCTCAAAACATATGCCGTCGTACAGACTAAAACTATTTGGTGACCGTCTCGCGCTTTACTGGCGGCATTAGACATTCCAGCGAGAGAACTGAGAAGCACTACGATTTCTGATTTCATCTAGTGACCGCTCGAACTTGTCACTCTAAATGGCGAGACGAACATGTCATTCGCTTGATGGTAAGTGATATGACCGCTCATGGAAAATAAATAAACCAAACAACACCTTGACTTACTAAGCAATGGCAAAGAAAATTGGCATTCCACTGCGCTAGCTATCCTGAGACATATGATGTCTCAATATGTCCAGGACTGGCTATAATATCTTTCAAAACGAGACACAACAGTGAATTTACACTGAAGTGGTGGAACCTACACAGACGGCCACATGTATGACAAATCTATATTCAAAATATATTGTACCTGGTGCACGAATCACGTAGTTTCTGAAGTAGTGTACCATGAGATAGTTGCCGCCGGACTTGGCATCGTTGTCGCCGTACGTGATCACAAGCGGGTACAAATCCGGCTTAGAAGTCACCTGCAAAATAAAACCAAAGTTAAAACAAGAGTCAAATCAGATTTAAAAAGAGAATTCAGCCTAACGAGTATTTTTGTAAATAATTCTTATTGATCTTGCATTATATTCAGCAATTTATTATGAGAATTTGTACGCAAATTCTTTTTACAAAATTCTGGAAATTGAATTAAAACAAGAGTCAAAGCAAATCTAAAGAGAGAAGTCAGATCTAATGTGAATTTTTGTTATTAGTTTCTTTTTGATACTCCTCTTATATTCAGTCGTTCATAATGAGAATTGTTGAAGACTGGCTTTATAAAAGACGGCACTATAAATAAATGAAATACAGAACTTCTATTATACCCGATACATTAAGAAATCTTTGTATTAAACCGAAATATTATTCAAATAACCATCTTCCACTATGAATAAAACTGTATCTACGACCCACAAAAACGCAACATCCCAAGCCGTATAAGCACAATCACTTCAGAGTAAGGTGGTGGCGCCTGGTGGAAGGATCCGCATCGGCTGTATCTTGGCGGCGGGTACACCGAGCCGGCGGAGTCTCGCTCCGAGGCCGGCCGGCGCACGCAGCACGCGAACGAGCACATGAACACCTGGCCCGACCGCTTGTACAGCAGGCACCATGCGCAGCAGAATAGGATCCCGCCCAGGGTGCCTAGGAGAAATAGAACGGGCCTGCGGACAAAACATTAATGGGTAAACAGCGGCTATTACTAAGTGAAGAATTACTCTCTTCGATGGTTTTATAATTGTTGTTTAGAATTAATTGTTTTGATGCGATGATAAGCGATATGACCGCTCATGGACAGTAGCCAAACAGCACCAAGAATTACAAAGCAGTGCTTGGCACTGTAAAATTTTGATGTATTTAAGTAGTGAAAAAATGATAAATTTAAGTTATTTTAAATCTGGCTCGCTTACAAAGTAAATGCACACAATACATCTGACTCTTAGTGCTGTTTTGATAGAGCATCGGGCTGGTGAAACAATAAACATGACTAGTTATCTCCTAGTCTTATTGGCTATTACTTTAGTACTGAAACAAAAATAAAACCCACACGAGCCACTTTAATAATTCAGGCTTATCTTTGACAACGTAAGACAGTATGCAATAAACTAAATAAATATCCTTTAGACACACGCCTTGACCTATTTATTGCAATTGCCAAGAAAACGAATTTTCATACGTACGCTGTCCGACATGCGGGCCACCAAGCAAGCCAATACTTTCTATTCAGTATTTATTGTCAACATTTTGGCTGCATGCCACGCGCACTTCCTAAGGAAAGTGAATCGAGGATCAGGAGAAGTGATACCTGATACTGAATAGGGTAAATACCATTAATGAGTAGTGATTTTTTATTGCAATAAATGGCGAGACGGGCGTGCCATTCGCCTGACATTTGCCAACTCGAAGTAGAAATATTTGGAGGAGACTTAGGTTCAACAGTAATTTACAACTTGTACTAAGATGCCAAAGCAACATTGCATCTGATACTTCCGATCAAGAAGCTTATACCCAAATGGAGATTGCATTCCGTATAAAACACTGAAGCACAAAAATTTGACCTTGAATGCAATCGCTGTTGCCTGCTATCCTTTTCTTTAGAGTGACAATGAATGAAGTTCACGTGAAGTTCATTCATTGTGACGCTAAAGAAAAGGATAGCAGGCATCAGCGACGTCATTCAAGGTAAAAATTTTGTGCTTCACTTTTATATACGGAATGCAATTTCCATTTGGGTATAAGCTTCTTGCTTCCGATAGAAAACTGTAGTACTGATATAATAATAAACGTCTGTTGTCTCAGGTACACGACATAATATCAAGGGTTTAGGATGTCGGGTTCCACACATTGCATTCGGTGATCGCAATCAATCACTGATGATTATGATGACACGACATGTCTGATAAATAAATAAACACATCCAAGAGTCACGTACATAGTCCTGAGCCTAGACTAAGATCGAGTCTTGAATCGTGGCTATCAGAAACTATGCGAGACCTAATTGAGACTACTTACCATTGGGCATACCAAGGGTAGCCGTATTCCTTGAGAGGCTCTTCAGGGTCCCGCGACGACGCCGTGGCGGGGTCGCAGCACTGCTCCGGGCAGGGCTCGCCATCCGGACAAGGCGTCTGGCTCGCACACTGAAACCAAACACACGTTGGTTGTGGTATATTGTCTTGGCAAAAACAGTACTTGGGAGGGACATATGGATGAAGTTCAGCAGTGGTGGGTTACTTTTATATTTTATTTTTTTATTGCAATGAATGGCGAGACGAGAATGCCGTTGGCCTGATTGTAACGTATGAATATTTAAAACAATAGTGTGTCGCGACTTATTGAGGAATAGTCGATATCCATAGGTGCACTGCAGTTGGCTGTCATAATTCAGAATGGGCAGCAAGATGGGCAGGTTTAGGAGAAAATGTAAAGTTGTTTTTAATCTATAATATAGATGTTAAATAGTAAACATCGTAAAATAATAAAACAGGTCTACGTATTTTTTCACAAGCTCAAGTCCAGTTGAGACTTAAAATTAACAGAAATTGGAAAGGACCTGGACAGTTTCTGCCTAGTTACTTTTTATCATGTACAAAAACAAAGCAACAATTGAATGAATATAAAAAATCAACTATTATTTTAAGAATATGTCATATTTCTGTAGAAGTTTAGGGAGTAATATAAAGTTTAATAAGATTTTGCATTGATTGATGACCCATTTCCGCCATTGTTGGCCCCGCATAAACGTTTCGTTCGCAGTAAAGCAAGTGTAGGAAAAAAATAATAACTTTGTCTAAAATATTCCTAAAAATAATCTATAAGTAGGTAATAGGTCATAATAACTAACAATACTAAATATATATAAAGCAATGTTTGTAGTATATACTTACACATATATTCTTCCCATTTTTACACACTTTCATTGCAACAACTAAACGCTGCAGTAAAATACTTGACACTTGACAGTTGCTTGACAGGAACCATGCTTTGTCTATTTGTTTACATTGTGACACAATTAAAATACGTCTCGGTGTATATTTTGTGTAACTTATAAAATATTAGTTCCTTTAAATTCCAAATTCGATGATAAAGCATTTATGTAAACGTATTCTTATTAGATTCAATAAATTGACGGATAACCTACAAAACCTAACCTTAAAATAAGATATGTTTTTGTAAATATCTAAAAACCCTGAACTTCATAGGCTTTGTAACTTTTCTGTATTAATCTTGGAACAAACCTTACCCCAACAATGCAAAACTAATTGATGTAGACGAGATTTGAAGTACTAGGCACAGCGCCATACAAAAACTGGCCATGTCCTTTGTACCTACTGATTTAAAAGTGAATGGAGATATAAATTCGGGGAGGAAAAATTAGGACCATACAGTCTTATGCGTGATAATTATTTAATTTCAATAAATTATTAAAACTCATCTCGTCTGTTTACCAATAGGCCACCACGTACGCCGCCAACATATTCACGGGTGTCGCGGGTTCGAAGCCTAGTGCACACCTCCGACTTTTCGAAGGCATGTGTGTATTGATAGTCAATCACAACGCAATATATAACAGTAAAGGAACAAATCGTGGAAACCTGCGTACCATAGCGATTTAAAGGAGTTTCTATGGTATAAAAAGTCTTCCAACACACACTAGGCCAGCGTGGTGGACTATATGGCCTATACTCTCTATTGTACTCTGATACAGATTAAAATAGCTAAACGCTTCATTTCAGTCGGAACCTCCGAAAACGTATAATGTACATCCACAGATGTACATTCGACGAAGATATTTTCCTACATCTAAATCATTGTTGTACATACCTAATTTCTTATTTCTTATTTCGGAGATCAGAGAGTTTCCAGATAAGTGAAATATCTAGACAATATTCAACACACAAATGGAAACTTAATACCTACATATCTAGCAAACAATAATATTCCGATTGCTTAATTATTGATACCTCTCATAGACTCTAAATGAGGTTAAGGGCTTCTGGCAAAACGTCAGTTCTTCCAATTAACAATTTTGTTCCTACGATGGGATTAATATAAAAAGCATAATTAAGTTCTACACTTAAATATTTGTATTATACCAGCTGCATGAAAATTAGTAGTTAACTGACTTGAAATTTAAAATGTTTGGAAACGAAGTGTTAGTTAGTTTTAGCACGAAAGTTCCTTTTGTTTTAAAATCCTTCGATACTGTAGCGTACACAATAACGCCCGATATAGGTATGTAAATTACCAAATGGAATAATAAATTTAAAAAATAATCAACTAGCACGAAGCACTTAAATAAAATTAAATAATCTAGGTTACATGCTTAAATGAGTGACCATTCTACTTAAGTGAAATGGATTCGAGCACCGAATGTTGTTTTTTCTCGCTTTGTCGTTTATTAGGTCACGATTCTTTAAGTGCATTGGGAATTCACTACATTGCCCTTGATGTTGAGTGCAGTGTCCTCCAAACATTGGATTTTCCGAGAGGATTACGATTCGTTATTTAAACTCTGCCTACATAGCAGATACCAAGCAATCACTTTACTTTTAGTGTCGTAATAAATATTTGTCAATTTACTGTTGTAACAAGCCAGTCGTTCTCTCATCTCTGAACGTAGTGCCTAAGTGGGTATTTTTAATCTGAATAAAAAAATATAAATATCCCTTATTATAGACAAGAATGTGATCGGAGGGACATAGAGGCCAACAAATTCTTTGTTAGCCTATGGTTATAGTAGTGTAGCTGAAGGCAGAAAAATGTGTCGAGTAGCCTGAAAATATCGCCGTTGAATTGGCCATAAATGGTTCCTTTATCAAAATTTCTTATTTCTTTTGATATTCTATTCACAAAGCCTGACTTCGTCTTATACCATCAGCTTACATATTCCGTTTATAAAGCACCGCTTTTCATCAGCTATTCATTGGTTTCCTTAACTGTATCTACTTTTAGTAGTTTCTACTACCTACAAGAAGGTAATAAAAATCTATATTAACATTTATGTAAGTTTGTAATACATTCATATAAAAATTACATGTTTGTTTTAGTTAATGACAAACTACGTGGCGCAGTGGTTAGACAACGGCTGGGAAACGAGAGCCCGTGGTTCGACCCTCGCACCGAGACAGGAATTTGATTCGGGTCTGGGTGTTTGTGAGATCGAAAAGTCTTTCGTAGTACTCCACATTAACACTTATTAACGTAAGACTGGATTTTATTAAGTATATTATGCCGAATATGGTAAATCAAAAGGCAAATGTACTTATGAATCCTATGAGAATTTCAATCAGATAGGCAGACGTTACGACCATTGTCATCCACCACCAACAAGGCAGTCAAGAAGAGATATGACTTAAAGATTTAAGTCCAGCAAAAACTCTAAGTAGGTATACTTAATTTTTTACGAAAATAATTCTGGTTCGTAAAAATTTAACGCCTCTTTTCGCGAAGACCTAGGATCTATCCTGGGGTTCAGATTTATTATGATCTAATAATTAACACAATAACAAATAACAACAACACAAAAACGCCACCAAGTCGGTCCGAGTACAAGATCAGAGCACGAAGGCTATTCTACTACAGAGATGCGTGAGACAGGGAGATGTCATATCTCCGAAACTGTTCACTGCCGCGCTGGAAAACGCCTTCTAGCTCTTGTAGTGGAAAAGATTCGGCATCAACATCAACGGCGAGGGTGTTACTCACCTTCGATTTGCCGACGATATTGTATTCTTAGCAGAATCGCTGGAAGACTATACTATATGTACTATGCTCAAATACCTAAATTGAGTCTCCCAACAGGTGGGTCTTAAAGTGAACATGGATAAAACGAAGAGTATGTCGAATATCCATGTTGTGCCCACCCCCATTGGAGTTGCGAGCTCGACTCTCGAAGTTGTAGACGAATATGTCTATTTAGGACAAGTGGTCCGATTAGGCAGGTCAAACTTCGAGAGAGAGGTCAATCGTCGAATTCAACTCGGTTGGGCAGCGTTCGGGAAACTTCGCGACGTCTTCTCGTCCAAAATACCTCAGTGCCTAAAATCGAAAGTTTTCGATAGTTGTGTGTTACCAGTGATGACATACGGCATCGAGACGTGGCCTCTCACTGTGGGCCTCATTAAAAGGCTTAAAATCCCTCAACGAGCCATGGAGAGGGATCAGAAATGAGAAGATCCGCAGGAGAACGAAGGTTACCGACATAGCCCATAGAATTGGCAAGTTGAAGTAGAAGTGGGCCGGGCACATAGCTCGTAGAACAGATGGCCGTTGGGCCGAAAGGTTCTTGATTGGAGGCCACGTACAGACAAGCGAAATGTCGGACGCCCGCCTACAAGGTAGACGGACGATCTGGCTAAGGTTGCAGGAAGTCGCTGGATGCAGGCCGCTTCCAATAGGTCATTGTTGAGATCCTTGGGGGAGGCCTATGTTCAGCAGTGGACTTCCTGTGGCTGATATGATGATGATGAAATAACACAATAATATTAGTATATCTGTATCAGCCCACATACGTCCCACTGCAGGGCACGGGCCTCCTCTACAATCGAAAGTACGATTGAGAGTGGTTAGGCCATATTGTCCACCACGCTGGCACGCAATATTAGTATATGCTTGATACAAATCATCAATTAATTTCTATGGCAAGTCCAAATAATGTCTTATGTACGAGACGAGATATTATTACATATAAACTTATATACTCTAAGATATAAACCTAACTTAAAGACAGTAGGTAGTAGACAAAAGAACAACAATATAGGTATTTTGGAGAACAGTAGATGAGTAGAGGTAGGTACTAAGAGTTGGTAACTTTTAAATACAGTCGAGGCGCTATCCTTATGAGCAGTTAAAAGTATTACACAGCGGGGAAAACGTACTCGTTAACTTAATTAATAGGCTATTCTTGAAATAGCCTCCTTTGAATTTTAAACGAAACCTGAATATCCCGCCATGCAGGCAGAAAATCGATGAAATTGCATTTCGATTTCCCTATTACGACTTCGTGCAGCCTGTTGCCATGGAGACGCCGAGCCTTCTATTTTATTACAGCCATTTACCGCTACTGCTAAAATAACTCAAACTAACTTAACAATGTCAATATAGCTGTACAATAAAACAAGAATAAGCCGAAATATGCATATGATGGGATATACGTTTTCAGGTAACTTATATAAATAGCATGAAGTACTTTTAGCGGGAAAACTAGGCTCTAGTAACGCGCATGTTTTTTAGACGATCGATCGTGCTGTCAAACGTGGCTAAGGCGCGATGCTAAGGTCCTTACATTCAACCTCATTACCCAGATTTATAATAGATTTAGTATTACATTTCCATACATTACCTAACATATTATTCAATCATATACGCTCCTTAATAACTGTGTTTAGTAATTAATTTAATTTAACTAATAAATTTATACTCATCATCCATTTTATAATGTAAACGCTCCCCGAAAGATAAACTTGTAGAGACCATTTGGTAAGGGTAGGTTTTTCAGTTAAAAGCTTAGCAGTATATTAATCAAATTTAATAAAGGAATATAAATATATTAATAAATATTTCTGTTAGAATTCCTCAACAATCCTGTTTATCCCAATTTCGGAAATAAGTAGGTAGTCAAGTAAAAAGAGGTTGAATTAAATCTATGAGGCGTAATTAGAGATGACCATTAATGATACATAATCTAAATTAAATTGAAAAGTAAATCGCTGTTACTTACAGGTGCAGGTTGATTGACAATTAAAAATCCGAGCATACACAAAGCGTAAAATGCGAAAATCATTGCGGAGACCAGTAGCGCGATCTTGTACGGCATCGAGGATATTTCACATCATTTATTAAACAGAGCTAATGTGCGAAGTGCACACGTTGATTGCGGCAGAATTAAATTACATTTGACACACGCCATCTCCTAACGCCATCTGTTTCCCGCAAGGCAGCGAGCAACCGACTGAGCCGCTTCGTGGGGTGGCCCGCCAAGAGATCCCCTGCCTCCCTTGCGGTGAATACTTGGGGGTGAGATTGAACATGTCTACGCATTTACGTCAATCGTCTAGATATGTATTGCAGTACATATTTTTGTGAAATCGTAGTTTTTTTTTGTCTGCAGTTTCATTTCGAGTTTTTTGATTCTTTATAATTTTTTTCATGGTATTAGTAAATCTAACAATAGCGGGATAATAATAATGATAAAATAGTATAGTAAATATGTAATAATTTAGATCTTCAATATGGAGAATAGAGATAACGACTTACTGGTCAGTGACGTATACCTTTTTTACACAAGGTTTTATTCAGAAATTACAACTGCAATGCGGAACATATTAATCCACCATATATCGTAAAGACCACAATCCGTCAATAAATCCTAATGCAATTTAACGCACAAACAAATATATTTCATTTATAACTTGACGAGAAAAAAGCAATGTTTTTGAAGCTATTCGCAATAGATCCAAATTAAATTTATAGTCGCTACTTCGGTCAAATGGTTCATAATGTAATTAAAGACCTAATCTGACCTTTCTTACGAGGTTTTGAGCAGTTTTTTAGAGCTAATCTTCTTCGTTATCCTTGCGGATTCGAATCCACGTCAGTCACGTCCCATTTTATGACAAAATTCCGTTTAAATAGCTATGTTCTACCTGATGACAGAGCTGCAATAGTAGTGTAGTTTATGAATAGCAAACCCAACGCTTCTACATTGGTAAAAATCGATTCCTAGTAATTATCACTTATCCGATCCCGTCCGAGAAATATCCACTCTATATCTGTGGAAATTATACTAAGTCCTTCGGAACCTTACCACGGAAGCTAGTAGGTAGGTAGATACTGCAAGTTTATATGAACCAAATTAACTGCACCCATGATCAGTTAATCCAGTTTCTGAAATATCATACTATTAGAAAAATCGCCCGTAAAAATATTGATTGCAATGAACTTCTATCGTGCCAACGCGAGGCTTAAGAAATAAGCCTACAATCTAACTTCACAAACATCTTTCCACCCTATGCTGTAGGTTGTATTACAAAGTTACATTTGCTGTTGATAAAAGACCCATTTCATACTTAAATGCTACAAAATGTGTCTTGCGTAGGTTTTGGCAGCGGCAAATATATTTTAGCTTTGTAGGTAGCATATAGTGATGGCATTAAATTGGCATCTTCGAGTCTAGTATACGGCCGTTTCAGGTCTGCTGGGGCCATACTTTCGACATAGGTCATAAAATGAGGGACATAAACGCAAATGAAGACGAATGGACAAGTGGAAAACATTACGTTCATATGGTCAGAAGTCAGACTGAAGAAATATATTTTTGTAAATTATTAAAAAGGACTAGAGGTGAAATCTATTTGGTATAACCTTGTGAAATAATAAATGCAGTCTGGCCACGTATTTCGTAAAAAGAATTCTTAGTAAAAACATAGAATACCGAAGCAATAATTTATTGTAACTAAATATTAAGTTTTGCGGTAAGAAATGAATTGGAAATATTATAACAGTAGATTCATTTATTAATAGTAGTGATCATAATCATTACCCAATAATTACAGGAATAAAATATAATTTAAATAAAGGACCAATTATAATTACATTACAAAATACTAAAAATAATTAGAAACTTCATTAAACTTATAAATATAAATATGTTATTTAAATAAACAATAAGGTAAGTTGCATTCTTTTAATGGTTTTTACAAACTTCAATAAATAAAATCCTAGTATTACGTAAAATACAGGAGTTCTATTAAAATACATGTAATTATAATAGAATCATAATCGATTTTATACGGTTACGTCATAATCTATTTAAACGTATTTCAATTTTTTATTGTAGGTAGCAACCAAGGTAGCAACTGTGGTAGCAACTCTATACACCAGCTGGTGACTTGTCATCTGTCACTCGTGGTTTGAAACGTATCTGTCATAATACGAAAGTGATACGAAAGTTGGAAAAATTATTACATTTTTTACAAGGAATATGATTTTATAAATTAATTATTGTGTGAATATTGATATAAAATATGCGGGGGGTGGTGCTTATACTTTTCGGTCTAGTGCTGAACGCAGCAGCGTGGGACGATGGCGATTTTGAAGTTTTCGATGTGGTCGAAGAAGTAAACCAAAATTTCTACGAACTTCTAGGAGTTACTCAAGTGAGCATTGCTTAAAATTGTCATTAACGTTGCATAATTACAGATTTAATGCATAAAATTATTTAGATGACGTGTTTATATTTACAATCAATTCTGTATCTACTTCTTATCTCTTGGCCGTGGCCCATACCATATTTTTTTATAGCAAAGGAAATATAGTACGGTTTATACTTGTAGAAAAAATATCAATACTATGTGTTGAACAAGACTATACACATCTTCTAAAACTTTCACTTTTACCACATTCAAATATGTTTTTGTATTTTACATAACCAAGCAAAGCAACAAGTGGGTATTTCAAAATATTTTACGTATTGTAGGATGCTACTCCTGCTGAAATTAAGTCAGCTTTTAAAAAGCTGACACTGAAGTTGCATCCTGATAAGAATGACTCTCCGGATGCTGATGTGCAGTTCAGGAACTTAGTCTCTGTTCACAACATACTGAAAGATCCTGGGAAAAGAGAGAAGTATGAACATTATTTTAATACCAATTTCTATGACATGGTCAATGTGTTAATGCAATTTTGCATAATATTATTATAATATTTTGAATTCTCAAAGCTTCAAGGAAATTAAACAAAGTTAAGGAAAACAAATGTTATATTGCATATTGCCTAGTAATTACATATAATTACATATAAAACATTTATTGTGTACTATAGAAGATATTGATATACATTGATACCAAAATGTATTCCTTTCTTCTAGGTACAATGAGGTTCTCAAAAATGGTCTTCCTAACTGGCGCTCAGCAGTATACTACTACCGGCATGTCAGGAAAATGGGACTTGCTGAAGGCTCCCTTATTCTGTTTGTTATTATTACTTTTGGTCAATATGCAGTTGGATGGGCTGCTTATGCAGAGAAGAGATATACAGCGGTAAGTTGAGTTTATTACCAAATTTTACTGAGATTTGTTAAAAACAAAATAATTACCCCATAGGCCTTTATTGGCAAGATACCATGAGAGGAAATATTAATAATTATAATACCATTTTTGTTTTCAGTTTTCAAACTGGTTTTGCAAATTAACTTAATGGTTAATGTTGAATACATATGGTGTTGTAATTTATTATTGACTATGGAAATATGATCACTATTCACATTAAGCTGACATTATTATAATCATAAATATAATGCAATTTCTTTGGGTTGGTATGATAAGTTTGGCACTCAATTAGTACTTAATTATACATTGAATTAATAGTATATTTTGGTGAATGGTGACTAAATTTCGTCCAGTTGCATCTTACTGTGATGTGTGTGTATGTAATGCGATGCATTATTATACTACCATATTTATTATACAGGAACAAATATTAAACAGCAGAGGGAAGAAGCATTCAAAGAAATCAGGCTTTGATGCAGGCTTAGCCGAAATATTGGAACAGTTACCTAAACCAAGCATAAAAGACACGCTACCATTCCAAATACCTCGGTGCATATGGTGGTTGATAACCGCTATACCCAGAGCCATTATAGAAATGAGGAAAAGAATGAAGGAAAAGGAAGAAGAAGAAAAGAGACAGAAAAAGCGGTGAGTGGGAAGAAATATAACTGAAGTAGAATGTTTTAAATGTTGTACGACTTTAAATTATGTACTTGCAAATTTCGATACGGAATTTATTTGGTACGCAGTAAGTAACACTAAAGCGATATGCTAATCCTCAGTTAAAAAACTAAAATTTCGTGGCATTGAGAACATAACATTTAGTTTATGTATGTATTTTAGTAGTCCTTGCAAAAGATTCCTTCATCTAAGGTAAAGATATATTTTTAAGGAGTTCAACATATCGTCTTTTAATAAAATTATTACACATGAGTTGTGAAAGTTTTGTCTCATTATTACTAAATTAGTGATACTTAATTTATTGATAAATATTAATCCACTTGTGATAGAATTTGCGATTAGATAAGCCATTTTAATAAAATCGCTTTTTATTATTATGTTTCAATTGACTATACCATATAGCATTTCTACTAATCAAAATTTTGTTAGATCTTTTGTTTTATTAGACAATAAACTTACTGGTGGTAGGTCTCCCATACGTTTCGGATTGAAGGACATTGTAGCCAGAGTAACTACTGGATTTATTGAGACTTAACATCTTACGTCTCAGGATGGCGAGCGCAGTGGATGCTAAGCATTGCTTTGTAATTTAAGGTGTTGTTTGGTTTTGCTACTGTTTATGAGCGGTCGTATCGTTTACCATCAGGCGAACGGCATGCTCGTCTCGCTATTCATAGTAATTAAAAAAAAAACCTAAACATACCTCTAAGTTTCCTTGAAAGATTTCGCATCGACCTAACTCAAACGGGTTATGTATCAACTCTCTACCCCTTCTAAAAGCACTTCCAAACATTCCACAATCACCCACCAAGTGCAATAACAAGTCTAGTGTATAAGCAAGCACCCCTCCAGCGAGGAGGAGGAGCGTCAGCGTGCGGAGCGCGAGGCGGCGGCGGCGGCGGAGGCGCGCGCGGGCGGAGTGCGCAGGCGCCGCGGCTGGGTGCCGCCCGCCAGGGACCACTGCCTGCTCGACCCGGCGGATGAACCCGCGACCAGTGAACACCAGGCTGCGCCGGTCAGTACTACACATTACTTACATAGGTAGTTGATTGGTATGTTCGACCCAGGGGGATTAATAATTTATTTTTATTTTATTAACTTTATACCAAACAGTATACAGGCGGACTTAATGCCAGGGGCATTCTCTAACAGTCTACCTTTAGGTGAATAAATTTTTGCCTTTAATTATATTTTGGCTCAAAATGACCTATCGTTTTTAAAGAAGGCAATAGGGTACTCTGTGGCAATAGGTAAGGCATGAAAAGCGGAAAGATGTATATGTACATACATTTTACTTATTTTAGTAAAATGTTTCTTCCTTGTCAAAGTAAAACATAAAATTACCTATTAATAGGTAATTTTATGTAGGCTGCATTTCACTTTAAGTGCCGGCAAACACCTGTTCATTGTTTTAAAATAATGTACACAAGATCGTGACTTCTACTATTTGTTCAAGAATATTGTGTTTCTGAACAATATATTTGTATACTATTAAACTATGCGTTGTATTGTAATGTATACGTGCCTGCATGTGGTCGGGATGGGGTAAACATTTTGGCGATACCTGCAGGCGTTTTTCTAAAGAATTTAAGGATTTCTTAGGCAAAAGACGAAAGGAAAAAAGTTACTGAGCAGCAGATTTGTAAAAATTAAACAATCTTATTCGACATCTGTTTCTATATACATATCTAGTATTTTTGTGATGGGTACGTCATTCGAACATGCCATTCGCTTGATTTAAAGCAGTGATTCTCAACCTTTTTTTGTTGCGGCACATATTTAACGCTTTCAAAATTTGGCGGCACACAAAGAGCGCCTTGAGACATATTTATATTGCTATGCACGCCGCTTCATCATAATTTGGCACTAAGAAAAACGCGTTGCAAAGCAAATAATAAAATAATTAACTTTTTTGTGGATTTAAATATATATTCATGTTAAAAATATTTTTCTTTTTAAATGATATAATTTAATAATATTAACATTATTATATATTTGCAAAATTTGGCGGCACACTTTTAAATTTGGCGGCACACAAAAGTGCCGCGGCACAGTGGTTGAGAATCACTGATTTAAAGGATAGGAACGCTTATATACAGTATCACCATGCATTACATAGCAATGCTTGGCATACCACTGCGCTTGCCATTCTGAGACATAATAGGTTAATAGATAGCAACTCCTTCTCAATTCGTCTGTATATTCTTTTTTTAAAGCAATTATTTAATATTGTGTTCCATCAGGCCCCGCAAGTAATATCAGGAGGTCTATGGACTGACGACGACTTGCTAGAGCTAGTTCGTCTGGTGAACAAGTACCCTGGCGGCAGCGCGGACCGATGGGAACGCATCGCCGCCGCCATGTGCCGGCCCGTGCAAGAGGTCACGCACATGGCCGCCAAGCTCAAGGACAACTGCTACAAGATACCGGGGCAGGACGCTGAAGAAACAGTTGTCGTGGAGCCTCCTAAGAAGGTAGGATAATTTAATGTTAGGATTTTATATATGTTGTGTACAATTTTTTTCCCTTTATTGTATGTCCATTCATAACTGGTACACTACACTTAGATATTTTATAATGTATGTGAAAGAGTTAGTGGTCATTTGGTGTTATTGTTGGTGACCAAATAAATAAAATAACAATTATCTACACTAATACTAAAAAATAGAAAGATTTGATTGTTTGCTCTGGTTCTGAAACTTCTGAATCGATTTGAATAACTCTTTCATAATTACAATCCTATATTATGCCTGATGAATATATGCATGAACACAGTGGCGTAACTACACCATCGGGGGCCCGTGGCAAAGATCATCAAATGGGGCCCTTCGTAGATCTAAAAAAAATGAATATTGTAGTTTCGTTTTAATGAATATTTTTTAAAGTTGCGTGCCGGCCGGTTGCTAAACGGATCAGACGCGGCCGCCAACATGTCCATGGTGGTCGCGGGTTTGAATCCCAGTGCACACCTCTGACTTTTCAAAAATATAAATTTTCGATACCTAATCAATCACCACGCACTATGACGGTGAATGAAATATCATGAGGAAACCTCCATACCATAGCAATTTGTAAGAATTTCTATGGTATGTAAAGTCCGCCAACCCGCACTAGGCCAGCGTGGTGGACTATATTATGGTCTAATCACTCTCAATCGTAGTTTCGATTGTAGGGGGAGGCCCGTGCCCTGCAATGGGACTTAAATGGGCTGATACAGTACATCACAAAATCTTTTAATGACATGGACTCATATTTCTCATCGGATTTTGAACAAGAATCATTTCCTGAAATCTCAAAAGGTTTCTGTAATAACGATTAATTTATATAATAACGATTACTTTCTATCACATAGTAGCGATAAACTTCACATAATTGGTCTTTATTAAAAAAAATCTTGAGTTGCATTAAATATAATGGAGTTTTAGGCCCAAAACAGCAATTAGCTTATTTTGCATTTTTGGATTCGGAAGTATTTTATCTGGCCCCTGGACTTATTTAACCATTCCTGTAAATCAGGATCACATTTTGCTAGTAACTGCTTTATTGCGGCTATCTGCGCTTTCTCTATGTCTATGAAAACTAAATTAGTAACTTCGTGGAATATAGTACTTAAAGTCTTGGCGTAAAAACAATGTTATTTTTTTATATGGATTGTTGCTCCTCTTCTAATGTCCAATGTAACCGCCATTGTTATGGATATGGGCCTCCTCCAAATTACGCCATTTCACCCTGTAGTCAATTCGTCGCATCCAGCATTGAGCATATGGAAGCGGGCTTTTGCAAATCGTCACTCGTCACCTAGCTGGTAGGCGTCCTACACCACATTGGCCAACATGCGGCCTCCACTCAAGAACACGTTTACTCCTACGGTTCACGGTTCTTTGACAGATGTGACCAGCGCACTGCCACTTCAGCTTGCTAATCCTGTGTGCTATGTCTATAACTTTGGTTGTCTGTCCGATAAGCTCATTACGGATCTTATCTTCCAAAGAGACTATACATATGCATAGCACGCTCCATAGCTCGCTGAGCGACTATAAGCTAGTGGACCAGTAGTACTATAAGTGGCCAAGTCTCAAGACCGTAGGTCGCACTGGTTGAAAGCTATCGTTATCAAGCATTTTGGCAAAGGTGACGAGAAGACTTGTAGCATCTTTCTCAAAGTTGTTTCTACTTAGTTAAAGGATCTGCTCCAGCCAGATTAATGAGAAACAACTTTAAGCTGGTGACCACACACAGCGACAGGTCTGCGGTGGTAGATCATTAGTTTGGTTTTGTCGGAGTTAATTTTAAGACCTATTCGCTGTGAGGCTGAATCTAGACCGTCCAACATCTATTGCAGCTCCTCCAGCGTTTCCGCCATCAAGACAATATATTCAGCAAAACGTAGAAGGGGGGTATTTATTAATTAGTTTATTTATTTTATTATTTATTGCCACTGTCTCTGAAGAAGGGACTATTGGGTTTACATTCCTAAATATGGTTCAATTTCTTGTTTGCTCGTACTTGTGGTTGTTTTGGGTCTGAATATTCTCTATCGTCGGGATTTGCTATAATGGAATTTTTAGTTTCGTCCATTTGATCATTTCCGAGACTGATTAATAAATTGATCGTTTCGAAAGTACTGACTTATTTTAGATAACTTTTTATTTATCCCTTCAGACTCCCTCTTTCTCTTTCGTTTTTCTCCTACCTCTTAAATAATTTCTAGAACAAGACATGTTCAAATTTATTTGGAAAATATTAACTTAATATTCACTAAATTATAATTTATTAGTTTCTAACTAATATATAAGTACTATAATGAAACAAAAACAAAACATTTAAGTAAATCAAATAAATGATTAAATGTTTGTCATGTTTAAAATGTCATTTGTTTATTATTATTAATTCTCTGCTTACACCCTGTCGGGCTTAAGGCCGAGGCCCTATCGAGCCAGGGCCCTGTCGGGCCTGACACCCTGTCGGACCATGGCCCTGCCGGGCCGGGGGCCCCTAAGGCCGGGGGCCCGTGGCATTTTGCGCACTCTGCCACCCTATTGTTACGCCACTGCATGAACATTGCATGCCATCGTATATCTTAGTTGATTAAAATATAAAATTCTACAATTTGACTACAGGTGAAGACGAGAAAAACGGAAGAGATAACTCCCGCTGGCGTGTGGTCTCAGAGCCAACAGAAAGCGTTGGAGAACGCGCTCGCCAAGTATCCCAAGGGCGGCGCCGGCGACCGCTGGCAGAAGATCGCCAACTCTGTGCCGGGGAAGACTAAGGTAACTTCCATAATTTTAAATTCATTGAAATAAAATTATTATTTACGGATTTTATCGCGGATTTGGTTAATTTAACATTTTGGACTTCCCGTCGTTTCGATTACTTTACAGCTTTCGTGGTCACGGGGCGGACTCTTATTTTTATTTCAATTTTAAATTCATTTGACTATTTTAAGTTTGATATGTTTTTAGGTTTCATCCTTCGATCAAATATACACTAGATTATAAGTAACGGCGTAAAAACGGCAAGAGAAATAAGAGCACAAATGAGCGTGTGCTCTTATTTTCTCTTTCAGATTTTTTTTAGTATGGTCCAAACCATAATAAGTCTTAATTTAAAGGAACAAGGTTTATTGTTACCTGAAGTTAATTATAATTTAAGACTGCTACATCTCGTAGTTCGAAATTCAAATGTATATCTAGTATATTTTTGATCGAAGGTTTCATCACTGATTAAAAAACTAAGAATAGACCCTTCAGTACATTTGGAGTTTAAGAAAATTGACCGTGAAAATCGAGCTAAAATAAACATTCAATTAATTTAATAGATTTCATATAAGCGTTGATAAAAAAATGAGATCTTCACTTTTGTTGAACTTTCTGTCATAATACAAGCAAGCGTTTTCAAAAGTTTAAAAAACCGGCTCACGATAAACAGGTCACCTAGTAAGTGATCACTGCCGCCCATGAACATTCACACCGCTTGGATCATAGGTGTATTCCCGGCCCGTCAAATCGGGAGGAGAGCGGGAAGGAGAAATGATGGGAAGAGAAAATGGGTATTGCGCATCCGGCAATCTCACTCACCGAACGAAATGCGACAGAAAAGCTATCGCTTCACCTCAATTTCTTTTGATAGTGTGGTAGGTACCGGTCCAAGTCTGCCCATAAGCATGAGCCATGAACTCAAGAGATACAATAGCGTGGCTCTGCTAATTTTTAAAACGACACGTATGTCACCTCTGCCTATCCTTTGGGGGAGAGATTATGTATGTACATAATATGCCCTAAAATTACGAATTATTTCGTTTGAATTCTTTCAATATTAGGATTTTATACAATTCCATCAAAACTAGGGCAGAAATGAAAGCGAGACTAATTCTACTCGGTTGATCGATTTGTTGCCCTGTGATTACATAATTTATTGTAAACCTGACTCAATGATTCGCCTCATTAAATGTTAACATAAAATGTAACATAAACTTCACTTCTACTTTGCAACATTTTTACTGTTCAACTCAAGTTATGTATACCGGGTATATCAAGACTGCTACCGAAAACGAAGCCGGGTGGTAGTTTTATTGACTACAAACTAAAAATTTCGCAAAGAAACGACACATTTTTTTAAAATTATTCTTTAAATATAATATATGAGTTTGGGTGATAAATCATAGTTTTGCTAAAATAATAATTTAGCGGGATCTACGCTAATGTTTCCTGGTGTAGCAAAACACGATTCCAAGACTGAAGAAAATATATTAAAGTCCACAAACATGTTAGTTAGTACACAGGGTAACAATGCGGGTCAGTAAAAACATGCACATGCAAAAAATGGTGCACGACTCGCGACACGCTTGGGCGGCCTCTCGCGCCTGTTGTCCTGGCTCTCTATATATAATACTAATCTATGGTCCTGGCGCGACTGGGCGACTCCCGCGCCGTCGGCGGGGGAGCGTTAGAGCGGGACGGAAGATCGGTGCGTTTCCAACCACGCATAAATATGTAACCCGGTGTTAGCCCCGGGAAGTATGTTCGCGTTACAATAATTATTAAAAGCGTTGCGTCCCATAGCGTCTTTAAAATAAAAGGGTGTATACTATTATTAAAGGAAAAACTATGTATTTACCACTCGAACACGACAGAAGAAACAAATACAAAAAAAAAAATCGTCAAAATTTTTTGCACAAAATCTAGTTGCATTGTGTCTGAAGTCATTAAAACTACTACCCGGTTTCGTTTTCGGTAGCAGTCTTGATATACCCTGTATGCAAAGTGCCATGTGTCCGATACTGGTCATATACTGATTGATATAAATAAAGGTTTTGCTTCTTATTTAATTTATTTATTACAAAAGGTAAAAAAAATCGTGGTTATGTTAAGAGTTCCCAGAATAACGAATATATATCCATTTACGAATTGCAAGCATTTGTTAGTGATAAACAGAAATATGAAGTTTTGAAAGTTGTAGTGAAATCTTCGCCTACAAAGAATGTAGTTGGAATTAATTAATTTGTAATTATTTCAGGAGGAATGCATGCAAAGGTGTAAATATCTGTCGGACATGGTGAAAAAACAGAAGCAGAAAGAAGAAGAAGAACAACAGAAGGAATCTGAGAAACAACAAAGCGACAACGATGGAGAAAGCATCGAAAACGGAGAGTCCTAACTATAAATGTTCAAAGCATTATGACAAACGAATTTAAACTTGACCTAATTGTTCGTATTACCTTTGCAATGTATAATTAAGAATCAGACATTAATCTAAATAGATGGCCTAAGGCCTTAATATTATGAAAAAAGAGTACATTTTTCGCTATCTTCTGGGGCATACGATTGAGCTATTATATTAGAGCGGTCATTGAGAAAAAAAATCTCTGCGCATTTTACTAGCACAGGAACCCTGTGAAACGAGACCGAAAATGTTATTACGTAGGTGTGATAGAGACAGAAATAGAAGGAGCGGTACGGAACCATTATTTTTTGTTGCATTTTGTTTGCAGTGCCCCCTCTAGTACCTATCATATTTCAATCGCTTCCCTATCACATGGTGAGATGGAACACACAAGTGGAAAGGTGAGTGTCCTGGTAGCACTTATGCTTACCCCTTCCGGGAAAAAGGCGTGAGTTTATGTATGTACTATGGAATCACAATTTAATTTTAACTATGTTTTCAAAAAATCTGGTAATCACATTACAATCAAACAAAAAATGTATAAGGTGTGCGGAGGGCGAATAAATATCGGTTGAATAAATTAAATTAAGCTTAATTTGGACACGTTAAACGTATATCCTTGTGCCATCTATTTATATTTGTCTGTGTTAAGAACTATTGCATTTATGACTATATATTGTTTTGGTACTTTTTGCCATGCTTTTCCTGTGTGTGGTGCCATCGGAAATAAAACATGCAGATTTTTATGGTCATTAATGACATTCTTTTACAGTAACTGATATAATACGCGAATACGTAAAGTCATAACAGAATGTGGGAAGTTGGAAGTTAAAAAAAAATTGAATTTTCCGCCCTAAAAATGTTATCAGGCTTTTTCTATTAAAGTTTTTCTATTAATACGAGTACGTTAGCCTATTGTAATTTAAGATTTAAGAACCCTTAAAGATTTTTGAAGCCCGGTAATGACATGTTTGTAATTTTGCTGGCATTTTTAAAGCGTTTTTTCATGCAAATGTAACTTAGTAGATGTATGTGTTTGGGCCCTGGGACCGATGGGTAAGTAATAATTTGCGTGACACATCACAAATGACCTAACAAAACATTTTAAAAATATATGAATTCATTTTTATTAATAATCAGACTCGTAATGACATTTCCATTTATTCTACCTCTTCCTATGTTACGTAAATCTATTCAGTTTTTTCATACATTATCTTTCAATTTTTAGTTCGTTATTTCAATTTACTTGAGTTTCTTGGTGTATGATAGCACTATGGGAAGGCAAGTGGAATATTTAAACCTGGAAATGTATTTTTATTATAATAGATAAATTGGTCTAAATTCGGTCATTTTGTACAGATTACATCTAGAGAATATTTTTAAAGATTGTTTTAAATATCACAACTTACATATGTAGATTCCAGTGTAATGGTGCTAATTTAAAGCACTGAATAAATTATTATAGTATATTTTCATTTATAATACAAGTCAAATAATTTGAATAACATTCAATGTATTTGTTAAAAATCTTGTATATATTTGCATCCTTCCCCATATGTGTAATAAGCTTCTTTTCTTCTCAAATAACAATATTTCACTCGTTTTAAGGATTGTTTTGTATTCATTTATGTTAAATTATGGTTGTTTTGTTCTATTTAAAAGTTCCTCTTAGTTAAACGTTTTAAAAACGTCTTATCCATTTTTAAATGTGCAAGTTAATGTGTATATTTTTTTTACATCGGAATGAATTATCGTTTTAATATTGATATGTACATGTTTTCAAAATTTTCTTTGTTCTGTGCAACATAATGAAGTTCCATGATTATTGTCCATATTACGGATGGTGTTGGGTGTTATATATATCTCAGACTAACTGTACATGTGTAGAATTAACCTTACGGGACCTTGTTGGACCTCATCTTTTTCAACCATTATTTTTCAGTTTTTGCATTACAGCGTGTGGTACGGGCGACGCGAGGCGTTGGCGGGTCGTTTTGAGTTGTAGTACTGGTTAGTATGGAATATGTCACATAGACTGTGGCACTCGGAGTGACGGCAGTGGAGCTTGTGAAATGAAATGAAAATATTTATTGAATCCATAAAATGTCATACATTATATTTAGATTCAGTTACTTTTTTCCACTATCATCCCGTTCATTAGGCTGTTGTCGCCAGAAAAGGATGGACAAGAAACTCTAGCGTTGCTTTTTTCAAAATAAGTGCGACATGTTCCTAACTTACCAGTACAAATCCAAGCGACCCTTTAGCATCGCGTTAGCGTCCCGTACCACCCGCTGTCTGACGAAACCATTAAACTGAGTGGGATTGTGTCCGCTTATCTCTAAGCTCTTGATAATCACAATTCAACAGCAAATGAAAAATGCATTTAAATGAATGCTGTAAGATTTATTTACAAAAAATATATAAATGTGATCTGCACATTGTTTTATTCCTTACCCTATATATTGTACACATTTAATTGAGTATTTACTTTGACTTTGGAATGACTTTAACTAGATGGCCGACATCGTGCGTACACAGTAGTTCTGTGCACTTAAAGTCGTGGTTTGTCTTCGTCGCCTCCGAAGCGGCTGTAGATGGCTGGGATGGCGTACTCTTCATCCTCTTTGTCTGGAACCGGTACTGGCCTCTTTGGTGTCTTTGTGCCTGAGTAGCCTGGTAAAAAAGAAGCATTTTAGTAGTATGTAAAGATTTAGCTTAAAAAAATCTTAAATGACGTTGACGTATGAATTTTCCCTAGCCTTCACTCTGCTGATATTTACGAATTTGTACATTGCTTGTTTTAGCTGTTATTTTAAAATTGCGTATCGACATAGCGACTGCTCGCGAGTTTGCTTAGTTGAGCAGTAGAAAGGCGATGTTCATATAGGCTCACGAGGCAAACGCGTCTCCACACCGCGATCCAACCTTGTAATATCCGATACCCGGCATTAAAGTAACTGATAGCTAAATTGTATCATCGAAGGGCCTTTACAAAGTACTCACCAGATTTAGTCCCGTGCCACTTAGACACAGTAGACCCACAAGCAGCGCAGTTGCACTTGGTGGGCGACGCCACGCGGTGCGCCTGCGTGGAGCCGTCCTCACACTGCAAGTCGATCAGCAGCGGCTTGTACTGCTCCGCCTGGCAACACTCGCACTGAGTGTCGTGACGACCAGTCTCTGTCAAATGTAGATAGAGTTTAATGGTTGCTGCAATGTGTCGAAGTAGTTCCGGCAGGTGCGGATAGATGGCGTTATTATTAAACGGTTTGAACGTTGCTGTTTTACAAGGTTTTGATTTTTATAAATACAAAATGTGTGGTAAATGTGTATTTATCCGTGAATGCAAATAGCAATTTTTTAAATCGGACTGGCAGTACATATAAAATTGAAATAAAGTATACAAGCGAACTTTGGCATCTGATAGGATAAAGCGAAGTAGAAGTTTTTTCTTTTATTCACATGTTGAATGCAGCTTTAAAGCAACTTCTACTATTGCGACTACTTTATATAACAGGAATAATAGCGCGCACGCTTTAGTCCCGAAAACCACCGCCTGCGCGTGTATGTGTGCGTCACATCTAAAGCGCCATTTACACGGGGAGAGTTTTTCGCGGCACGAATTGCATGCCAGTATCGTATGACATAACCGACATAGTTTTTCGTGTTCTGACAAATGTTTACGAAGAGAGAAACCCTTGTAAATGGAGATTAACGTGTTGAGAGTAGGAGTGACTCACGGTTGTTGAACAGAGTGCCGGAGTCACAACTGCCCCTGCACTCCGCGAAGCCCTGCACCGGGAACTTGTTGACGCACATGCCGTGCTCGCCCATGTGCACGCGGAACAAACCCACCGTCTTTGACTTGCCGATAGGCTCCGCCACGCATTTACCTGCGAAAATATGGTTATTAGAATTTAGAACTACCACATTTATAAATATAAATAAATAATATATAACACCCAGCAGTCACATACATAGTCAAGGCCCCACACTCAGATCGAGTCTTGAATCGTTGGTATAAGAAACGACGAGTGACTTTTCCGTCTCACAAAATGTGTTTTGGATGAATTTGTGAATTTTGGATAAGGTATGATTATAAGAAAATTTTCAATGAGGTATGTAGACAAAACTGCCATTCTTATGCTACCCACAAGTAATCTAATTTATCTCATAAATTCACACAAAAATCCATCTAAATCATAATTTTAAATATTTTATAGAACCCCCTCTTTATAAAACACTCGACCAAGATCCAAAGTATTTTCATATGTAGACATGTATATAGTATGCAGTTTTTTTTTATTGCAATGAATGGCGAGACGAGCAAGCCGTTCGCCTGATGGTAAGCGATATGACGGCTCACAAACAGTAGCAAAATTCCACTGCGCTCGCCATCCTGAGACATAAGATCTTAAGTCTCATTATGTCCAGTAGTTACTCTGGCTACAATGTCCTTCAATCCGAAACACAACAGTGCATTTACATTGCTGTTTCACGGGAGAAATAGACACTGTGGTGGTACCTATCCAGATGGCCTCTCACATATGAGAGACCTTCCACCAGTAAAATATGTATGCAGTATGTACTCACTGAGCGCCTGCGGTTTCTCCCGGCAGACCTGGCAGCAGTTCTCCTTGACGATGTCCTCGGGCTTGCAGTGAGACACGTCGGGACACAGGTCCGTGGCAGAGGAGATGTACACCTCCTCGCCCACTTGGTTACACATGAATGTAGTGCAGTTGTCCTCCGAGGTCCACGTCGATCCTGAATGGAAGATAAAAGTGTAATCAATGAATAGGAACGGAAATGGTTAGTTGTTCACTAGTTATGTGTGAGTTGCAGTGCTAGTAATAATAGAGTTGTGGACAATATTTGATTTTTAGCAGTATACAATGGTTCCTAAAAGTATCTCTTTTAAAAAAACATGAATTTGAAAACCACATCAAAATTAGATGTAAAATGAATCAGATAAAAATATTTTTGATAGTCCGGTGGGGGAGGGTGGTTAAAATACCCATCATAAGAAAAATATTTTGCCTTATCATACGGTGATCAATTCAGTATAATGTATTTGTTGAAAAGGCATCTTAGCAGACTGGCATAATTGTATCGAATGGCGTAGGACTACCGTCTGATGCCAATCGATACTCTGCCTGGACGATATTTGCGCTTACCATCAGGTGCAGTGTGGTGATATCCCGGGCCAGTAAAAAAAAAAGACGGGTTGCACTCCGGGAGTGCCGGCAGAAGTGAAAACTTGATTATTAACGTTGAGCATGTTTGATATTTTGGAATGGTTAGGGAATAATTTTGCACCAATTGCTTTATCAGTATAAAAGTACTATCATTTATGTGGTAGAATACAATATTCATTTATTGCGCTATCGTACACAAACATGACAATTTATATTACATTAAAAATTTAACACTTTAAAACTATTACAATTATTTTACATTAAAAAGTTTATCTCTCCGAAAAATCAACTTTCATCCATAATTTCAACGACTTTTTCACCATCATCATTACCAGAACTATCATCGCCAATCTCTAAAACTGATACGATAGGTTTATGGTAGCTGAAGTAAGAAACGAACAGTTTTGATTCGAACCTATTTAAATGTCTAATAAAGACCGCATCAATAGTAGTTTTGTATTTCGTTGTGCTAAGATTGCGATCATTCGACATAGTTAAACCAAATTCATTATTTAAAAATTCAATTAATAGTTGATTTTTATCGTCTGCGAAGTTTATGTTGAAATCTCCACTCAAAATCATTGGCAATTCATCAAAGCTTTATAAACTGACAGCTAACTGACAGCTGTCTACTCTCCATCCGTCTTACGCTTTTTCGATCAGGTCACGTGTCCTGACGCGAGTTTAAGATTTTATACCCATTACAGAAAAAGTGCTCAACGCCGCTAAAGAAGTTTTCACTTCAAAAATACCGGGGGAAGACCGTGGGTACAGATTGCAAATTACATATAATTTTAGACTGCTGCCCCAGCCTGATCCCATAGTAAAAATAAGAAAAATCGTATTTTGCCTGCTCTCGATTGTCGAGCTCGTCAAGACGATTTCTCTGACTCCAAACACGGGGGGTTTACTTTAAGAAATGACGGAGTTATGCCTGGACAAATATTTTAGGGGAGAGAGGGAGGAATTTGGGGATTTGGTTGGGGCCAATCTGTAGAGCTCACCGAGCCGGTTCCAACGATACCAAACTCGGTGGGTCTACGATCTATATTGGCCGAGATAGGATTGGGGGGGGTGAGGTAAATTTTCAGGGTGGGGGTAAGGGAGGGGGGGGGGAGGAAGGTTTCGTGGGGAGGCTAACTTAAATTAATTTTTTGGAGGTAAAATATTTTTTTTTGGGGGGGGTAATTTTTTGCGTAATTTGGGATTTCTGGCAGGGTCAATTTGTAGCCCTCACCAAGACGGTTCCGAGGATACCAAACTCGGTGGGTCTACGATCTATATTGGCCGAGATAGGATTGGGGGGGTGAGGTAAATTTTCGGGGTGGGGGTAAGGGAGGGGGGGGGGGGAGGAAGGTTTCGTGGGGAGGCTAACTTAAATTAATTTTTTGGAGGTAAAATATTTTTTTTGGGGGGGTAATTTTTTGCGTAATTTGGGATTTCTGGCGGGGTCAATTTGTAGCCCTCACCAAGACGGTTCCGAGGATACCAAACTCGGTGGGTCTACGACCTATGTTGGCCGAGATAGGATTGGGGGGGGTGAGGTAAATTTTCGGGGTGGGGGTAGGGGAGGGGGGGTAGGTTTCGTGGGGAGGCTAATAGGCACTATTTCGGAATAAGGGTGGGGGAAGGCAGGGGGGGGGCTATGGGACAATTTTGGAAAAAGTGGGTGAAACTGAAAAAAAAACGAAACAGTAGGCCCAGGCATACATTTTCGCCGCGCTGTAGAGAGGGGATAGCTGTCTACTCTCCATCCGTCCTACGCTTTTTCGATCAGGTCACGTGTCCTGACGCGAGTTTAAGATTTTATACTCATTACAGAAAAGTGCTCAACGCCGCTAAAGAAGTTTTCACTTCAAAAACAAATGAATAAATGCATGGCATTATCGATTTAGCCTTATAGGATTTTCAGTGGTGGATGTGACAGCCCGATGGCTGTACTAAATTCTATCAACGAGATTAATGTAGTATACACCGACCAGGTGTCTCCAGTCTGTCAGGCAGCACGCACGCGCTCTGCACGCAGTGTCCGCAGCACACTCCGTGCGGGGGCTGCTTGTACGTCCAGCCAGCCCGACACTCGCGCTCGCACGCTAACTATCAGCTAGTATAGTGTAGTGCACTCACCAGGTGTCTCCAGTCTGTCAGGCAGCACGCACGCGCTCTGCACGCAGTGTCCGCAGCACACTCCGTGCGGGGGCTGCTTGTACGTCCAGCCAGCCCGACACTCGCGCTCGCACGCTAACTATCAGCTAGTATAGTGTAGTGCACTCACCAGGTGTCTCCAGTCTGTCAGGCAGCACGCACGCGCTCTGCACGCAGTGTCCGCAGCACACTCCGTGCGGGGGCTGCTTGTACGTCCAGCCAGCCCGACACTCGCGCTCGCACGCTAACTATCAGCTAGTATAGTGTAGTGCACTCACCAGGTGTCTCCAGTCTGTCAGGCAGCACGCACGCGCTCTGCACGCAGTGTCCGCAGCACACTCCGTGCGGGGGCTGCTTGTACGTCCAGCCAGCCCGACACTCGCGCTCGCACGCTAACTATCAGCTAGTATAGTGTAGTGCACTCACCAGGTGTCTCCAGTCTGTCAGGCAGCACGCACGCGCTCTGCACGCAGTGTCCGCAGCACACTCCGTGCGGGGGCTGCTTGTACGTCCAGCCAGCCCGACACTCGCGCTCGCACGCTAACTATCAGCTAGTATAGTGTAGTGCACTCACCAGGTGTCTCCAGTCTGTCAGGCAGCACGCACGCGCTCTGCACGCAGTGTCCGCAGCACACTCCGTGCGGGGGCTGCTTGTACGTCCAGCCAGCCCGACACTCGCGCTCGCACGCTAACTATCAGCTAGTATAGTGTAGTGCACTCACCAGGTGTCTCCAGTCTGTCAGGCAGCACGCACGCGCTCTGCACGCAGTGTCCGCAGCACACTCCGTGCGGGGGCTGCTTGTACGTCCAGCCAGCCCGACACTCGCGCTCGCACGCTAACTATCAGCTAGTATAGTGTAGTGCACTCACCAGGTGTCTCCAGTCTGTCAGGCAGCACGCACGCGCTCTGCACGCAGTGTCCGCAGCACACTCCGTGCGGGGGCTGCTTGTACGTCCAGCCAGCCCGACACTCGCGCTCGCACGCTAACTATCAGCTAGTATAGTGTAGTGCACTCACCAGGTGTCTCCAGTCTGTCAGGCAGCACGCACGCGCTCTGCACGCAGTGTCCGCAGCACACTCCGTGCGGGGGCTGCTTGTACGTCCAGCCAGCCCGACACTCGCGCTCGCACGCTAACTATCAGCTAGTATAGTGTAGTGCACTCACCAGGTGTCTCCAGTCTGTCAGGCAGCACGCACGCGCTCTGCACGCAGTGTCCGCAGCACACTCCGTGCGGGGGCTGCTTGTACGTCCAGCCAGCCCGACACTCGCGCTCGCACGACTGCACGCTCGCTGAGTGGGACAACACGCCGCTAGTGTCCCGGACGCAGGATATGTTCTTGCACGGGTCTGATGATGGCCAGGTCTGACCCTCCTGTAGAAAAAAAAAAATAAAGTAAATTAATTACAGAGCCATCAACCTTAGCCACGGGCGCGAACGCAGGACATGTTCTTGCATGGGTCTGATGATGGCCAGGTCTGACTTTCCTGCAGAGGAAATTTCAAAGTCATTTTAGAGCCAGACTTAGCCACAGGTAATCTGAACTTCTTGGAATTTATTTATATTTTGTCAAAAGATTTTCAGCTGCTGTGGACTCAAATGGATACAGAATGTCTATGTCTCCCCATCCAATGCCTTCTTGTTGATTTTATACGACGATTTGTCAAGCGTACAAAAGAAATAAAACTTATTATTATTTATTTATTATTAAAGCCGCAACGCAACACACTTGTATAAATCATTATGCTTTTCCACCACCTTTAGTAGTCACCTCCTGGTTAAATACAAATAAGGTGAGTTTGGGTATCACCGTAATAGTGCTGCGTAAGGGGTAAGAACGTTAACTCATAAAATATAGGAGATTACGTTCTCACCCCTTCCATCCTTGTATGAGAATGTTTCCCTATTATTCCATATGGAAGTCCACTGCTGAACATAGGCCTCCCCCAATGATTTCCACAGAGACCTGTTGGAGGCAGCCTGCATCCAGCGACGTCCCGCGACCGACACCAAGTCGTCTGACCACCTTGTGGGTGGACGTCCTCTCCGCTACGTGGCCTCCATTCGAGAACTTTCCCACTCCATCGGCCATCAGTTTTCCGCGCTATTTGCCTCGCCCATTGCCACTTCAACTTACTAATCCACTGGGCTATGTCAGTTATTTTAGTTCTTCTACGGATCTCGTCATTTCTGATTCGATCTCGTAGGGAAACCCCGAGCATAGCCTTCTCCATAGCTCGTTGATTTATTCCATAACTACTAACAACATTTGCGGAAGTGGGTAACATACCTGATAGATCTTGTTGCCGACGCGACACGCCACTGGTTCTTCGATAGGACAGCACTTGCCAGGAACCTTCTCTTCTTTGAGGACAAACTGCTTCCTCATCGACTCGGAAACTTCGGGACACGTCTCATCCGAACTTTGCACTTGAATCTATTGAGAATATGCAATTTAAAAATTACATTAAAACTGCAATACGTTATTCAATTTTTTATGGTATTCAGCTAGAGATGTCTACGTCACCAGTTTGTCTTATTTTATTTTTTATAGATTATAGCCAACATTGATGATTTCAAAAATAAATATACATGCTTTATTTCCACAAACCATCCTATAGTGTTTCTAATAAGGACTCAATTCTGGGAAGTAATGACATATGAGAACAGAGGGAATATGGTCATAGACCCACACTTTAAAAATACTTTACAATAGTATGATTGCGATAGTTTGTAAATATGGATGTATAGATTTATGGATGTTGCTCCTAGCTGCCCCCCCTTGGCGATGCCCTTGCCTACGTTGTTGATGGCGACTAGACTCCAAAACGATCTGCACCCGGCCGAAACTGGACTTAACCGATAGAATAGGTGATAATAGTATGTGCTGTGCATACGCTTAACACGTTGTCGATTTTGACTAGATTCAAAAAAAATCTTTACCCGGACGAAGCCTTATCCCACCGCTAGTCCAGATGATATAGCAAGAACTATAAGCATATACACATAACATATAAGTAACATATAAGTAAGAATTAAGATGTATGTATACTTACAGTGCCGTTAACATCAACGCAAGTATAGTTGGTACAGAAGTCGCTGGAGCGCCACACGTCGCCCACGGGTCGCTCCCGACCGTCCACCGCGCAAGATACAGCCTTACAGCGTCCACAACACTCGCCCAGTGCCGCCACGCCGGGGACGTACTCCCAACCCTGGGGATAATAATATATGAGTTATTAAAATATAAGTTACATCATGGGTGGTAGAAAGTTCAGGAAACCACGACCTTCGATATCCAAACTCATTAGACATACCAGGTATGTTCAGGCTGCGACCGAAAACGAAGCCAGGTGGTAGTTTTATTGTCTTCAGATCATTCAGATCAAAAAAGCGAGCTTATATTTTTTTTCTATCGTTGTATTTAGATAGTAAATACATATTTTTATTATTATTTTTTTGTAAAATATCCATGTACTCGCATTTATTAAGACGCTATGGCACGAAAAAATACAATTATAATTAAAACAAAAAAACTATGGATTTACCATCCGAACACCATTACCATTAAAACACAAAAAAAAACGTTTTTTTTTTTTTTGGGAAAATTTCAATTTCATTATGTTTGTAATCACTAAAATAACCAACCTACTTCGTTTTCGACCACAACCTGGATATACCCAGTACAAACAACTCGAGTAACATAGTAACATACCAGTTGGCAGCTAGTATCGCAGTGTTGCACGGTGGTGACCTTCTCCAGCTTGTCGTCTGCGCGCACGCACGAGTACTGCTCGCACGGAGCGTTCGGATCCGTCCAGTTCTCGCCCACCTACATACAATGTTCATTCATTAATACATACAGTGGCGTAACAATAGGGTGGCAGAGTGCGCAAAATGCCACGGGCCCCCGATTTAGGGGGCCCCCGCGTCCTGGCCCGGTAGGGCCTGGTCCGACAGGGTCTCAGGCCCGACAGGGCCTTGGCTCGATAGGGCCTCGAGCTCAAGCCCGACAGGGTGTAAGCAGAGAATTATGTAACACTTATAACGAAAGTAATAACAATAAATACTTGGCTATATTTTAAACATGACAACCATTTCATCACATCATCACAATATTTGATTTAAATGTTTTGTTTTGGTTTTCATTATAGTATCCCCTCTCAGTGATGCAATTAATAAAACGTTTCCTAAAATTAGTCAGTACTAACGGAACGAGAAATTTATTGATGAAAATCACAAAATGCAAGTGAACAGAGGCTGAGAAATGAACAAATGGATGGGTGAATATTCAGACTTAATATAACCACAACCAATTACGAGCAAAAATGAATTTAAACCGTATTAATACGAGCGGGGAAGATGAAATCTCCATACGTTACAGATACGATTAATTAAAAAAATGACGGTGTGGAACGATTTGTGATTGAGAAAGGTCACTTTAAGCCCAATGTCCCCTTCATAAGAGAAAGTGACGATAAATAATATAATAAATAAATATTATATTAAACAAACGCTCCTACGTTTCGCTGCCGATAATATAGTCTGGATGGCAAAATTTCTGGGGGAGCTGCAACAGTTGCTGGACGGCCTGGCTTCAGCCTCACAGCGAATATGTCTGAAAATTTACATAGCCAAACCAAAGTAATAATCAACCACCACCCTGATCCAATACCTGTTACTGTATGTGGCCACCAGATTGAAGTTGTTTCCAAATATACCTACCTGGGGCATACCCTTTGACTAGGTAGAAATAACTTTGAGAAAGAGACTACGATGAGGATCTAGAGCATACTACGTCGAGTCTTCTAGTCACCTTTACCACAAAGCTTGTAAACGAAAATCAACCAGTGCGTCCTACTGGTCATGACCTACAGTGCTAAGACTTGGACACTTACAGTACGACTGGTCTACTAGCTCATAGTTGTTCATCGACCTATCGAGCATGCTATGCCCGGTGTCGTTTTGAAGGATAAGATCCGTAATGAGCTTATCCGACAGAGAACCTAAGTTATAGATACAGCAAATAGGATTAGCAAATTGATGTGGCAGTGCGCTGGCCGCATCTGTCGAAGGATTGATAACCGTTGGAGTAAACACGTTCTAGAGGGGAGACCGTGTCTTTTCTAACGTAGTGTAGAACGCCCTCCAGCCAGATGGAGTGATGACTTCTGTTGTGAAATAGCCTTCGTGCTCTAAAGTCTTTTTGGAAACCGGCTTATTCGGGAGTTCCAGGGGTTATTAAACCTGCGTTCGAGACAATTTATCATGACCCTCGAAAACAACTTATAGACATGGCTCAGGAGCGAGATGGACCTGTAATTCTTCAACAAAGTGTTATCACCTTTTTTGAAGAACAGTACCATTACGCTCCTGCTTCATGCCTCTGGCGTTGAGCCCTCGGGGAGAACGGAATTGAAGAGCCTCTGAAGGACTTTCAGTATCGGCGTTCCGCCCGGTTTCAGAAGCTCTGAGGTGATTCCGTACCCGGTCCCGGCGCGGCGTCTTGTTGTTGTTAATTTGCTTCAGGGCCGTCGCAATCTCACACAGGTTGATGTCCGGCATATGGTCGCTAAAGTGTCGGATCAACTCGGCACTCGGGTCTTCGGCCGAGGTAACCATAGGTTCGGCAACCGAAGTGTTAAGCTGTCCGTAGAACCTCTCGATCTCCCTTAATACCTCTGCCCTCGGTGATACCACGCGGCCATGGTCCGTCTTCAGCCTAGACAGCTCTCTTTTCCCAATAGACAAGTCTCTTGCAAATACTTTGGAGCCTCTGTTCCACTCAATTGTCTCTTTAAGGCTCACAGTAATCTGAGCATGGACATTGTGTCGCAAGGACTTCCAGATCCGTCATTGAGTCTCCGATATGCTTCAGCGTCATCGAAAGACTGCAGCGTCAAAGATCGACGTTTGCCCATGAGGTGAAGAGTGTGGATCGCGAGTTTTGTGGTCTATCTATACGGCGAGGTCTAAAATAGTAAGATCCCACCGTATGGACAGCTTCTGCCAAACTGCTGTTTGGCTCGTCCATTGCAAGGTTTTCTTTTAGACAATCAAAGCAATTTATCTGTTCAAGTTGAAAGCTCTCGGGGTTTTGGATATGGGCGCAAGTAGGTCGGAGCATAGACTTCATCAAGCGACGCCTTTCTAATTGGCAGTTGATATTCAATGTACCCCTAACCATTTGGTGATTACTGCCGGTTTTCACCCTGTTGATCACAGAGACATCACTGAACATCCGTCTATTCGTCGTCAAAATGAAATCCATCTCGTTTCTCGTAGAACAGTCAGGATTCAGACAGGTTTATTTCCTGTGAGGCGGTTTCTGGAAAGAAGAGTTCATCGCAAAGAGTCCCTCTTTTTCCAGACGGTCTGCCAGCAACTTAAAAAAGATTCATAAAAACGAAATTACAATGTTATTTTTTTTTACATTTACGAGGGGCCCCATATGATGAACTTTGCCACGGGCCCCCGATGGGGTAGTTACGCCACTGAATACATACAAGATTTATACACACAGCACTCATACATACTCCCTGCACCACTGTATTTTAAAAAAAATATTGCATTTAATGGCGAAACAAGCATGCCGTTCGCTTGATGGTAAGCGCGTACCACTCATGAACAGTAGCAAAACCAAACAACACATTGAATTACAAAGCAATGCTTGGCATTCCACTGCGCTCGCCATCCTGAGACATAAGATGCTTAGTCTCAAATGTCCAGTAGTTACTTTGGCTATAATGTCTTTCAATCCGAAACACAACAGTGCATTTAAACTGCTGTTTGACGGGAGAAATAGACATTGGTAATCAGAAAATAACTATATATATAGTCCTGATCTCACTGTATCAGCCATCATACGACACAGTGTAGGCAAATGCCTCCTTTACAATCAATACTTGAAGACAGCTTGTCAATAACTATTTTACGGTCTGTAGGGGAAGCAGGGGGAATGGCGCTCACTGGGTAATGGCGCTCACCTCTGTAACTCAGTCAGACCTGAACATAGCAACACGCCGCGTTACGTGGAGCGTGAGGGGAGGGGGCCTCTTACAGACAGCGACGCTAAGGGTCAATCAGCTCACGTCCTGTGACCGTGAAGTGCGTTTCTTCGTTTGCGGCCGCGTCGATGTAATTTTAGGTTAGGTGTTCTTTGTCGGTAAGTCTAAAACTTTAATGCTTATTCATTATTAATTTTACATTTCTGACACTAAATATATTCTATTTTTAAATAATACAATCAATTTTCAACAATTATGTGTAAGTTTTTTTTAATTTCAAATTAATCACAAAATGGCCGTTTGGGGTTATACCGTTCATCTGAGCGCCATTACCCCTTCATCATCATCATCATCCACAGCCTGTAGGTTCCCACTGCTGGGTATAGGCCTCTCTCATATTCTGCCACTTTTATTAGGCATTGTCATATGAGAGGAATTAGCCATAAAACGCCGCGCTGGCCAGTGCGTCTTGGCGAGTCTTCTTCCTGTTACGTTAGCCTGTGACGAGTAGTACTATGGTGCCATAGTTCTCACAGTAGCACTACTCTTCACAGTTACCGGGAGGGACCACGAGGAGGTGTAACAAGGAATTGGTTTCTCAATTCTGTACAATGCAGAACATCAATTACACAATTTAACACTCTCCATTAATACAAAATTGATCCACCCCATCATTACCCCTTAGTATATATATTTTTTTTATTGTTGTAGATATGCCAAGAAATCGTCAAAGGACCACTGCCAAAGCGGCTTGGACCGAAGAAGACCTTCAATCTGCTAAAACTGCGACTGACGGATGTTTGTCGAAAAGAAAAGCAGCACAACAATATAACATACCATTTACTACTTTAAGAGACCGTTTAAAAAAAAAATTTGTTAAATTGAAAAAGGCTAATCTTACGTATAGTTGATGCTGATTTGTGATTATAGATTTTATATTCATTCCATAATGTTGATCTCATTAATATTTCTTTAATAAAAATGTATCTTACTTGTTATATTCCAAATAAAATGTTTGAGCGTTATTACCCCGTACCCTGAGCGGCATTACCCAGTCAGGGGCAATGCCGCTCAAACATGTTTTTTTATCATTTTTTCGTATTACTCGTCGATTAAATATATTATATTCTTTTTTTGTTATTTTGTTGATTACTCGATAATTAAAGACTTTGTTATTTTTCTTAATTTTGATTTATAATAAATAATTTGAAAAATACACCATGTTTTCCTTAAGTGAACGCCATTCCCCCTGCTTCCCCTAAGCTTCGGCTTTTTATGTTCAGAATCCACCATATCACAAATACCAACATATCATTAAATTTAAAATCGCTAATATAAAATTACCTACCCAAAATATCTGAAAGCATAATTTAATATCTTTTTCCTTACATTAAATCGTTACTATTTATTAAAAATTAATTAATAACTAATAAAGACTTGTTTCCATAGCCCAGCCCTAGATTATTTTACAATATAAAAGAGGAATATTCGAGAAACTTTTAAAGAAAAAATATCGTGTCATCTAAAATCCACTTGGATCCAGTTCCCACCTTTCTAAATCACTCTATCTTCGATTCTCTAATAGTTGGTATATCATTTAAATGCAACTAGTCACTCAATTTTCACCTAGATGGCGTTATTAGGGTATGCACTCACCTGGTACACCTTGTCTCCGACGCGGCACGCCACCGGCTCGTATTTGGGACAGCATTTACCCTCCACCTTCTCAGTTTCGATGACGAACTGCTTCTTCAGGTTGGAAGGCACTTCGGGACAGGTCTCGTTGGAGCTTTGCACTTGGAGCTGTAGAGAAATTGTCTTTATTAAATTAGATAATAGCAAACATTTTAATGAGCTTACACTTGGATTATAAAGCGATATTCAACGTATTAAGAGATTAAATATGCAAAAAAATATTGATTTCTCGATTCGATGAAATCAAAACCTAAGGTATAAAGGCTAAATTTACCCATGTACTATGTAGTAGCAAGTGATGCCATCAACGCATTAAGGAGTTAAAAAAAATTGTCACGCCATTGTCCGATGTTTTGTGGAGAATTCTCGACTTGAATTTCGTTGTTTCCTTCCACTACTCTATTTAATTAATACACGTCTATATCTAAAAATTCAGTAGTATATTCTGATCTACCAACTACACTAAATGGTTACTGACCGTTCCATTGACATTGACGCATGTGTAGTTAGCGCAGTGGTCGCTGGAGGTCCACGTGTCTCCGACGCGGCGCTCCCGTCCGTCCACCACGCACGCCACCGGCTTGCACTTGCCGCAGCACTCGCTGACAGACTCCGATGGGAAGTACTTCCAGCCCTGGGATATACACTCACGTTTATCTTCTAAGGAGTAGACAGGGGAGCCACTGGCAGAATATCGAGCTAATTCTATCGTACAATGTAATAGGGACTGGGCTTAATTTTATATTGAACAGAAATCCAAATTCTGGCTGAACTAAAAATCTAACGCAAAATATATTGCTTTACCCAATTATCTCAGCCATAGGAAGTCCACTGCTGAACTTAGGCCTCCCCTCAATACTAGAATAAAATGTCTAAAGATTCGCAGTGCATATTCTACTAAACTAATGAAGTAGTACAGAAATATTCGATATTTTTAATTTTGGTCCTTCGAGCCAGATTTTTTAATATTATTATTTCGTAATTTGTAAGAATTATTATTTGTATTTTAATAACAAATAGATTGTGCTATATAGCCTAGCCACTCTCAATCGTACCATCGATTGAAGAGAAGGCCTGTGCCCTACAGTGGGACGTGTATGGTCTGATATAGTACAGTAACAAATAGAAAAGGAATAGCAGATAAAGACTCACAGGTTGGCAGTCATCGTCGCAGTGTTGTACAGTGGTGACCTTCTCGAGTTTGCCGTCATCGGCTTGCACGCATTGGTACTTCTCGCAGGGGTTCGTGGGTGAGGTCCAGTTCTCGCCGACCTGTATCCATTGGAAGTTTATTTATCACACCTTTTGCAGTTATGTTCAGGGTAAAGAATAACGTGAGTAGATTTGTACTTATCATCGAAGTGTATTTGATATTTGAATATAGTTAGTTGGCATAAATAGTACATAAAATTAACAAGGAGATCTTGACTTGAAAAGACTTGAAAGAGACTTGGAAACCAATGGATTAAAAGTGCTGGAACTACGTTGTGGTTTCTTTTAACTGACCAAAGATTGAGCCGGTTCCATTGGGTGAGCATCTTTCAAAATTGGCGATCATCACCTATCAACAGATGATTTTTTTTTTGCATTTTTCATTTGCGGATGTATGTTTAATGTATACGAACTAATTTTTGTAGTATTACCTTGTATATATTATCTCCATCCCTGCACGCCACGTAGACGGGTTCGGGGCAGCATGCGAAGGGTACAGGCCGGGGCTCCAGTACAAACTGTTCGGTGGTGAGTATAGCGGGGCACTCGGTGACGGCGCAGCGCGGCGCGGGGGCGGGGCCCGCGGCGGCGCGCGCGCACCTGCATGAGCGACACGGACCGTCCGCCCACACCGCGTCGATCTGGAGGATATTCAAAAAATTGCAGAATTGATAAATGACAATATAGGTATTATGATAGGTATTTGAATTTGGTTGCTATGATACATATACAGTCTCTATCAAATTCTCGTTAGTAACTCAGGGTCGGTACTTAATCGGTACTATTGAGTACCGATCGGCACTCTTAAGTATAGGTATTAAACCTTCATTATTACAGAATAAAAAAATGTATGAAGTCTATGATTATCAAAGTTATAATCATATTTAAATATTGTGAAATTATGCTGTATATATATTTTATCAAATATCCAAATTAAAAATAAAGTTTTGATCGAAGAATGTATTGGTTAGATTATTATCGAAATTAGATTACTTACATCTTTCAAAACAACTTGGGGTGTCTTCCTTGCCTTCTCACCACCCTTTGAGGCGGATTCCCATTCCAACGTCACCACGCATTTGTCCTTGGGCAGTTCTACAAAAAGTTAAATGGTATTTTTAGTAATATTTAGTAGGTACTCCATTGCTGAACATGATCTGCCGCAAGGATTTCCTCAATTCCTTTAAATTGTAATAATCGATTTCCAAAGTGATAAATAGTTGAGTCATGTGACAAGTGTATGGACCAATTAGTTTACTATAGTAATCATGTGCCTCTAAGAAAATATATCGAGTATAAGTATAAAATAATCGAATTTGCTCTATAGTTAATGTTTTTCTCGTTGTTTATCGATCGCAGTTAACATAACAGCATTAACATAGATTTTGTTATATTCTGTATTTATATTTAAAAAAAGTTAAGTGCATGTATTGTGTGACTGAAATCGTCGTAAACGGCTGGACCGATTTTGATACTATTTTTTGTGTATTCAAATGAATTTTGAGTAGATTTACAATTCAGACCAATACTAAAATTTTTTTTAGCCAGGCGAAGTGAAGCTCGGCCTCTAGTAAGTATAAATTTTCTTACAGGGTACCCAATAAGTTAACCTACCACAAGAGTACTCCGGACAGCACTTCCCGCTGACATTCTCAGTCTTGAGGTTGTTAAACTGCGGGCAGGCGGGTGGCGACGGGCAGGTGTCCACGCGGCAGATGAAGTCCACGCGCGGGCAGCAGCCGGTGTCGTCCACCAGCCGCTCCATGCCAGGCTCCAGGATCTCCACCTCGTTCTCCGTGGGAATGGGGTCGCACTCGCTTGCTGGCTTGCATTCTGGTGGGGATGGGGGGAGGGAGGTTTAATTATGTTTTAATTAATTAATTGGTTAAGTTTATCAGGTTTTAATTGCCTACTTTTAGACCAAGTAGTAGTTATAGGGGGATGCCGATTGGTCATAAAGGAATTGGGTTTGAGCTTCATGTGATAGAATCAATGTTAAGGTTTTCGGATCTCCAGATTGGAATTTGTGATCAGGATGGCAATTGACTTTATCAGTTCATCACGGTTATTTCTATACCAAGTCGTGATAGGTGATTGATTTTATCATAGTCCGCTTCTAGACCCGAAACAATCGTACTGTTTATTATTGACTATAGCATGCGAGAACATTAAAAACAGCTTAAAGACTGATTCAACTCACCACAAGCATACTCCTTGCATCCGTTAGGTAATGTTTTCTGTTTGAGCACCTGAGCGAAGCCGCACACCATCTTCTTCGGTTCTGTGCAGTTCTCTTGTTTCTTGGGCGCTGCGGAATATATTGTGTACGCTTGTAACTATATTTTATTGTTATTGGTATATAATTATGTATCTTTAAAGCTAAGTTAAGGGTCGGTTGCATGCCAGTGAATTTGCAAGTTTCATGTTATAACCAGTTTTGGGTTTAGTTTATAGAAGTTCATAGAGTTACTGTAACCAATAAGCGGTGTTTTAATATATGTATGTGGCTTGAAATAGTTGTTATTTTCATCATCATCAGCCTGTTGCAGTCCACTGCTCGAGTTGTTATATTTAATATTCGAAATTGTGTTGTGATAGCCTAGTATATTTATGTAGCATAGAAGTAGTATGTTCGTTCATAAATGAAAAAACTGAATGATTAACATTCAGCCCTTTCATGTTCCACAACATCTATATTACTCACCGCACAGCTATTCCGGGTAACATTGTCCCACGTTTTATCTATATTACTCATCGCAGCTATTCCGGGTAACATTGTCCCACATCTATCTACAGTACTCACCACACAGGTACTCCGGGCAGCACTGGCCCGGCTTGGGCGGCGCGGTGAGCAGGTCGTGCGCGTCGCTGCACAGCGGGGGCGCGCACGCCGTGCTCGTGTATGTATAGTACTCACCGCACAGGTACTCCGGGCAGCACTGGCCCGGCTTGGGCGGCGCGGTGAGCAGGTCGTGCGCGTCGCTGCACAGCGGGGGCGCGCACGCCGTGCTCGTGTATGTATAGTACTCACCGCACAGGTACTCCGGGCAGCACTGGCCCGGCTTGGGCGGCGCGGTGAGCAGGTCGTGCGCGTCGCTGCACAGCGGGGGCGCGCACGCCGTGCTCGTGTATGTATAGTACTCACCGCACAGGTACTCCGGGCAGCACTGGCCCGGCTTGGGCGGCGCGGTGAGCAGGTCGTGCGCGTCGCTGCACAGCGGGGGCGCGCACGCCGTGCTCGTGTATGTATAGTACTCACCGCACAGGTACTCCGGGCAGCACTGGCCCGGCTTGGGCGGCGCGGTGAGCAGGTCGTGCGCGTCGCTGCACAGCGGGGGCGCGCACGCCGTGCTCGTGTATGTATAGTACTCACCGCACAGGTACTCCGGGCAGCACTGGCCCGGCTTGGGCGGCGCGGTGAGCAGGTCGTGCGCGTCGCTGCACAGCGGGGGCGCGCACGCCGTGCTCGTGTATGTATAGTACTCACCGCACAGGTACTCCGGGCAGCACTGGCCCGGCTTGGGCGGCGCGGTGAGCAGGTCGTGCGCGTCGCTGCACAGCGGGGGCGCGCACGCCGTGCTCGTGTATGTATAGTACTCACCGCACAGGTACTCCGGGCAGCACTGGCCCGGCTTGGGCGGCGCGGTGAGCAGGTCGTGCGCGTCGCTGCACAGCGGGGGCGCGCACGCCGTGCTCGTGTATGTATAGTACTCACCGCACAGGTACTCCGGGCAGCACTGGCCCGGCTTGGGCGGCGCGGTGAGCAGGTCGTGCGCGTCGCTGCACAGCGGGGGCGCGCACGCCGTGCTCGTGCACGACACCTGCGCTGAGTTCTCGCCGGGGAGCTTGCTGCACGAGCATGACGTGCACGCGTCCTCCTGGGTACACGGGGTATAGATGTTGGTTAATTTATTCGGGAACAATAGTGTTATTCAATGAGCAATATATTAATGAGTATGTTAATTTTTATATACTGGCATAATTAATGCACCTGATGATAAGCGTAAATATTGTCGAGGCAGAGTAATAGAATAAGGAAAAAATATATTAAGAAATTTAAGAGCTATCGCAGACCAGCACATCATATTTTAATTTCTACCAAAACTAAAATATGCTCTTAACTTAGAGTTAAACTACAGTAAAGATGGGCTGATTCTAACGGACTAATACCAATCATTGAAATACGACAGATGGCGATAGCCGCTCGGTTCATGATCACTTTTATTCTTAAAATATTCTAAATGAGAATGCTGTGATTCATTAGGCGAGATTTCCAATTGATGAATAGTAAAGTGAAGTTACCTTCCAAACGTCTCCGGCATAATGTTCTTTCTTGGCATCGCATGGGAAGCACTTGCTCGGCTCTATGCACGTGTTGTTCAGACGGACCTGTAACCATTTATAAACACATCGTTACATAAAAAAAAAAAAACGAATTTCAATGTCCGTATACATATTAGTTCTTATAATTAAAATATATTTGATGTTTTTTTTAGGGTATATGAGAAATGAATACCAAATATTATGTTGAGATTATCATGAAATTATTTTTCCTATTCATATTCATACTGCTATTTTTGGCCTGGGATTAATCTTATTTTTACATTAAATAAGTATTTTTTGTTATCCCACCTTTCCTTCAGGACAGAAGCATCCCTCGACGGGTTTGTTGGTGCACTTCTCCGGATACTGCTCCAGTTCTTCATTGTTCTCGCAAGTTCTCTCGCAGTCTACGCACGTTCTGTATACTAGCGGCGCTTCGCTGTTTCACAAATAAAATATTGTTATTGCTATTTTCTAATGAAGCAAAAAAAAATGTCATTAATGGCGAGACAAGTGTGCCATTCGCCTGGTGGTAAGCGATACGACCGCCCATGGACAGTAGCAACACAAAACAATACCATGAATAACAAAGCAATGTTTGCATTTCACTGTGCTTGACATTCTAAGATAATATAATGTTAAGTATCATTATGTCCAGTAATTACTCTAATTGCAATGTCTTTCAAAGCGGACACAACAGTGCATTTACACTGCTGTTTGGCGGTAGAAATAGATATTGTGGTGGTATCTACCCAAACGGCCTTTCATATATGAGAGATATATCCTCATCAGTTTATGTATGTATTTATATATGTAAATGTTTAAGTATATATTCTAAGTATTTAGTATTTTTTTCTGTTTTTGTATTTTATTTTTTTATTTTCTTCCATACCTATAATAATCATTATACACCTGCCTCCATCTCTCTGCACTACCTTAAGGTCGACAGTTAGAAAATGCCATTAGGCATTAACTCCGCCTATACTGTTTAATTGTATAAAGTGTAAAAATAAAGACTCACCAGGGCTAGGGGCAGAAAAGCCATTAGGCATAAACTCCGTCTGCACTATTTAATAATACAAACTGTAAAAACAAATAAATAATTAAAAATAAACACTCACCAAGGGTAAGGACACAGGTCATCCCTCCAGTGCGGCAGACACACGCCGTGTGCCTGACACTCGGCCGCGTACCTCGCGAGCGCGGCGCACGGCGAGCTCGTGTTGGCGCACGCGTCCGCTGAACACGACTCCACGAACGGAAGCGGATCTACTAGCGCGTGGCACTGGGATGCGAGAGGATAAATTAATTAACGTGGTTTACTAGATTAACTACTCTCAATCGTACTGTCGATGGAGGAGGCCCGTGCCCTGCAGTGGGACGTATATAGGCTGATACAGAAAACAGAAATAACACCCGACAGTCACATACATAGTCCTGACCCCACACTAAAATCGAGTCTTGTGTCGTGGGTATCAGGAATTACGAGACACTTTTTCAGTCTCACAAACACCTAGACCCGAAAGAAATATTTGTGGGACATTTCTCTCGGTGCGGGGATCGAACCCGCGGCCTCTCGTTTCACAGGCGGCGTCACGGTGGCTGTCAATGATACACATTGAAATAAATTGAGTCCGCTCCGTGACCACGAAAGCTAAATAAAGTAAAAGAATCGAACAACCGCGTCGAGAACTTAAAAACCAAATCCAAAAAACCAAAACCAAATTAAACCAAATCCGCGATAAAATCCGTAAATAATTATTTTATTTCAATTAATAAACATGACGAAAAATAGAGCAAAAAATGACAAAAAGAATAGGTCTAAGGCAACTTGATATAATACGACGAAAAATATTTAGATAGTTGTTATTTTAATTTATTATAATTTACTATTACTGTATCAGCCCATATACGTCCCAGTGCAGGGCACGGGCCTACTCTACAATCGAGAGTACACTTGAGAGTGGTTAGGCCATATAGTCCATCACGCTGGCCTAATGCGGGTTGGCGGACTTACATACCATAGAAATTCTTATGAATCGCTACGGTATGCAGGTTTCCTCACGATGTTTTCCATCACCGTTTTAGTGCGTAGTGATTAACTATCAATACACACATGACTCCGAAAAGTCAGAGGTGTGCCCTGGGATTCGAACCCGCGACCATCGTGAACATGTTGGCAGTCGCGTCTAGTCCGTTTACCAACAGGCCACCACGCACGTAGGTACATACATACTATTACACATTAATTAAATTGTAATGTCAACTTACAGGTCCGAATCTGTCAGCATTATACAGGTTGTAGCAGGGGTTGGACTCTGGAGGTGGTGGTACACATTCTGGGGGTAGTTCGGGCTCCGTGCATTGTTCCTGTGGGGGTACATCTAGCGTCTCCAGCGCCGCTGGTGATGCTTGCCAACTCTTGCCGTACTGCAATGTGGATATTAAGAATATTTAATGTTGGTTAGATTATATGGTGTTTAAAATCAAAGGGTTGGTGGAAAATGTTTGTAGCCAGATGGAGAGCGTGGTAAATTATGGTGGGAAAGTTCTCATACTGCCACGTGTACGTGTGTCGCTTTTGAATTAATCTGGCGCTGTTTGTCCTTCTTAACTACAATACGTTACGAAGCCGTATAATTCTTGTAAAAAATACTTGAATATTTTTTTATTTTTTATTTTGGCGTTTCATTCAACAAATTTTGTAATATTTATTCCCGTTTACTTTGTTATTTAATTTATGCGTCTACCTTATTTTCTCTACACCATCCAAAAGTCGACTGGGAGAAAAGAAGCCTCAGACATTAATTCCGCCAGTATACTTTCAGTCTTACTAATAAAAATATATTATACAATTGTTTAACGTTTATATACTTACAGTCTTACTAATAAAAATATATTTTACAATTGTTTAACATTTATATACTTATTCAATAGATAGGGTGTGAATAGCTACTTATACAATACTTTACTAATAAACAGTGTATAGGCCTTGTGTAACTATTTAATTGTTATGACACTAACTACTGGTAACATTTTGGGAAGCGTTCGGAAACCTGAAAACGTTGAATACACCACTTATTTATTTTTTATTTTTCTTTAATATTTACATGATTTTATTTACCAATGGCTTAAGAAATAGGGCAACAACAATTCCTTTTTATCAAAAAATATTTTCTTTGTAAAAATACAGGTTTCAAAATTGTTTATTTCATATTTTCCATTTTGTAAATTGTCCTCGAAAAATAGAGAACATGTTTGGAACGCGCGTTGAAACGTCAACTGTCATTTTCCGCAAGAAATGTAAAAAGTTAAAAACAAACCGTTGTTTGTCGTATCTTTAATTCGTATGCATTTTATTATTGATTTTGTACAGGTGTAAACAAATAGCTTCTTAACCCATAACCTGCATCTCCGAGTAAGCGTCCATGGAATTCTCTATTGCCGAACTTCTGTCGCATACGTGATTCTCGAAATATTAGAGAGTAATATGTGCTGCCTCTCCAGTGTGCTACAATATCTCTAATTTGCAATTTGGAGTCACAGACTTGCACGTTAATTGTGGCTACTCCCCTTCTGTTGATATAATACTGGGCATTGTCTCCGCCAACTTTTACAATTTTATTACGTGTGCAATCAATTGCTCCTATCACATGTCCAAACCCACAAATACTGCGGAATCTAGCCATCCTTCCTCTTCCTCGAGTGTTCATGGTACATAGATAAATTGCGCTGCTTTACTTGCTAAGGCGACGGCAACGAGGCGACAAACAATAATTATTGATTGTTGACTCTGCCATGTATGTCAGCTGCATCGTCTTGTACTTCTTCTGTATCAGCCCATATAGCACGGGACTCCTCTACAATCGACAGTACGATTGAGAGTGGTTAGGCCATTTATTCCACCACGTTGGCCTAGTGCGGGTTGGCGGTCTTACATACCATAGATTTTTTTATAAATCGCTATGGTATGCAGGTTTCCTCAAAATGTTTTCCTTTACCGTTTTAGAGCAGGGTGCTTGACTATCAATACACACATGACTCCGAAAAGTCAGATGTTCCCTGGGATTCGAACCCGCGACCACCGTGAACATATTGGCTGTCGCGTCTAGTCCGTTTACCAACAGGCCACCACGCACTCACTTCTTGCCGAGCCCATACCCTGAGAGTTGTACAAACTTGAAGCTCCTCAGAGAAGCCACTACCCTTCCTTCCTTGTCTGTTCTATATCTTCTCGGATCAAGTCCACCACTTCTTTGACATAACTTTTAGTATACCTGTATATACCTCTAAATTCATCTTCTTTCAGAGAAAAAGGATCAAAGCGTGTTTTCTAAGCTTTTCTCTTTCTTTGCCGTTCCTCATCGTCCACCTCAAGTATATCAAAATAGTCGAAATCATGCAAAAATCCATATTTAACACTAAATTAAAATACGTCGCGAGATGAGACCTGATAATCATTTAAAATTTGTAGGCTATATACACTCTAAACAAGGTCAACCGACTGAATAAGGATTGTATAAAATGGCATACACTTATACAACTGCTATAACGGGCGTATAAGGTAAAAATCCCTATACATCGTTTATTAGTAATGATTTCGCTATAACGCTGTTATACAGGATGCATAAATGTTTATTAGTAAGACCGTTAATCAATAGATAGGGTGTGAATAGCTACTTATACAATACTTTACTAATAAACAGTGTATAAGCCTTGTATAACTATTTATTCGTTATGACACAAACTGCTGGTAACAATTGGGGAACCGTTCCGAAACCTTAAAATGTTGAATACACCATTCATTTATTTTTGATTTTATTTTTATATTTGCATGATTTTATTTACCCATGGCTTGAGAAATAGGGCAACGACAATTCCTTTTTATCAAAAAATATTTTCAGTTTAAACATACAGGTTTCAAAATTGTTTATTTATTATTTCCCATTCTGTAAATTGTCCTCGAAAAATAGAGAACACGTTTTGAACGCGCATTGAAACGTCAACTGTCATTTTGCGCAAGAAATGTAAAAAGTTAAAAACAAACCGTTGTTTTTCGTATATTTAATTCGTATGCATTTTATTATTGATTTTGTACAGGTGTAAACAAATAGCTACTTAGCCCATAACCAGCATTTCCGAGTAATCGTCTATGGAAGTGTCCATTGCCGAAATCTATCGCATACGTGATTCTCTAAATATTAGAGAGTAATGTGTGCTGTCTCTCCAGTGTGCTACAATATATCTAATTTGCAATTTGGAGTAACATACTTGCACGTTAATTGAGGACACTCCCCTTCTGTTGATATAATACGGGGCATTGTCTCCGCCAACTTTTTAAATTTTAATACGTGTGCAATTGCACCTATCACATGTCCAAACCCACAAATACTAAGGAATCTAGCCTTCATTTCTTCTTCTTCCTCGAGTGTTCGTGGTATATAGATAAATTGCGCTGCTTTACTTGCTAAGGCGATAGCAACGCGGCGACAAACAATAGTGATTGATTGTTGGCTCATGCCATGTATGTCAGCTGCATCGTCTTGTACGTCTTCTGTATCAGCCCATATACGTCCAACTGCAGGGCACGGGCCTCCTCAACAATCGTCAGTATGATTGAGAGTGGTTAGGCCATTTATTTCACCACGCTGGCCTAGTGCGGGTTGGTGGACTTACATACCTTAGATTTTTTTAATAATCGCTATGGTATGCAAGTTTCCTCACGATGTTTTCCTTTACCGCTTTAGTGCGTGGTGATTGACTATCAATACACACATGACTCGGAAAAGTCAGAGGTGTTCCCTGGGATTCGAACGCGACCATCGTGAACATGTTGGTAGTCGCGTCTTTCTTCTTGCCTCGCCTATACCCTGAGAGTTGTACAAACTTGAAGCTCCTCAAAGAAGCCACTACCCTTCTTTGTCGGTTCTTTATCTTCTCGTATCAAGTCCACCACTTCTTTGACATACCTTTTAGTAAATCTGTATATACCTCTAAATTCATCTTCTTCCAGAGAAACGGGATCTTTAGGATTGCCGCTCCTCATCGTCCACCTCAAGTATATCAAAATAGTCGAAATAATACATAAATCCATATTTAACACTAAATTAAAATACGTCGCGAGATGAGACCTGATAATAATTTATAATTTGTAGGCTATATACACTCTAAACAAGGTCAATCGACTGCATAAGGATTGTATAAAATGGCATACACTTATACAACTGTTATAACGGGCGTATAAGTTAAAAATCCCTATACATCGTTTATTAGTAATGATTTCGCTATAACGCTGTTATACACGATGCATAAATGTTTATTAGTAAGACCGTTTGAGTATAAAGCGGTAATAAAAAAATGTAATATAATTGCGTCTGCTAATTTCTATAGGTATTAGTAATACTTTGAATATTAATTCTATATAGGTATACATAAGTAAGCACTAACCTCCTGTAAGTCATCAGTGACGGTGCCATTGCTGGTGATGAGGAACTCCTGGTATCCGGCACAGACGCCACACAGACCCTCGGTCTGGTTGGCGTATAGGTATGAGGGCACTTGCACCGTGAACGCCATCTTCGACTCTAGGACTGTCAGCTGAAAGTACATTTTACAATGAATATTCTTTATTACAACAAAAAATATTTGTACAAATATGTTTTCAATTCTCAGAATCGGTAGGTAGAACTCAGATCTGGTACTTCCGTCGACATTTCACGGAGCTAAATTCAATGCATTAGGAATATATCAAAAAACTAAGAGCCTGACCTAAAAATCGAGCACGGGTTCGCAGTTTACTGTTCATTGAGCATGTCAGTATCGCAATAGGGCCTTAACAATTTTTGTTAAGCATTTAAGGTAAGCTAAGGATGCAAGTATCGCAATAGGGCCTTAACAATTTTTGTTAAGCATTTAAGGTAAGCTAAGGATGCAAGTATCGCAATAGGGCCTTAACAATTTTTGTTAAGCATTTAAGGTAAGCTAAGGATGCAAGTATCGCAATAGGGCCTTAACAATTTTTGTTAAGCATTTAAGGTAAGTTAAGGATGCAAGTATCGCAATAGGGTCCTAACAATTTTTGTTAAGTAGTTACGGTAAGCTATATACCAACCTCGACGTGTATATCTTGGATCTTCACAACGACGTCCTGTCCGTTGGTCAGGCTGATGGTGCCCCAGTCCTTCTTCACGGGGTATTTGTATACTGCCTTCTTTCCTATTACTGTCACCAACTGCAACAAATATTATGTTGAATCGTTTATCGATGTCTCTTCCACTAGCATTATTGGTAGAAAAAAAATCTGCGTCATTAATATGATAGAGTTTGGAGCTTGGGTACTTGCTTATGGGTTTGATCTTAGAAATTTAAAAGAATACAAATATTTTTGTGACCGAACATAGACCAAAAATGCAATGGTAAACCATCATTCATAAACTCATTAAAATAACCAAGCGTTTAATAAAACTACCATAAAAGATCTATTAAAAATTTAAAATTGTATACCAAATAAGAAAATACAATTAGAAATTAAATGAAAAATTGAAATAATTGCTGGAGATAATACTCACTCGTTGAGTAGCGGGATCCTTGCTGATGTGGATGACATCTTTCTCGTATATCAAGTGAACAGACTTGGTGCACACCACCTCGGGGTTGTCTTCACACGGGCCGTTTGTGGCGTACACCTGGAATTTTACAAATAAAGTAAATATTTTTAAAAGGCAGGACTGTGGTGTGTCACCACATTTACCCAGCATTCGTTACAAATTGGAGATGCTATTGAGGAATTAAGAATTTGACAGTAAGTCCAGGAGCTACTGTAGATAGTTTTTATAATTTCAGAACTAAAGGCTAAACCTCCTCACAAAATGAGACACGAGGGTGACGATAGCAGCGAAGACAATTTTAATCCTTTGAAAAATAAGTGAATAACATGAGCTAATTACATGAATGAATGAGGCATAATGGAAAATGAATGAATGATTGAATGAACATACTAATGAAAATATCTAGGTGAACGAATGACTGAATGAGCGAATGAACGTTACAGACCTCATATTTGTGTTGTCCCGTCGCATTTCTGTCTCTGGATGCTAAGTAGGTGCAGTTGCTCATGAAGGGCAGGTCGTCGCCTTCAAACGTCACGTATTTACTCGGCGTGCCCACACCGGTACACGTGCCTGGAAAAAATGTATTACGAGGATGGGTTATATTTTTTAAATTCATGTATATTTAGAAACATTTAAATTCCTGTATAAAAGAGGCAACTTAGTCATTGTTGGAAAGTCTTCGGGAACGTCTAACTTGTCTTTAACCCGCAACGAAATCAATCAGAAAGTCTAATAATATATTGGATATACTCACAGTCCAGACAGTCAGCAGGCACGACGCACTGGTCCCCGCGCCTCAGCTTGCCGTCGGGGCAGTAGCAGCCGGGGTAGCACACGCCCTCCTCGGCCGCGCACGCGCGCGCCGCGCCCGCGCCCAGCGCCTCGCACGTCGGCTCGCAGCGCTTGCGGTAGCAGTCGTAGTGCACCAGTGGCGTTGCGCAATCCGCCGCTGGATTTTAAACTCTATTTAATTGGGTGTAAAGTCGAGATTTGGTTGGAGTGGAGGTTTGAAAACTGCGCTGTGTGCCGCTGGATAATGAACTCTATTTAGTTGGGTGCAAGGTGCAGGATGTTCAGTTGACGTGGAAACTTGTAAGCTGTGGTCTCCGCCGCTGGATAATGAACTCTATTTATATGTGTGTGGGACTAAATTTAATTGAGTTTGATTTTTTAAAACCAAGGCCAAATACAGTGCTGCTATTTGATATTGCGCTTTATCATTATTCTACTTAGAATGTAAACTACCAGCTTTTCTTTGCAAAATTATAATTCTCTTCCATCTACCTGGACAATTCGTCGATTAAATATTATTTTAATTTATTACTTGGCATTTTATTTTCGCCTATATTTGAAATCAGATATTTTAAATTTTGTTTGATATTATAAATAATAAAAAATCAGCATTATTGAATACCAAAAGTGTAATGCTCGGAAGTCCACAAATCATCATCATCATCATAATCCTCCAGTATCTAAAATATGCTTTTACTCACGGCAATCCATCATGATCCTCCAGGCGGCTACATCCAGATCCTTGTCAGCTGCGAGGCACTCGGCGACCATCTGCTCGATGAACAGGCAGCGGCACTCCTCCTTGGACTTTTTGGAGCCGTTTACCACCTGCTGCGAACACTCCAGCACTTTCTCCAGGCAGATGTGGCGCCATTTGTTCAGGTTCAGTACTTCCGCGCATTGGGAGAGGGGTTCCTCCCTGGTGGGTAGAAATATTTATTAATATCATCAGCATTCACTGGAAAATTACTGCTGAATACGCCTACTTCATATAGCAATAACTTTGTAACATTACATCAGAAGCTACGGTACCGAAATTTACATCTATGTGTAATATTAGACTATCCCTGAAGATTTACTGCTTGCTTGGTACGCACGCATAGATTTTGTGTTCGTATACAAGTGTTTCATTGATTTTCCTAAAATATTTCCACAACAGAAACTATACAGTAGGTGGTATAAAACATATCCTTCTTAGTTACTAAACTTTCAGGGAAGACTCAGAATGAATATTCTTTTTATTAAAATGCGGTTCTCACCCAACATTAGATCAGCTAGTCTAGTCTAGTATGTAAATAGGTCTTTATTTCGAATAAAATATATATTATATAGATATAATATTAATATTATGTATATATAAAGCTGAAGAGTTTATTTGTTTGTTACCTCTAATCTCAGCAACTACTGGTTTAAATTAAAAAACAATATTTTTGTGTAGGTTTTCAAAGTATGCTATAGGGAAACTGTAGTGCCAAATCTAGCAAATACGAGAAAATTTGGTCTCATTTCTACCAATATCCAAGTAAATATGGGGAAGTATCACTTACGTGATAACCTTGCACAGGTCCCAGGGCGGTATGCTATAGGGAAGCACTAGTGAAAGAATCTACCAAATCCGGGGAAATTTGGTCTCATTTCTACCAGTAACCAAATAAATATGGTCAACTTACGTGATGACCTTGCACAGGTCCCAGGCTTCCACTTGCTCCTTGGGCGGCATGATCTTGGGCGCGCATGCGTCGGCCGGCATGCCGGGCTTGCCCCACGCGCGTCCGAACTCGTCGATGCTGGTGGCCAGCCTGCCGTCCGGCAGACGGCGGTCGTTCGCCGGACTGCCGTCGAACGCGCCGCACATGCCGTCTACAGCCCCCATATATTTTTTCAACACCTGCGTTATGAATTTTAAGTAATATCACCCCATTATTTTTAAACAACCGTTAACCGTATAAACGTAAATTAGTTAAATTATTTGAAGAGGAGATAAAAGGTTCATTCAGTTTTCTATTCATAGTGTTTTTTTACGTCATATTTTACCTAATATTGGCATTTTACATAAAAAAAGATTTCATTCATTTGACAGTAGTATCAAACGTGTAACTAACACAAGTTCGCCATATTTCTGCTCAAAATTTGCTTAAACAAGGCTATCGCGCATTTTAAAGTTAATGAGCTATTATATAACTGATTAATGGTTACTCATATTAACGGTATTTAAAAACTGCTTTAAGTCGTTATAATTAAAGGGGTCAGTCTATAATCTTCAATAGAGCACTGTTCTACTCTATGAATGGGTTTAAGCTTTAATAATAGACCCAAGTCTATCACTCCATCTTAATGCTGACATGCTTGACATACTCTGCATACTTCTTAGATTCCGATTCGAATCTTTAGCAATTTTCAAACATTTTCCCCGTACAATCCTTAAGATAATCTGAATTAACCACTAAGAAGTAAAAGACTCGGTGATTAGTGTCCACTTACCCCAATCTTGACGTCTCCGCTCTTAGTAAACAGCACAGTGAAGTTGTACTTCCTGGATTTGATGGAGACGCCGTCGCCGAGCCGGTCCACGTCGAAGCTGTTCTTCTGGAAGCAGATCTTACGCGTCTGCTCGATGGTATACTCATAGTTATCGTACTCTATCATCATGGTGGGCTTCACTAAGATCATTTGGTCGTCCTGCATGATTATCAACTCGTTCTGGCATCCGTCTTCTATGCATTTCTTGCGAACTGAAAATTAAATTATGGATGATGCTGTACTTCTGTATTAGTTTTTGAAGCAATTGAAATTTTGCATGATATTATATTCGTTAAATTGTTTCAATAATATTTCCTACTCTAATGACGGGTGTTATAGACAGAGATCTTATAACACAGATATTATATGCTATTTGAAGCAGTGTTTTGTGTGATTTTTAATATATTGAGTGAAGAGAGGTAAGGGAAATTCAAAACTAAAATGTATTTTCCGTATGCCATGCTTAGTAAAACAAAACACAATAATTCTTCCACGAGATAATGAATCTAATAATGAACGAAACTATCCCTGCCAGTATTACCAGTACTGTTGTCCTGGCAATATACACATAACAGCTCATTGAAATAATATCAAAGTAAAACCCAAGACTCACGTATGACCAGCCAGGCGTCGAACCGGTTCTCCCTGGCGAGGATGTGGAAGCACACGTCGTACTTGTACTCGTTGCCATCGAACGTGTTGAATGTGCGGCCTGTCACGTTGCAGAACACAGGTCTCTCCGGTGGCGGGACACATTCGTACCTGTACAATGCAAATTATTTGTTAAAGTATTTCACAGAGTTTCCAGATCATTGAATTGAAAATGCAATGAAAACAATTTATTGAGTCCATTAAAATGTTCAACATAATTCAGTCATTTCTTGATCTGCTACCCGATTTGAAAAGCAGTTTTAATTAAAGAAGTACGGGCAAGAAAGTCTAATGTTGTTATTTAGAAAACAATTTAAAAAGTTACAAGTTGGTTTAAATCGGAGCAGTTCATTAATAAATTATTATACGAGTAAAACTTTGGAGACACAAAAGTGGAAACTAAGCTCGAATATGCCAAGAAACTTAATAATACGGCACATTGAATCACGGCAGGTCTCAGGAAAGGTCTGAGTGATGTTAAATCCTTAAGAAAATTAATAAAGTATGGATGGATGAACTTCGAAATAATCTATTGCCCAGTTCTCTCCATCGGGGAGTCCTAGAAGAGCGATGAGAGACCCCACGTAGAACGCTAGGAATAAAATTACATATCAGCAATGAAGCAGGTTGTTTCTGAACCTGTACAGTTCTTGTATAATAGTAGATTCAAAAATTAGGATAACTTGTCATATGAAACAACTTGAAAATACTTACTGAGGACACTTATTGATGCCGCTAGCAACTCGCTCCAACTTCAGCGTGTAGCCTGGCGGGCAGACAGTGACTGAACACACGACGGGCGCCGGAGTAGATCCTGGCGGGGTGAATGGGGGCAGTTTGGGGATGCATCGGAACTGCACGCACTCCTTCTTCGCCACCTGCACGCTGGTGTCCACGTCGGGTTTGTCCAGGGAGAAGGCTTGGTTAGGCTTCGGTGCTGGTGGGAAACCTGATAGAAGAATATTTTTTACACTGGATTGGTTAGGTGACTCCAAAACGCCTATTTGTAAGATATACCGATTTAGTTTAATACTTTGCCTCCTATTTTATTATATTATTCTTGTATTGTTTTTACGAGTATATAATTATTTAATTTATTTGAATTTGTATTACAATAGTTTTTAATTGTATCTTAACGTCGAAATGATGTATTCTTTGGATAAAACAATTTTTCAAAATAATAATTAGTTATTTGATTTAGTTGTTCTATTAAGTGTCTACATTACCAAAAATTACTAAGTTCTGCTCCCGAAAATCCAATCTTTAATTCCTTTAAAACGTACCTCCTTTAGAGTATCCTCCTTTCGCGTAGCCTCCCTTAGCATACCCTCCTTTAGCGTAGCCTCCTCTTCCATAACCTTTGTACCCCCTGTAATACCGCTGGTACGATACCCTGGGTCTTGGTGGGGGCAGGTCAGCAGTGGAAGACCAAGAATGGGCCGATTTGGTAGTATAGCTGATCATGTATCCTGGTGGACATTCTACCGGAGGGCACTCCTCAGCTGTTAAAATTAAATCAAGGATTTTAAAACATAAGGTTACAGATTGAGAGGCTGTGTAAGCAACCAGAGAAGATTAAACTCATTTTAGTGATGTAGCTAAAGTAGCTAAGCGTTCTGCTGACAAATCCGGAGATGACACGTGGGCACACATTTTTAAATAATTTTGTAAATTTTGAACGGCTTGTATCGATATTATAATTAATATTCAGTATCGCAAAAACTACTGCATGTTTAAAAACATTTGTTTTAATTCATTTTTTATTTACAACATTAATGAAGAAAGAAAATAATCCTTTAAATAAAAAGCAAGTAGATCCAATTATTTGCTGGGCAAAATAGAAACGAAACGCTACGTTGCTCAAGAATATGTAACGAGGCAAATAGTGATCGTGTAATCGGCGGATTTATAAACGGAAGCTCCACAAATTACGCAGCGCCATGAAGCCGACAGTAGGCAGTGGCGTAGCTTGTAGTTTGTGCCAATGGTCATGCTTGCATTAAGACTTCAATGAAAAGTCTAATGCTGGAAAATTTGGAAAAAGCTACTTTTGCCTCGCAGCGAATGCTGTTTTATATTAGCTTGCTTCAATTGAGCTTTATGCTTTATGCTGGCTTTGCGTAACTTCTGGAATGCCCCTTTTGTGTGTTTACCTGAAATACCATTAATTATTGAATATTTTATTATTATTTATTATTATTTCACAAAACTTCATATGAAAATTTTAAAATAATATCGATGTTTTAGTAAAAATATAAGATCATATAAATAAGCAATTATGTTACTAATGCCAGATATAGTATTTTCCCCTCTAACTCTATGTTAAAAATAAAGCAAGTTCATTAAAAAATCATTTAACTTGCCAATAAATAATATAATGTAAACAATATTTGATACTGCTCATATAACTTGAAGACTTCTTGGATCAGATTTCATTACACATATAACCTGTATACCACAAAACTTACGTTTTTTCGTGGTCGTCGGGGCAGCAGTGGTAGTACTTGTAGTGGTGGGTTGGGTGGCAGCGACCGTGGGCGCCAGGGTGGTGACCACCGGCGCTTCGGTGACGGTAGCAAGGGTCGTGGTGGTGCAGTCCTTCTCATCATCAGGGCAGTCTTGCAGACCGTCGCACCACTTCTCCAGCGGTAAGCAGAGCTTGCTGGTCGGGCAGATCTTGGTACCAGGCGGACATGGCTCGCAGGAGCATTCGCAGGATGTATTCGACAGTTTTGGTACCAGGTTCTGGGGATATTACAGATATATTTGACTTGTTAAGTACCCTATAGGTAGATTATCAGGGTTATACATAATATAACCCTTCGAAATTTTTGCTATGTTTTTATTCAACATTTTAAAGTCGAGAAATTTTATTTTCAGATCTAAAATCGAAGTTGCAGTTTATATAATAAATTTACTCATATTGATTTTTTTTTAATGCAAATTGCAACAGTTATTCATTACCTAATGTAGGTACGAATTTAATGTTGTATTAATAAACATAAAGCTGTGCAATTACTAATTTCTTCGTGCTAATATTATTTATTTCTGTTTTCGCTCCTGTTTAATTAAACTGTATTACAGTAGTTTACAAAAGGAGTGAGCATCATAACTTTGTTAACAATTTTTACGAGTCATAATTACAGCAAAGTATTAACTAGTAATTGTAATGTTATTTGACAAATGAAGAGGTACTTTGTTATTATCATATTAGTTTGTAATAATAACGATAATTGGTGATAATGATGTTAACAACTCACGATATTGTCACACATGCATTCCTTGACTGGTTTGCAACTTGTCACGCCGCCGAGCTTGCAGACACACTCGTCGCAGTTGGTGCCTCGGAATGTAGATCCCACGGGATATCTGGGAACAGAAATAACCTATTAGATATAAAAGTCGTTATAAAAATCATTTGTTCAGGAAATATGACTATTTTTGATAAAGGAAACTGTATTACGAATAATATTAACTTGACAACCTCCGAAGTAAAATTGACTAGACACCATGAAACTAGCGCGGGTTCGATCCTGTTTTCAAACAGTCTTTTTGAAACCGAGAAATCGGTAATAGTTTCTGATACCTACCTATTAATTAAATATACCGAACAATCAGTAGGGACCCCACACATAACGTAATGATTCAGTTAAGATCTAGTGATAAATATATTAAACTAAGCAAATAGTATTCATTAAATGCACGGGTTTGTCTAAATTTAGAAAGGAATTCAAGTATGATAAAGTATTAGATAATATAGAATGAGCTATGGTAAATATCATGATGTTTCTTTTTTTATTTTACACGGCATTATGACTGCACTGCACCTGATGTTAAGCGCAAATGCCATCCAAACTATAAACACAAAAAAAAAAACTTCAGGTTAATTTCTCCAAGAGCTTCGGGCTTCAGTCACAATTATGTTTATATTTATAAAAATATATATATTTTTGCCTACATAAAAAGTAGATTCCATAGAGGTACAATAACAAGGGTATTCTCCTTATCATAGGACCGGAAACTTGTCTTTTAGTATCTTATTTTTATTTTTTTCAACTGATTATACTTCACTAAAACAGTGAAGGAAAACATCGTGAGGAAACCTGCACACCATAGCGATTTATAAGAATTTCTATGGTATGTAAGTTCGCCAACCCGCACTAGGCCAGTCTAGTGGACTATATGGCCTAACCACTCTCAATCGTACTCTCGTCGCCGTGGAACGTATAAGGGCTGATACTGTAATCAGTATATTATTAATGAAGTATAATTACTTCATTGATAATATTACTTCCAGTCTGAAGAGACCATGTGTGACTCAATTATGTCATTTTAGAGGGTAAGAAATAGAAGCGATCGAGACTATATTTTAGTATAATTAAAAGCCACAACAGCGTAAAATATAACTAGGTACCGGCGACATTAAACCACGTTAAAAAAATCACCATTGTGACTAATTAAATCCACTGTGAAGAATAACTTATGCCAATAAACTGCGAATTTTATTATAATTCTGATAATAATTATATTTTATTGTCAACCAATTAATTTTTATAATCTTTAATATTTTTTTTGTATTTCAATGTACAGTCAGCAACATAAGTCGCTGCACACTTCACATTTTTTGATAACCTTTTTATGAATTAAAATTTGTACGTACTACTCTGTAGTCGTAAAATATAACCAAGAAAAGTTAACTATGCCGAGAAGTGCCATACGATATTGAAAATAATTATTATTTTGGATCATAAGACAATTCCAAATCTCGTGAATGTGTAGCGACTTATGTTGCTGACTGTACGTGTTACCGGAAGTATATTAACCAAATAATGGGTACTATCATATTTTCAATTAATAATTAAAATGTGTGAATCTATTACAATAGGCTATTGACATGAATAGATGGGCCATGTCCATGAAGGCGCGTAAAGTTTCCGACAGGCAAGGGTGGATACAGCTTTCAAGCCAGGGGAGTCATACAGTTCTTGTCAGAACACTGGTTACTGTTTCAATACTCGAATCACCCTCTCCATCAATTCAAAGCGCCCTCTGGCGTTAAGTAAGAAAAACAATCCAGTAATATGTCTATATTTACTTTCATTATATATTTTGATGATATTTGCTATAGAACTATTTGCTACCCTGGATATAGGCTACTTTATATCCCTGAAAGTTTGGTATTCCTATGGGATGAGCAAGGAATTCTAATACGTGTATTTACTACTATTACAAACTAAAAGAGATTGAATGGGCAAGCAGTATAACAGTAGCAGCGGCAGACAGTAATAGCGTACAGTTCAAATGTAAAAGAACTGGTACGCGAAATAATGTTGTTGATGTGGACTGGACTCAAAAAGTATCTGTACCCAGGCAAAGCCAGGTCGGATCGCTAGTCCCTTAATATATTTTAGTGCAATTCAACGATTACAATTGCTAAGTTAAGCTATCACAGCTATGAGCCAGTATTAGTGAAAATATAGCTTAAGAGATTGATCATGACAATAGCTTAATGATTTATGTATATAATAATTACAATGAAAAGATAATACCTATCAGACGAAGCATGATATAATGAAAATACAAATTAATAGACGAATCGTGTCGTTCGTAGTTTAAAGGTAAAATACGGATATAAGATAAATAAAAACAAAAACAATTACAAAAATAGGAAATTTTTATTTCAAGTTTGTTGCTGGAGTCGTATTTTTCTAGGCAAAATTCGATTATATTCAGTTTACTTGCTAATGAATTTATAATACAAATATTTACGTAAATCATCATCATCTTTGCTTGAACGTTAACACACTGAAGACATTAGCCGCGTTAACGATGCGTGACAAATGACAGAATAACAACAAATAAAAAAATATTTATCTGTAAATAAATTGTGCAAATTAAAATTTAATTAGTTTCTCATCCATTTTGTTCTGGTTTTATTCTTGTCATCATTAATAATAGCATAATCTCAAAGAGGTTTAATCTGAAAAAAGACCAATCGAGGTCTAGTACTACTTCGTTCAAACAAGAACACCACAAAAGAGAAATAGACATTACGATGGTACCTACCTGTGCGGCATCTTATATATGAGAGACCATACCACCTTAATCTATTGATCTTAATTGACATAGCAAAGGTTTTCTTTTCAAACTGAAAAATGTATACGCAATACTAATATTGTTAAGTATACTAATGCTCGCTCCTATTACTGTTTAATGAAATTTAAACTCAGCTATTAAATTAGTCGACAATATATTTAGTAATAAAATAAAATAGCAATTAGGTATTTAATTGCTTTCTTCGCGTCAGACGAATTGGCATGCCTCCCTCCACGACCTGTACCAGATATGATGAGCGCTTGAATGTGAGTTCTCGCTTAGAATTTGCCGTAGGTTCCACATTATAATACCGGAGTAACTCAGCTAGCCCAGCCAATGACTGCAAGTACGCTAAACTCGATCCTGGAGTAAAAAAATAATATTAAACGTCCAAAAACGAAATTAGACCACTTCAATTTATTTTTAATTTAGACGAAAATGTTACATTTTTAAATGAAACTATTTTTTACGGATTTTATCAGATTTGGTTTACATTTTTAAACCATCACTTAGTTTTTTAACAAGATTCAGACTCAAGAAAACTGTAAAGTATTCAAAGCGTCAGGAAGATAAAAAAAATATAAATTAAAACCATATCCGTGATAAAATGTGTAAAATATAGTTTTGTTAAATATAGTGTGTTAAATAATTTGTATGTAAATTTACCTGGGCATTTTCTTGGACCTTCCCCAAAGGGCATATACACGAAACTATGGCGGTCTTTCGAAGCCTTCGGGGCAAATCTTTCAGGACGAAATTCTGTGGGATTATCGTAGTATTTCGGGTCCATGTGGATGGCTTGTGTTGGAATGAAAATCTTCACTCCAGGATCGATTGTCACATCGGTTCCAGGTATCGTGTACTTCTTGGTACATGTTCGTCTGTTTAGTCCCGCCGCTGGTACTATTCTCATGCTTTCGTTCATACTCATTTTTAGTAACGATAACTCACTGACGGCGTCGTAGCATAAGGTGTTATTGTATTTTGATAGAGTAGTGTCAATCTCCTTTTGTATATTGCGTTGAATTTCCTGATGATGAGCTAGCTGATGGAGCAAGGTACTGGTCACTAAAGCGGAAGTTTCGAATCCTGCTAGCAAGAACACGAAAACTTGCGCCGCAATACAGTTAATATCCATTTCGAGCTCAACAGTAGCCGGTGAACCGTCAGGATTCTTATCAAACATCGAATCCATTTGGAGTTTACCCAGCGCTTCCATCTCTAGTAAAATATCCATAAAATCATTTCGCCCGCTGGGCTTGTAGTTTCTCTTTTCTCTCACATTTTTTGTTATATCAATAACTGCCTTTTCAAACTCTTTATTAATCGCGTAAAATCTGGGTATAATTTTCGATATATTGCACACCTCGTCGAAGTTAAGAAGGAATATCTGCAAATTAGTTTTGTCGAATAATTCCTTTGCAACCGTAAGGAACCTGTCATTCTTACTGGTGATGGTGTCGAGCTCGACGCCGAAGCCACACGTTCCGATGAACTCCATGGTGAAGCGAGCCATGAGGTTCCACGCGCACACATCCTGGCCGCTCTCTGCTAGACCCTCACTGAACTCGTGAAGTCTTTCAGCGCAGCGCAGGATCAGAGGGAACATCGCCCTAAGTTTGCTGATGGAGAAGGAGGCGGGGTAGCGTTGTCGCAACAGGCGCCAATGGTCTCCATTCACAAAGAACACGTTGTACAGCAGCGTGTTCTTTTCACCCAGTACATTAGTGCCTCTAGCGTAGAAGTGATGAAAGTCCTGAACGAGCACTTGTTTAATTATATCAGGATCCCTGATGATAAGTTCTGGCGTGGAGCCTCTGTAGTATCCGACAATTTTCTCGTCTTTGTACTTGTTGTAATATTCCACTCCGATTTCAACGGCGCTTCGCTTCAGAAGCACGTTGCGGAGATGGTTGCCGAAGAAAGGCAGCGGCGGGTCATATTTTACGTTCCTCTTAGCCCAGTAGTTGTGGTTTCTTGTTGTGTAAAAGTACAGAAGTACAGAAAGAAAGAAAAATAATACGAGAAACATGTTTTGACTTTCGATAGGGCTAGCACATAATGCGAAACTTTACCTCACGCACACCCTTTTATTTTTGCTACGAAAATAATCACCGCGGTTTAGAGATCCACACACGCTTGAATCAAATCCACGTCTAATAGCGCTACTTGACGGAGTTCGTTTGTGAACATAAATAATTCGTGACTAAGTAAATTCATGACATGAATTAATACCATCACAATTTTGTTTTACGTATTAATTGCTTTTGGAATACCGCAACCTTTCTTTTACCATAAGACAGATGTTAAATATTATGTCTCTATCACATCTGTATCGCGGTGAGTGCCTTGAGAAATTATTTAATTTTATCACCTCCTCTCCATTGAGATTGAGAGGCGTAAGGCCTTATAGTCGACCACGCTCGCTTAGTGCACATTGGCGGATTTTACATAATATGTACCATAAAAGTTCTTACTATTCACTATGGTATGCAGGTTTCCTCACAATGTTTTCCTTCACCGTTATAGTGTGTGGTGATTGACTGTCAATACATATATGACTTCGAAAAGTCAGAGGTGTGCCCTGGGATTTAAACCCGGACCACCGTGAATAAGTTGGCAGCTGCGTCTGGTCCGTTGGCAACAGGCCACAGCGCACTTCACTCACTATTTTAATAATTAGAAACAATAATTTTGTTACTGTGGATATTGTCTATAATAAAAATTGAGGTCACGATAAGCAAATTTGTGTAGAAATATTTTCACATTAAAAATAATCGAATGAGGTTTATAGATGTAGAACGACTATAAAATTATATTGATAGCAGACAAACCCGGATGAAAATTAAAGGCTGGAAGCCGGTCGCATAGATAATGATATTATGGTATTATATACTGTGGAATTCACTAACAATCGAAACATTTTTGAATTTTAATTGCACTAGGCAATTTTTGCACGTGATATTCTAGATAGAGATAAAAAATAATTGGTATAAGAATAGTGATTGAAAGTATGAAACTCATATTTAAAGTGGTGCGCCGAGATTCTGTATCAGCCCATATACACCCTGATGCAGGGTACGAGCCTCGTCTATAACCTAGAGAACGATTAAGAGGGGTAAGGCCATATAGGTACTCAACCACGCTAGTCTAGTGCAATTTGTCGATTTTTATAAATTATAGATTTTTTTAAATCGCTATGATATACTAGTTTTCTCACGATATTTTCCTTCGCTGTTTTAGTGCGTGGTGATTGAATATCAATACAAACATGATTCCGAAACTAACTAACTGAACATATTGCAAAAAGAACCATTGGAATTTTACTCCATATTGAGGAGTTCTACTCTCTATGTCCAAAGATATTCATCAGGTCTTCACCATTTTTTTCGTATCTACTTTCTCGGTTGTCTATTATAATGTGTCTTAGCAAAGTTGTGGTCTCGGGTTCTAATTCCGAGTCCCGAGGCAAAGTGATATTGGATCCATCATCAGCCCGGAGTCAGTTATTCATCACCGACATGGCGATACGCTCGTCCACTATTACATTGTGAGACGAAAAATATAAAGCGATTCGTGGGTGTCTGGGTTACACCTCTGCCTACCCCTAAAAAAACGTGAATTCATGCATGTATTAGTAGTAATACTTCTATACAAGCGTAAAAGCCCGACCGGTTTGCTTAGTACTATTTGACTTCTAAATTAACAAGCATTAAACCTAAAAAATATTGGGCTTGTCCTACAACCCTAGGCACGCTACTTGTATGTATGTATATATGTATGTATGAAATCACTCACGTCATGAAAGACTCGACGCAGGGGCACTGGTGTCTCGCGACGCAGTTCTCTCCGTCGTAGTAGGGCGCGTCGGGCGATGCGCACGCGCACTCCGTGACGCCCAGCACGCCGGGACACAGCTCGCACGACGACGGCTGCGGTGTCGTGGGCTCTTCTAATGATGGCGCTACTGGCTCGGGCTCGGGAGACGCTGGAAGGGGATATTTGTAATGTTAAATAATGCAATGCAGGCGATGTTAAACTACATTAAAAATAATAAGTGATTTTATTGACTCCCATACTAAAACAAGCTTGTATTGATGACAGATGGCGCTTGTATTTTCTGTGTAAATGGCAGAGAAATGCCACTTTAAGAACTTTTATCACATTTCAATAAAATTTCAGGAGACCAGATAAGTGCTTACTGGGGATTCGACATTCAAATAAACCAAGAGACCAGAATTTTAGATATTAGGATCATTAATTCTTTATGGAAAATCAATAGCCGAAAAATCAAATGTAATTAATGTTATCAGCATTTTTTATAAACTTTGACTTTTATATAGCTTTCATTATTGGCCAATTGAGTGTACAATATATTTGAATTATACGGTACTATAATCAAATTAGCCTTAGTATCCACTTACATAATACAGAGTGGTATATTAGGTAACAGATACTCACGATAAGGTTCGAAGCAGCCAATAGGCTCGACCCTCATCTCAGCACTGTCCTTCCACGACAGAGGCAGGATCTTGAGGTACTGCGCGTGTATCGGAGGTCTGAACTCGTTGGTCACCACTCCATCGTGGTCGTAATTGGCGGGGAACACCTTCTCCTTGCCATCACTCTCGACGATCGGGTTGAAGGTGGTCAAGTCTGATGTGTAGAGTACCTTGTATGACGTCACCCATCCGCTGGGACCGCCTTTGGTCGTGATGCCGGTAAGGTTGCGTGGTGATGTGAAGTCGAACTGGTGAAGGAAAAAATATGTAATAATTGCTATTAAGAATATAAAAGAACTTTAATTTAATGGTTTCTTCGATTTACGCGAATGTTACACATTGAAATGATTGAACTATTATTTACGAATTTTATTGCGCATTTGGTTTAATTTTACCATTTTAGACTTCCCGACGTATCGATTAATTTACAGCATTCGTGGTCACGGGGCGGACAGAGGTATTAGTCATCCGCTCTGTGACTATTACAATAATTGAACTACCCTTATTTTGCAATTATAAAATTAAAAAAATAATTTAAACAGTTAATTGGTTTTTGCGTTCCGTTCTACGCAGAAGGAGCTCACAGTGTATTGAGGTCTGGCAGTTGGTCTTTTGGTAGTACTTTAATTTGTATTGAATAGCAACAAAGTAGGGCGTTAACATTCGATTTATTAATTTTATTTTTATGACAAAGTTAACTGTTTTGTATTAACTTGCAAAATGCATCAACACTTATGATAAATGCTGCGTGATTCATGTACGCTATAAATATTGTTGTTGTTAACAAACTTCGTGCAAACTGTATACTCCTGTTATTGAAGATGCACGCAAAAGGATACCTGTGTAGTTAAATATAAATGTAATGTGCTATCTTAATTGGACATTATAACAATAAAAAAAATGTTAGTGGTGGAAGGTCTTTCATATTTGAGAGGCCATCTGGGTAGGAACCACCGCAATGTCTATTTCTCCCGTGAAACAGCAGTGTAAATGCACTGTTGTGTTTCGGCAATCCGAATACAATGTCCTTCAATAAGGACATTGTAGCCAGAGTAACTACTGGACATATTGAGACTTAACATCTTATGTCTCAGGATGGCGAGCGCAGTGGAATTTTTGCTACTGTTTATGAGCGGTCGTATCGCTTACCATCAGGCGAACGGCTTGCTCGTCTAGCTATTCATTGCAAAAAATAATAAAAAAAAAGAAAAAAAAGGAATGGCATCGATGACGACTATATCTCTCTCATCAATCGACACAAACACATCGACTATTTGAAACCGATTATACATAGGTTGATTATAAAACGTGACAGTTACATAATTTACTTTCGCTAGCCTAACACCCTGTATACAATGATAAAAATATGGAAGAACTACAAAAATATAGGAGTACTAACCATAACCCACTCTCCAGGGGTGCTGTACAGCGGCTTCCACCCCTTGTCTCCGTCCAGCTTGAAGTTCTTGCGCAGCTCGGGGTTGGAGCTGACTGTGATGCTGCTGAGCGGCAGTTCCGACGCCAGGCCCAGGGGTTCCGTGCATTGCATTGGCTCCAACTGCACACATAGGTCATTACGGGTATAATATTGCACATGGATTTATACAAAAATGGAAAAAAAAAATGTTATGGTACATTTATTAGGACTCATGTTCAGCTGTCTTCTAGCCGAGGATGATGTTGATAATACAATTATTGGATTAAAAGGATGAAAGATCGACAGTACAGTGACACTTATTTATTTATTTAAATTAAGATTGCGTAAATGATACCAGCTCTGGTAATTTTTAGTATACCTAAATAATAAAAATTAATAAATAAATCTTCAAAACTTCGGATCTTAGTTAAACTGATATAAATCTAGGCAAGGTTAAAAAAAAGCATTAGGACAAGAATATTTAAAATTCACAGTATGTTCTGAAATCATGTCGTTTGCCAATTTTATATCTCTCTATCGTAAATTTTCAGTGCACCTTTTATTAATTCTTAAGAAAATAACTCACAGTGGTGGTAGTGATGGTGGTCTGCCTGGTGGTAACGGTGGTAGTGGTGGGTTCCGCGCATCCGATGAGCTCGAACCTGACGGCGATGTCGTCGTGCCAGGTGAGCGGGTGGATGCGCACCACCTTGGCTTCTATGGGCGGCTCGAACATCTGCTTCAGTGGGGTCTTGTTGTCCACGGGGCCGCGGAATACCTGGGTATAAAATAATCATTTAAATATTTAAAACTTTATCTATCAAACCTTTAAACTTGCAAACGTTGCTTTCGTATGAAACTTAATTTGTTTTATTCGTTTATATTTTTTGAATAAGTTTATTTTCAAATTCTTTATTTTTTTCACATTTCTGTATATTTCTCTTCCAATTTAATGTGATATTGTACATTTACAAATTATCAGTTGTTGATCCATAATCGTATTATTAGAAAATGTTTATTATAGATGCCGTATTTCAATAAAATCAATAAAAACTAAATTAGTTCAGTCATTTTGAAAAAGTTGTGTATTTACTTACATACATACAGTACCAACTCCCTAACCTAAACTTCGTTGCATAATATGTTTAGGAGTTGGTTCTGAAATTTAAAGTCTGTGAACATGAGTAACTAGCAGGGGTGGCCTTCGATTTTACCCACAAGATTACACGATAAAGGTCATCGAAGGTCTATGGATTTGAGGGAAGCCAAACATATATCGAATTCAGTAGACTTCTTTTGGCTAAATGCGATAATAACGAAACAAATTTAAAAATAATCTCGAATATATAGATGTAATAAGGTCAATAGAATCCCATACCTTCGGCTCGCCATCAGCGCCATCGATAGTTGAGAAGGTGTTACCATCATCGCCGTACATGACGTCATAGCTGGTGACGTACTGGTCGAAGAGCGGGCTTCCTTGCATCACCACTCCGTAGATAGGCTGGCGTGATGGCAGCTCCACTTGGATATACTGGTTCTTATCAGAAGTCGCCGGGCTCCAGCTTCCAGCTAGAATAGGTTCAAAGGTGTCTACATTTTGGTGATTGGTGGGCAATATTTTTCTAGCAGGAAATAAACTATTTAGTAAACCGGATACGAATTATGATACATTTTTAAAGTGAATAGTGAAATAATTTTATTTTCATTACAAGTATACCTACTCTTTTAGGGGAGCATCACAAAAAAATATTACATTTAAAATGAGCTAACGCAAAATAATATGGACTATCCCTGACCTACAGATGATGCTTAAAATCACCAGGTAGTAATTTAATTGCAAATTATGGTCATGTCAGTCAAAAAATATTTTTAATAAACTGCTCTGATTTAAACCAACTTGTAAATTATGTAATAATCACTAAATTGTAAACTGGTTTTGAAAAGAGCAACACTAGAGTTTCTTGCCCGTTCTTCTCTAGTGAAAACCGCTTTCCGAACCGGGTGGTAGATAAAAAAAATGACTGAATCTAAACGATGTTGAACATTTTTATGGATTCAATAAATTATTTTCATTTCATTTCATTTCATAAAAACACATTCTACAATCCTCACGATTCCGTGAATTCTACCACTTTAGTCTTCTTCAAACCAGTAGCTTTTTCCACATAATGAACTTTGCACTCCTTCAAACCTGAAGTTACAAAATTTTCCTCTTTTTCTTTTTATAATGATTCGACAGCCCCTATATAAATGGTACCATCAGATGGACTACCACTCCTATTGCTTGTCAATATTTGTACTCACCGCCAGTGTCCTTGGGTCGTCCGTTGAGCACGGCGTTGTGTGGCGCGAACATGTCGCTGGCGACGGAGCTGGCCGTGAACGCAGACTCCGGCAGCGGCTGGTCGCCCCACATCAGATCTATGTACCTGGGGATGTTGCTTGCTTTAGTATTCAAATTTTATATTCGTTTTTAGTCTTATAAAAACACTTCACTAGGCAATACACTTAATACTAAATAAACCCCAACAGTCACATACATAGTCCTGACCCCACACTAAGATCGAGTCTTGTGTCGTGGGTTGATACCTATATATTGATGATGGAACTACGAGACTTTTTGGTCTCACAAACACCCAGACCCGAAGCAAATACCTGTGGTACACACAAATATTTGTTTCGGTGCGGGGATCAAACCCGCGGCCTCTCGTTTCACAGCCGGCGTCTTTTCCATTTTGCTAACCTAACCCTTCTTCGTTAACAGTGGAGTATCGCGCTTAACAGTGGACAGTTATGGGCTGATAAGTAATACAAGGAATTGTAAAGCTGTTAACAGAATCGGTTAAGACTATGGCTTTGAAATGAAGTCCCCGCACCGAAGCAATACATTTATTTATTTATTTATTTATTTTATTCTTTTTTTGTACACCAAATAATACTTAAACTAAAACTTATATTTAACATAAGAGTACAAATGGCAGTCGTATCGCTCAAGGCAATCTCTTACCGACTACCATGGGATGGACATAAGTGAAGGAAAATGAAGATAGGGCAGAATAAGTGTACTTTTAGAATATTGCTTGAATTATAAAAAAATAGGAAATAATTAAAATATTTAGCTTGATAGATAAAAGGATACAAATATATGAAATTAAACAACATACCTACATGAATTTACTTAAAAATAAACATACACATAAAGATATAAAAACCAAATATTATAATAAGTACACACATACATGCACATTGCTCTCCAATATTTGAGATACATAAGCAAACAACCATTAGTTTTTAAAGAGACAAGTAGTGTTCTTTTACCATTCTTTTGAAGGACAACAGTGTTCTTGCCCGTCTCACAGCAACAGGAAGTGCATTCCATAAACGGACCGCTTGGACAGTGAACGATTTGTCCATAAAAGTTGTTGAATGCACGGGCATTCTTAGTTTTAGGTTCTCCGACGATCTCAAGGATCTCGAATGTGAATCATGTAGGAATATAAAACGGTCTTTAAGATAAGAAGGAGTGAGAGGATTAAACAAGATGTTATACAGAAGAAAAAGAATATGAGTATTCCGACGAAGTCGTACGGGTAACCACTTGAGCTTAACACGAAACTCGGAAACATGGTCATATTTGCGAAGACCGAATATGAACCGAATGCAAAAATTTTGGAGACGCTCAAGTTTATTAGGTTGGTCCTCGGTGAGATCGATATAGCTGACATCGGCATAATCAAGGATGGGAAGAAGGAGTGTTTGTGCAAGCGAAATCTTCGTGGTAACGGGTAAGAAATTGTGTAACCTTCGCAAACACCGTGCTGAAGCAAACACCTTTCTACTTAGCTCACGAAGCTGCGGACCCCAGGAGAGAGTTTTGTCTAAATACAGGCCTAAGGTTTTAACAGTATCACTATATGGGATAGTGATACCATCGCAGTAGATAGAGGGAATCTGATCCCAATCTAATTTTGAGATCATCCTGGAGCTGCCGACAACAATGACCTGCGTTTTAGAAGGATTAACCTTCAACCCATGAGCATCGCTCCAATCACAGATACTTTGGATGTCTTCGTTAATTGCCGTTATAGCATCAGCTATCCTGTCCAGGGGTGCCCGAGTATATATTTGGAGATCATCAGCATAAAGGTGGTAGGAGGAGCGAAGATGATCAGTTATGGAGTTAATAAAAACAGCGAAAAGTAAAGGAGATAACACGCCGCCCTGAGGGACGCCAGCATTTACAGGGCACCAGGAGGAAAAATATTCCTCAACACAGATGCGTTGCCGACGCCCATACAGGTAACTTCGAAACCAGTCAACTGCCAATGGAGATACGTTAATAGAACTCAGAATGCCAAGTAGTACATCGAAATCAACGGTGTTGAAGGCATTGCTGAAGTCGAGCAATGCTAGAACTGTCAGCTTACCTTCCTCCATACCTGATCTAATGTCCTCCGTAATATGAGTCAAGGTAGTGGTTGTGCTATGCCCAGAACGAAATCCTGATTGGAGCGGATTTAGGATCTTATTATAGGAGAGGAAATCATACAATTGGCGATGGATCAGGCGTTCAAGGACTTTAGACAGAAATGGAAGAATGGAAATAGGACGGAATTCGGAGAATATAGAAGCATTCGGTTTTTTCGGTATAGGAATAATATGGGCTTCTTTCCAAGCACTAGGAAAGATCCCAGAGGAGATGGAATGGTTAAGGATATGGGAAATAATGGGAAGGATTTCGTCTAGGATAGGAAGGATCATACTACGGCTGACATAGTCACTTCCCATTGCGTTCGATGAAATAAGCGAGATGGTTCTCTTAACGTCACATATAGCAAATTGTTTGAAAACGAAAGCAGAACTTACGGGAGACTTAAGGGTAGAGAGATGCTTTAAAGTATTATTTTTGATCGTCCTGGTGAAATTGGACGGAGAAGCAAAATGATGATTCAAGGAATTTAAATCTATAGATTTGGGAATACGGTCTTGATGAGATTTACCCACTCCCAACGTCTTCAGAAATTTCCAGACTTTAGCTGGATCACCGTTTTCGACAGAGTTGTGAATATGACGGCGTTGAGCAATCCTACACACCTTAGTGCAGTGATTCCGGATGGCTACATATTTTAGCCAGTTGGATTCATTAGGGCGTCGATTGTATCTGGATTTTGCGGACGCCTTTTTTGTGAGCAGCTCTTTAATTTCATCCGTGAGCCAAGGCGTCGGTAGATGTTTTACCTTAATAGCTCTAAGGGGTGCATGCTTATCGTAAAGAGTGGTTAATTGGCAGTTAAAAAAGTCAACTTTGTCATCAATGCTATCCGTGAGGAACAATGGAGACCAGTCAATGCTGTCGGCATCCTTACGAAGGTTGTCAATATTCATACCCCGAAAATTTCGCTGCCAGAGGATTTTAGGTGACATTGTACAATTTCCAAGTAGTAGCCGCGTTTATACAATGCTTGGTCATACACATATAAACACAAGCCTCCTTGCACATGATACCTCAATATAAAATGATAATGATGTTAATTATATATTTATTGAAACAACTCACCTATCCGGAGCACACTCTGGCGGTGGTGTGACAGTAGTCTTGATTATAAGTGGAGGTGACGTCGATCCTTGGGTAGATGTGGCAGGCGGGGTGGTAAAAGTGGTAGACGGGGTGGTAGACGAGCTAGTAGACGCAGGAGTCGTGGTAGTCGCAGCAACAGTAGACGTGGTAGGAGCCACTGTAGGTGCCACAGTAGTCGATGTGAAGGGGACGGAAACAGTTTCTTCCATTCGGATGGGCATGTGGGTGGAGCCTATGGGGCAGTGGCTGGCGTCGCAGTGGAGCTCGTTGTCCAAGCATTGGCATGTGAGACATCCTTCACCGTAAACTCCGCCGGGCTGAAACAAATATAGCATTTTAATATTTATCAAATTTATAGTTTTATATCATAAATGCTTGAAGATTTTAATGTTTGTCCAGTTGATCTGCAAAGTTTGAAATATTTATTTATTCATTCAATACTGTACACAATAAGGCCAAGGTCCAGCAGTGGACGCGAATAGGCTGATGATGATGATGATGATTGTACATAATAAATCTAAGGCAATCTTTATTAGACAAACATTGGATGGGATTATACAAAGGAGATAGAAAGGGCAGAATTAAAATATTTGAAGTTCGCAGATTATACTAGCATTATAAATAATTATTAGGTATTTTAATCCTTTGATTTTCTACATCAGTTAGGTATCTTTATTTTGCTAGAAATATAAGTTACCTTGACAAGGTGTCCGTTCCTGATGCAAGTGCAGTCCTTGATGGGCACGCAGGTTTGTTCGTCGCGCCAGTACGAGCCGTAGTTGCATTCGATGTTCGCCACAGCTTCGTCCACGCATCCGTCGACACATTCCTATGTCATATTATATTTATTACAATACTGTGTTATGCTATTTTAGTAATAAATATTTATCATTATTGATTCCCATTAACAGAAAGTCGCTCGATGCAGGCGGCTTCCAACAGGTTGATGTGGAAATCTTTGGAAGAGGCCTATGTTCAGTAATGGACTTCCTGTGGCTGAGATGATTGATTCTGGACACGGCCTGCATCAGCTTTTTTTGGTGTTAGACCCAAGCCCATGATTTTCAATTTATAACTATTTTTAGAGGTTATGTTCAATATACATATATCAATACGTGCACATAACTTATGTAAGGGCACTAAAGCCGTACCACCTTCATGTATGCATAAAACAGACTGAAAATTCCAGGTGCGTTTCCATGAAGGTAGAAAAGCAGAACCAACCTAGAAGATTAAACATAACAGACTTGATAATTGAGAAGAGGAAGAGAATTGAAAAGGAACTTACTTCGATGATACATCTGCCTTTGTCCAACAGAATCCTCTTGAAGTAGTCGCAAAGTTTGTCGCACGGATACGCGCACTCCTTGTACACTTTGCCGGGAGGACACACCGGGACGGACGGCGGCGTTGTACCTTCTGGATGAAATTGGGATATCATTTAGTTTACCTCAAGTAAATTCCAAAACCTTTGATTTAAAAGAATGGCAGATAAAGTCTTTATTAAAGGCGTCTATTTGACAGCCTTTCGAATCAGGATTTGGTATAATAGGACTCGTTATAATGTATAGTCTAGAAAATTAACATTATCAAAATTAAATTTACCTCCTCTCGTGGTTTGCTCGTACCAGGGAGTCTTAGAGTGTTCGCTGCGGTCCTCTGAAATATTAAAAGTAACAACGTTCAGTACTTATTTACGAGCTAAAATTTAATTTTGAAAAAAAAAAAGCAGTCAAAGCAAACCTTTATGTATACCTCATGTACAAGACTTTATTGATAAAAATCAACTTTTGCAATTCAAAGCAAATTTTATATTTTAACCTTCCCCTTTTTTCGATTCGTAGGTTGGACTGACGTATTTCCGTCAATCACCTAGTAAAAAATCCACTTACCTTTAACAGTGGTAGGTGTAGTGAATGTAACTGTAGTTGATGGAACACCAGTCGTCGGGGTAGGTGAAGTGACCGTAGAAGGTGCACCAGGGGTGGACACTGGCGTGGTTGTTCCAGCAGGGGTGGTGCTAGTAGTTCCAGGCGAGGTGGTGACGCCACACTCAGGCCTGACGGCGACGACGCTGGCGGGCCACTCGCACACCATGGAGATGTGGTTGTACAGCGTGCCGGGCCCGCAGTCCTTGAGCACGCTGCCGTGGGGAGCGCACTCGTAGAACTTGCTGCAGTCCGTGGGGTGGGGCTCGTTCGGACGGTCGGAGGTTACACACGCGTTGGATTCTGGAATGTTCGTGGAATTTTATGTTTATACACTTTAATATTTACTCTAACGTCCCGGCCCCTTTAGAATATTGTCAACTTAATGTTGGTTTTATAATGGTATATTTTGACAGCCTTTATGTTAATAGAAATAAGGTATATTTAAAAAAATGACATTTGACATGTAGTTATGTCAACGTTGGGGGTCGAGACGTTTGTGAGAAAAAAATGTATATCGGATCGAAGGACATTGTTGCCAGAGTTACTACTGAAAATTTGAGATTTAACGTCGACGAGCGCAGTGGAATGCCAAGCATTACTTTGTAATTCAAGATGTTGTTTGGTTTTGCTATTGGTCATGGGTTGTCTTATCATAATGCGAACGACATGCTCGTCTCACCATTCATTGCAATTTAAAAGAACTCTCCTTTTTGGGTAATTTTGATCGAAGAATTAGGTACCAAGAGGACACCAAGAGGCGTGTTTCTATTGTTAATTTACGTACGCTATCATTCTATATTAATCTGGTTTCAATTTCGGATACGAATTTTCTGGTTAATATCAAAGACTAAGGCTATTTTACAAGGGTTTAGAAGCGACACAGTATGTGAGATTAGATAGTCATTTTTTTCTTCAATTAGATTCTAATAAATGGAATTTAAAGAAGGAATGAACAAATGAATATTTTATGGAGATACAACATAACCATCTATCGCTAATCAATAGTCTATCAGGCCGGTAATACATATTCATGCCATAAGATGCCTTGAACATAACTGGTCTATATTTACTATTATTACTATAGTCTATATTACTGGTCTATGTTTCCTTTTTTCCTACACCGAGACGAAATATTTGAATTATTTATGTTTGTACACTATCTCACCTTCACACTCGCAGTAGACTCTGATCTCGAAGTCTGGGCAAGTCTTACTGGTCTCCTTGCAGACCAGACCTCTCTCCAGGCTACATTCCACATCAAGTCCAGTCTCCTTCGGAGTCTTGTGGCCTTCCACCGTGCGGCACTCTACTTTCTTCATCATGTCGGGCTTGCACATGGGAGAGCCGATTTGCTGTGGACAAATATGAAATATTAAATCTACAAAATGTATTTTATGGCTTGATGGCTTTAATTTGAAAATAACAATGCTGGAAATAGACATAGAAATGGGAAAAGTGTCTATGTGAAGTTTACAGGTTCAAGTAATATATTTGGGCATTTGTCGCCTTCTTGGTCCGTAAGATTTTTATTCAACTCAATACTACTTTTAAAGTTTGAAAGTTTTTATGTATAATACTTATAAAGGATGTCCCAGTTAGTAAAAAAATAACATGTATCCTACCTGGGGGGGAATCAAAATAGTCTTCCCCCAGGCGAAGCCGTGAAAAACAAACATTTGTTCTTGGATCGCATGATCTAGCAATAAGGTTGTGAATAAATTTTGTGTCTCAAATCTAATTGAATCAGTAACATAACTCACCAGTTCCTTAGGTGTGGGCAGTGGTTCGGTATCGACGGAGGCGCCATCTGCCGCGACCTCGGGCGGTCCCCGGTTGATCCAGTCCGTCCAGCCGGTCGCGCACTTGAGAGGCTCGTCGTGAGGCTTCTCCGAGTATTGCGGAGTGGAGCCGATGTGTGGCTGGAAATAATCGATGCTATGTTCAATTGTAATTCAAAACATTTTATTGTAGTGATGTACGGATGGTGTTGCATAAGTTTTTCGTTTGAGCAGCTATGACCCGCCTAATTGGGGTACAATAATTTAAGATATAATTACTAGGAATAAATCATAACATAATTATAATTAAAACACAATATTTTAATGTTTTTTGTGTCTCTCTTAATTAAGTATTGTTACCGGAAATGTTAGGCAGTTTTCTAATAACCATCATACCTCATATGATGGTCAGCTGTCAATAACTAACGAATAGGACTGGCTTATCCCTCAAAGTTGTCGTCATTTCGGTTTCTGTACGAGTAATTTCTTCTAAGCATGTGTCCGCACTCAACAACGTACATACAGACAGCTCCTCAAATTGGGATTCAAACTAAGACATCGTGGCCTACAGCTTATACATGCTAGACTAGACTTAATATGAAAAAAGTCTTTCATGTAATTTATTAAGACACCAAGTCTATAAAAATATACTAAAAAAGTATATATAAAACAAAGATAAAAATATCATAATACCTACAAAAGATAAATAATATAAAAAAGACTATTTAAAAAAATTGTCGTTCCGTCTTATCCATCCTAGGATAGGTATCCTGGAAGACATCGCTTCGAGCGATAAGCCCGAAACTTTTTTTTTGCTTACTAGTGCAAAATAAATTTTAAAATAACCAAAAAAAGCCATTAAAACCAAAACTAACCGGTTCAGTAGAGCAAGGCAGTCCTGTACAGACTTTATGTTTCTTGGAGCACCTGCACGTGTGGCAGGCGTCCTCCTCGACCACCTCTCCCTCCAGCACCTCTCGTCCGTCCTCTAGCGTCATGCACACCGGCTTGCAGCGGGCGCGGGGCACGCACTCCGACTGACTACTGTTCTTGTATACTGTGCCTTCTGGACAGGACTTTTTGGGTTTGCAGCCTGTGGATAAGCATTGTAATTGGTATTATTGGGAATATCATTGTCATCAGCCACTGGATGCCCTGAGGAAAAATTATCAATGATGGCTTAAGTGCCATCATCATCATCATCAGTAAGAGCATTAGTATCATCATCATCATCATTAGCTTCAGTAAGTGCATTACTATTGGCATCATCAACCACTACAATTTTAATACAGAAATAAAGACAGAGCATGTCGTGAATTCCACGGATTATTTAAGTTAAAAGTTATAAAACATAATTTGGGGGTAATCTTTAATATTTCTAAATAGGTTAGTTAAGAAACTGGATGTGAAGAAAGGAAGCGAGTTTATTTTTTGGTTTAGAGTCAAATGTTTGTATAAAGCGCTAATACCTGTGATACTGGTTATCATGGAATAAATAAGTATCTACGATTTTGTAGTTTTTGATGCCATTGACAAAAGAGAATCAGTCTGACACGATGAGAGCCCTGTGCAAGTTATTATTGGCTTTATGTATCTATTTGCGTCGTCATGGTAACGTCTGTATCCAACAGAGAAGACATAGGTACATACCCTCAACGCAAGTCTCCTGCTCGCAGTTGGTCTTCATCTCTGCGTAGTAGAGCGTGTTGTCGCACGTCTCCACGGGGCACGGCGACACGCACGCGTCGTAGTTGGAACACTCCTCGTCGCACTGCATCGCTGGTTTAGTAAAACAAAAGTTAACACATTGTGGAAATAATGAAATAATATTATATAGAAAAGTCTTCCCTGTACGATTAGAATTATAAGGAAGATGAACAAAATAAATTAATTATTAATAATATTACGATTTATTTTAATCATTGGGTTCGGCATAAATTCGGAAAAAAGACAAACAAAAAAGATTTTTAAAACGTTGTTGGAAAAAAGTCGTAAAATTTTCTTATGGTGTTATGGAGACTATGCAAGTATTAATTTTCTTAATTGTAGTATCTAAATACAAACAATTTATTTTCACTGTGCAAGAACACAGTCCTACCAGGTTTATGTAACTACAAAAATTAAACATCCAAACAAAAACAAAACTACTAACGGCACAACTCAGGCGTCCTCCACTTGAGCGGCAGCCCCCGCAGCTCGCACGCGTGCGCGTACGCGGCGAGCGCGGCGCACGCGCATGCGCAGTCCCCGCCCGCGTCGCACGCGCACGCGTCACGCTCGCAGCGGGACACGTACCCGCCCACCGGCACTTCAGTGTGACAGAGGGACATCGGGTAGCGTTTTAGAGCACTGCATGTCTCTTGGGCCCATTGCCGACGCTCGGGACGCTGGACGCAGTGGTCCTGATTGGAAGATATAAGGGAAATGAGAATGATAATCAGACGTGTTGTGAAGGTGAGTTACATTACATGTGTATTGGCGTTCATTTGCAAAACTTCGCAAAAAGAATAGAATAATAAAAAATACATGGTGCAATTTGGCCTGTAATAACAATTACTAATGAGTTGACTTTCCGATGTGTTTTGAAAAATAATCGTCATCCAAATAAATTAAATTTTCACAAAAATCGTGTCCTGTTTGGAAAGTAAACCCAAAATCTATATATCATCGAAAAAATAAACTAAGAAACAATTCAAACTAACAAAAACAATTTTTTTTATTCCTTTAAGCCACATTGTATACAAGCGCCTCATAATTAAATCCGAGCAAAAAACATATCTATACGAAAAAAGTTTACAAATCACAGCTTACATCATACAGTAAAACATGACGCCCATAACTCTCTATCTATTAACCTCAAAACATATTCTATAGTAAAAATAATTCCATGTACTTACAGTAGCAGGCTGTGGTTTGGGACAGGTCGGCTTCAGTTTCCAAGAGTCGGCGAAGATCAGAGCAGAGGATTCAGCCATACCACCACCTGACGGCGTTTGGAAGTCGTCACGCATATCGCCGTTGTAGTTGCCGCATAGACCTTTCACCTGGTAATGTAGTTTTGATTAACAATACTTTTCACTATCTTAAAGTTCTTTTATATTATTTTCACTGTCGTAGTTGTGTGATGATGATTTGCATTAATGAGGAAAAAATATTCTTGACATTATGATCCGTCGCCTACCTAAGCAATACACAGTTACATAGAACTGTTCCAGGAAAAAAAAATACTTTTGAAGTAAACTATATAAGTTGTTCTGGGTGAATTATCAAATCTGAAAAACAGATATCAAGAATTTATGGAATGATTAGTATACTACGACAGCAGTAATAAAAACAAATTCGTAATAAATCTATCTAATGTACCACACTTAATAAAGGTACCGATACTCCTACTTATTTAAATAGCATTTTATTTATAGCTAAAATATTTTTGATCCTTCGAGTCGGATAAACAATATGGCGCTTACCCTGTTCTGCCACATGGAGTCGATTTTGACGTAGACTCGTAGTTCCCGGTCCCACTGTAGGCTCATTCCAAGCGAGGGAACGTCCAGGAAAACATACGATCCGGCGATGCGCAGCTTAATCCTGCAAAAACGAACATATCGGTTATTGAGTAATGTTTCAAAAATTATTTAGCGTAACAAAATAATAACACCATTGGTATGTGCAATACAATCCAGATTGAGTACCCACCAACATGATTGTACATACATACATAAACTCACGCCTTGTTCCCAGAAGGGGTAGGCAGAGGTGCCAGGGCACCCATATTTCGCCTTGTATACATAACATGATTGTATTATACAGAATTTAAAAAAATATATGTCAATAACTAGTGGTCCAAATAATAATACTTTTAAATACGTTACGCGAGCTATATAAATAATGCTCATTGTCAAAAATATATATTTAATTCAAATAACCCACACGTCAAATAAACATGTCATTCGTAGTAACAAAATGTATTATCAGGTTGAATTTTCATAATTTAATGATTTATACTAAAAATTTATAAAAAAGAATGATCAAATAAGTAGATAGTACTAGCCTTAATAATGGTACAAAAACTCACCGTTTAAGTTTCGAGATGTCAGGAATGGGCACGTTTTTCGTGAGGGAGACGATTTCCTCGTTGCCGCCTCCGCCGACCTTCAATGTGACGGATTTGGAGCAAGTAGCCCCAGTGGTGCCGCACGGTACATTCTGTTGGAGACAAGTCATTGATATATTGATATAAAATACACTATGAGTCGTTAAACTTTTAATTTTAATTTGCTTTTTTCAGTAGACATTCAAATCACAAACTTAAATAAATACTAATGGTAATAACATACTATCACGGCTTCAAAAAGCGGTATAAATGTGACTGTACAAAAGAAAAAATCATGATCATAGCTTTATTTAAAACAAAAACTTTTTTAAACCAACAATTTCAGAATTAACACAACGTTATTTTACAACTCATGATTGAAGAAACCAACATATTCCCAACATCAAATTAAATGATTTATTTATAAAGCAAGTATGAAGGTTACCTGAATTTCAACATCAAATCCATCATTGCCATCCATGACGCCCTTCGCCAGCAGGTAGGTACAGACGCCCTCGAAGTCGTAGTCGGTGCCGTCGAACGTGGTGACGTGCGAGTCGCCCCACGCGCTGCACACGCCGGCGCACTTGCGCTTCGTGCACGACCAGTTGCCGTTCTTGCACTCGCTAGAGGACGAAAGTAAAATTAAATATAGTTATAAGAATATTTTCATTTTATTGAGACAAAAACAGTCTACTAATCAGTATGGGTCTGTATCGCAAATTCCTAAAGCGAATGGATGAAAGTAGATTAATGTTATATTTAGAGCTATTCTACGGCTTTACTGAAACGATTTGACCATCCTGTGGACTGATGTTCATTGTTCGTCACTACGAACATTGACAAAACTATCTAATAAAAGGCTATGTTCGCATACATTTATAAACTTGAGATCAGACAAAAGGCAGTGATAAAAAATATTAATAGGGTAGGATTTTGGAAAGCACATACTAATCTTAAATTAACAGTAAATGTTTAGGACAATGAAATTATGGGATGAAACAAAACATAGGAATGGAGGCGCCGGGTATCGATCCCGGTACCTCTCGCATGCTAAGCGAGCGCTCTACCATCTGAGCTACGCCCCCTGTTGTGTGTATACTCCAAGTTAAACAATACTTTCTTACAAGAAACTTTATCAAATAATATGCAATGAAAAACAATAAAATGAGGGTAGTTGGAGGCGCCGGGTATCGATCCCGGTACCTCTCGCATGCTAAGCGAGCGCTCTACCATCTGAGCTACGCCCCCTGTTGTAAGTACTGTCGAAGTAGTTGACCATATTAAAACCAGCAAGTACATTGATATGCGTATTGCGTAGAAATGCTTACCTTTCACTTTATGTAGAGCACGAATGGACGTGCCAAAATTGCCTTGAATTAATCTCGCGTATCAGCTGATATTATGTAAGGCACATACCTACATTGATTTATTTATGGGTGTCTCTTGGTCTCATAAGATTCAAAGTATACAAGGCCCTCATTTAGGTATGTATGTGATAGATCAAAGTAAAACTAAAAATTAAATTTGATGATAATTATTGCCATACTTAAAGAACACTTTCTTGTATAATTATCGCACTTATAAAATTTAAAAAATTATTCAATTCTAAAAGAGTATAGTTATACGCATCTTAACGACTTATGTCTGTATTCTTTTCTATCCTAACCAGCAAAGTACAAAGCGTCATTCGCAGATTAGGATCGATTGCACTTTAAGATTTTATACAAGTATTTATAATATTTTGACTACAAAGGGGAAAAACAAATGCCTTGTAACTATTTTATATTCTTCTATAAATGATAGTAAAAGGAAAACAAAGATAGCTCCAAAAAAATTTGCTTGTATCAAATTATAATACGATACATATACAGGGTATATCAAGACTGCTACCGAAAACGAAGCCGGGTGGTAGTTTAAGCGACTTCAGACACAATGCAACAGAAAAAGTTGGAAAAAAAAGCCCCATTTTTTTTTTGTTAAATTTTTTCCTATGACCATATTTGGGTGGTAAATACATTTTTTCCTAAAATAATAGTGTATACCCTTTTATTTATAAAAAATCTAAGGTATAAAAGTGTTTAAATTATTATTTTAGCATAAACTATGGATTTACCACCCAAAAATGACGATATTTAAAAAATCATAAAAAATAATTGTCGCGTTTCTTTGCGAAATTTTTAGTTGCAATGTGTTTGTAGTCACTAAAACTACCACCCGGCTTCGTTTTCGGTAGCAGTCTTGAGATACCCGGTATAAATCTCGATCATAAGCAATACATTTGTCTGATTGATCAGTAATTTGAATGATCTATCGTTTCAGTCTCTGTATAACCGTCGTTTTGATTTCATAATGTCTGTTATAGATATTTAAATTGATCACGCACTGCAAAAGGGGGCGTAGCTCAGATGGTAGAGCGCTCGCTTAGCATGCGAGAGGTACCGGGATCGATACCCGGCGCCTCCAACTACCCTCATTTTATTGTTTTTCATTAGATATTATTTAATTCCGTTTCTTATAAGAAAGTATTGTTTAACTTGGCGTCTACACACAACAGGGGGCGTGGCTCAGATGGTAGAGCGCTCGCTTAGCATGCGAGAGGTACCGGGATCGATACCCGGCGCCTCCAACTACCCTCATTTTATTGTTTTTCATTAGATATTATTTGATTCCGTTGCTTATAAGAAAGTATTGTTTAATTTGGCGTATACACACAACAGGGGGCGTAGCTCAGATGGTAGAGCGCTCGCTTAGCATACGAGAGGTACCGGGATCGATACCCGGCGCCTCCAACTACCCTCATTTTATTGTTTTTCATTAGATATTATTTGATTCCGTTGCTTATAAGAAAGTATTGTTTAATTTGGCGTATACACACAACAGGGGGCGTAGCTCAGATGGTAGAGCGCTCGCTTAGCATGCGAGAGGTACCGGGATCGATACCCGGCGCCTCCATTCCTATGTTTTGTTTCCATCCTATATTTTCACTGTTCGTATTATACACCAAAATCCAACGGGAATATTGATTCTTCGGAGAAATTCTTCGGAGAAAAGAAAGAGAAATAAATAATTTAATTAAGCTGTATATTTTTTTACGAAATCTTATATTGCGAACGACGACAAATTCTCCTTTCCCGCTTACACTTGTGCCGTTCCATTTTTGGTATACTTGATTGAGGAACTCATACTTTCTTTGATAATATTTAGTCAATGCCTTCAGCCGACCTCGATAATTTGAGTGTAACTTCTCATCACTATTATACTGTCAGACTTTGGTACTCCATTGCATGAAATATCTACCAAAAAATTCTCATAGCAACATACATGATGCTGCTTGAATCTAGCGATACAACCTTTATTCAGCTCAGCTTTTGCTTATTTATATAGCAGACGTTAATTGCCAACCATGGGACTACTCTACAATCTAAAATTCTATGGGAAAGACGAAGGCCATAGCCCAAAATGACAGCATATTACCGTGACCTTCACTTACCATAACTTCTTGCAAAGATCTTCATTCATGCTTTCTCAAACTAAGCTATGACTTACCATTTGTTGCATTCCTCCTGCATCACTTCTCCGTCCGGGTAGCTCCTGCCACCATGATGGCACGGACATTCAGTAGCCAACACGCACTTCTTCGACACCGTCTCCAGAACATAACCCTTCTTACACTGGCAGCCAGGCCGACACTCTGTTGTTGTGCTTGACGGAGGCAGGTGCATGTTCTAAAACAACATATTTGCTCATCACAATTTTACAACATACAAACATAGTCAATCACGCCCTCATCAAATAGAGGTAGGTGGAATGTATGTATTGCTTCGGTATTGACATACCACTTTAATGTTTCTTTCGATACCAATTTTAATTCGCTAAATAAATAATTCCAAATGCATTGTTTTATACCTAACCCACCTTGTAAGATATTGTATTTTCAAACAGTTACTTCTGTAGGAAATCAAAAACTATGACGAATATTTTGAGTTTTCCAAAACCCAAACCGAAACAACTGTTTTTCATACAAACCAATTACTTTCAATGATAAATATCCACGGTTAATATCAATCATGATACAATACCTTGCATGTAAGCGGCTCGGCGATCTCACAAGTGGTGAACTCCATGTTGTTGATGGCGCTGCAGTTGGTCCTCAGATCTTCAGCGGGAGGGTAGTTCTGGATGTCTTCAGGAGTGGCGGGAGTGCAGTCCCAGCGGGCTCCGACACAGGTGCTTTAGAAAAATGAAACATTAGGTGTCATGAAGATAGGTTCAGCCAGTGATAGAAACTATTTTTTTTGATGTTGTTAATGTTTTTGAAAAAAAGTATCGAGTAATGGCGAGACAAACATGCGAGTCGACTGATGGTAAGCGATACGACCGCTCATGGACAGTAGCAAACCAAAAAACACTATGAATTACAAAGCAATGCTTGGCATTCCTCTGCGCTCGTCATCCTCAGACATTTAGATCTTAAATCTCATAGCATCAAGTAGTTACTCTGGCTACAATTTTCTTCAAACCGGAACACCACAGTGCATTTACACTGCTGTTTGGCGGGAGAAATAGACATTGTGGTCGTACCTAGCTTTGCGGCCTATCACATATTAGGGCCTACTACCAGTAAAAACTTGTTGATCATACCTACTCAAGCACCTTAGTTTATACTTACAGGGATAGGTAAAGTTGGCGCTAGTGCCATACAAAATTGATTACTGCCTAATTAGTCGAATGGCAAACAAACATCATAGTTTGCAAACCGAGATATTCTAGATATGATATAATAATCAGATGTGTGAATTTTCTCACACGACACCCAGGGCAAACCCTGGGCTGGAAATTATGCTCAATATGGCGATCAGTTCACCCTCTATCACATTCTAAAATAAACTGGGCAAGCCGTAATTAAGCTTAGGTTACCCTTAACTACTCTTTGGGTGATACATATATGAGATTATTTATGTATGTATGTAACTTGCCGTGCTTACCAAATGTCCCTCTCTCGTCTGCCCGGCCTGACTTCCTTGTATCCGGCATTGAACTGAAGTCCTTTGTGGTAGCAAGGGCAGAGACCCACCGGCACGCACACGCCACTGTCGTCTAACAGCTAGATGAAATAACAAAACAAAAATATTTTAGTAACAATTTCCATGTGGCTTATCAAGTATAAACATAGAAAATAAAAAATTTGAATATTTTTTTTTATTTCAACATTTGATTCGAATTTCGATTATTGGTACTGGATTTTTCTATTGTTTTTATTAGGATACATTTTATTTAAGAATGTGCTGTTTCATTGATTGTATAAATACAACAGGGGGCATAATTGTAGAAAAAAAATAGAACGTATGAAATTGGAAAAATCTAGAACATAAGATATTAATTATGCTGCGTAATCAAACTTATCGAGCTGTCGCCTCGTGGTCTTTATAACTTTCACTTTCAATTAATAAAATTATTGATACAGAACTTTAAATTTATCACGCACTGCCAAAGGGGGCGTAGCTCAGATGGTAGAGCGCTCGCTTAGCATGCGAGAGGTACCGGGATCGATACCCGGCGCCTCCAACTACCCTCATTTTATTGTTCTTTATTAGTTATTATTTGATAGAGTTTCTTATAATAAAATGTTGTTTAACTTGGTGTATACACACAACAGGGGGCGTAGCTCAGATGGTAGAGCGCTCGCTTAGCATGCGAGAGGTACCGGGATCGATACCCGGCGCCTCCAACTACCCTCATTTTATTGTTTTTTATTAGTTATTATATGATAGAGTTTCTTATACTAAAATGTTGTTTAACTTGGTGTATACACACAACAGGGGGCGTAGCTCAGATGGTAGAGCGCTCGCTTAGCATGCGAGAGGTACCGGGATCGATACCCGGCGCCTCCAACTACCCTCATTTTATTGTTTTTTATTAGTTATTATATTATAGAGTTTCTTATAATAAAATGTTGTTTAACTTGGTGTATACACACAACAGGGGGCGTAGCTCAGATGGTAGAGCGCTCGCTTAGCATGCGAGAGGTACCGGGATCGATACCCGGCGCCTCCAACTACCCTCATTTTATTGTTCTTTATTAGTTATTATTTGATAGAGTTTCTTATAATAAAATGTTGTTTAACTTGGTGTATACACACAACAGGGGGCGTAGCTCAGATGGTAGAGCGCTCGCTTAGCATGCGAGAGGTACCGGGATCGATACCCGGCGCCTCCAACTACCCTCATTTTATTGTTTTTTATTAGTTATTATATTATAGAGTTTCTTATAATAAAATGTTGTTTAACTTGGTGTATACACACAACAGGGGGCGTAGCTCAGATGGTAGAGCGCTCGCTTAGCATGCGAGAGGTACCGGGATCGATACCCGGCGCCTCCAACTACCCTCATTTTATTGTTCTTTATTAGTTATTATTTGATAGAGTTTCTTATAATAAAATGTTGTTTAACTTGGTGTATACACACAACAGGGGGCGTAGCTCAGATGGTAGAGCGCTCGCTTAGCATGCGAGAGGTACCGGGATCGATACCCGGCGCCTCCAATTACCCACATTTTATTGTTTTTCGTTAATAGTTTTTAATTTTTTGTACAAAAATTATTCATCGTTATAATTTGGAATAAAACCAAATACATTTTTCGATTTCATTGAATTTGAATCCTATTTTTTCCTTCTAAAAGACTTTTTAACTTTCATTATCATCTGACTACCCTCCATATATTTTTTTGCCTTTCGCAAGAATTCATTTTTTAAAATTTTCTTTTGCATTTGACTTTCCATATAATTTAAGAGAGTAATATATTAATGGTTGTGTACTGACTTGCCCCACAGGACAGGCGCACCCCTCCACGCAGCTGGGCTTGCAGGTGCCGCTGGCGGCCAGCGCGCTGTCCGAGCACTTGCGCAGGCAGCTGTCCGCACACACTGTGTACTCCTGACCACCGGTACAGGACAACTCTGCATCAAAATAACAAGAATTGATGTATCATCCATTGGACATAGAACTAGTTTTAAAGGGTATATGTTAGACGACAACTCTGAATCGAAATACTGCGAATTGATGTATTATCACTTGGGCATGGAACTATTTTAGCGGGTATATAGACGATAGTGGTATACCTAGGGTAAAAGAAGTAAGCATTTCGGCAGCTCATGAACAGTAGCAAAACCCCACGCCTTGAATTACAAGGCAATGTGTGGCATTGCACTGCACTTGCCACCCAGAGACATGAGATATTAACTCTCAATATGTCCAGTACTTACACCACTTTATACCAGGAAACTATCAGTGCGATTAAAATATTTGAAGGAAAATAATTGACAGATGTTTTTTTGATACTCCACAGGATATTAGAATGAAATGCAGGTCATAAAAGCTTAGACATAGGTAACATTTCTAGTCCCTCTAGTTATGATCCCCACCAACTTACGCCTTGTGGGTTTTCATATTTCCACCTGTATCTTTCACCTATATTACACAAGTAAGCACTTACCGCACTCCTTAACGTTGTACCGCCACTGCACCATGACGCCGGCCTTGGCGCAGGCCATGGCGTAGTCTCCCAGTATGGGGCACAGGCAGCGCGTGACGTCACCCGCGCACGCGCACATGTCGTACAGGCAAGACTCGTAGTATGGCTCCACGTCCACGTACCAGTGGCATGCTGGACATTATTATTATTCATGGGTATAGGGGCCCGTGTCAAGTAGGAAGCGACATGGGGCAATGCAGCCGATTGAGTAGAGTAGGTAAAATAAAACTGTATTTTTTAAATTATAAATCAGAAATAATTACATGAATTTTAGTATGTTGGTATTAAAAAGATAATGAATTTGTAATTTTACATATACATACATACATTGTAAATCATACGTGGTCCGCTCTCTAAGCTATCTTGTACCAAGAGGCGCCGTGAACTTATTTAATTTCTAAGATAACAATTGGATGGGTGCAGTTCTACACCGGGAAAAAATCCAATCGCTGGAGATTTCACCAATAATAAAACTTCGAAAGTAGAACAGATGATCGCAGATTTTATTCCAAGACCTTACTGGCTAACAGCCCAAGGTAAAAGACATTAATTAGTATCCTAGTTTTAAAAAGCATCGTACCAAGTAAAAAAACAAAATATCTACTGTTATTCTCTCTCCATCTTATCTGTATCAGCCCATATACGTCCCACTGCAGGGCACGGGCCTCCTCTACAATCGACAGTACGATTGAGAGTGGTTCTCTCCATCTTATCATCTATTTAAAATACTTACATTCAAACAGCTTGCTCTTCAGCTTGCTGCAGTACTTTTCAGCGGCCTCCTTGTTCTCCACATTGGCTTTGCAAGGGTGCTCTGGCTCCTTGGTGTCCACATCTCCGCAGAACTCCCTAGTCTTCCACTTGTTGGCGAAGGCCAGGACTGACTGTTCCACGTCGTTCTCAGGAGTCAGGAAGTCGTCTTTTTGGTTCAGATTGAAGGTGCCGCAGAGACCCTAAGGAGGTGGTTAAACTTGAAGCTGTACTGCATGTTATGGTTATAGGGTATTTAAAACAAATAATTGTCCTGACCCCACACTAAGATCGAGTCTTGTGTCAGGGTATCAGGAACTACGAGAGACTTATCGGTCTCGCAAACACTCATACTCGAAACAAAAATACTTGTGGTAAACACAAATATTTAATTCGATGCGGGAATCGAACTCGCGGCCTCTCGTTTCACAGTCGGCGTCTAACCAGCTGCGCCACGGAGACGTCTGGTTTACTCGAAATTGAAACAAAACTGGTGACATTATTAGGCTAAATATGCATTACAGTTTGCGCGTGTGAAAGAGATAGTAAGATTTCCCACTACACTACCAGTCTATAATTTAAAATTCTAATATGAACTTAGTGTGACAAAATGTTTATAATAAACTACGTTACGTTAAAAGTTTGTTCCGAAAGCGAATTTAATGAATAGAAATGATTATATCTCGCCGGATTATTAAATTCCCTGTCAATAAGTGGCAAATCGTGATTTTAACTCGTTAAATATAAAAAAAAACAAGCACAAGATATAACTTCATACCTTAGTTTTGTCATGGAATTCAGGAGGCACGTCGACGAAGACACGGGTGTTGCCGTCCCACCACACGTCTACTTTATTGGGCAGTTGCACTGAAATTATTTTAAATTTTGTATTACATATTTTCAGAAACAGCAAAAACAATATTATCATGAATGAAAGTAAAAACATTCTATAGATAGTAGTCTCGAAAGCATAGTAAAATCTTTAGTCTTGTAGCGTAGGCATTTAAAACTACGAGGAATGTTTCTGATTCAGAACAACTAGATTTAATATACCGAATATTGGATCACAAGAGAGACTTATAATTTTGTCAGATTTTTTCTACACTAATATTATAAAGAGGAAAACTTTGTTTGTTTGTTTGGTTGTTTGTTTGGTTGTAATGAATAGGCTCAAAAACTACTGGACCGATTTTAAAAATTCTTTCGCCATTCGAAAGCTACATTATCCACGAGTAACATAGACTATATTTTATTTTGGAAAAAAATAGGGTTCCGTAAGATATTTGGATTTTTCGGACACAAACTGAAAAAAATCAACCAAAGAAGTTACTTATTTTGCGTACGCTGCCTAAACTACAAAAGATAGAACCATAAAATGTTATAATTAATTGTAGATCTTATAAATGTCTACAAAAAAGTCCGCGACACACTATACCTATCTATGTCGAGTGAGGCACAACAACCACATTTTTATTTGAAAATCTTGAATATTTTTTTTGGACTACATTTAAACGCGTTTATTTTACTCATGCTATTAATCCTTATCAAAATAAATTATTTCATCAATAAGTACAGTTTATGTTGATAATATTTGGTCTTTGAATGATTAAAATTGGACGTTTGGTTTTGAAGTTGTGGTGAAATTAAAATATTACGATTTCTGCTGCACAAAAATTTCATAAGGCAATCTTTATATGTACATGTATATGGAGAGACGGGATATAATAGAGTGGAAGGTACGGGAGAAGGCTGGGATAGCTGACAGATTTGATAGGACGAAATATAAATGCACGTTATAAGAAGGGATGGATAATAAAGAGAAAGGACGGGATGGATTGGGAAGAGACTGAACAGACGGATGAGACGGGATTGAGCCGGACAGTAGGATAGCTACGTCAAGTTTAGGTATACAAGAGTTTATACGAAAAATAACATGTATTTGGTGTGGAGTGGAATCAAAAAATATATGCACCCAGACGAAGCTGGGCCGGGCCGCTAGTAGATAATAAATCGCAAAAGTCTTTTACAAGTGTAAATTGTGTCTAGAAAGTTGAAAAGACAATTACGTTGATAAGATTGATTAAATAAGTGTTACGGATCTTCATTTTAAGAGCCTTACATTTCCTGACACCACCCCCCTCTCTTTCTCTCTCTCTCTCTCTCTCTATCTCTCATCAACAACATAAAGAACACAGCTGAATAATAAGCCTGCCATATGAATCACCCCATTAACCGGCCTCCAGCGACTTCTTGCAACCTTTACCAGGTTATCCATCCACATCCTGAGCGCCCGACACGTCGCTTATCTTAACCTGCTCCACTGGCCTGACACCATAGTACATACAATAGTATAATCTTACCAATAAGGAACAGCGAGGAAGCAGCCCTGATCCTGATGTCTCCAATAAGCACGGGCAGCGAGGAGATCTCCTTGCCGTTGGCGAGGATGAACCCGCCCTGCTTCATGTGGATGTCCACGCCGTTGTACGAGAGGCTGATGGCTTTGGTGCATGAGGGCTTGCCTTCAGCTGTATATGGGGCTAGGTTCATCGCCTGAGGGAAAATAAAGGGTAATGATACTGGTGTGGTGTAAATTTAGGTGGGGGCTTTAATATTGTATTAACTTTCATAAATATAACTAGTTAATTGTACTATACATATATGGTACGTGTATTTTTTTAAAAGGCTACATCCGGTTGGCGCTAATAAATTAAAAATGGCTTTACATTATTAATAGGAGTATTTTACTATGTACCTAATTGATGTTTAATTTTTTTATCGTATTTTAATTAAAACACCATTATTTAAATATGATATAACGTTGGATAAATTTACAAGAAGAAATTAATAAGGTCCGAAACATACTACTGAAATGTCACGGTCACTCCACCAGATCCGACGCAACAAGTATTGAATCAAATCAAACTGTAGTATTTTCTATAATCAGAACCACACTACGAATACGTGATGCAACGTTGCGTAGGGTGTTCATAGTGTGGTAACACGCGACGCTATGCGACCTTAAATTCCGCCCTAAAATTTCTCAAAATTCAATTCGATAATCAAATTCTAGTAATTAAACCTGTAAATTTCGCTTATAGTGATGTGAGTATACCTCAGTGATGGCCCCGGAGCAGGCGATGTTCTCGACATCGATGGTGATGTTTGTAGCCGACAGCAGTGTGTAAGTACATCGTCCCATGAAGTTGTACCGCAGGCCGTCGAACGTGGTGTAGTGCGGGTCACCCACCGCGCTGCACCGCGCGCCGCACGGGACTTGCGTGCACGTCCACTCGCCTGACTGACACGTACTGGGAAACAAAATAATAATTCATCAATGATGAATGATGAATGATATGTCAATGTCTATTAAAGTGGAAGTGGGTGTCTGCCACCAGACAGACGGTCGGTGGAGCAGAAGAGTTTTTTTTATTGCACTGAATGGTAAGCGATACGACTGCTCATGAACAGTAGCAAAACCAAACAACACCTTGAATTTTAAAGCAATGCTTGGGAGCCACTGCGCTCGCCATCCTGAGATATAAGTTCTTAAGTCTCAATATGTCCAGTAGTTACTCTGGCTAAAATATCCTTCAAACTGAAACACACCAGTGCATTTACACTGCTGTTTGGCGGTAACGTTTTACGTCTGCTGCCAGACAGTCGATGGAGCAGACAATTATTGGAGTGGAGGTAGTGCTTAGTGTAGAACACTCTACGGCGCTATGGACCAACGACTTGTAAATAGCGGCGGGTAGCGGATGAATGCTAACTGCTCAAGAACGATATTTAAAAAAGCTAAAAGTTACTCAAATAGTTCGGACTCTAAATTAAAAAAAAACCCCGTGAGTATCATAAACACCTACACATGAAAATACTTATGAAACACATATTTTTCATATACGAGATTCTTAACCGGTGTCTAACCAACTGCGTCATGAAAGCTGTCAATGTTCACATGCATATCGAATTTGGTTAATGATGGCCCTGGAGGTAGCTTTCATTTGGATTTCAGGATTGGCGGACACTTCATTTCGATTGGCCTACACTTACTCGTGTAACATAATAATAATAAAATAATTTAATTAAAAATTAAAAGACCGACTTCAATGTGCACTACAAAGTAATAAATAATATATATTTCATTGTGCTAGTACACATTGATTAATTTTCTTATTGACTAGACTAGCCAACAAATCTTAAATACGTAATATTTTGAAGGCGGGTCGCCAAGTGCCAAACGAGAACAAATTTAAGTAATGTAACACAGTTGAATATTATCTACTTGTAGATGTATCGTTAGCGCTCAGTTAGGTCCATATGTAAACTAGAAACAAATTAATTTAACATATCGATCCTACGTGTACATTTGTTGAAATTTTAATAGAATTAATATGTGTCATATGTGTGATCTAATTTTAATGTATTGCATACGATCAAAGATACAGTGGTCAAGGGTTTCAACTCCAGGGTACACCATTGACTTATTGGAGTCACTTGCATATTTATATACAATTACTTTAACAGTGATAGGAATCATAGTGAGGAAAGTATAAGAAAGGGAAGGATTGTTAAGTTTGTATGTTTCCCTCGATTGTAGATAAGTCCGATGCTCCACAATGTTGATTAAGAACTGTTATATTAAGGACGGGCGATTTTTCTATTAATTATCAGGACAGGGACTGGAATTTGCACCCGATATGAGTATAGACTCTCGCCCCCAATCACACAGAGGGACAAAACACGCAAGTCCTGGTTGATACCAGGAGAATCTCTGCATACCCCTTCTGGGAAAATGGCGTGAGTTTATATAGATTAAGACAAATTAATATTGCGTGTAAAATTGCGTGTTTTTCGCTAGGATGTTTTACACAAATTAAATTTAAGTGTTGGTCGTCGTGTTCGTCACTTGGCGACCCGCCTTCAAAATATTACGTATTTAAGATTTGTTGGCTAGTCTAGTCAATAAGAAAATTAATCAATGTGTACTAGCACAATGAAATATATATTATTTATTACTTTGTAGTGCACATTGAAGTCGGTCTTTTAATTTTTAATTAAATTATTTTATTTATTACTTTTTAGTTTTCATAAGCATTGTAATGATGCCAAAGGTAATCATATAATGAAAACTGGAATCAATGTATATAAAAAATGAACCATTGTGATCCTTTATAATTTCAAAAACGAAAATTAGTATTTTAGGATTTTTAAGGAAGCTATACTGTTCGATTTTATTTTTTATTTCGTTTTTATGATAAAGAAAATACTAAAATCGGTTCGACCTGCTGGAGATATTGAGTACACTTATGCGTGGTAATCATTCGTTACCCCCTCACCTCTACACCTTCTTCACTTCCTATTTTTAATAAAACACATATACTTAACCTAATGGACGAAAAATCATTGCGTTTCTGCAAAGTTTTGACCTCCAGTCTGCTCTCCAGATATGTACCTATTCATCAGATTGCCACCATATTTTATGTGACCAACATTATGTATAATTCGTGCCGAAGAAAAGTTATTTAAAATCATTTTTTACTGTCGCAGAAATTTTGTATTTATATTGGTATATATCCTCCCCCTTCCCACGCCCCTTTCTACTTTCCCCTTTCCACCCCCCCCCCCCCCTTGTAGTAATAAACTTATACTGAACCTAATGTAAAAAGAATTATTGCTGTACTGTTCAATTTTGAGGAGTTCTGCCCTTCAGGTCTAAAGATATTCATCAGGTCTTCACAATACTTTTTTTGGTCTAACTTATCATATAATACTCTTTGACAAAAAAGTAATTTTTAAGCCGGTTAAGAACTGCCGGAGTTATTGAGTATTAACAATTTTACCTATTTTCTACCCCCTCACCCCCCCACCTCCACCCTTTACCAATTTTCACCCACCCTTTGTAATAATATACTTACACTTAATCTTATGCAAAAAGAATTAATGCTGGATCGTTTAATTTTGAGGAGTTCTGGTCAGCAGATCCTAAGATATTCATCAGGTCTTCACCAATTTTATATGGGACCAACCCTGTATATAATGCTTTCCAACAAAAAAGAAATTTTCAAAATCGGTTCACAATTGCCGGAGTAATCGCGTAACAAACATACAAAAAAAAAAATCAGTCGAATTGATTACCTCCTCTTTTGAAGTCGGCCAAAAAAGAACAATAATGAATCAATATGTCATTCACACACATGATATATTCAATTGTTATTTTGTCAAGTTATGAGAATTGATTAATATAGGCTGCTCCAGCTCATCATCTAGGGCTTCTAGGGGAAGATTGCTGGAAAAAAGAGTGTTGGCAGAACGCATCATTCATGGTTGAAGAATCTGCGGGACTGGTTCGGCTGCGGTACCACCTCACTATTCAAAGCAATGGCTTTAAAAGTTAAATTGCCTTTATGTTGTCCACCCTCCGATAGGAGAGAAGACCTCGAACAAGAAGAAGAATACCGGTGGTCAAAAAATATTGTAAGTCACTTTAACTTACCAAGTATTACAATCCTTAGGCAACACAGTTCCCGGCTTAAAGCTCTTGTTCCTCAGTCGGCACGGACACTCGGTCTTGGGGATGCAGCGGCCTCCTTCAAGCAGCAAGCCTTCGGGGCAGAAACAGCCCTCCACGCAGGTTGCGTTGTCCGCCTTCACTGGAGGGGAGGGGAACGCGCAACTTGGCTGCACGTCCGGTCCGCACGACTTGTATAGTTTACCGTCGGGACACGTCATTGCTAGAAAATATTATTTTAAGTAAACCTTAAGTTACGTAGGGTATTAAAATGCAAGTATATCAACACATTTTCGTTTTTGTTTGTTTTTTGATTTAAAATAAACAATGAGCCTATTAACAACATTAATAAAAATAATAAAATATCTAAACATTTTCTGTCATAGAATATGGGATTTCCATATTAATATGAAAGTTGATATTAGCGCCCTCATTAAAAACAGCCTCAATTTTTCCAAGCTATATATTGGTACATCAAGCAGAAGACCGAAGCCGGTGGAGAGAGAAAAGAAAGAAAAGAAAGAAAGAAAATACATTTATTATTGAGAGGTCATCAAGACAATTGAGAGTCATGATCCTCAATAATGAGGGACCGACTGGAGAGATATATTGGTTATTTAAAAGACTTACGGCATGTGTCAGCATCGCGCCAGTTCTTCATCTCCTCGACTCCGTGTCGGAGACACTCCTTGGCGTACACGGATACAGTACTGCAGGCACATTCCTCAGGGCCTGGAGAATAGCACACGTGTTCTCATTTGCTGTTATAACTAATATAACTTATATTAGCTAGCATTTAAACATCGGTACACATCATAGTAATGTTGTATATGTGGAAGCTTGTTAGCGGTTTTGTAATACACTTAAAACTTAAATATTTATACATGGCGGTAATTAGTTTGTAAGCTCTCCTAAAATTGTAAAAATAAAATAAAACTCAGTATTTATACTTTCTTTTTATTATATTATACTAAAATAACTAAGAATGATATATCGGAAACTGAATTCAGAAATGTACATAGAAACACTATCAAAGAATACCTGGCTGATACTTTATTTTAATAAAAGACATTCAGTTGGTTATCTGGTGGTTATCTTAATAAATGTAATTGAAGTCGTAATATAAATACGTAAAAACTTACTCAGACTCGTGGTGCAAGCACAATAGTCCCATTGGCACGCCTCGAGTAACATAGACACATCCATAACCTAGAAAAAATTACCATTTAACTGGTTTCAGCTAACGTCCCACTGCAAAACACGGGCCTCTGAACTGGAGAATACGACTAAGAGGGTTAAGATCATATAGACCACCACGCTGGCTTAATGCAGTATGACATATACAAATATTAAAACTATATTTTAAATCACAGCATACAGCTCAAGACACAATTAAGTTAAAATACTATAATTCAATATTAACAATCAGCTAAATAGAAATGTATAACAATAATATTTAAACTAACTCATTAAAACCTACATTACCTTAGAACATTTGCGGAACTTGTCCTTGGTGAATATCTTGGTGCAGAACTTCATGGCGTTCTTCATGTCATCATCGGATTTGGACGCACAAGCACTCGTCTCAGTGGGATTACTGTCACACACATCTGTAAACAAGGGTTTCATTATAATATTAATTGTTTAAACGGCCTACTTCTCGGTAGAAGGATTAGATTTTTGTCTACCACACTAGCTTCATTGTAATTGCTGGAGGTCAAATTTCTTCTAATTGCTATGTATACATACAGGACAGTATCAGCCCATATACGTTCTACTGCAGGGCACGAGCCTCCTCTAAGATCGAGAGTTGTTAGACCATATAGTCCACCACCCTGGCCTAATGCGGGTTGGTGGACTTTACATACCATAGCAATTCTTATAAATCGCTATAGTATGCAGGTACAGGCTCACGACGATTGCCTTCACCATAATAGTGCGTGGTGATTGACTATCAATACACACATGACTCAGTGGCTCATGAAAAGTCAGTGGTGTGCCCTGGAATTCAAACCTACGACCACCGTGAAAATTTTGGCAACCATGACTGGTCCGTTTACCAACAGGCCAAAACGCATTAATATTACATATATGGCCACTATACTATTTTTTGGACGAAGAAAATTATTAATGTGTCCTTCCGGTAAATATCTAGGAAAGGTGAAGTGAACTTTGTGAAAATGTTACGATACATTTAAAAGCGAGTTATAATCAAGCATGACTACATTTTCATTCTAAAAGTCAGAAAAGAAAATCCAAAACCGCCCGCGATACGACAATCCTACTCACAACAACCGAATCATACTTTAATAGCCATTTAATCCTAAAAGAATCCTACTTTAATGCATTTTCGATGAATACTATCAATATTCACCTCCAAGCTTGTTGATTTGCCAGGACGATGCGAGTACTGCCTTGGTCTTCGCCATGACTCCGTCTTTGGTCTGCAAGTCGTTTTCTGGAGCTCCATCCAGCTTGCCACACAGACCTTCAGTGTTGTTCCATAGCACTACGGTGCCTTCAATGAGTACTATGTTCTGTGGAAAATAAATTGTAACATGAGATTTAAGTAAATACAAGTAACAAAACTATTTGTTGACAACCTCCGTGGCATAAGGTGGTTAAACGCCGTCCGTGAAACGAGGGGCCGCGGGTTCGATACCTGCACCGAGAGAAAAGTTTGTGCGGCCCACAAATATTTCTTTCGGGTCTGGGTGTTTGTGAGGCCGAAAAGTCTCTCGTAGTTTCTGATACCCGCGACACAAGACTCGATCTTAGTGTGGGGTGTGTATATGGCTGTTGGGTTTTATTTATTACTAAAAGCTTAAAATACTTTCGTTCTGATATTAGAACGTAGACAGGAAGCAATGTAGTAAATAAAACTATAGATAGAAAACATGTTGATAACCATCATTCTAATAACGAAGAACATAAAATTTGTAAGTATTCTGATGCTTTCAAACCCTGGTGAGTGACTTATAAAAGCCGCAAGTAATATGTAGGAGAATAAATGTAAATAACCTGACTATCTCGAACGAAATACAAATCAATTAAATACTAAAATATTTATGAAATATTATAGAATTTAGAAACCTCGACGTCACCCTGCTTTGCAGCTATTATCAGGAAACTTATTAAATTATCCAAGACTATGGTCTTATTGCAATAATAGTTATAAACTTCTAGAATACTCACATTGGTGTCCCATTTGATAGTGACTCCCATGTTGTCCAGGTTGACCTGTACGTAGTCGCTGGGCATCGCCACGCGGATGCCAGGAAGTGAAGCCGGGATTGGGATCAAATGCCGAGTAGTCCTGAACACTACTGATCCATCCTCTATCGAACAGAAACACAATTGATGATGATTATAAATTAATTATCAAAATCCTTTGTAAATTTTAATTTGTATTTATTCGAAAAGTGGTCTAAATTTCGAAGCTGTTTCTTCATTCATTGAGCATTGTAAAAAAGACTGCCGGAGATTCGTCTAATTATAACATTATAAAAATACTTTATGGTTTAATAGTCTGTTACATAACAAAAAAATACTTACCTTATGTTTTGTTAAAACATCTAACATTTTGAATGTACCAAAAATTTATATTTCAACAAGACAGGCGTCTGCAACTAGTGATTTTCCATTACCTACTACTAAATCCTCTACATCACCATTCTAATCAACCAAATCAAACCTAACACTAAATTCTACTCCAAACTCTATATTATTATCATCAGGGTACTTGCCTCCAACAGCCAACGTGTAGGGTTTGTCTTCCAAGTAGACGGTAAGTTCGCTGGGGCAGTGAGCCGGAGTACCACAGTCGCCATGTTTCACTGCAACCGTGAATTTGTGCTCTTTGGAGTCTCTTACCAGTATATGCTGGCATGGAGAATCAAAACTGCAAAATAAAAATACATCTAGCAATAATCATATATTCTTATTTATCTTTCTTCCTCTAATAATAAATTTTGCTATAATTGTATTTGCTGTTATTTATTTTTAGACAAAACAGATTACAATCTCGAAACCGTTCGAATAGTTACTAATACAGTTTTTATCTTTACTATAACCTAAAACTAACTAACTAAAACTTCTGTTTCACGAAGAATACTAGTTGGCTAGTTCAATCTGTTGTGTCAATTTTAAACAACAATTTAGCTTCGATATTCGCTTGGAAAGTAAGATTATTTATTATGTTCTTCATTCAAAATGATCCACGAATTATAGTACGATTACTTAACTAACTAGATAGTTTATCATAATAAAATTATCACCTTCCACTGCTGTATAAAAATAACCAAGTGATATTAATTCATACACCAATTTTACCTACTTTAAACTAAAACTTTCGTTTTCAAATCTTCCATTACCTGTAGATAACTCCATCAAAAGTCTTGTAATGCACTCCGGCCCAGGTCATACAGGTTCCACCTTTAGGTGTGAGGTCTTGCACGATGACCTGGACGGTCTCTTGACTGTCCGTGTACTTAGTATGAGGGTAGTTGGAGTGGGTGTCGATGACCTGAGTGCTGGTGACGTTGTGGCTTTCGCTCGATGTCTCCGTGTGGGACTGGGTGTGAGTGTGCTAAGGGATGAGAAGAAGAAATTAACAATTGAGGGTGTCATTTCTTTCGAATGTCGCCAAAGCCCTAGCTAGCTTAAGAGTGAATTGTTCACGTGGGCGTGAATAAAATCAAATCCGAAACTTTGTACACTTAACAGTAATTGATTCTTAATTCTTATTAACAAACTTGTCAAATAATAATAATATACGGGTGGTTTTTTTCCGAAATTATCAGGTTCCAATCTTCGCTAGGCATATTGATTTATCAAAAATATAAGTATGCAGTTTTTGTTTTCATCAAATTCAGGCTCATGACTCCTTCCAGAATTTTTGATATATTTTGACGCCATGATCTCAGATTTGGCCATCAATGTCCAGTTGAAAAATTCTGTGAGGTAACGTTCCGATATTTGCACTAGCATAACATCTTTGGGGAAGATGTGAGAGCCAATAATTTAGAATCATGAATGGTAATGACCAACTCAAATTGCGACGATTGAGTTGAAAGGCAGACACTGTCATCAACCAAAGTTACGCTAGATAGAAATAATAGATTTTGACAAACCACGCCTTCTGTAGCCAATATTCCAATAATTATCAAAACTAGATTTACTCACCGTAGATTTGTAATTGCTTGGAGTGATGACAACGACGTCGCCTGAAAATAAATTGTATTGTTTACCACAAAAAAGCATTGGAAGAATCGTCTCTGTAAATTCGGTTTGGACCAGGACGACAATTACGATGAACGGCCATAAATAGTTTCATATCATTTAACAAGGTGGATGTATTTTATTTGCATTGCCCTGCATTTACCATCAGATGCTTTGTATCTTCTTCATATTGACAACATAAAACAAAATTAGACATTCGACCTTGACCGATGATATTAAAATAGAAAAGAAAATATAGCTTCCTCTTGAAACGGCTTTATAAAAAAATATATTTGTACGCTACAAACATAGCAAAAAAAAACAGTTTGTCAAATGGTGGGGTGTGATGTTATCTCACCGAACACGCAGTGCGGTATGGGCTGCGGCTGGAACACGCCGCTGGCGTATGTGCAGGTGTAGATCTCGGCGGGCGGCGTGCTGTAGCTGGCGCCGGCGGGGCAGTTCAGCTTGCAGCTGAACTTCTCCGAGTCACCGAAACACTTGTAGCCGCCGTTGAAGGCCAGCTTGCGGATGTCGCACGCGCTTGTGGCTGTAGAATATCATGTTTATTACTAATCAGCGTTTGGTGGACTTTATTCTCACAATCAAAGTCATGGTTGCAAAGAAATCCTGTGGTCAGCAGTAGAAAATTCTATTTATGACTCTTGCTACCAGGATATAGGCATCGATTGGATACTACTACTGCTCATATCAGCAAGTGCATTCACTTTTGTCATGCTAGTATAAACACAAACATAAACAATCGAATTTTGACTTCACAATTTTATTTAAACTAAGATTCTTTAAGAATACTCAAATTCCTGTTTAATTGAAACGATCTAAACTGAACGAAGGGAATTATAGGACGGAGAAGGAAGTCCTGATTAAGCAACATTCGTGATTGAAATGAAATTAATACGGTCGATGAATTTTTCGGCTTACCATAGACAAGGAGAAGTTTAAGGAACTGCCTGCCAACCTTCAGTAATGGAGAGGCATCTACAGAAGAATCACTTAAACAATGTTGGAGATATTCTTACCGTACTGGCACTGAGGTCCTCTATAATCAGCAGGGCACTGGCAGGTATTGAGGGCGAGACACACCCCACCGTTCAAGCAGGGAGGGTTGCACTCAGGCTCGCAGTCGGGGATGGTGGTGAAGTCGGCGCGGGTCGGCACCCACTGACCGTCCGTGCAACGCATGTTTGCGACCGTCGAGCCGTCAATGAACCTGTGCCCTTCCATACACGTGATTGTGCAGACTCTGAAAGAGTATTGTTTAAGTTAAGACAAAGTCTGAGTAGGTTGGGGGACATGTATAGATTGTGAAACATGCTCTCTAATTGGATTTTAAGATTGTCGAAAATTTTGATTCAAATGACATGGTTTTTCCTAGACAGATAATTTTTAGAAATAGTTGAGATCAAGTGTACAACCGCTGGTCTGATTACAAACGAAATAATTATACAGTAGCTATATTTAATAGTCTTGTGCCATGGACCCTTAAACTGAAAAATATATATTTAAAGGAACAATTAACATAAGTAATAAGTACAAAAATGATTGCTGCGTTTCATTTCATAATACAGCGCAATGAATTTTACAAAGTTCTTAAAGTAATACTTATAGTCACTTCTTGGCCTGCACCACACGTATTCATATTTAATATAGGTATAAAAAATACTTACTCAGAAGAGCACTTTCTCATGGAGTTCATAGGCAGCGGCGGGTATGAGAGACATGGCTTCTTCTCAAATTCGCAGTACTTGCCGTAGTAATTGGCAGAGCAGAGACAAGTGTTGGTGTCCACGCATATACCTGTGTTCTTGCACTCGGGAGTACATTGTGCTGTAAATTATTTAAGACCTTATTTATAGACAGCTTTAAAACTATTTTAGTTATAATTTTTTGTTTAGTACAGTGGAATTTTGCTACTGTTTATGAGCGGTCGTATCGCTTACCATCAGGCTATTCATTCATTGAATTTTAACTTGTTGCGGATTTGGGAAACGTGATTATATATTCCAATTATGCTCCCCATATAGAATTGCTTAAACACTTTTAAATTATCAAGTTGGTCCTCAGTGATATCAAGGTAGTTGGCATTCGAATAGTCAAGGAAAATGAGGATAAATGATTAACTTCTGTTTTGGGGCCTTGTTAGACCGATCTGACACAATTATATTTAAAAAAATATCTAATATTATAACAAATTTGTATGCAATATAAATATTTTTTTTTAAACCATATAAAATATGAAAATAATCTATTTTTTTTTTAATTCCAGAGGAAAACCTATTAACCTCCCTTTTCAATGTCCCGGGGGAGGCCGAAAGAGGTATGTCAGTGTGTCTGGCCTTCTAGCCCGGTATAAACGCACATATTGTGGCCAAGCTAGGTCCCTAGCAATACCTACAATAGCATACTGACAAATAACCCATCAATGGCCGTCACACGCATTGTGGGCGGCACCGGACATCCTTTATGTCCTCGTTTACCGACCGTTTTTCCCCGATTTACGTCCACGTTACCGCTCCGCGCGGAAACCATTGCTGGTCCTACAATTATTTTGGGGGCTCAGGTGACCCCCACTACACCTACTTTTAGACGCCCGTTAAGGTGTTATGGGCCTTCATAACACGTTAACGGGTCTGCGCAGCGTGCCCAGCGACTCCGATGACCCCTTTAGGTCGCCTCTTGCGACGGGCAGAGGATACCGTGGCGAATTTCTTGCACCCTCATACCACAAGGCAAATGAAAACACCCTTGACCTGTTATATAATCTACAACTCGTGTTTTCAGTTTTATCAGCGACATTGGTAATTTGGGTCGACATTGAAAATAATTAAAATTATGCACTACGTCGAACGGACGCCGGCGCCGGGACGCCAGCTTAGATTTGCGTTTCCGGCAAAAAGATAGCACCCCACGCTTCGTGATAATCGTATTCCTACGCAGATTTATAAATCTATTTTTATTCGCAATTATTTTGCGATGCCATCGAGATTTTAAGCATAAATTAATGAATTTCGTAAAACATAGAATACTTAATATTTTGAACTTTATTTATGCTGGATTGCAAACAGCACAGTCTATCTAAATTCATTGGTTTGCTATAGGTTGATGCGTTTTTCGCTCTCCAGCTATAGAAATCCTACTGCTGTACATAGGGTTCACCTTATTTGGGTCTATTATGTTGCTATAATACTAATATGAAATGCGAATTTCTTTGCGTGCGGTCTTCCATATTTTGGGACCCCGTAGTATAATACTACTATACTATAGTATACTTCTGGTGATCTCGATGCACTAATAAGGTACAGATATAAGTTAAATTAAAAAGTCAAGTTGGTTTTTCTTGCAATCTGCTCTACGTAGAAGGAGCTCACTGTTTCTATAGTTTTGTTCCGTATTATTTGGTCTGTCAGTTAAAATGTAAATATTAAACTAATTCCACGATAAAATCTTTAAAGATAATTTATTTCAATGTGTAACATTCGCGTAAATCTAAGACACCATGCGGTATCGCTGCTTGGCTCGTTCCTACCTATTACTGCAACAGAATCACTCATCTTAGGACTCAAGACTTAGGCATATAGTCCACGCTACATAAAATAACACTGATATAAACTTAGCTATAAATTTTAATTTAATTTTGGCGATTGTGCCGTCTGGTGGCGATATGTCCACCGGAAGTTTATTCGCTCTATGCCTACGGTCATTGAACTTTCTATCATATAAAACTAGCTCTTATTAATTTTAAATTACCTAAACGTAGGTATGTAGCATATTAAATTAAAATAATGTTATAAAAAAGAAACATAGTGACCACGAATGCTTCGCCAGAAGGGTAACGAAGAAGAAGAAAAGACAAATATTCATAGTGCGCGTTTTTACTGTTTATTTAGAGTATTATATGATAGTCGAGACTTCATTAGATTTTGATATTTTCGATTGACCTCTTCGATAAATAAATAACCAAATATTTTACGTCTCATTGAGTATCCTCAAATCTCGTATTATATCCTATAATGTCATATCTGACATTATAGGATATAATACGAGATTTTATCAGAAATAAAATAATTTAATTAAAAATTAAAAGACCGACTTCAATGTGCACTACAAAGTAATAAATAATATATATTTCATTGTGCTAGTACACATTGATTAATTTTCTTACTGACTAGACTAGCCAACAAATCTTAAATACGTAATATTTTGAAGGCGGGTCGCCAAGTGACGAACACGACGACCTACACTTAAATTTAATTTGTGTAAAACATCCTAGCGAAAAACACGCAATTTTACACGCAATATTAATTTGTCTTAATCTATATAAACTCAAGCCATTTTCCCAGAAGGGGTATGCAGAGATTCTCCTGGTATCAACCAGGACACCCACGTTACGCCTTGCATGTTTTGTCCCTCGGTGTGATTGGGGGCGAGAGTCTATAGTCATATCGGGTGCAAATTCCAGTCCCTGTCCTGATAACTAATAGAAAAATCGCCCGTCCTTAATATATCAGCTCTTAATCAACATTGTTGAGCATCGGACTTATCTACAACCGAGGGAAACAGACAAACTTAACAAACCTTCCCTTTCTTATACTTTCCTCACTATGATTCCTATCACTGTTAAAGTAATTGTATATAAATATGCAAGTGACTCCAATAAGTCAATGGTGTACCCTGGAGTTGAAACCCTTGACCATTGTATGTTTGATCGTATGCAATACATTAAAATTAGACCACACATATGACACATATTAATTCTATTAAAATTTCAACAAATGTACACGTAGGATCAATATGTTAAATTAATTTGTTTCTAGTTTACATATGGACCTAACTGAGCGCCAACGATACATCTAAAAGTTGGTAATATTCAACTATGTTACATTACTTAAATTTGTTCTCGTTTGGCACTTGGCGACCCGCCTTCAAAATATTACGTATTTAAGATTTGTTGGCTAGTCTAGTCAGTAAGAAAATTAATCAATGTGTACTAGCACAATGAAATATATATTATTTATTACTTTGTAGTGCACATTGAAGTCGGTCTTTTAATTTTTAATTAAATTATTTTATTTATTACTTTTTAGTTTTCATAAGCATTGTAATGATGCCAAAGGTAATCATATAATGAAAACTGGAATCAATGTATATAAAAAATGAACCATTGTGATCCTTTATAATTTCAAAAACGAAAATTAATATTTTATGATTTTTAAGGAAGCTACACTGTTCGTTTTTATTTTTTATTTCGTATTTATGATAAAGAAAATACTAAAATCGGCTCAACCTGCTGGAGATCTTGAGTACACTTATGCGTGGTAATCATTCGTTACCCCCTCACCTCTACACCTTCTTCACTTCCTATTTTTAATAAAACACATATACTTAACCTAATGGACGAAAAATCATTGCGTTTCTGCAAAGTTTTGTGGAGGTCTGCTCTCCAGATATGTACCTATTCATCAGATTGTCACCGTATTTTATGTGACCATATGTATAATTCGTGCCGGAGAAAAGTTATTTAAAATCAGTTTTTATTGTCGCAGATATTTAGTATTTATACATACATACATATATAAACTCACGCCTTGTTCCCAGAAGGGGTAGGCAGAGGTGCCAGGTGGCGAGCCTATCGCCATATCGGGCACAAATTCCTGACTCTGGGCTGATACTGAATAGAAAAATCCAATATCACTTTGCCCAACCCGGGATTCGAACCCGAGACCTCAGCTTTGTAACCGTACCGTAGTACAACTACGCCACCGAGGCAGTCGTATTTAGTATTTATATTTGTATATATCCCCCCCTTCCCACGCCCCTTTCTACTTTCCCCTCCCCCCCTTGTAGTAATAAACTTAAACTGAACCTAATGTAAAAAGAATTATTGCTGTACTGTTCAATTTTGAGGAGTTCTGCCCTTCAGGTCTAAAGATATTCATCAGGTCTTCACAATACTTTTTTGGTCTAACTTATCATATAATACTGTTTGACAAAAAAGTTATTTTTAAGTCGGTTAAGAACTGCCGGAGATATTGAGTATTAACAATTGCACCTATTTTCTACCCCCCTCACCCCTCCACCCCCACCCTTTACCTATTTTCACCCACCCTTTGTAATAATATACTTATACTTAATCTTACGCAAAAAGAATTAATGCTGGATCGTTTAATTTTGAGGAGTTCTGGTCAGCAGATCCTAAGATATTCATCAGGTCTTCACCAATTTTATATGGGACCAACCCTGTATATAATGCTTTCTGACAAAAAAGAAATTTTCAAAATCGGTTCCAAATTGCCGGCGTAATCGCGTAACAAACATACAAAAAAAAAAAAAAAATTCAGTCGAATTGATTACCTCCTCTTTTGAAGTCGGCCAAAAAGAACCTCACATCAGACTGCACACAAAAAACCCTACTATTATTATTAATTGTTTTATTTGTGTAAAATAATGCGACGCGCAGTATGATAAGGCACACTATGTACAAAATAAGATACACTATGTATAAAGATAATTATAGAAAATATATAAAGCGCTTACGTTTGAACTCCTCGTTGGCATTATTGTAGAACTGTTGGTAGTTGGGCCTGCAAGTAAAATTATTTATAATATTAATCACCCTTAATATGGTCCAGTGTTTTTCAATCTGTAGGACTTGGAACCTAAGAGATCACCTTTTTTACCTTAATAATAAATAAAGGTACCAAACTATAGAAACTTATAAACATAGTCTTCTACCACATCTTCTATAATAGGTACAAACTTTTTTTTTATGGCCCAAAGGAGTTGACAGAAGAATTCAACCTTTAAAGGTGTCAGGTGTTCAAAAAGATTGAAAATCACTGATTTACGCAACAACAAATCCATTGCTAAACATATATCTGAAGTGCTACTCTTAACTCTCTACTATTTTAATAGGAGGATTATATCAACAATAACAGCAACCCCTCTCAATCGTACTTTTGATGGCAGAGAAGGCCTGTGGCCTGTAGTCAGACGTAAATAAATAAATAGTAAATAAATACATGCAACAGTCACATACATAATCCTGACCCCACATTAAAATCGAGTCTTGTATCGTGGGTATCAGGAACTACGAGAGCATTTTCAGTCTCACAAACATCCAGACCCTAAACAAAAACCTGTGGTTCACACAAATATTTGTATCGGTGCGGGATCGAACCCGCGGCCCCTTGTTCCACAGCCGGCATCTTACTTACTGCGCCACGAAGGCTGATTTGGAATATGGGCTGATACAGTAGAGTGCCAATGAATTACGTATGTATCATATAACAGGGCCTAATTCAATGCTAATATTTCGAGATTGAGTTTGGTTAATAAGAATATATTTACAGACCTTATCCACGATTTGGATCATACACGCAACTTTTGACAAGTGAATCGGCGAGCGAAGGGCGTAAATTCTTGCACTGCTGACCGTCGTCGAATCACAGATTAGTATTCTATGGTCCAACTATCTATTGTAATAATTTAGCTTTGCTATCGATAAATTATTACAATATCAATTCTGGATGATTCTCATATCTCGTAGTTTTCGATACCCACGACACAAAAACTTTTCGAATCTAGTGTGAGACTTATTATTAGACTATGTGTGTGACCGTTGAGTATAAGTATTTTTTCCTTACTAAATTTAATTTTTCATTCATAGCATGTCATTTTTCGAGAATTTAAATAATATTTAATATTGTCTACACACACGAACAGATCCAGCGTGGTAGCCTATGGCTAAATGATTTGGCTCTAATCCGTATAAATTGTAGAGGTATATGCCTTGTAGTGGGAATTTCTGTAAGCCCTCTATTCTTATCATAATGTAATAGGAAAAATATTCTCTAAGTAAACAAAACTGAACTTACACTTCTCCTGAATTAGAATACCAAGACCTGGTCTCAGCATATCTAGAAGGCGTCACCCAAGAAAATTCGGAGCCGTCGGATGAATAAGGGGTGCCCTTTCTGGCGCCCCATTGTCTGGTTTTAACGCCTCCATAACCCGTTTTAGCGCCCGAGTACGTTTTTGCACCCGAATACGTTTTTGCGCCAGAATATGTCTTCGAGTATCCAGTTTTAGCAAAGTTCTGATGTCTTAAATATGGCGGGATGTATGCCGGCGCTTGAGCGTCCGCTTGTCTGAAAAATATTTTATTTATTATGATACATTTGGTTTAAGAAACATTTATATTTAATTTTTTAGGTGATGTTAAATATTGGTACAGGTTCCCTAGAACAATTTTCATAATTGATTACTAACAAGTTGATTTTTCGTGAGTAGCTTCCTTTCGACTAGACGCCCAACTTTTACTTTTTGATTTTAATACTTTTTGACATTGTGGGTAGTAAACTATACAAATGTTAGCTAACCAATAAAAAAAAACAGCTGGTTAGTAATTATTTTCCATGACCTTGTTTATGATACATGTTGGAGAGGGGGGACTCCCTAACAAAACCTTATATTTTGTAGGACAAATATTTTTCACGTTATTTATATAATTATCTCGATAATTAACAAAGAAAAATTCGGTTACTAATAAATTTTAAAAATCCGTCAAATCGACGTGTTTTATCCTTGCTACCCTACTAAGCTACCATTTACCAACGTTACTGTAAGGAAAAAGTTGGGCGTCTAGTCGAAAGGAAGCTACTCACGAAAAATCAGCTTGTTAGTAATCAAGAATGAAAATTGTTCTAGGGAACCTGGACATATGTATGTACTCGTAATATCAAAAGTTTTCTAATTCACTGTCCTAAAACAAAATAGGATCGATTCATGCAAATCAATGAAGAAACACAGAATTTGGCGCCTTGAGCAGGTACCATTATGTTATACGTTGTTCTATTACAATAAACTCACTATAACCAAATATCAATATATTAATGATAAATGAGCTAATTTGGTAATTAAATATTATTGAGGTAATTTCACATTGATTTAAATGCTTCTTTAGTAAATTTTTATAATTAGAATTGTGTTTTTAAATTAATCACATATAGCAAAGGACTTAAAACACACAGTCTTTGATTTCAAAAAGTATTTAAATTACAATACTCACGAATATTGCCCACCGGATTGCGCTGGGATACCATACCCAGCATCGCAGACATAAAGTCCAAATATCAAAATAAACGTTTGTAAAACCCAATTCATTTTTCTTAATATTTTCCCATGTGTAAAAATAATTAATATCCAATACCAGTTGCCGCGAACGGCAGAACCGAACTGACACCTAAATTGCTGACATGTATTAAGTTAACTCCTATTATAAAAATCAGGAAACTCACTGTAACTCCATCCTCCTGATAGCTGAAGTTTTATCTTAATTCAAAACTAGCCGTTAAGCTCGACTTTGTCCGGGTGGAGTATATTATTATTTTTCTTATTACCTTATTTTTCTATAACCGCCCTTGCAAACGTCCTTGCAGCCCGCCCAAGAATAGGTTTATGATAGTCTTCTTTTCATTTTAAGTATTATTATTATTAATACACTAGCGATCTACGTGCTGTTTACTAAATTCTAGGCAGATTGTAGTGTATTTCCAACGTTTAAAAAAACATGAGGATCGAAGTAGGTCCCTTGATTGTTTTTATTTAATGTAAGATTGAAACAATGTCGTCTCCACTATTTATTGAAATAAAACGATTATTTTATTTTGTTACTTTATTTTTATATTATATTTTTTCAAAATCAAAATATTCTTTATTCAAATAGTCTTTCACAAGATCTTTTGAATCGTTAATTTCTGCTACCACAGCTTCGGAACGTGTTGTAGCTGTGAAGAAGAAACGGCGCAAGAAACTCCCTCAGCAACACGACCTGTTTTCTATTTTTCTTTTTTTTTCATAGCCCTTTAAAATTACAATGGTTCATGTCATAAGGAACAATCATGTTGTATAACATTTTTGGAAACGGTAGAGCGACGCTGTCGTCAGTCATGGTTCGCATGAATGGTTAGGCTCGTCTAGGGAGTCACCACTGTCTTACAGAAAAACGACGTGAAGGGATAACTTGGCTGTCGCGTTTGGTTCGGTGAGTAAGATTGCCGGATGCCCAAAATCCTTTTCCCTTCCCGTTCTCCACCCGATTTGATGGATCGGTAACACTTCCAGGATCCAAGCGTTATGAATAATCATGGGCATGGGCATGGGTAGTGTTCACTTACCATCAGGTGACCTGTTCGCCGGATCTATGAAACAAAAAAATATTAAACCAATTGCTAAAATAATGCATAAAAATATATATTTTACTTACAGGTGGTAGGTGTCTCTTATATGATAGGCCACATGAGTAGATACCCTGCAATATTTCTTCCGCCAAACAGCAGTGTAAATGCACTGTTGTGTTTCGGTTTGAAGAACATTATAGCCGCAGTAACTACTGGACATATGGAGACTTAAAATCTTATGTCTCCGGATGGCGAGCGTAGTGGAATGCCAAGCATTGCTACTGTCCGTGAGCGGTCGTCTCGCTTACCATCAGGTGAAAAACAGGCTCATCTTGCCATTCATTGCAAAAAAAAATTGTCTGTTTCCTTTTATCACTTCGATGAAAATGATGAACAAAATATTTTTAACACTGATATGATTTGCAAAATACCTTAGCAAGATCAATAAACCAAAAAAAATGTTATTTTATTACATTCTTTTAATACCTATTTAAATAGATTAAAGTTTATTTTAATTCACATATTACCGCTAAAGTTAGGCTCTATGAAATTAAAACCTTTGCTACAGACTTGTTCCAATCAACAAGTCTCTATATTTTAAATTATTCTCCTCTTTGGGAACAAGATTGTAGAGTAAGACTGAGTCTGATTTTCATAATTTTAAAATAAAGAGGAAAAATGCCTAGAAGAGGCAGAAATAAGAACTTCTCTCGCATCAAAAAGGAGGTATGTTTTTATTGAAAATCTATTAAAAGGAACTCTGTTGTGTTATTTTATTTTGGCGCCATTTTTATTTTGATAAATATTTGAAAATGTTTTGAGTTGTGTTATGTCTTTATTAATTGATATTTATTTAAACCTCGGTGGTATTGAGAGGTCGCGGATACGATTTCCACATAAAGAGAAATGTTTCTGTGATCCACAAAACTCGATGAGCTCTTTATTAGGGAATCTGCTGATTCGTTTTTGATGAACGGCGTACGGCAGTGTTTCTGGCTATCATTAATTATGTAAGATAAAAATAATATTACATAAAGTATTCAACGCTTATCAATGTCATTACAGGGTATTATTAAATGTTATGTTGTACAAATGACAGACCAAATATGTACATAGGTATATGTATATATATATATATATAAAATATTTCTAAATATTTATATAATATAGGTATTTAAATAATGTAGTTTATTAATTGTAGATTATTATTACTTCATTTATACCCTAGACTGCCCTTTCTTTCTCCTGCTTAAATATCCATCCCATGGTTGTCTGTAAGCAATTCCCTAGTGTAATAAGGCCGCTACTTGTACTATTACTAATATTATGTGATTTCTTTGTTGTTTCTCTGTACAGTGCAAAAAAGGATTAAATAAATAGTTAGAATTGGAAAACCCTTATAAAACTGTAATTATTTCTTTTGTAGAAAAAAGCCATAGCAACAAGGTTAATACAAATTAGTCTTGTAATGGACGACTATGTTTACAAACATAAAGATATTACTGTCGCAGAGGCTGAGAAGTACATTCAAGAAATTTCATCTTATAAAAACAAATGCAATAATGACCCGAGATCACTACAGGTAAACTCCCCTGTCTACTTGATAAGGGTCAAAGGGCACCTAATCTCTTCATTCTTAAATTATAAGTTCTTTCCATTTCCAAAACGATGTAAAATAACAATAATTTTGAAATTGGTCACTGCACCTGATGATGAATACATAATTCAACTGTGAGATTTGGTTATCTTTTGCCCTTTGATATAATTATTTCGGCTTAGACACATAATATACAAAGACTCAACACAAAATGCTTTATATCACGTTCGGACGGGTTTTTTTTACTTTCTTGTATGATAGTTACTATACGGGCGGATTCGACAAAGCTACCACCAAATATAACGTCTCAGGTACTCTTAACTATCAAACGGAAAGATCCTAATCTATATTTATGGATTGGGCCTGAACATGAACCAATTAAGATAAGTTAAATGTTGGCGTCCCGTTTTTGTGATTGTTATTAAAAACCATTGTGGTTAAAGACAGAAAGAACACTCAATCTCAGAAATATTGCAAAATAGTCCTTTTTCTCTTCTGAACATTTGTTCAAGGTAACATAGTTAACCTCTTTGAGCTATTTATGGAAATATTGTTTTGGTGATTCACATATTATGGTGAAATTTTTACTGCAATTAAAATATTTGCAATGCTATGCATCACGTTACAGCCACGCCAGGTAACCAACCAATCGCTGACGTATTTTTACAGTGATTTCAATTGTCAACAACGATAGGCTTCCGCGAATAACGTGTGGTATTAAAATCCCCTATATATAATTTCTCGGAACATGGTAAAATTTTCCATTGGCAAATGGCGCTAAAACGATTCGATCGCAGGATGCGTGGTTCGACGGATATAGATACAGCGGCGGACGGGATCTTCTTGGAAATCTGCATTTTCCTCTTCGATTATGCGCCCCACTGACCTAAATCGGATTGCTGTTTATTTTTAACGTGGCTATTTATGAAAATTCAATTGCATATATATAACATAAATAATTTTATTGGTTGTAACCATTGCGCGTTGATTTTTTTTCACAAACATTCGTCATTGCTACAATTCTGAAAATATGTATTTGTATTATTGAATTATTATGCCCTGTTTTTCATTACTTATAAACTGGGGTTTAATTAATTATTTTGTATCAGGTGATTGAAAAATTATTAAGATGTATGAAGAGTATCATAAATACACATAAAGATACACAAAACAAGAACGAATTTTCCAATACTAAGGAGATTATTCGAGCTGTTTGTCTTTCTCCCGCTTACTCGTTGCCCGATGAAGACAAAGAGTATCTTTCACAATCAAATATCGAAGAGCGCAATACAGATTTAATGGAAACAGATGAAGACGTTGAAGTCATAGATTTATGTAATGAAATGGAGGAACTCGACCAAAACGAAAATAATAAAGAATTGTTTAAAACTGACAATGAAGTTGGCCCAAGCCAACAAACAAATATAATTGCAGAAAGACTTAGCCAAGAACGCAACACGAAACATTTGGATGTTAATAAAGGCACTGCAATAGGAGATGAGGACGTAACTAATATATCTGCAACATCTCCCCCGTCAAGTAACTCTCAAAGTATTTTAAACAGTATTCAAGATACTGAAAATCAAGATTTAATTCCTTCATACTCACAAGTTTCCCAAATTCCTGATGTAAATAGTCGTAATAATAAAAATCAACTTTTAGTGACTACTCCTATGTATAATATTTTTACTGAAATTGATTATTCTCAGAGCATACTAAGTAACTCTATAAATATTGAAAATGATGAATTGTTATGTTCCCAAACTGGATACTCAGGCAATAAAATAAATAACTCCCAGAACATAAAAAGTCAATCTAAAGATATCGAAAACGAAACTATGGTAAGTTCATTATCTGGGTTTCAAAAAGATAAATGTGCCACTGACAGAGCAAACCAAGACAAAAATATATCAGAAACAAATTATCAAAAACTCATCACATTGACACCAAGCAAAATATCTGATCTAAGCGATAAAAATATTCCCGCTTATTATATTATGAAACCTGTAACAAATAATATTCAAACTAATACTGAAATCAAACCTAAGAAGAAAAGGGCTCCTCGTAGAAAGAAAATTGATGAATCTTCTCAAGAAACTAGAAACTCTAAAGATGCCAAATGTAAACCTAGAATGAAAAAAGATTCACCAAAAACAAGTATAGGTAAAGACAAAAAGTTACATGGCAAAATTACTAGCGATAGTAATAATTACAGATCTGAAAACAATGAAAATTATCTTGATCTTTCATGGATTGAAAATCTAAAGTATGTAAGAGAAATATCTGCAAGAGAAAGTCATAAAAGGTCCACAGATTTGGGTCTCAGTTTTTGGGAAAATTATTCATTGCCTAATGATTGGGATGATAGTGAATTTATGTACGATGCATAAAAAAAATAGTGTGGCAAAACAGGAAACTGATTTAAAATTGATCATAAGACAGCTTTTAAATAACCCATTTTAATACAAAATTAACTAAATTCATTCGTCTCCATAGCTACAGGCTCATTTTGATATAAGTGATTTTTGTAATCAGAAATAAGGAAGCATGTTTTGATATGATATTGTTTTTGTATTCCTTTTCTTTTTAATAGGACGATAAATATTACTTCATAACTTTGAGTTTGATTTGATTCTAATAAAATTTTGTTTTTAATTCTTGGAAATGGTTGATAATCCAAAAATACAATAGACATTACGTTTAAAAGGTCAAATGCGACGCATTGACGCTCATTTTAGCAACGGAAGTTAATTATCGTCATTTGTGATACGATGTTATAATAGGCACTCGATGTCTGGATTTCATTAACAATTTGAAACAGTAAACGTTAGTTTTTTTATTTACCTTCAGTTCGTTTTGATTATGAAAGAGTATGTTCTATAATATTGACAATAATTCATTTATCCTCTCAATTTAATAAAATAAATATTATTCTGCAACATCTATAAAGAATATAATATGCAGATCCCAGATAAATACAGGTAGAAAAGGTATTTAAAAAAAACACTTAAGACTCATACATAGCTCTAAAAACAAGCTAACGACCGCACTCAGATGCGTCAGTGAAATTTTTCTTAGTATATAGGGTATATTAAGAGCATGGGCGTAGCCACGGTGGGGCAGGGTGGGGCACTTGCCCCACCCTGGCTCTGGTTTCTAAGGTACCTACCTAACCAAATCCAAAAAAATAAATTACTAAGTAAGGTACTATCTATAGATAGATAGAAACCTCTAAATTGACTGATTAATAAATTAGCATATTTTTAGATGGATGATTTCGTGGTGTAGAAAGGTGAGCAATAAGACAATATTTTGGTCAATTCGAATTATACTCAACATATTATATCAACTGGCTTTACATTACATAGAAATGTAAACTCTGACTGCGACCGAAAACGAAGCCGGGTGCTAGTTTAAGTGATTTTTAACACATCATCTACCAGCCAAAGGAAGTCCACTGCTGAACATAGGCCTCCTCCAATGATTTCCAGTGACCTGTTGTAGGCAGCCTGCATCCAACGACGTCCCGCGAACTTTACCAGGTCTTCTGACCACCTTATAAGTGGACGTCCTACGCTGCGCTTTCCGCTACGTGGCCCCATTTCGAGAACTTTTTGTCCCCATCGGCCATCAGTTCTTCGCACTATGTGCCCCGCCACTGGGCTACTCCGGTCTCCTCATTTCAGATTCGATCTCGTAGGGAAACCTCAAGAAGCCCTCTCCATAGCTCGTTGAGTGACTTTGAGCTTCCTAATAAGGCCCATAATGAGAGACCGCGTCTCGGTGCCGTATGTCATCACTGGTGACACACAACTATCGGAGACTTTCGATTTAAGGCACTGAGGTATTTTGGACAACAAGACGTCGCGTAGTTTTCCCAACTCTATCCAACCGAGTTGGATCGAACGATTGACCTCTCCCTAGAAGTTGTACCTGCCTAACTGGACCACTTGTCCTAAATTGACATATTCGTCTACAAATTCAAGAGTCGAGCCCCCAGCTCCGATGGGGCTGGGCACAACATTCGACATGATCTTCGTTTTGTCTAAATTCATTTTAGCACCCTCCTGTTGGGAGACTCGGTTGAGGTCTTCGAGCATAGTGGTAAGGTATTCCAGCGATTCTGCTGAGACTACAATATCTTCGGCAAATCGAAGGTGGGTGATATACTCACCGTTGATGTTAATGCCAAATCCTTGCCACTGCAAGAGCTTGGAGGTGTTCTCCAGCGCGACAGCGAACAGTTTCGAAGATATGACATCTGGCTGTTTTACGCCTCGCTGTGGTGGAATAGCCATCGTGCTCTGATCTTGTATTCTAACCGACATGGTAGCGTTGTTGTATACATATACACATCGATGTACCGATAGTCGATGTGGGACCGCTGGAGAGACCGTAGCAAAGCAAGCAAAAAAAGCAAAGCCCAGGTCTCGATCGAATCAAAGGCTTTCTCATAGTTCACAAACGCTAAACAAAGTGGCAACTTATATTCCTCGATTTTTATTATAACTTGCCGAAGCTTATGGATGTCGTCTATGGATACTAAAGCCTTTTCGGAAACTGGCTTGTTCGGGAGGCAGGAATTCATCAAACCTGCGTTCGAGACGATTTGTGATAACCCTCGAAAACAACTTATAGACATGACTCAGAAGCAAAATGGGTCTGTAGTTATTTAGCAAAGTGTTATCACCTTTTTTGAAAAACAGTACCACTATGCTCCTGTTCCATGCCTCTGGCGTTGAGCTCTCGAAGAGAACAGAACTGAAGGACTTTTAGTATCGCCGTTCCGCCCATTTTCAGAAGCCCTAAAGTGAATGCGTCCTCACCCGGTGCCTTGTTGTTCTTAAGTTGCTTGAGGACCATCTCAATATCACACAGGCTAATGTCTGGTATATTATCGCTGTAGTGTCGGATCAACTCAGCTTTCGAGTCTTTGGACGAGCTAACAGTAGGTTCGGCAACCGAGGTGTAAAGCTGTGCGTCGAATCTCTCGATCTCCCTTAATACCTCTGCCCTCGTTGACACTGCGCGGCCGCCTAATAGACAAGTCTCTTGCAAACACTTTGGAGCCTCCGTTCCACTCAGTTGTCTCTTTAATGCTCCCAGTATTGTGAGCATAGACATCGTGTCGCAAGGATTTCCAGATCAGTCTTTTGAGCCGCCGGTATGCTCTACTTTTGGCCATAAGGTCAAGTGTACGGATCGAGAATTTTTGTGATCCATCTCTACAGCGAGGTCTAAATTACTTAAATCCCACCGAATGAATGCTTCTACGAAACCACTTTTTAACACGTTCACTGCTAGGTTTTCACTTAGACAATTAAAGCGATTTTCTAGTTCAAGTTGGAAGCTCTCGGGGTTTTGGATATGGGCGCGAGTAGGTTGGAGCGTAGACTTCATCTAGCGACCCCTTTCTAATTGGTCATTGATATTCAATGAAATATAGCGAAATCTCGGATGCCAGTCTACAAGGTGGACGGACGACCTGGTTAAAGTTGCAGAAAGCCGCTGGATGCAGGTCGCTTCCAACAGGTCCATGTGGAGATCCTTGCGGGAGGCCTTTGTTCAGCAGTGGACTTCCTGTGGCTGAGATGATGATCATGACGATTCAATGTGCTTCTAACCATTCGGTGATCACTACTAGTTTTCACCCTGTTGATCACAGAGACATCACTGAACATCCGTCTATTCGCCGTTAAGATGAAATCTATCTCGTTTCTCTTAGAACCGTCAGGACTCAACCAGGACATTTCCTGTGAAGCCGCTTCTGGAAAAAAGAGATCATCGCAAAGAGTCCCTCTTTCTCCAGAAAGTCGGCCAGCCTCTAACCCCTGGGGTTCCGTTGCCCATGTCCAAATTGCCCCATTTTCAACTCTGCATCGCTTGACACTTCTCATGCCCAACTTTGCGTTTGTCAACGAACCCATTGAAAGAAGTAACTGAACAGTTAAGTTTGTATGTGTTATTTTAGATATGAAAAATGGTTATAACCATAATATAATTATGGTTAGTTATTTTTGTTTGAAAAAAACAATGAAAATGGAAATCTTTAATAAAAAAAAACAAATTCTGTGGGAGGCAATTATCATTGCAGAAATATGCAGTGCATGCTAAGGCTTCAAAAATAACAAGGTGGTGATGTTAATATGAAATAGGAATAATACCCATTGTTAGATAGGAGCATATAGATTTTTAGTTGCATTGAGTCTGAAGTCACTTAAAATGCCACCCGGCTTCGATTTCGATAGCACACTTGATACATGGTGCTATAGTGTGTAACCTTTTTGTATGAAAAAATAACCGGGGTGAGACAACAGGTATAGTTTGCTATTTAAATATTATTTTAGATTTCTGCCCCACCCTGAGACCATGGCTGGCTACGCCCATGATTAAGAGTGCTACCGAAAACGAAGCCGGGTGGTAGTTTTAATTACTTCAGATACAACTGAAAATTTCGCTAAAAGAAGCGACGAATTTTTTGTATTCTTTTTTTCCTATCGACGTATTTGGGTGGTATATACATTGTATATAGTTTTTTTTGTAAATAATTATTGTTCGCCCTTTTTTTAGTTTAAATTATTATTTTAGCAAAAACAATGGATTTACCACCCAAATACGATGATCTTTAAAAAATCACCAAAAATAATTGTCGAGTTTATTTCAAAAATTTTTAGTTTTATTACATTGGTAGCATTAAAACCACCACCCGGCTTTAGGTAGCAGTCTTGATAAACCCTGTAGATTCTCTGAGTGAAATCTGCACTAAGTAACGATTTAATTGAAATTATATAGATACAAGTGTTGTGCTATGGATATCACAAACTAGGAGTACTAGTAGTACTAGGACTACTAGTGATGGTTAAACGGAATAAAACAAAAATATCATCACGATTCAAAATATTTAATAGTAAGATGAAGACAAGGTACGATAATACAACAAGAGTCAAAATATAATCTCGAGATCTCACATACAAAGCAATGGAACATATTGGGCCGAAGGCATTACATCACAATTTATTAAATTTACTCCGATTCAACAAGGATTTATTTAGAAAACGAAACAAAAAGTACCTGATTTCGATGCAAGGCAATTGGCACATGTACCTCTAGAACATTCCATATTTCATAAATATCTGGTAGTCAGTTAACCTATACGGCGTAGGTTATACACTACATTATGTCATGGATTTTAAAATTTTAAACATTACAACAACAACATACATTTCACAGAAATGATCGGTATATATAATATGAGGCTGGCAACCCCAAAAAAAAACTTAAGCATTCACCAAACCACATGAAAAAAACGATCACTTAAACCATAAAAATCTTATTTACCAACAGAAAAAACTGAATTATAGTTAGGTATCTAATTTCTTACAAATAAAAATATACTTATTCAATATAATGCCTTCAACCACACATAAATCAACACATGAATATAAAATATAAATACACATTACATATAAATTTATTTATATAATTGAGTATTCATAATAAACACTTTGTGACTGTAAATTCCATTAAACATAGGTCTATCGACATTTCATATTTAATAGGCCTCAACATTTGATCTAAAGCTACGGAAATATTTTACAAAACAACAAATATTTTTAAACATATAACCAAAGAGTAAATAGTTATACCATATCCAAGATATGAAAAAGTGAAATGTAAGATAGAACCTTTGATTCAAATAAATGTTTTGCTCTAGTTTATCAATTAAACCGATAATTAGTGTGGGTTAATTATTTATATATTTTTTTCGTATCTCTTACATAGGTATGTCATTATTTTTATCCACATGTAAATTAACATTGTTTTATTTAGTAAATTACAAACCCACAATTAAATTTAATAAAAAAAACTTAAGTGTACACCACAGCGCTTGCTCTTATTCTATAACCAAAGCAAGACCATACAGCCTTGTAAGTACAAATGCATTAACATTTTCATAAAGGTGAAAAAAATGCACATTAAAAAGTAAAATCATTCATAGTCGGAATTATATTCTTGTTTTTTATTATATTTGTGAGGAATTAACTATGTAGTCGTATTAGTAAGATATGCGTAGATTATGCAGTAAATTCACTTCCAATTTGATATTCGATGCTTTGAGCCATTTATAGTGCACTGAACTTAAGAAAGGTACAGTTAGGAAAAAACGCTCTATAAATTTCACTAATAAATGTTCTTTAACATTTTTTAGCAAAAGTATTAGGATTTTTTTGAGTTACCTCAATGGATAAATCTATGAAAAACTTAAATAATATATTTAAAAACATAATCGTCATTTAATAAAATTATTTACATTATAAAATTAATTATTTGTGATAATATTTGCACCAGCATTTTACAACAAACTGTATGATACGGCACCAACTTTTTTTTTTCGGAAACTTCATCGTCCTGTAAGTTGATATAGTCTAAGAGCTGGTAGATATTTTGGTTGAGGTATTTGAGCCATTTTTTATTATCTGTATACAAAACGTAGACCTGGCTGGAGATAAATATGGTTCTACCGGGAATTAAATGTGTAAAATTTTATTTGGCAACAAATTCATTATCACTAGCACATTTGCCTCCAAAATATCTATCCGCTTTTACTGTAATGTTTTATGATGAGAACGTAATAAATTGACGATTGTTTAGCATAAACGCTCCAAGGTGAATTCAAAAAAATATTTTACCTAAAGTATAAAACAGATAATACATAACTCAATTGGAATATTTTGTTACCTAACTGAATATTACCTTGCATTTCCTGAAGGCTCAATAACTCCCATACTCCCCTTCACCATGCCTTCCAAATCTTTCCAATCCTGAAATACACCTAAGATTTCTCATTATGTATATTTACTTTTAAATGTTTATTCTCATTGAAAACAGACTGCCCATTATGATTGTCTCGTAAAAACACCTTATACAGATCATATTAATGACAAGTTACGGTAACTATTCATTCCTAACCATGCAAAAGCTACATGCTTTACCAATATAAACTTCATATTAATTAACATATCACCCCTTACCTATAAAACCGTTAATATGATTTTCTAATAACAATTTTTTCAACACCGCATATAGTTGAAAGTTTAAAAAATCTATCTAATTTCATATGATACAAGCCGCATCAGATGCTACTACAAAGTTTGTTTATGTAACTCCAAAGGGTTAGGTAGAAATTCCCTTAATCCTACCCATAGGCTGCTAAGCACATTTCCTGCCTAAGAAGTTATGGGACCGAGCCCTTAACCTTTCCAGTCGCATCCAGTTTAAAGCAGCTCATATTATCAGATTTTTATAACAAAGTACTGGTTTAGAGTGTAATATTCAAATCATTCACAGCCCTTACACGCAGTCATAAATTCAATGACTAAAAATAATTTTGTCTACAGCCAGCTGTATACTAGATCAATAAGTACACGAAATATGTATATTGTAGAAATTATTAAAATGCTTATAATGTTGCCATCAATCCATTCTGGAAATCATCCAGTCCCAAGCAATTTACGGAACCAAAAACCTACTGATTTTTCGCGAGAAAGTAACCCGGGACCTCACAGTTCAGCCATACATGCAGCCACAAGACATGCATTTTCATCAACACCAAAATATACGCAATATCTCTTGCAAAGTGACACTACATCCGGGATTAGCACGATATAATTTATCTAAATCCGTTACATCCGCAAAGCACGGCGAGTGTTTATCCTTTATCACTGCTATTTTAATAATAATTAATTCCACTAGCAATTCCATCTCTTACACCATTTATCATTAACATACAACATCCTACTTCAAGAGCTAAACTCTTTTTCCTTTTTTCATAATTCCATAATGAATTCTGGTGACTTGAGCTCAAAAGGATCTCGATTGTCACCGCCGTTTTCTTGGCCTACCGCGATTTAATCGAGCATCAAGTACCCACTTGGTAAGAGATTTTGCCTGACTACCCACATGCATTAAAGACCTCACCAACATAACAATATTTACTGTATATTCGTCTTATAGACGATAACTACCTTCACCAAACGAAAAACAGACAAATTTCTACATTAGACTATCAGAACAAAAATATCTCCATATTTTGTCTGACGCTACAATATTCTACACAAATATTAGAATATATCTTCTGAAGGAAGTCCATATTAAACAACATACATAGTTAAGAACAATGATTATACGTATTAGGTACAATACAATAATAATAGTAATATTTTTTTCCAAGCTAGCATTCTAATTATACATAACTAGTAAATACAAAAATAACGAAAATACATATATTTTTATACGTTTAACCTGTTATATACCAAAAAGTATTATTATTAACATACATCAAACTTCAACAAAACAATTGAGCACAAATAAAAGACCACATTGAAATATTATTAAAAATTATAAATCGAATATTAATTACGTACCTTATGAAATATTTATCGATTATACCTTGAGAATTATTTAATTATATTGTTTAAACTTTAAAGCTTAGATGTCCATGTAACCACCAGAAAAACTGTCACAAAATTTTAACAACAATCGATTTCGATTGTATCTACAGACTACCGTAATCTTACCACAATAAAAAAATATTGAAAAATATCTCATAATTACTACTCTCAACATTAAGGTGAGACAAAAGCGCACACAACACCAAAACCAATTAAATTTATTCGCTAATACTGAAGCGATTACAATCAGATGAACATATCGACAATTAGGTTACATCAATATCGATTGAAATTTTATCGATAAATTTTAGAACAGAAAAAACATCACATTCCTTATAGCTTCAAAAGATCTGGCAATCCGAATGGCATGATCAATACAATTCGACACTGGCGAAAATACTAGCTTTCGTATATCCGCATCGATTAATCGATTGCAAAATCGATTTTAGGGAAAGCTGAACACGCCTTATAGCCGCGTATATCCTGAAGATACAACCAATTTATTAGAAACTAAACTTTCCTCTGACCTTGAAGAATCCCATACTAGTTTTGTTGTGGAGGAGGGATGTGAGTCCCACGTAGCTCTGAATGACGATGGATGAGTGATGTATGCAACACGAGGACGAAGGCATCGTTTCTATTGCCCTTTGAAGCTTTTGAGCGAAGGTTTCCATGTCGTATGTAGCTTTTTCTTCAAGGCCTCCTTCTGGAATGGTATATTATTATTTTGTGAATTAATGAGATACATTATTGCCTAACTCCCTTTTAATCGTACAGGAAGGTCATACACTACTGGCATGTGGTGGGTATGGTACCATTACTGTGTAAAATACTCTATAAAATAAATAATAAATAAAACCAACAGTCACATAAATAGTTCTAACCCCACACTAAGAACGAGTCTTGTGTCGTGGTTATCAGGAAATACGAGAAAATTCTCGGTTTCACAAACACCCAGACTAAAATCAGATACCCGTGGATCACATAAGTATATTTTTTGGATCGAATCGGCGGCCTCAAGTTTCAAAGCTGGCGCTAACAAACAGATCCAAGGAGGATAAATAAAATAAATAAGTCAAATACTACTTTCTTGCAATAAGGAATCAAAAATATTTTTATATCTTTCAAAAAGCTCCAATAACCTAAACTTACAACGTTAAAATCATATAAAATAATATACAAGTTGGATTACCTTTATGCCAAAAAATCGGGTGTGAAGCGAATGTGATGAACGGCACGTCTTGGCTGAAAGGATTCCACACTGTTTTCAACGGGACCGGTTCACCTTTGTTCCACATCAACCTGACGCCACGAAGATTACGTTCCCTGGTTGCACAAATAAACATACTCATAAAAAAATGGATCATAACAAAGCTTTATTTCAGCTACATTTTCTACGGATAAAATACTACATATAGAAAACATATAGCTTATAACTATAAAATGTATTTTAAAGAAAAATAAGGTCAGGGTGGCATATTCCGTCTATGGGGCATTAACCGTCTACTTCCAATTAAATACAGTACATTCAAATTACAGCTTTGAGAGTTGGCATGTTAGAAAGCTTATGATAATATGCTTTTCTAACATGCCAACGGTTAATGCCCCATAGACGGAATATGCCACGCTGACCTTATACTTTTAATACTATTTGAGATATACAGATTCAACCTTATTCATTACATTTTTAAAAGCTATTTAAAGTATCGAATGTTTGTCCCTTTCGAACGAATTTTGAATTCAGTTCGAGTAAAGGAGACAAAATATTTGACAGCTAAAATAGGTTTTAAAACTATTTATGAATAATCACGAGTAATAGCAACCACCTCCATAAAATATTAAACATTACACCATCATTTTAACTTGGAAAAGATGAATAAAGAGAATGTGAATAGCAAGAAAAAATTATATCATTGTAATCAAACATGTGACATTTTGTTTCTTCAGTATGCCATTATTTTCAAAAATAGGATTGTTTTATGGTGGTGGTTGTAAAATAATAAGACAATCTTATCTACTTTCCACTGAAGGCACACATCCACAAAAATAATTTTAGTATGCAGCTGAATTTAAATGCACAAAAATTAAGACTTACCTTAAAGATTATTACATGAACTACCTGAGTGAATTAATGTATAAAAAATATGAGATAAATACCGAATCTTATGTTAATTTATTAATCAACAATGGTGCCTATGAAAATATTTGAAAATTTAACCGACCACAGTAAAAGCAGTTGACAACCAAATGTAATGAAATTGTAAAATTTAAATTATATATTGGATTTACACAAGCCTAAACGTGTGTTAAGTCCAAACAAATGTGTATTTGTGTGAAAACATTACCCTCAAAGTCAATTAACTGCTTTCACCATTTCAATCCAACTGCACAATTTGTTTCAAGAAATTTAAAAATTTAATATACCAATCTACTTCCAACCTACATAGCATATCCTTAGTAAATATTCCTTAGTAAAAATTACCCTGTTACCTCCCTGGTGCTAAATTTTGAAACAATAACAAGCTTTTATAACAAGCTAGCAATATGTAAGCATGACGTCATGGTGCGCGTCTACAGCAACTCAATTGTACCTAGGTTCAAAATACTTGGGATCGAACAGTCTACTGTCCGCGCCTTCGGGCTGGCCCTCCATGCTGGGCCGTCGGCAGAGACGGTCTATGACGCAGTCCTTCACCACGGTCGTCACGCCAGTGGCAAGGCCGTTTATGCGACTGCGAACCGCGTTTGGATATTAAACTTAGAATCAATTGTCTAAATATTTAATACAACTGATATTTCACCTTAAATAGTCACCATAAGAAACTATTGTTAAAGAAAATTTAAAACAAAAATTACTTTCAAATTAAACTGACCTGTAAAAATACTTTAAAATCCTCACAAGTTTTTCCTTGAAATATCATAATAAGTAATTTGAAAACAATAAAAACATCACGAAACACAATGTAATAAAACATCTGAGAATGGAATATGATAGGAAACATTTACATACAAAACATAAACCTCCACCTTTTGTGCCCCCCATTTCGAAAAACCTTCACCTTTTTTCATAGATTAAATAACTATTATATAACACCCTATGAGAGTAAAATCATTCTTCAATAGTCCTCCACCTTTTATAGCACAAATAAATACTTAGAATACATTTCATAAGAGTAAAAATTCTGCAAGAATAAAATCTACACTCACGGTACTAATGAAGATGGTGGATACACCAATTCACCAATGACTATAGTGTCAAGGTCATCTAGATAGGTCTTCTTGAAATCCAACTGCTTCATGGCTATAAAATCATATTTAATAGTCATAACTAGCCTTGATGTAAGTAAAACAATCCTCTCTTTTTCATTGTCCCATAATGTTATCCTGAAAAGAGAAAATGACTATTATTATGAGTTTTTAACGTCATGTATTGCTGTTTAATACTCATATGTAAAGCTGTATAACATCACTTTAAAAATACCGCCCATTTATAAATAAATAAAAACAAACAGTTATTTCCAGAGTTATGTTGATTTGAGCATGCCATTCGCTGGATGGTATAAGATACAACTTCTTATGGAAATTATCAAAACGAATCAATACAATGAATGCAATACAAAGCAATGCTTGGCATTCCACTGCACTCGCCGTTTTGAGACATACAATCTAAGGTCTCAATATGTCCAGTAGTTACTCTGGCTACAATAAGGAGGTTTTTAAGTTAATTTTATAGAGAAAACAATAACATTGCTAACAAATTATCATCACATTGCAAATACTACATTCTTCTTCTTCTTCTTCTACCTGGCGTTATCCCGGCCGGTGCCAGGGTCCGCCTTCCGGCAAATTCTCCTCCATTTCGCCCGATCTTCTGCATCCTCAATAGTAAGGCCATTGACCCTCATATCTTCCTTGACGACATATTGCAAATACTACATTGTGAAATAAATATTTGTTAACAAAAATATACTTACTCAGTTAGCAACCATGATCCCAAATATTCACCATCCTCAGGGAACAGCAATGCAGTGATACATTCTTGTATAGCAGTCTCAACCACACCTTTTCTGAATGTGAAGAAATCTTTAATGTTTTCCTTATTGAATGGCACATCATATCTTGGATAAACAGTCTTCACTGATTCTGTAGGTGTTACAGCTGCAGCATTTATTTGCTCTTCATTTCTGGCATCTGGAAAGCAAAATGCTACAAGTTTTACTTCATAACATCTGCACCGATATTGAAACAATTTGTGCATTACATTGGTTGGAATTTAAAAAATGCTATTATGTATCTGAAGAATTCAATATCAAAACATGTGTATTCTTAGTTGGTAAAGGGACCTTCTTTAAGCTATACATTTTTTTACCAATTATGTAAAAACATCAAAATAGCATATTCTTGTCCTTTTCTAGTTTTGCATCTGATATAAAAAAGATTTTCTATTCAAAAGGAAGGTATGTGAGCCACATACATCTGAAGAATTTAAAATTGGACTAAATGGTGAATATTGATCAGAAAAGTAGAACCTGGCACTGGTCAATATAACATAAGATAGTACCAATACAAGATGTAAGAGGTGCTCTTGAATGATGAAATTGCCCTTTGCACTTATTATACTGATGGCAATGTTCATTTATTTGTATACAATAAATAATTATAATCTAATCTAATAAAGAAAAACCAAAGCTACATTCATGACTAAATCCTTGATAGGATGCTCATAATCAGTTAATGATGAAAACAGTGCCTCAATACAGTTGCTTGTAAGTCATAGTAATATAGTATAGTAATATAGGTAAAGAAATTAAATCTACATTTTTTATTAAACAATACACCTTTTCACCTTTGTGCCATTAAATGTAATTTGTTTTTATAGTTTTATGCACCTGAAAAAGCAACCAAACGTTCTAAAATGGTTTTCATGTAACTGCTCTAATTACAACATAATGTCTGACCCCTGGCCGTGCAACATGAATTTTATGTATGTTGCAAAATATACTTTGAATGTTTTTACTTTTAGATTCTGTTTGATTTAACTCACACTTTAATATTTTTATACAGTTATCAAAATATAATTCCCTTAATAGAAAAGGGGCTTATATTACAGGCCTTACAAAAGATAAGAAGTTAGGTAACTATATTTAAACAAAAATTCGATCCTAATATTACTGTGATATAAAATTGAATATTTTTAGCGCCATTCAAAATTAAAAATATGTTAATGGGAGTTAAACAATACCAACATGAGATATTTTCATCTCGAAAGTTCCAGCTACAAATATGACAATAACAAAAAAATATTCTCTACATTTTCCTGTTGATAATATGATGAATTTGACATCTTAGCTTTAATACATCTCAATTTTAGCAGTAACGATATTATACACGTACTTACCTGCAAAAGAAGACGTGGAAGATGTGAGGGAGTCAGCTCCTGACAACACAGAGGGATTAACGTTTGATGGAGCTTTCTTCCTTGCCGGATTCTCCGCAACATTGCTTTGTTGATTCTCGACAACCTCAGTCGGAACATGGTCGGAGGAAAGCTGCAGAGTGCCTCCCCGGAACTCCAAATCGTCATCCAACAAGTCACCCATTCTTTACAAGTAAATTAAGCTGTTTTTGTGTATTTATATTCCACTTTTTATCGGCCGCGTAAATAATCGACCGGTGCTGATTGCCACAGACGACTAAAAATACAGACGGCCAACTCCATACAAATTTTTTAACACGTTATGAAAACTCACACAACGAAACCAAACATTCTTTTCTACATATATAATTCATTCAATCTTCATCGGATCTTTCTTTCTTTTCATTGATAATTTTGTCACTGACCAATAGTATTTAAGAATTTTGTTCATCGTATTTGAGCCATCTCTTTCGCAAGTTATACGTATATATATTTAGATGCGTTTCGCACCAGAGCTGAAATCGGTACTTTACCGAAATTACCGATTTTGAAATATTTAGGGATGTACGTTAAATTTTCAGCAATCCGATTTTAACTACCGAAAATTTACCGGTTTTTTATTTGGGTTTCATGCTTATATGTTTAAATATCTGGATTTAAAATGAAAATAACAAATAAAACCAAGTTATAATTCGAAACCTTTACTCAACAATATATTCTTTGATTTATTTGATTTTATTTTAACATTCTTATCTTAATGAATATTATACCTACAATAGTTTTTTATACATCTTCAGATTCATTTAAGCATTTCCAATTTGTAAATATCAATTTTCTTTATTTTAGGACCAATAAAACAATGCCAAATCTAAGAACATGACTACAGAATTGAAATATACATTGACAAATAAAAATTTAAATGGAAAAACTAATTATTGCAAAATATATTTTACAATACCATGAAACAGCACAAGATTGCTTTGTTTGTAAATTTTATCCAAGACAAAATTAATATAAAGTAAACAACAAAGAAAACGATTTGGCTTACTTTTGGAGAAATTGAAAAGCAAAAACAAGACATACATAATTAAAATAAGCTATCAATTAACAAATAATAATTAGTCAAATCATGGAACACATTAAATGCATGACAGCTAAATACTAAAACTTTTTTGATTCATTATTATAATATATTAAAGGAATAGGCAAAAAATATGTTTGGAGTATAGTCATTTTAAAGAATGTTAATGCTATTACTATTATAGTATGCACAATGTAGGTCTGTCATATATACTTTAATAAACTACTGCATTGCACTGGATTTGAAAATTTAACAAAAATCTTTAGCAAATGCATTTTTATGAGAATTTTAATTATTATATCAAGAAGTATAAATATTATAAACAGATTATTAATGGACATACATAATTACTTCTGTTGTGATTTAATCTTCACCAATATTAACATATAAACCTACAGTGTAATGATCCTGCAGACACAGTAGAGACTTTCTTTGTACTTCCAACGATGAACCCATTTGCCTGCGAATTGCTTGGAAATTTGACTCGAGTCTAGCCTAGAAATTATAAAACAATTAATTAAAAAATAATTATTATAAGGGCACAATCTGTTGAAGTTGACTGCTTTCCTGACTTTAAATACATGTAATCATAAAACTTTGAATAACTATCAATTAATATGTTATGAACTCGGAAATACCTTTACTGACAATAGCTTTAATCTTGCACTGTACTGTACTGGGTCGACTCATATACTTTCCACTGCAGAACATGAGCCTCCTCTACAGTCGAGAGTACGAATGAGAGGAGTAAGGCTACTTAATCCATCACTCTAGACACTAACAAAAAGTTAACCTTATCACATGTTCAGAGATCTAATAAATCTGTATTTTAATAGGTATTTATTTCAACTCATTGTTATTTCTTATATTCCTGTAGCAGATTAAACTAGAAATAGGGTCAAAGCGGAATAACAAATTATTATATTTACCTTCAATAAGTCAGATGAGGTTAGATTTATGTTTTTCAATAATATGGTATTTCTTGCTCCGCCAACATAGCTGTTCACTTATTAAAGTGTTTGTATATTTTGTTTGTGAAGGCTGCACAGATATTTCTATGTTTTTTTCGTTTGTGCACTCGGGAACAAAACACATAACTAAAATTAATAATTATCACGTAAATCACAAGTTTTTAGATACGATTTACACAAACAAAACTATATCACGTTTGTACTGTTAAATATTTACGTTACTGATTACAAAACAGATGAAATAACATGCAATTAAAATAAAATAAGCAAATCCAAACTAAACAACAATCGACTGTTGAAAAATATGGCGGCAATATGGCGGCCACGGCGCACGCCGGCACACACACACATTCATAAAAGTGAAAGAGATGGGGCGAAAACGACATATGAGAAAGCGAGATAGAAAATTGGGTTACTTTTTATGCCCGAGTTAAACCGGCCTGCTGATTGCTGATAAGCTATGTCAATTGTCAATGTCAAGTTGTAATTTGCGTTTAGTTTCCTCTTCGTACTAATTAGATTACATATTTATATTTACGTTTGTCATGTAACTAGATAAAATCACTGCTGACTGCACATTATTATGGTTATAGCAACTGTAACCGGTTTATAATGAACTAGCTGTCGGGCCCGGCTTCGCCCGGGTGCAGATAGTTTTTGAGTCCAATCCACATCAAGAACATATTATTTCGCGTGTCTACTAACTATATTTCCCGCGTGCCGTCGACTATATTTCCCTTCCGTAGGAGAGGACATCCCGTGCCAACAATTTGAATTTGAAAGAGTAGAAAATATGTATATTTGGTTTCCTGACTCATCCCACGGGAACACTACATTTTTCGGGATAAAAAGTAGCCTATGTGTTAATCCAGGGTGTCAGCTATCACTATACCAAATTTCATCAAAATCTGTTGAGCCGTTTTTTCATGAAAGAGTAACAAACATCCATACATACATACAAACTTTCACCTTTATAATATTAGTAAGGATAAAGTGTTAATAAGTTTCTTGTTTTATCGGCACATTTACCCACACTTTTTTTGGACGACAAAAAATGTAAGCCCATTTATAAACTATTTCTTTACGTTTTTAATAGCCGAGTATCTACGACAAGCCATTAAGGGTGCGACTTCTTACATTAAAAATTGAAAACAATTATTTAGATTCTAGCGCCACGCTCTGGTGAGAACGGGAAATTATCTTGTAATTAGTTTAAATCTAATTATTAAATGACGGAAGTGTACCACTGAACCAAGAAATATGTTTTGTATATTGATATTGTGAACTTTCTTGATATTAAAAACAATTTCAACTTAATATTGGCTAAAATTACAAGAGGTTACGAAATATACACATTTTGAAATATTGGAATAACGCGCATTTGCCTAGCGCGACCTCTGACGGTGAAATCACGTCGGAAAATTAAAAAAAAGTAGAGTTGCGCATCTATCTCTGTATGTCATTCCAATCTATGAAGCCAATATAGTTATAGAATCGCTGCCTAGGGCGTATCTACAGGAATACAGAAATACGGCCAAACAAACCACCTGTGCGGATTGAGACCGCCCAAGTCACCACCAAGTCACATCTGTAATGAAGAAGGGTCGGTTAGATGTTCACCTCGCGCCATTCGAAACAATAAGGATTGTACCCGGAATAACCGGATATACCTACCTACACAGATGGACCTCCTAGGGTGAACGCTGAACGCGACACAATAATGTGCCTGACTGATCACTCTAACGCGTTAGACCGCACCGGGTCCATAATATTAATGCTGGTATGCGGGATATGAATATTCTACCTGCTAGCAATTTGTATTGAGCGCTGTGCATGTTTTTGGATCTTTGATAAAGGCACCGCCGCGCCTGATAAGCTTTGTACTTTCTTATTCATAGTCAGTTTATAAATCGATTTTATTTATTGAATGTTTCTCCTTTTCGCTCAAAAGGAATTCAAAAGTCAAAAACAAAAAATTCGATATCTAAAATAGATTTATAAGCTGACTATGATTAAGGCTGATATGATAATATTGCACTATGACCTAAAAAGGTCTCTTTGCAACAAATGCTAGTAGCTTATTGCAGGCGCCATCGGCTATACAGTGAACCATATTTTGCTCTTGGCCACGTATGAGTTATAACACGTACAGCAAATCTCACTACATAAGCCGGTACCGAATTTGGTTATTTTTCGTATCCATGATATAATCTGATACTGGTCCCGCTCTGGCTTAAGTCAGTACTAGATCGGGGGCGCTATTAGAGCTAAAACGGCTACTACGAAAGGTCATAGTTATGATTATAGACTTCCAGGAAGATACTACGTAATGCTACTTTACACGACAGTGGATATTTCGAACGATACGGCCGTTCATAAACCGTAGCAAAACCAAACAACACCCTGAATTACAAAGCAATGCTTGCTATTCCACTGCGCTCGCCATCCTGAGAAATAAGATGTAGTCTTAATATAACCAGTAGTTACTCCACAGTTCTCTACTCTTACGTCTTTCAAACCGAAACAAAACAGTGCATTTAAACTATTAATACTGCCGTTTGGTGGGAGAAATAGACATTGCGGTGGTACCTACCCAGATAGCCTCTTTCATATGAGAGACCTACCATCAGCAATAACCTACTTGTCTACCAGGACCACCGGAACCCACTGAGTCAGATTGCCAGATGCCCAGTGGCCAGTACACCTTCCTTCCTCTTTTCATCCTTTTTCCTTTCTTCCGATTTAATGAGTAGACAACACATCTATGATCCAAACGCTGTGAATGTTCATGGACGTAGTGATCCCTTAATCTCAGGTGTCCAGTGTCCTGTTCATAGATTCTATACTACATCTATGGTCCTGTTCGATCGTTTCCCGGATCTATTGCACAAAAAAATCTAAAGCTACAAATACCATAATGTGACCTCCTAAGAGAGTGATGAGAATCGCCACCTTTTTTAAATGGGTTGTTTAAAATCACGCAATATCAGTAGAGGTACCTTTTTAGGGGGCAAACGAGCAAACAGTTTACCTGATGCTAAGTGATCACTGTCTTTCACGAACATCTGCAACCATAGGGCATGGAGATGCGTTGCTAGCCTTTAAGGTTGCTTTTTTTTTAAATAACAGTATTTTCACGTTGTGGTTAAAATAATAAATGACGAGGGGGCATTTAATTAATTTCGTTTTAAGGGATCAATAAAAACTTCTCTCTAAAAAATTATATACGATTTATTTTACAAAAATAATGGACTAAACACATTATTTTGACTTACAATTACATGTGGCACCAGTTTATTATCATATAGATACTAATATGGCAAAATATTGACACCGTAGTGGCGCTGTACAATTTTAGAATTTATTAATCGTCAGTTATTTTTACATGAAATTTGAACTTACATACATAACCTATTACTGTACAAGGCTTAAATTCATTAAGTCAGAAAAATATAGTCAAATGTATAAAACATAATGTACAAAAATATAACGCGGAATCCGCTTATATTTTGATTTCAATTAATTACGATTAAAGTTTTTACATATTTTTCTAAAAAAGTATAAATATACAATTTGTTTGAACTGGAGAGTAAATAACGTTTTGTTTTAGCATTTTTGAGACCGCTGAAATTGGCAATCCATATTTTTTATAACGAATACATATAAAAGGCATTTGCAAAAAAACATTTTCAAGTTCTGAGACACTAGTGGTAACGATTTTAATTACAAGACAGAATACCAAATAATCTATTTTGAATCTTGGAAAGAAAATTACATAATAAAATGTAATTTTAATTATACAAATTATAAATGGCGTTATTTGTAACTACATAATCACAAAAAACTTTGTTGATGCGAATTGCGATCTTATAATTCAGCATGGAAAATTTAGAAAGATCAAAGAACGTTCAAGAATTTTCGATACATCGTAAATTTGTTCATGTCTTGAACTAGAAAATTATGATAAAATAAATCGAACAGGGGCGACGGCAAAATATGCATAATACAGTTAAATCTATTGCTTTTCTGCGTGAAATCTGTCATACTGTCGATTAGATTCATGGATGTAGTTTATATACTACGTCCATGATTAGATTTAAAACGAAGTTATAAAGTTACGTTAAACAAATCATTTAATCAGCTCATGAAATTAACGAAAAAAAATATTCAACACAGTAAAGCATTATTGTTTTTTTTTTTTTGCATTGTGGCCAGTACTCAATAGCAGCGACACTTGTCGGTGGGACACTTCGGCGGGTACACGATGCAGAGGTCCATGCAGTACACATCCGCGCCTTCCCGGCCCGCGTACTCGCCTATAGCCTCGCATACTGTCCTGTAATTCATTAATAACATGTTACATACATTTAGTATCAGGCCATAGACTTCCCACTACAGGGCACGGGCCTCCTCTACAATCGAAAGTACGATTAACAAAAGCTAGGCCGTATAGTCCACCATGCTGGCCTAATGCGGGTTGGCGGACTTTTATATACATACTATAGAAAGTCTTCCGCATGACTATGGTATGCAGGTTTCCTCACGATGTTTTCCTTCACCGTTATAGAGCAAAATGTTAAAAAGTAATAATATACTGTCAAAACTGATATATAAAGTTAAACAGGTGTAAGGTTAAATAAGGGACATATTTATCCATGTTCACCTATGAAAATACACGCAATAAAATCACTGATATAAATACAAGAGATTAAAATACGATGCCGTTGCAAACATTCTTACAACGTGTGGATACCCAAAATGCTTGACCTATATTATCTAGCATATTAATAACCTTCACGTTCATATTAGGCACATTTTTTTTACATACATTATCATTTTATTGTAAGTAGTTCATTATATAGTATCCTATAGGGTTAGGCAGAGACTATAGATCGCCACTTTGCTCGATCCTGACATATTACTTTCGCTTCCACTTTCATCAAATACTTCACGCCTTCTCGTCGATTCAGGGTACTTTTGACCTGACCCTTTTTGAAGGGATCACCTATTTGGATGGTGTAGGTGAGGCCGGCCCTACCGACTCTTCTATCCACACTCGCCTTGTAAAGCTAGGTTGGACTCGTGTCATCTATCCTCTCTACATGTCCAAACAATCATAACATTCCTTTTTGAATTTTATTTACTACATCCTCTATCACTCTTCAAGTTTTCATCGCCACACTATTCGGCACTCCAACAAAGTTACACCACTCATTCTTCTTAATGATCTCATCCATACTTTGTCCTAATTAAATCTACTATCATGCTTCTTCTGCCTTAACCAACTTTAACTGCCATACATAAGCGTTGGCGTTAACACAGCGAGTCGTGCTTTTTTAGATACCTTCGACCTTCCGACTCCTCAGGAGTACACCCAAAAAGTAGGGTAAATGCACTGTTCTGCTTCAGTTTTAAGAACATTGTAGCCAGAGTAACTACTGGACATATTAATACTTAACATCTTATGCCTCAGGATGGCGAGCGTAGTGGAATGCCAAAGATTTCTTTGTAATTCAAGGTATTGTTTGGTTTTGAGACTGTTCATGAGCGGTCGTATCGCCTACCATCAGGCGAACGGCATGCTCATTTCGCCATTCATTGCAATAAAAAAGGCATTGTAATTAAAAAAAAAAGACGGGTTGCACTCCGGGAGTGCCGGCAGAAGTGAAAACTTGATTATTAACGTTGAGCATGTTTGATATTTTGGAATGGTTAGGGAATAATTTTGCACCAATTGCTTTATCAGTATAAAAGTACTATCATTTATGTGGTAGAATACAATATTCATTTATTGCGCTATCGTACACAAACATGACAATTTATATTACATTAAAAATTTAACACTTTAAAACTATTACAATTATTTTACATTAAAAAGTATGTCTCTCCGAAAAATCAACTTTCATCCATAATTTCAACGACTTTTTCACCATCATCATTACCAGAACTATCATCGCCAATCTCTAAAACTGATACGATAGGTTTATGGTAGCTGAAGTAAGAAACGAACAGTTTTGATTCGAACCTATTTAAATGTCTAATAAAGACCTAATGTCTGATAAATACTGGTGGTAGGTCTCTCATATGTGCGAGGCCATCTGGGTAGGTACCACCGCAATGTCTATTTCTCCCGTGAAACAACACTGCTTAAATGCACTGTTGTGTTTCGGATTGAAGGATATTGTAGCCAGAGCAACTACTGGACATATTGAGACTTAACATCTTATGTCTCAGGATGGCGAGCGCAGTGGAATGTTTCTACTGTTTATGAGCGGTCGTATCGCTTACCATCAGGCGAACGGCTTGCTCGTCTCGCCATTCACTGCAATAAAAAAAAAAAAAAAAAAAAAAAAAGACCGCATCAATAGTAGTTTTGTATTTCGTTGTGCTAAGATTGGGATCATTCGACATAGTTAAACCAAATTCATTATTTAAAAATTCAATTAATAGTTGATTTTTATCGTCTGCGAAGTTTATGTTGAAATCTCCACTCAAAATCATTGGCAATTCATCAAAGCTTTATAAACTGACAGCTAACTGACAGCTGTCTACTCTCCATCCGTCTTACGCTTTTTCGATCAGGTCACGTGTCCTGACGCGAGTTTAAGATTTTATACCCATTACAGAAAAAGTGCTCAACGCCGCTAAAGAAGTTTTCACTTCAAAAATACCGGGGGAAGACCGTGGGTACAGATTGCAAATTACATATAATTTTAGACTGCTGCCCCAGCCTGATCCCATAGTAAAAATAAGAAAAATCGTATTTTGCCTGCTCTCGATTGTCGAGCTCGTCAAGACGATTCCTCTGACTCCAAACACGGGGGGTTTACTTTAAGAAATGACGGAGTTATGCCTGGACAAATATTTTAGGGGAGAGAGGGAGGAATTTGGGGATTTGGTTGGGGCCAATCTGTAGAGCTCACCGAGCCGGTTCCAACGATACCAAACTCGGTGGGTCTACGATCTATATTGGCCGAGATAGGATTGGGGGGGGGTGAGGTAAATTTTCAGGGTGGGGGTAAGGGAGGGGGGGAGGAAGGTTTCGTGGGGAGGCTAACTTAAATTAATTTTTTGGAGGTAAAATATTTTTTTTGGGGGGGTAATTTTTTGCGTAATTTGGGATTTCTGGCGGGGTCAATTTGTAGCCCTCACCAAGACTGTTCCGAGGATACCAAACTCGGTGGGTCTACGATCTATATTGGCCGAGATAGGATTGGGGGGGTGAGGTAAATTTTCGGGGTGGGGGTAAAGGAGGGGGGGGGTAGGTTTCGTGGGGAGGCTAATAGGCACTATTTCGGAATAAGGGTGGGGGAAGGCAGGGGGGGGGCTATGGGACAATTTTGGAAAAAGTGGGTGAAACTGAAAAAAAAACGAAACAGTAGGCCCAGGCATACATTTTCGCCGCGCTGTAGAGAGGGGATAGCTGTCTACTCTCCATCCGTCCTACTAAGATGACGTCATTGCCGTCCTACGCTTTTTCGATCAGGTCACGTGTCCTGACGCGAGTTTAAGGGCCGAAACTGCGTTAAGCGGGCACCCGCGACGGGCAACCGTCGCGCGTCTCCTCGCGTGGACCCGCGGGCGGGCTCCGTGAGAACGCGACGGTCCCCGTCGCGGGTACCCGTCGCGGAGACCGGATTTACGCAGTGTCGCTGGTTCAATTTTAAAGGTGTGCATGTACAGTCGTGTCGATGGAGAGCTTAATATATTATTACATACCAAAACGACGACTAGCAAAAAAAAACGACAGCCAGGAAGGCTGTTAATTGAATTTAGGTTGCTAGGCGGAGAATTTGTTGTAAAGTTCAGTAAATTAAGAGAAAATGAAAACTCATTGTACAAATATTTTAAAGTTTCGATACCGGTCTATGGCGAATTATCTTCGAAACTGGAACCATATTTGATGGTCAACAACTTAAGGGTAAAATCTGTATCAGTCATATCACCAACGGAAAGGCTGGCAATAACATTGCGCTAAGTAAAAAACCTTTATTTTTGCTCAAGTATATTCATCATCATCATCATCTCAGCCACAGGAAGTCCACTGCTGAACATCGGCCTCCCCCAACGGTCTCCGCATCGACCTGTTGGAAGCAGCCTGCATCCAGCGACTTCCTGCAAATGTAGCCAGGTCATCCGTCCACCTTGTAACCGGGCGTCCGACATTTTGCTTGCCTGTACGTGGCCTCCACTCTAGAACCTTTCGCTATGAATCATCTATAGAATCCTTTGCGCTATGTCGGTGACCTTTATTCTCCTACGGATCTCCTCATTTCTGAGTCGATCTTTTTTTTTTTTTTTTTTTTTTTTTTTTATAATGGTCTGGCATAGTGGCGGCATTGCACCTGATGGAAAGTGTCAATGCCGCCCAGGCAGAGTATCCATTGGCATCGGACGGCAGTCCCATGCCAATGGAAAAAATTATGCCGGCCTGCTTAGGTGCCTCTTCACACCACGGCGGAAGGACCCGGGATTGTAGGAAGGAGGGAACACGTGCGCCGGCAAACAATTCCACAGCCTGACGGTGCGGCACAGAAACGAATTTGAGAACCGTTTGGTTCGCGCCGGGATGGTGTGGACCGTCAAGCTATGGCTTCGCAAGCCAGCACGCGTGGTTCTGGTTAGGAATGGAGAGGAGGGGAGCAAGTTGAACAATTCCTCAGAGCACTCACCGTGATACAGGCGGTAGAACACGCTTAGAGAGGCGACATCTCTCCGGAGTTGTAGCGACTCCAAGTTGCTCGTAACGTCTGCATCATTCACAATGCGGATGGCCCGCCGCTGCAATCCATCCAAGGCATCGAGCAGGTACTGGGCGGATCCATCCCAGAGGTGCGAGCAATACTCCATACCCGGCCGGACCTGCGCTTTATATAAGCGGCAAAGCTGACCGGGCGTGAAAAACCGACGCACTCTGTTCAGGACTCCAACCCTGCGTGATGTGGCAGATATTACGCCCTCGATGTGATTCCTTGGATTGAGATCACAGCGGATATCCATACCAAGGATACACAGGTCATTCCGCACTGAGAGGGGAGTACCCTGAAGAATGGGGAGGGGAGAGAACGGGGATTTTTTGCACGTGAACGCACACACCTGGGTTTTCCTGGCATTGAACTCAACCATATTCCTGGAACCCCATGTAGAAATGAGATCCAAGGTCCGGTTGAGCTCAATGACAAGATCTTCGCGTCCCTTCACAGTTTCGACACGGCAACCTGGAGGCCCGCAGTGGTATCGCCCATGAACCGTGCTGTCATCTGCATAGCAATGAATGTTGCCAAGCGACAACATGTCATTGATATGCAGAATAAACAAGGTGGGCGACAGCACCGAGCCCTGAGGAACTCCGGCATTTACCGACATGAGCGCCGAAGCGTGTCCGTCTACGACTACACGTATTCTACGCCCATGCAGAAAGCCGGAAATCCACGAACACAGGTTGCCGGGTAGACCGTATGCCGGAAGCTTGGACAGAAGACCACGTAGGGAAATACCGAGCATAGCCCTCTCGATTGCTCGTTGAGTGACTTTGAGCCTTCTAATGAAGTCCAAAGTGAGAGGCCACGTCTCGGTGCCCTATGCCATCACCGTCATGTTACCGCTGGCGGACACCGCGCGCTTTACCGCGCGTGCCCCCGCGACGGGTTCCGACGCACGAAGGCGGGCCCCGCGGCGCGGGTGCGGGACGCGCGTCCCCGTGCGGGACGCCCGCGCGGATCCCCGCGACGGAGCACTTTTGTATGAAACCGCGCCCGTGCCCGCTTAACGCAGTTTCGGCCCTAAGATGTTATACCCATTACAGAAAAGTGCTCAACGCCGCTAAAGAAGTTTTCACTTCAAAAGTGTAGCGCATCATTCACTCAGTTTCCTGCATTCACTCTTCTTTACATATCCTTGTCATGCTTTCCATCATTTGTAAATACAGATTTTATTAGTACTAAAATAACTGAGCTAAACATGTTCATATCTAAAATGTTATATACAATTATTATTGAACCGCTCTGATTTAAACCATTTGTAACTTTTGTAATAATCACTAAATTGTAAACTGGTTTTGAAAAGAGCAACACTAAAGTTTCTTGCCCGTTCTTCTTTAGTGAAAACCGCTTTCCAAATTGGGTGGAACAAAAAAAGACTGAATCTAAATGATGTAGAACATCTTAATGGATTCAAGAATTAATTTTCATTCAATTTTCAAATTTAATTTGAGTATGACTTACGGGCAGGTGCAGAGCGCCTTGGGGCAGTTGGGCGGGTATCGCAGGCAGTTGGTCTGGCACCAGCTCACCATGCCCGGCAGCGAGCGGAACGCATCCGACGGCACGCACACCTGGTCCCTGGAATAGTGCGATTATGTTACAGGGAGTACGGGATGTGAGGTCATGTGTACCTTGTACTGTTGACTGTAAACGTGTGTTTTTTAGTTTTGTTTTTATGGTATCGGTTTTTAAAAGTATACGCGAATTAAACGCTAGTTTTTTAAGTGAAGTTAAGGAAAATAAACAAGATACTGAATACCGAAAAGCCAAAAAGTGTGAATGAAATTTTGTTGTAAATTAATATTTTGTACAAAACAAAGAGTATACATTTTATTAAACATGTGTAAATAAGTGTGATATATACATATAATACAATAAGTTTCTTCAGAAAAACTCCCCGCCAACATCTTTACAAATAACACAAATGGTACAAAACAACACAAACTATACAAGGAAATCCACAACAAAGTAGAACACAGAAGGACCACAAACAAGCAAAATAACAAACACATTCTGTTATAAAACACAAACAAAACAATACAGAAGGAGTAATTCACAATAGGAATTAAGGACATCATTCGGGATCTGCTGAAAAGGGGTAACAAACAAACGAGCAAACAGTTAGTCACAAGAATGTACAGATTTGTACAAATTCACATTCAGTTAGTCACGAACAACATTGTCAATATACAATAAGTTCAGACCTGCCATATTTCTACAAATTGAAATTATACCGCAATAATTTAAAAATCGTTGCTATTATATCTTCCTACCATATTGCTGTAGTTCATTATGTCGGACGTGGAAAAACTAAAATCCTGATTATAAATCGTCTCAGGTTCTTGTAAGTTTTATAAGAAAAAAACACCCCAAAAATAAATTAATTCACTGATTAAAGACCTCATATTTAATGGTAGCTAGAATTTTTAACACCAAGGAGGGTAAGACGATTTTATTTGTATGCAATTAACTGAAAACCAAGAAACACTGTTAGTCCTTTTAAGTTAACCGGTCTAGTATCTTAAAATTTGTCGCCTATAGCTAAGAACAATTATTTACTTAAAAATAATTTGACAGTTGAAAAAAATACTGCACATTTAATTCCGAATCACTGAATCTAAAACGTATGGCAGGCCTAACTTCTCTATAAACAAAACAATTTATTCACACATCTACCACCGTGTCTTCAGCCAATACCCGAGTCTAAACATAGAATTGTACCTAATGACCGGCGGATCGAAATCCTCCTGAGAGTCTGTATCAGAGATATCATTGCTGCAAAGAAAATTCAACGTACAGTGGGTGTTAACACGTTCACAATTTATACAAATAACGTTACAATTTTACCTAACGACGTAGGATTCCAATTGGGTGTCTTTTGGCTCTCTGAAATATTAAGCACATTAGAGAAATAATGCGTGCGTTTAGATTTAGTGATCACGAGACACATACAAAAAGGAAACAAGATTACAGATTTACACAAAAGATACAATTATTGTCAATTTAGTTTTCAGGTTTTAGATAAATTCTAGTTTACCATCTTACTATTTTTGAAGTATTATATAATTAAACACTGAAGTTACAACCATTATGAATAAAAAACTAATTATTTTCTTATACTTGTACTCATACCTTAGAATTTCATCTGAAAGTCAACAAATTCAAAATTAAATTGTCTGGTTCCCTTGCTCTAACTGGACAACTCTTCACAAGAATATAAAGTGGTCTACTAAATCAGATCCAATAGACAATCTTCCTTATATCTGTATCTGTATCAGCCCATATACGTCCCACTGCAGGGCACGGGCCTCCTCTACAATCGACAGTACGATTAGACCATCAAGTGGTTAGACCATCTTCCTTGTAACTCACTGCTAAATATCAAAATGTTCAACCCCTCACCTGACAACAAGAGGGTAAACATTCTGCGGCATCTGGTAATCGCGGTAGTATAGCAGGAAGGGGTAGTCGATGCGCAAGTCCCCAGCGAAGGCAGGAGGCAGGCCTCCAGTGCTGGTCACCACGCTCACATCAGCGCAGTTCCGGAATGTCTCGGAGCGACCGCAGCCGACCGCTTCGGTGCCGTTGGGACAGATGCCCCACATGTTGCCTGGGGTGAAAGGGGTTTTGGAATGAATGGATTGGTGCCTGGTGGGTAATGAGAAGGCTATCATTGAAATTGTTTGTTTAAATCGGATTATAACGAAGTCTTCAAAGATCGCCTGCCAAGTTATTGTTAACAAAAAATTTATAACATTTAAGAAATATGATTATTAAAGAGGAAAAAACTAACTATTTTTATTTGCATAGAGATCTAACTACCTTACTTAATTTAAAATTGACCGTTACGTTTTAGGTGCCTTAGATAATTTCTCCAATTTATCGATCATCAATTTATTAAGTTAAACCGAAAGCAAGGTAAATTTACACGTGTTGGAGAAGGCCTAAGTCCAGGTATGGCTAAAACTTTACAGGCTAATGACGATGATAACAATATGAAATTAATTCGTTATCAATGGTTTGTAGCTGTTGTTCTACTCATCATAATATCGTAAATTCTCACCAGTATAGTAGGTCCACTGCAGAACACACTGCGTGCACGTCACATAGGGGGGTAGTCTCACTCGGTACCTAAATATCTCCTTCTTGGCTGTATCTAAGGGGATCAGGAACCTGTCGTCTCGAGTCTCGGAAACATACAGCGGATATCTGCAAATATGATATTGGATTGTTCTATTAATTGGCCTGGAGTCAGGAATTTGGGACTGATATGGCGATAGGTCCTATCACATCGTGAAACAGAATACACACGGCGAAACGTGGGTGTCTACTAGGGCAACCTCTGCCTACCCTTTCTGGGAAAAAGGCGTGAGTTTAACTATGTTTTCTACAAATCTAATTTCACTTTATGTAATTTAGAATCTTGTGGACGTCTTTAATTGGCATACATATCAGTGATTTTGCTTCTTTTGTCTTGTGTATCTGACTATGTGTAACGCTATTGATATAATATTATGTTGATGTACCTAATTTAAATAAACATATAGAATGCTGTACCTTGGATTCAGGTTGAAGTGATAAATAAATTATGGATATATAGTCCAGCAGAATACTTGTACATTTACATTCACAGTTATTGTGTCAAACTGACTCTTTTTGATTCATAGAGCATCGAACTACAAAACGATTTCTAAATGGATTTGTGTCCAAAAATCCACGAAATATTTACACTTACACGTTACCTCCAGATGCAAAACAATATTAATAAAGCATTGGACTCGATTTAAATAATTAATTAACAGTACCTATCGAAACACTCCTGGCTGGCCTCCTGTTTCGGATTGTTGTTGGGACACATCTTCATCACGAATGTACCGAGATGGTTCGCGGTCAACTCCACTTCTATCTCGATTTCCTGGAAACATTTTAATAAGACTTACTACCAACTATAATATAGGTACAGTGTATATCAAGACTGCGACCAAAACCGAAGCCGGGTGGCAATTTTAGTGACTTCTTAAATAATGCAACTAAAAATTTCGCAAAGAAACGCGTTTTTTTTTATTATTTGAAACATCATAGTGTTTGATCGGTTAATCCATAGTTTTTGCTGAAATAATAATTTAAGCCCTAGCGTACCATAGCGTCTTTAAAAATCAAAGGGTGTACATTATTCTTTTAGGAAAAATATGTAACCAAATAGGAAGCTTTTTTTTTTGCAATACGTTTAGCTGCATTGTGCCTGAAGTCACTAAAACTACAACCTGGCTTCGTTTTCTTTTCTCAGTCTGGATATACCGTGTATAATTTAATCAAGTGGAAAGACAAGATTGCTCCTCGACTAAATACTTTTTGAAAGGATTGATGTATAATATAGGCAACTCCGGCCTTCGATACTCCGGCCATCAGAATCAGTTTAAAGCACCAACCACAAACTATACTTAGGGCGATGCTGAAGTTCAAAAAACAGAATGCGTTATAGCTTTGTAATTGCTCATCAGGTAACCAAGTTTCAGTTGCGTTTTGCAGAACTATACCGCTTTATATGATCAGCCGTCGACTTTTGGCATAATCTTGTCAGGACTACACCTATTTACTTTTGTAGAACTTCAAAACTTTCATTATATCAATTATTTGACTATGAGGTAACATTCGATTAGGTAAGATTATTTGATTTAAACTCATATTAAAAGGATTACTTTGATTACATCCATTAAAAGTATCAAATCAGTTGTGAATAAATAGGCTCTGATCATACGTCACAAATGAACTTTGTTAATAATAGATAATAGTGGAAGTTATAAAAAAATACACGTGATACGTATCTATCTGAATAACAAATATGCAAGTAAAATTCAAAGTATTACATCAAACATATTATAAACGATTTCCAAAAAGAATATTTACAGCTTGTAATATGTAAAAGGCAAAAAACACGTTATAGAAAATCAATAAAGTCATGGTCAAGGCCAAAAAAATAATTTATATTTAATTATGCAACATTTATAAGTCCCTATAAATAGATTATCAAGAATGATTAATATATATCTTGTCTACATTACTTAATTAAATGGTGCAACATGAAATGTCTTGTCAATATGAAATGGTTAATTATCAACTTTTTGTCTATTAAAGTGGTAATATTACCTGTCCCACACTATAATGCCTGGTGACGATTCCCTTAGCGTACATGCCACCTGCTTCATGCGGCCTGGGTTCCGAGAGGTGATGCGCGTCCCCACACACCCCGCATTTACCTTGATTCTGCTCCCATTGTACTAGAAAATACAACCTTTTATATTTATTTTATTTAACATTTGCGTAGGCCAAATAAAAATTCCAGGAAAAATAAAAAACAGGTATATTAAGAATAAAGCTTGCACGTATTCCCGCAAGATGGCGTAAGTAAATTAAAAAAATTCGTTGCTATATATGCATAATTTATGTAGATAGATGCGGTCTATAATATTCATATTTTATAACTTAAATAACTTTGGATTAAAATAATAGCTATAAGCGACATCTATTAAATATATCTATTATATATAATTTAAACCAGAAATGCATATGAAAATGCATTTAATAGCGACAATATTAGGAAGCAATAAATTTAAAGACCAAATGATATTTGAAGTAAATGTAATAATTATGAAAATGCAACATATGTACATAACTCTAGGACTAATGCTAAATTTTTTACTTCAAATCATCACATCCGTGTTTTTGAAATCCAAATGCCAATAGACCATTACTCCAACAATCGATGTAAATTAGACACATAATCTTGCCTCTATTTATTTCTAACCGTGTGCGAAGGTTGCCACTCGAAATAACAATAAGTTCACTGAACTATACATTCTAAAGTATTCGACTTTGCATTGATTATCCTCCGATTTTTAAACACAAAAAACACATGAGTGTTGTTCTAGGAAGACCTCTGACATTCAACGTTTAATGTTTCGTATCGATGGCTGTATTATTTTTTATCGGTTTGATTTGCTTGATCAAGCATTGCCTTGCGTCAGACATCATTAATTTCAAATATGATATGATTTGATAAATGATACTGCTAGGAACATTACAAAATTACGTGATTTATTTTTTTATTCATACCTATTGGCAAAGTCAGATTGTAATTTATTTATTTATTTACCGAATAGAACGGTTACAGACACCACTTATACTATTCACTATTCAACACAATGTTTATGTTATTATGCAACAGTACAGTATTAAAACATGTATATATGTATTAAAATTTTCTTTCATACTTCCCGCTCGCAAAACCATGTAATGTATTTAGAACTTCTCTTTTCAAATCTACAGCAAAATAATCTGATTTAAATTGATGATTCCGGCTGCCGCTAACTCACAACCAAGCGAAGCCAACAAAAAAACTTTAACATAAAGTTTCGTTCGATCAGTGATTTCTTTTAGCCTCATAAATTTTTAACTTTACTTACTCCTATCATAAAGATCTAATTAACAGTCCCCCTAACGTTTAAATAATTTTTTCCATTGTTCACTTTTTACCATTTCCATGTCATGTAGATCTATGACAAAATTATACATTTTCCATCAGGTCAGCCTACACCTACTTATATCTAAACTGCAATAGGCGCACTGCTGATTTCCGCGTCAGCATGGTTAATAGCACTTACCGGCATAACCGCCGCAGAACAGTTCATTGTCATTGTAGTTGACGGGGTTGGGGAAACCAAACCGCCACATGGAATTTCTTGCTGGCGGGTCCATCAGTCTTCCGTGACCTTCAGCTCCACGATGAGTGCTGCCTAACATCTGGAACACGGAACATACATTGGATTTTTGTTCTTCTATTTCTTATAATTAATACTAATGGTGTATGTATGTATGTACAAGTATGCTATGCACTAAAAGCTATTAGATTCATTTAGAAGACATCAAACTAAACTACATTTGCTAATTGCAACCTCTGAGGACAACAACCTGGGTCCGAAATAAAAGATCGCAGGTCCCGTCTCCGCTCCAAAATAAACTTTATAGGTCTCGCGTAATTTTTTTGCAAAACCCTCTAGAGAATATTGGTGTTAAAATATTCAGCAATGAGTGAACTCTGCATGTTACTCTGGATCAATACTATTTATTCAAATGAAATCTTGACTTTAATGCATAGTTTCACGTTATTGTGTCTGTATATTATTAAAACGATACGATATAACGCTTACTCTCTTCATATTTCGTCTGTCATAAGCTCAGATCTTTACAGGCCCGCAAACAATGGACACCAAGTTGAGAAACTCGACGAACACTGGCATGATTTTAACGCTTAGAGAATTTGATAAAAAAGAAAAACAAAAGTAGTTGGGAGCAAACATAAAAACAATAAAAACAAATAGAATAATCACAAAAACTTCTGTATCAGCCCAAATATCAACTATTTATAAAGATGTTTTCCTTCATCCTTATAATGCGTGGTGACTAACTATCAATACACACAAAAACTTACTTGTAGTAGAAATATCCAGTATGTAAGGAAAGACGTCCGACTGGATTTGTACCTCCTCATCTCCATCTGCAAACAAAACAAAAATTTTAAAGCGATGCAATGTCGTGTACTTCCATTATCTTTGTCCTGTAATTTAGAATCAACGCAAAAACATTTCTTATATGCCCTAATGTGCAGGGCCTTTAAACAGGTATTTCGGAAACAAATAAATGAGGGTCCACCCGAAATTCGATAGCACTCCACAGCAACACACGATAGTTTATAACTTTAACATTAATGTCAAATAAATAACAGAATAAAATGTTATTCACGTAAATTTCGTCCAATTTATAATGCCATTTCAATATATGAATTTATTAAGATAATACGGCGTTGAAAAGCAAGCACGAAGTGGTTAATTAAAACGTTGAATTTTCTCGCGAATATCATGGATTTAATTAGTGCCAATTATAAAAACAAACACCACATAATTAACGATGTGCTTAATATATTAGCTGGTCGTAAGACATCAAAAATTGCCCTCAAAACTCGTGCTTTTAGAAACAGAATACCACTTACTTTGGTCTTATTTTGTCTAGGTGTGGTATCTTCTTTTTAGGCATCGGAATGCCTGTGTTAGGATCTGCTTGTAAATCTACTGTTTCGAATATTTTTTGTCCTTGATTTCCTCCAAAACCGTAGAAAGGCAATGGGTAACAAATAATAATACATCGGGGATTAAAGTCATTGCAAGAAATTTAAGAAATACATAATATGTGACCGACGGAATCTTCTTTCTTATTATATCACTTCAAAGTTTTGAATACCTCATGTTTGTTTTATTCCCACGGGCCACGATGCTAAGCAACATTATCCTAGTGAAACTTCAAGATTAACCATAGTCCATAACGTATCTATACGACTATAGAATAGCTTAAAATATACGAATATTATCTAAATTTAAATAAATATTCTCGATTGTCTCAGTGGTGTAGTTGTATTACGGTACAATTACAAAGCTGAGGTCTCGGGTTCGAATACCGGGTCGGGTAAAGTGATATCAAATGTTTTTGTTCATTATCAGCCCGGAGCCAGCAACTGCCAGATATGGTGAATGGTGATAGACTCGCCTCCTATTGCATTTTGGGACGGAACACGCAATGCGCTACGTTGGTGTTCTGATACGCACCTATTCCTATCCCTCCTGGGAAAACGTTTATTATTATGTATTCACAATTAGTATTTTATTCCATACAAATATTATTTATAAATTCTGTCCACATTGGAATGCTTTTTAATATTTTAATGTTATTCGATGATTTATAATAAACGACAGTAGGCATACATGTGCGTGCGTTAAATTATTTAAAAGCATGTCCAAATTGCTGGTTTATGATCACGAAAATGTCACGGAGAAAATAATATCAACACAATAATCATAATATATGGTGAATGGTATTTAACATCTTTTGTTTGTTTTTAATTTTATTACTTTGTAGATACTTAAGCTCTTTATTTATATTCTAGATTGAGAAATTATATGGAATCTCTTTTGATGCTTCCTTGTTTACTACTTTTTCTTCAATGAAGCTAGGTATTAGCTGGCCGAAGTTATCTCTCGTAGCCGTTGGTGAATGTTGAGTACCTTAATGTCCAGTGGTTTTTCTCTACAACCGGAAACAAATTACACCGGCTGTTTAAAAAATCCCTAATATCTATCGTTCGACTGCCTCGGTGGCGTAGTTGTACTCCGGTACGGTTACAAAGCTGAGGTCTCGGGTTCGAATCCCGGGTTGGGCAAAGTGATATTGGATTTTTCTATTCATTATCAGCCCAGAGTCAGGAATTTGTGCCCGATATGGCGATAGGCTCGCCACCTATCACATCATGGGACGGAACATACAAGGCGAAATGTGGGTGTCCTGGCACATCTGCCTACCCCTTCTGGGATATAGGCGTGAGTTTATGTATGTATGTATCTATCGTACTAATACACTCCATGTCGAACTAAAACGTCGAATGTAAATCAATGACAGACTTATGAATTCTAATTGAGAAAACTTGGTTAGACAAGCAACATTCTAAATTATGTGTAGTTTACACAGTATATCACAGTTAAAAAAAAGATCTTGACGAGTCAATAACATCTCAAGTCAACAGGCCGTAGACCCCAGCTCATGATGTTTTTAAGCGATCAGACGTGGGAACTTATATTACAAAGCTTGTAAAAAGTGATGTCTGTCTGATAGATTGACAGTTGAAGAGACTTTTTAGAGTAATAGCCAATGGGTTTTTGTGGTAATTAGGTTTTTTATGTATATGTTTTCAGCAGTCAAATGTTGAAAGAACAAACGGATTCCTTGTTAAAACTTTACACCAACAACATCGGAGGCAGAGTCAAGACTATATTGTTTGGCAGACTTTAAGAAAAATGGTAGGTCTTCGGTAGTAGAAGAAACAGAATTATAGATTAACAGTTACCTAATCTATTGGATATCCAACACCCCTTTCCTCTTGGGTCTTCTCCTTTTCCTTCCCCCTCCCCTCCTGATTTTATGTGTCGACAACACATCTTAACCCAAGCGTTTTGGATGTTCATGGGCGACAGTGATCACTTACTATCAGGTGATCTGAAGGCCCCTTTGCCGGACCTAACCAATAAAAAATAATTATCTTTCCTCAGCACACTAAAATGGCTAGCAGTGCAACTTGTGCCACCGAGCTTATTTTATTATTATTGTTCGCCACTAACATAATCTGCGGCCGAAGGAAATGTTCCATTCTACACTCAAACAGTACAGAACATTGGAAAAATTTATTGAACTATCAAAACCACTATTGCGATTCCGGTAAACCTTTATCGACAGCACGTTCTGAGAATGACACCGAAAAGGCCATAAAAATAAATAATAGACTTATTGCTATTTTCCGCCTGTCGTTCTTGGAATCTTTGAAGGGTATTTACATTTCTCTTTAAAATAGACATTTATTTATAAACAAGGATGCAATAGGTAAGTACCCATGACTCAGTGGCCATGTTCCTAAATCAGACTTTGCTCACATAATATATTTCGCTTTAAAAACCAAAGTCATATCGCACTTACGCGACTTATTTGCATAGAATGGATCATTGAATATAACTCGAACAAATATATAGTGTTACTTTAACACAAATTAAAACTCAAATAACCATGGCACATGGTTGAAATTTACTTAACATGACAAAAAACTTGCAAAGTAACGAGGTTGGTGTAATCAAAACGATTAAAGCGGTGATCGCATATTTTCGGGAACACTTTGGACGATTAAGTAAAATGTGATTTTGAATAAAATTTTACGGGCGCTAATTATTATGAGGACCATATTATCCTCATTTAAGTCTCTTTAAGTAACTGTGTATGAATATAAATAAACTTGCTCGATCCAAAAAGTACAAACTTTTATAGTTAATGGAAGTTTCGGTTGTTAACTCTTGTACTAAAGTCACGACATAAAAATCAAAATATATTTTAGCAATAGTATCACCATTATCTATTCTTTCTCGTGGTCTCAGACCTAGTTGAGTCGTTTTGTGGCGCTTTTTTCGTTATGTGTTTGGTACAACTCAGATATATAAAATGAAATTTCTTACAAATGGCATGTCCAAATTATCTTGGCTTTGTATCTGATTTATTTAATCATGGGTTAAAGAGAAGCTACTGTTCTCAGGAGCCTCGCTGAACTTCCAATTCTTAACATCAGTTTACCTGGCTTTGGTGATTTAGCGGGCTATAATTAATTTGCTCATGCCAAAACCTGGCTTACCAGTTTTTCAGTGATGCATGGATTCTCCGACATCCTATAACTTAAACCACTAATGTTTTTTAAGGGCGTTGACAGGCTTGCGTTGTAGGCGTCTAGGTCAAGACCCCTCGGCCTTGAGCATTAGGATGCGCCACGCACCCACACCGAGCGTTATGTCATTGACTCACTTCGACATCGTGATCTTGTATCGTGTATGCCATTAGAGCTAATTACGCCATTATGGAAAATGGCGGGGAATTTGTGACCTTAATTACATGGCTATTTAACCCATTCAATGCGGCAACAAATTTTGCTCCCGTTGCCCAGATGCGGCATACTTCTTAACGTGAACGCCGATCGGCGTCAGCCGCCCTTGACGGATCAAAAATAAAACGCCTATTGGCGTTTTCAGCATTTCGTTATGAATTTCATTTTATTCGTTTCGAATTCATGCGATTTCCCCAGTAGTACGCTATAATTTATAATTAAAACTTCAAATTTGGGCAAAATATAAACCAACTCTATATTTGTCAGTATCTGAGTAAGAAAAAATAATACGCCGATCGGCGTGCGCCGCATTTAATGGGTTAATGTGTGTTATTATGACGCGACGTGATGAAAAATCAATTCAAACAATCAAAGTGGAGGATTCGTGAAACCTTATTGGGTAAGTGACGTCAAGTGTAGGTTGCAAACTTCAATGACCTGGTTGGGATTTCTAGTACAATAATTATATAAAAACAAATTTGTCAATTCTATAATTAATGTGATTTTCACGGGACGAAATACTTTCCTGTTAGGGTTGATATCAATAGAGTACCTGCGGTTAAATTATACGCCCAATCTTTCCGCAACATTTTGTAAAATATGTTGCGCCGATCCCATATAAATATCGGCTGAAGTTAGTAGAAATAAAGTTACGTGTGATATATATATTTTCTGTTATTGCTGTGAATGCCGAGCATGCCTTTCGCCTGATGGTAAGCGGTACGACCGCTCATGGACAGTAGCAATGCTTGGCATTCCACTGCGGTCGTCATCTTGAGACATACGATGTTAAATCTCAATATTTCCAGTAGTTATTCTGGCTAAAATATCCTTCAAACCGGAACACAACAGTACAATTGCACTGGCGCTTGGCGGAGGAAATAAAAATTGTGGTGGTACCCAAGTGGCCTCTCACTTATTAGGGACCTACCACCAGTACATGAGTTAGGAACAAGAAAACAGCAGTTTTTGATGTTGTTGGTTAAGGATATCTAGCATCCAATCATGATCATATTTATTTAATAACATTATTCTACTGTTAAGTAATCTTACAACAATCTACAAGTGCGTGCTGGCCTGTTGGTAAACGGACTAGACGCGGCTGCCCACATGTTCAGGGTGGTCGCGGGTTCGAATCCCAGGGCACACCTCTGACTTTTCGGAGTCATGTGTGTATTGATAACACTGGTCAACATGAAAATTGCCCTTTACTTGAAACTGCTATACATCTTTAGTATTCGACCCCCTTAATCTAAATATAGAACTTAAAATTAAAAGTTAGCTCTTATTATTAATTTATGCTATATTTAAGATAATACCGGGTAACTTGGTGGATGTCACTTTATATTATGAGATTTCAAATAATTTTGTGAGAGTATCCGCGTTAATTTTATTATTATGCTTTCGTTTCGTGTCTTATAGAATTAGCGTTTCATTTGTTTGTTAAAACGCGAAATTTTAAAAGTCATTTCTCCTTTTCGACAAATTTCTGTTGCAAAAACTACAATTTGCAAAAACTACGGTTTGTTGGGTCTGCAAATGGGCTACACCAAGTGCTGGTGCTTCTTGTGTGGGTGGAATAGTCGGGCTAGATCGTTACATTACTTTAAAAAAGATTGGACTTGAAGACAAAGTCTGTGCCCTGGAGAAAATAACGTTAAACATCCTCCCCTAGTCGATCCTCATAAAAATTTTCGCCCTCCATCGCATATGAAATTGGGATTAATGAAGACCTTGGTTAATCCTCTCAACAAAGGTTGACCAACCTTTGAAGGTTGGTCCACCTTTTTTCGCACCCACTTTGCAAGTAATTGATTACTTGCGAAGTGAATTTCGACATCTATGCGGCGCCAAAATAAAAGGGGGAGTTTTCGTCGGACCTCAAATATGAGAGATTCTTAAGGACCAAAACTTTGATCCGATTTCACAGGGCATCGAAAAAGAGGCATGGGAATCTTTTAGAGCAGTAGTAGTTCATGATTTTTTGGGCAATAGGAGATTTGAAAATTACCACGAGCTTGTGAACAATCTTCTGCCAAAGTATCAGCAAATGGGTCGCAATATATCCCCAAAATTCACTTTCTTCATTCTCACCTCGATTTTTCCTCCTAACTGCGGTGATATGACTGACGAACATGATGAACGATTTCACCAAGACTTATTGACAATGGAAAAGAAATACAACGGCCGATAGAATGCGTCAATGCTAGCGGACTACTGCTAGAACTTGGTTTAAGGTTTGCGTAAAGATAATTCCAAAAGGAAAACGAAAAAAAGAGAAATTATTGAATAGTAAAGGTTAAATACTTGGGAAATATTTTAAAATACTCAGTTTCATGTAAAAAGTTTATGAAAAAGTAAAGAAAATGTCTTTTTTAAAAAAGAATCGATTTATATTCTATGAAATTTTACTCTTACGTCATATATGTCGATACCAGCCATAATTTTAAAATAAGAGCTAACTTTCAAATTTGGTTTATATTTTCGTATTCAGTGACCCCAAATTAGTAAAATAATAAAGCATTTATTTTACAGATAAACAAAAAGTTAAATTTTGTAGACCAGTGTAATCAATCACCACGCACTAAAACGGTGAAGGAAAACATCGTGAGGAAACCTGCATACCATAGCGATTCATAAGAATTTCTATGGTATGTAAGTCCGCCAACCCGCACTAGGCCAGCGTGGTGGACTATATGGCCTAACCACTCTCAATCGTATTCTCGATTGTAGAGTAGGCCCGTGCCCTGCAGTGGGACGTATATGGGCTGATACAGAAGTAATCTTATTTCTTATAAATGCAAATAAGTATCAGTTTATACGTCAGTAATTGACTTTTTAAAATAATTTGGCCAATTTCGCAAAAAATTACCATGTAATGACACAAATAATATATTGGTCGTATTATAAATTGCAGCGCAAGTGAATTATGTTCTCTCGGGCAACATATAATTTAAAAACTTTTCTTGTAATGAACACTTATTACAAGCTAAATGTTTGAAGTTTATAGGTTAATACTATGTTAATACGTAATGCATATTATGTACTTCTAACACATATAAAATACTTGACATAAGTCTTTTTTTAATTATGTAACAAAATATTTTGTTTTTGAATGCAAGCGATAACCAGCAAAAATATGCAGAGCCGAGTAGAAAACGGCCCAGCAACCGCCTGGTGCGATGATGTCACATAAACTTTAATGAAGTTAATTTTTTTTATAATTATATGCTAAAAAGCAACGTAAACGCAAATACAGGAATAGTAATTGCTACTTGTATGAATTTACTTGTTATTATCGATGACAGGAGACAAGCTGATGTGAGATGTCTTATCTGATTGTTCGTGAAAATTATCATCAAAAGTTATCTTCTGTTCAATTAAAATTTTACTGATAATTTTCGCTAGGTTTTTGGTAGGATAATAACATTCAGAAATTGGTCACCCTACATGACTGTAAATCCCTATTATTAAATCCCGCAAGCGTTTTCTTTTTTCCTAGTTTCATTTTAAGTGCATTATTTCATTTAACAGGACTGTATAATAAGGTAAAAACAGGAGGATAAATGAGAAGATGGTATGAACTTAAGAACTGTGTAATCTTCCAAAAAAAAACAGTTCTATGAAGAAATAGGCGATTTTCACCGCAGTGCGTTCAGTCACACGAAATGCGATAATGCTGCTACTTCATAGCGGTTTTCACCGAGTCAATGGCAGCATCTTTTCAAAACCGGTACAGTTATATCACCATGGAAAGCACACAGTTTAACTTCTGAATGCTTGTTCAAAAATCACATCATCTTCGAATGCTAAATATATCGTTAACTACAGTCCTTTTCTGACAACAACAAACCATATATCATCCCGTTTTGGTTGTGCCCTTTCATTTCTAGTATTGGGCAGTTAATTATAATTAAGAAGCGAGGATGCAAGAATTCGGAATCCATATTGAAAATAAATAATGACCGGTCAAGTACTTAATTGCCGTTGATCAGTTTCGCATCTTTGTAGATAGCTCGTTACGCGCTGTATTGTCTCTGATTATACCGTAAATATACTTATTAATGAATATGTGTCTGATAGACAAATGAACTGTTTAAACGGTAACTGACTAAATGCGGCTGCCAATATGTTTACGGTGGTCGGGAGTTCAAATCCCGGCGCACACACCTGGCTTTTTGGAGTCATATATGTATCAATAGGAAATTACCTCGCACTATAACGGCGAACAAAAACATCACGAGGAAACACGTACTATAGTCATTCGGAAGAATTTCAATAGTATATAAAAGTCCACCAACCCGCACTAGGCCAGCATGGTCGACTATACGGCCTAACCCTTGTTAATCGTACTTTCGATTGTAGAGGAGGCCCGTGCCCTGTAATTAACTGATTAACTTAGTCTTATACTTTTATATGTACAGGCCAAGTTTTTAGTCACCTCTTACGATCGAGTCAGCTTAGCTTGCAGCCTCGCCATCTATCGTAGTAGGTTCGGTCATATCAACCCTGGTCAACCCAAAAGATACGAGACAATTTACTTCCAGGAAGACTTTTCTACTCCCAGGAAGACTCGTTGAGTTTTAGTATTAGGTATTAATGAAATTGGATGGCCAATGACATTGACACACCCCTTTAGGCCTCTCCCGGGGTACCAAAAGGTGAGCATAATAGCTTAATAGCGTTGCACTCGATCGTGGCTTACAGAAATTGCAATGACTGATATGTGGGACAGATAGTGTTTGACCAAACGACTTTGAATGTTGGAAGTGATTTATATCTCTCCAACAAATTAAATTCTACTGTATCTTCTTTCCCCCAATTCATTTCATACCACGCTGAATTTGAATATAGCAAATTTTTAGTATCTAGCCCAATTTGTCTAAATATCCATATGATTGTTATTCGAGATAAATTAGCTATTACACATAACTTAATCAATCAAGTAAAGTTCACTAGTAGAACTAGTCTATAAGAATTCGGTTGTCAAGGCATGCTGGTTTGAAACAATGTGAGCATACCATGTAAGATTTGTTTTATTTTGGTGAAAGGCCAAAAGTTGTCGTGGTAATTTACTGTTGAAATTCTATCAATATATTTTTGTAAGAAATGAATTGAATCATTAACTAAAGAATAGCCACTTTCATAATCTTCCCACTATCATCATCGTCAGCCCGTTGCTGTCCACTGCTAGACCCCTATATATTATGTACTCATATATATAGGATAGGCTTCTCCCAAGGTACGCTACAGAACCCAAGATATAATAAATGAAATATATTTTTTAAAGTAAAATTACTCTATTTGTAAACAACTTAACGAACTGACTACTAAGGAAAACATCATTCGATAACTCATCGTAATTCCACATAGCGGCATTGTGCAGTTCTTAGAATCAATGTTTTCGAATTGTTGGTTGCACTTTTATTTTAGTATTACAACTTGCGTTTCAAAGAAACGTTTTGTATTCCTTCGGGAATAGCAATAAGGATATTTACCGTATTTCTTTTTATATTATGGGAGTTTGTTGCAGGATTGTATCATATATTTTGAACGACTTCAGAATATGAAATACTAGCTGACCCGGCTACGCTTCGCCGTGGCGTAGTTATTATATGATTAATACTATATTCAATTTATCAAATATAATCAAAAAATTATATTAAAAAAAAGCAAAATAGCGCGTCCCACCTTTGCCTGGATGCAGATATTTTTTGATTTCACTGCACACTAACAGCCGCTGCCAATAAACAATCCCAATCCAAAATTTGCCGTTTGAGATTGACAGCTCAATCTTTTTTCTGATACTATATTGCCAATAATCAATCTCAGTAGTGAAAAAACTATGGCAACATGGCAAATGACAAATCGAAAAGTAGAAAACAATCCAGATTGACTTCAATCTAATTTTTTCGATTGATTATTGGCATCGGCCGTAAATGCATATTATTTTTCGTATAAGCTCTTGCATATCTAAACTTGACGTAGCTATCCTATTGTCCTACTCTATTCCGTCCCCTCCCGTCTATTCAGTCACTTCCCGATTCGTCCCGTGTTTTCTCTTGATTATCCATCCCGTCTTATACCGTGCGTTTACATTTCGTTCTATCAAATCTGTCAGCTATCCCAGTCCTCTCCCGTACCTCCCTCCCACTCTGTTATCCCATTTCTCCATATCCAAAAAGTGTGCCTTATGAATTTTTGACATTAAAATCTTTAACGATTTTGATTATCCATGCAATATTGCATCCCATATTTCACCCTCACTATGCTTTTTTTCCAAAAATATTATTAATTTTTGTTAGTAATAAAGAGATGAAATAATAATTTTCATAGAAATAACTTCAGTGGTTTCGATTTTCTTCGACATAACATTTCAAAATATAACCTACTATATCTAAGGTGATAAAAAGTGATAAAAAGTATCCTATGTCCTTCTCCTGGTTCTAAGGTCTAACCTCCCCACCAATTTTCAGCCAAGTCAGTTCAGCCGTTCTTCAGTTATAAGTGGAGTAACTAACACGACTTTCTTTTATATATATATATATTAGCTACTATTTTCGGCAAAGGACTAACTTTTTCCGAATTGGAATCTGGTCCATTAATCTTCAGCAACTACCATGGACGTAATATACTACGTCCATAGCAACTACCGACCACGGTTAACATGTCATCTGTCTATTTTTGACAATATGTGACATGTCAAACAAAACAAATATCTTCGTGAAATTAATTATGATATGATCCTTGATATCAGCCAGAAATTGCGTTTCAAATGAAACCAGTGCCCCAATTGGTTCATTGATTATAAAATGAAAAAATACCAACACAAGCTGATAAATATTGGCTGCCAAAAATTACCATTTATCATCCCAACCCGCCCATCACGTTTACAAATGTAGCATATTCATTAAATTAACAGCCACCAATCCTTTATTTAAAAAGTCAATTCATTATTGGCTCTGTCAAAAATGGGTCCGGGAAGGTCGTATTATAATTTACAGAACGAGCAAATAAATGATTATCACGCCTGAACCATTCATAATGGTGGATTTAAATTTTGGGCCGCAAATAAAAATAATTTTGATGAATTGCAATCGTTAGCGCCCTTCTGCATTGCCTGCGGACCATATCATCATGAAGGTATTTTTGGCACCAGCAATAAAAACCAATATTTAAGTGTTTAAAAGGTCAGACGTGAATGCAAAATAATGTAATAATGTTTTCTAAGTTAACAGGTCAGAGCCTCATGGCTGATAAGGAGGGAAACAACATAGAAATTCCAAGGCTTGTATTAAAATAAGATGTAAGATGAGATTTGAAGCAAGGTTGCAGAACATTTAATACAAATCCAAGTCAGTACCAGCCAATACCAGATCGAATTGAAAGCTCGGAGGAATCGGTCATTGTACAATTAGCATCAACAGGTGCATAGATCTGAAAGAAATATGCTTATGAAGCAATAGATTAATAGCTATCGCAACCAGACCTTGGCCGGTGCCAAAGGTTCTCGTAAACTAAATCCACCCAGTTGAGGTAGGGTACAGTGGAGATAGAGATCAGCCCAAGAGTTACCTCTTCTATACAAAAAACATAAAGAAGAAATTGTAAGTACGCATAATTCTTCTTCTCGGCCGTTAACACTCTTGGCAGAGGGATCGTGGTCATCTTCTCAAGTGGCGGCTCGCTTTACATTCCGTCGCAATTCCCACTAACACTTTATTGTGCTCTTATGCACGGGACTATTTAATGCAACTTTTATTTGATCGGTCCAACGTAATGACGTTCTACTCGCATGATTATAACATGATAATTATTAATCATCAATCATCAATTATGTTTACGGCAAACTTCCCTCAAATAAGCAATCGGATCACCTAATGATAAGTGATCACTGCCACCCATGAACATGCATAATTGATGCTTGCTTGCTTGGATCATTGATGTGTTGGTGGACCATTAAATCGAATGTCAATTAATCGATTTTCTGTGAGACAGTGGTACCGCCCCGGACGAGGCTGCCCTTTCATGCTGTCAAAGCTGACGGCATAGCTCTACCAGTTTCAAAATTTATCAAGATAGAGTTGTTATCGACACTGTAATTACCACTAAGAGCATTGTTGACTGTCAAGCACAGTATTTATTGTAAACATAAGGTGTAAATCATAATCTCTCAAGTGAGCTACGTATGACATAGTTAATCCAACTGGTTGGCTCTGTGGCGTTAATCAATCACTCTTCATCATTCAATTTCTTGTCAACTCGCAACCGTTTCGCTGTCTTTGATGCGAGGAGTTAATTCAATTTTCTCGAGATAATCGCATGCTGACAATCAAGTCATCATGTTTACTGAAATTGTAATTGGATTTAAATTAAAATAAATTGGTAGGAGATGCGTTGTTCAGATTAAAAGATCATGATAATGCGTGCAAAAAATATGTCTACTTGTTTTAGGTCGCTGTGTTTTATTTTGGTTGTTAAAAGGGGAATTATTTTTTCCTGTATTAAAGGTAAAATTTGTGCTTAATTTAATGGCTATGTAATGTAAATTGCATGTACGATTATGTATACTAATGTATGAGACAAATTGTAGGAGAAAACGGTTTGGGGCTTGGCCAGAATCATCATCATCATCATCATCATATCAGCCACAGGAAGTCCACTGCTGAACATAGGCCTCCCCCAATGATCTCCACAATGACCTGTTGGAAGCGGCCTGCATCCAGCGACTTCCTGCGACCTTAGTCAGATCGTCCGTCCACCTTGTGGGCGGGCGTCCGACACTTCGCTTGCCTGTACGTGGCCTCCACTCGAGAACCTTTCGGCCCCAACGGCCATCGGTTCTACGAGCTATGTGCCCGGCCCATTGCCACTTCAACTTGCCAATCCTATGGGCTATGTCGGTAACCTTGGTTCTCCTACGGATCTCCTCATTTCTGATTCGATCTCGTAGGGAAACACCGAGCATAGCCCGCTCCATGGCTCGTTGAGTGACTTTGAGCCTTTTAATGAGGCCCACAGTGAGAGGCCACGTCTCGGTGCCGTATGTCATCACTGGTAACACACAACTATCGAAGACTTTCGATTTTAAGCACTGAGGTATTTTGGACGAGAAGACGTCGCGAAGTTTCCCGAACGCTGCCCAACCGAGTTGGATTCGCCGATTGACCTCTCTCTCGAAGTTGGACCTGCCTAACCGGACCACTTGTCCTAAATAGACATATTCGTCTACAACTTCGAGAGTCGAGCCCCCAACTCCAATGGGGGTGGGCACAACATGGATATTCGACATGATCTTCGTTTTATCCATGTTCATTTTAAGACCCACCTGTTGGGAAACTCGATCAAGGTCTTCGAGCATAGTGCTAAGGTCTTCCAGCGATTCTGCCAAGACTACAATATCATCGGCAAATCGAAGGTGAGTAATATACTCGCCGTTGATGTTGATGCCGAATCCTTTCCACTGCAAGAGCTTGAAGGCATTTTCCAGCGCGGCAGTGAACAGTTTCGGAGATATGACATCTCCCTGTCTCACGCCTCTCTGTAGTGGAATAGCCTTCGTGCTCTGATCCTGTACTCGGACCGACATGGTGGCGTTGTTGTATATACACCTCAACACTTCGATGTACCGATAGTCTATGTGGCACCGCTGAAGAGACTGTAGCACAGCCCAGGTCTCGATCGAATCAAAGGCTTTCTCATAGTCCACAAACGCTAAACAAAGCGGCAAGTTATACTCCTCGGTTTTTTGTATAACTTGCCGAAGCGTATGGATGTGGTCTATGGTACTAAAGCCTTTTCGGAAACCGGCTTGTTCGGGAGGCTGGAAGTCATCAAACCTGCGTTCGAGACGATTTGTGATGACCCTTGAAAACAACTTATAGACATGGCTCAGGAGCGAGATGGGCCTGTAGTTCTTCAGCAAAGTGTTATCACCTTTTTTGAAGAACAGTACCACCACGCTCCTGCTCCATGCCTCCGGCGTTGAGCCCTCGAGGAGAACGGAATTAAAGAGCCTCTGAAGGACTTTCAGTACCGGCGTTCCGCCCGCTTTCAGAAGCTCTGAAGTGATTCCGTCTTCACCCGGCGCCTTGTTGTTTTTAAGTTGTTTGAGGGCCATCTCAATCTCAAACAGGCTGATGTCCGGGATATCATCGCTAAAGTGTCGGATTAACTCGGCTCTCGGGTCTTCGGCCGAGCTAACAGTAGGTTCGGCAACCGAGGTGTAAAGCTGTCCGTAGAACCTCTCGATCTCTCTTAATACCTCTGCCCTAGTCGATACCACGCGGCCATCATCCGTTTTCAGCCTAGACAACTGGCTTTGCCCAATAGACAAGTCTCTTGCAAACACTTTGGAGCCTCCGTTCCGCTCAATTGTCTCCTTAATGCTCACAATATTGTGAGCACGGACATCGTGTCGCAAGGACTTCCAGATCCGTCTATTGAGCCGCCGATATGCTTCGGCGTCAACGGATGACTGCAGCGTCAAAGATCGACGTTCGGCCATGAGGTCAAGAGTCTGGATCGAGAGTTTTTGTGGTCTATCTCTACGGCGAGGTCTAAAATACTTAGATCCCACCGTATGGACAGCTTCTACCAAACCGCTGTTTAACTCGTCCACTGCAAGGTTTTCTTTTAGACAATCAAAGCGATTTGTCAACTCGAGTTGAAAGCTCTCGGGGTTTTGGATATGGGCGCGAGTAGGTCGGAGCGTAGACTTCATCAAGCGGCGCCTTTCTAATTGGACGTTGATATTCAATGTGCCCCTAACCATTCGGTGATCACTACCGGTTTTCACCCTGTTGATCACAGAGACATCACTGAACATCCGTCTATTCGTCGTCAAGATGAAGTCTATCTCATTTCTCGTAGAACCGTCAGGGCTCAACCAGGTCCATTTCCTGTGAGGCGGCTTCTGGAAAAAAAGAGTTCATCGCGAAGAGTCCCTCTTTTTCCAGAAAGTCGGCCAGCCTCTGACCCCTGAGGTTCCGTTGCCCATGTCCAAATTGCCCCACTTTCAACTCTGCATCGCTTCTCTTGCCCAACTTTGCGTTGAAGTCCCCCATAACAACATTGAAGTAGGTTTTGGAAGTATGTATGGCCCGACTTATGTCCTCATACATCTCCTCTACTTCTTCATCTGGGTGTGTCGAGGTCGGCGCGTATACCTGTATGACCTTCAACGAATATCTTTTAGATATTCTGAGTATAAGGTATACTACCCTGCTCGACACACTTTCGATGGATACGATGTTGCTGATGAGAGACCTGTGGACGAGAAATCCGACACCTCCTCGGGACTGTTGGTCGTCCCCCCGGTAGAAGAGCAGGTTACCAGACTTCAGGGTTATCGTATCCTCCCCGATTCTTCGGACTTCCGATAACCCCAGAATATCCCAGTGTAACCCGCTCAATTCTTCTTCCAGTTCGACAATCTTCTCGTCTGTCCTCAAAGTGCGTATGTTGTGTGTTACCAGGGCCAGTCGTCGTCGGGGGTGGTAGCCGGGGCCAACCCGGGGATTCTTAGCACCGCCTGGTCAATTTTTGTGTTGCCATTTGAGGGGTATTTGCCAATACTCGCCACGCTTGGCAGGCGGGTTGGCGAGCGCAGGAGGGGACTCGCGCTGACGACGCTGCTGCCCATCATCAGCGGGGGAAAGGAAATAGGGTTTGTGAGTAGAGGATATAATGGGAAAGGAGAGTATGACCTGTAGGAGTGGATACTGCAGTCATGGAGGGGAATGTTTGTAGTGACTGCAGTAGCTCGGGGGGCCGAGGTCGCGTACTCGTAGCACCTATTCTAGGACAGGCCATAACCACTAGATAGGAGCACCCCTGACCCAAGAATACCCAGAATTGGCCAGAATACCGTCTCAATATTCTTAAGGTAAATCAATATTATTATCAATATTTTGGTAAGAAAGTAAGAAACTTCGATTTTAAAATTCAGCTACAAAATTTAATATCCGCCATTTAATATCCGAATAAAATCAATGAATTACAATATAAAGGGTATTTTATGTCTCTATAGAGAACATTAACTATTTTATCCCTATCTTAACGATGCAATAAACTTACGCTTTCAAAATATTTGGCAATAAAATACCCACGTCCCACAAATATAGCTACGGTGAAGAAAGATACCAAAACGAATTCTCCAAAAGTACAGGTATATCGAGTGTACATTACCATACGAAATAAATGTATTTTATCAATATTATGACGTCATAATTCAGCAGGTAATATCTTCGGACGCTCGATTCTCATATCTCAGTAGCGATATTTGCAAATGTCACAGTGTATTAAAAGCAAAAATGTTTTTACAAAATGTCCAGAAACGAAAAGGATATTGGGACCAACCGTACCACAGACGGCGCAGTTTGTGAGACGTCGAAGCTTCGATCCCAGCACTTTATGGTGGTTCACTCAATTTGTTTTGAGTCTGGATGTTTATCAGACCGAAGAATCTCCTAGTTACTGAAACCCACGCCACAAGACTCCATCTTAGTGTGTGGTCAGGAATATTTATGTTACTGTTGCGTGTATTTATTTATATAGGTACATTGTTTACATTTAATTACATAAAGTTACTCTTACCCGGCTATTTAACAATTTATTATATACTAATAGGGATAGGCATTACTCGTTTAGTATCTATTATTAAGTAAAGTACCAATTAATAAACCCAAAAAAAAGCTTTTAATAACTACATAAATATACAAACACAAATACATAAAATGCGTACCAAAAAACACAGAAACTATAATTTATTAATACCTTTGCTTAGACTTTAGAGAGACTTTTATCAAGCTGACTAATGTTAGTGATATTACTGCAACACACAAGAAGCCTGCACTGTGATGAATGAAGTTTTGGATCTGTAAGGCAATCCTGTCAAGCTGCTAAATAAATATTCTTATCACAACCTGAAAGGCTGACAATAAACACGCTCTTTCTGATCACCACTATACTATATCCACAACAATTTATTTTTATTGCGTTTTATTATGAAACATTATGAATATCGAAGCTGTTTTATGTCGCCGTCATAAGCGGCCGATGAGAGAATGTTAAAAAGTTACAATTTTTTTTTATTAGTTTGATTGACCATGAAGATCATTTCTTAACTATTTCAAATATTATAAACCTCATATTATTCACTTTTTAACGACACTTGACATGTATTCCTAAATATTCACATTTTTCTGATAATCCTTACAAAACACAAATTTGCCAGATGTTTAGATTTTTCCGATGAGGAGTATATTTTAAATGTAGACCTAGAGCCTAAACTAAACCAGACTGCAGAAACTGAAAGTCTGTCATGCCTCTAGGCATCACACGATCAACTACCATAAAGTTCCGATTGTGGTGGCTTTGGAAGTTATCATACAGCATTCTTGTGTACCGCGTGACGAGAGGATTAATATTATAATCTTAAAGTTGATGAATAAAGGTTGCCTTCGTGGAGGATTTATAAAGGTTTTGTACAAATATTATATTCCTTATTTATGTTCCAATAAATGTATCTACTCATGATAAAGTAATAAGGTATTATCATATTTCTTAAAATGGATATAGGTGCATTTAATACGGAAATTTCTTAATACCAATCCAGACCATATAGATCTATTAAACTAGACACTTTTTAAATAGTAAATACGATAATGCTCCTGATATTTAATGGAGTACAATTCATTGGAAATGCTGGAGCCATGCTGATGTTTTAAAGCCTGAATGACTCAGCATGAATGCCCAAGCTCTTCCGGGGCGGTACCACTAACAGGAGATCAACGTGAAGTAACTGCTTCGCTGTTGTTCCTTTCGCTGAGTGTGATAACCGGATGACCAATACCCCTGATGATATCCGAATATACACTTAGGAGACTATATGCTTAGGAGGGATACTATAATAATTAGTCTTTAACCGCTGCGTACAGTAAGCGAAATCCGAACCGATTTCAAATATCCCATCACCAGCCGAAAGGTATGCATCATATTATCTTATTATCCACATATCAAAGGCAGTTTTTCCTACACAATGTGTACATGTCATGTAGCCCATACAATATCAAATCAAGTCCATGCGGAAGGAGAGCACGGAGCTGAATGCCAAGGCTGACTAGGGGACAGCCAACAAGCAGCTCCGCACGTCACACCGAACACTGTTTTTGCTACTATATAAATGGGATTCGCAAAAAACTGGAGTAATTATTGCGAATTTTGTTTTATGTAAGCAGTAATGCTTAATGATGATATTTATCTAAAAGGTGCTTAGTATTTTGGCTATATTAGACATGGTAATGAGTGGCTTTGAAGCTAATATTATCAAAGCATGATTAAATGATGAATATTTTATCGTAAGTTTTGTCACTTGTAAATAGAATCAGGGATCTTTTGGCAATCATTCTTACACGGCTTAGGACACATTCAAAGTTTTAATGATAAGATATCTAAATCGATTATTTTTTCTTTAAACGTCTCTAAATTGCGCCCCACTATAAAAACCTAGCTGAACTAAATTGATATTTCTATTCTTTACTTAATTTCTTGTTCTTCACAATTTAATATAGGCAGGAATTAGCTAACTATAAAGCATTATGATAGATTTAACCTTAACACCCAATAAATTGTGTATTTTAAAAATGTCAAGTTATGATTTAGAACAAAAAGTGGAAACAGAAATTGATTAGCAATAAATTTATATTAGCAATAAAAGTGAAGGGAAAAATAAAACAAAATACAATCAACTAATCTGGCTAACTTTATTGCCATTATATCTAAATATTTTAGAAATTCGTCTTTTAAGATGAAAATAAATCTTTATTTAAATAACATTTACAAAATCTTTTTTATATTTTATTATAACTTCCAGCTGTAATATTTCACGCCAAACGATACTGGATAATCTAGTATCGAAAAGGTGCGAAAACAATTAGTACATCATATTTAAACGTGGCTCAAAACTAAGGCTACGGCGACAATATAAATATTTTAGATAAATTTCATAACATAAATTCTCTTAAAGACTTTCTTACATCTAAATAATTTAGTTTGGTATTATAGAAAAGCAAACAAGGAGAAATGTGAGATGTGTGTTTTGAGAGCACCTACTCTTACTTACTCCCTACCCCTTCGGAGAAATAGAATTGGATATAGCCTATAGGTTATGTTTGGTATCTCCTTAGTTACATGTCCAGTAACCGGTTCATAAAAAAGTAGTATGATATTTTTTGTTCTTCTGAAACCATTATTATAATGAATTAAATATCCAATGCAAAATTTGTTTCGTATTACCATATTCATATGCCATAATAATACATATTCATGCATCAAATAGTACTACAAACCATGCTCAATAAATCTGTTTAATTTCCTTGTGCAACTAACAACAAAAAATAATTAAAAGCATGTACTTGTTAAGCAAGTGTATATTTGTTTATAATGTTTCTTGTACCGAAAAAAAATTTCTTATTCCATAAAACTTCAAAGGTGTCTGAAGTCTACTAAACCATACAAGTCATATGAGTGCAGAGCCAACTTCACTCAATCACAAAAAAAATCTGCATCTAGTATAGACCTACCTTCTGCTTCAGTTGTCATCGTAAACCACATACTTTCCATTGCCACGATTAATCTTCGTTCAACAGTTTTCAAAAGCATTTTCCAATTATTTTGTCTCAAATGTGATAGGAGACGAAATGCTATGCCTGACCTCATAAAATCATGAAAAATATCATTGAAAGTGCTATCAATTTTCTCGATAACATTTTAAATTCCTTTCACTGTCATGCACGCCAGTCGCCACCTCTTATGCTTTACACAGATGCTATATAGTGTTAAAGAGAAGCAATAATTAACGGTGTTTATGCGCGGAGGGTGGGGTCGGTGGTTCGCCCTTGGCATTCAGTTTACGACATTGGCGCGGGGGCTCGCCTCACAGCATGCTCTCATGTAGATCTCGAAGCCGATAGACTCGGGTTGCAGGCTTTCTAGACAGTTGATTATAGTTTTTCAGGATTTGATGGAAACGGAGATAGTACAGTCAAAATTGATGAGGCAATTAGCATTGTAAAGTGGTTTTTGTTTGTTACATTGATATTGACAATGAAAGGCTATGTGATAGCTGAAATTAAAACCAATGATCGTGGAACAGCAATCATTTTGTGAATATAAAATTGATCTCGTATAAATTCGGCCTTTTTAAAGCTAGAGAAGAAAGTTAATAATGTTAACTCCATTTGTGAAAACATTTAATTAGAAACAGTAAAAGAAACAAATTGAGACAATAAATAAACTTTGCGATAAGGAAAGACATTTCAGAACAACTGCTTAAAATAGTAAAATCAGCACCTACCATCTCAATTAAAGAGTTATTTATTTAAACCAACTGTGGCTGACAACGTAAGCGCGACAAAGGTACCAGGCGACCATAAATCTCGAAGATACCACAAGTCCCTAGACATTGACAGAACACGCGAGATAAATTCAAGGCGTGTAGCCGAACGACACGGCAGCTAATATTAATTGCCTCGTTTAAACATACAAGCGCAAAGGCGTGCCCCAGCTGCTATAATCAACAGGTATTAATAAAAAAACAAACCTCCTTTTCCCGGGTAATTTATTATTCACTTCCGCCTTTAATTTTGCATAGAGCTTTAACTATCCTGCATTTCCATTTGAAGGTTCCCCGACAGAACATTTAAACAATATTTTGTGGTAGATAAGAAAAAGAAAATACACTTCGTTATAAAGTAAGGAAATAAAACTTACACCTAAATTAATCTAATAATTTGCTTACAAGCAATTACAAAAATTGGATTGGAAGTTTCAGAGTAGCATGTTCCTAATTTGTTGACCAGAGACAAATTTGTTTTTATTTTGGTGCGTGTACACTTAGTCAATAATACGAATATCTACTTTCAAGGATCAATGAAAAAGCAATCATCAATTTATCATTCATCATTCATTTATATCCACTTAGTGGAAACATCTCTACATGTGAATGTAACAAAAAAAACCTTAAATAGAAAGCTCGTGGTCGATAATTATAGGAGGTATAGAATATGATAAAAAAAATATCTATGAACTTTACAAAACTGCTTAGAGAAATATTTTCTCAGTTATGTTTCTTTAAAGAAAAAAAATGTAGATCACTCGGCAAATGCAACGGCATCAACAGTAAAATGCATTGGGTGCCCTACAGTTGAACAATAAAGCAGTAGGCACGTCCCGCACACCGTTAGTCAACGCTTGTTTGGTCATAGTGGACATATTTTGAATATTTGTTCCGTTTGTTACGCATTACTGTGGTTTTGTCGACCCCGATACTATTGATTTATTAGCGAAATTTACCAAACGTTTTTGAGGAAAACAGCACAACAGTTGTAATACATCGACTTTTGGATTTCCAACTGCTGAAAATGGGATCTTCTCAACGAGGCAGATAAGAACGTTGGGTAATGACCCTAGCATAGTTTTGACCGGATTGCTTTTCAAACCCTCAAAATTTTTGCTCGAAATTCCCTAATTTACATGCTACGTTTTCTTTTTCCCTGAAACCAACCACCTCCTTAACCCATCAGATCAAATTTAGAAGTGAAGATCAATGAGACAAATGGAACGTGTTATAGAAACATCTTGTTGAATAACTGCACTTGTCTGAACATTCTTGAGTCTACGCAAATAAAACTAGAGCAGAATATCGGCATACAAACAGGCAAAAACTGGTCCACTTTAGTGCCGTAATTATTTTTCGCTCCTTTTATATCAAATTCCGATCATAGCGCACCCCACGCGCGATCTCTTCCTAGTTCCATCATTTTTCTTTATTTAATCACGATATATTTTTATCAAAATGTTGTGATGATTTTTTAGTATGTAAAACTAGACCGACAGAAACAAATTGTATGAACAAGACGGAAAATTAACACATAATTCATGATAACATAAATGTTAAAAAAATCAATAAACTCGACACATCGAATAAAATAAAATAACTTTATTAAGCCAAAAAATAATCGAATTAAACCATATTTGTCTTGTAAAACAATAAAATCCGATAGCACGCGACAAAAACGAAAAAATACATATATTCAGATGTTAAAACGACACTTAAAGTGGTAACACCAAAATAGCATAACCCAATATGGTATTTAAACGATATATCATTCAAATCCGATTGCTCTCAATTAATTCGTACACATTTAATGGCACGAAGACACTGATATTGACAGAACAAGCGCATAAATAAATAGGATTGACAATTTAATGCACTCTTTGATTGTAATCTTTGTTAGTCGAAATTCACAAGCGCTGTAGATGTTACGAAATATCCTGACCATTGAAATCTTTTTAAGACGACTTTTTATGTCATCAATGTTTGAGATTAAATTTCTTTTCTCATATATTTTTCTAAATAGTAATCATGCCTTATTTACTTTATGTATGGGTCACTGCAACGATGCCCTTCAATCTCTGCAATATTTGTTATTATATTTATTATATCTCGTCCCATTGGAAGTCCCTTTATGGACTATAATGGTTATCAAACAATCTTCAATTGTCCATAATTTAAAACTCCTCATGTTAACTCAATATTCAATAACAAGTTATTTTTAGATCGCATAAAAATATAGAGGGGCGACATGTTAAAGAATTGATGTTCTTAAAGTTTGTGGAAACATGCCCATTACATTCCGCAAGATGAACGTCTGTTGTACGATATGGGTATTCAAATGATGTTTTTGTGGGAATGGTAGCAAATCAACAAGCCGATAGGGACAATCGATGGGCAAGGACACTTTATAACCATGGAGGTTAGTGGATATTTTCCCGACTTGAAGAAAGTCGGAGTTTTCTATTTATTATCTGTTTTCTTTTCCCGATAGTCCGGTTTAAGCCGATTTATTACTTCTTCATGGTTATTTTAACTTTCATTATAATCAAATCAAGATGAAAATGCCATGGTATTACACTATTCGCTTCCCCGTTAATTAAATTAACCGAAACGAATTATGACAACTCATTCAAAACAAGCTTTACATCAACAAAAAACATTTAAACCTGTCAGTCATATGAAATTCCATAAATGCCAACATTTTAATAACAGGACAATGATGTTAAGGCTAATTTTGCCGCGGTAACCATGCTCATCTACTGGGAGGTATTTTTTGCTCCGTTCTTGAATTACTTCAAGTATTTTTGCAATATTTCGAAACACTTTTCAATCATAATTACTATCATATTGCAAAAAGAAGTTTGCACTTATTTAAGTAATGGTGCATCGGAACTGTGACTACCTTTTAGGGATCCTTTTAAGCATAAACGACGTAAGACCTGCTTAATTACGAGTTAAAATACTTTGATTTGATTGCTAATATTAGATATATAAGATATTATGATTATTATTTAAAGCTGCTGTCGCCTGAATAGCTACCACCACAATGTCTACTTCTCCCTCCAAACAAGCAGTTTAAGTGCACTGTGGTGTTCCGGTTGGACGTTATTGCCAGAGTGACTAATGGACATACTCCTGAGATTTGAGACATAACATCTTATATCTCAGGATGACGAGTGCAGTGGAATGTCGAGCATTGCTTTGTAATTCTTGGCGTTGTTTGGTTTTGCTAATCACCATGAGCGGTCGTATTGTTCGCCATCAGGCGAATGGCACGATCGTCTCGCTGTTCATTGCAATACAACAAATATTTCGCGTGCTTCTTTGTGTTTATATTATTCCAGAGCACGCCACCGCGCGCGGCTTACTCCGTGTATGTAAAATAACTCTGCCCAATTTCCCGATCATGCAAACTGCACTGCAGAGAAAAAAGCAAACTTTCATACCTTATTAAGTATGCCAAATTAACGCATTTCATTACAAAACAATCAAGTCATACGGAAGCCACACACGTAAATGCTAATATGAGCGCCAGCGATTTCTGATTGATTCGTGTCGTGGACGAGAGTGAAAATAACTTCACTTTCGATCACATCGAACTATCGCAGTTAGAAAAATGGTAATAAATTTTGACAGACAATACCTATCACATTTTACCTTGCAACCCTTTATTAGATATAATTAGATTGCCCAGATACTGTCAGCGTTTTATTATACATGGATTTGTATATTTATGGAACTGAGTAATTAATTATCCCAGTGCGGGACTCAAGTTTCAAGTCACATGCCTGCCAATTCAAACCAGGGGATTTATCCATTCGCGCTATGTAGGCTGTCCATATTACTAGGTAAATAGTAAGAAACAAAAGTTAATGTACATTCTTAATCAAGCCTTAAAACAAAATACACAGAAGGTTAACATATTTGTGCATTTCAACAGCAACGAGATTAAATAAAAACTCATTTGGATATTTCTAGAATGTGAACGGAAACCAGTCGCTTGTCGCGAGGTAATTCCATTCATTTATTGTCTCCCTACAATTCATAAAATTCTTGGATTTGCCGCCAATCCAAGGATTACATCGATTTTATCAATGGCTGAAAAATCGAGGTGCAATTATATCAACGTTAATGTATGACCTTAAAGACGCCGCTGTCAATATGTTGTTTATGTTTCTGCTGATCATGCCAATTCTTTTATTTTAAATAAACATAATGTTGTATGCAGTATGCATGGGTCACCTATTTATATTTCTAAAGTATAGAATTGTATGATATAATAGCAACTTGAATTCACATTCCAATCTCAGGCGACAGGTATCTAGGCAGATTTGCACGTGGTTTGCGATAAACTAACTTGGTAGCAAATAAGAAAAATATTTAGCTATCTGGTTAGTTATAACGTTTACATACTTCCAATAACCTTAATAGCGTCATTCGGATTTGCCAAATCGCTGACAACAATAAAAGGCACTACTAAAATTAAAAGCACGACCTGCGTTTACTATGTATCTATAAAGATACATAGCGCGGTTGCTTAATAATTAATCGCTAGAATGAAATAACAAATTAGAACGAATTCGAACGAATCTATCTCGAAAGCTATAAATCCTGGGAAGAGGATTCAAAGTAAATAGAAATTCATAATGATAATATGTTTAGTAATCTTATTAAACTTTGAGCAGTCCGAAATAATTCTGCCAACTGATTTGAAATACGATAAGATTAGTATCATATAAACTCTCTTGCTGGTTTGTGCTCTATCTGAATTCTAAACTAAACTAGAGATAACATAGGATGAAAACACAAAATGGTCATACAGTCGTCTATAAGTCGTCCTTACTTCATTTTATCCAAATGGTGCAAAAGTATAAGAAAAAAATAAGATTAACGATTGATGATTAAACATTTTAGTTAGATTCCGGAGAATTCGCCAGTCGGTATTCCTTATATGCACTGTACTTTGAAAGATGCAATTTAATCAATTAGCCCAGTCAAAATGATAATAAAAGAGATACTTGAAATAATAGCGTTTCTACCGATAGCTATCGAGTATAGTGATTCCGACATTTAAATTACATTAATCTAAACGCTGGAAATGCAAAAACTGCATTTTATGTATTCTTTGCTCGGTTTTAAAATGTATAATACGGAAGTGCATACTTGATATAAATTTTGTTGATACTAATCAAATTTTGCGAAGGTCGCAAATTGTCCATAATTTGCTAGTTATTTCAAACTACTATGAATTAAGAAAATAGTTTCGTTAGTAGAATTACCTTGAATTCAGAACTGAAACTATTAGTTTGCTGTTTTTCCTAAGGAATTGCCTTTATCAAAATTTGTGACTGCACCTGTCTTTTTGGCGTTATACTTAAGAGATCGCCTGCATATCAAAACCAAACTAAGTTGGTACATTGAATATAAAGATTAGACTAAGCTTAAAGCTTAAGTTACTCTTAACTATCCACTAGTCCTATAACCTTCTAAGTCAGAGTAATGGACTGTTTCCAAATCTCTGTCTCTCTCTTCAGCCACAAGAATTCAACTGTTGACCATAGCCCTCCCCCAATAATCACAACATCAAACTTTTTGAAACGGTATGCGTCCAGCGACTTCCTCCATCCTTAATCAGGTCGTCCATCCACCTTGTAGGCGGGCGTTCGACATTGCGCTTGCCTGAATGCATAAACCATATTTATGTATTATAGGACGGTAATTATTTATTCTTCTTCTACCCGGCGTTATCCCGGCCAGTGCCAGGGTCCGCCTTTCGGATAATTATCATCCATTCCACCCCATTTTCAGCATCCTCAATAGTAAGGCCATTGACCCTCATATCTTCCTAGACATCTAGCCAGCTTTTCATGGGGGTACCTCTCGGTCGAGGTCCGGGAATATTGAGGCTCAGGCATATATTGCCGACGTACTACTGTGGTTTCCTCACGACGGTAATGACTAGTAGCGAAACCTCTATTATTATATTTACCGATCTAGACAAAGAGAAGGAAAGCAAGATTTCTATACGACTCTACTATAAACCACAGCTATCACATTTCTCGCTTTTAATTAGGCAAGGAGGTCACTATTCAAATATAAATATCAATGATAGTGACGCGAGTGGGGTGTGGCGGTTATGGCCGCAGAATGCAATAAAAACTCGCCTAAATTGGAAGGCAAACGGTACCGCACGTGTTAAATATAGCAGTAAGAATGCTGCTTTGTTGGAAATCATTTTTGTAGTAACGTGAAAGGCGGTAATTACTAATAGTAATTATGTTGAATGTCAACGTGATATGAACACAGATGCTCTTAAGCTTTTGAACCTAGACTTCTCTGCATTAAAACAGTAGGTATTCATAGCTACTTAATTATTAATTTCCATAATAGACAGATATGTTACTGTAACGTTACTGAACTAGATGTGCTTCTAATTTGTTAAGTTCATGAAACTAAAAGCATCAAAATGTTTGAACGCGTTTATGACACAACAACCCACAGAACCTCTATTTTTAAATTACGCAATATTGAATATGCATATACACGATAAAATGGCTGCACACATACATACCTATACATACATGCACCCAACAGTCACACATAATCCTGACCCATCACTAAGATCGTGTAAGAAGGGCACACCTCCGACTTTTCGGAGTCATGTGTGTATTGATAGTCAATCACCACGCACTAAAACGGTGAAGGAAAACATCGTGAGGAAACCTGCATACCATAGCGATTTGCGATGTATATGGGCTGATACAGATACAGATTGTGGAGTTGCCTGTATAGTGTATATCGCATACCTAAAACCGGATATGCACAAGCTAAACCTGAAACGCGATATCATCGTCACTATGACGAGTCTTCGATATTCAGATGAATTTAATGTTCTTTTCCTTTTGAACGTTTTTTGAATTCAGTTGGAGCGAAGAACACAAAACATTCTATAGCCTTAATAGGCTGATAAACTGACTATGAATAAGGCATCCGAAATGAAGTAAAATTAATTTCCTAAAAGAGCTCTTTATTTATTTTGGCAGCTAACACCCATATTCTAAGACGTTCCTCGAAAATGACTCGACTCCACTCGGCCTTAACTGGAGGAAATCTGTATTCATAGTTGAAAAAAGTCTCCTCCACTCAACGTCACTCAATATTTTTCCTTTCTCGGGAAAAGGAATCAACTATCAAACTCAAGGTACGTCGTGACCTACCTTAAGGAATACTTGAGGAAATATTTTCACTATAGAAACAGTGTTTATTATTTACATGACAAATTGTGACTGTCACTTTTCAAGTGAGCATAATATTGAAATGTCAAATAGTTTTTGTTAAATTTGTACCTTATTAACACATCAATGACGTATTTGATGACGTATTTCGTCGACTCAACGTCACTTGAGGATCCTCTAGGAAATAGATATATTTTTAACTAAGCATACCATTTTCGAGAATTCCTCGAATTCATTTTAAACGTCACCTCAACAGAGATAAGGTTAAGGAAGATTCGAGGAAACGTCTTAGAATACGGGTGTTAGTGTCCCTTTGGTGACGCGCGAAAATTCACTCAAATATGCAAAATCTCAATATGTTCTCTTAATATTAGCTTATCAAACATTCCACTCACACGCATAAACTTAAATAAATAACTGAAAAAGGTCATTAACCTGGCCGAGTCTGTACGCGTTATGTTTAAACATTTTGGTGACAAAATTGTAGTGCACGATAGCGAAAGATATTTAAAATCTAATTTAAAAACAAGATATGGATCTGCACTGGTTTGTTTTATATTCGTTTTAATGATGATGTCATGCGCAAAACCAGTCGGAGTTATCTTCACCTTTTTACCTAATGACATGGGTAGAAGCCAACCTAGTTTCATTTTATGATTTATAGAGCTATTAAGAATTGGAATAAGAAGTAATTAACAATGCTTTATGGCTTTCTTTGATTGTTATAATAGGCGATATACATACTTTTTTAATATTTGGTCCTTCGAGCCAGGATAAGCGTCACCAAGCATTCCAAACATTTATTAATACCAAAAAACAAATGAGAGTATAAAATCAATAAACTGTTAAAGAAAATAAAACTGTCAAATTATATGTCCACAATAGGCATGACGAATTATTTTAAAATCATGTTTTATAATATAGATACACATTAATTATATACGAAATAAACTATATTTCAAGAATTAACAAAGGTTTAACACAGTTTTAAGCCATTTTTCTAATAATCTTTCAATAGTGCACAGAAAAAGCTAGTAGGTGTCATGGCGTCCGTTATAACGTCACCACTAGGTAAACATGTCCTTGTGTCTATGCGAAGCGAACAAAGTTAACGAAACAAAACATATTTCGTTTGTTAAAAATGAATTCTAAAGTCTATAAGTGGTTCCGGTAAAGTTCACATTCCACATTTCTAAAGAAATTGGTAATGTTTACGGCAGGTTTACATAGGCGTGATGTCATGCGTCGTGACTAGCGTTTCTGTCAAAATGGCCGATTGCTATATTTTGTACTTTTATTTTATTGAAAATCTTGTTAATCTTCAATTCTGGATTAAAACTAAAACATCGTTTTAAACCCTTCTAATATGTTTTTCCCCCTAACATCATAAAATATTTGATATTTTGATACTGTCGTCTCGCCTATTAAGCCCGCTGCCCACGAGACTTGTTTCGCTGCAGGATAGCTTGCTATAATTTGCTGCTGGGTTCAAAGTTGGCTGTGGCGCTGGGTGCAATGATGGCTCTCTCGATATGTTGGCTTCACACGGTGCTTGCCACTACACGCCGCTAGGCGTGCATGCGAAGCGACGTCGTCATTAAAGACACGAGTATTCATAACTTCTGCAGTACCATGAACGCTCGAGTACAAAACTATTGCAGCTGAGATAATTCGACGTAGAAAAACTATTATCGTGGCAGCTGCAGTTATTGCTTTTAAACGGAAACGAGAGCTTGAACAACGAAAACGTCGATTGTGGAGTTGCGAGTGGCTGTTACGGCGTGATATAGGACAGAATGTTCTACTAAACGTGGTATTTAGTGAGCTCGGGTATGTATCTATAACATTTCAACTTTATTTGCTACTACATTTTTTGGATTTTTTATTTCATACTTCAATTTTTAATATATATATATATATATATACATTTTTGTTTAAGCCCTGAAGATCCTTCCAGTCTCACCAATTATACGAAAAAACAAAAACAAAAACATAAAAAGCCCCAAACACGCAAGCAATCTATCACGAAAAATAGCACGCGTTCGATCACCGAAATCCAGCACGCGACCACGCTTCAGAGACAGCAGTGACGTCACTTTTTCGCAGCGCTGCCAGCAGAGCAGCCATCGGCGAACCCCGCAAGCAATCCAGCAGCAAAACAAGCGTCGTGGGCAGCGGGCTTTATTTACGACAAAAAAAAGCAATCGGAGCATTAGTCACTATAACGTATAAATTGATACAATTCTAATCCCGCCACCTCTGGCGAGCCTCAGTTGGTTGAAAGTGAATCACGTGATGATGACACTGTCCCCCGAGTGTTTACCTTGGCGGAAGGTGCCTCATTTGCATACGCTACCCGCGCCACGCATCACTGTTGCAAAATAAGGGCTATTGCAGACGGTTCAGCGCGAGAGCGCGTTCACTAAATTCACATGATCACTATTAAACAGAGAAAAAATATATAAAGGAATAATAATATGTACGCATTGAAATAACATCCTAAAAGATTTGTAGTCAGAAAGGAGACTGCATATAAATTGGAGATATATTTAATAGAAATGTTAAGTGTAAAAAAATGAGTAGGTAACGGTAGAGTATAGAAATAAACTATACTGCAATGGTACAACCAACAAAACTTTAGGTATAGATTAAATTAGGTCTAATATTTGAAGCAAGGTTATTTAGCTGATACATAGACATAGTTCAGAAACAAAACACTGTTAATAAAGAATTGTCGTTTGAAATGACTATCCAACATCTTTTCCTCGTGAATTCGTGAATAAAATATATTTGAATAATCTGTATATAATCAGCTACAATGTAACTTCGACTCGTTAAAGATGTTTACTCCACGGGTCAATAAAGGCACTGTTGATAATATTTGCATACAAATTAGATGTATGTGAACAAGACTTGTGCTTTAAAACACACAACGAGTGTTGAAGTTACCGTACTGATTAGCATCGCCGACAATACGTATACATTTATTTACATGAGACAAAATTGATAGGGAAGTAGATGACTGTTTATATCGTTAAGAATATTTTGAGAATTAACCTTAACATTTCCTAGAAATAAATAAGACACATCTGCCACCGAACACATAGTCGGTGGAGCAGACAATTGTTGGAGTAGAGACCGCGCTTAGGTAAACATAGTCTAGGATGCCCTACCGAACTGTGGACCGACGACTTGTAAAGAGTGGCGGGTAGCGGATAGATGATGGCTGACTAGGATGACTAGCGCTTACTTGGGGAAGCCTACGTTCAGCAGTGGACGGCGACAGGTTGAGTATAGATGATAATATTACGAAGTACAAAGGGAGACTAAAAGTTTTCATCAAATTAGAAATATGTATGATAGGAGTTTTCTTAATATCGAAGTAATTTCTGTTACCAAGCATATAATCCATCCCATTCTTATTTTTGGTATTTGTTCTAGTTTAGATACACCCATGTTATCAGGGTTAAGAAACCTTAAGCTTGTTGCAAAAAGATAAGTTGATGAAACAAAGAAGTAAGTAGCCAAAAAAGGTATCACAAATCTACTGAGTTATTGTTGTTGTGATATTTGTACCAAAGCAAAGGCTATAACCACATAAAAAGGCAAGATATAAATCAGAATAAATAAATTTCGGAGATGTGTCACAATTGAAATAACCGAACGATTTTGCTCTGAGCAAAAACATATCAAAATGCCAAGTTTTAAATGATCTCTCGACTTGAGGGTAAAAACCCATTACATTTTAATGCAATACAGACGGCCCATATTTACGCATAATTCAACGTTTCATTCATATGAAACGTTGAATTATGCGTAAATATGGGCATGGATTACTCATGTAAAAAATAATTTCTCAAGTCGTCAATGAGACAAATGTTATTTCTGGTGGTAATTTCTTCGTAACTGCTCGATTAGCCACCAGAATTAACAAAGGAGTAACAACATATGTACATTTAACCAGGCCTTAACTGTTACTAACTTTAAAAAAACTACTTAAAAAGTTTTGCTTTTCAGTCATTTTAAAACTCACAAAATGTCAAAAGCTATCTCCTTTCCCTCATTATTCTTGTTTGTCTTTTCAATAATTAAAAATAATTAAATTCTTACCTTCTGTTTTGAATATAAGATCCCAATTATATGAAACGTGTTCAAGTCCGTCCAATTTAAAGCGGCGCTAACAAGTATGCCCGCAACAAAGACATTCGCATACAAATCATTGATTGTTTCGGATTCCACTTGGACAATAAATTGTTTATCTGTTTCACTGATCGCTCCTGGGACAATACGTGCCGACATGTACCAGAGAGCGTATTTATTTTTAAATTTATTCATTAGTTTGCATTCTTTCTCTATCGTAAAAATTATGTTGTTTTATTCTAGCATCGTTCATCTCATTAAATTGGGAAGTTGACCAATTACTGTGCTACCTTCTGTGATGTTTCTGTATCAGCCCATATACGTCCCACTGCAGGGCACGGGCCTACTCTACAATCGAGAATACAATTGAGAGTGGTTAGGCCATATAGTCTGGTGCTAAGTGCGTGGTGGCCTGTTGGTAAACGGACAAGACGCGGCTGCCAACATGTGATGTTTAAGTTATATATTTTTTTGTCGTAAGAGAAGCTATTTAGTTTGTCTTCCGGCGCCTCGGGGAAGGCCAAAAGGGATATGCCAGTGCGATTGGCCTTGCAATCTAACACGGTAGCAGATATATGTACATGTAGCTATCTACATAGCTTATAGAACTAACTAGAACCATTCACAGAACAATAAAGTCTGATTATTAGAAGTTTTTATTGTAGACACATGAAGCCAGGTCGGGCTGTTAGAGTTCCTTAAAAATGTATTTAAAATTCAGTGCATGTTAATAAGATCGTAAGTTAGGTGCAGTATACGCAAGAGAAAGAAATAGAATTCGTATTTTTGTACTTATCAGGCCCGGATCTAGGGGGGGGCAAGTCGGGGTGCGTGCCCCGGGCGGCAAGTTCAGGGGGCGGCATATTGAATCTTGGGAGACAACTACAAAACTCATGAATAACGTAATACCACTTACACTTTTTTTTTGCCGTGCGCGAATTAGTGATTATGCGATAGAGGCGCGTGAAAAAGAGATGAAAACTTAATATTTGGAATGTATAATAATTTATCCATTTCAACAATTACGTTTAGTTTCAAATATCCAATTTGTGTTTAGTAGTTAGTTTTAGTTGATTAACCATCGAACGTCTTTTATGTGGTACAGGCAGTGGCGGATTTACTAGTAAGCTGAGTAGGCTGGAGCCTAGGGCGCAAATTTAAAGGGGTGGCAAATCTGGGCCATTTTTTTTTGTTTTGATATACTGAAATAATAAAAGGCAATATTTTACACACTGTAAAAATGGGGTTTGAAAATTAAGAATAGTTACAATATTTCAGTAATAAGTTCCCACGTTTCCACGTTGACATTACATGTCTCTGATAATGTCCACATAGGCTTCCGGTATCCCTTTCATCCTCATCGCCCACCAGATTGCCTGTCGCGGCACACAATTGAAGGCCTTCAGCAGGTCCAAGAAAGCCATGTAAAGTGGCGTCTTCTTCGCTCTGTATGCCTCGCCAAGCATCCTGAGTGTAAATATCGGGTCGGTAGTACCACTGCCAGGACGGAAGCCGTATTGACACTCAGAGATAGTACGCTCTTGGCGGAGTCTGGACTCGATGACGCGTTCGAAAAGCTTCATGGTACTCATGACCTTAATGCCACCATAATTAACGCATTCCTGAACACAGCCTTTACCCTTGTACACGGGAGTTATCACACTCAGCCGCCATGAGTCAGGCATGTTTTTGGTATTCAGGATGCGGTTAAATACGCAGCAAGAAGCTCCACACCATGAAGCCTCAACGTTTTCCACGCCTCTATCGGAATATAGTCAGGCCCTACCGCTATCCGGTTCTTCATGCGACGAAGTCTATAGAGAACTTCTTCAGGTGCAACAGGTGCAACAAGACCTTGGTTCGGGGGCAATTCGGGGTAGGACACTTCCAAGTAAATATCTATACTTGGATATTATAAAATATTCCAATAGTGATACATTATAAAAAAATCTTGCTTAAATGTGAAAAAAAATACCATCTATGTATTAACATTGATTATATTCTTTAGAGTTCCTTGCTAAAAATATAGTTTTTTTTTCAAATTGGTTATTTATTGTTTTCACGCACCCCGTGGTCAAGGGGCGGCAAAATTCCTTCACGGTTTTCTTTGCCTGGCGTAAGGGGTCATTGGGGTCGCTGGCAAACTCTAAGATGTGCGGCAGAACTCGTGGCTTCATAGCGGACGTCCACGGTTAGGGCGTCCGTTGCAGAGAAAATCTACGCCTACCTAAATTGTGAGGAGCCATATTAGGAAGGGCGCCGGGTGGCACGGCGAGTCAACTAGGTATTACTCGCTCATCCGCATCGCCTATTGTCCGTAATACATCCAACCTGGCTGCAAAATCTATGCGGTACGGACAATAATTATCCCCGTGCGTCAGATTGGAAGGCTGGAGACCTCGACATGCACCTTATGATTTCCCCGTAGATATCGATTTAAAAAAAGGTATTATATTCACTCCGTTTTTAGGAAATTGAGTTTGAATCAGACCTGGAAGTTTTGAGGCCTGACAAGGCTATCCTTATAATATCCGCCATAATATCTGTGCCGCTGTACGTATGTATAATGTATATAAATGTATGTGTATGGTTTCCTATCACGAGATCTATTTCAGTCTACTCTGCCCTATTAACCATAAGACGTTCTATGGAGTCGTTAATTCGTCGTGAGAAATTACCGAATATTCGAAGTATATGGGACCTAACTATCTCGGAAAGACGCTACTTGATGCCGAGTTTTTGAAACGTTTGTGTGGAATTCGGACCTGATATTCGAAGCATTCCAACACCTCATCTCTAGGGAAGCTACATTTTTCTTCTCCCGTAACGTCCATGTTTCAGCGGCATACGAGAAATACGAGAAAGTGCTCGGACAAGCCTGATCTTTAGTAGCTTTTGTAGTAGTACGATTCCTCCATATTTTCGTGAGTTTCTCCATTGCCACTCTAACCATTGCCATACATCGTTTTATCTCAATGATACAACCACCATTGTTATTTTTAAACAGCCCAGGATAAATGTACAACTGAACCAGTCTTGGAGGACCCAGCGACAGTTTGTGATGTGTATTGAAATCCTCCGAGACCATTTTAGCCGATGTGAACTACGTCCACCCGTCATCAGCCACATGGCTGAGATACCTGAACAGCCGCGTTGTCTCATATTCTCCGTTGTGAGACCTGTAAAGGCACACGTCGATGCGGCTCAGGCAACCAAGATTCACGTGCAAACACAAAGCGGAGAAGGAGGGGCCCTCCATGCAGCTTAAACGGTGACAGTAGATGTCCAACCGAATATACATAGAAGCATACCCCGACTTTAGGCTTGGAGCGACTAACCGGGGTACAGCAGGTAGGAATATTCGGCCGGACAACGAATCCGCGTCTCCATCAAGAAGAGCAAAGCAGACTAGGCCGTCTCGAAATGGTGGTGGACGGCATTAAGGTCGTTTGGAGTTCGCGGATGTTGGTGAATTCCATACTGAACGCGATGGTGGGGTTATGTACCGCTGAAAGACTTGCTTTGTTTAATTGCGCTGTCATGAAGTTGAAGGGATGGGTTTGATGAAGAGGCATCGAGAAGCCAAAGTGCGGGCATTAAGTAGGCCGAATGGGCACCGGCATGGAAGGGTCGGCATGTCGCTAAACGTCGGCCACATCCGGTCACCAACCGGCACGACGTACTCGCCCAAGATTATGTGCGACATGGTGAGGCAGCCCTCATGGTGGTTAGCCACGATTGGGCTCTTGTACTGTATTGTCTCTTTGGCCGGCTGGTCAACACTCCTCCCTTTGAGAGCGATCAAAAATACGTACAAAATCACTATCAGATCACTATTACGGTCTACGCCCCGTGGACGGTGATCGCTACCCAGATGGACACTTAAGTCCTACCACCACGAACTGTGTCACTCATTTGGCACTACCCAGGGGTTACGTGAAGGAAAACTAGAGTTAAAGCTTACAGACGTGTGTGACGTTAACCCTCAAAGGTGACGCTAATATAAAGCGTGTAAAAATGCTTGACATGGTGGTAAAATGATGTTCTTTCCCGATGTCCTGTGTTGAGTGGGCGTCTGGTTGCTAAAAATGATGATGATGATTAAGATAAAAATATAGGCAAGGGGGGGCGGCATTTCGCAGTTTTTGCCCCGCCTCGAAAAAAACCTAGATCCGGCGCTGGTACTTATTCAAAAGTTGAATAGACTTGGTATTATGAAGTTCTACTTAAAGATTTTTATATAGATAATTTCAAGTAAATAACACTATACATACGGGTTTAATTTAATATCATTCAACATAGAAACAGTGCAATTTAGATAACGTCTAAACGCTATTTATAATCAATATTTAAGATACAAGAAGGATGTTTTTTATTGCAATGAATGGCGAGACGAGCATGCCGTTCGCCTGATGGTAAGCAATACGACCGCTTATGAACACTAGTAAAACCAAACAACACCTTGAAATACAAAGCAGTGCTTGGCATTCCACTGCGCTCGCCATCCTGAGACATAAGATGTTAACTCTCAATATGTGCAGTAGTTACTCTGACTACAATGTCCATCAACAATTATAATACAATATCATTCCAAAACACAACAATGCATTTACACTGCTGTTTGGCGGGAGAAATAGACATTTCGGTAGTACCTACCCAGGCGACTTCTCACATACGAGAGACTCACCACCAGTAAAAAAAAAGTTTTCCAAAATTAGCATGATAATATGTCATCTCCAAACGATTCCAAGCTACTGGTGCTGCATCGTACCTACATGTTATTTATTTGGTCACGTAAAAAGGTTTTATCTTTTCAATTATTTCAGATCTCATATTTTTTAATTGTGTCTTAAATTCTAATTGAATTAATCTATACTAATATTATAAATCTGCAGAGTTTGTTTGTTTGTTTGAACGCGCTAATCTCTGGAACTACTGGTCCAATTTGAATGATTCTTTCAGTCTTGGGTAGTCCATTTATCGAGGAAGGCTATAGGCTATATATCATCACGATATAACCTATAGGAGGAAAACAGTAGTGATATTTCTAGCAAATACGAGGAAATTTTGTTCGTTTTTCGTGGTCCGATTGGTCGATATTCTAAACTGATAGTCAAAATTAAACATTTTGACCGCCATTTTAAAACTCGTATGCATCCGGGCGGAGCCGGGCCCCACCGCTAGTATAATATAATGGTTGTTCCAAAAACATATCCATTTCTAGTAACTTTTATGGCTCATCCGAAAAGGTTGTACATCGGCATTTCAGATGTTATTTTTATTGTTCTATACCACATCTATGTTTTTTCTAATCTATAATGACTTTTAATCATCATTGAGAACGCAATTCATAGATCTATAAAGTATTACAAAATTCAAATAGTTTAGAATCAAATTTTATCTTAATAAAGAAAGTAAAGAAGGCAGCGCATTAGGAGCTAATTTAATAATAATTTACCTTATTATTTAATTTAGTACTTACTATACCTATGTTTAATTTACTTTTCGATATTTGTAGCTTACAATTGAAACAACTACTTATCAAAAAACTGGTACAGAACGAGAAGTAAAATTTATACAAATGGAAATTTTCACGCGGCTTTCACATTAAACAGCAATCGGAAGACAACGAAGCATTGTGATTTATTACATTAAGCATTATTAAATGAAATACAATCTTTTATTCAGTACTCCCATAAAATGTCACCTCGTCGACAATTTCAACATAATCATACAATAATAAAACCATTTATAAATTAGTTCCACGCCTTACATATCGCATGAAAATATGCTGTCCGCTTCGCCATGAAAATGTCGAGGATATCTGTCGGTAAAATTGAGGTTTTCATTAATATAATTGATTTTTACTAATGTAACAGCACGATGGTAAAAAATATACTGTTTTCCACTTTTTCTGAGGTATCTACATATTTTCAAGGAATGTTTAGTATTTGAAGAGGCCGTTTTTTGTGCGGCTGAATTTCTACTGGATGCCGTCATTAACTAACGAACGTAATTATGTGCAAATATTGTTTTCTGCAAATACCTTTGAGCGCGAGGACACCAAGCCGAATAAAGCCGAACATACATGCAAGCGACATTTTTCAGTTTTTGTACAAAAGAGGTTTCGGCGATGAAGTTCCGAACACGTTCGCGGTACCCATCAATTCAAGACAGATTTTCCGACTGTGTTAATAAAAATACCTGCGTACAAGAAGAGTCGGCATCGAAACTGATTACTGAATATATTGAGAACTTTTTTGCCCACTGATGGGCTCGTTACGTGTTGATGGCGAGGTGTTGTGTCGACTGTTGCCTTAATTACGTTTTCATGCTTTAGGCTCCGCGCATGATTGATGATCGATCGCGCGACAAGGAATTTGTATTGCGGAAAATATTATTTAACTCTCCGCATAAAAATAAAACTGTTCATTGTTGCGTTTTTTATTCGTAAAGGCAAGCTGGATTAATTGTGGCGTTAATGTGTTCAACGCCATCTGTGGGACGAAATCGCAATTAGCCGCGTTTATTAAAATATTTTAAGCCGACACGGCATATGATTGACATATGTTCATTGTTTTTGTACTTCTGCGTTAATATTAACATCAAAAAATTGCAAGGATTTATTCAATGAAACATTTTTCCGCGTGTTAATTAATGTCGATTAAAACCTTTGACTCTATATTGTACAGTATACACAATCCGTTAAGTTCATAGACACATTTTTATATTATTTTCTATACAATTGGCCAGTACGTAACCATGTTGTACTTTTTAAACTGAATCAATTAACAATGAGCGACCTTCTACCGAAGCCGCGTGCTCCCAAACAATTGACATTTGATATGAACTTTGCCTTACGTAACGCTGTAACATTAGAATATAAAAAAGCAATGCCATAAACAAGATATGTCCATTTTCTTATGCCACTATTACGTTGATAAATAATTCCACTGATCTTCACATTCAATAAACATGAGCATAAAAGCGAAATGCATTTAAACGAGCATAAAAAATGCAATAAACGGATTAATTTGCAAAAAATAATCACGAGAACTAACTAGCATCCGCTATTATTTACAAGGCTAAAATCGATCCATTTCCTGAAGATTCAGAATGGACAGAATTTACTTCAGAATACAAAATACATCCTGACTAATAATATTATAAGTGTGAAAGTTTGTGAGTATGGATGTTTGTTAGTCTATCACGCAAAAACGGCGCAACAGATTTTGATGAAATTTGGTATAGTGATAGCTGACATCCTGAATTAACACACAGGCTACTTTTTATCCCGAAAAATGTAGTGTTCCCGTGGGATGAGTCAGGAAACCAAACATACATATTTTCTACTCTCGGATTCGGATTCGGATAGTTGGCACGGATAGGGAAGGACAGGATTTAATGCTTCTCGTCATTAGACTGATGGAGACGGGATAGAGCGGGATATAACGGGACGGGAAATATAGTCGATGGCGCGTGGGAAATATAGTTAGTAGATACGCGAAATAATATGTTGTTGATGTGGGCTGGACTCAAAATCTATCTGCACTCGGGTGAAGCCGGGCCCGACCGCTAGTACATTTATAAATTCATGGCTTTTTCCCAAAAAAAATGAAAACAGGGTTGATATCAGGACACTCACGTCACCCCTTATGTGTCCCGTCTCACGATGTGATAGCTAACATAATAATAAATGCATATTTAGTATGCACATTTCCTCACGATTCAACTTATGCATTTTGTACAAGTTGTTTTTTTTTATTGCAATGAATGGCGAGACGAGCATACCGGTCATCTGATGGTAAGCAATACGACTTCTCATAAACAGTAGCAAAAACCAAACAGCACCTTGAATTACAAAGTAATGCTTAGCATGCCACTGCGCTGGCCATACTGAGACGTAAGATATTAAGTCTCAATATGTCTAGTAGTTACTCTGGCTACAATATCCTACAAACCGAAACACAGCAGTGCATTTACACTACTGTGTATGTTTTGCATAAGTTGTATTTTCGTCTAACAGTCTCTCCCCATCGTTTTACATTATTTAAAACCTACAAAAAGCTATAAAGTACTGTGTGTACTGTATATGTAGAAGACGATACGATTTGAAACTGCAAAGATACGTAACCGTTAAATTAACGATTTGATGCAAATTCATCTGCAGTCAGAATTTTAATTCCGTCGAAGCTTTTGTCAAAGAATATCTCAAAAACTTAACTAACCTTAACGTAGCATACACTGCAAAATCCCAAACTCTTTTCAAATCCGATTTTTTTCTACAACTGATTTGTAATCATCGCAACAAATTGGACTTCTTTAAATACCAAAATAGATTTCACAGTTATCGTCATGAATAAAAATAATAGGCAGTTTTGTTTTACCGTGTTATTAAATTTTATCTGATATTATTTTTTATTGTATCTAATAAATGCATTAAGGATCTGTGATATGGGTGCAGTCAAGGTGCAGTAGCAAAAACCAAATGACAAGGATGGTTCAGTGTCATTGCCTCACAAAAAATGTTCAGATGCGCATAATTTTATTAACCAAAAGCATCAGCAAAACATTATTTTTATCACTTGAATTAGGCTGTTAGGAATACAAAAAAAGTAAAAAATATTTGATTTTATTTTCGCCCAAAAGTGTCTGCATTTTATCGCTGATTCTTCTCTCTCTTCTCCACCCTTAATTACATTTTAAATTTGGAATATTTCCAATAATCAACTGGAATGAAAAGATTCGTAATACCCATTCATTCTAAACCATTTACTAATTCTCGACATTTACCAAGTTCCATTGAAATCCTGGCTACCTTTTTACTACCTATACCTTAATTTAATTTTACACATCCACCGCAATACTACGTTTTCTTTCAATGATACATCACTTTATCGTATCCTGTGTGCAATAAACACGAAATGAAATGGCGTGTGCATCGGTGCCGCTAATTGGCATTGGAACCGCGCGCGTACAGCCTAGCGTCATGCTTAACAATGAACGTTACCAAAGAGGTTATGTAAGATATTGTAAAAAGTATTGCACCTGGCTTTGCACATGACGATGCTGTTGTGAGACACATGCATTTTTATTACGAAAATGTACATATGCTTAAAAACAAAGATGAATCTAAGCATGATTCCACAATTCATGAAAATATTAGTTTAAAAAAATTATAAAAGGCTCCACGACAGCATTTTGAAAATTTCCAAGCCAACAGAAATAATAATAGGCCTGCATTATGGTTTATGATGCCACACTGTTAATATATGTAAATCCTAACCAAATTCTAGAAATTATTACATAAAGCTACAGTTAGCTGTTGGGGGAGAAGCAATTGCACATTTCAGCAACGCTATGAAAATATCATATCGCTAAACTCGCTTTTTAAAAAATTGCATGAGCGTAAAGTTTTCTCAATCCTTGTGACCAGAGCAGAATTATTTCATGTAAGCCAGTGCTTATAACACCTACACGGGCATAGAAATGTCACGCTGGACTTGTTGAGTTGTTGGCCGTGACATTACATACCGTACTCGGACAAATTATATCTATTGTGCTGTATCAGCCCATATACGTCCCCCTGCAGGGCACGGGCCTCCTCTACAATCGAGAGTGGTTAGGCCATATAGTTCCCCACGCTGTTTAAATCTATTGTGTTGCTTGCAAACCCGGGATTTTCTCTCTCTATCTATAGTTTAAGGGTTTATGCCGCAACCTAAAATATTAATACCGTGCTATGAAACTAATATAATGAATTATAATAGAATGCTGAATCCTGCCTACTAGATCATTCTGCCACCGATACACTACATATTATATTGCCAAACACCATGTTTACTACAGTCTACAGAGGATCTTGATGATATAGCCGGACTGGAACCAAAAAGATTTTATGACCATACGAAGCTGGGCAAAATCGTCATTGATGTAAGCAATATTTATTACAAGCGATATTGCAATTACTAATACAACTTCCTAAATAAAGGTTAACGATAATTCAAGTGATATATATAGCTTTAGATAAGCAACAGTAGTCTTACCCCCAAATACTGGATTGCTACTCAGCCACCGGACTCATTTGATATGACGTTATTTAGAGGTTCTGTTAAATTTCGAAATGAAATACTGGATAGCCATTTAGCTCATAAATCGGTCTACTCAGCAAACATCCAGCTAAATTTCCACAGATTAACGAAAAGTTTGTTTTCAGTTACAATTTTTATTGTATAAATATAAACGTTCCATTTGACGCAATATTCTTCATACATGATTTCCCTAAATTGGAAATTTGACCCTTTATATTTAATATGAGGAATCATTGTAACGTTTTTACTTTTGTTACGATTATGTTTAAAGCTATATTATATATTGCCATGTTATTATTTTAAAAATCTGTTAATAAAATCATGTGGGTGAAAAAACTTATGTCCCTATATCCGTAGCGAGTTTATTAAAAATATTATGATGTTTGTTTATTTTATTTATTGTTTACAATTGCACTCGGTTTTAAAGTTAGTTTTTGGAATATCTTTTCAATAAATAGGTATATAAAATACCAAACAACGGCTGCAGAACCACCTAAGTACCAAATGGAGAAGACTATGTAAATAAATACGATATGAGAAAGAAGCTGTGCTGGATATTATAAACAGGTAAGTATACACGTATTCCTCTAAGTTTTAACGAATTTATATGATAATTAACTATTTAATATATAATATGAATCGATTATTCACACATTTTAAATCATCATCATCATCTACAGCCTGTAGGATCCCACTGCTGGGTACCTATAGGCTTCTCTCATATTATGCCTCCTATATATTATCTCCTCCTCATATAGTAGTATTATGTAATAAATATGGAAAATAAAGTATGGTACAATGTGTATAACTATAAATAATCCTTTGTTTCAGGAGCTGGAGTGGAGTACATAAATATTCAATGTGTACCTATATAATAAGACCGTCCAAGAAATATGGCTCATATATATAGTGCCATGTATATCAGCTATAGACTAAATAAGTAAGCTCAACAAATATATATAAAAAATAAAAAGAGATATATAAAATTATGACATACTTTAACATAAACACTTTTGCAGGTAACGCTATAGAAATCATGCATACAACAAATCATTTGGACAATACACACCCTTTTGAAATGAGTATGTAATATAAAAATATACAAAAAAGAATGAGACAAATTGTGTGAAGGAAGAAATATTTGCATCAGAAAACAGTGTTTTAAATCAAAGTTGAAGAATGTTGTGAATTTTAATTAATATGTAATACATAAAATAAATTGTTTATTTCACCTATTTTCATTGTTAAAAAATGTCATATTATATTTCTATTGTACATTTTTAATAGTACATTTATTAATTTAGTTTTAAATTAATGTTAGAATAATTGTTATTATTTTGTGTTTATAAAGGAATATAGATATATATATAAGACAGATCTAAAGAAATGTAGATAATTAAAAAAATATAATATGTACTAATGCTGTTATTAAAATAAATATACTACAATAAAACATAACTCATTTTTATTTGTATTCATTCCATGGTAATTCAATAAAATGCACTGTATGGTTTAAAATATGTATTTTATTATATTATTCCTTGTTGCAACATTTTCATTGGTTATACTATGTGGAGCTGGTGGAAATGATTCAGAAAGATCAATCTCCAATATATGATCATTCTGGGAACATGCTATATTATGTAACACAGCACATGCCTCTATAATAGTAAGCTAATTTTCAAAAACTTATAGCCCAACTTGCAGACAAGAAGATCTTTGTTGTAAAACCAAAGACCCTCTCCACTGGGTTTCTTGTTTTAGTATGGTCTTGATTGTAAGCTTCTTCAGTCTCCCCTTTCCAGAAATGCACATAAAGGAGAATCATTGAAATTTTTACTATCATGCACCGAGCCTGGCCATCGGCCTATAATGTTTCTTATCCTCAAGTTAGGGTCGCAGACTGCTTGCACATTTATAGAAAAATGGCCTTTTCTGTTTCTAAATGTTTCTGCTTGTGGTCCTCCTAAAAACAAGATAATAAAAATTAGAGCTCTAGCAAATATTCTTATTTCAAACTACAAATAATTTTATGTAAATTGAAAAAATATATTCATAAAATTGAATTCTTTATAGGAAACTACTATTGTAGTTGAACATTGTTCCAGTATATACTGAATAGCTACAATCAGTACAAATCATTGTATGATTAATTATATTATATTATATATTTAGCCCTACAACTATTTAGAGAGCTTGGTTATACCTGCTAAATGTTTTGATTCCAACAAGCATATATATATAAATTATTGTGTAGAAATCATTTAGAGTGTGCCTTTATACTGTGCATAATATATTATTCTATTCTATGATTAATAATATAATATTATGTACAGTAAAAAGGGATACTCTAAATGATTACTACACAATATAAAATACGCTAGGCATTTTAGAAGCACATTTAGTTAAAATAGGATAAGAAAACATATATTTGTGTACATGTAAAAGCTTAATAGTTATGTATACATTATTATAAGTAGAAATTACCTGGAGATTTGATCCTTATATGTATGAAATTTATAACTTCAATCACTCCTGCGATCGCATAGACATCATTCGCAATATGGCATTGTTGTTGTTAGTTGGGAATTTCCATGCCACGATTTTGTAGTTTAACTAACTCTGCTGCAACTTTGTGTTGTACAGTCGGCTGTTCCACATGAAATACATCTCCAATAATCTTCTGGTAACTGCCTGTCGTAGAATATCATAAAGCAAGTAACAGTTGGTCGCAAGTTTTTATCAATCGACTTCTATTTGTAGTGGGTTCTATTTTGTCTCCAGCAAGGAACACAGATGCAGAACAGTTTCTTTCTTCAGGCGGAACCTCACTTTGTTTGAATGTTTTCTTCTTTGTATTTGTCAAAAGCATTGATTTTTTTCTTGATTGATTCGCCTTGATGAAGCTATATCGTCATCAGACAGCGATGAAACCGAAGCGAGAGTCATTTTAGTAAATTTTATGTAGAATTGAAAGTTAAGAGTGGTCGCAGGCGGCCTTAAGACGACGGCTGCTTAAAACTAGAAATTCTTAAAAATTTGACTGTTTGACAGCTGTCAAACTCTTAAGTTGCTTTCGAGAATACGAATCGGATGAATAATGCCCCATTAAATATTTAATTCTTAAGTGGTTTAATCGAAGTTATATTTAACTGGAATCAATTTAACAGGTCATTAGAGCTAGTTAATCGGAGTTAAAAGTTAATTGGCTTTCCAGTATTTGGCCCTTAAGCTCGATTAGGCAAGCATTGTACTTCAAAATGTCAATGCGCAATCTACATCGGTTCCATTGAAAAACACTTACGTGTAATATTGGTTGAAATACTTATTAAGTTATATTTAACATCCGCATACCGAACAAGGACTTAATTCATGTTCACTATACCAAAAAGATATACCTATGTATATTTTTGTAGGAGATATGAATTAAAGGGTTATGCTGGTTCTACTCGTAGTAACGGTCATTTTATTCTCACATTAACTTGAAAATATTGAGTAGGTACCACGTGTTTACAAACAAAATTAAATTCCATAAATTAGTGTTCTTATTTTAAACTTAATATCTGTATTCAATAATCACACAATCAATATTATTTGCTGCCATATTTGTTATGATATTACAATTTGTATACAAGATTAAGATAATAAATGTGCATAAAAATCTACTTATATTTTTAAATTCTAAATACCAAGTCTTTACACTAAATAAAATCATATGATTCTGCAATCTATGACAAACTAATGCCGAATTATTGATCGTTTTGTTTCCTTTAGCAATAAAGTGGTGTTAGTATGAAATGTATTCGATTGATTGTCGACCTATCAGCATTTATTATCTTTTTATTCGCCACGGTCCGGTTATCCAAGGATCGTTTTTCTACTTTTGTTCTTATTATTGTCTCTTTTGTAGAATTGAAGCAGTATTTTGGGTGTGGTTATCTTATTTTACATTGCTTTTTATATATATCATACATTTTTAATATTTCGTACAAACTAGGCAGTTCATTCTCGAGGTTCCTAACCAAATGCGTAAACTATAAACTAATTAGATGTCGAGAGACATTTCTTCGTTGACCTGGCTAACACAATCAATTAATTATAAAATCATACTGAAGCCAATTCCTTTCCTCTTTGACTTTTTTACACTGGCACAGCTTAATGGCTGCATTGCAACTGATGGTAAGTGTAAACGGCGTCCAGACGAAGTATCAAATGGCATCTGACGGCCGTCCCATGCCAGTCGATACAGTTATGCCGGCCTGATAAGATGCTTTTTCACACTACGGTGGAAGGACCCAAAAGTATAGGTAGGAACACGTATGACGGCAAACAAACTTAATGAAAGGGAAGTGTTATTAATTGTTTATGAAATTGCATTAAAGGATAATTTTGGTATCACCAACGAAGTATGTAAAACAGTAGGTACTTATGAAAAACGGCGCGGATCATAAAATACAATTCAAAAATTACTTTTCTAACATCATTTAATAATCCAGCTATGATAATTAAATTGTGTTTAGTCTAATTTCGTATGTAAATCAGTCCGAATGGAATTGGTGTTAATTGACATAAATAAGGCTCAATTGCACAAACTAACTTTGCCAATACCTTTGCCCTTGAAACTGTCAATTTCATACATTCGCAAGGTCAAATAGATCTCAAATGTATGGCGATGACATTTTCATAGGCAAAGGTATTGGCAAAGTTACTTGGTGCAACTGAGCCTAAGTGATTATGCATTTCGTGCTATTAGGTTAGGTTGCATAAGATTATGTATGAATAGGACGAGTATATAATCTAAGATGAATAGCTAGGTTACTCTTTTTCGACTTAGTCTTATGACTAATCATCAAATGAGTTTTTAATTAGGATTTTTTTATACAATAAGGTTTGGTAATTAAATTATAGTTTAAAAAAAATTAAAATATAGCAAAAGATAAACATTTTATTGTTACAAAGCGTGGGGTGCTGGGGGTGGATAAGTAATTGTTGTAAGCACCCCACGCTTTGTAACAATAAACTATATGTATTTTACTCAACTTTCTTTCAAGTTTTTTTTTTACTATTTAATTCGATCTTTTATGAAAGCGTATTAGGTCTCAATATGTCCAGTTACCAGTCGTTACGCTGGCTGCAATATCCTTCACACCGAAACACAACAGTGCATTGACATTGCTGTTTGGCGGGAATAATAGAGATTGCGGTGGTACCCAGGCGGCCTCTCACATATAAGAAACCTACCACCAGTAACCACCTCTACCACTCTACCACCGCTCTACCACTTATAAAATCTATTTGTTAATAATCAGTCAATCCCGTGATGCTTAATACATCTGGCTTCTCCAGTTGTATATATTTTTATAAGAGGATACATACCTCTCGACTCAATATTTTTTGTCACCCGCTTTGCTGCGGAGGGAAGTGGACAACTGTTTGTTTCCAACTCCTCCTTTTGTATTTCTTTCTGATTAATTTCGATGCGGGTTAAAGACAAGCTAGTGTCCCTGAGAGACTCGCCGAGCTCCGGAGCACGGTGTCAATCTTTGTGTGCCACTGTTGATCCTGGCTGACAGGATTTGCAGTGGCGGGTGTGAGGGCGGGAAAGTCTCTAGAATTAGTCAATAGTACGGATCAAACATACAAACTTTTTCATATTTACCTTCTTTTATTAATGTCTATATTAATTTAAAGAAATTATTTAACAACCCTGCAGGGATTTAAATCAACAACGCAATGCTACGTGATAAACGATATTTTAACCAATTATTGAAATTATATAATAACATACAGCCATAAAACAAGCCTCGACAAGCCTATGGTAATTCGAAATTGTTTTCCCAAGGATACAATTAATAACCTGTAAAATTGATGCCCACACCCAGTGTAGCATGCAAGTTCGGACAAATTATAAAAATTATAAAGATTTACAATGAAAAGATAAATGGGTTCAAATAAAATACAAATAAAATCAGAATATAATAGGCTTCTTCTAGTGGCTTCTTTTTCTACTTACATATATAAACTCACTCCTTTATCCTAGGAAGGGTAGGCAGAAGACACACACGTTCGCCTAGTGTGTTCACGAATGCCGAGTCGGACAAAGTGATATTGGATTTTTCTATTCATTTACCAACCCAAAATCAGAAATTTGTGCCTGATATGGCGAAAGGCTCACACCACATCACATGGTAGGATGGAACAGAAAAGGCTAAACGTGGGTGTCTACCCTTTCTGCCTCCTCTTTCTGGGATAAATTCTGTTGTATTGTACTGTATGTCCGTATGTATGTATGTTTGTATGTAGATCGTCGGTTTATAAGCTGGTAAATTTAAATGTAGAATTGCTTTTTATAAACATCCATATTTAATACTTTTGGTTAATAAAAACTCTTAAACCAATGGTTATGAAATTATAATCGGTCTTATACTTCACGGCTGTCCGTGAGCATAAATAACATTGGCGAAAAGGTAAGGCATTTATGCCGTTTATTTATTGCAGTGACGTCGGGACACCTCCGAGGGAGATCTTAATAACACTTCTGTTTGATGGTATGATAAATATTATTATCGCGTACTTATATGTCTTGAGGTAACGTTTTAGGATTTTCAGAGGCTTAAAATCACCAACCATATAAAATAAAGCACTAATAATTTTACATAGATTGTATAAGTGTTTAAAAGACTTAAGTGTAAAAAATAAAATAGAGAGTAAATTATCCAAGAACGCTTAACGTTTGCCATTTATATTTGTACGCCGGTCCGGCTCGAAGGATCAAAATTTAAAATAACGTATGCGAATACGCCTTTAAAATTTAAACATATTTTTTTCTAATTGCAGTGAATGGGGAGACGAGCGTGCCATTCGCCTGATGGCAAGCGATACCGCTCATGAACAGTACTAGCAAAACCAAACAACATCTTAAATTACAAAGCAATGCTTGGCATTCCACTGCGCTCGCCATTATGAGACATAAGATGTTAAGTCTCAATATGTCCAGTAGTTACTCTGGCTACAATGTCCTTCAATCCGAAACACAAAAGTGCATTTAAACTGCTGTTTGATGGGAGAAATAGACATTGCGGTGGTACCCATCCAGACAGCCTCTCACATATGAGAGAACTACCACCAGTATGATATTTCAAAGGACAATAAGGAACCAATTAGTAACTGTGATTTATATTCATATTGAAACTACTTCTCTTTTCCCGAAATTGACTAACCATTTACAAAAAATTCAGAAAACACGTACCCAGTACCGTCTTTACACTAAGGGCACACGGGGCCCGTGCCCAGGGCCCCCATCCTCAGGGGGGCCCCGAAAAAGAGACAGTGTAAAAAAAAGACAAACCGAAAATTTTCCTCACACATTTACTCACACGTTTCACGACTCCTACAACATAATATATACGTATATTTACAAATTTGTAAGAAGTAATAATCATCTATATCAGTAGATTAGTGATAATATAACTCCACATCCTAAAAGAGATCCCTCCAAACTAAAAGTGAAATGCTATAAATTTGTTCTCTGTCACAAAAATAGTAATGATACTATATAGGTAGTATGTTTGCATCATAAAAACATTTGTATAACACCAAGGTAGTTAGTAGCCCCCTTGGACTGGGGGCCCCGAGCTTGAAAGGCCTCAGGCCCGACGGGGTCCTCGGCCCGAGATGCCGAAAGCAGAGAAAGAATGTAACATATACACGATACCTATAACGAAAATGACCTTAAATTTTTTTTTGTCCTTCTGTCTGTCTGTTTGTTCCGGCTAATCTCTGAAATGACTTGACCGATTTTGACGGGATTGTCATTGTCAGGTAGCTGATATAATAAGTAGTATAAGGATTAGCTTAGGCTACATTTATTTTAGAAAAATTGCAATGCCCAAGCACTCCCCATGGAATAAACGATAAAACACACAGAGAGATCCGAAGCTCCGCAGTCCTAACGGTTTCAATTTGTCCGTGAGATCGGGATCATTGACTATTCGACAAGCTCGTCACTGCAAGGAGTCAAATTGATCGAGCTGGTATTTTAGGGCACCTGACCAGAGGTGAGAGCAATAGGTCCATGTGAGGCCGGATTTGCGCTTTGTAAAGCGTCAATCTATGACCCGACGTAAAGTACCGCTTGGCCCTGTTCAGAATTCCGAACTTCTTGCTCGCCAGTTTGGCTTTGTCCTCCAAATGACTCCTAAGCTCGACCTTGCTTAATATTTCGACGCCAAAGATCCCAATACTCTCGGATTCTAGGAGAGTAAGAGTAATTGTGGCGCCATGACAAAGGGGTCCTTCTTCGCAGTGAACACGCAAACTTGTGTCTTCGAAGGGTTAAATTGAACTAAGTTCAATTCACCGCATTCGGAGGCCCGCCCCAGAGAGCTCTCGACTTCAGATACAAGTTGAAACCGTCCTTCCATAATGAAATCCCGAGAGTGGCTCCGTTGGCCGATGTACCGCGCGTCACTCGTACTATCATCTGCATAACAATGCATGCTATCAATAGACAAAATGTCATTAATATGCAGGATAAAGAGTGTCGGCGATAGCACCGAGCCTTGTGGAACACCAGCATTAATGGTCTTGGTCTCGAAGCAACAGCCGTCCACTACGACTTTTATGCTCCGACCATACAAAAAGCTGGCAATCCATTTGCAGAGGATTTATCAGGAATTCCATACGCAGGTAGCTTCGCCAGAAGGGCGCGATGCCACACTCGGTCGAACGCCTTCGCAATGTCAAGGCCGATCGCAATCGCCTCACCCCCACTCTCCAAAGCCTCCGCCCAACGGTGCGTGAGGTACACCAGAAGATCGCCAGCCGAGCGACCGTGACGGAAACCGTACTGGCGGTCACTAATCAGCTGGCGATCCTCAAGATACCTCAAGAGCTGAGTGGTTATAACTCGCTCCAAGACCTTGGAGAGTAGGGATGTGACAGCAATCGGCCTGTAACTTGAAGGGTCTCATCGGTCACCCTTTTTGGGGATAGGGTGTACATTGGCGACCTTCCACAGAGCCGGAACCCGGTTGGCTTTATAGGAAAGACGGTAAAGGCGCGTGAGCACGGGTGTTAACTCAGGGGCGCACGTTTTAAAAACTACTGCGGGGATACCATCTGGCCCACTCGACTTACGGACGTCAAGAAGCATGAGCTCCCGTCTGACAGCACGCTGGATTATTTTTATGTCAGATAGGAGACTCTCACAACGCGGAATGTTCGGCGGTGTGGCTCCCCCGTCACCCAAAATCGAGTTTGAGGTAAAGAGTTAGGTTAAGAGATCGGCCTTCTCCTTTGCACTGTGGGCGAAACTGTTATCGGACTTACGCAGTGGTGGACAGGCAGAAATTAAGCTCCACAGCCTTAGCGAGCAACCAAAAAGACCGACAAGATTGATACATAACTTCGATATGAAATGATCTTAGTAGATAAATGTTAGATTTTAATTCTCTTTATTTCTCAGAAGGGCCCCAAATTCTTTTGTGCCCAGGGCCCCATCATAGTTAAAGACGGCCCTGCACGTACCTACCTATGAATATTGAATTATTTTAAAAAGTTGTATACAATTCTTGCAATAATTAAGAAATGCATATTTTCATATTTTAATATGTCTTAATTTAGAATGCAAAGAACAAAATCATAAGGCCATGAATATCGGTGACGTTTGGGCAAACATTGTCACTATTTATTAATCTTATTTTTCTGCAACTACTCAAGTATCGTATAATCTGGTACGCAATGTTTTTACTAGTTGAACAGTAAAAGTAAATGTTATTAATACTAAAACTTGATTAACAATGCTCAATCTTGAGGTACATTAACCTCTATGTTGACATTTTAAAACGATTTATGCATATTTATAGACAATAAAATGTCTGAAATATTAGACGTGGAGTGATACGGAATATTTTGTTGATTTTTTATATTGTCGTTAGGTTGTTGTCGTTGGCAATCGTACCACTCGGTACGGTGTACCAATGGTCAAGTCTTTTGCCAAGAAGAGATGGGAATTATTTTTTTTTGTACTATATTTCTGTATTGGGGAATTCTTGTGTCGCTATATGGTGTATTGAGATAATTTTGGTAAGAAGAACGAGTGGCTATCCTACCCGAGCAAAGGTAAACCACCAGTTTGAAAATCCTATAGGTATTTACGATGGCTGGGAAATCAATGCATGTGGTCAGGATTAGCGTAACATATTATACTAACTCTTATTGACCTTCTTCTTCTTGATAAGGTGAAGATGATTTAACCACAGATCAATGTATCAGACATTATCTAACATTTATATTGAGTAAATCACAGCATAAACTAATAACAACATCAATTTGTAATAAATAATCAATTCAATGCTTCAATAAATATTAATATTGTTCGATTATTTAAAATAACTTGGAATGAAAGCCGTTCGATGCCTACATAAAGGATAAATATTATTCATGAAATGCTCCAATTATTCATTCAAGCATAATGATTAATTAACTATTTACGATTATGCTATTTGGTGTTCAAGTTCGAATTGCCTTTCACGCAAGTCACGGCCAAGGTTATAGGAGCTATTAAATTGATAAACAACCTTAGAAGCTGCAATTAGAAGTTTCTGGGTTGCCCAAAAAAGGTCGTAAATATTTTTTATTAAATTAGGTACTTCGCATTCTTTAAATGTGAGATTGTTCAAGTCATGCTTATTATATTGGACACTTATTAGTGAGTATTTATTTAATTAAATATTGTTTTTTTTACCCCCTATAATGTCGCAAACATTAGCTTGTGGTTTTCAATAAATCAACTGTACTGTTTGGAAGAAAATTTGGGAGTACAATTTTTACGATGCCAGCTAAAAAGCGCCATGATGAATTTAGCTGTCATCTCTGTCTATCTGTCAAATTTCCAACCCATAACTATATTCAAACTAGTTTCTTAAATAAAGTTTTCACGTGTTTTATACAGGGTATATCAAGACTGCTACCGATAACGAAGCCGGGTGGTTATTTAAGCGACTTCAGACACAATGCAATAGAAAATTTTGCAAAAAAAAGCGTCATTTTTTTTTTGTAATTTTTTTCCTATGGCCATATTTGGGTGATAAATAATTTTTTTTCCTAAAATAATAGTGTATACCCTTTTATTTATAAATACTCTAAGGTATAAAACAGTTTACATTATTATTTTAGCAAAAACTATGGATATACCAACCAAAAATGACGATATTTAAAAAATCATTAGAAATTAATGACGCGTTTCGTTGCGAAATTTTTAGTTGCATTATGTTTGTAGTCACTAATACTACCACCCGGCATCGTTTTCGATAGCAGTCTTGAGATACCCGGTATAGCTAGAGATAAATATGGTTTTTATAAATATCTATATCTACATATTTGTCTGTGATTTTAAATTATAAATAGTAGTGAATGATAGGCCATTGTAAAAAAACCGTGATAAAATTTATTTTGATTATAAAAATAAGTACAACTTCCTACGTGCGTACATAGGTACATAAGGGCACACACAATTTGATATTTTTTCTTTATTTTCATTCTTGCACACAAATAATTTAATGAAGCAAGTTTTCAATACAGGATACAATTATATCGATAAGGACAGATCGATTGAATACTTGTCTCAGGCAATCAACAACACATCAAAATTGCGACGTGGCTTATTGAAAGTGGGAACTGGGACAATAGCGCACGCCACAACACAGATTAAAAATTTCACCGCCTGTCACTCCTAATTAATTTATGAACGCATTAACTCGTCATTACTTACAATGTGGGTTGAATCTGTCAATGGACCAATTCCATTGGCTTAATTGTGATGAATTACGGTTAATTGTTATCATTAAATATCGTTTTGGCCTCTATAAGGCATTTTACATGGATAAAGGTCTTTCAATACTGTTTTGTATCATTTAAAGAAAATGAACGAATGAAAATTATTATTATTTATAATCTAAAAATAATTGAGGTATAATTTTATTTATTTATTTTTATACAAACAAATTATTTTTCCTAAATCCCAGGCACTTCAATTGTATTAAAAAGCGTTTTTTTTTTTTTTTGAGATAACGTAGCCCTGGGCAGTGTCTCTTCAGTCTTCCTCTATACGGCGCAATTTAACTCGGAGATAATAATATTTTATGCTTAATTATCTGATTATCTTTGCTTTGCTAAATGCCGATGTAATTGCATTGTTAACAAGATTCCCTTAAATAATCTTTCGCGATTATCGTTTACCTTAAAAATTCGTGCTCAAAAATAATCTGACATGTAATCAAAACACCATTTTAAAAATAATGAATCGTCACGGCTTACTGCTGATAAATTCTTCGATAACATACAAAATCGACAGCAGTGCTGTGGACAAGCCTGCATAATTATTAATTTTCAGTCAACGGGAGGTATTAAGCACATCATTCAACATGCGTCATATTTGGTCATAATTGCCTCGTATTATTATCGGGGACATACCGTTCAGCGAATTTTCGAAGATGACGTTGGAAGATGAATCTCTTTACTTGTTTAAGTTATAATTTTCATCTGTATTCAACTAATAAATAATATCCAAAAAGGCAGACATTCGAAGATAATGCTAATGCGTGTACTAAGATGATCTTGGCACGTTGAAATTGAAATTTTATTTCTGTTTAGGACTCATCAGTAGGCATTATATAATTTATTCATTAAACTAGATAGGTACACTGCAAATTGCAATGTTTCTTGAAACGTCTATTGTGATCATTTTATTTCTTTTCAAGTCAATTTAAATGATGTAGATATGACCTGAAGTTAGTGCATATTCTTATAGGTATGTAAACTCTACACTGATTGCCCATCCCATCGAAATAAATAAACATTTATATTTTAAAAGTAATCTAATTTGTCATCATGTCATCCTTAAATAACGTCTAGTGCCTAACAACAACAAAAGACATCATTTTAATTAGGTTCTTAAAACAAATAAAATCAATAGTTTGCTCTAGGCGTTTTACGGCCACACTCAGAGACGTTATGTATCAATTTAATTATTTCTCAGTAAAGCTTCTTCTCTGTAACATCTACACTAACTAATAATTTAACTGACATCAAATGTCTGAGTATGGTATTTATTCGTTGACTTTTACTTTACTCACTGTAAGAAAACTTATTAAACTTGGGAAATAATGAAATAAACACATGTCTCGCCGTGACCATCGAGATTAACATAAAAATGTAATAACATAAAGTGCAGTAAACGCATCAATCGTTACAAATTCGTGGCTTATCTTCCATCGGAATTCGGTTTAATTTGGTCGTAACTCGTGGCCGCCCGCCCTGCCAGTCCCATCCACTCTTATTTGCATTGTAGGTTTTTGTACGAGGATTTATTCCTACGTACAAGGAAAAAAGCAATAATTTATTCCGATTGGCCCTTTTAGACCGGCAGCGCGGCCACAATCAATAAAGGAAGCCATTACGTGTAATGTATGATGCGCTCTTGTAATGTTCACAAATTGACGTGTATGTAGAAGCGAAATTAAATTTTAATGCGGTTATGGTAAATATATTTTTGTGACTGGTACCTATCACTACATTGTTTAAATGGGGTTTGTGAATTATCGATTTTCACAAAGGCTTTACAAAGTTACACGTTGATGCCAGTTAAATGTAGAGTTATAAAAGCGATGCGCAGGGGTGCGGTTTTCTCTAATTGTAATTTGTCTATTATTTATTGAAGAATATATGGTGCTATTCTTATTCCGAAACACGGCTCATGAAACCAAGTGTCAGTACCGTAGCTGGGTTGAGGCCTCGAGGCCGGCCAATAGAGTGCGGGCAAAACGTCAAAGAATACAATATAAAAGAAGAAAAGCGGACTCTGGCATCAGCTGGGATCATATTAAATAAAAGGAAATAGTTAAGACAGGAGTTCCAATTTCAAATTAATTCCAGGACTATTAATCACCGTCTATTACCCATACACCATGAAAAATACGTATTGCTAATTATTATAATTCTTGATTCTTAAAAACCTTAGACAAAACAAAGTCCGCCAACCCAGACTCCAGAATAGTAATTACATATATTTTATGCGAAGTTTTATTGGAAAAAAAGAGCCATCGAAATGTCGTTGGACTGGATTTAAGGATTTTTTGCTATCGATAAACATGCTCCATTTTAAATCCAACTATAACATGACCTTTCCGATAATGTGGCGAGATAAAAACAAGCCGAGTACTTTGATAAATGTTAATAATAATGAAATAAAGCTTACCGCAAATTTTTCCCGCGTTCAGTTTCACCGCCCGAGCGAAATCAACGTCGAAATCAGACGATGCAACTAATTGGGTCCAGGCCTTATTCGGATAATTATGCATCTGATATTGCAAGAAAAATTGAATTGTAATACATAATTATTGCGAAGAAAAGTTTTTTGTGGTCATATAATATTATATTATTATAGCTACTCATTATGTTCTTGTAAGCCAAATCAAGAGTTGCTTTACACTCGTTTAATTGCCTTACATGACTTCATAAATGAATTGATTTGGTGAGATTCATGTTCGACATGTTAATAAAACTAATAACTTTATACACATTCATAGCTATTTATAAAAAAAAAACTAAAGTCCGCCAACCCGTACTAGGCCAGCGTGGTGGACTCTGGCCGAACCACTCTCAATCGCACTCTCGTTTAGAGGAAGCCCGTCCCATATAGCGGGAAGAATAAGGGCTAATATAACACAAAAAATATATTTTTAGTAGCTAACATAAACAGTTGTTATATGTACGTAATAATTTATATTTTTGTTATTTTAGCATTCGTTTTTTATAGACACATATCAGCCAATTTAAATCTATGAAGTCTATAAAATTCTCCACATAAAGACGTAGCTAAAAAATAAAAATCAGCCAACTTGTATCTATGGCAAATAAATTATATTTTACGTTCAATATCTCATTAATAGACGTTTTATTTGATTGTATTAACTGTTTTGTAAAGATTAGTGGCTTATTTTACATAAATAATCATTTGTCCTATTGTAACATATTAATTTAGGTTTATAGGCTCGGCTCTGAGCAACTTTATGGCATATTTTGTAGTGGATCGGAAGAAAATTGATACTCATAATGGGCAAACGATACATATATTATAAAAGTTAGAGAAGAGAAAAAAAATTAGCTAATGATTACAATGCAAAATATTAAACAACTAATCTTGTATTCTGAAATGTGAAAGTTAAATACGATTCTTAGGCACATTTTATCGCACAAGTTAATGAATTAAACAATATCCTATAATGTGTTATGGAGCTGTAGTACTATAACAAATCAAAATTAATAATACATTATGTTAATTTGTGAAACTTATGTTACATGTCTTATATATAAATTGCTGACAGAAGAACACTATATTTTTTTTCTAATCACCGCAATCAATGACTAACATCTAGTTTAATTACAGCGGAAAGGTCAAAAGCCATTAACATAGATCAATGTTACGAAAAATAAACGAATATTATACTGTAATAATTGTGTATCTAACTTACCGATCAAATTCACACCAAATATAGAGTACATACTTTTTGTCGCAGTTATTTCGCGCCATTTTTACAAAAACTTGATGTTTTTTTATAAAATATTAAAATATCAGAAATATAATTTATTTTTTACCAATTTACGTGTATTTTAGTGTATTATATCGGGAACGAAATGAAAAATAAATGAAAATAATGTATGTAGGTACCGTGTAGGTCAAGTAAGTTAAGTAAGAGGACATAAGTTGTTTTTTTTTTTTTATTTATCCTACAGAAAAAGCAAACGGGCCTAACCAGCACTAACCAGCTTAAGTTGGTCTAATTATTAAAATATATATTTTTTAATTCAGTAAATGGTTACAAAGGTCTGAACCTTGTGCCTGTGAAAAACATCAAAATTATGCAATATTTTAGTTTAAAGTAAATATTAAAGAATTAGACTGTTTTATTACACAAAAGTTTTCGTCTCAAACACGACGATATTTTCTATATTATATTTCTACTAAAACAGGTTGTTTAGGTAAAGTTTTATTTTAAATATATCCAGACGTTTTTTGCGTCACTTAGCACTTTTTTGTGAGTAAAACAAGTTATGAAATCATAGACAAGTTGTTGGTAACATTAGATATTTTATTGATGCACTAATTAACGCAAACCATAATACCACAAGAGAGAATAAGGGTTCGCATTAAATCTAAACAGAAGTATTTATTTAGACAGCAGTTTATTTTACAGTTTATTTTATAAATAAGTCCTCAAGTATCCTTATAAATAATAATTTATTGTAAAATGTGTATTATGATAATTCAGTGGTGAATGTTTCCGGGATAATGAGTCCAGTGTACAAATATATTCATAGCAGGACTAAGTGACCGCAGCAGGCGATGGCGGGCAAAATTTACATTACAAAACGTAAAATTATCGTCTTTGATTGTCTCTGGTCCCCGGGCAGGGCTGGCGCACGCATCTTGTTTATAAATAAGACGCGCTTTAAACAGAAGTCAGGTGTCATCGACCATTTGAATGGATACTACAATGGAACAATTATACTGTCTCGTGAAAAACAGAAATGTAAACTTGGATATTTTAGTAGTGTTCAAAAGTATTAGGTGGAGTTCTTATGCTGGCTCTATGGTGTCCAATGTCTTCAGTGACAGTTAAATTCCGAAATAAAATAATTATAATGTACATTCAAAAAAAGGTTCGCCTACCTACTGCTTAGGAAAATAGAAAATGTAATTAAACTGTTTTTTTTTTTTGTACAAGCCTATTTATCTTAAGCATTATTCATCTGTATTCATCTCGTTAAAATATATACAAACATACAAATTATAGGAATATAGCCTTATCAAAAATAAAAATAAATAAAATGTGGCTGTCTTATCGCTACGGGCGCTGTCGACAAATACTCTTGTACACAGATTGGCATATAATGAAAAACCAGTGGCAGTCATTATTATAAGAGTAATTATTATAATCATTTAACGTCACTCATATCTTGATTTCTTGCTGAAAGGCTCGATCGCTTACCTATATGCAACTTTATTACAAAATATCGTGTTTGTTGTTTTGAAATGTCTGAGCAAGTATTCGTTTTGAGAGAGCCCTAGTATATATTTTGATAAATGTCTTACAAGTTATCCGGTAAGTGATTACTTTTGTGAGCACGGCCACGTTATGCTAGCCTCTTATCCGAATTTTGGAGGGATATCATATTCGCAAATTGTGGGTGGCACTAGGGATAACTCTACCTATTTCTTTAAGATACAGGTATGTGTATAAACTATAAAATGCAATCCGCCAGAAATATATATTTGCTTCATACATAATACTAGGAGTTTATAATGTATTAATTCACACTTTACTGTGAAATCAACCGTTGAATTGCCTTCGTTTTGAATACTATAAACATCATCAAATAATACACTTAAAAAAAGTCGAATAATAAAATGTTCAACAATTCAGAAGCTAAAACTTTGTAAATGTTTATGTTTTTAAAATGAGATCGTAAATGTCAATAAATCGGTCTAGATTACACCCAGATGTATTTATAAACCTCGGATTCTGTACGAGCGACGGCCCTAAGTGCTAGGTGATCATATGAAACAGAGAACGGCATATCATCTTTTTTTTTAACGAAATGTCAGGCACTATAAGTTGTTTCGATATTATTACCGGTTCGCGACTGTTTGTCAATTCAACTGTGCCTTTTGTTCATTAGCTGTTAACACCAAACAGGCACCTCTTATTAGGTTCTTGACATTGTACAAGCCGTATATCTCATATCATAATATTAATATTTTATGTAAAAATATTCCCCATAAACAACTGAAATTTAATAAAACAAGAAATTGACTTTATGATACCGATAAAATATGTTTTCTTGCTAAAATAGACACACTTGGCGGTATACCTTTTGAAGGTCGTTAGAAAAAGTTAAAAAATTAAAAACTAAATATGCGAATAATTGATTCGTGCTTATTTATAGATTTTATATGTAAACGGGCCTAACCAGCACTAACCAGCTTAAGTTGGTCTAATTATTAAAATATATATTTTTTAATTCAGTAAATGGTTACAAAGGTCTGAACCTTGTGCCTGTGAAAAACATCAAAATTATGCAATATTTTAGTTTAAAGTAAATATTAAAGAATTAGACTGTTTTATTACACAAAAGTTTTCGTCTCAAACACGACGATATTTTCTATATTATATTTCTACTAAAACAGGTTGTTTAGGTAAAGTTTTATTTTAAATATATCCAGACGTTTTTTGCGTCACTTAGCACTTTTTTGTGAGTAAAACAAGTTATGAAATCATAGACAAGTTGTTGGTAACATTAGATATTTTATTGATGCACTAATTAACGCAAACCATAATACCACAAGAGAGAATAAGGGTTCGCATTAAATCTAAACAGAAGTATTTATTTAGACAGCAGTTTATTTTACAGTTTATTTTATAAATAAGTCCTCAAGTATCCTTATAAATAATAATTTATTGTAAAATGTGTATTATGATAATTCAGTGGTGAATGTTTCCGGGATAATGAGTCCAGTGTACAAATATATTCATAGCAGGACTAAGTGACCGCAGCAGGCGATGGCGGGCAAAATTTACATTACAAAACGTAAAATTATCGTCTTTGATTGTCTCTGGTCCCCGGGCAGGGCTGGCGCACGCATCTTGTTTATAAATAAGACGCGCTTTAAACAGAAGTCAGGTGTCATCGACCATTTGAATGGATACTACAATGGAACAATTATACTGTCTCGTGAAAAACAGAAATGTAAACTTGGATATTTTAGTAGTGTTCAAAAGTATTAGGTGGAGTTCTTATGCTGGCTCTATGGTGTCCAATGTCTTCAGTGACAGTTAAATTCCGAAATAAAATAATTATAATGTACATTCAAAAAAAGGTTCGCCTACCTACTGCTTAGGAAAATAGAAAATGTAATTAAACTGTTTTTTTTTTTTGTACAAGCCTATTTATCTTAAGCATTATTCATCTGTATTCATCTCGTTAAAATATATACAAACATACAAATTATAGGAATATAGCCTTATCAAAAATAAAAATAAATAAAATGTGGCTGTCTTATCGCTACGGGCGCTGTCGACAAATACTCTTGTACACAGATTGGCATATAATGAAAAACCAGTGGCAGTCATTATTATAAGAGTAATTATTATAATCATTTAACGTCACTCATATCTTGATTTCTTGCTGAAAGGCTCGATCGCTTACCTATATGCAACTTTATTACAAAATATCGTGTTTGTTGTTTTGAAATGTCTGAGCAAGTATTCGTTTTGAGAGAGCCCTAGTATATATTTTGATAAATGTCTTACAAGTTATCCGGTAAGTGATTACTTTTGTGAGCACGGCCACGTTATGCTAGCCTCTTATCCGAATTTTGGAGGGATATCATATTCGCAAATTGTGGGTGGCACTAGGGATAACTCTACCTATTTCTTTAAGATACAGGTATGTGTATAAACTATAAAATGCAATCCGCCAGAAATATATATTTGCTTCATACATAATACTAGGAGTTTATAATGTATTAATTCACACTTTACTGTGAAATCAACCGTTGAATTGCCTTCGTTTTGAATACTATAAACATCATCAAATAATACACTTAAAAAAAGTCGAATAATAAAATGTTCAACAATTCAGAAGCTAAAACTTTGTAAATGTTTATGTTTTTAAAATGAGATCGTAAATGTCAATAAATCGGTCTAGATTACACCCAGATGTATTTATAAACCTCGGATTCTGTACGAGCGACGGCCCTAAGTGCTAGGTGATCATATGAAACAGAGAACGGCATATCATCTTTTTTTTTAACGAAATGTCAGGCACTATAAGTTGTTTCGATATTATTACCGGTTCGCGACTGTTTGTCAATTCAACTGTGCCTTTTGTTCATTAGCTGTTAACACCAAACAGGCACCTCTTATTAGGTTCTTGACATTGTACAAGCCGTATATCTCATATCATAATATTAATATTTTATGTAAAAATATTCCCCATAAACAACTGAAATTTAATAAAACAAGAAATTGACTTTATGATACCGATAAAATATGTTTTCTTGCTAAAATAGACACACTTGGCGGTATACCTTTTGAAGGTCGTTAGAAAAAGTTAAAAAATTAAAAACTAAATATGCGAATAATTGATTCGTGCTTATTTATAGATTTTATATGTTTATTGATGAAATTATATATTTATCGTTAAAAATTTACATTAATAAAGTTCAACGCGCATCATAACAACCGGTCATTAGTTATCGACTTAATTGTTCAATAAAATAATATGTTTTCGCAGTCTTGTTTATGCTATATTAAAATAAATGGAGTGCAATTATCGTTAATAAAAATGAATTAAAAAATCTTGTACAAATTAAAAGTTCGTTTTGTAAGTTGTATGTAAAATAGGTTCAGTTATTCTACGACTTACCATAAATAAAATCCAAGGAAATAAACTTTTACGGTCTTGCAAAAACACTTTACTCCCGAACGTAGAACACGTGGTACTGGCACAATATTGTCAGAAAACACCGATTCGAAAAAAATTACAAATGAAAAACTATTCTAAATTCAAACGGCGCGCGATACCACAGAAATGTGTCAGTGGCGCGACGCGGCGGACGGCCTAGGCACTACCCGTGCCTCGAATTACAATCGCACGAGGTACCAAAATTGAATTTTTCGAAATTTTTGGGAGCGGTAGTGTCGCACCGGAGGCGAGGATTTGAATGGCGAAGCTTCGCGGGGCTCGCGTTGTGTCTCCGAGACTGGCCGACGAGGCGACAGGACATCGACTTTATAAATTGACTTTGTGCTAACTGTTATTCGGCTAGATGCTTCGATGACACGCTTTGAACACACATGTATATTAGGGTCCCAGCGTTAATTGATTCCGATAAAATTACCGGCGCATCAGCCCGCCACGCCGTTGCCCTACAAACGACTTTAACGATCCACATTATTTGTTTGTATTACACACCTTTTTGCTGTTATAGCCATCGGATATAATTAAACTTAAAAATATTCGCGAATATTTTTGCTCAATAACGGGCAATTTAGAAGTGATACTGGGGTCCCAACAAAAGAATCTCAAGATGGTTCATAAAATAATGCTACTAGGTACCTAATTTGTAACCGATATAAAGAATGCTGGTCATCCAAATCTTTATAAACAAGGGTTTTGACAGAAAAAAAATCAAGGTCGCAAAACACAACCGCAACGTAAAAAGTGTTAGAAAATATTAATTTATCTTATCTTCTTTCATTGTAAGGGTCTGGTAAATGAGAAAACGTGATTACTGCTGTCCGTCGTCACCTGCAACTACAGAAATATATTATGGCTGCACCCAGAACACATGGGTAGAAGCCAGGTTGCGAACCTCTCAAAATTGGGCCTGAAAGAAAAAAGTACGAGAGGAGGTATGTAAATGGTATTGTATTAGGTCACTTACTGACAGCGAAGTTGTCGCTTCAAATCGGTTCAGTACGGAGGTGGCGGAGAGAGAGCTACATATTTCACCATATACAAAAGTAATAATTGCTTAATACTTTAGGTCGAATACCATCACAGGGTGGGCATTACGCGGAGAATATACGTAATAATACCTATGTATATAACTTTGATGGCGGATATTAATGACAGCCTCTATAAACATGAAATATGCCACGCGACGCCAATTTTAATGAAGCACTATTTTCTAACCATAATACATTAATCTCCTGTCCTGACCATTCAAATATATTTTATTTTTGCTTCCGTTTAACAGCTACCAGGTCGTACAAGCTGAAATCTGTTAAACATTCACATCGATTTCTAGTAATCTCAAACATTAATTATTTTTTGTGAAAATCGCATCCAAGAGTACATTCCAAAAGTTACACACTAAAAACTTGAAAATCTTTATCGTCGACAAAAGAATATTAAACAAAACAAAACATGACCACGTTAAAAGACAATCGAAATCCAAAAATAAAAACCAAGTTCAAAGTTCTTTGTCAACAAGAATATGAAAAAATCCGGTAAGTTTTAATTGGCGTAAACGAGATGTCAAATATTTCGTCACTTTGAAAATAAACTCCATTGTGGTTCCATATTGAATATCTCGGTAAATAGGAAAGTGTTAGACAAAAAAATATACCCAATACCGTTTGTATCCGACCGTCTATACGTCTTCCATTCGTTTATTTTATTTTTGACACATCGAGTACTGAATCAAATAGTGATGGCCTGATGCGTTATCGAATCAATTTTTTATAACAAACGATTTTATTTTTGAACAAGTTTTAATCGATTTAATACATATTTTATTTTTTGCTCCATGCATTGTTTTATAAAACTTCAGGGATATTTAAGTTACTTGATTTAATAATTATATTAAAATAAACCATTTACTCATGTTAAGTTAATATTGCGTTAAGTGCGTGGTGGCCTGTTGGTAAACGGACTAGACGCGACTGCCAATATGTTCACGGTGGTCGCGGGTTCCAATCCCAGGGCACACCTCTGACTTTTCGGAGTCATGTGTGTGTTGATAGTCAATCACCACGCACTAAAACGGTGAAGGAAAACATCGTGAGGAAACCTGCATACCAAAGCGATTTATAAAAATTTCTATGGTATGTAAGTCCGCCAACCCGCACTAGGCCAGCGTGGTGGACTATATGGCCTAACCACTCTCAATCGCACTCTCGATTGTGGAGTAGGCCCGTGCCCTGCAGTGGGACGTATATGGGCTGATACAGACATACAAGTTAATATTCTTATCACTTCCGTCGGCAATAGTAATGTTGTTAAAAACAAATTGTGAAACGGCAACACTGGGCAGACAGGTGACGCGCGCCGCCATTTTGTGGTCACTCACAACGAGACGCCCGCGCCCGTGCTAGTGTTTTCCGTTCGCTGAATTTTAATTCACATTTTTCATACGTCGAGTTGAGTATTTATATTCCTCCGTATTGTTTTACCCGTGAATTCCTACATTTGGTTGAATTGAGAACATCGTACCTGCCTTCATCACTTTCAAAATGCCTAAAGGAAAGGTGCTTAAAGGACAAACAAGGGAGTTTGTGTTGCGACTTCATGAGTACTTTGAAAGGGAAAGCCGTAATGGTGGACCTCTTATACCAGTGACTCAAATCAGAGACCGTGTTTCAGCAGCATTAGGTATTACTGCTCCAACAGTTTCAAAAATAATTAAAGAAGGCTACGGCAGTAGTGGCATGGAACAAAACAAGCCATCTACACCTAAGAAAAAACGTCAGCCCTTTAAAGTGACAGCAATTGACAGTTTTGATGGTGATGCTATTCGTCGTCATATATACGATTATTACCAAAGAAAAGAGATTCCTACTTTACATAACCTAGTACAATCTCTGAAAACTAGTGGCTTGTTCCGTGGTCAAAAGTCTTCTTTGGCGAAGGTATTGAATAGGATTGGATTCCAATACAAAAAATGTGACAAAAGAAAAATATTGATGGAACGCAATGATGTTGCTTTGTATCGATGCGAATTTTTAAGACAAGCTAAAAAATAGAAGACTGGTCGAATGTTGTTTTCACCGATGAAACTTGGCTCAATGCGAATCACACGGTATCAAAAACTTGGACTGACAACACTGCTAGCTCCTCGACCGCAGTGCCAATGGGAAAAGGTGAAAGAATTATAATTTGTCATGCAGGAAACGCAAAAGGATTTGTGCAAGATGCTATGTTAGCTTTTAAATCAAAGAAAACAGGGGATTACCACGAAGAAATGAATTCCGAAGTATATGAAAAATGGTTTCGGGAAATGTTATTGTCACTCGAACAGCCATCAACAATATTTATAGATAATGCGTCCTATCACTCTCGGCAAATTAACAAAATGCCAACGCAAGCCAGTAAAAAAAATGAAATAATAAACTGGCTCCGTAACAATGGCGAGGAGGTGGACGAGTCCCTATTAAAAGTAGAGTTACTTAAAATATTAAAAATGAGGAAGCAGCCTAAACGATACGTTATAGATGAAATGGCTGCAGAACATGGGCACACCGTCCTTAGAATTCCTCCATATCATTGCCAGTATAATGCCATAGAGCTAATATGGGCGCAAGTGAAAGGATATGCTGCGAGAATAAATACAACTCCTCCTTTCACCGCAAACAAAATGCTGGAGTTGCTTAAAAATGCGTGTGAAAATGTGACGCCTCATAACTGGGCGAGTGTCGTAGATAAGACGAAGAAAGAAATAATGTCTGATTGGGATCGCGATGTCGCATTTGACAACTTACCCATGCACTCATTAATAATTAGTGTTACTGGGGATACGAGTGACGACGACGCCGATTCCGACGAAACAGACGATTGTTTATAAATAAAAATATTAACAAATTACCTTTTAGTTGTTTCAATTATTTAATCCTTAAAGTACTATGAATTCCAACATGGTTTAACTGTTTATTACAAGTAGGTACTAAACATTTATTTTCGTTGTAATCATTGTAATTATTTTAAATTAAACTCTTATTAAAAGTCACTTCAATACGTATACCTTTATTCATATTAATTAATTTGCAGCAAATACATTCGATCCTAATATTGGGTACTATATTACGTTTAACTGTTTTCATTAGCATTTTAATGTAATTTTATTTCAAATGATTCCGATTGATTGATTCTATTCAAAATCGTTTTTGTTATCTGTGGTCATTCGTTACGAATGGCACAACTCTAAGTGGGCGTTACCCGTCAAGAAAGTATCTACTTTTATTTCAAAATATTGTTCTACTGTAATGTCGTACTTTATAGGCGTGAACTGTCAAAAATAAAATAAACGAATGGAAGACGTATAATGAGGTTGATATTTGTTGTAAAGCTATAACAAGTAATGAGAATATTTAATTATACGATATCAACTATTAGGTAGATATATAAAAGTCTCTTACTAATTGAAAATAAAGATACAAAAAATAGTTTAAACTTTCCCTGTATCCTTATAGGTAATCAATTTTAGCTGTCTTCCTTTCAATCTTTCTATTTATTCTAATAAATATGTAAACATGTAAATATATAATACATACACTGTAGCAAAAGCTTAAGATCTTCTTAATGGTAAGTCTTACAAGAATAATAGTACAATCGAGGAATCGAACGCTAGATCTCTTAGTTCTCAGCCCATAAACGATGACTTTATACCAGTGACGTCCTTTATTGTTTTCCTTTAAAACAGTATCCCATTCTATTGCCAGGTACAATCACAAGGAATCATACACCTACAAAAGAAAACAATTTTAGTGAACAAACGCTCGGCAGCGACTCGACAGGCTAATGAACCCTCACAATTTGCCTAACTAACCGCAAATATGCTAAAATGTTTGTTTTAAACGTTAAACCAACTGAATACTGAGTAATTGCACCGCCGAGACGAGACTAATAGGATGCCAAGGTACATACATATTCCCAAAAAAATAAGAAGCACTAAATTCACATTTTTTGAACGAAACTGAATTAACAAAATCGTTCAACTAACTCAAGTTAGAGATCCTACTTATTTATCGGAAGGAACCAGCAAACGAACTTCGGATCACGTAATGATAAATTATTGCCGACGCCCATTTAAATCACAAGTGCTTTTTTGGCATCAAAAAAGAGAAGGAAATGTAAGGGAAACAACGACAGGAGTATAGGTACATTGTGCTTTCAGTAATTTAATTCACAGAATTAAACAGCGTAGTAGCCATTTCACAACCTTTCTTTGAACGTTATTTAACTACTATTGTAGTAGGTAGTGATTTGCTGTATCAAGTAAACTGATGATGTTTGAAGAGTCATTGGAAGACAATGTAAATGAGGAGGCCTATGCCCAACAATGGGGCTGTGGAATGGGATTTACAAAGTATTGTTTTTTTTTATTGCTATGAATGGAAAGCCAAGCATCCCATGCGCCAGATGGTAAGCGATACAACCGCTCATGGACAGTAGCAATACAAAACAAAACCATGAATTACAAAGCAATGCTTGGCATTCCACTGCGTTCGCCATGCTGAGACGTAAGATATTAAGATGTCCAGTAATTACTCAGGCTTCACTGTCCTTCAAACCGGAACACAATCATCAAAAAATAACATATTTTACTCTGAATTTGCCCTTTATTTTTTGTAGTATTATTACGACTTAAAATTACAGCGCATAACAATTATCCGGTACACCCAATTAAAACACAAGCAAATCTTTAACGATATCTAAAATCTGTATCAGTCTGACATTTGTCGCCAATAACTCGTATAAAACGCGACAAGTACATTACGCATAATAATACCCTTTGCATATTAATGTTTTCTGAGAGCAAAGACTTATGGCACTTTTAAAAACACATTAAAGACTTTTAACTGGGAGGCCAAGTGATGATTGCGAGCCAATATGTTCATTAACACTTAATATTGATTGATTGACACGATCTCTTTCTTTTTTTATGCTTTGAAGCCCTCATACGTGACTGGCGAAATGTTTTATGTGATAATTAATATATTTAATTGATATTGCACGTCAAGCCCAATTAATCAATTCCTGTCCTGTCCTGTCCTGAATTCCTGTCCATCCAAAGGTTGCCAGGAAGAAAACGCTCAAAATGATGAGTTTTGAGAGACTCAAAATGATTATGCTATTAAAATTTCATTTGTTATTTTTAATCGAAATAGTCTCTTATTTAGAGATATAAATCGCAAATATTCTTGGTATAAGATTTTGAGGCCAAGAAATTATATTATTACTAAAATTACCAGTTACTTTCATATATGTCTTTTAAAAAATAGAAAGGTAAATAAACGGACCGTCATTCACTTACATGTACCTACTACATTTTAAAAACATCTTCTAAGAAACAGTTAGTAACAATAGTGACTAACAAAGATTTCCGTTCCCCCAGACCCCACTAAAATATTTAAATTCTAAATAAACTAATAAAAAGGTAAATGGAAAACGAAAAATTACGTTGGGAATACATCTTCGGAAGAGATTTAACGAACCAGAAACGTCGTCAACAGTAAAATGTGTAAAGTATCCAGTAGCCACGTGACCCACAATTTATTGCCGGTGACAGTTTAATCAGAGAACAAAACGGCTGTCACAACTGTCACACAGATTTGGCGACGACCAAGAAGCTTATACCCAAATGGAGATTGCATTCCGTATATAAAAGTGAAGCACAAAAATTTGACCTCGAATGACGTTGCGACTGATTGCTATCCTTTTCTTTCGAGTGACAATGAATGAACAAAAAGTCATTTTCATTCGAGGGCAACGTCATTCGAGGTCAAATTTTTGTGCTTCACTTTTATATACGGAATGCAATCTCCATTTGGGTATAAGCTTCTTGGCGACGACACGTTGCCTTAAACAACAGAGCCCAATAAATCCAACAATATCGATGACCGGTAATTCAAATAGTTGGGTATGGCGCAAGTGATAAAATTCAGCGGTAGCTTGAAATTTTCTTTATGGTTGTACTGTTGTAAATGTATGGTTTTGATAGGTTAGGAGTTGGCAACCTTTTGTGATAACCCCTCGAGTGTTTTTTCTAATTTGTATCCCATTAAAATTCAGGAAATCTCTCCCTGATACATGCCAACCTTTGGTGTGCACTAAAGCTTAGTGTGCACTATGCATTCGTTCGTCATTAAATCTGAGCCCAGAGCCCATAAAAATTGCAATTGACTTACATACCTCTAAACCCTTAATTGGTAATCTTTAGGTATTACAACATCTGATAGGAACAAACTCTAAATTGTGCTAAATGACGTCAAAATCACGAAATATGTATTCAATTAACAAAAATAATATTACTTTAAAAGTAAAAGAACCGTTAGTTCAGAATTCGAGACGCTTTCAAAGGAACAATGAACAATTTGATTTGCATACGGAAAATCCGACGCATTTCCCCAGTTTTAAAAATGTTTACCTCGAATATCTTATGTATTTGGAACACCTGTTATTCAGAAACTCCGGCCCAATGCTACAAAATGTTGGCGCAAGTGCCAATATTCTGAGGGCTTAAACTTACGTAATGTGGATACGATTAGTATTATACAAATAGCCTTATTAGGTCTAGTTCGAGTTAGCCTTCTAAACATACAGTACATATCTATTAGATGTTTTATGTTTAAGGGCCACAGGTTCATATTTTTTAATGTATACAACTTGTTTTACACTAATATGCATAACAGCGACATACCAGAATCCCATTCAGAAAGTGATTACCTGCCAACGAAGCTCTGAAAAATAAGAGTGTTATTGCACTGATTATAGAGAAACTACTGGGACCTAAAATATTTAAAAATATCCCTGGATGAGGTTAGTGAGCATGCAAATTGCAAGGCCTAGTAATTATATGTTCTTATCAAGTGATATTGCTCCTGTACAAAGAATACCACTACTACTGTTTATGAGCAAACGTGTCGTGGCTTACTACGAAGGTTGCTACCTGGCCGCTTCATAAGCCTGGCAAATAAAACAGTATTTTTTATAAACATACCAAACAGTTAAAACTCACATACCTAGTCCTGATCCCACGCTAGGATTAAGTTTTGTATCTTTAGTATCAGAAAGAGAGACGTTTTAGTCTCACAAACACCCAGACACGAATCAAACTCGGGGTTCACATACAAATTTATCCCTGTGCGGAGATCGAAACAGGCCCTTTCTTTTAACAGTTGATGTCTAACCAACTACGCCACGGAGACTGTCAAATCAATCAATTTAGTTAAGCAGGTAATACCATTTATTTCCTCAATACAACATTATTTAATCAATACATAAATAAAGCACTGTTTTCTTCTTTTTAGAACACTTTATAATCACTACATCCATTATATTTAATTAAATTCATGCTATAAGCCATACATGAAAATGAGCTTAATTACAAGAAAATGTCAAGGTAATAAATTGTACTTTTAAGTAAAATTCTTACTTTGTGTGAAACGTTAGCAGCACGCAGACGGCATACAAAATACTCAACATATTTACAACTAAACAGTGTTTAGTAAGTACATTCTTAACATTATACAATACTAGCGGCCCGGCCCGGCTTCGCCCGGGTGCAGATAGTTTTTGAGTCCAATCCACATCAAGAACATATTATTTCGCGTGTCTACTAACTATATTTCCCGCGTGCCGTCGACTATATTTCCCTTCCGTAGGAGAGGACATCCCGTGCCAACAATTTGAATTTGAAAGAGTAGAAAATATGTATATTTGGTTTCCTGACTCATCCCACGGGAACACTACATTTTTCGGGATAAAAAGTAGCCTATGTGTTAATCCAGGGTGTCAGCTATCACTATACCAAATTTCATCAAAATCTGTTGAGCCGTTTTTTCATGAAAGAGTAACAAACATACATACAAACTTTCACCTTTATAATATTAGTAAGGATTTGTTCGTGCTGAGAATTTAATTTATAACAATTATTGACGCTAACTCTAACACATGGATGAAATTACGCCTTATGTTTTTGCGTATCTGATTCCAGAATTTACATAAATTGTAAATACATACATAAACTCACGCCTATATCCCAGAAGGAAGGACGAAGAAGGAAGGAAGGTAGAGGTGCCAGAAAACCCACATTTCGCCTTATATGTTCCGTCCCACAATGTGATAGGTGGCGAGCCTATCGCCATATCGGGCACAAATTCTTGACTCTGGGCTGATAACGAATAGAAAAATCCAATATCACTTTACCGGGATTCGAACCCGAGACCTCAGCTTTGTAACCGTACCTTAGTAGTTAGTACCACTACGACACCGAGGCAGCATACATAAATTGTAAATAGCTATAAAAATTGCATCGTGAATGTACCTACATGGTGAATGGCCCATGCCGGGTAATGGGTCGTACATAATACATTAAACAGAAAGATTATTCTAAATTTCTACTACATTTTGAAAGGCCAGAAATTATCGTATTTTCCTCAAGTATTATAATTTATGGGTATTTATAGGTGGCAGCAATCACTCATACTCTTAATACAGTAATAAGAAACCTCATTCATATATTTTTTTAAATGCTACAAAAAAATTGCCGTGGTACTTATTGAACCATGCATGGGTATCTGGTTGCTATTTCCGATTTCATCTGAAATAGCATTACATTTAGCTTCGTATGGAGCACAATCCTTATAAATGCAGCTTACACAATAACAGGTTATCAATTTCATTCAAAAATATCTTCTTAAATAAGATAGTTCGCCTCTGTATTGAACCATATTCACTTTATGCAAATCCGCGCTATTACATTCGATTCGACGCTTCGTCTAATAGCGAACAAGCTTTGGACAAGATTATGCTTTCGAGGCATCCGATGACAAGTTTTATGCTAACAAGTTTGCAATGTCGATAACTTAGGCATTTACGACGACAGAAACTATCTCTTTATGTTGCTATCAAACCATGGACACAATTTTCTTATGCAAATAAAAGCAAAAATGAAACACTAAGCCGCTTCTACCCACATAATACGCTAATAAAATAAATAATAAAAAAGGTAGCTATATTCAGTAAAGTACCTTACTTTTCTAAACGCTTGACGCACTTTGTTGAAAGAATAATTAGAAAATTATGTAAATCACGATAAGGACTACTACCTTCAGTAATAATATGTACAATATGTCCAAAATAAAGATCCCTTGATACCGTTTTCGAAACAAGCGTTTAGATATTTTTCTATAAGTACTGCAGTCTGCAGATAACAACACGGATTATTATCAAAGGTACAAATATACTACAGCGCCATCTGTTGACTTTACGGGTGAACAATGAATACTTTATAAGCATTGGTTTGGGACTTCCGGAATTATTTAATCTAACACATGGTAGAGGGCGTAAAAAACACAACTTTTTATACAAACATAAACTCACGCCTTTTTATTACACGCTTTATATTAGCTTCACTTGTATGTTTGTTTGTACGTTTTTTTTTTCCAGAAGAGTTAGACAGAAGTGCTGCCAGGACATCCACATTTCGCCTTGTATTTTCCGATTCCGATGCGATAGGGAGCGAACCTATTGCCATATCGGGCACAAATTCCTAACTGACTAGCTAATTCCGGGGTGATAATGAATAGAAAAATAGGGTAGTTGTACTACGCCACCGAGGCAGTCTTTTTATAATAAAAACTACTACTTATAATACTATGAAATTCAATACCTATCCAAAGATTGTTGTTTCTTCTCGGTATTTTTTTTCTATTTTGTGTATAAAGGATTAAATAAACAGATGAAAATTTAAAAACAAAAAAGTGTTTCATAATGCATATATTTAAAAGATCTCGTCTCAATATCATTTACATTCGTAAAAACTTCACATACTATTTACAATTTGTCGCAAGTCACAACGCATTTACAGTAAAATAATTACAAAAAAAAAACATTAAAAAAACGTCCGAAATAAAGGCGACACTACAAATACTTCATGTACATTTGATCAGTATGATACATTAAACAATTTACAAAATATTTACAATCAAACTGCATTAAATATGTACAAACGTGTTGATAAAATCCAAATGTCCATCATAAACTAAATTTTACCTCTAATTTTAATACGAAATAATACAATAATCGAAACCCTAATCATATCTATTAAGATTTTTGAATGGACAAATTGAATTTTTATAAACACTATTTACTTTTCAACCCTCAAATGGAGGGGATTGATTTTATTATTCGCAGCTATAAGCTGACAAATTCATGCGTGACCGTCTGGTAGAACACGAGGAGAGGAGCTTTGACTTTTAGCGCAAAACAACATTTTATCATGACATTTTTGTAAAGATTAGGGCGTGCGACAGAAATAGTAACAGACCACACTACTCCCCCAGACGTTGTTTTACTCGTCTGAAAAACATCAATCTTTTCAATTATTTTTCACTCAGCACTCATTTCAAAGTACAATGTTCATGGTATGGTCACAAATGAAAATTGTCAGGCTATGCATGCGTTGATATCTGCCTAAATAAGGGTCAAATTGAGAGCTAGCACATATGCAACAATTAGTTACACCCGGGGCTATTTACAACATAAAAAAATGCACACAGAGAATGTACACAATTTGAATCACAAATTATTCGTTTGGAAATATAGTCTTAGAAAGTGTTTTGCGATAGAGCGGCAAATAATACAATGGGCCAATCAAATAACTTAGATACGCGAGGAATTAACTTTAGACCAGGGCTTTAGAACAGGCTATTTGACTAGTTTCTGGAAACCATACCACATTATGAAGTGGGGTCTATAGACCTTACAAATAAAGGTTATTTTTAATTATTATATCTATATCATTTCAAAATAAATTTACAAAATACACTGAATAATTACACTGTCAAAACGCTCTGTCGGACATTATGGCGTCCAGTTTGTAAACATCCGTTCCATAGATTCGTTCGCCTATGTCACTCATTCTCAAATCAACCATAAATCAATTAATCAATCGATCGTCCGAATATGTTTTTTGTCAAAAAAAATTAGAATTATTTTTCTTTCTTCACATTTTATTCCATTGGACATGTTAATATTATTAATTCACGGGTGTAAATGACAAATAACGCGTTTTAAAGGTATTTTTAATATTTAATTTGTATCTATGCCGTTATCAATCCCATTCATTTCCTGTACGTGAGTAGTTCATACTAATGCATGACGTCATAGCCAATCAAAATCGTTTACGATTACGTGGCGCGAACTCAAAATAAATTAAATTGTAATTGTGGTTTTTAGCCAAAATATCCAATATTTTTAATATATGATAATGAAATTTGTTTTAAAATAAATTATCTACACGGATGGAAACAAATAAGTCAATATTTTTTATACAGTCAAATAGCCTATTCACTTGATTATTTTTAATGGCGATGTATTCACGAATTCATGAATAAACTTGAATGTACTTCGGCCTAACATGACAACCCTAGTATGGCAACCGAATGATTTTAAAAGTAAAAATAATGAACAAATGAATCGAATCAATTCTAAAGCCTTGGGCTTACAATTAACCCCTCGTTAATTCGAGTTTATTACGACCCTAATTTAATGAATTTATTTTATACTTGTGGCAAGTTATTTATTGAAACTGGGATATGGAAACGGTGTTTGAAGGAAGATATTATGTCTGACATTACTGAAATATAACGTTTTATATTATCGCTTGTAACATAGTAAAGCTAGCCATACACAAGGGTGTACATGACAGGTTTGACCATATAGTTGAATCGTACAGGTAAACTGGAGAATGTATGTTGAACTGTGCAAGTTACCACACATAATCAGGCAGCCAAATATAATTGCTTGTGTTTATACCTATTATACCTGCGCAATTTACCTAGACAGGCAAAACTGAAATTGTGGCGTTCGTTTTTCTTTTCATTATAAATAAATAAATAAATAACACCCAACAGTCACATACATAGTCCTGACTCCACAATAAGATCGAGTCTTGTGTCGTGGGTATCAGGAACTACGAAAGACTTTTCGGTCTCACAAACACCCAGACCCGAGGGAAATATTTGTGGACCGCACAAACATTTCTCTCGGTGCGGGGATCGAACCCGCGGCCTCTCGTTTCACAAGCGGCGTCTAACCAACTGCGCTACGGAGGCTGTCATTAAAACTTATATTTAACCTATAAACGCCACAGAAAGAAGAGTTTGTACAGGTTTATCTCTATGTGTATGTCTTCTACTGAAATAAAGCTGACCTGATATTGGCAAACCTGTCAAGTCCAGTCTAGCGTGTATGGCTAGCTTGAGAATTTTCAGAGTTCTCTCGTGTTTACAAGCGGCTTAATTGGTTATTCAAATTGATCGCTATTTAAAGTGAAATCTTAATAAGGTCAGTTTCTTGATCAGTATTTTTGTAAATTCTGATCGGTACAAATAACTCATAGATAGTGAAAATAAAATAAGCAGAAGTTCACAATTTGGACTAACGATTATAGAGTTTAAAAAAATTGATTCCATTTTTGGACTGTACAGGATAATCTATAAAAATCTGCTACAAATTGTATCTATATGTTAATCCGAAATGACGTAGTATATTTATGGCTACATGTCGTTTCTTAGGACTTAGGTAATTTAGGGCTAATCCGGCTCATTATCGCAATACTTTCACATTTGACTATTTAATGTACGTGGGTATTAATTGCCGATTTTTTATTGGATAAATTGTAGAAATCTAGAGGCAACTTTGGCGTCCTGTGAGTCGAGATCATTCTTGAACAGGAGATGCAAACAGAATGTTTTCTGAGGAATCCTTAAAAAATCGGCAATAGATACGAAAACTGTACAAAACTGGAATATTATACATTATATATCATTTTAGTAGAAAATCTTAATTTTTGTTACAGAAAACTGTACAATGGCAAAAAGTTCTCGGAACAATTTACCACAATTAATTTTACAAGCAAATAATGCCAAGGTTTTCTCAAAAAGGTCTACATAACATTAATTTGTGAAGTAATTTAATTCATTGTTTATTGCAAAAACAAACGTATAGGTCTGATGTAAAGGAATGATCAATTATATAATCTCAAAATATAATTGTAACACTTCGCGACTTATAATACTTCATGTCAAACAATGCATTCAAATAATTTAATAGTGGGGACAGGTAGTGCTATTTTGTGTTTAATTAATTTACATACAATCGAGATATGTCACTGAATTGCTATTTGCGATACAGTTGATAATTCCGAACAAAATATGAACGTTAATAAAATCTCGATAATATGGCAGGGGCCTTCTTTAATTTGCTAATATTCTCTAACGCCATACAGTGCAATATGGAGAATAAATCAAATGAATAAAAATATAAAATTGTATTATAAACGAAAATGTTCTTCTTGATTGCCGCAATTCATGAATAAAATTGGTAACATGAATCTTGAATGTCATCACTGGAAATTAATAAAACCAATCAAGTTTAATGATAATACTTTTAAAAATATTAGATATTTAAATTCTGTATTCACTATGATTAAAATAAACAGCACTACCCGTTCCGACCGACACTTATCATACAAATTCATTGTCGAACCACAAAATATCATCACACATACAACAAAATTATATATTGCATATTGTTAAACCCTGTTAATTTCATTATTCTCTCATATAAAAGAGTTTGTTACAGAGCAGACGAAATGGTCGGTAGTTTTATTTTTCAGATGCTGACTAAGGTGTGACAATTATTTGAGATCTTTAGTATGTATAGTAGTTATATTAAAACTTCCGCTTATAGTAAATTTTTCATTAGTCGATTGGTCTCGATTGGTTACTTAATTAATTCCTTCTTAAATAAATTCATTGCAAACGCAAATTCGCATGCGTTCGATGTTGGCAGCCTCCGTGGTGCAATCTGTTAGACGTCGCCTGTAAAACAAGAGGCCGCGGGTTCGATCCCCGCACCGAAAAAAATGTTTGTGCGGGCCATAAATATTTATTTCGAGTCTGGGTGTTTGTGAGACCGAAAAGTCTCTCGTAGTTTCTGATACCCACGACACAAGACTCGATCTTAGTGTGTGGTCAGGTCAGGACTGTGTGTCGACTGTTGGGTGTTTTTTATTTATTTATCTAACTTACAGACATTGTATATAGGCGGACTTATGCCATAGGCATTCTCTCCCAGTCTACCTTGAGATGGCGTTGAGGTGGCAGAAGTTTACAACATAGGAAAATGTGCGTTATCATATGGAAATAAGAGTGGATTTGCTATGTAAACTATTAGATTCACGCTTCTTGTGCGTCGCATTTGCATGAATCATTAGCATAGATCTCGAATTTACAGTCCAATTAAACTATCGACTGAAGAATGCCTGTAGCTTGCAGGGAACTTTTTTAAAGAATATAATTAGTTTATTATCATTTCATACAAAAATATATGTTTGTGCCACATTTACACGATGTCAGCAGGGCTTCAGGAAGATACAATACGAACATTGTGTATGACAAAACATTTGAAATGCTTAGTTTGTTTTTAAGCGCGAATATTTACTTTAATTACTGTATTTCTATCAATTTGCACTGGAGGGAGACGGCAGAAATCAAAAAAGTCGGCTGTAAAATGAGATTCTACAGATTTCACCGAAATCTATTTTGCCTACATAGTTGTGGATATGTATTTTGGGTACATATTTGTAGATATGTAATATACGCTATGGAACCGAGGAGTCCAACGAATTCTATACGTCCGAATTTGAATCAGGATCTATCCATCCGAATTCTATGTGGCATTCCGAAGATTAATTTTAAAAACAGTTTAAGGAATGCAATTCCAAGGCACCAAAACGTCAATATTGCATTTTGGAACTATCCATATCCATAAATACTGAAATAACAAAATCACCTAGTCCTCCTGCCATTCACACCTTGGATAAAAACCAGGCAATTACTCGGCTTCTGTGTGCCTAGCTTCGATCTAATATACACTAGATACAACATGAGCGCTTAGAAAATGGCACCAAAAAGAGTGCTTTAAGCACTCTTTCGCCTTCAGTCACGCACCTACCGTTGCTTCTAAAACGTCGCAGAACTTTAGACAATATTATGTGAAAAGCTACTTTAAGCTCCAGGAATACGGTGGAATTTGTGTTAATATATTTGGAATATGTGACCTTTTTCACGACACACTGCAATTACAGAACAGGACAACCTCGACCGGTTTCTATCCTTCACAGCCTGGATAACAACCAGGCAAATAATAGACTTCTGTTCCCGACATTTCATCTGCTCCGTCAACACTTCACATCAATTCCACGCACTTTCACATCACAAGAAAGTGTCCAGACGACAGCACACAGTCTAGCGTTTGTACTAGCACTTGCACTCGGCAGTGAAACTATATACACTACACTACGGGCCTTTACGACGCCCGCCTTTTTAATGTCACTTTACCGCGCGCCAACTGTGATATATATATCCTTATCCGTTCTAAATTTGTTTTCTTCACCCATATCTGAAATGGAATTTTGAAAATTTAACATACTTCACAGAATACATGTATTTTAACACCTAGTAAGGAATCTTTAGTATTGGTAACAGGTTCAAACAATACTGAATTGTTTGCTAGAATGTGTAACTATATTGTGCGATGATCAAGTCACCAGCTCATTGTATTCCCAAAAATTAAGCTTATGAAGATGATGATGATAATGTTTTCCTATAACATTTACTCATGTTTATTTCACTTACAATCTTTTGGCAGATTAACTATCCAAAGTCTAAGACGTACTCACCGCCTCATCAGTAATGGCGTGTATGTTCCCGGGGAACCTGCCGAGTTCCCGGCCCGGGAAGGACACGTACACGCTCTGCCCGCGGTGGTACCAGCGCCGGTCGTACAGCAGCTTGCCGTCCTCCACTCGTGTGTCTGTTGTGTCCGTGTTCTCACGCACGGGGGAATCACCTGGGAGAAAAATATTTTATTAATAGGTAGGCAAAGGCAGCTGAAGAATGGCGAGACAAGCATGCCGTTCGCCTGATGGTAACCGCTCTTGAACAGTAACAAAACCAAACACCTTGAATTACAAAGCCATGTTTGGGTCCACTGCACTCGCCATCCTGAGATATAAGATGTTAAGTATCAATATGTCCATTAGTTACTCTACCTACAACGTCTTTCAAACTGAAACACAACAGTACATTTATACTGCTGTTTGGCGGGAGAAAAAGACATTGTGGTGGTACCTAACAGGTGTCCTCTTACATACGCGAGACCTACCACTAGAAATAGGTTTACAGAATGTTTCGCGTTATGATATGGAAACTGTTAAATACTATGCTCCAATTGGAATCCAAGAAAATACTTATACACTTTGCAAAGTATACATATTGTATCATTTTCAAACTTATAAATCACCTGATTCGAAAATTCAGCCCATTCCTTTTAAGATATTATAGGCCTGAAGTATCATTAACTTTACCATCATTATTTCGTGTTTTAATAACCACTAATCTGTAACACTCTTATGGTAAGATAAAAAAATATTATCACACGCAAATTCCTATTAGATTCAAGTCTTTGTGATTCCAAGTTTAGTATGTACTGTGTAATGACAACTCAGGAGGTAACTATATAAAAACGATATAAATTATTCGGACGCCGTACGTAAAACTTCACTAATGTGCCTAGATAGTTCACAAAATGTTGGAATCTTCATCGTATGTCGCAACTATAGACTAAGTTCAGAGAAAATGATAAGTATAATAGAGAACAGTATTGATTTTTAGAATTGGAAATCTTATATCTTACTCTGGACACCGAACATCCGAACATTCGAAGTCCGTATCGTTTTTATAAAGTATTTTTTTATTTGTTTTTAACTGTTTGACCAAAAATCATATACTTACAGTTATTAGTAGAGCTGAGCCTCTTCCGTGGCGGCGGCGCGGGCGGCCGCGGGGGCTCCGGCCTGGCGATGGCTCGCAGGTCTGCGTCGATGTCGCGCTCGTCCAGTTGGAACGTGAGCGCCGTGGCGAGCGGCTTGCGACGCTTCTCGGGCGCCGGCGCCGGCTCGTTGGCGCGCCGCCGCAGGATACGCTTCATTACTGGCTTCACCTGAAACCATACAATAAATGTTAGGACTGAGAGTTCCACAGTAGGAAGATGCTTGTGAAAGAAATAAGAATTCTAGATGTTTTTCTCGGCCCTAACTTTACTTAAGGCAACAGAAAAGATCCTTTAATGTGTAGTGAAGGAAATTTGGCAGGAAGGTGGAGGGTAGCACAAATCAACAAACACTGATAGGAAATACAAAATAACAGTAATATTTTAGTGATATTTTGTATAAATTAAAATAAATTTTTGCAAAAACTTTTTACTTACAAATATTGAATTTTGACTATTTACACTAAAACTATAGAACAAGAATAAACTGCAACATGTACAGCACTGTCTTACCTCCATAGAATCTCCGTTGAGCTCCATGCTGTGCCTCTCACTCTCTATCATCTTCCTCTTGTCTTCGAAGTCACTTAGCAGGTTCTCTTGTAGTTCTACTTTCTTCTCTTCAAACTCTTTCGCTGCCGCCTTCTTTTCTGCTACATACTCCCTCTCCACAACCTCACACATGTGATCTCTGAAAATAAGCAGAATATTTAATTCAACTTATCATATATAATATCTTTGTAGAAAGACTGCTGGTGATAACCAACTATTAATTAATTATTGGTCATTTGAATTATAAGAGATGAAAAAAAAAACTTACTTATTTATCTTATTCAACCGTAATCTCTCATGCAGCTGATGTTCTAACCGTTTTACCCTCTTCAGGTACTCCGGATGGATTCCATCTTCTAACTGTTGGAGCTGTTTCTTCAAATTTGCCAGCTTATCCTGGTACATTCTGAAATTACAGACATTATATTTTATCAAATTTGCACATTTTAAATAATTTCATACAAATAAAGTTAAAAAAAGGTGTTGTTTACATTCTAATAGGTTGCTTGAATGAAAGAAAAGAAAACAATTCTATACTGTCTCTATATGATTAATGATATTTATACATTTGCAATAAAAAAGTATTTCAAATATAAAGATATTTTTCCTTCAAAATATATTCAAGTAAATAACACAATCCTAAAATAATGAAAATATCTAAAAACTTCAAAATATTAATGCTTCATTCATATATTTATATTTTATATCAACTTTTAAACATTTTCATGAGTATCACTCATAAAAAATAACATGAAAGTGGCTAATAGGTATCCTTTATTACTTGTAAATAGAAAGTTGACAAATAATTATTATCTTACTGTTCTTTCACTTCCAATGGTTCATCATTATTTGGGATGTCTGTTTCACTTGCCTCCTCTGTATCTGTAATTTTATAAGTTGGAAATATATTGTTTGAAAAAAAAAATAGCAATAAACTATGTTGCAGAATATGACGTATACAACTTGTCAAAATAAACATAAATTATTGACAGATGAAATAATGTTTATATTGAGTAACTAAACATAACCATTAATAATTTACATAAAATTATTTCAATGCTTTAATTAATTTTTTTTCTATGGTGAAAGTGGCGTGAAAACTGAACAATTACGTCATCAAATGGTCTGATCACGAAATAGGCGGGAACAAAAACTACGACCATATTTGCTGACACGATAACCTTGTTGTCATTACATAACCTATGTTTACATGTCACTTATAACGTGATTAGATTGTATAGCGAGCCTTTCAAGGATTTATTGAAGAGATAACAGACCAAAACAGGTGTAGGACATTGATCGTAAACAAATACCTTCATCACTGTCTTCGACTGGCGGCGGCGGCGGGACCGTCTCCTCCCGATCTCTGTATTCATCTAAATCGTCGTACCCGTCGTCATCGAAGTCATACTCATCACCCGGGCCCGAATATGGTGATCCTTGGTAAGACATGGTCGAGGCGACGCGTAACAGTTGCATACAGATTGAATGCGAACACCGCCTCACAAATGAAATCTGTACACAGGAAACGCGGGCCAAAACACGAGCAATAAATGGCAGGTGCCAGTTATGTCACTCATATAAAGAATTTATCGTAAATTCCACTCAGAAGAAAAAACGAAATTAGAGCAAGTTGAAGCTGTTTTACGTCAAACTGGACAAAAAGCATCATATAATACGGCTAAAGTAAAAGGTTTCCATATTATAAATTGAGTGGCGCTAGCGAAGCATAGTTTTCTACGCGATAGAAAGAGAGATCCGAGTGTTTACGCTGTAAATCCGTTGATAATTTGACAGAATAACTATTATCATAGACAATGTAAACTGATTTATGGGATTTTTTTATATAATGTAATCGATTGTTATTACAAAAAAATCGATTCCATGCCATCCAAGTTAAGTCTATAAAGAAATATTTTTAAGCAATATTATGCTTTCCACATATAGCACTTTACTCAAAGACGTAATTTGTTAACAAAGAATAGTAATAAAAAAAATATTTTAGTGTAATATTACAACATCGACCTTGACGTCAAAGCCCGTATAGGCGCTGCTTGGTCTAAGTGGAGGGAGGTCTCGGGCATACTCTGCGACCGCAGGATGCCGATGAGGCTCAAGGGTCTCATCTATAAAAGCATCGTGCGGCCTGTGCTCCTGTATGGTTCTGAGACGTGGCCTGCCATCAAGCGGCACGTCCAGGAGGTCCACGTCGCGTCGCGGAGATGAAGATGCTGCGGTAGATGTGCAACGTTACACGTTTGGACAAAATCCGTAACGAGCACATCCGTGGCAGTCTTGGTGTCCGCGATGTGGCTGATAAACTCCAGGAATCCCGCTTGAGATGGTATCGTCACGTCCTAAGGAAACCACAGGAGTACGTCGTTAATGTGTGCCTGAGCCTCAATATTTCCGGACCTCGACCGAGGGGTAGACCAAAGAAGCGCTGGCTAGATGTCGATAAGGAAGATATGAGGGTCAATGGCCTTACTATTGAGGATGTCGAAGATCGGGCGAAATGGAGAAGAATTTGCCGGAAGGTGGACCCTGGCACCGGCCGGGATGACACCAGATAGAAGGAAGGAATTACAACACATACTGCGCTAAAATTAATAGAGTTTTAAACTGTGTCAATATTATGAATGGTTAAAGTGGTAATTCATATTAATATATCATTTAAATATTACATTAAAACAAAGGCCTAAAATTTAATTTTGTAATTAACACTCGAATCCCACACTCGTGCAGTATATTTTTAATATCAAATGTTAGACGTCTTTTTCGGTTTCATTAATTTAAAACATAAAGCATATACATTAATATGGTAAAAAATGACGTTGATACGGCTGGAATACTAATCAAATTCATACAAATCACTTTGATGATAAAGATGCGATTTAATATTAAATTAAAATAATATTCTACATCACGATAATCGATTATACTGTCATTGTAATGAGTCATCCTTTGTCGCTAATCTGTGGAGTTGGGAAGAAGAATTTTGTCTATTGTTGTGATTTGACGTCACGAGAGTGGACGTCATCTTGAATAAAATTCTTATTTTTATTATTTATTATGTTAAATTAAAAACGTAATTCGGACTATTACCAAGTGTTTCCAAACATATAACGATTATATTAGGCGACCTTGTGATGAGTTCAATAATAGTTTGTTGTGTTTATATCGAGTGAAGGTGACGCTTTGTGAGGTGATGTAATTTAGGTGATTGGGTGGCTTCCTAGTCCTAGGTAGTACAATGGAGGAATCTTCATTCACAATCCCGGCCGACGACAATGGTGATACTGAGCTCGACCCTAGAATCCAGGTCAGTGAGTGACAATATAATGTACTGAGTAAAAGTAACGGTAGACCTTCGTAACAGCAAAGATGAGCGTTAATTTTGTAGATTATTTCGCCAACGAGCATAATGGATACGATATACTTTATCAAAATATGAAATACGGACTCATTGCCAGCAAAGAGCTCTCCGACTACCTAAGAGAGAGATCCAATATAGAGGAGACTAATTCTAAGTCATTGGCTAAGCTAGCGAAGCAAGCGAACAGTAACTGCGCACAGGGAACTTTCGCGCCCTTCTGGGGCGTTCTGAAATGTTCTGCAGAGAAGTTATCCAATTTACATCAACACATGTTCCAAAAAGTGAGCGAGTTGGTGAAAGATGTCGCGCGATACGCCGACGAGCTCCACAAGAAACATAAGGCTGTAAAAGACTCAGAGTCGAATACTTTAGAAGTAGTATTACTCATACAAAACACTAAGCAGGCCTTGCAAAAGGCCAAAGATGTGTACACAACCAAGTCAACAGAATTAGAGAAGTTGAGGAAAGACAATGCCTCCACTAAAGACATTGAAAAGGCTGAAGTAAAATTGAAGAAGTTACATGAAGACTACAGACAACTAGCTGAAAAGTACAATCTTGTGAAGCAAGATTTTGAAAAGAAAATGACACAGACATGCAAACACTTTCAGGATGTTGAAGAGGCACATTTGAAACAGATGAAACAGTTTGTGAACTCATACGCAGACATCATTCAGAACAACCATGATCTCATGGGACAAGTGCACAGGGATTTCAAACATCAATGCTTAGAGTTGACTGTAGAAAAACTGTTGGAACAATTTTTGATAGAGAAATACAATTCTATAGAAAAAGCTGTGCTGGTTGAGCTACCTCCTGCATTGCCTAAACCAGGTTCTGCAAATAATTCTATATCTGAAGCTGACCAGATATCAACAATCTCCAATGGGTCACATAAACCTGCTCAGCCAGCAAAAGCGCCCAAAAAAGAGCCTTCATTTGCCAGTAAGACTTCAAGAAGAACTACCTCACTATTAAATTTGTTTACACCAAATTTTCAAAGTAAAGATGAGCCTAGTGGTAGTATAGAAGGTAATGCACCATGCTCTGCTCCTTCTAGTCCCAGTGGCACTCCAGCTACACCAGTAGCTCCTGATAAAGACGACAACATGGTTCGGAATCCTATTCGTGAATCAAAATGGTTCCGAAGACCCAAACCCAAACAGAAAAAATCTAAGAAGAAAAAAGATGAAATATCTGAAAATGCTAATGCAAGTGATAAGGCTGATATTGAAGAAAAAGAAGAAGAAGTGCTGACAAAAGAAGACTTGATTAATTCTCCTGAAGTAGATGATGAGGGATACTGCATCAGACCAAAAGACGAAAAGGGTAGCGTATACTCATCCACTGATTCAGACTCTGAAGAAGAAAGGGAACAAAAAATCCATATAGAAATTAAGCCTATTTCGAATGGTGACGCCCCTATGTCGGCTAGTGCCGATGAATTAAGAGCTACAGTAGAAAATATTTCTTTGTACAAAATTGGCACCACCCGGCGTGGTTCCAATGCCAATACCAGTAAGGCAAGCAGTGATTTATTGGATTTGAACTTCTTTCAAAGCCCTAATGTCAGTAACCCTACATCACCACATGCAAATGTCTCTAATCCTTATGCTCCATTACAAGGGAATCAATCACATTTACTTGAAAGTCCTACGCCCCTATCTAATACTGATGTAGGCGATCTTTTCTCGGAAGTGGGCGAAATGAGCCAATCAAACATCCGAACATCCACGCCCACCATAACATCGATATCTTTGCCGCGCCCCCCTTCCAGACGATCCGAGGGCGACTTCCGAACCGCCGGTTCAACCGGATCCCGCGGCCCATCTCCTCTCACTATCGGCATGGCGGATACAATACCTTTAGCTGTCGCTTTTCACGAAATAATACATTCTTATTTCCGCGGCACAGAGGAAACCAAATGCCAAGTAAAGATGTCGGGTGACATGATGTTATCTTTCCCTACAGGCATAGTGGGTGTGCTTGCCAACAATCCGAACCCAGCGAAACTATGTTTCAGACTGAAAAACATACATAGATTAGACAACGTACTCCCCAACAAACAATTGATTACTATTAACATTATGATGTCGACTCGCGACAGCACGGTTGTAGAATTTAATATGCCCGCACTCACTTCCCTCTTAAAGCGACAATCTGAGAAGAACCCAACCGCACAATACTTCAATGTTGATATCTTGAAGTACCAGATACGGCCGAAAACTGGCGCTGCGTCCTGCCCCTTCCAACTGGTCGCTTATTGGAAATGTGAAAAAGACCACACCGATCTCAAAGTTGATTATAAATACAATTTGCATGCTATGAGCCCGCCGTCGCCGCTACTCAACGTGTCGGTATGCGTGCCCATGAACGGCGGTGTCAAGAATGTGATCGCAATGCCGAAGAACATTTGGAACGCGGAGAACGAACAGGCGCTGTGGCGGTTCACGGAGTTGTCGCAACACTCAGAGGACAGGGGAGTAGGTTCTCTTCGGGCGCGCTTCGAGCTGTCTCAGGGTCCTTCGAGTAAAGCGACAATCTCCACCCAGTTCAACTGCGAGGGCGCGACCCTGTCTGGCATTGAGTTCGAGCTGATAGGCAGCGGGTACCGGTTGTCGCTGGTGAAGCGCCGCTTCGTCTCCGGCAAATACATTTGTGATAGTGAAATGCACTGATTGGTCCAAACCCCTTATGAATTCGCAAGTTTATATCATAAATCTCGTTGTCATAATCCGAAGTGCATATGCGACGCGTAGATTTTAAATTGAGGTATATGTTTCGAGTACCTTGTAGGATTTGTTTCCTGTCCATGAGAATGTAAGCTGCAATTTATATCACAACACATTTTTGTCAATTTTTGAAGTAAATTGTTAGTTTATAATTTCGAAATATGTATTAATAATTAAGGATATGTTATGCTGGATTACTAACTTATTTTTTCAGATTAAAAATCGTGCCATTTTATACTGTATTTAAATGTATTTTACACTGAGTAATGTTCCTTGCACACACTGTATACAATTTCCATGTCCCAATGTACAGTTGATTAGTACATTAAACAAAATGATGTCACTTAAAGAAACAGTGATTGATTTTGTCTTACTAATAAAATTTAAAACATGGAGATTATTAATTATAGTAACCCCGTGCTGTGGAGATGCTTTGAAGCAATATTTGTAGGCAAAACATTTGAATTTAGAATAAAGAAAGAAGATTCAACATGTTATTCTTGAGTTGAATGGTAAATTATGTTACTAACAACACATGCACTTTTTTCTTATATTGCAGTTTTAGGATACAAGTGTAACACCTTTATTTCCTCTAGAGGCCTAAGTATATGCAATAAATTTTCATCATACATAAATACACATTCAAGGCTTCAACACTTGCTATATATTTTTTTAAACATGCTGTTTTAAGATTACACTACAATTATTTCTAATTTACAATTCAGTTATTATATTTACTATAAAGATACTAAATGAGGATTATCTGAATCTCTATTATTTTATATATTTTTTCAATTGGTACATAATACATATATACGGTAATGAGAATGGTTTTAAATACTTAGTACTTTGTGTATTGGAATTTAAAAAGTTGAATGTCAGTTTCCCTTACTAAATTGTAAGAAGTTTGCAAGTTGCATGTACCCAGCATTTAATTAGTTCACAATCTTTTGTTAACATTTGTTTTCGTGTTGCATTAACAACAGAGTAAATGTAACATATTTTTTATAATTTTTAAATCATTTGTAATCTCATAATTTATGTTTAGTTAATGTATTTTTGTCATTCATTTTGTAATCCCAGCGGCCTAATGTTTACTACATATTGTGTCATAGGTAGAGATAGACCTACTGGTGATATTTTTATTGAGCAACCATTCTGGATGATATAATTTTAATTAATATTTTATTTTACTCTTATCACTTAAACTTGAAATAATTTTTCAAGATTAATTTTATTCTGCATCACTTTTCTATTTTATAATATATCATATAATATGCTCTGCACTAATGTTTTCTGAATGTTGCTCTCTGAAAATACCACATTTTTGGTTGTCATATAAAACCCCTTACCAAAAGCGAAGTGTTCATACCAGATCCTTAATTTAAGGTCAAACCATTTCTAGTACCTACAACTGAACCATTCCATTTGTCTATTTTGTCTCTTTTAATTTAAGTATTATTTAATTTATATTCAATCCTTATTATTTAAAATATTATTACGGATTTTCACACTGCAGCAATTACAATGGAAATAAATTCTTATTTTATTTATTGAGAATTGTATTCTTTTTTAAAATTACGCTTTTAAAATGTATGAGAATAATTGATAGTATAAAATCGCTTGTTGAGCAATCGAATTGGTTTTCATCGCACTTTAATAAATTTACAGTATTGCCAAATGATAAGTATAAATCGATCATTCTGAATTCGGCTGAATTGTACTAATAAAATGTTTGTTTTTGCTCTTGCGCATGATAAAACTAGATGAAAGAAAAGTGCAAATACCGATGCGTAAAACATATTTTTGTATCGTAAAATTTATGATATGTAATTCTAATATACTGTAACTATGTTAATTTTGGAAATAAAATGTAATTTTAGCATTTGACTTTTGTGTTTTATCGAAATGTGTTGCCAACATGACAAGATAAAATAAGTAAGTAACGTTTGATTTGTAGTCGCTTACGTGTGTAGGGACAGGAAACAATCCTCATAAGGTACATTTAGATAAAATACTTTAGTTTTTATCTCGTGTAGATAAATGTAAGTTTGCTATGGAGTCTTTCAGTAATGGCTCGGTTGTTTCCAGTCTCTACATGTTGCTTGTTGTTGCCTTACGTTTGGGAGTGCGGTGTTCGCGTTCCGTGCGACTGTCTCAAGATCTTCACCAACTTTCAGGTGGAGCTGGAGAAACTCAACGCAGCCACGGATGAGATCAACAAGCTCGAACTGGAACTTGATGTGAGTCATTTTACTATCTTTAATTGTTGTCAAGGAGCTTTGTTGGAAAGGTCTAACATCAACAACTATCCTCTGAATGATGTATTCAGGCCTAAATAAGCAGTAATCTTAATAATTTCATGTTCATTCAGTTATTTGTGATCACTTTCATGTGTAAGTAAATGATCGTAAGAAGTATGCCTACGTGAGCGGTAAGGATCCCGTCAATAATTGCAAAACTATGCGCAATCCAGCAATCCGCACTTCGCTGGCACGAGAAACTTCAATGATTTTTTTAAATATTTTGTTCATCTTCGTACCATTTAAAGTTTATATCGGATCATACATATGGTATTTCATTTAAATCATATGTTACAACAATCACATCAGGTAACATTGTATTAAGTTTGAAAATCAAATGGCTTGTAAATTACAAGCCTAGGCCAAGCAAGGCCTTTTTGATCAATCCGACAAGTTTTCGAACCGAATTAAAGTTCAGCTGAATCACAGGCTGGCCAAAAATCGTAAAAACTAATGAGGATTTCGATTTTTTACAGAAAAACACCCGGACTTTTCTAATTTTTTTACAATGGGGTTAAAAAAAATGTGGATTAAATTACGAATACATATGTAGGATACTGTAGTCACAATCAGGCCCCTCTAGGCAATATCACCTGGTTTAATAGACGGTGAGGCCTTTAGGTCTGGTTTATGATTTGTTTACTCGTTATGTATTACCCATGCTTACCACAATGTAGACGTAACAATTTTCAAGGCCGCACTGTTATGTAATGTTAAACTTAATCTGCGTGTTATGCTCAATCAAGGTTTTATACAAGTTAAATCTTATTTATAACATGGCGGTTGACAACATTCGTGGAAAAGTCGGACTTATTAGCATCTATGCCTGTGAGCACGAAGCGTATCAACAACGTGACATGAACGTAGGTATCAGACAAAGTGTATATACTTTGTATGGAATATTATGGAGAAGATTCAAACTGGTGCATTCCAAAATTTTAATTTTTGCTATATCCGTTCATATCATGGTCACTTTTTAAAATTGTGTAGCGGGCATAGAGGACCGATATGTCTGTGCCAAATAACTTCATAGAATTTATTTCAACATAAAAGCAAAAAATGTACTAAAACAAGGACACATTAAAATACGATCAACCGAAAGTCCTACATAATACAGTATTACATAGCTAGTCAATAAATGAAATAAATAATTCACGAACTCCCAAATTTCTTCAGCATACTTTAATTTTAAATTAAAATGTGATTTCGGGTTCCATTTCTTTATTCCTAGTCCTCAACAATTATCATATAAATTGCCATTAACATTACTGTTTCGACAATTTAAAGTCTTAATGGTATTTTACTTACCTTTACATATAGTGGAGTCAAATTCCCGGGCGATGAACAAAATATGATCTAATATTTGTATAACATGCACTTATGATAGAAGAAAAATTACTAATAACTCACTGGCAATCTATTCACGGAACAAACCGTTGGATCTAGAAACAAAAATGTGAGAACTAGGTGAGATAATGCTGATAGTATTAAAAATAATTATTGCAAATTAATTTATGTTAATTATATTATTAATACGGGAATACAACATTTTCACAATGTGCCTGATATATTAAGTGTAGTAAAGTCCAATTGGAGTAGGTACCTATCCACCGACACCAATATGCCAGTATACTTTCCACCATCCGTAACTTTTTCTTCTTCCTGGTGAAATCCCGGCCGGTGGCAGGGTCCGCCTTCCGGCCGTCTCTCTCCATTGTGCCCGATCTTCTGCATCCTTAATAATAAGGCCATTGACCCTCATATCCTCCTTGACGACATCTAGCCAACGCTTCTTTGGTCTACCCCTCAGTCGAGACCCACCATAGGTTACTATGTGTGAATAACACAGTTCTGGCGACATATTGAAAAAGCCTTACATTTAGAATAAAAGAATCAGTATCCTCCCTAAAATATTTGTGTTTTGGCTTCTAATTTTTCTCTCCCACTTCCCTTCATGTACAAAATTAGAAATTACATCGATTTCCCTAATCGTTTTACGCTGGTAGGCTGGTAGGTATCTGAATATTTGATTGCGTAAACGCGCCATGACCCACAACCGAACATTAATCATTGACAGAAGCCAAGGTCTCATGCTTTCTTTTCTTTAGTTCCTATCTATAATTGACGCTGACTAAATAATCGTTCCGTTCACATTTAATATTAATCAAAAATAGGAGACTTTCGTGTCTTCCGCGTTTCTCCTGGTTTCACTGCGAAATGATTTATCTTTTGTTTCATAATTTGGCCTTCGGATATCTGGTTGCCATTAGCCATTGGGGAAACTTATGTTTCAGTAGATTTTTGAGTGCGAAGAACGATAATAATAGGAATTAAAAGTGTCACTTATACACAGATATTGAAACATAATCGAAAAGCAAAACTGGATGAGATGGTAGATTATAAATCTGTTTTATATAAGTCATATCATATCTTCATCTAAATTGATAAAATTGTCACCACACGCAATCTATGTCATTGTGAAACAGATAAAGAGATAATTCATAGTATCACTTATTTATCAAATCTATAAAATCTCGAATGACCTTAAAAACTGCTAAAGAACTATTGGATAGAAAAGCCCTATGTTATAGACTTTAAATAAATGAAAAAAGAGTAGCTAAAACGTAAAAATATTAAAATCTCTCATATTTGACTCAAGTTGCTTGTGGTCTTGTTGGTTAGACGGTGGTATAGATTATTTTAATTCCTAACTCTTAAGACTATACTATATTGGTAGACTTTCAGGTCACATAGTCCGTTTTGTGTAATTTTTAAATGCGTGATTAAATTTTCAAATACATGATTTACCAGGCCTCGATTGTCCCATAAAGACAATTGACGTCAAACGTTGCGGATCGTAAAATTATAAGCCAAATAATTTCTGTACCATGCGTCACACAATATCTTGCGCCGTGGCCCAGGTAAAAGAAATAATTGTGAAATTCCATGATTAGAATGGCGTGTGAAACACGATCTGGTGATAGGATTATTTAACAGGTGAATTTATGTTATGTAAATTTATACCCGTATAAATTATTGGACGCGTTTTTTGATCAACTTCGAAAATCAAACCTAATTGCACATAATTCTTGAAAATAGGACTGTGCTATGCAACACTTAAAACACCTTTTACTGACTAAGTAAATTTAAAAGCTAAAGCAATAGCACTTCCTAAATACACTTTCAATCTGACAATCTGCAGACACAGAATCCACCGCATAATTTCGCTCCAGCGTAACAAGTGTAAGTGCCCTGTTCATCTCGAACGCGCTGAACGTGGCGGAGACAATGGGCTGGCTGGTTGAAAAGGCGACACCGTGAAATGTGTCGCCACTCGGTTCGGGTAACACACATCAAAAGAATCCTGCCGTGTAGGTTAGCTTCTCTTACCAACGAGTCGGACATACGCTAGTTTTGTTCAAATATTAATTTGTCATAGTTGCATAAGTGTGCCTGTACCATTGGTTCCTTCATTCGATTGTTGTGCATGATCTGTTCGGTATAAGCTAAAGAATTTCCCAATTTACTTAGGCTATAATCCTATTCCTCCTTTCGTAGAATACCTACTGTTTCTTAATCCGTCGCTTGTCTTACCTAAGTAGTCCTCGATCAGTCTACTAGCTTTATATAATTAGCCCACTATTCCTTGTATCTGCAGCCTTACCATGAGCTCTTATTGCGACTCAATTTAGGACCTATTCTGAACCGCGTCGCGTTATCGTACCATGACATTGTTTAGCCGATCAAATAACGTTACCGCCTAAACTGAATAGCAAATCGTTCGCAAGTCGCGTTGTCATTCATTCAATTCGTACCATGACTAAACTTCACGACCTCAACTGAGTCGCATATCTGTCAAAACTTACAATTCAATAAAAGTTCCTTTATTTACTACCAAAACTGAATCGTTTCTGAATAAATTAGTTATTTCAGTGAAATTAATTTATTACGAAGGTAGGTAACGTTCAATAGTGTTATTTTAATTGTATTTCTAAGCAATGTGCATTGTATTAGCATATTTTTTATAATTTTAGATGTCGCATAATTTATTATTCCTCGATTTTTTGGAGTGTGATAATGAGGATAATACTTTACGCCGTAAAAGGAGGCGCCAAATAAGGGAAGAGTCGGATCCTTTCACGCAATTAGACGAGTCAGAATTCATCAAAAGATATAGGCTTTCCAAACAATTGGTTCTTGATCTATGTGATGAACTCAGGCATTTGTTTAAGCAGCCTAGAAAATCTTCCGATTTATCGGTCGAGCATAAGGTAAGAATCTATTAATGTCATTAGAATACCATAAAAATTCAACAAACATAGGAAATAATTAACTTATTATAAAGGTGGTACCAACCTAGTCAATATTGAACTTGGCTAATACTATTGTTTGTAGTTATTCATGTTATATATCAAAATAAGCTGATTATGTATGATGTTTTCAGATATTGACTGCTCTATCATTCTATGCAACCGGCTCATACCAAAGACCAATTGGAGACATTGGTGCACATTCCATGGCTCAACAGACTGTTTCATCTGTCATTGCAGAAGTTACTGCTTGCATAGATTCTGCTGATATGAGAAAGAAATACATTTGTTTTCCAAAAACTTTAGAAGAAAGAAATAATACTCGGGCAAAGTAAGTATTTGACAACTGTCAAGCAATTCACAACAAAGAATCATTACCTTATGTTTATTTGTATTACATTTTTATTTATTACAGATTCTTTCAAAAGTTTAAAATCCCAGGTGTTTTGGGTTGTATTGATTGCACACAAATTGCAATTGTAAGGCCAGTGGAACATGAAGAAAGGTATTACTGTAGGAAACATTACCACTCAATAAATGTTCAATTGGTAAGAAAATGTTCAATAATATCTATGTTCAATAGATATAAATGCACTTATATCTAGGAACTATAACCATTACTATGTTGAGACAAAAGTAACATGGCATGTAGTCTGTTTGATTGTTAATTGGAGGTTGACACAATTATGAAATATTATAGTATAGTACTTTTATTGCAAATTTTATTTCAATGTTTTATTTTTCAGATTTGTGATGCAGATATGCAAATCACTAGTGTAGATGCTAGCTATGGAGGAGCCACACATGACTCGTTTATATGGAATGTGCACCCAGTGAAAGCATTTTTAGAAAATCTTAATGAATCTACATGGTTACTTGGTAAGTTACTTAATATTTCCATAGACTTTAATTTTCATTTAACTTAATTTGTAATTATATATAAAGAACACACATTCATTTGTTAAATAAATGACATAACCGAATTTTTCTTACATTTATTATATTAGCATAGTAAATTATTTTTTTTGCAATATCACATTCATTTTAATACTGTATCAGCCTATATACATCCCAATGCAGGCCATGGGTTGGCACAATATATTATATTATCTAAAAAATATGACCACAGTTAAACTGAAAGTCTGCAGTCTTATAAAGAAAGCTTTTCATGTTGCAGGTGACTCAGGTTATCCATTGCGAAGTTATATGATGACACCAATTATTAATGCAGAACCTGGCTCTCCAGAGAGTTATTATACAGGTGCTCACATCCGGGCAAGGAACATAATCGAGAGGACAATTGGGCTTCTTAAAGCACGTTTTCGTTGTCTCCTAGTGCACCGGGTCCTGCATTATAAACCAAAAGTGGCAGCATCAATTATAAATGCCTGCGTAATATTGCATAATATTTGCAATAAGGCAAATATTTCTGTGCCTCCTTTGAGCAATGAAGACATGCTTCAAGAAGCACAAGTGCAAACATCGCCTTTGGATCCTGAACCTGGTGGAAGTACAAGTACTGACAATGAGAGCCTTCTTCGTGGTGTGGCCACCCGTAGGAGACTTATTCAACGTCTGCAGGAGGATCATTAAACCTGAAGACAAAATATTACATTTAAAAACCATAGTATAGGAAACTAGTATTATAATATTTTTTTTTTTAAATAATAATAACTCCTAATTTTATTAACCCTTTTATAAATTATATTATATTCTGTTTAACTGTTTAAAATTCATGAAAACATTGGGTTGCTTATAACACTTATAATAGATAGTTTTGTTGTATTTAGTAGATGTATTTTTTTACTATTTTTATATTATTCATACTAATAAATCGAAAGCTTACTTGGCTCTAATCATTTCTTTAATGTCTCTCAATTCTTCTAATAATTGTTTCATGACTTCAAGTTTTTGTTCCTCAATTGTTGTCATTCTTTGTGACTGTGCAATGAGAGTCCGACGGGCCACTTCTGGTGTCATTGGAGGCTCTTGTCTAGTACGCCGTCGGCGTTCTGCGGAGGGTACAGATGTGCGACGTGCAGTGGTAGGTACAGGTGGACGAGGCGAAGGTGTAGGTACGGGGGGGGCAGGCGAAGGGGCGGTTGCAGGACATGGTGAAGGTAAAGCCGGCAAAGGAGACGGAGCAAGAGGATATGGCGAAAAGGTTGGTATGAGGTTACGCGGACGACGGGGTGAATGGCGAGTTGTTGCTGCTGGTGTTTCAACGTTGGGAGGTATTCTGGATTGAGGAGGTGTTTTGGGTTGGAGAGGAGGTGTTTTGGGTTGGGGAGGAGGTGTTTTGGGTTGGGGAGGTGCTGTTTTGCGTGGTGAGCGACGGAAAGTAGGTTGTTCAGGGGAGAAAGAAGGTAGTGTTACCTCCTGCGATGATCCTGGCTGAGAAATGTCAGATTCCACTAGTACCTCTAATTCTATAAGCTGTAAAATAAAAGATTTCAATCCTTAAACAAAATTTTAACCAAACATTAATGGTAACAAAATTAAACATATTTTATTCCGAATATAATACTTGTAATAATTAATATTACCTCCTCAAATGGTTCCACTCTTATTCCAGGTAACCCAGTCCCAAAATCATGACCCAAAATTTGGAGGTATTTTTTTTCAAGGTCCGTCATTGTTTTGGTGGATGAAGGACCCCCCCCTGTCCTCTGCTGGGATAAATTGGCAGTGGCAGCCGACTTTTTTAATTTTGACTTAAAGTCATTCCAATACTAGAAAAATTAAATGTTCAATTAATTCATAAAAAAGGATAATTCTTATTAAAACAGTATGCACATATAATTCATGTTATTTGTGTACGTATATACATGATGTAGCGTTCATACTTTACACCATCCCTTCCAATTCTTTACAGCACCATCCCCATGGGCGTTTAAATGTAGTGCTATTTCTTCCCACATGCGACGACTAAATTCTCTGGCTTGAGCTGTTTTATTGTGGCCCATGGCCAAAGATTTATGTTTAATTAAAAACTCCCATAAGTGGTCAAGTTGCGCGTAAGTTACTCGTTTACGCGAGGGTTCGCTGCGTATAAGAAAAAAAAAAACACTTAACATATTTTAAATCTGAAGTGGATGCAAGGATTTGGTATAGCAAGATATTTCGATTTCTGAATGACAACAAAGTCAATCATATTAAACCTTAATAGTAATCAGAATCACTTACCCCATTCTTCAAAATATTATTAAGGTGAATTGGTAAAACAACAATAAATCAAAATCACTAGTTTTAAGAATCAAAACACCCGCGTTCCGACAATGTCACAATCTTGATTTTTATTGCTAGAGAAACGTTCATAAGTTTGACACACACTTTTTCAAGTTGATGCACATGTAAATAATATAATCAATTTAAATGCAAATTGATTTAACGTCAGCTAAATATTATTCTATGTCAATCTGCAACATTTACATAAAAGGAAGTCTTAGCCAAATGTAATACATCTTACAATAATACAAATTAACAATCGTAAAAATAATCGAATCTTTTTCACGATTGAGTTTCAGAACGCTGCTAACAAGTCCGATGAGAAAGAAACAAAAATATGATTATAGTCATAGATTTAGTATAAAACATAGATCGGCAATGTGAAAGAGATAGAATAATTTAACTCATATGTTAAAGCGAGATGCATGATGCGACCATTCGTTTTCACAGAAGTAGCCAGCAGTGACCCAGAGTCAAAATATGTCAAACTAAGCGAGTAACAAAATTCGCTTATTTTCATAATTTATTTAATTTTACAGTACTTGGTTATATTTATTAAACGTAGTTTATTATAGTGCATTGTGTAGTGCCAAGGTGTGGTTCATGCAGGCGTAAAAATCCGAAATAATTACAGTTTTCACAGGTACCGGCCACTTTTGCACAATACTTTTTTGTGACGATATTATAGAATTAAATGGAAATCCGTGTATACATATCTGTAGAAAAGAATATAGTATTTCATTGTATTAATACGCTGAAAGCATCCATTGCGTATAAAAAATAATATCAAATACGTGAATTTACAATAATTTCAACCAAAAGTAGCTAGGGATTGACTGACAGGTTCGATCAATAAAAGGCTGTCGATAAAATCGTCGATGACAACACATGTTTCCCTACATTTTTATGGGGCTATAGTATGTTGTGATAGTGTGCATTTTTCTCTTTCTTCTACCTGGCGTTATCTCGGCCATATTTCCCCGGCCATTATTATAGTATTCATTCTACAATATTACTTATTACTTTACTTTTTCTCATTTTTTTATATTTGTGGAATATTTATTATAACACTTCATGTGTGTGATTTATGAATTAAGAACCTGTTTCAATCTCTGCCAAGAGGCTGTCAATTTATAATACTAAAACAAGAACATATTCGATATTATTATAAAATATGCGATACTTCTATGCACAATATCATCATCCAAACCTTGAAGCAACATTATTCATTTATCATAACATTAGGTATAGGTTTAAAATTTATAATTCTCATAGGAAAAACATTAGTTTAGGTGACGAGATCGAGAAAACCTTTGTAGTTTATTAAACTGTCTCTTTCTTCAGTCACAGGAATGCGACTAATGAACATAGGCCTTCCACAAGAATGTCTACATCAGTTTGTTGTAAGCTGCCTGCATCCAACGACTTCCTACAAGCTCCTCCGTACACCTCCAACGCGGCCTAGCAGGCGTCCAACACTTCCCAATGTGTTACAAGTCAATTAATTGACTTAAATAAGCATATTTTTTTAACTCTAGTATAAATATACTTACGCGAATTTTACTCATTGAAAAAAACTAATAATCATGGATTTTGTTGCAGACTGAGTCGACCCTACGACTACGAAAGCTGTAAAGTAATCGAAACTTCGCGACGGGAAATTAAAAAAATAAACCGAAAACGCTAAAACTTTGTAAATTATAGTTTTATTTTATAAAAGTGTTTTTTGTTCTCAGTTTAATTAGATGTCTGTACTAAAGAATCATACAAAATATCTCAAACAAAATGTTTTCCAAATAATATGACAATTTATCTTTATTTATTTGTGTGTTTATCAATCTGTATTGAAATAAACACATCAATAAGTTTCTGTTAATATATAATAAAATGTCGCATATATCCATAATATTTTATTTCACAACTACAGGCTGACAGCTATATCGATATTGATATGATACTATCGAAAGTGCATGGTACACCACTATATGTCAAGCACACATGTAAACTTCACGCACACAATCGTAAATCAGTTTTGGTCGCGCTGAAAATGACACATTGCCGATCTATGTTCTATACTACATCTATGATTATAGTATAGCGCTATCTCTTGCTAGCATTACGGATCATAGACTTTTGCGTTCACTCATTTGGTTATCTTGCGACTCACTTGCGATTCCGTATAAACATGGTCATGGTACGAAACAAAATGACAACCTAAAGTGAATTGCATCGGAATTGAATCGCTTAAACAACGGTCATGGTAAGGCTGCTGATCTTAAATCTTATCCAATCGAACCAAAATTTTCAATTTTTCATAATAGCGTTCAATATTTGGATAGATTTATTCGAAACGAAGCAATTACGTGTGCAAGACTTATGCATGCACTTTAAACTACGTGCATACACGCGATAACCCGACCATTTGCATTTTAAGTCACTGCGGAAACATAACAAATACTATAAAACTTTGTGTATTTGGCTGCAGTTTTCGTGGCATGAAAATTGGCACAAAATATCTTTGGGCCAATATCTCGGTCTATTTCGCAAATGGGCCACGCCGATGTATTAACTATAACGGGGACGGTGTCACCCTTGTTAAACTTAGTAATCAGTTTCAATTCACGGTTTATGACGTCATTTGTTATGATAGAAATTGTGGCTATAAATAGTCAATTATTCTTTGATTTCATGTGACTAGTTGTCGGACTACCCATGTGTTTCTGGTTTACAACTGCTTTAAATTGGGTATGATTGAGACACGTTAACCTAATTTCCGAAAGTCATGTTCCACATTGGATAGTATTACATTTAATATTTTTAATCGAACAATGGCACTAAATGTAGCATCCTCTAAATTCTGTAAATCCTAGAATGTCGATTACGGGACGGGATAGCCTCATTTATTTGCTAATTAAGTAATTGCTCGATACAACTGATATTTAATAGAGTCTTTACCATAAAACTAATCGTTGCTAGCCTTCATAAACCCTAGTGCTACACGCCCACTGTTAGCGGCACGTACGATATAAAAACATAAATGGTAATTGAACGATAACATGTAGCACGAATGTGGTTTTAATTATATACCAGTTTGTTTAACCTAAAGTAACCTACATTCTAGGTCCGCTAGATCAACCTAATTTTGTTCTAGAACAAACAATTTAGTGAATTTTTAGTCCATATTTTTTTACCGAACTTTTTCGTTCCGTATGCCAGTTGTGCTCACGGAAACGGAAATTAAACGTTAAGCAATGTTTATGTATTGTTAAATGTGTAAAAAACGTTGCGACACAAATTCTATTGACAGCCGTAGTAAAATAATGAGTGATAGGCACGCGCGATGCTTTTCAATGTCTCGTGTCATACGCTTGTTTTCAACAGAATTTCTTTTGTAAGGATATCTATAATGGTACTTATTTGGCAATAGACCATAGCGACACGAAATATGATGGTGATTATAGTGAAGGGTGCATATTTATGCGGTCATTATATTCCAGAAGTAACACATTCTTGCTCAGAAAATCGTTTGGCAGACAAAACTCCTACCGTTGTCAAGTTTTCGATCACGTGTGTAGCTATCGAGTCATCTCAATGTTTTTCGCCAAACAATATATGTTTAATTAACGTTGATTGTAGTTTTTATTGCTCCAATTTGTATTTTATTGGCAGTAAAAATATTTTTGATAAACCACTCCAAAAATATGTGAATGTCCAACTGTTTAATAAAGTCTTCATCTAAAATAATTTGCTTTGTGCTTATGTGATGAACTAAAGTTTGCAAATCCAATTAAGTACCTTTCACACGATAGCGAAAAGCTAACATGAACGCATATAGATAGTTATGGTTATCTTATAAATAAATCCACTTACAACAGAAGTTTTACTACTTACTGTTCTATTTACTGTTCGCAATTTCATACCCAGTGCAGTCTATTAGCCTCGCCTTCATGCTCCTGTCAATAATAATATATCTACCACGGACAATTGATGCGCATTCCGTTTACGCAGTATATTGTCTGGCAAATCGAACCAATAAGCCCTGATCAATACCTCTCACGAGTGCACTCCAGTCAATTGAATGCCCTTTTTATTGTTTACATAACAGCATTCATTGAGACTGTAAAACAAGTATGCTTCCATCAGGATTTTTTTTTTATTTTCCGTGTTTTCTTACAATACCATTTCTTTTTTGGTAGGATTTTGGACAATCTCTTAAGAATTTGCGTGTGTTTCTATGTTGCATATAAAACACTATTTTCATAAGTAATTCCTATGCTATTTATGGCATCTTTTGTCATGGCGTAAAATCCAGTAAAATTTCATTAAAATATTGACATTTAAAAAGGAGGCGTGTATGGCGTCATACATAAAGCCTGTCTACAAATATTTCCATAAACTGGTAGATCGCAAAGGTGCGCCTGTATCGAGACGGTTCGAGGTCGGTAATACTGCGCAGATTCGGTCAATTGCAACGTATCAGAACCAAGCTGTGTCTTCGTCATCGTATCATGTTTTTATTCTTCAATTGGCTCTTTGTCATTGATTGTGATGGACAAGGTTGCACATATTATGAGTAGTATTGATTCACAGGATCCAGCTCAAGATTTCTTTAAGATTTGTTCGAGATTTCGCCAAGATTTGTTCAAGCAAGTCAAAACTGAATGACACGAAACTAAAAAAAAAAAAAAAAAAAAAAAAAAAAAAAAAAAAAGTTTGGTGTCAAATTGGGGGTTTTCGGGGTCGTCCGATCCATCTGTGCTATCCATTTTCTTCTAACTGTAACCGTTGCCTTTTTAGCTATTTTATTTCACCAGGTCCACTACCCCTAATTAATTAGCTAATGTTTTTAAGGTGATTACCTTAAATATCTCCTCGACTGCGCTCTTAATGACGGTCACTTAATGAATCATCACTCGATGCTAATCACCCTATTCCTCATCAATAACAACACGTTGTTTCAATAGTTCATGTTTTATTCATTCAAAAAATTGATTTAAACATCATATGCAATATCATATCATTTTTAAACGTATCCATATTAAAATTATTTAAAAAATCACTTAATGACTTCCCGTTAAACTTATACAATATGTACAATATACAGTACTCTCCACAGACTGAAGTCCAATCATTTTGTATTCTGCTACTACTACATTTCCATTGTTTTGAATTCCTATTCAAGAACATTCTGTGATAACCAGTAGGAGAACGTCCATAAGAATCAAAATATTCTCCAACACCGCAACTATCTATGTGTATACCTATCCAGTGAGATCCTGGCTTTGTGTCCGGGTCCAAATTGCTTATAACATACATAGGAACTTGAACATTCATTGGTAATTTGTTTGCAGCGTATACATTATACTGTAGACTTGGATGAATTTTTCCTAAACATTGTTGAATTTCATTGGTATTCATTGTTGCATTTAAGTTCCATATGACTGAATACTTCGTAGGATTACAGGTGAGTGAAAAGATCAAGATATGATACATATATTTAAGAGTGAAATAAGGTGCAAATAAAACGGTGAGTATATTGTTACAGTAAGTTTTATTTTGATCATAAACTTAGTACTAAGTAATACAGAATTCATTATTCTAGTCTTAGCTGCTATAGTCAACAGTAACATTACGATTTTTATCTATTTCGATAACGTTATCAAACTCAGCATATACAACACAGTTTATTGTTTGAGTAAGAGTGGATTCAAAACGAACTTCTAATCTTACGCTACCATGCTTTATAAGATTCCAATGACTCGATGAATTGGCTGATAAATCAGGAGTAAGATCAAAAGCTAACAGACAATAACCATTGGAATATTTATCACGAGATATCCCATTACCTTCATTTAGAAAATGTATTCCCGTTCCTGAGAATAAGGTATGATATGTTGTAGTAAACATTTTATTCTCAAACGATGGTTGCAAAGCTTTTGAGGGTATTTGATGACCATCTATGTACAAACAAAATGAATTCATATCATAGTTTTCAAAGTTAAGTGGATTTTTAGTGAGACTACCATTGAACGCTGCATTATTAACAAACCCAACTATACATCTTTTAGGTACTTGTCCTAGAAAAATATTATCAAGCGTTTTTCCTTGAACTCCTGATGGTATTGTTAAAACTTTAACTTCAGCTCGAGTTATATTTTTCTGTTGCTGTGGAATAGTAAGAACACAAATCTAATAATCTATATAAAATTGATAGTTAATGGTTTCTTAATATAAGAATGCGCAAATGTAATTACAAACTAATTAGATAAGATACTTAATGATTTGTTGAAACAAGATTGTGTTAATGTAATAATCTATTAAAACTAGATAGTTAATGATGTGTTGAAACAAGATTGCTAAGTGCTTTACGTTTATATATAAGTCCACAATATTATTGGTATGTTAATTTAACTAGCAGTCGTAGTTCGGCGAAGTATTGTTAACTAAAGTGAATTATAGTGACCAAAGGAAAATGGAGGTAAGGTACTTTTTTTTGTTTTATCAATTTATAAACTTTTCATTACTACTAGATTTACTCTTAGGTTATTATTGGATTTACTCAGAGAGACTCATTGTGTAAATTATGTTGTATTGTTACAGAACTCATTCAGTTCTATGATGGAAGATAATACATATAAAGGATATTATTATAACACACCCCCGGATTCTGAAAATGAATTAGAAATAATTACATCACCACCACCACAGCCCATTAAAAGAAAATCGAATGAAAATCAAACAATTGATGATCTGTTCGAAATATCACCGAAGAATAAAAAGAAAAAGACATCGAGTTCTGTGTCTCGAACTCAAGATGGTGGTACAACGTTTATCACTAGCAATTCAGATGATTCAGCAAATGCAACACATCTTATTAAGATCGAGTTGTATGATTTGCAAAAAATATCAAAAATTCCCGTGAAAGAGCACTGGAAAAATAGTGAAATTAGAATCAAGTTTTATACAACAAACAAAACAAAAAAATATGACAATATTCAAAAATTAATGTATCACCTTACAAAGGATATTACTACAAGTGAAACTTGTAAAAAATATTTCTTTTCCAAATAAGAACTAAGTATATAATTTGCCACCACCACCACCACAAACAATCAAAAGAGAAAAAAAGTGAAAAACAAGAAAGTGATGATCAAATTCCCGAAGATTAAGAAGAAAGACATCAAGCTCTGTGTCTCGAACTCATGATGGTGGCACAACATTAATCACACGCAATTCAGACGATGCCAAAACGTACTAAGAAACCATTAGGCAATTACATACTTTGTTAATTATGGATTCATCATTACCTAATTTCTTTACCTGCATATTTCATATAAGTTCTCAAATTTTTTTTGACTTATATTCAGTTGTATGTTGATGTTTGTGGTGTAACTTTAATTCACTTTCCAAATTAAACTACAAAATGGACTTCTCCAATACAGTTGAAAGCGCCTTTTTTAGTTCGGAAGTTGACGAAATTCTCGATGAAAATGAAATGGTTAAGATTTGTGAAGAAGTGGAGATATGTGAATCATTGAAATCATGTTTTGATGATGAATTTACATGTGTGTCGAATGAAAACCACACGAAGTAAGTACCGAGTTTTATATCAAGCTTAATAAAAAAAAATGTTTTAACAGTTACAATAATATTTTATTTTGTTATAGTCAACCAAAACAAGGAGGAGGATCACTCAAACGCACAATAGTTCGCGATGATCCAAAACCTTTCATTCATAATGTGAAACGTCCAAGAACTGAAGAAATGGTGTCAACTTCATCTGGTGTGACAGAAGGACCCCACGCAGGTGATCATTTAAACCAAGTAAATTGTGACGCTTGTAAAATTACAGTTAGTAAACGATATTTTACCAACCATTTAAAAAGTAATATCCATAAAAATAACGCTCTGAAATTACACAAAACTTTTGAAAACGTATCGATTATTGAAACCGCTTTTGGACAAAGAATTATAACATATAAAATTTGTAGTAAAGCGAACGAAACTTTTAAACCATTATTTCAAACTCCGGAATCATTTTTGAATTCAATTAAAAATGACATATTATTTTTAGTTGAAGAGTCAATTGAAAAATATAGTATTTTTAAAGTTAATTTCATATTACATGCTGAATTCATTCAACAAAGTAAAGATGATACAGTGAATTCATTTGATTTTCAAACTAGCAATTTTATCATATGTCGTGGGGATGATTTAAATATATTTTTTACGTCTTTATGTGATACTTTGGTAAATAAAATAAGTAGCTTTGAGAAAAAAGATAGTGGATGGAGTCTAAAACACATAAAAAGCATAGATTTGAATGTGAATAAATTTAATCCTCTTCGTGGTACTTCATATATTGATTTACCCAGAGATATTAGTGCAAAAAAAGCCGTTATTAATGTTCAAAACACAGATTATTTATGTTTCAAATGGGCTTTACTCTCCGCTCTTTATCCAGTTAGTAAAAATGCTGGTCGCGTATCTTCATACACTATGCATTCTGATAAATTGAATTTCAATGGTGTATCATTCCCTGTTAAATTAACTGACATTCCAAAAGTGGAAAAATTAAACAAAATTAGTATAAATGTATTTGGTTTAGAATGGAATAAAAATACTAAAAAGCACAGTATTATTGGGCCTATTTATTTTACTAAAAGCCGTAGGAGTAGTCATATAAACTTGTTGCATTTGAGTAATGGTACAAATAGTCATTATTGCTTTATCAAAAATTTATCTCGTTTAGTTAGCAAGCAACTCTCAAACCAAAATCATGCCGTTCATATTTGTGATGGATGTCTATTGTATTTTCCAACTATTGAAAGATTGTCAAACCACCAACAATATGACTGCTCTCATGTTACTACTGAATTACCAACTAGTGATAAAACATTTAAAAATTGGTTTGGTCAGTCAACATCCAATGATAAGGTAATGTTCGATCATTTTGAACGAAAATTAAAAGTACCTTTTGTTATATATGCAGATTTTGAAGCATTTTTAAGTCCTGTTAATTCATGTTCCAATAATCCATTCAAATCATATACAAATAACGTTCAAAAACACGAACCGTATAGTTTTGGGTATTACATAAAGTGTTCATATAATGACAATTTGTCAAAGTTTGAGTCTTATTGTGGGTCCGAATGTGCACAAGTGTTTATGAATAGAATTTACAATGACTTGAAATCTATTTGTAGCAAAAATAATTTTCAAAGCCCTCCCAAACCATTGACTGTAGAAGATCAACAAATTGTAAGCAATTGTAAATGTTGTCATATTTGTGAGACTGATTTGAAAGAAGGAAAATGTTTAGACTTTGACTGGTACACAGGTAATTTTAGAGGTGTTGCACATGAAATATGTGCAAAAAAGTTTAGAGCACCAAATTTTATACCAGTAATTCTTCATAATTTAAGTCATTATGATTCACATTTTATTGTTCATGCACTCAATTTTGTTGATGGTCAAGTAGATATAATTCCTCAAAACAAAGAAAGGTATATTTCGTTTTCAAAAACTTTGTATGTAAATAATCAAAGAATAAATTTAAGGTTTATAGATTCATTAAAATTTTTACCATGTAGTCTTGATCAATTAGCTAAAAATCTAAAAGATGATCAATTTCATACTCTAAAACACAAATTTCCTATCAATGAAGACTTTATGCGTCTCAGAAAAAAAGGTGTTTTTCCCTATGAGTTTATGACCTCTTTTGATAGTTTAAAAGTAACATCTTTACCCAACCAACAACAATTTTACAACACATTAACAAATTCAAATGTATCTGATGACGATTACAATCATGCAAAGGATGTTTGGAATCACTTTAAATGTTCAAATATGCTTGATTATTCCAATTTATATTTAAAAACCGATGTCTTGCTATTAACAGATATATTTGAAAATTTTAGAGATCTTTGTATTGCTACTTATAATCTTGATCCCGCCCACTATTATACTGCCCCAGGCTTAAGTTGGGATGCTATGTTAAAGTACACCAAAATAAAATTAGAATTATTGACAGATTTTGATAAAATTGCTTTCATAAGGGCTGGTATTCGTGGTGGTGTATCTCAATGTAGTAATCGTTATGCCAAAGCCAATAATGAATATTTAAACAATTATGATGTCAACACAGCTAAATCATATCTTGTTTATTTTGATGCTAATAATTTATACGGATGGGCTATGTCCCAATACCTTCCCGAAGGAGGATTTGAATGGATAGATCCTACAAGTAGTTTTGATGTATCTGATACATCAGAAAATGGTTTTATCTTAGAAGTAGATTTAGAGTATCCTGATGAACTTCATGACATACATTCAGATTTACCTCTTTGTCCAGAAAACATTTGTATCAATAATTGTAAAGATTCAAAATTAATTTCTAATCTTAATAATAAATACAAATATAAAATTCATTACAGAAATTTAAAACAATGTCTCAAACTAGGTATGAAGTTGATAAAGATACATAGGATATTAAAATTTAAACAAAGTCCCTGGCTTCAAAAGTATATCGATTTAAATACAAATATGAGAACAAAAGCGGTATCAGATTTTGAAAAAGATTTCTATAAACTGATGAATAATTCAGTATTTGGTAAAACCATGGAAAATATAGAAAAAAGGGTTAATGTAAAACTGCGAACGCATTGGGAAAATCGAGGTAAATCTCTGGGAGCACAAGATTTGATCGCGAAACCAGAATTTCATAGCCTTTCAATATTTTCTGAAAATTTAGTTGCAATTCAATTACGGAAAACAAAAATTTTATACAATAAGCCTATCTATCTGGGATTTTGCATTTTAGATATTTCTAAGACTTTAATGTATGAATTTCATTATGATTACATGCTAAAAAAATTTAGTGATAAAACTAAACTATTGTACACTGATACTGATAGTTTCATTTATCAAATATTCACAAATAATTTTTATGAAAACATCAAACCTGATTTAGGTGCACGGTTTGATACTTCCGATTACCCACCTGATAATATTTTCAGTTTTCCTAGAATAAATAAAAAAAAGTTAGGATTTTTCAAAGATGAAAATAATGGACAAATTTTAGAAGAATTTGTTGGTCTTCGATCAAAAATGTATGCATTCAAGGTAGGCAACAAAATAGTAACAAAAGCTAAGGGAGTAAATAAAAGTGTAACGAAACGATTAAATTTAGATAATTATAAATCATGTCTTTTTAATAAAAATGTTCAATATCATAGTATGTATAGATTTAAATCTATCAAACATACAATATTTACTCAACAAATTAACAAAACTTCTTTGTCTTATAATGATACTAAGCGTCACATTTTACCAAATCTTGTAGATACTTTAGCATGGGGTCACTATAAACTAAGATAAAATATCAATTGTAATGTGTATTTTTTTTTTTTTTACTATTATGTTTAGAGTATCTCCAATAATCTTCATATTTTGTATTAAATGTAGTGTTGTAAATAAAAACCTAAATTTAAGAAAATAAAATTGTACATACATATTGTGTTATTTAGTTTGTAAGTTAAATTTAAGAATTAATTATAATATCTTCATTATCCGTTGGTTACTATAATTCAATTTAGTTAATAATAATTCACTGAACTATTAATACTAAATTAAAAAAAATAATTGTACATACAAATTTCGTGTTATTTAGTTTGTAAGTTAAATTTAAGAATAAGTTATATTTGATTATATGTCCTGATTGAAGAGAAACAAATAAAGTTGTGGTTAATATGAATGCTGTTTATTTTATTGTTGAACTTCGCATATGTCACACGTTGACAACATGTATCATTTTATCCACCCTTTTACTGCAATAATTGCAGGACCTAGTGGATGTGGAAAATCTCAGTTTGTAACAAATTTTATTAAATACAAGAGTGAAGTATGCAATATAGATTTTGCTCAAATAACTTGGTGTTTCGATGAAATGCAACCTCTATATAACTTAAATAATGTAAACTACTTTCAAGGATTACCAGATCTAAACATGTTTGATGGTAAAGAGCCCAATCTAATCATAATAGATGATCTCATGAGGGAATCCGATGGACGCATTGTTGACATATTTACAAAAGGTAGTCATCATAGAAATTTAAGCGTTTTCTACATAACCCAAAATTTATTTCATCAAGGAAAAGGACAGAGGGATATTTCTTTAAATTCAAGTTATATTATTTATTTTAAAAATCCTCGGGATAAAACACAAATTCGATATTTAGCACGTCAAGTTTCACCAGAAAATACTAAATTCATCGAAGAAGCGTACAGAGATTCTACTAAGGATGCTCATGGATATTTGATGGTAGATCTTAAACAAAATACTAATGATCAGTGTCGTATTAAAACAAGGGTATTTCCTAATGATGGATTTTGTTATATATACATACCAAAGAAGGGGTTTAAATATGACAAGAATCAAAAAATGTCCGTCATTTACCAATAATGCAGGGAAGCTTGAAGACACATAAAGATTTACTCTCTGCATTACATACTTTAAAACCAAAATATCAAAAAGCCTTATTAAAATCGTGTGATGAGGATGAAATAAATTGTATTTGTGAGTGTGTTCATAATATTTTACAAGGTAAAGTTCCATTAAAGGAAAAGGAAAAAAAAAATCTGAAAAAGTATAGAACTTTGCTTCGTAAACTCGTACATAAAACTACAAATAAAGTGAGAAAAAATATAATAATTCAAAAAGGTGGAGCCTTTCTACCTATTATATTGGGTTCTATACTGAGTGGATTAATAAGCGGTATTGTTTAAAATGGAACATGCTAAGAGAATGATACTTGTTGAACCGAGTTTGATAGATAAACTTAATCAAAGAGATTCTTTGGATAATCCAAAATCAAGACTAGATGTCGAAATGCAAAATATTTTAAAAAGCAAAGAAGATGATAGAAAGAAGTGTATTTTGTACTTACAAGTTTTACAGCGATATTTACACTTTACTGGGGAAGATCGCCAACCTTATGAACTGCCAATAATAACTTCACCTAATTCGTCTGAAACAATTATTAAAAAAGAACGTGACGATAAAAATATTGAAACAAATATTCAAGGATCAGTTGTTGATCAGATATCAAACGAAGAAGATACTCACCAAGAGAGCAACACTGTTCAGACAGAACCTGTTTACTCAGTAAAACAAATTTTAAGTTTGATACCAAAGACGTATTCCAAAAAAGGTGAGCTCTTACTAAATTTGTTGTCATCAAACAAAACAAAAATCCATTGGAATGGTGAAGGTACAGTTCTTATTGATAACAACGAGGTAATTGGAAGCAATATTATAGACTTAATAAATGATACATTAAGACCACTAAAACGAAATGATCCCATTGGATGGGAAAAATTTGCAAAGGTATTAAAAGACCTTAAAGTACCTCTTAGTTACGTTGGTAATCCGAAGAGAAGTAAATATATTAATCAACTACAACTAAAAGATCTTGAGGAACCATCTGCTGAGGAATTTACTACTCCTATGTCTACTGAAAAGTACATTAGAAAAGTAAAGAAAAAAATAGATTGGGAAAAATGGACCCCTTATTAGAAATTCACAATATTTATTATGATGCATCACACCCTGCTGGTTATAGTAGTATTGATAAACTTGCCGGAGCTATGAAAGGTAAAATGACTAAAAAGGAAGTTAAAGAATGGTTGCAATCACAAGAAACGTACACTCTTCATAAGCCGATATATAAGAAATTCCCTCGAAACAAATATATTTTATCAAATTTAAATGTACTTTGGCAAACAGATTTGAGTGATATGAGAACTTACAGTAAATATAATGATGGTTACAATTATATATTGTGTGTTATTGATGTTTTTAGTAAGTATGCATATGTTAGAGCTATAAAAACCAAAAATTCATCTACAATAAAACAATGTTTTGAAAGCATATTCAGTGAATCTTGTAATACACCGACTCACATACAATCTGACAAAGGTACCGAGTTCGCATCCAAAGATGTTAAAAATTATTTTAAAACAAGAAATATTAATTATTATACTACAAATAATCCTGATATTAAAGCTAGTGTCGTTGAAAGATTTCAAAGGACACTCAAAACAAAAATGTGGCGGTATTTTACTCATAAAAATACTTATAAATACATTGATATTTTACAAGATTTATTGTATGCCTATAACCATAGTTATCATTCGAGTATTAAAATGGCTCCTTGTGATGTAAATTCTAACAATATAATTACTGTTTGGAATAATTTGTATGATAAAGAAACAGTAAGAACCACGAAAGATATCTCATTACCTAAGTTTCATATCGGTGATCATGTACGGATAACAAAATATAAACATGTATTTCAAAAGGGGTACGAGTCTAACTGGAGTGATGAAATTTTTGTGATATCTTCAATCATTGACAGATCACCCTGGGTTGTCTACACTTTGAAAGATTTAAAAGATGAAGTAATTGAAGGTACGTTTTATGAAAAAGAACTACAAAAAGTAAATTATAACCCCACCTCCAGTTATAAAATTGATAAAATTCTCAGATCTCGTTATTCAGGTGTCAAAAAGCAATTGCTAGTTAAGTGGAAAGGTTATCCTGATAAATTTAACAGTTGGATACTAGCATCGGAATTGCAAACAATATGATAAAACATAATTTTTATTTAACATTACCAAGCAACAGCTCTATGGAATATTTTCCTGAAAATAAGACAACTATGTTTTCTACTAAACTACCAAAACCCATGAAGTTAGAGGGAGAATGGATTGTTGGTGTGGTTGAATTTCAATATCCATGCACTATGTTCACTGTTCAAGAGCATGAAAATGTAATATATATAACTAAAAGAATGTTAATGCCAAATGAAGAAACAGCATCCTTGGTTTACTATAAAACTCACATTCCAGCCACAAACTATGATAATATAAATCATATTCTATCAGCCTTAAATAATATTAAAGAAAAGGTAAAGTTTCGCTATGATGAAATATCTAAATTTGTTTCTGTGTCAGTTATGGATGACTCAATCGTATCACTGAAGTTATCACCTAAATTGGCAATCCAATTAGGATACGAACCCAATAGAAATCTTGTAGAAAAAGGGTTCGGTAAATGTCCAGCAAATTTACATTTAGGATTACCATCTCAACTATTTGTTTATTGTGATATAGTAGAACCTCAAATTGTAGGAGACGTGATTACTCCACTATTAAGAATAATTCCTTTAGATCCAGCCAAATATATATATGGTGCTAATAAAATGCATGTTTTTTCACCTCCTCACTATATACCTGTTATGCGCAGAGAATTTGATACGATTGAGATAGATATAAGAACAAGCACGGGTCGTAATATACCATTCCAATTTGGGACGGTGTGTGTTAAACTACATTTTAGAAAATTATAATGTATCCTCGAGATCACATAACCTGCCCATATGAACATTACTATACTCACCAAGCTGGTTCAGGAATAGGAGTAATTTACAAGGGAGCACCTTATCAACGTGGTCATGGAATTGGTAGCTTTTTAGGAGGACTGTTTCGTTCAGTTTTACCATTAATATCAAGTGGAGCACGGACTATAGGAAAAGAAGCATTAAATACAGGTGTAGGGCTTTTATCAGATATGGTCAGTGCACGGCCAATGGAAGAGTCAATCAAGACGAGACTTAAAGAAGCTAGTTCAAATTTAAAAAGAAAAGCTGATGATAAAATAGATAAAATAATGTCAGGTTCAGGATATATAACAAAAAGAAAACGACTATCTGCATTCATTACACCACCAACTGCTAAGGTGAAAGCAATAAAAACAAAGACTCCACGAAAGTACAAAGATATTTTTTCATAAAATAAAATGTCATTTTTACATAGTCATTCTTGTGAATGTATCAAATCAGAATTAGATTTATTTGCTCTGCCATCAACACAAACAAGTATAGAAAGTGGATTGTGGATACATTACAAACCTATATCATCTCTAGCTGATGATGGTCCTATAGAATTTCAGGTGCCTGGAACTGGGGATGATTATATAGATTTGTCACATACTCTTATTCATATAAGAGCAAAGATATTAAGTCAAGACTCAACAAGACTAAATGCATCAACCATTGTTGCCCCTGTTAATAATTGGTTGCACTCACTTTTTAGTCAACTAGATGTTTACTTGAACCAAAAATTAGTTTCACCTCCTAACAATACATACCCATATCGCGCCTATATAGAAACTCTCTTAAACTATGCTCCTGCTGCAAAAGAATCACATTTAACATGCAGTCTTTGGTATGAAGATACAGAAGGAAAAATGAACTCAACTGATGGAACAAATATTGGTTTTACTAAAAGACAAGAATTAGTAACCGAGAGTAAGGAAGTAGAAATGATTGGTCATCTTCACGGTGATATATTTAATCAAGAAAAGTTTTTAATCAACGGCGTTGAAATGAGTGTAAAGTTAGTCAGATCTCGTGAATCGTTCAACCTTATGGCTTCTACAGATGATATGAAATTTAAAGTTAGCATAACAGATGCAACTCTTGTTGTAAGAAGAGCAAAAATTAATCCAAGTGTTTTGCTTGCACATCAAAAAGTTCTAGCATCTACCACTGCAAAATATCCCATAACTCGAGCTGAAGTTAAAGTTTTAACAATACCATCAGGAGTTCAAGGAAAAACGCTTGATAATATTTTTCTAGGACAAGTACCTAAAAGATGTATAGTTGGGTTTGTTAATAATGCAGCGTTCAATGGTAGTCTCACTAAAAATCCACTTAACTTTGAAAACTATGATATGAATTCATTTTGTTTGTACATAGATGGTCATCAAATACCCTCAAAAGCTTTGCAACCATCGTTTGAGAATAAAATGTTTACTACAACATATCATACCTTATTCTCAGGAACGGGAATACATTTTCTAAATGAAGGTAATGGGATATCTCGTGATAAATATTCCAATGGTTATTGTCTGTTAGCTTTTGATCTTACTCCTGATTTATCAGCCAATTCATCGAGTCATTGGAATCTTATAAAGCATGGTAGCGTAAGATTAGAAGTTCGTTTTGAATCCACTCTTACTCAAACAATAAACTGTGTTGTATATGCTGAGTTTGATAACGTTATCGAAATAGATAAAAATCGTAATGTTACTGTTGACTATAGCAGCTAAGACTAGAATAATGAATTCTGTATTACTTAGTACTAAGTTTATGATCAAAATAAAACTTACTGTAACAATATACTCACCGTTTTATTTGCACCTTATTTCACTCTTAAATATATGTATCATATCTTGATCTTTTCACTCACCTGTAATCCTACGAAGTATTCAGTCATATGGAACTTAAATGCAACAATGAATACCAATGAAATTCAACAATGTTTAGGAAAAATTCATCCAAGTCTACAGTATAATGTATACGCTGCAAACAAATTACCAATGAATGTTCAAGTTCCTATGTATGTTATAAGCAATTTGGACCCGGACACAAAGCCAGGATCTCACTGGATAGGTATACACATAGATAGTTGCGGTGTTGGAGAATATTTTGATTCTTATGGACGTTCTCCTACTGGTTATCACAGAATGTTCTTGAATAGGAATTCAAAACAATGGAAATGTAGTAGTAGCAGAATACAAAATGATTGGACTTCAGTCTGTGGAGAGTACTGTATATTGTACATATTGTATAAGTTTAACGGGAAGTCATTAAGTGATTTTTTAAATAATTTTAATATGGATACGTTTAAAAATGATATGATATTGCATATGATGTTTAAATCAATTTTTTGAATGAATAAAACATGAACTATTGAAACAACGTGTTGTTATTGATGAGGAATAGGGTGATTAGCATCGAGTGATGATTCATTAAGTGACCGTCATTAAGAGCGCAGTCGAGGAGATATTTAAGGTAATCACCTTAAAAACATTAGCTAATTAATTAGGGGTAGTGGACCTGGTGAAATAAAATAGCTAAAAAGGCAACGGTTACAGTTAGAAGAAAATGGATAGCACAGATGGATCGGACGACCCCGAAAACCCCCAATTTGACACCAAACTTTTTTTTTTTTTTTTTTTTTTTTTTTTTTTTTAGTTTCGTGTCATTCAGTTTTGACTTGCTTGAACAAATCTTGGCGAAATCTCGAACAAATCTTAAAGAAATCTTGAGCTGGATCCTGTGAATCAATACTACTATTATGTAACACCCTGTACGTGTTCTAGCGCTAAGCTTGCCTCTCCTCGTGTTTGTAGTCAGCTGTCAGACACGTTGGCGCATTGCGGATTAGAGGATGGATTGTTATACTTGACTGGATAAATTGTTAGAACGACTTTGTTAATTGACTTTCCGCGTTTTGGCATTGCTAAGGATACCACTATTTTAATTTAAATGATTATATTTAGTAGACTAGTAAAAAAAGAAAATTGCAGTTCAATTATAAAGATTCTAGTTTCGTGTTAAATGCATTACAAGCGAATGAAGAATTTCTTGAATCAGCACAACACCTCTTTGTATTCACACTGGAACTGCTAATGAAATTGCAAAGTAGATCAATGGTGTCTTGGTTCTATTTATGATCAAGTCTGTAATGTTTAAGGTAACATTGTTTATGCATTAACTTGAAGCATGGTTATGTATGTGGTTTGGTTTCACCATTTTTTTTCACAGTATACGATGTAATCGTTGACGTACTGATTCTTCCGCGTCGCCTTATGCCATACTTAGATGGACTAGCTTCAATTTATTTTAGCTTTCTTCAATTAAAGAAGTACAGTCTTAATTCCGACGGCATTTTTTACCAGTCAATATGTAGAAGATTCAGTAATAAGATAAACAATTATGAAAATGTTGAGCAGTGTTTTTTGTAATTTTATGATCAGCCGACTAACACTTTTAGCAAATTATATCATAAAATATTTATTTAATGCTTAAATTTCAAATAAAGTATGACGTGATTTGCTTGTTTTGGGTATCAAAGCCAAAAGACCCAGCATCACTTACGTATATCTAGGTCAATAACCTGAAGTATAGATTACAGACTGTGATTACAGATCTGTAGTTGTTTTTTTAAGTATATCAGAACTCGCGTGCTTTGTGAGACATATTTGTTATCGCGTTACGCCAATGTTTCTTTGTTCGAGACTAGTTGAGTAACTCAGTGTCGTATGTCATTTACCTTTATAAGGTTGCTTCTTTGGTATCATGTAGGTTCGCAATGGTGTGAGTGATTGAACTTATTTGTCGCTGTCGTTATATGAGTATATTTTTTGGAAAGTGCTACTTACAACGTAATATGTGTGGTTTATATTAATATTCTACTATATCTCTATCGGTTCATTTAATTCCAACTAGGGTATGGGTTTTACCACAATTTTAGAAGGGCCTGGGCTTTTGTTCAAAACACTAGAATAATTTATATAGATTTGGTAGAAACTTTGTAAAGGCTCATAGGTTTACAAATCATCAACCAGACTTGGCCTTAGATTTCCTTCTATTAAAGATTCCTAGGTAATAGATTTTCTCATTTGTATGTGGAAGCACAGTTCACCTTCCTACATAATTAATTAATAGTAAAACGAATCTAGTTTATCCTTTAACAAGATCCTCCTTTTCCAGGAGTCTATGAAAACCTTCCATTTGCTACTGAACGAGACATCGCGTCGGCTGCAAGCGTTGTCCAAGCGACTAGGGACCTGTGTGGACAAGTCTAGACCTTACTACGACGCTGTCGGCGTGGCTGCCAACGCCAGGTCCGAGTGTCAGAAAGCTGCTGTTCAGTATCAGAGGGCTAGTGGTAAGTATTCATAGATGTGAGAATTTTGGCGAGAGGAAAGATGTAAAACTCCATTTTTTTTCTTTTTTATACTGGTCCGGCATAATGACCGCACTGCACCTGATGGTAAGCGCAAATGAGAACTAGGACAATGAATTATGGTTGATGATTCATAGTTCTAAATGAAGTGTCATTTAGTATCGTCTGACGAAAAAACTAATTTGTATCAGTGAATCGATTCAAGTAATTATAGCTAAATCGCAAATCATTTCTATGAGGGTTTTAGTTGTGATAAATTAGTTAAAAGTTGTTTCATACGATAAACTGACGACAATACTAAATGTTTTGATAATATATGTATTGTTGACCAAGTGATGTAACATCTCATGCTGATCACAATAATGTTAACTCTTATCTTTATTACGAAAGTGTTGTAGGTCAAGATTATTAATCGCTATAAAACATTAATGATCGATCGGATCTATTTATTACAATTAGAAATTGTTTCAAAGTCGTAATATACGAACGCGATCTATTTTTACACACGCCTTGTTGACGCCCACCGTGTTTACAAACTTCAGTCAGCAGTTATTTGCCGTAGCATTTATGTCATGTCAGACAGAATAATGTTTAGTAATGAAAATTACATTTGTGCTAATTTTAATGATATTGTTGTAATTTTTATGATTTTGTTATTGAAAAGGTTGATATCAGGCTAACGAGGATCGTATTGTTATAAATAAAATAAATAAATACACCCAACAGTCACATACATAGTCCTGACGTCACACTACGATCGAGTCTTGCGTCATGGGTATCAAACTACAGAGACTTTGGTCTGACCCCTCCCAGACTGTCATGAGCACAAATATTTTTAAAAATCAAAAGTTCATTTGCTATGAAAAGGTGTATCATAGAAGAGCAAACAAATTTATAGAATCTGACTGTTTTATGTTTGTTTACAGACTTGCTCAACTTAGAACTTTTTTCATTAACGGAAGATGAGTACGCAGTACCTAAGGCTACTTTTCATCCCTCTTTCTGTTATAAAAGGTCAATGACTCATGTATAATTTTCTCATATTTTATGGGTGTCTCAACAGTATTCAATTTTTACCAGTGAAATGAAAATGAAATGAAAATATTTATTGAATCCATAAAATGTCATACACTATTTAGATGCAGTTTTTTTTTTTTCCACTACCACCCAGTTCACAAGGCTGTTTTCGCCAGAGAAGAACGGGCAAGAAACTCTAGCGTTGCTCTTTTCAAAATAAGTTTATAATACAGTGATCATACAGGAGTTGAAATTCAGAGCAGTTCATAAATTATTCATAATAATAATTATATTGTACGGCTAAGTGAAAATGCTCGTTTAGTTACTAATTCCAACCAAAAAAGTAATTAAATGCACTCGTAACTTCTTAACCACGTGAATTCAATGAATACATAAGCCGTATTTTGAATATAACATCTAGTTAGGCGATTAAGATATAATTGCAATCTCAGAAATGATTGATAACGATGAAAATAGAGCTCTTAATATTCTTCGTAATCTGAATGTCATTTTGTGATGTTGCAAAAATTTATTGATTTTTAATTCCTTTTTGATTACGTTGATTGATATCTAAATGAATAATTTTTAACATATTTATATGCAGTTATCATACTTTTACCGAAAATATATGTGGAAATAATGTGGATTCTACGAGCTATTAAATTTCATACAAAACACCGAATTTGTAATTTATAAAGAAAACTGCAGATAAAATTATTGTTTTTAAGTTAACTAATAGCCTTTTTTTATACATGTTCTTACAAATGTGCGGAATACCGAGAAGTTATCTTCTATTGCCAATGGACACAATTTGGGTGATGCTGCATGCACCATGACCACTTGTCATACCACTGCAAATTATAAACTAGAAACAATTGCTTGATGATCCAAAATTAGTAGCCTATACGTGTACAATTTATCTCTTGATCAAAGATCACTCACTAGCACAGGATAATTAACCAGATACTAATCGAAGTCAATTATTTTGCCATCACATCGGTTCAGTATACGCGCGACCTCGCGTGACCTTGACCGACAGTGGCCTCCGTAAGAGGCGACCCACCAGAATATCCGCCTGTCGCGTGTCACATAACCTACGCTGTTTGTAAGGATTCCTTTCTACGTTCAGGGGATATAAAGATAGGCACACGGGATATTCCCTTGAAAAGTAAAAAATGTATGCTCCGTTGCTCCATGTTCTGAGAAATGGAGGTTATTTTTGTGAAACTTTTTTGTGGACAGTAATGTTCACTTAAGTAAGGATAGCCTAGTATCAGCCGATTTTTTCAGGGATCAACGGTGTTAGAACCCATAAGGTTATTTGTATCAGCCCATATACGTCCCACTGCAGGTCACAGACCTCCTCTACAATCGAGAGTACGATTGAGAATGGTTAGGCCATATAGTTCACCACGCTCACGCTGGCCTAGTGCGGGTTGACGGAGTTACATACCATAGAAATTCTTGTAATCGCCTTGGTATGCAGATTTCCTCACGATGTTTTCTTTCACCGTTTTAGTGCGTGGTGATTGACTATCAATGAGGTAGATAAGATAGGTAGATTTGTTCACTTTTCAAAAAGTTTAAACGCAACTGCAAATTCCGGAAACAACCCACTATCACATTCATAAAGCGTAACAGTTGATAATTTTACAAGCTACTTAATTACTTTCAATTAGTGACTCGGTGGCAACAAAGATACCTCGGAAACGCGAATCGATTCTCATTAATTTACAATTTATTCGTGCTTCGTTCCATTATTTCGTGCCCGCCCTTTTGTAGTGCCTTTCATTGATACTCAGCATGCACAAACCACAGGATGCAAGTCACGCTATTATCTGGTAATGCGTCAGAAGATAATCAATAAACCATTCAACATTCTGTAGATTTCAATTTGTAATGAATCATGAGTTCCGACTTTCAATCGCTTGAGTAATGTGTATAAAACTAAGTCATTCTAATACAACCGATGCAAATATTACGCGTCGACAACTGCCTCTTCCTTATCTAAATCAAGGTAATGTCTAATGTCTCCTGAGTCTTGATATTTAGGTATCTATGATTCGGCCGTGGCGCTGTTAAAATTTAAATGAAACAATATTTTCACTCAATTTTATGTATAATACACAGATATTCGCGTGTTTGAATTGACTTGCGACATTAAATCAAAAGGTCATACCTAACATGGTCGGTTTTTAGGAAATTATAACTCCAGGCGAATCGTTGTCGTAATATAATTTCGTAGAATACTCTGAAAGCTTTTACCTTTAATAATATTAAGAATAAACCTAATAAAGATGGATATTAGATTCAGAGGTTATTTTTCCATTAATACGGCTTATGACCTTTTGGTTCGACCTTCACCTTGCCTACAAGACCACGCCCACAGGATGCCAGCTTATCTGCGTCGAGTTGCCGATGCTATGATGGATTATAATTTATGTGGGAGTTAAAGTATGTAGCAGTAGATAAATGTAGGCATGGAGACTGAAATACAAGGAAAGGAGATAATATTTAGGAAATATGCTAGGGTATATACATAAGTAACATTTGGCTACATATGGAGCGAAATATGTTGAGGCATTGCTTTATATAAATTATTCTTATACCCATCACTCTGGTTGCCCAGCTACTTACTTACCCTTTATAAATGGGACATTGTTCACGAATAATTTTATGAAATAAAATTAATTATTAAATATTAATTAAATCTGATATACAATTTAATTGTTCCATACTCAAGTGTAACCATTAATTCTTTAAAAGGCACCACTTATCATCATTTTATGTGTTTAGAATTAACATCAAGTTTAACAAGCTTATAATTACATTTCGCAAATTATATATTAAATTAATTACATTTGATAAACTCGTTGGGAGGTGGCAATTTTAGTTATCTACACAACACGTGCTGCATGTAGATAATTATTTGTAATGCGATATGTAGCAATTGTACCAATTTACATATGCCTGGAGCGTCGTGTGATCTCTGCTGTCACAGCCATGATTACGTGGGTACACGCCGCTAGAATGTCGTTCAATGAAGACAAATTAGACTGCACTGAATATTTTAAGGATTGCATATTCAAATATAAAAATGGTTGTATAAGGTGTATTAGCAATGTTTTATTGAAAGTCAAGTCAATTCATTATATTCATAGTAATTTATGAAAGTTCTAAAAAAAGTAGTAACACCAAATGAAAGTGTATTATAAAGGATGTATAGTTTAGTTCTAGAATTTCTGTAGGTAGCTAAATCGGGATTAAATATGAAAAGAATTTTTGATATCCGTCGGTCCCAGGTGGCTCTTACGGATCGGTGATAGAGGCAGCGTCTAAAAGCTCTGACGACATCCAAACGACGCAATTTGTGAATAATAAACGGGATTATTTAATAATTCCAGTGTGTACGTAAGTTTCGTGCCTACTGTACGCAGTGGCCACGGAACAAACAACTTGTCCCACGGCCCCCAGAGGAATTCCGACCGCTCGCATTGAGAGGGCCTTTAAATTCAATAATATGTGAAGTATTTGTACTTTTATACATTGATTTAAAAACTAGGAATAGGTCCTTAAGTACATTTGGAGTTTCAAAAGATGAGCCTCAAACTCGCTAAAATAAATATTAAATTAACTTAATTTAATACATTTCTTAATTTAAAAATTAAGATAGTATATTTATCATGTCTAAACGATGATAAATATACTATCTTAATTTTTACTAAACTTTCTGTCAACGTCTGCGACGACTAATTTTAGTGACGCTTCACTAGAGATGCACTGGAGCGTGAGCACCACTTACGTCCGAATACTATGCTCTTTCCGCCCTGTCCAGATATTTATATCAATGCTATAGGACTTACCTATTAAAAAGAGCTTTTTCTGGATTCTGGATCAGCCCATATACGTCTCACTGCAGGGCACGGGCCTTCTCTACAATCGAGTGTACGATTGAGAGTGGTTAGGCCATATAGTCCACCACGCTGGCCTAGTGCGGGTTGGCGGACTTACATACCATATAAATTCTTATGAATCGCTATGGTATGCAGGTTTCCTCACTATGTTTTCCTTCACCATTTTAGTGCGTGGTGATTGACTATCAATACACACATGACTCCGAGAAGTCAGAGGTGTGCCCTGGGATTTGAACCCGCGACCACCGTGAACATGTTGGCTTTGGCAAAAAGAGCTTTTGAAATCATCAATTTTGTTCTTTGAATTTGCTCAATCATTTTCCGTTCATGAACACAACTAGCTCATCAATTTCAATTTAGTTATCTGTGTTAGAAGCAACAGAAGGGCCCCACAAAATTTTTCACGCTTGCGAGTTTGATTTACATAATTTTGCAAATACAGTAAAAATATGTTTTATCGCTCGCGAAACAGGAAATCACTTATCACTGAACAAATAAATCAGCGTCACAACTCGCACGCCGTGTAAAGGAAGCTGCACTAGTCACTACATATGTTTGTAGTGAGTGTCGATAACGATGTAACACATGTTAACTGGTTTAAAGGGTTTTCATATTACCACAGAAGTAATTTTTGAAACAAATCATTTGTTACTAGAAGTTGTTTCGAATGTAAGAAAGGTTATTACGTTTCTTTACATTGATCGTAAGTATTCTGTTATGTCCTTTATACACATCATAAACAGTCCCTAAGGTAAAATTTAATCAAAGGACTACGCTGTCGCACCCTACGAAAATTGCTCACAAACATTTTGTACCGGCATCTCGCTCCTTGCATTGCTAATGTTGTGAATAAGCAAGTTATTGGCAAGACATCACCCGCTGTGAACATCCACTCTATCTTAAAAAGTAATTTATGGAGGGTTAATAATTAAGGATAAAAATGATACGATAAAGGAAGATCTGTAGAGGATTTCCTAATATTGTGCAGCATTTCGCAATTTAAACGACGCAATAACCAAAAATGTCTTGTGGTTAAAAGATTCAAAAGAAAAATACTAAGTCCCCTCGCGCGTTTTGTAAAGTGCTAAGTAAATATTGACGAATGTAGAATATGTTTATGCAGATTAGATAGTGCAGTAGACAATGGAGATAGTAAATTGTACGTTTTCACGACCTTGCGTGACTCACGCCGGCTTTGGTCTTGTACGATGACTTCATATATTTTATGTAACGGTTATTAAATTATTTGTTTTGTTTTCGATTAGATTCGGCCAATTTTGTAACTAGAATTGAAGTTATAGAGTACATGAACAGCTGCGTTGTAGCATACCAGGAAATTGGAAATGGTTGTTGATTACATTTGGGGTGTTCAGAAATGTTGTATTTCAGTTTTTTATAAATGGCAAGCCGTGCCCATGTCGACAATTCTGCCAATATTGTATTTCATTGTTTAGGAATTTTTTTGATTGTTTATTATAGTCACTACCTTATATATTAGGATTCCTTCTAAATACAACATAGTGTTTAGTCCACTTAATATTCTGTTAATTTGCTCTTTTCTCCTTATTTTTTATCGTATACATTTTATCAGAACAGGTAATAAATAAGATTCGATACATTACCCAAAACACCTAGTATCATATACAATATTTTGAAAATAATTACTCGTCCAGTCCGAACATCGGATACGTCCAACTTTCACCTCCCTGATTGCAAAAGCGATAGTAAAAGTGAAATAGCGTCGGAAGCACGATACATGAGTTTAGATACAACCATCTAATAGCAAACGTCTAACTGAAACTTATTTAGAACCTGTTTCGGGTTTGTATGGCCCGAGAGGCAGGTACAAAACTACTGGATAATTATACAGTTTAAAAATATTCCTTTTAGCCTGTATCTAAAGTTGAGCATTTCGTTGCAACTCCTATTTTATTTTTAATGAATAAAAGAATCGATGTATGTTATCATATGTCTTAATCAAATGACAGTTTTAAAACCAAAATGGAAATAAACACTGATATTGGTTACTAGGCACACCAGACGATTGGATAGATAGCGTGAACAAAAAGAAGTGGTGTGTACATCTGTATCCGCCCATATACGTCCCACTGCAGGGCACAGGCCTCCTCTACAATCGAAAGTACGATTGAGAGTGGTTATGCCATATAGTCCACCAAGCTGGCCTAATGCGGGTTGGCGGACTTACATACCATAGAAATTCTATAAATCGCTATGGTATGCAGGTTTCCTCACGATGTTTTCCTTCACCGTTTTAGTGCGTGGTGATTGACTATCAGTGGTGTGTACAGTGTAGATTTAATCACTTATATTTATTGCGATATCTTTAAATCAATGCAAGTTAAAATATAATGACAACGGGGAATATTTGAATTGATAAGGACTATCTAATGGAATGTCCCAAAATGTAATATCTCTGAATTTAACAAAATTGTTTAATTGCTCCGTATGTGGTCATTTTTTATTTTTTTCAAGATTTGAAAACTGAAAGTGGTTTTTAACAACTTTCACTGCTCATGTTATCTCAGGAATTGTATAGCTTCTGCATTATTGAATATGGGTGGAAATTTCCTTTCACTTCAAAATTAAATTAAATAAAAAAAATGTTTGGAGAAGTATAGATTATGTCAAGATTCTGTTTAGACATTCACGAATATTTTAAACTATGGTGTTTTGAACTTAATAATTTGTTTGTAGAACTGCACGCGGCTGCGAAGGAGACAGTAACCCTTGCGGAGCAGAGATTCGTGAGCAAACAAGATGAGTGGCAGTTCGACAGCAACTGGCAGGAAGTACTCAACCATGCCATCATCAAGGTATTGCTTCTATCCTAGATTTGAGTCGTGCCTTCATCCTACTACACCGGTTCTTAAACTCTAGCCGTAGGCTATATTCATGATTTTCCTTGAATCTTCCTTGAAAATTTGAATACTTGTAGGAAAATAACCCTGTATTTTGTCGAAATATCGGATAAGCACCTCTATACAATCTGCTGTTGAAAATGGCACACAAATACAATAACAAACGAAGATAATAGTATTATAGTACATCTATCACTCACCGGAATCTCGCTTCGAAGCTGGCTGGCCGACGCCGTCAAGAACGGTAATCGTTGTAACACTCAATATCACTTGCACTATTTTGTTCACAAACATTCACAAACAATATAAATTTAATCTAAATTATTCTAAAACTAGCCCAGCAACGGAGCCAAGCGTCTTGCTCTTGCAAGTGTCCACGAGAAACTGAACTATTCGTCCAGCAAGATGACACAAGAAAACTTCAATAACTACCCTCCACTAGATAATATTTTTTATCAAAAATACAATATCGGAAATATGTCAGTTGAAACGGAAGTTACTGCTTTTAATTAATTGTTTGTTATATTTAGTATGGAGAGTAAAAAATAGTTTAAATGCATTTTTCATTTTCTAAAATTAAAAACTCAATTTGACAATTATAGGTTATGGATGCAGAGAAAAGAAAGGCGGAAAGCGGACGCGAGCATCAGAAGAAGGCGGCCGCGTATATTGCTGCTGAAAGAAAGGTATTTAATTGTAATAGTTTCGCTTCCGTATTAATTTATTAGTCAAGAAAACTTTAAGAATAGATAGATTTTTCTATTATTTTTGTTTTTTTGTTATTTTATGTTATGTGGTGTTCAATAAAGTGTTGTGTATTGTATTGTAGATATACGAGTGCATAAACATGGAGAATATTTTAGTTTTGACCATTACAGTTGTTTTTTGTAACCTTTTACTACAAAGCATTTCGCTATTTCTAATTCTGTTATAAATATTCTATCCACAGGTGACAACTCTAGAAGAGAACCTGAAGCGCAACATAATCAAATCCCGCCTCTACTTCGAAGAGAAGAAACTATGTGACGAGCAACTGCAAACTCAAAACGAGAAGATCGAGAAACTGCAACGCTTGATCGCCGACGCGAAGTACCGCTACTCAAAGTCACTGAAAGCCCTTGAAGAAATCTCAGAAGAAATCCACAGACGCCGCGGTGAGTATCCACCAGGAAAGAATATCCCTGTAGGTCCCAGAGAACCAGGTGTCGGCGCTGAGAGAGATCCAGTACACGACGAACTTAAAACAACTGATAAGGATGAAGATTCTAATCTCCAAGAGTTGAGAATGCGTGTTAGAGAACTTGCCCTAAAACCCATAGACAAAGACGTGGAAACTGACGAGGCTTGGGCTCTCGAACTGAACGAGACTATAAACAAACTAGACCAGCTTCTTATGATGAAGGAGAACAACCAGCAAAAGAGATCTAAGTTTACAGCAAGCTCGCCTAGGAACTCCAGCGCACCTTCTACCAGTACCAAGGCTGGGAATAAGTACCAACCACCAAGTGACTCATGGAAGAATGACAGCAATCTTAACAGGACTAAATCTATTAGTCGAGAAGTCGTCTACGAGCACACTAACCCACCGATAAGTAAGTCAGAGAAGTCTAAAAGTATGATGTCGCTAGACGTGCTAGCTTTGGCCAGGGACACCAACATTATGGACCGGGAGTCCTACCTAAAAGCTGTTATAGAAGATAAGTCTCCCACAGGGACATACACGGAAAGTAATTCTGATAGAAATGAAAGTCCCGATGAGATTTTGATGGTTGAGTGTGATTCCAGTGATTCCACGCAGAATCCTGTGATTAGAATGACCAGTTCTACTGTATCTGATAGCGATAACAGCTAAATCTAACGTATTTAGGCCCGTCATATATGTACTGGTGTTAGAGGGATTTTAATTATTTATTTAGACATTGAATAAATATTTTAATTTTGTGACGCAAGTCATTGTCCCATGAGTGGACTATAATGATGGATAATTAATAGACATGAATAAAGTGGTAAAAAAATTGCTTATACATAATATAATAATTTGTTATATACAAATTACTTTACATAAAAACTGTTTTAATGGTCATGTATGGCGGGCCTTGAACGCATCTGGTTCGTGACAAAAAAATATTATGATTGTCGTTTATGTTGTCAATTTTTAAATGTTAGGTGTTTTTATATAAAACGAAAAAGTAATAAAAATAATAAAATTCGATTTGGTAATTACAGTTTTTGTAATGTAGCTAGTTATAATCTATACTAACACCAACACTATTAATCATTGACTTGTAAAGTGCTTACACTTCCGTGTTTTTTATAAATATTTTACTCATATTTAAACATATTTTCAATGTAAAGGAACTCTTAAGGAACACTTAGAACCCTCTTTTGGCCAACCCATACCATGGCAAGATACAAAAATTCAAACGAAAACTGTAACGCAAGATTGATTTTTTGTTTAAAAGAAGTTAAAACATTAGAAATAATTAAATAAATATTTGATGATTAATATTAATAAAAATACCGCTGTGTAAGCACTTTGCAGCGAAATATAATCAATTCCCTTTTCTAATTCAAACTTTCTCTAGTCTCTCACCTATCTAACTATAATAAGCGTCGCTGGTACACAGTTTAGTGTTTAGACAAGTTGATTTTATTTTGCTTAATTGATTATTCAAATCTGTTGCTAGCATAACTAGTCCGGTAGATACATGTGTTTTACAGCTAGCATCAAAAATACATCAAGTTAGTTTAAAATTTAGCATCAAAAATATATAAAATAAAAGACAGTTACTCAATTTCATAATTATGTAAAAATTAAAATGTTTGAATATTGATTTCCTAAAACATATACGAGTACGTATTTTTAATAAAAGCAAGAAAAAATATTTAAATATTGTCGAATATTTTTGATGCTCACTGCCTCTGCATTAATTTGCTGATTAAAATAAAACTTAAAAAAATACATGCACACCAACTTAAAACAGTCATTCAAAACCACATCATATCAATATTACAACAAAAAAACTTCCAAACGTTATCATTGACAGCCTCCGTAGCGCAGTTGGTTAGACGCCGCCTGTGAAACGAGAGGCCGCGGGTTCGATCCCCGCACCGAGAGAAATGTTGTGCGGCCCACAAATATTTCTTCCGGGTCTGGGTGTTTGTGAGACCGAAAAGTCTCTCGTAGTTCCTGATACCCACGACACAAGACTCGATCTTAGTGTGGGGTCAGGACTATGTGTGTGACTGTTGGGTGTATTTATTTATTTATTTATTGCTGAAGATTTGAAATAGATGTCGTTTAAATTCTATTTAAATTGAAAACATTCTTTAGCAAGACTTAATAAGAACAAGAATAAATGTTATTGTGAAAAATCTCCCAAAAATACAAGGTAAATATTTTAGAATTACTTATTTATCTAATATGTGTGGACTACATGGCCGAACCACTCTCAACTGTGTTCTCGATTAAGGAGAAGGCCTGTCCCTTCAGTGGGACGTATATGAGCTGATACAGATGTTGGTCCCAAAGTAGACAAGCTTGTGTTTTGATCATCCATCCTAGAATTAATACTGGCCGTGTTAGCATTTCTCATATAATCCTTTATGTTGTTGGGTATGTATTCTAGCTTGCAAGCCATATTATTATTCCACCGAACTGAGATCACAAATGTAACATAGATGATGTTTGTCTATGGTGGTGGTTGTGAACGCTGGTTGACATTGTCTATGGAGTATATCTTAATGTTTAGTGTACTTGTAATTCTCTGGGCGCCCATTGGTCTAAATGCCTAGTGTTTATTTTTTATTATAGGTACCTGGTTTAGTTTAGTTTCACGATTAGTATAATTTTTTTGGTTATTTAATTGTGAGCCTTTAAAAAAGGCAATAACATAAGTATGTCGCCAGGCTTGCGGAACTATACAATCTAACCATTACTTGTTCGCTTCATTTAAATATATTAATTGTGGTTCGCACTAGTAGATGAAATCAAGCATGAGCTTATCTATATGATGATTCTCCTATATTTTAACTAAAAGGAACAAAGTTCCCATTAGAAGATTGTGAGTGCCTTCGTTGGTAACATTACATCAAGTAGCGCAGGCTGGAACGCAAGACTGTAACGGTTGGTACTTAGATGGTTGTAGATTTAGAATTATATGACAAACGAGTAGCGTTTTTAAAATGTTTGGTCTATTTAAAACATGAAAATACTCAATAGTTACATATAGATTACCATGAATACTAAGGGACTTTTTTTTCTTACAACACCGAAACCCTAAATATATATACGATTGAGACGATAGCCCTATTCTACAGTAAAATTGGAAAATAATTGAGGCATATTCATAAAGGATTTCCTAACGGTGACGTTTACTTGAGAAAAATTACAAATTATTGTGCAATATATGGTTAAGCTTTAGGGTTTCCGTAAATGAAACATTCTTATTTATTGTGATCTTATAAGTTCGACACCTAAATAAAAATGATTAAAATGTCATCATATGTAGTAGATATCACTAGACTGACATCAAAAACTTTGATATTATATTTTCTCATCGTGTACGGGAATTTTGAAAACGCTATTCCATAAGTTCTTGTGTAACATTGTTTAACTTGAATATTAACGATAACGCGATGAGGGTCTTAACATACTCATAAGTCTTAAGAAACCTTATTTTTAATTACATTTAGTATAACATAAGGCATTTATTTGAAACAACGAGTGAAACGAGTTATTTTTATGTAATTTAAGAAATATAAGGTGGTTTTATGGTTGTCTAATTACTGTTTAAAGAAACGAGTAGGATATTACAATGAGATAAAAGGGCATTTTTTTCTTTTCTTTCATAACACTGAAAATTATTTTTGAAGGTGACTCTGAAAAGCATCAAAGTTGAATGCTTTTTCCTCTGTCACTAATGAGTCATAAATTGATATTGGATAGGTATCAAAGGTGATTGTGTAACCACCCCTTAGTGATTTTGTTTCCTTTAGAAGTGTGTAAGTGTTCTTATTCATTAGTGACACAGTCGGTAAATGTTTACATGCACCAGTGATGCACTTTGAAATCCTCACCTATGTACCCTACATGTTCAAAATTGTACTGTTTTGTGTTTTCACCAATAAATGTTTTATTAAACTTGTGTTTATTTATTGAAGACCATTACTACTATCTCTTAAAAATCTACTTCCGTTAACAGTTTTCTGTTGTGTTTCATTCTTTTAGTAAGATTGTCAGAAAACCTTTCCTTTCTAATTAAGTCATAATTTAAAAAAAAAGTAAATCGTTTCATCCTTTGTATCTTGCAACGCATAATAAATTATACCTACTATCTATCTAATTATAAAAGTTCCATTTGACATATCTCAAAATTGTGAAATAGGGATGATGTCAAATAAATCGGTTAGTACAATATCCGATTATTAACGAGATATCGATACTATTTGTTTGTATTTCTTAATCGATTACAGTTTATATTTTTAGTTTACATTATTTCGTTTTTTTTTTATGTACATCTTTATCGTAATGAAACATCCACAATTGCATAAGTCACTTTAGTATTAAGGAACAAAAGCAATGATTTATTTATTACTAGCGGCCCGGCCCACTGAGTTGAAATGGCAATTTTTTGTGACACGATTTTTTTCGGAATTTCCAATTTATTTTGACGCCAACGGTTCGATATTATCATTCCTTACAATATTTATTCTTTGTACATTTTTGTTTAACCCTATAATTTTGGCTAAAAAAAATAATTTAGATTTTTGATGTATGGCCTAGTGCGGGTTGGCGGACTTACATACCATAGAAATTCTTATAAATCGCTATGGTATGCAGGTTTCCTCACGATGTTTTCCTTCACCGTTTTAGTGCGTGGTGACTGATTATCAATACACACATGACTTCGAAAAGTCAGAGGTCTGCCCTGAGATTCGAACCCGCGACCACCGAGAACATGTGGGTAGCCGCGTCTCAGCAGTCCGTTTACCAACAGGCCACCACATACACAAAATTATTGTTAAATTATTAAATTGTTAAATTATTGCCTTTTATTAAAATTATTATTACATTATTTACTGATGGTTGTTCGGTCATAGTATGCTTGTTATTAGCTGATAATTCAGTACTTTTTAAAATTAGAAAAGAACTGGATTAAAATTGCTCGATTATTTCTATATTTTTACCGATTTTGCGTATACAAATCCGTTTGCATAGTCTCAACTCTACACATGGAAGACCTAACGACGTGACTTTGTAATGACGTCTAGTAAAAAAGTATGTTGTATAAAATGGTTGTTTTGCTTTATTTAAAAGATTTATATTTAAATTTAGTTATTATGGATTGTAAATCCTGTAATAAAATAAGAATAGCTTCATAATTCTATGGTTTTACGGAAAGTTTTATTGAAATTGTGTGAGTTACGTCTTCACAAAGTTATTTATGATAAAAGTATGAAATGTCAAATGAGATTTCTTGAATTAGAAATACAATAAAGAATGCAAGGACGGAAACAAACAAGTATTTAAATAATTAATCAATTTAATTTGTCATTCCACAAGTCAACATACCCAAATACAATCAATTAATGACGTACCAATTAAATAAGTTACAGTCATAATCCATATACCCACAAAAATAATCATTGGCACAAAATACAGTTGTTAACCGCTACCTAAAGAACATGGTAGCCAATGAAATATAGGCCCTATTGCCATGTGTTTAGATTTAAAATACAGCAAGAAAAGATTCTTACTTTATAGTAGGTACGTAATTATTAATTAAATCGACAAGCCGAGATCGCCGTAGAGAAGCGTATGAAATAAGGAATAACTAGTTATAACGTCAGAGCCTAAATGATACACCGTGATTGTCTGAAAAATATTATATAAAATCAAACATCTATATGTATGTAAATATATCACTGTAACTTATTTAGATGGTACAATATTAAGTTCTACAATAACAGCACACGTATGTACATGACAGAGGAAGGCACTTACAACAGGAAACATACCAAACATAATATTTCCTTACATAGGATAAATAAATAAGGCAAAATCCTACAGCTGCTCTAAGAATTACCGCCATCTATTAACCTACATACATTCATATTTAGAAACTGACTCTAGTGACACTAATATACAACATTTCAGACATTTAGTTTGATAAAATTCGATAGTAGTAGTGATCATTTTTACAATAGGTAACATACTTTATAAAATTGTTTAAATAAAAAATGATACAAAAATAAACAAGGATAATATATTGTAATAATTATTCAAGATACATAAATATAGTATTACATAATAACATTGCTACATGCAATTTTTTTAAATATTTTTTTTCTTTTCTTGTATCGTGTTTCATGAAAATATCTATTTCATTCAGATTAATACAAACTTAAATCAAGAAATACGATTAGAATCTTAAACATACATAATTTTGTTCAATATACGAAATCTCCATAAAATAATCTGTCATTTTCTATTGACCTAATGCAAGACATTTTCACATCTTACTGGTCATATTACTAAAACGGAATGCTCCAATATGACTGCTTATAATTGAATATCTAATAAATGTAATTCTAATTAAAATTATAAAACACCATCATTTCCAAATCATAATTTTTGTAGATAAAACATAACAAAATCCATACAAAATATTTATTGCTCTCAGAAGAACCTTTCAAAAAAAAACAAAATTAAAAACAAAAACAAACTATTTTTTCTAATAACAAAAAAACTTTGTTGTTTTTACTAAAATATGTATAGATAATTTGCAGATATTTTATTTCACATGACCATATTCATTCATTTCATTTGTATTAATTTTTCTATCGCGCTATTGTGAAAATCATCGGTCAACTTCATAGGAAGCAATATGAGAAGCTAAAATATTATAAAAAGCGTATGACAATACTGTACAGTTTCGTGTGTATAAAAACTATAAAATGCTATTTTATATACTTTATGTTTATGTTTTCAACGGGATAGAAAGGAAAGTATATTGTAAAACAAAATGTATAACATAATTATTTCCTAATACACCGTAAGTGGAAATAACACCCTATTAACAGGAATGGAAAGGATATAAAAAAAGTATACAATCAACAGCCAACGGTCTTACAAATCACATCAAAATATAAAAAAAACAACATTAAGTGATATAAAAAAAATATATATAAAATCCAAAAATGGTGAGTTTTCATAGAAAAAAAAACATCAAAACTAAAAAAATGAATATAGAAAAAAAACAGTTTTAAATTTTAATTTTCAATTAGAATTATTTTATGGTACAATTTACTATTAATATTATTTAAATTCGCAATATAAGATGAATCATTCCAATATGCAATAATTTAGATTAAATCAAAAATAAGATTTAATTCGTAATTTATACATAATTATTCGATTTAATTACAATAAAAATTAAGTCGCCATTCCTTGTCTCTGGCAGTGACATAACATTAAACGGAATTTAATTCATCAAAACCATTTCATTTTCAAAAGGATGTCAAATATCCACACATCCATCCTTTTGTTTTTCCCCTCCCCTTTTTTCTTACTACCATTTTTCTCTTTAGGTAAAAATTTAGAATCCTAAATGGACTTATGAAAAATAACTTATTAACTTTGAAGTGCAATGCCCGTTTTTGCAAGATTGCTTATCGAAAACTTATTTACCCTAGATTTAGTGACAAGCAAAATTCCTTAAAATTCAAATATTTGCTGCTAAATTGAATAAATGAATAATTTTAATATTTGACAAATAACTTCCCGAAAATACAAATAAATATAATGATAATATAAAATATCATAACCTTTTAGCACAAATGCCAGTAAATGCATAAACCATTACATAAATTGCCTTTTCTATTTAACCAAGTTTTCTTATTGATATGTAGGGTAATGTCTATTATTTCTGACAAGGCGGTTGGAATATCTTAATTTGTGTAGTGATACCTATATCATCGGGATTTCCATCGTATGATGTGAGAAAGAGCCCATCGTGACAGCGAATAGAACGCCCATCCCAAGATTTGTTAGCCCCGTGAATGTATTGAACTACTTGGAAAAAATGGATTTCCTATTCTGGAAAATCACGGCTAATGACTGATTGATGATTTATAATACTATTGACACTAATTACTTAGTATAAAATATGGAACTTCCTGACTTATGCATGTACGCAACTAGGTGCCTTAAATAATAAACTTAAAATATAAATCTCTCACGATTAAACTAAACATTTGTATGAATAACTTAGCACACATTAGAATGTGTTTTTGGACATAAGCTTTCATTTATATATTGTTTAAATGTATTAAGGCCCAATTGCACAAACAACTTTGCCCATAACTTTAATTTTGACAATATAAATCTCATATATTTGGTATGTATTTCAAATATATGACGATGGCATTATCAAAATCATAGTAAGCGTTAAAATTAATTTATGCAACTGGCCCTAAGATTTCCATGATGCAGATGATAAATACAAAATCCCTAATTTTGTAAATATCGACATCGATTATATTAAATCGATTAATTAGTAAATGATTATCGAAAATAAAAATAATCCTGTAGGATTAAATTTTGTACATAAAATATAGAAGAGTACTTTAGTATGATTATAACATATTATCGATATTTATATTCGAATCTAATAAAGCCCATTTTGGCTTATTATACAATGTTGACACACGTGTAGAGCATTTAACGTGCCCTATATAATTTAATATTACTAATACATGGCCACACCCAGTACGTCTACTCAAGAAGACCTCTACCGAGATGGGAACCGCTATACAACAACAAACATATAAATACACATAAGTATAGTATAAACATCAACTTAGGCTTGGACTAACAATATCTTGCCACCGTTCACGTTTATGATCCGTTCTCTCTTCGTACCTGTATTTACAAATTCAATGAAAAAAAAACGTTGTGCCAGGCTACCTTTGTAAGAAATATAGTAAAATAATACCATTATTCCTGTCGTAAATCGCTCAGAAATGTTTATTAGACCCGTAATCAATACTATAATCGATACCCAATAACAAAAACACCATTAGGGTAACTAATATCGATAAACGATGTGTCCGAAACTTCCAGTATCGATATCCAAGAACTATATCTTTATAATATGCTATGGTTAAAATATTTCATTTTTGAACGGAACATAAACGCAAACCACAAAATCATGTTTCCGAGCCCGACATCTTATGGTCAAACAATAAGTTATACGTACAACAAGTTAATTGTGCTAGTTATATTGGTTATAGCTTGGAGGAGGGTATACTGACGACCTGCTGCCACCAGGAGGCGCGCTCGAACGCACCTGGTTGACTGAATAGTGCCTTTTGAAGGTTTTGGTATAACTGGAATGAAAATAATGTAGATTACACAAAGTATTCTATGTGGATAAAACATCGATATTTATTCTGTTATATTTAGGTCATCTCTATCTGTCAATGTAAATTTAAAAGCTGACTTAATATGACCTTGATTTAACTTAAATCTAGACTAGTTAAAGTGTCTTGAAGATTAAAAAGTCTATTTTGTTTTTCGATAAGTTTATCATACTAAAACACGCAGGTGGTTTCACAGATTTTACTCTAGTAACAAAAGTAACAACACTTACATTTCCATCGCTTTTCCCGAGCACGGAGTTCAACACAAAATCAGTAGGCGCGAGAGCATCCACCACACTGACGATATCTCCTTTGAGATCAGCGCAGAGTTCGAGCACAGCATCCCGCAGTAGCCTCGCACAACCTTCGCCTCTCGCGAACCCGCCCTGATATAACTCCACCAGATGATTATCCAGCGACCACAGCCCATACAAACTGAACAGTTTACTCAACACAGGTTGTAATTCCTTCTCTTTCTTCTCCATAGATTGGAGGAAAAACATTATGACTATGTACTCCGCGTACACTTTGGTTAACGTCTTCCATTTGTACACTTGTGATTTGGCTCTCGCCTCGAACTTTGATAGGCCTTTCGCTAGTTCAGCTTCGTATTTTTGGTTTGTTTCCTTTAGGAGGTAGCATAGTAGCCATTCGTATGTTGAGGTAATGACTGTAAAAAAGAAGACGCGACTAAGTTAGTGACATCAAACATTGATGAACGTAGATCGCCGTCTAACAAATCGATGAAGTATCCGACAACTCCTGCAATTTTATCCGTTCGTATGTTTGCCACATTCTTAAATCAACATTTACAGAATGTATATTCTGCTATGTATCTTTAAAACATCTACTAGATATAAAACATTATAATTCCTCTAGCGTTCCGATCTTAGCATCTTAAGAGGCTTGTCAATGTAATGTCAACTTAATATCAGTTGGATTAAGGTTTATTTCAACTGTCAATGGCAATGTAATTACAGCCTTATTGTTATTGAAATAGGGTATATTTTAAAAAAATCACAAATTCGAACCAGCGCTCTTTGGACGTTCAATTAAATAATGCTGATACACATCACTCACATTCCTTAGTCTTCATCTGCTCCGTACTACTACACTTGAACCCCACCCGCAGTACATCCTTGGCCCTGTTGAGGAACAGCACTGTACCGAGCGGCGAGTCCACCTGCCCGGCCGAGTACTGGCGCAGAAGCCAGTTGCCGGCCTGCTGTGATAACACGTTGTTATCACCCTCGTAGGTTACTGTCGGCTCGTGGTTGCTGCGTATGTCGCCTAGGTTCGCGCACTGGAAGGTAAAGGGGGATTTTTATAGGTCTAGGTTGTAGTTTAAGTGCTGTGTCTTGTTGAGGACGCCCATCGAGGTCATGTCAGACAGAAAAAATGTTTATTAATGAAAATTTTCATTGTGGTAATTTTACTGCGATCAATGTTGTAATTTTGATGATTTTAATCTTGAAATCTTTGATATCGGGCTAGCGGAGGATCGTAGTAGTAGCAATTGAATATGTTGAAAAGTATCTGCTATACCTGAGCGGAGCCGGGCCGGTATAGCTAGTATATAATATAAAACTAGTACATACCTTGAGGAATCCGTGTCCGCCGCACGCCTCGCGGCACTGCTGCGCGGCGGCGAGCACGCTCCACGTGAGCAGCGGCTTGCAGCACGACACCATCGCGTGGATCTCTGAAACCGCCTCACTCTACCAGAACATAGCACGTCAATACATCATCATGGCTACACACGCCGACCTATTAGTTAGTATACCATCTTCAACAAAACATTATGATATTATAATAATACTCAATATTTAAAAATTATCTTAATTGATTTTCTAAAATGCACGGAAATATACCGTCTTCCAGATATAATATACAATATTTAAAATTAATATTTTTTTTAAAATACATGAAAATAATCTAATATCAAGCAAGTTGGAACTTTATGTTACACAAATAAGTAGCTTTCCTGATTATGATATTATCGATATTTGTCATTAAATATACCAGAGTTTAATTGTCCTTAATAATGTATTACAATTAATCGATATGGTCAATAAATATTTAAGAAGAGTAAAAAAACCTAACTAAATCATTAAGCATAATTATTAAATGTTACTTCCAACTTGAGTCGCGACTGTTACAAAAATATACGATGGTTAAAAGTATCGATAGCATCGACAATTAATTTACAATTAACTCACCAAGTTATCAACTTTCATGCCAGCGTTGGACTTCTCCACAATATTGAGGTACACGCGCGTGAAGTTCTCCACGAACATGCGGAACACCACCGCCGCCGCCACGTAGCCGAACAGGCGCCATTGCTGTGGAATAATTTTATCGATATTTAATACTAATTTTATCGAAATTTTGGTACCAGTGGTAACATGAATTTTGAATTAGATTGCCAGGTGGAAGAATTGTTGTCAATTTGTATATTGCAAAAGCTATTGATACTAAAATATTTGCATCGTTATGACATTTGTGCAATTTTAACGATTTCACGTACGAGATTGGTACAGGATCTCGCTAATATTTAGGGTATTACCCCGTAGAAACATTAAAGATGTTTTCTTACATTACTACACACGATATCGGAAAATAAGTCTCAAATAAAAGAAATACTATGAACAATAATACACTATTCAATACAAACAATTTATCTATCAAGCTAAATATTTAATTTTAATATTATTTCCTATTTTTATCGTTTAAGCTTTGTCCTAAAAGTACACTTTAGACTGTCTATCTTTATTTTCTTTTGCTTATGTCCATCCCATGTTAGTCGATAAGAGATTGCCTTGAGCGATACGACTGCCATTTGTATTGTTAAATATTTTACATTTCTTATGTTAAATATTAGTTTAGTTTAAGATTTATTTGATGTACAAAAAAGAATAAAATAAATAATTTTCTTAACTATTTCACAGCGAAGCACACATACCTTGTATCTTATTTATGGGCAACGCATATTGTGTTACACTCCAGGTTTGTAATTATCAATTATACAATTCATCACTTTAGCTCCTAGTTACTTTAGCCCCTAGGAATGCCAGGTATTCTAGTGTGAGAGTGAGAAAACAAACCAACTGACATGCAGCTGGTACTCGATGAGCGGTATCTCCTGACTCCGCTCGCCGAACTGCGTGCGCGTGGCGGCGTAGCGCACTGCGATCGCGACCGCGCTCGCTATCGAGTGGCAGCTCTCCTGCATTATGCCGATGCGACCTGAAAATTATGCGGGAACTTTGTTAAAGTGCTTTTTTTTTATTGCAGTGAATGTCGAGACGAGCATGCCGTTCGCCTGATGGTAAGCGATGCAACCGCTCATGAACAGTAGCAAAACCAAACAACACCTTGAATTACAAAGCAATGCTTGGCATTCCACTGCGCTCGCCATCCTGAGACTTAAGATGTTAAGTCTCAATATGTCCAGTAGTTACTCTGGCTACAATGTCCTTCAATCCGAAACACAACAGTGCATGTAAACTGCTGTTTGACGGGAGAAATAGACATTGCGGTGGTACCCACCCAGGCAGCCTCTCACATATGAGAGACCTCCCACCAGTGAACATGATAACATGTATTCACCAAGAAAGGAGTTACAGGATTTTGTTTCTCTTGAAAATTTATTAGCTAAAGCCGTGTGATATTTAAAAGATATAGAAGACTATATGAAAAAGTGGAAAAGACAAAGGCGACGATATAAATAATTGCACCTTCTGCTGGTTTGGAACCATTAGTGAGCTTCTACAGCACAACAGCAGTGTACAGCGTAAGTAAGTAACGTTAAATTGTTTTATTAATTATTTTGACAGTTTCAAAGACTGATTTGTGAGGAATTTCTTGAGAATAGTAATAAAGTAGGTCACCGAGAAAAAATATGGCATGCCATTGGAAAATGTGTTTAATAATATTACATTATATTATAGCACTGTCCTAATGGCGACGTTTTGTAAATTATGATTCAATAATCAATATGCTTACCAGCAGAAAGATTCTCTAGTGCCGCCCCTAATATTTTAGAAGGATCTGAGAAGGAACTCTCATATACACCGTCCTCGGTGACGTCAGCCGTTCTGTTCAGAAGATTCTCTCGAGGTATCCTGTACTGGTTGAACATTATGAACCTGAAAATAAAAAATATAATATACAAACACTGCCAATATAGGTATTCTACGATCACAAAGCTGAGTTCGGGTTCGAATGCCCTACATGGCGATAGACTCGCCCCCTATCACATCGTGGGACGGAACACACAAGGCGAAATGTGAGTCTCCTGATAGCAACTCTGCCTACCCCATCTAGGAAAAAGGCGTGAGTTTTTGTATGTATGTATATGTATTATACAAAAAACCACTTGTTTTTCGAGGTGGCAGAACATTTTCCCGTCTGGCTAGCGATTACTGTAGATAATATGTATAACACAAACAAGGTTATAAAGTGTTACGTGCTGAAATTTCAGCCAATGTACGGCAGGACTCAAAATAATTAGATATAATTACGTCAATAGAAAACCTTCACCTTGGCAGGAAATGCATTATTTTGACAGCATTGCATTCACACTAAAATGCATTATATAAAACTATTCATATTTAGTTACTTTTTCGCTTATTCCCAAGGTTCCCAACACAATAAATTTATGTATTACAATTTACAATACATTTTACAATGCATGGCTGTAATAGAAGCTTACAAAGTAAGCAATGATTATATCTTGTTTATATTTTATTTTGATATATTAATAATTTGAAAGAAGTATATTAGATGATAATTGATATAACCGTTGAGTTCATCCTATCAATCTATTGTGGAAAGTTTAGATAACCTGTACTGAAAAATTAAGAGAGGATTATGGTGAAAATCTCAAACTTCCTTTGGTACCCCTATTTCTTACCAAAGATTATTTTATTTAATAGTAAACAGTACCTATTGTCCTTCTCTTAAATACTGGCTACATCTTTGTCAAAATTCATTATGATCGGCTTTGCTCATAAAAACATCAACAGAATGGCATTCGTATTTATAATACATGAAAATTAACTTATATCAAAGGTATGTGAATTAAAATTATATTACTAGGTAATACTGATAAGAAATTAACGACAATTCATGAAACACCGCAATAAATTGGAAATAGCATTGCCGTAATAAATTCCTAAAAATATTATGCCTAAATGAAAAATAACCATAAATAATATTTATTTATGGGCTAATATTATACACCGATTAGGGATATAACCTTCGCTATGTAATGTACTTAGCATTAGTTAATAGTCTTTAATTAACCTTGCACTTATTTGGTTTGAAGTAAGTTAAGGCTGATATTTATTAAACTTTATTTAATGACTTTCGAAGTGGACTCTTAACTCTGCCAAAGCGTACGGAGGATCGTATATGAACCAAACGTGAAATGAAGTTTTTATATCTATCAGTTTTCTATGACTTATAATCCGCGCCGTTGCTATTTGAAGAATATTTAATATTGTTAGAAAATGCCTTCAATATCAAGACTAAAAACATTTCTAATATTATTTTAATTCTTGCAAATGCATGCCTAAAACATTTAAACATAATTTGTATCAAACAAATTTAACTGGTGGAAGGATCTATGTAAACCTTCGCAAATGTTGCTAAACCCATCACTATAACATGCGTATAGTGATACAACGTTTTGGGCTTAGTTTATGAACATCTGATATCTATAAGACCGTGTTTATTGTGTTGAATGACGAGAGGCACACACTTTTAGCTCGGGAACGCTATATTTAGGGTCAACTGCACTTAAAATTACGTGCATCATGCTCGAGTGGGCATGACGAAGTTGTCATGCTCGTATAAAAATAGCCCTTTAAGAAAACTGAGATAAAAAGCTTCAATATAGGTTATTTATGCACGTGCAGGAAGACGATGAGTCAATTCGCAGTTTTATTGAGCTGTATCTTATCGCGAGTGATTACCAAAATTGCGTGTGCAGTCAATCAGCAAGGTCGATAATTATCGTCATTACTCTTTACGTAATACTCGAATTCCATTCGGTAGATAACATTATTATTTAACGGCAACGCAAAGCTTCAACACTTGGATATAAAAGTAAATTATGTTGCACGAATGTTTTTATCGCAGAGTACATAGTTTTCAAATTAAACAAATGGTGTATGAGACCTAACCCCGTACCGTACCTTTACCTTCTGTATCAGCCCATATACGTCCCACTGCAGGGCACGGGCCTCCTCTACAATCGACAGTACGATTGAGAGTGGTTAGGCCATATAGTCCACCAATCTGGCCTAGTGCGGGTTGGCGGACTTACATACCATAGAAATTTTTATAAATCGCTATGGTATGCAGGTTTCCTCACGATGTTTTCCTTCACCGTTTTAGTGCGTGGTGATTGACTATCAATACACACATGACTCCGAAAAGTCAGAACTCAGAGGTGTGCCCTGGGATTCAACCCGCGACCACCATGAACATGTTGGTAGTCGCGTCTAGTCCGTTTACCAACAGGCCACCACGCACTTACCTTACTCATAAATATACATTACTTTTTTACGTTACTACTTACATTGTTTATTCGCAAGTTCTTTATTTTCGAAGGCATAAATCCTCTAAGCATAAATATATTCCTCTGTATACGGAAATCGAAGCCATGACCTATGTTTCGCAACAGACTCGACAACTAAGCCACATATGCTGTCACCGAGTAATAAATTGATCCTTAATAGATCGATAAGAATTTCATTAGTGAATTTCCACAACACTATTCACACATGTCGAACGATAAGAAACCACTTGAATGTAATCGATATGTCGCGATGACTCATAGTATCAACAGTGAGTATTATGTTAAAAATTTTAGATTTTTAATTATAATAACAGTATTGCTTCAGTCAAAATGTAGCTTAACATAACGCGTAATGCTGGTAGTTTAGTTCGTTACCGCAGATATGAGACACACACGGCGTAATTTCTAAATATAAGCAACGTTGGAAAATACGGAGATTTTATTATAGAAAATATTTTATTGCTTTGATCTGTCAAATGAACCAACAGATCACCAATGAACAACCACACTTTGATATAGAAGGCACGTTTCCGGTCTATTAAAATTAGAGAGGAAAGGCTGGGAAAAAACGAGAGAAGAACAAGGATGTTGCACCTCCATCTAGCATAGTCTTCGATTTTCTGCAAGATGGGAGTACTATCACCCTGGTCGATACATTTCATACATCCATTCATCAATCCATTCACAGTTTCATAACTATAGCTGATTTCCAGTACTTTGAATTGAGAGCCTGGAGCGAAATCAGCATAATTTCTGCATATTATGAGAGCGTTCTCACGCGTTCGTACGTAAACATCAGCTCAAATTACTTTTGTTTAATTTTCATTCCGTATCTCTGAGAAGTGAATAAAAAGACCACGAAAAAATAATATTCCAAAAAAAAAATCTTATTATTCGCTGGGTGCGCGACGACAGCGCCAACTAGCGGTTGCAACTACGGTGGCCTCCGAAATGTCAAATGCCCGGCTGTCATTACGACGAGTTATTTACAAACGAACAATTTTAATTAAATATTGTAATTTACATTTATTCCAATAAATATTCTAAATCTATATAAGGTAAGTCTTTTTTATTTTTCGTCTAAAATGGCACAATCAATAGATTTCGCTTAGTACATTACGGATTTTTCATGGCTGTCGTCATGAGAAGTAAGTAAAGAAATAAGCAAATTTCATCGAATAATGCATTCCATATAAATAGCAGACGATTATTTATGAGTGCTTGTGCTCTCCATAATCCATCCTTTTATGTATTTTCAGTTAAACATGGCCAAATTAATCATAAAAACTGGATTCCGACCAATCACACACGACATCATTTTCCAACCCCAAACAACATTGAAAGGAAAACAATTCGTTTTAGCTCAACACGTGCAAGATGTGAAAGAAATTAAATATGAAGATGCTATGATCCACACCATTGAAGCACATGTTATTCGACAAACTTCAGTGACATCAACGCCATACAAAACATCCTTGAATGTTAGCAGTTGTTTACTGTTTTTGCAATTTTTTATGTAGTACGTAATATATTACACCATTAGTAGGTGTTAACGAAATAATTATTTTTTTACAGATTGATTCTAGCTGTCATATTAGGAGTGCCAAATGTGATTGTGTGTACAATCAGAGCTGCAGGTGTAAACACATTGCGGCTCGTTCGTTGTTCGTTTTCTCGTTTCCAACTTGCCTGTGGAAATTTGTAGAATTTTTTATCACTATTTCTGCCATTGTTTTTGCAATTAACTACGCAGCAAGCTTCGTGACTCATCTTTATTTACTAAAAACGTAAATCTCGCTAGTAAAAAGTGACAGCGTCCGCCACCGATAGTTCCTTTTTTGGCCATGACGCGCGCTGCGATCGTTTCGTGGTTCCCCCACCTTATACTTCGCACCCAGCGAATAGCAACATTATTATGGTAAGCGATTTTAACAATACCATAGTTTTTATATTGCACATAAATTGGCTCACACAGTTTCGTTGCCTCAAGTAGTTCCCATACTTAAAGCCATAAATAGATTCTTTAACAAGTTACAACATAAAATGAACACGAGGGACACCTTAAATATATTAGCAATTAATTATTTAAATTAATTTGTCCGTAGTACTTAACAACATTGTAATACTTCTAAGGTTTACTACCCAGGAAGTTTTGGTAAACAAGATCATTTTGTAATACATTAAGAAAACATGTAATATTAGTATTAAAGTGGCTTAATGTTATCAAGTTTATGTATGAAATCTTAGGACCGCCGAAGGCCGAAGATTTCTTTAAATCATCAATGGCTTATTGGATTATGTAGAAAATACTTTATTATGGTAATAATTATCGTTAGTATTGGGATGCTTACACACAACGCCCAATCGAACTGAAAATTCGTTATGAAAATCAAGAGAATATTTTCTCAGATTTGTATCGGAGCATCTGTAAGCTGCCTAAGGCACTGATGAAGCGATTCAAATAGATAGGAATATGATTATTTAATACCACATATTATATTCTTTGGTAAATTAATATTTGGAAGTAGTTAAATAAATGCCTTTTGGTTAATTAGCATGGTTAATGGTGTGTGTGTTTTTAAATTCTAATTTGCGAAAACATTAGGCAACAATAATATGTATTGATTTTTTTATTATTATTCTGTCAATAGTAATGTAAATTAATATATGCATATTATTCACATCTGATTTGGCACAATCTTATTAATCTAACTTTACACGTATATTCAGAATTTCGATAGTAGTGCTTTTCGACAGACTCCGTGGCGCACGTAGATGCCGTCTTTGAGACGAGAAACCTCCCCACACCGAAACAAATGTTTGTGTGAACAACAGGTATTTGTATCGGGTCTTGGTGAGGAACTTTGATCTTAGTATGGGTGGAGAACTGTATATGTGACTGTTGGGTGTATTTTTTTTCTTTATATCCTCTATTGTATTTGACAGCCTCCGTGGCGCAGTTGGTTAGACGCCGCCTGTGAAACGAGAGGCCGCGGGTTCGATCCCCGCACCGAGAGAAATGTTTGTGCGGCCCACGAATATTTCTTTCGGGTCTGGGTGTTTGTGAGACCGAAAAGTCTCTCGTAGTTCCTGATACCCACGACACAAGACTCGATCTTAGTGTAGGGTCAGGACTATGTATGTGACTGTTGGGTGTTATTATTATTATTATTTTTCTTTAGCTTAAATTTTCTCAGCACTCGGCTGGTATTAATTGCACCTGCGAGCCGAAGCCAAGCAAATGCAATTTACTATAAGTTTAGGGTAATGGTATAGTGGTAGAGTTGCTATGTTGCGTTATTTCATTTTCGTCTATTTGCATAAACTTTCTGACTATTCTACAAGTATTTAATATGGATGCTTTCTGAGATTATACATATTTTTCTCGAGTATACTTAATGTATATAAAAAAATATATAAACAGGTATTTTAACAATAATAGTAACCAGTTATGCTATTTATATTTACGTGTAACCAGATCATCATATTATAAAAAAATACATGTATTGTATGATATTTTTCGTTATGACATACCTTTTATTACATACATACATACATAAACTCATGCCTATATCCCAAGAAGGGGTAGGCAGAGGTAGTACCTTTTATTACTTCCGATTAAATTAGCTATCAAATGAAAATCTACGGGTTTGCAATAAACATTGGCAGAAAAGGTAGATCAAGGTGGTTAGAAATCTTCACAATTAAATATGGATACATTATTAATTATTTTATAGTAAAACAAAACATCTCGCCAAATGTGAACTTTTTGCGCATTTCTTTGCTATGGACCAATTTAGATATCACATTGAGATATGGAACCCTCCTAACACCGGGGTGTAAACTAAAGAGATGAGTTGTGGTTTTGCCTGCACAATACCTGATGGTAAATGACTTTGGGGCAACATTGCCATACAAGGATGGAAGCCGCAAGAACGTAAACTGTTATATTTTATATGAATTTACCCCTAACGCCTTACGCACCTTACGATTTGATACAGAGCGTCAAATGTATAAATTACCTCTGGTGGTAAAACTCTGATATGTGAGAGGCCGCTTGGGTAGATACCATTGCTATATTTCTCCCGCCAAACAGCAGGTTAAATGCACTGTTGTTTTCCGGTTGAAGGACATTGTAGCCAGAGTAACTATTGGATATATTAAGACTAGATCGTATATCTGAGGATGGCGAGCGCAGTGGAGTGCCAAGCATTGCTTTGTAATTCATGGTAGTTTTTGGTTTTGCTACTGTGCATGAAGGGTCGCATCGCACCATAAGGCAAATGGTATATTCGTATAATAATTCATTACAAAAAAAATACCAAGGGACGTGCATTTTTAGCTAATTGACAAAATTATATATTAAATTCCTTCTTCCTTCGCTTAAAGAACATAATCACTAATTTATTTTAAATTCACGTGTGCGTATAACAATCTATTTTTGTCAGCCATTGTTAATACGTGTTTAGAATCAATAGGTAATCATACATGTTTAACAGTAAATTGTGCGGACGGCGAGTTACGATCACTCCTGCGGTTAGTGGACAAGCGATATCAAATATAATGTATATCGAAAATACTATATTTTTCTTCCTGTATTATGTAAGGGCGTTTCAGTTTCAATTTTACATGACTGGATCATGTTTTACTGTACCCTGAACCGACGAGAATGCATGAAGTGGTTGATAAGGGGATGAAGCGAAAGTAATATGTCAGTATCAAAGGTAGCAAAGTGACGATCTATAATCTCTGCCTACCCCTATGGTATACAGGGGTGCCGATGATGTATGTATGGATCTTGCTTAACAATTTTTTAAATTTGTAATGGTATGGTATGTTTTTTAAATTTGAAGGTATGTTTAGTAGCGTGAAATGGAAAATAATCGACATAATTAGGCCAGTCAACATCGATTTCGACCTATTCTACTACTAGATTTCACATTACCATAGTCATTCAATTTTCAAATTCAATATCTCTTTTTTGCACAGGTTACGAGTTCCCCGCATTTCATTATGGTTAGATTGACGCGAATGTTGGATATTATTTTAACACTAATTATTAACATTTTTTATCTATATACATATATATTTTAATTTCAAAAATTTTAAAATGATACCTAATTCGCTATGTAATCCATAAACAACATAAAACTCTTTCATCCGCAGTTGGCTAAAAATAGTTTGATTTCAATTTCTTTAACAGCTGCAACTTACCCATTATCGATGCCATTGACTCCGATCTTCTCGCCCATGTCCCCCACGATGAGTCCAGGATACGTCTCCAATGTGGCTGGATCTCTGATGGGCACCACGAACCCATGCAAGCCATGGTTGGTGCCATCAGGCATTATCAGCTGAGCGAAGAGTAGTGTGTGAGTGCATGTACGACCTGGAAGAAATGTACTGTTATAGGTATTTTTGTTCAAAAATAAATATATAATTACACGAGATTTTTACATATAAAGATATAGATTTATAATAACTAAAAGTGAATTATAAGTTTAAATCATTTTGAGTTTGTTTTAACTGCAATGAACAGCGTTTGTTTTTGTTATCATGTTTGTTTTTTATTATTTTGTTAAATAATTATTAGGGTTTTCCCTATGTTAACCAGTTTTTTAGTTATGCTTGTAGATACCAATTTTTTTTATATTATTGTATACCAATTTGGCGGGCCTTACTTGTACGGATAAACAAATTGTAATAGCTTATGTAAACCTACATATGTCCATAAAAATATAAATATATTTAATTTGATTTGATTTAGAATTTTTCATTAATATAAAGTTCTACAGATCAGATAAAACGATGGAATTTTAATGAAGGTAATGCTTGGTCTGTTTTTAAGAATGTCTTAATATTATTAATGTCTGACTTTTGGTTAAGAACTCGAATTGTTTTGTAAATTATATAGTATTTTATTACATCAAGGAAAAATTATGTTATTTTAGTCATATTTTTTAAACCTATCTATTATATTTATAAAGTTATAAAGGTTTTATTTATAAAGTTTTGTCTTCACTCAAATTGAATTCAAAAATCGTTCGAAAGGGACAGGGAAAATATTTAATAGCCAAAATATTATTTTATACTGTCTATGGATAGGCCGTGAGTGTTTTACGGATGTATTTACTTGTGATCGCTATCATCGAATACTATTAACGTGATACTACACAGTTTAGTTAACGTACCATGCAAGTAGAATGAATAACAAAAAAATCATACTCTCAATCAGTGGTTCTTAACTTTTTAGTCATCAGGATTTATTTGACAATCAATGTTTCAAGGCAATTGACCACTCAGTTGATTAACTTGTTTTGTCGTACATATATGAATACAGTACTAAATGTAAATAAATAAAAGGTTTTTCTCTCTATCCGCTAATAAAACATTTAAAATTATGTTACGGATAGTCTCAGGATCTTACCACTTACCACTTAAAATGCTTTTAGAAACCACCAGTGGTCCAAAGATCACCAGTAAAGAACCACTGCTCTAAATAATTTAACCTAGCTATTACAGCTGAGCTCTCAATATTCTGCGCGTTGATTACAAACAGACAATAGATGTATAAAAAAATGCAAACGTACACAAATAAAAATCAACATATTGTTAACACGGGTTAATGGGCCTATTGTTCTGTGTTATTAGCTATGGACCTTTGATGGTCGTGGAAATTGTTTATGTTTACAAATAATATGCAAGTCTCGCCTAGACAAACCAACAGACAAATGATAGGTATAGTGAAGTGACTACATTGAACACAAGAAGAGGTATAAAGGGGAAGGACAACAAACGGTCGATAGTCGACAAAATTATGTCGGCCCGCGTGAATGCCTATACTAACTGATCGTAGAATGCGATGCACTTGCATGGTACTATAGTAGTTTTAACAGCTTGCAATTTTTCATGCGATAGTATTCAAAGACAGTAACGGCTTTCGTACTATCTAACATTTATATTTCATACCCATGCAACAATTTTAATTATTTATAGAATTTCGGTAATTTCTTTAGAATTTTATACAAGTTTACGAGCATTCTTATTTGATTTATTTTTTATTGCACAAGTCAGGCAAACGAGCAAACAGGTCACCTGATGGTAAGTGTTCACTGCCGCCCGTGAACATCCAAAACGTTTGGATCATAGATGTGTTGCCGGCCCTTCATATCGAGAGGGGAGCGTAAAGAGAAAAGGATGAGAAGAGACAAGAGGTATCTATCTAAAAACGTATCCATGCATTACTAGATTAGTAACATAACCACACACGCAGGCAAATCCACATGCATGAAAATACATTAGGCACACTCAAATGCTAATTAATGTTTACTAATAACATTCCGAAACGCTTTTGTTCGTTAAATTAAGATATAATATTGTTTCACAAATTAAATTTAACTACGGCAATTTATTTGTTCATAATGTATTACATTGTCTGCCTCGGTGGCGTAGTCGTACTAAGGTACGGTTACAAAGCTGAGGTCTCGGGTTTGAATCCCGGGTTAGGCAAAGTTATATTGAATTTTTCTATTCAATATCAGCCCGGAGTCAGGATTTTGTGCCTGTTATGGCGATAGGTCCGCCACTATAACATCGTGAGACGGAAAATAAAAGGCGAAATTCGGATGTCCTGGCTACTCTACCTACCCCTTCTAGCAAAAAAGCGTGAGTTTATGTATGTATGATAATATATTACATGATATTTTTGTTGAGCAACCATAAATGTCAGATTTATCATATTACATTAGCACTTTTAGCAGACTACACCAAACAGTCGCATACATCGACTTGATCCCACACTAAGATCGAGTCTTGTGTCATGGGTATCAGGAACTACGAGAGACTTTTCGGTCTCAAAAACACCGGAAACAAATACCTGTTCACACAAATGTTTATTACGGTGCGAGGTTCGAACCCGCAGCCTATGTCGATATGTAAGAAAGCATGGCAAATTAAAACATCCAAATTAAAAATGTCACACAAAGTTTTACCTAGATTACCAACCCAGCATTTAGCCGCCTCGAAATCGGGCGTGTGTAGTACGAACTGTCTGTGCTTGGGGTCGTACGTCGCCGTGGTGCGCATCAGCCGCGCGTCCGACCCGTGCGAGATCTCCGTCAGGGCGAAACTCGCCAGTAACTGTTAAAAACATTATATATAATAATAATAAATAACACCCAACAGTCACATACATATTATTTCATTATTTACTTCAACATTCGTCATTTCCACAGAATCCGTGGCGTGGTTAAACGCCGCTCCGCCTGTGAAATGAGAGGCCGGTTCGATCCCCGTACTGAGTGAAATATTTGTGCGACCCAGAAATATTTCTTTCGGATCTGGGTATTAGTGAGACTGTAAAGTCTTTGATAATTCCTGATACCCACGACACAAGACTCGATCTTAGTATGGGGTCAGGACTATGCATGTGATTGTATTTATAAGTCTTTATTGTAAACATAAAAAAATACAATATACAGATACAAAAAGAATAAATAAAATGTACAAACGACGGTCTTATCGCTTATAGCAATGTCTAACAGACAACCATGGACTGGATTTAGAAAGAAAAAGCAGTGTAAAAAACTGTAAATTAATATGTATTACATGAGGTTTAAAAAATCATAAATAGATACACCCAATAGTCATATACATAGTTCTGACCCCACACTAAAACCAATTTAGTCAAGTGTTGTGCGTATCAAGAACTATGAAAGATTTTTCGGTCTCTCAAACAACAAGACCCGAAATTAATACTTGTGGATCGCACACATTTGTCACGAAGCAGGGGTTTCTCTCTCGTTTCACAAACAGCGTCCTGCGCCAAGAAGGCATGTACCTAAATATCAAAATGTAACTTACCTGCATACTTTAGTCGAGATAAAATGTGCTCGTATTTTGTAGACGCGCGTATTGCGTAGAGTCGACGCGAATTCGCAAGTCTATTATTTAATCTCTACAAAAAATTATACATTACCTGGTGGATATAAGAGTGAATTTGCTTTGTTAACTTTTATATCGACACTCGGCGGCGTTGCGCTTTATAACATAAGAGGTAATAGGAAGGATAAGAGGATTCTGCATCTATTCCTTATTAAGTGGGAGTTTTGTGAGTAATTAGTAAAAATATAATTATACTTACTTCTCTATTTACAAATGTGGCTTCGTAGAACTTCAAATGTCTCTCAGTGCCGAGTGAGAGCAGTGCGTTTGAGAACAAATACATTCCTATGGCCATCTTGACTGAGACGCTCGGGTTCAGCGACTGGATTGCCTCGTTTATTGTCATCACTGTGCGTGTCTGTTGGCAAAATATACACATTATACTTCAAAATATACAAATTATAGGTCGAGAAGCCTCGCTGCTACTAAAAGGCTGGGAAGACTATGACATTTGATCAGAGTTACACAAAAAGCTTCCGGAATTTGCAGATTAACAAATAAGTATGCATGTCGCTGTCTCCTCTCTCTTCAGCCACACGAAGTCCAGTGCTGAACATTTCCACAGGGATTTCAACATAACACAATGATTTCCACAGGGAACGGGTGGAAGTAGCTTCATCGAGAATATGTACTGTCTAAGCATTAATTTTAAGTTTATTTCATACATTTTAATCTCTGGTTTACAAAATTAAAACATTATATTAGAATCATTGTATTTTGGAGAAACGAATTTATGAAACAAGCATACTATGTTTTCAAAATGGTGTTATTAACAGAATATGACTGTTAATTGTTATGTTATAACTAACAATTGAAATAAAGCGTCAGCTTTGCCGTCGTATTTAGTTCGATGAGTGAATTGCCTTTTGCTAAACTAGCGGCCTGGCCCAGCTTCGCCCGGGTGCATATAGATTTCTCTACAATAATATGCACGTATTATACACATAAACCTTCCTCTTGAATCACTCTATCTATAAAAAAAACCGCATCAAAATCCGTTGCGAAGTTTTAAAGATTTAAGCATACAAAGAGACATAAGGACAGAGAAAGCGACTTTGTTTTATACTATGTAGTTATAACCCTTTCCTCTTCGCATCTTTTCTCCTTCCCGATCTCCTCCCGATTTAATAGGCAGGCGACACACCAATGATCCAAATCATGTGGATACTCATGGGTGGCAGTACTCACTTACCATCAAGTGAACTGTTTGCTCGCCTTGCCTATACAATAAAAAAATACCCAAGAATTGCTTTAGAATATATCGAATAAAGTAACACTTTATGCGTACCTAACATTCACTGCATACACATAAGGAAATAAGTTATAAAATAATTAGAATACAATAATAACACTCAAGCTAAAATTTTAATAGTAATAAAAATAACACAAAGCACGTATTACAATGATATAACATTTATAAAATATATTTTAACACTGGTATGCAAATGAATGTGGCAAATAATGATACTCGTATAACATTATTAATTGGCAAAATAATACATAGCGCGAAACATCAGAACAATTAGTAGTTAATATAAAAATTGTATAATAAACTGACGTTATAGGTAGGTTTCGTTTCCGCCATTGAAATATTACCTATACTAGAGGGGACATTGCAAACTAAACGTTTCTAACAAAAATGAACGTGACCGTACCACTCCTTCCGTTTCTATCTCTGTCACGCATACGCAGTACCAACATCTTCGCTGTCGTTTCACTGGGGAGACCTGTACCAGCACAATGCGCAGACATTTTGTTCCAGGTGTCCACTCTAGTATCATATCTCAATGTTTTCTGACCGCATATTTACTGCCAAACTAAATTATGTTCGACTATAAAAGGTCTAGCGTAGTTATCTTGGCTATTCTTTCAAATTCATAAGGTTTATTTTTATTTGCGGGTGGTAGGTCTCTCTAGGCGAGAGGCAGCCTGGGATACCACCGCAATGTCTATTTTTCACACCAAACAGCAGTTTAAATGCACTGTTGTGTTCCGGTTTGAAGGACATAGTAGGCAGAGTAACTACTGGACATAATGGGCCTCATTAATAAACTCGGATGAGCGAAGGATTAACTTTAGGCATTGGGCTAGAGAATTCAATCTATTATTATGAATAGCTAAATAGTAATGACTATATTAATAAAAATCTGTATTCTTCAGCCTAACATGATAATCCTATTATGGCAATCCAATGATTTTAAAAGTAAAAAGAACGGTCAGAAAAAATTTGTCCATTTTAAAGTTTTGGGCTAAAATTTTATCCCTCGCTCATCCGAGTTTATTAATAAGGCCCAATGAGTCTTAACATCATATGTCTCAGGATTGCAAGCGCAGTGGAATGCCAGGCATTGCTTTATAATTCAGTGTTTGGTTTTGCTACTGGCAAATGGCATGCTCGTGTCGCCATACATTACATTAAAAAAAAAAACAAGTATCTTAAAAACTGAGATCAACCAATACACGATATACATATATTCCATTATTATCAAGCAAGCTCCTACAATTAGGGATTGCAATTGCTGGATCCAGCATACAGCAATCCAGCTGGATCCAGCGCCTTTTTAAACATGCTGGATCCAGCATACATCTTGATCCAGCGATGCGGATCCGCAAACGTATCAATTTCTATTGTTTAGTTTTGAGTTGCCGCCATTTTCGAATCGGCGCGGCAACGTTGCCGTTCTATCACCATAGCACGTGCCGCATGAAAGGCAACGCCGCCCGCCCCCTTTCCCCCTTACCAACTGTATCGCTTATGTTTGTTTATTTTATAAATCAAAGACAGTTGATGAGTTGAATAACTGCTCTCGTCTCGATAGAAAGTGTCTTTGTGTTACTAAAGTGCATATGAAGTGCGTGTTGGTTGTTGTTTGAGAGACTGAATGGTAAGTAAAGTAAAATGTTTATTTTTAATTTTAGTATTAATGTTGATTTGATTCATGTCTCTTACTTTCTCGAAGAAGGAAAAGGAAGACACGTTTGGTGAGGTTCGTCAACACATCGCGAAATCTTTTTGTTTTTGTTTTCTTATTTAAACCGATCTTATTTTATTACCTACCTTTAATTGCAGGAAGTAGGTACATATCCTACAGTGGACTATTTAGTTATTTAGAACTTTGTGTGTGTGTGTGTGTATGTGTGTGAGTATTGTTGCTATTAAACAAGATTGCTAAAATGCGCAATTTTGATTGGAAAAAAGCTGTGCCATGTGTATAAAGATAGGTTTTTATAGGTTTTTCCAGTTCAAAAACGCGTTCAAACTATTAGTCCTCCCGTAAGCACGGTGCGGTGCTTGCAATAGCGCCAAAATATCGGAAATAAACAAAAGGAAGTTTGAACGCAATTTGAAACCCGAAATACCTACAAAATGTGTAATAGTAATCGCGACAGTTTAAATAAAATATTACCTTTTTGGTTTTGTTAAGTTATTGCATCGCGATAGTTGTATTTATTTATCTTTAGGCATACTTATACTTATCTTATACTTCACCGATCTTTTCTTCATTACAGATTTAACGCTGTTTTTCGGACAGTTTAAAATGTCGACCAAGAATTCTAGCGACGGTAAAAAAAGTTTGTGGGACTTTTTCGTAAAGTTTGATAGTCGAAGTGCCAAGTGCTCGCTATGCCTAAAAACATTGCTTATTAGCAACCGCTCCACTACAGGGTTAAAAGGGCATTTACAAAAAGTACACTGTATCAGTGTCATAAGTAATGTCAGTGGCAACAAAGCTAGTTCACCCAACAAAGATTTGGATAATGCAGATTCACAAGCTTCCACTGATGCTATAGCAACTACTTCAAAAAATGAAGATTATCAGGAAGTAGTTCCGAGCAAGAAGACCAAGAAGACTATTGATTTCTACTTTGAAAAGGAAAATTCTATGGAGAGTTTGGTCACTAGGATGGTGTGTAAAGATGGCTTTAGTCTAAGTACATTTTGTACATCATCCGACTTGAGATTATTATTCGCAAAATCAGGATTTCAATTGCCGACTTCTCCAAATACCATCAGAGCGATCATTTACAGATATGCAGAGAATATTCAAACTGATTTCATTAAAGAATTCACTAATTTAAAGCAAAAAGGACAAAGATTCTCATTGAGTTTTGACGAGTGGACCTCCCAAAAAAATCATAGATACATAAATCTCAACTTGCACCATGATGATAAACATTTCAATTTAGGGTTGATAAGAATTCATGGCTCCTGCACTGCCGAACACTGCATTGAATTATTGTCGGAAAGGCTGAATATTTTCGGCTTAGTGATGGAAACCGATATCATTGGTATCACTACCGATGGCGCCTCCGTAATGGTAAAAGTTGGAAAACTTTTGCCTTGTTATCAACAATTATGCTACGCTCATGGTATCCAGTTGGCTGTGGTGGACGTGCTATATAAGAAGAAACCTCATAAGGAAGTAGAACAAGCCGCAACAGATGAAAGTGATGAATGCGAAGACGATGAAGACTTAGAGACAGAGATGAACGATGGCTTGGCAGTTACAGTAGAACGAACATTAGTGGACTCTGGTGAATTAATTCCACGATACAGCGCACTGCTCATGAAAGTACGCAAAGTTGTAAAAATTTTCAAAAAATCACCCACCAAAGATGATTTATTTTTGCAAAAATATGTTAAGGAAGATAAAGGTAAAGAACTAAGTCTGATTCTTGATTGCCGCACGAGATGGAACAGTTTGCTCAGTATGCTGGAACGTTTCTACAACCTAAAAGTTTGCATCGATAAAGCATTGATAGACGTCGGTTCTGAAATAAAATTTTCCGGCGATGAATGGTCAATAATCAATGAGTTGATTGTCAGTCTACAACCGTTGAAACTGGCTGTAGAAGCTCTTTGCAGAAGAGAGTCCACATTGTTAACTGCCGACACAACCCTGAAATTTGTCTTAGACAAGCTAAATAGCCAGGGCACTTCCCTAAGCGCCGAGCTAGCTGAAGCACTACGCAACAGAATCGCAGAACGACGCCTCTCCGAAGTTATTGGTACGTTAGTGTACTTGAAAAATCCAAAAAAGTATGAAGAAGCAGTAAAAAAACCTGGCTATTTTCCATTGCCAAAAAAGAATGCGATGCGGCAGGAGATAAAAACATTGTGAAAACGAGTAAATAAACAATATATTGTAGAGCCGGTGCAAGAAGATACCATGGAGATAGAAGAAGATCGTGTAGATGATGACGCAGAACCCGTTAAAATGACTTTAGAGCTAGAACTTGAGATAGAACTTAAAAGAGAGAAGGAGAACTTTAATAAACAAAAGCCAAGTGGTCAATTAGATTACGAAAAGATCCTGAAAAAAGAAATGAGCGTTTATGAGAGCGAAGGAGTGCGAGGTGAACATTTATCAATGGTTTATGAGTATTTAATGACCTTAAAACCGACCAGTGTAGAGGCCGAAAGGGCATTCTCAGCAGCCGGCTACATATGCAGTTCTGTGCGAAGCAGGTTGGGAGATAAGACTATAGATAAAATTTGTTTTCTAAGGTCTTACTTTCAGAGAATTCAAAAAAAAAAGTAGTCTCTTATCGTCAGACTTTAAACTGCTTAATTATTAAGGATTAACGAGCGGAGAGAAGATTATTTCAAAGCTTTTTTTGTTTGATACAAAAATACTATTGAAAATTGAAATAGTGTTATTGTTACGGTCCTTTTTTAAAAGAATGTTAATTAAGTTATTTTTAAAAGAATTTGTGAGACTGATTGCTACTGATTAGCCGTCCTATCATTAAACATAAGCGTAATTAATAAGATAGTGCTTACTTAGAAACATTATCTTAAATGTTATATGAATATAAGGTTATATGTTTGTTATTTAATTTTATATTGATTATTTTGATCTCAAATTATTAAAAAACCAAAGCAAATTAATATATCACCAAATGAGTGGAAGATTTCAAAGATTATCGTAAAAAGTACAAATTAATAAAAAAAAGTCTTAAAAATGTCGTCTTTTTATTTTCGTTCCACGTTTTGCTGGATCCGCGCTGGATCCAGCTGGATTCAGGTCAATCCAGCAAAAATTCCGCTGGATTGAAAACGCCGCTGGATTGCAATCCCTACCTACAATATACACCATTATGACAAAAGATATAATCTATGCTGTATTGTCACATTTGTTAGCGGCAATAATAAAACTGCGTTATACTAACTCTAAAACGAATATTATTTTAGCAAAGGCTTTGTTCAATGATTTTTTATGACGCAAATGTTACAAATTTAAATAAAATACTTATTTAACCAATCCAATAACGAAATATGTAATAACATTGGAAAATTATGTAGTACTTGATGAAAAACGCTTTTTCGCTAAACTCTTCCTCAATTGTTTTTTAACGTTGGCAACGTCATCGTTTGTATCATTTCTAATAATAAAAGGTTAATATAGATTAATACATCCAAAAACTAGCTCGCGATAAGGCGATATGTTTAACGTTTGTTTTATTTTAAATATACACGGCAAAATTACCACTGACTGCGATAAATAGAGTCCCTACCAGATAGAGAAGCCATGTGCAATAGACCCCTTGCTATCTCACAAAATAAAACTGACTCACAGTTTCTTTCCATTGTTCCGGCAAACGAGCAAACAGGTCAGCTGATGGTGAGTGATCACTGCCACCCATGAACATCCATAAGGTTTGGATCATGGATGAGTACCGGCCCATTAAATCGGGAGGGGAGCAAAAAAATGGGTAGAGGTAGAGGGAAAGGGTGTTACATACCCGGCAATCTCACTAAGCGAACGAAACGTGACAAAAAAGCTTTCGCTTCACGTTGATCTCCTATGGGACAGTGGTACCGCCCCGAAAAAGCCTGAGCATTCACCATGAATTGTTTCTTTTTTGTGGGCGATTCTTCATTTAATTTATTATTGCTATTTATTTACAAGGGACACCTGTTCTTACCCAGGGAGTCTCTCGCTATGAAGAACGGCTACTTTGGCAGAGACCTAGATTTGAGTTGTATAATCCACCAGTTCGGTGCTACAAGCTTACATTTGATCTGACTTACCCGTTTACTATAACTAGATGTGGCCATGTCTTTGGGGTGGAAATTGTGCTGGTTTATCTTCCTGAGCTGCAGTTGCGTGATCCTCTTCTGTTCCTCCACGCTGAGGGTGACTGGGTTGTGTGCAAACAGCGGATCTTTCTCCAACGTATGCCATATTCTGTACTGAAACAATATGAGACTCGTTAACACAAATCAATATAATGTGCCAAGATTTTTTTAATTTTATATTCTGTTAAAGCCCAGAAACTGCATTGCCCAGACTGAGAATTAAATGGCATCAGTCGGCGTTCAGGTGTCATTTTATATAATCATGCCGGCCAGTTGAAATGCCTCTACACGCTAGGCGGGATTTCATGTGAAATCCAAAATTGTCACTGGCCTGTAGAGAATTTAGGGCTGGGAAGAAGAATAGATATCATTGAGCCCTCGACAAATTTGTCTGTTACAGAAATAAAACAGCAACATTTCTACTAAACTTTGGTTTTCCATGACTATAGTAGGTTGTGAGAGATGCAGATGTAACTAGCAGTCTTTCAGTTTCTGTTCATGATATTGAAAGAAATCCTACCATGAAGACAATCCTACCAAAAAAATATTAACGGCATCAGCCCATATACGTTCCACAGCCGGACGCGGGCTTCCTCTACAATCGAACGTACGATTGCGGGTGGTTAGGCAGTAAAGTACGCTGGCCTAATGTGGGTTGGTAGACTTTACATATTATAGGATTTTTTACAAATCGCTACAGAATGCAGGTTTCCTTACGATGTTTTCTTTCACCGTTATAGTGTGTAATTATTGACTATCTTCACACACATGACTCCGAAAAGTCTACGGAAAATAACTTAGAAATCTTTCAACGGTAGGTGAATTACTCATATTGTTTTGATTGTTAATCTCCTTTACAATTACTGGTCGATAATTTTATAACAAGAATCAAATGATATAATAAAGATATCAAATCAATCCAAAGTATTTTGAATAACTAATAAGATTTCGGTTTTCGACGTAATGTGAGTCATTATTGTATGTGTCACGTATAGATAATTGAAACTAACCAAATTGCCTCATCGAAATATGTAGAGGTACGTAATATGGTTGTAACTTCGATGCAACGCTTCAAGTTCGTTGTATATTTTTCAACAAACTATAGTGTAACGCCCTTATTCATACTGTTAATAACCGTATTTTAACTATCGACGGTTTAGTCCCTTTCAAACAAATTTCGAATTGAGTTTGAGCGAAGAAAAAATACTTACGTACACATGCGCATACATAATGCGTTCTAAGCGGGTTTTAACGAAACTCGAAAGCACACACTGACCAGACATATAGGTATATTTGTTGTAGAAAATCTTGGCTTCACATATATATATATATATAAATTTAATTAGTGAAATAACGTAAGAGATAACAATCTATTATAATCAAAAAATAAAATATTGATGCTAAAATTATGATTGAAATTCAAGATAATGATGATTTGTCGTGGAAAATTACAATGTTTTATAAATTAGTATCTAATTAACTGCTATTGTTAGGAGTTCCTGTGTATGATTCACCTACCACTGAAAAAATTAAGACGAATACGTGTATCCAGCGGCGTGCACAGGATTATGACACTGGGTATGCGGCGGAGTACTCGGTCACAAAAACTTTTTTTTTTATAGTTTTTAGCATAGCCACAGCCACGCGACGGATCTCTAGGTCAGAAACCATGCCAACACAACAAGTCTTAGATGTACTACTATTCATGTCCATCTTCTACGGCAACGCAGACAAAACAGCGATCGATCGTCGCGGCGGAAGAAATTCTAATAAGTAAAATAAAAAAACTCACCTAGTCGGCTTCAATTTTCACATATTCAAGGTCCCGGTTAGTTGAGATTACTATACCTATGCCGGTGTAAATAAACGTAAGATTTCGGCCACCTCATTCATTCATTTGATAAACATACATTTTTAACACAAACCTCACAATCAAATAACATTTGAAAAAATAAACAAACACACTAGTAAAAGCAAATGACTACAATTAATATCGAAACTTAAACTGTTAACTGTACACACTTGCAAATGTTAAAATGAAAAATCCGTTAAGAAATCTATTTTTTTTACAAACATACTAGTATAAAATAGTAAACAATGCAAAAACACATAAAAAAGGCAACATGGCCCCCGCGAAACACAAAACATTTCTATTTAAACAAATAAAACCTTACTAACCAAAAATGCATAATGTGCATAGGTGATTTATTAGATTCCCGCCTATTAATTTTACTAGGATTATAGGCAACGAACATTCCCGATCACTCCCGACAACTGCCGAACTCCCGAGGCCTGCCGCAGGAGTCGCGCCTTTCAATATTCATAGGTGTGTGCGTTTGCGACTGTGCACGGACACCAAAATTACTACACACATGCAAACAAATGTCATGCGGGACGCGGCGGCATTACTTGGTTGATTAGGTACATTATTTTGCTTTGCAGCGCCGCTTGCTTTTCGCGTGGCAAATATAATATTTGCGTGATTGCAAATAGGTGCTATTTATACAATATTAGGCGTTTTTAAGTTATTATATTTTGTTTATTCATTTATTTACTATAAATTAAAGTCATCTAAAACGTACGAACGTTATAATATAATATCTGTGAATGGCAAGTAATGCACTGCATTTCTGCCTACAAGGAGCGCACGCCCCTGCGTGTATCATACTGAAAATGTGTTTAATTGGGTTTAGTAAATCGGAGTACAATATTGCATATAAACAAATAGGTAACTCGAGGCAAAATTTTGCATAGTAATATTTTTTTTTATATAAATTGACAGCCTTTATGGCGTAGTTGTTTAGACGCCACCTGTAAAACGAGAGACCGCGGGTTCGATCCCCGCACCGAGAGAAATGTTTGTGCAGGCCACAATATATTTCTTGGGGTCTGGATGTTTGTGAGACCTAAGAGTCTTTCGTAGTTCCTGATACCCACGACACAAGACTCGATCTTAGCGGGAGATCAGGACTATGTATGTGACTGTTGGGTGTTATTTATTTATTGAGATTAACCAAACTAAGATATATAAGTAATTTGAGATACAAATAATGCTTGCCTCAAAGGGGATGACAAAAAATATTTGTAATTAATAAAAGTAATAGACAAATTAAATTGTTACTTTGCAGCACGTGATTGAAGCAATATTAATACAATAGTAAGATTAGGAGAGCTGTGGAGAACAAACGACGCAAGAAACTGTTACACCTAGACGAATTTTCATCTTATTCTCTTTGTTTTTTTTTATTGCAATAAATGGCGATACGAGTATGCCGTTCGCCTGGTGGTAAGCGATACAACAGCTTATTAACAGTAGCAAAACCAACAACACCTTGAATTATAATACAAAGCAATGTTTGGCATTCCACTGCGCTCGCTATCCTGAGATATAAGATGTCAAGTCTCAATGTGTGCAGTAGATAATCTGGCTACAATGTCTTTCAATCCGAAACACAACAGTGCATTTAAACTGCTTTTTGGCGGGAGAAATAGATTTAAATGTATTTTTATGAGTAATAGTTTTTTTTTCACGAGCATAATAGTTTAACGTTGATATTGGCTACACTATGTTCAATCAGACATAAAAATATTTATCATTTTAATTATAATAATCACCATCCAAAAATATGACGCTTGTTACTAAACGTAGCGGTCTTCTTTTGTCTTCCGGTGTACGGCAAATCAAAGGTATTTATAATTTTCATTGAAGACATCATCAAAAAATCTTAGATATCCGTGACCCAGTTCCGATTTCAATGAGATTTATTTCTCCAGAGTCGAGGCAAACCGATGCTTATAAAAACATAGCACAGTTCTTCGAGAGAGCTGTTTCGACACTTACGTAAACTGTACTGAAAAAAGGCGATAAAAAATAGCTTTCGATCGGAGGAAAATATCCAAAAAATCCGAAGCATAAACACGTGAAATTAAATAAACTAAACTATTTTTTTTGCTTTAATAATATGTGTGATCGTTTCTGAGTATAATCTTCCGTGATATCGCTGCATCCGCGAATTGATTTAAAAATAACCTTATTTGTATAAAATGTAAACTTTTAGTGTAGTTCGATGTTGCTTTCGTGTCATCAAATGTAAATTTTCATTTCTTGAGAATTTCAACTCTAGACACACGAATGCCTCTTCTGGGTATTTTTTCATAAAGTAGTAGGTTGTATAAGACAAATGTAACTCCCAAAATATTGATGTACCTATCTAAATATTATGCCTCGGTAGTTGCGTAGTTGTTCTACGTTATGATTACAAAGCTGAGGTCACGGATTTGAATCCCGGGTCGGGCCAAGTGATATTGGATTTTTGTTTTCATTATCAGCCCGGAGTCAGGAATCGTATAGCGATAGGTTCGCCCTTAACAATGGTATTTTGACTTTCAACATTTTACTCAAAAAGACATCTTCATGGATCACTATGACCGGTTTTTCATTGCCCTATGGTTGTTTCCGTCATAACCTTTCCGTAAGGAAAATATTATTCTTAAGATGAAGTTGAGCTTAGTCAAAAGTAAGTCCAAGAACTGAAGGAAACTATTGTTCAAAACCATTAATTTTAAACGTAGCTGCACACCTATTGTGTATGTGTTTGCTGAAGTTTTCCTTAACCATTTATTAATGTGACACTTCCGACAAGCTTGGTTAATTTTCCTGCTTTTCAAAATTAAATACATACATACATAAACTCACACCTTTTTTCTAAAGGGGTAAGCAGTAAGAAGCAGCTACCTGGAAACCCACTTTTCTCCTTGAGCGTCGTTCAAAACGTGGGACAAAACATACACGGCCACTGGGCGAACCTATCGCCTCATCGGGTACAAGTCCTGACTCCAAGATGATAATTAATAGAAAAAAACAATTTATATTTACCTGACCTGGGATTCGGAAACGGAAGAAGATTTGAATTCAAAGACTTCGGGGTTGTAATCATTCTGTAGAACAAGTACCTACGCCACCGAGGCAGTAAACACTTATATGGGTTATATTGCTAAGCCCTTCTTCTATTACTACAAGAATTTTCAATAAGGAGGGGAAGATGTTTAAATGAAATAAAATACTGTGTGAGGTATTACCTAAATAGTTTTATTATTTGAAAGGGCCCTATGTAGTACCATTATGTGTGATAAATATGAGATTGTTCAAAAACCCACCTCGTCTTCTTTATTCTTATAATTTCACAGATTCGAGTGGTCCAATTTTCAATTATTCTTTCAGATAGACCCGTCTGAATTTGACCTTTGCCATATGACATGTTCACATTTATGGCATCAGTCGATTGTGGTTTGTTTGCATAAATGTGCGACTTTAAGAAACCCCACACTTATGTGTGCCTGCTAGGGTCAAATCGCATGACCTTGGTGGCCAATTCACATTACTTCTGAGCTTATGCAGAATGTCAATTGACGGCGCGCCGTCCTGCTGGAACCAAATGTCGTGCAGGTCCATATTATGATGCTTTTTCTTCTTTTTAATAATTAATAACTCCCCCGTAGTTGGTGGCCAATTCACATTACTTCTGAGCTTATGCAGAATGTCAATTGACGTCGCGCCGTCCTGGAACCAAATGTCGTGCAGGTCCATATTATGATGCTTTTTCTTCTTTTTAATAATTAATAACTCCCCCGTAGTATCGGAGATTTTGCCAGTTTTGGTTCTTCAGTTTGAACCATAACAAGTTTGTTATCACCGTTTTGTAGCGCTCGCCGTTGTCAGTGATCGTCTCGATAGCAACGTTTTCGTACGTTCATCGTTTTCATTTTCGACGACGCAGTCGCCCGAAAATTCACCAAATGATAACTTTTTGAGAATGCATTATTACCTGGTTAGCCTGGTGTGAGATGGTGTAACTTGACATTATGATTTAGCATAAGTAACTGAATAATAAACAAAAGATTTGACAGATCTCACTGAAACAAATTAGCCGCCAAGAAATCTATCCGGGCCAATTGAAAAACCCTTCAAAGATTTTCAAGTTGGTGAAACTTTCGAGAGAGCGTTTTTAGGATACAATTTTCTCATGTAGATATCTACTAAATTCAGCAAGGTAGTATCGTAGAAAGCTGAAACGATTGCATTAAATTGTAAATAAGTAAAATATATTATGGCTCAAGAATACTCTTAAACAAACAGATATACCTGGTTACAATTATCGGTAATGTTCAGTCATATTTTAGCAGAATGTAGATAATGTATCACAGTGATAATATGAATCATTTCAGTGAGACACTTTGTAAACAATAGATACGTGAAGGTAACTCCCACTTTAAATTAGTGCATCATATGAGGATGAAAAATAACGAAACGAAAGGCTCAAAAATATCACTAGAGTCTAGACTACTACTTCGGGAGTGGAAAGAGTAGTTATAGAAAAACAAAATTCCTAAATGTTAATTATGAACCAACAGAAATAAAATATGCCAGTATATAGTATTAGTATCAAAAATACATTATGAAAAAAAAATTCTTTATGCCACACTCATATGGTGAGCGCCAACCCTCTGTCCCACCGTACCAGTCCCAGAGACCAAATAATAGACACATGTACTATTATAATAATTTAAAAATAACTATAGAAAATCTGTGGTATGTGTAATCCGATACCAAGTCTAGAATAACACAAACTACGAGAATATACTTTTTATCCACATAATATGTATAATTGTATATTAATATGTGAATAAACACTTATTATGATGCAGGTATAAATCACACACGGTGTAATTTCAAAGCAAGCTTCTTATGCTTCTATTGCCATGCTGCTAAAAATCTTCTTTCCTATAGTTATGGGGTTGAATTTCGGGGTATTAAAATATTTTCTTTTTTTGAAGTCGGTTATAAAACTCATGATGTCAAGCATGGTAATTCTATGCAAGTAAATTAAAACTTTAATTATGAAAATTTAAGTATCTAACATACTTTAATAGCATAAGAAAAACAGAAAAAACGCGTGTAATAATAGTAAGTAGTAGTATTTAATAGTATGACAAAAACATAGGTGCGCTAATTTATGTTATGTATGTAATATTACATGCAATTATTTCACGGGCTTAATAGATGATTCTACATAGTAAAGTTCTTAAAGAATGCAAATGGATCAGAGTCTCAATCAAGTAATTTGAGTAAGTATTTGTGTGAAGTGCGTGGTGGCCTGTTGGTAACGGACTAAACGAGACTGCCAATAAGTTCACGGGTTCTAATCCTAAGGCACTGCTCTGAGTTTTTAAATGGATAGTTAATCACAGCGCACTAAAGCATTGGAGGAAACAATGGTGAGGAACCTGCATACCATAGCAAAGTGTATGAATTTCCATGCACTAGGCTAGTATGATTGACTATCTCAATTGTAGAGGAGGTCTTTGCCCTGCAGTGGGACATGCATGGGCTGATACAGATTTATGTATAATATCTTTAGGTGAGTGAGTGAGCTACTGATAGATAAAAAGAATGAACTTTATCAACTTTAAGTTGTATTTAAAACACAAATTAAATATTTATTAAATAGTATTCTCAATCGTATTCTCGATTGTAGTGTAGGCCCGTGCCCTGCAGTGGGACGTATATGGGCTGATAAAGATACAGATACAGTACACGCAGGGTTTATCATTTTTTTACAGGAGTACCAGCACCGGCATTTTTATTCCTAAGACCATAAGATATTCTCTACACATGTTTTTTTTTAAATATGATAATATACAATAAAAGACAGGTAATATGTGATGCAAGTACAAATATTTCTTTTACTAGATTACTTTCTATAGAAGACCTTATTTTCATTGTAAATTTTAAAAATAAATCACAGTGGTTATTATCATATCAACTACATGTAGGTAAAGGGAAACAAAACATTACAGGGTGAGCGGCTAAAACAAATGGTGCCTGCAACAATCCCATTTACTGAATTTGATGTAATGTTAGGCGATTGTTTTCGTTCTACAATAACGCATTGTTAGTTAGCATGTATTGTTAGTAAAGGGTAAGTATTGCCATCCCCTTGTTTGAGTATTACCAATGTGGCACACAAAAATTTGGTATAGTTGAGTCCAGACAATTTGTTCATCAACACCTGTACTAGAAATTGTTTTGTGAGTGTTACTTAATAAATGCATAATTAGTAATATAAGAATAGTAAGTTCTTTTTTTTTTGTTTAACCTATCTCATCACACCGCTGGTCAAAAGTCTCCCGCATGTCTAGTATAGTACGTTCTTTATTAAGTAATTATGAAAATTCAGTTGCACAATATGTGTAAGTATCAACAAGTACTTTTTTTAAATTTTGGCATTTTTTATGCAGCTGTACAGACACCTGCTATTCAGAACACAAGTTATTTAGAAAGTATGACCTTATTTATATTGGCTTTAGAACCAACAATAAAAATATTATGACAAAACATGTTGTATACATAATGTGACCATACATCCCGCTTTAGGCGGGACAGTCCCGCTTTCAGAAGTCTCTCCCGGTGTCCCCAGCAAGGCAAGAGCAAAAAATAATTTAAAATGTATTTCTCGCTCGAAATGCTTTACCGAACTACTACTGGAAATCGTGGGATCGTATTATACCAACACTTTCGTAAAAACATCTCGACTTAATAAACTTTTCGACAATTATTGAGTAGGTTATGTGTCTGCCTGAAAGTAACACACCTATCGAAAGAGTTTTTCCTCACATGATCAAAATATGGACAAATGATAAAACACAGATGAGTGTTGCAGTGATGAAAGTTATTTTTAAAAGTTATTTTTGACAGCCTCCGTGGCGCAGTTGGTTAGACGCCGCCTGTGAAACGAGAGGCCGCGGGTTCGATCCCCGCACCGAGAGAAATGTTTGTGCGGCCCACAAATATTTCTTTCGGGTCTGGGTGTTTGTGAGACCGAAAAGTCTCTCATAGTACCCACGACACAAGACTCGATCTTAGTGTGGGTTCAGGACTATGTATGTGACTGTTGGGTGTTATTTATTTATTTTGATTACGAAAATAAATATAAATAAATTGTGTACACTGAGTTTCACACATCTAAAAACTAAACCGGATGGTTTGAAACAATTTGTTCAGCCGACAAATACAAAAATACGATTTTGATTATTATTTTATGTTACTCAATCTTTTATGATAAACACATGTAAAACACTAAAAACTTTATTATTATTATTCTTAATTCCACTGATGTCCCGCTCTGGCACAAAAAATAAATGGTGATGTATACAGTATACACCATTTTTTCTATTGTGCTCATTGTATACAAGGCGTGTTTATTTTCTGTATTATGCTTATTGCTTTCTTGATTGAAAAATATTCTAATTGTTAGAGAAGTGTTTATACTATGTATAGAATATAAATAGTACAATATAATAGTTATGTTCAGAGACTGCTTTTATAATATCCATATTTTTTTAAATTCAGACTCATGAAGAAATATAAAATGTTTAATATCTAAAAATAGAAATTAATTATCTACTTACTTAAAAGTGAATGTAATGTAATCTTCATTGGATATTCAAATAAACAAAATACAATTTTTAAAAATGTTTCAGTTTTAATGTGTGAATTATTTTATGAGTTAGATGGATTTGTTAATGTAGCAATAACTTATCCAGCTATCTCATAAAATAATTAAATTGAATGTGAATCCAAAATTTTCCTAAGACACAAATTTTACCAGTATTTGTACATGCTTGAGTATTTAATACAAAATAACTAATTAAACAATGATAAGTTTGCGTCATATTGCAACATATTTCAAGTGTTCTATGAGGACACTTACCTTAAGTTTCAACAGTTCGATGTCACCCTCCAGAGCAAGCTTGAGCCGTTTCCAATCAAACGAGGAGCTATTTCTATACACGTCCAGGGGCCCGCTGGGGAGATCCGGCACGAAACTTAAGTCCTCCATACTAAAAACAGGCGTTCGCATTAATATCACATTAGAAAACTAACCTCCAACACCCATTAATGGGACCGCGCGCCAATTTTATTACACCGGATGACTAAACCCATACGAGGACAATTCGAATTCCCTCTCAGCCGGACATGTCGTGCCTCTTGCAGCCTTTAACTCTGCACACTATGATTTATATCTCACCTTGAAAATGAACGGGGGTAATAGACGTTTGTAAAGACACAGCCGGTGTTTAACACGGCGTTTCGAACCAGACTGATAATTTGCAAGGTTTTGTAGTAGCGAATTGTCTGATAACGAGAAAACGGCTCGCGCTGTTTTATTGGGCGGAACTCTTAGGACGTCACATCGGACGAGCGGCTCCTATTCATGTCATTTGTCAAATAATAATCTGTCAACGTCAATGTCGAGAACATAACGTTCCGTTTTAATAAATTGATAGTATTGAGTACATAATTATATATTTTATTTTTAAAATAAAAGTTTATTTAACTGCCTTTGCATTTCTATCCCATATTTTCATATATTTATGTATTTTTATTGTAACTGCTCTTGTGGTTGAAATTTAAATACAGACACGAAGGGGCAACTATCGTAAGAAAACGAATTAAAGCAGCTAATATTAACTTTAAAGTGTTAAAATCGAATACAGGTATGATGATATTTAATCGCGTTGGTGACTAGATTAGTAAAGGTATTCAAATATCAAGATCAAGGATTCAATTTAGATTCCTAACATTATTTTGATTAAGCGACATCTGTTGTGTAAAATAAACGTTATTTGTTTCCATAGAACTATAATATTTCAACAACCTGAATGAAGGACGGGCAAACACTACACACTTTAAATTAACCAATAGATGGCAGCACACACAAACATACAAATTAATGAAATGCATGACAAAGATAGCCTGACACCCGTTATAAAAGACAGAAAGGGACAGCGATAGGTAGCACACATAGACGATATACAACTACAGAGACGATTAAGTTACGGACGCATAAACAAGAAAAGAGAAGTTGTAAAACAACAAACTGTTCGCTGCTTTGCTTTTCTATCAGATGTAAAATGGACGGGCGGTCGTGTCGTTGCGCGCTCGCGATCTCCGCGTGTTCGTTGTAGAATCGATGTTTATTGTTTTATATTTTGACGTGAATACGAATATTGTTTACGCGATCGTCGACTACTTCGGTGTTCGGTTGCCGAAGGAGATTGTGTTCAGTGCATGTGCTTTTTACATGACGTTAGCGCTCACTTCACTTGCAGTGATTTCGCTGATAGCTCACTCCCCGGTGGGTGCGCGCGTGATAAACTACGTGTTCGGTTATTGAAAAAAGGGCGAGTAATCGTCTAGTGTTAGTGTTTTAGTACAACCATGCTGTGCACGGTGACATAGTGAACGTTATATTGACCCTGACCTCTGACAATCATGTCTGGGCGATCGGATTGCAGGAAGTTTGCACCAAACATCTTCAATAAGAGCAAATGCACTAATTGCTTCCGACAGAAGGAGGAGCATAGTGCTGAAGCATTGGAATCTAATCGGGTAAGTGTGAGAACCATCATATTTGTATTGGGAAAAAATTTGGAATGTCGTTATTTCTAATCAACGACACGGAATAATTCGCGTGTGGGTGTGTTCTTGTATAGAGGCGTATTCGTGTGCGTGGGCTGAGCGCCGATCTTGACTTCAGGTGTTGATCTAACGGATTTCAAAGAGTTATTAAAACTGTATTGGGCTGTCGGTACTCGCCACTCGGCACAAACTATGTATCCACTACCTACCGTCGCACCATATCAATATTCTAAACGATTACCTACATTTTATCACTTTATTTATGTATTAGGTACATTTTTAAATAGCAATATTAAAAATTGCGACCTTGCGGTGATAGACCTTTGACGAGTCTTTTTACATAAATGTCACTGCATTACCTACTTATTCTTCATAATAATATTATGCGAGCATCCGCATAGTTTTTAATCTCTATGTAAGTATTTTTATTTCGATTACCTCCACTTTACAAGCCTTATAAATTGAATATCATGATGATAAATTATACAAAAACACCTGATTGTGTTAATATATGTACTAACATTATATTTCATAATGATTTACTTAGAATGTTGCGAGGTTTCAATTCAAACAAATTACAATGGTTTTTGTTGTACCACTGTTATTTATGTAATTATTTCTGTTCCTCGTTATAAATATTATTATTTGCCCTGACCATGGTCACAATAACATTCAGCCTACGTTATTTCCGTGTACATTGTTATCGTAAATAATCGTTAACTTGCTGATAGAAAATGATAAATTCTGGTAAATATTAAAAGTACATTTACATTGTAATCAGATCCTAAATAATGAAGTCATTACTTTAGTATATTAATATCGTTAAATGATAATTATGCGAATTTGTTTATTAATCACTTTTTCAATAGATTGGCAGAACATTAACTTGCGTATTGAAATATGTTGACCAGTTATTAAACGGCTTTATGACCTTAAACCTTTATATCACTGGTCGTGCGAAAGTATTTTTCGAAAACTAAACTCTTGTTTAGCTGAGTAAATATTACATGGGCATTTGTGTGTCAATAGGAAATTGTTGTGTGCGTATGTGAAAGTTTGATTTTAGTCAAGTATGACAATTGATTTACGGCCCGTTATTTCGAAAATGGACACCGATGGAGACAACTTCTATTCCTCTTGTACAATTTATGGGGCGGTAGATTGTACGACGTTACTTAATATACAGACCTCTGACTTTAATACATTCAATTTTAATATTTTTATTACTCTATTGTTTCCAGATTTTATAGACGACTTATACTATATATTTTTTCTCACGCCAATATCTGTATTTATATTCTAAAGTGCCGTATTTGTATAGCACTTGTAAATGTCCGTCTGCTAATATCGCAATAGCCATTACAATACTTATCGATGTGGCGCGATTTTTGCCAGATAACATTCACGAATTATTGTGGTATCTATGTAACGAACGTAGATAAATTTGCACATGCTAATTTATAAAATTAACAACATTTGCGTCATTGTGGAATCATGTAGGAGCTTTAGTTATTTCAAGGAAATTTTACATTTTTAATCTTATCGTGGTAATAAATAAATCGCCTCAGTACACATTAAATTATATAACTGTAGATATATAAAAATCCACTTTATTTATTAGCTTTTCATGATTAGTCAATAAAGTCACATACTTAAAATGGTGTGCATAATAATCTCATCATCCATCATAGGTCTCAATTTTCTAACTAGTCTTATCTGATGGCAATATGGAGTGGACATAACATTTATTTTTATAGTATGCAGATAGAAATATCAGAGCCGTAAGCAACAATATGCATCCGTAAGCGATCCCCAATTTTCAGCAGACTTCATTGCTCAAGACCGTAGCAAAGCGGCAATATTCATGAAATATTTCAAGTGAAACGAAGATCCAACCGGTAGACGATATCCAGAGTATTAAAACATAAAAAAACCTTACTTTTTTATCTCATTCCACACAGGTGGGTTTGTGCCGCATATGTCAGAGGTAAACGGCACGCCGCGACAGACCTTCGTATAGGTAAACAGTGAAAACAAAACAACGGAAACATTTAGAAAGCTAAACAAACAATTTGAAGTATGTGCGGTGCAGTGAAACAGTGATGTGGCGTTATTTAGGTCGTTTTTACGCATGCACGCGTTTCAATTGCTTTTTGGCAATTTCTGATTAACCTATTTCATAGTTCGGCCAAATTAACTTTGTATGCAATATGAACATACCGACAATGATTCACCAAAATCTGTGGAATTGTGGATGCGTTGCTGTTATTTGAAGGAAGATCGTAGAGCTGTAGTAATGAAATATGTGGAATTTATATAAATTATTTTACAATACTTAAATGTGAGACTTGCCAAGTATACCTTATCGGTTATTTGTACGATTAGAATAAACTAGTAACATGAATTATATTGTTTAGATTTTATATAATTTTGCATCTCTTTTTGTACCTTTATTTAATTCGTACTGCAGTTGTGCCTGTCTGTTCTTATGTGGTCTGATGACCTGATATAGATGTCAAGGATCCGAGGGCAGGTGACAAAAGACTACTGTTACAAACACCTGTCCACTTACGACACTACATCAGCTTCTTAAAACTGCTTTGAAAAGTACTGTAAGGAATATTTCTTAGTATCATGTCAAAATCGTTTGTAATGTTGTCATTATACACCTGCTACTTTCCTTTTAATAGCAGGTTTAATCACTACAACTTATAACACAACAGATGTGCATGACAAATCATTGCCTATGAAAAAATAGTGAAAAAGATAAATAGCTTCATCACATGAAAATCAAATTTAATTCATGCCACAGAATAATTGATGTCTCAGGCTTAAATATGTATAACAAAGTATCCAAAATGGCACGACATAACGGAGAATTAATGTCATAAAGTACGTAGTAATATATAGCAATTCATAAAGGGAGCTAATTTATCCTCGTATTAAAACAGTGACCTATAAAACAAGCGAACCAGAACATAACATCCTGTATACTGCATATGAAAATCATATATTTGTCTACAAATTGGAAATACGCACAAAAAACCTCTAAAACAAGTAGCGAGTGCTCGTTCATAATTTTCACCGGTGAATCCAGGTGTCCTCGTTTCGACGATAAAACTTGACCCTATTTAACCCCGTGCGTGACCTTTGTACGAGGACACATGCGCCTCTCGGCTCGGTTACAATGTCACCCACTTTCCGCCGCGATCTTTTCACCCCACACGCGTGTCGACTGCCGATCCTTTACAATACATTTATGAACGTGTGATAAAGAACAACCTGCTATTGTGTTTTTATGTGTCAGCTTTTTGTTAACTTACTGGTTGACTGGGTGTTGCAATTCGGTAGGGTAGTTTCAAAATTCAAGTAGGATATTTTGTGAATCATCTAATGTTGGTCGTAACTTGCAAGTTTTGACAGATGGAAATTGTAAGTCGTAATTGGTCAAAATAGTGTCAACAAGTTAGATTGTAGGATCTATTTGATATACAAATGTTTTATTAGATATTGGTCTGTGGTCTTACAATACCTAGATAATGTTATATCCAATTGAAATTCGATATAATTACTTATTTATCAATGGATATGATCACAGTTATTAATAATTCCATTTATCCGCATTGCAACTGCGCCGCACCTGGCGATCTTGTGGTTTTTAACGAACAATTATACATCGTCGATATTGTATTATTAATTTGGAAAAGTAACTATTTGTCTACATATATTTCATACGGAATATGTAGGACTTTTAAATGTCAACATTTATAAAATGAGAGTTGTTTATCTAATTCCTTATCTCTGACTCGCATTAAAGAACTTGGAATTCGTTGTACCTTCACAGAACATTTGCACATAACTTTGCTGCATCGGTATACGGCCCTTCACTTTACAAAGAGCGAGATAATCATCGGGAGGATATTAGCAAAAGTACCTCTCCGCTACATTACACTGCGTCGACAGTAAATAAAGACCTACATTCGCCATTAGAAATAGATGTACCATTACATGCCTCAGCATTCGGCCAAACAAACGCAAAGTATTTACTCGCAACTATCGACAGAGATGGCGATTGGGAGATTAGCCTTAGCGGAAAAGAGATGCCGCGTCACCTGTCACACCAAACCGGGTCTTTAATCAGATAATAAGTCTGCCATAGACATTGTCGATAATTTCGGTTTAAATAAATATAACTCACTTACGTTGGCGGGCACCTGTGACAACATTGTGAACACGATAAGTAACCCTGTTGAGGCCCGTACTTATCGTACTTTGTCGATGTTTTGTAAACAAATTACATCCCTAAATTGTTGCCAATGCGCGCCCATACTGCCCGGATAACAAATGGACGCGATAAAACGTCTCATTTCAAATATATTCTACCGTTGTGCTGTATTTGGCCAAAATGTACCCAAGCGACATAACCATAACGGGAAAAGTAGGTTTTGATGATGACTCGACTAAATACACACGCTCGCATTATGCTCAACTTGCTACCCTAAAAAAGCCAGTCTTCGAGTCTGGCAAGATAAATTGCACACGAAACAACCCGTTTTGGCAGCACGTGACACGATGTCAAAGCCAAGGCTGCGCCGGTACCACATGAAAATGCGTTTTACAAAGTATTTTAAAAAATTAGATCTTGTTGTTGAGTAAATAGAACTTGAATTTGAAAAATGGTTTCGTGTACATGATGCGGTACAATGGCGGCTCGATTTGGACAATTATATTGACAAATGCTCAACTAACGAAGAGTAGTGACGTGTGCGCCATGTTGATATGTTCGGCGCTGTGTTCCATACTTACTGCTCAGCGTTCACAAGATGACGGAGCGCCAATAGGAAATTAACGATCAATACATTCTACAATGTGCCGGCTTACAAGCTAAATAAGTGCTAATATTTTTAATATTTTCTCTTGTATTTGTGGTGAAAGTGTATGATTATTGAGCGAAAATGTGTTGTATGATTGATGATATGGTATTGAACTGGTAATCGAGAACCGGCTCCTACATTCACAGCTCATAGGTGCATCAATTGGGCGATTGTAAATAAATTACGATGTTTAAGGAGCTCATCTGTTCAATGACAATTTAAATGCGATGACTAATAGCGACTAATTTAACGACCCAAAGTAAATGTCACAATATTTTAAAGATAATAGTGTAAAAAATGTAATAGCTTTGTAAGATAGCAGTACGATTACGGTGTGTTAAACAATAGACGTAACAAACGTTGCCTATGCAAATACCATTCCTAAATAGTATTTTATTGACAGAGATACGGCGCAAGCGATTTGCCAAGTTGTACGCGATAAAACTTAATGCACACAACGTCTGATAACAGCTCCATTGAATAATGCATGAGTGAGTAATAAAGTAAATATAACCCACACTTAACATGTTTGTTTTTGTTATAAATATTAAACTTTTGACCATAACTGTGCGAGTTGGCGCGCACCTGTTCTGCGGCGGATTATGGCGCGGACATTATACTAATGTTTTCCCGCGTCTTCGCACGCACATTGTCAAATTATAATGCTTTACTGTTCGAGAAGTATTTACATGTGTAAAAATTACAAACGGCAAATGAGGTGTAATGGTAAATAATTACAATAATGGGGTAAACGCTGTAGGGTGTGGGGACTCCGCGACTGGAGACGGGACAAGTGTGGTCGTTTTATGTTACACTGTAAGTTAGCTCTAGTTTTTTCTTATTTTCAAATCTTAGTAATAATGTTGCGGCTTTGCAATTTGTCCATGAACCGACAACTATTACAGAAAACTTAGAATGGAATAAATAAAACAAACTAAGATTATTTTCTTACCATTTGCTTCTTAAGTAGTAGAGTATAATAGTAATCTTGGAAATTGCTGAGAGTCTTATATAATCTTTTTAAATGTTTTAAACTAGTCTTAGCTCGGTTGGAGTAGTCCTGTATTCATTAAAGGATATCACTGTATGGGGATGAAGATGAACCATATTACCTATATTTAGCTGCTCTTCTTTACCTGCACATATTCATTTTGACTATTCAGCTAAGTTGTAGATTAATTCCGTTTGTAATTATACGACCGGCCCGCCTGCCTGACAGCTAGTAACCAATGGCCATTTTGTAACACCTGTAAATCAAATTAAACCTAGTGAAGACTAGTCTCAGATTTATCTCAAGTCATAAAAATCCCCGTTTGCACTCAATCCAATTTATGCGATTTTAATCTGATCGAGTTTTTAAAATCCTAATTACAAATGAATACATTACACGAGTTACCGTCCGGTCAGTGATTCACAGCGTCCGTTACGTCAGGAAGTCGAATGTTGGACGCCGCCGGTACAACACTGACCTGAAAGCCTCCGGACACTGTGAGAACACTCGGTCGTCGAGCGCAGGATGTGTTTTTTGCGATTTTGGTCCGAGTTAGGCGTGGTAACTGGTTCACGTTGATGCTGTGTATGCGTCTGATTAGGATTGTAGTTAGTGATTTCTTAGTGCTCGCTGTTATCAGATTGGGTTTACTTACTGGTATGTCGTCTTGTTGCTCTAGGATGTAGATATAGACGAGTTCAGAGGGATCGGTTAGGAAATCTTTAAGCGAGATATATGTTTAAAAATGGCGGATGAGGCGAGTGATCTTGTAGTACATAGATTAGATTGTTTGATTCGATACACACTTTAATCGGGATTATTTCCTGACAAGGTAGGCGCCAAGTAGATGGCTTATCGTAAAATAATTAGCCTGTTAAACAAGTATTAACAAAAGCATGATACCTCATCGATACGTGATATAAGTTAAGGATAGATAAATGAATAATTATGCACCGTACAATTATGATAAAACTCAGTAGCAGGTTAAATGTAACTTAGAATTCTGTAGATGTGTTAAAGCATTAGTTTACGGTTTGTCCTCACTCCAAGGGTACAGAAGTGGATGTAACTGAGTAAATGGATCAAGATAACATAGTTCCGGTTCAAGTATCTCGTAGAAAGCCAGTTATGCAAGGGAAGCGTGCAAGGGCATAGTGAAGTGTTGGCAGTAGCCGCGGCGGGTACGCAAATGAGACGTATGGTTAGTTTAATAAGTATCGGTGCAAAGTACCTGAGCAGTTTGTGCTTAATAAATACGAGTTGGAGTGAAAATTTAGCGTTTCCCGCTTTCTCGTTACGCGGGTTAAGTCGTGTTTGTGGGTCGCGCACATGTATTTGTTTTAACAAAATTAACGTATCGCACGAACAGGTTTAAAATGTTTTCGTTGTCGGCGCCGGCCGCGGGACGTTTTTGTGATTAAGTCGCGCCTGCGTACTCTGCCACCATCACGTCACCACCGCTGTACCGCCGGAGACACCGTCAAAGGCACGTTTAGCACACTGAGACACTTCCACCATAGTTATGGCTCTACTAACACCACGAATCAAGTGGACCTCACATATGTATTCATCGCGCATATTAACCTGTCTATTAAAATTCTCTCATCATACTTTGGAGACAAACGTTATTAAAACTCGTGCAATTAAAAATTCCATTTGATGTGTACACGCTAATTCCTCATGTCAAAGCAATCGCCGCGGTGCAGACTCCGAGCCGGTGCCGGCGCCCCTCGTAAATCTATCCGAACGTACAACACGCTGTAAATATTTGTTCTTGTGTTTAGAACCACTCTAAAGCCTTTATGACGGGTACGTGGCAACCGAAAAAAGTTTTGATCCGATACCCCGCGCAACAAAGACGCGGAGATGGAATAGTTAATAAAAAGAAAATAGGAGATGTTGCGTTCCGTTGGTACGGCATCGACCAGATGAATCGGAGCCGCGTTCGAGAGGCGCCGGCTGTGTGCGGCCGCGGTAATCTACCAAAACGGCGGGATCGGCAGATCAGATTAGAGTGGTTGAGCTAAACTCGTAGTGTGGCATAAAAAGGAGTGCGTGAGGAATGCGCCGGCGCGATCGCCAGGTGCAACGGCCGCGCGCACTGCGGCCCGCCCCCAACTGGCATTTTTGTGTACGCGCCTAATGTGTGTCGACATAAAGATTTGGAAACAGAACCGGGCCCCTGAACCGACCCGATGCCGCCACCATCGCCGCACGTACGTACATTGGCACCGCATTATTACCTGGATTTGCAAGATTAACCTATAAAGCAGCATTGAACGCGCACCGGAGATATCTGACGTCGAATGCTATCTGCGGACCGTTAACGGCACAATAGGCCGCATGTACCAAACACAAATAAATAATAATATTATCTGGGTCGCTGTGCTAACTCGACACCGGATAAGGCGAAGAATTAAAATAAACATTAACACCTATTTAACAATACGGTATGAGCGGGCCACGTAACTCGATAGTGTATCACGTTCACGTCTTTATTGTAATCCGTACTAATTTAAAATGTGCCGTTGAAGTGTGGAGATCAACTCGGATGGGTGCTTCGTAACTTGATCACATGTTGCTGTGTTAAAGGGCCAATGAGGTTTTATCTATGTAGGTTGTAAGTCAAAATGTTGTTTAACAATATTTTTGTGGCGGCAAATAAATTACTTTTGTATGCATTTTTATCTTTACCTTTTTTGCAGTATCATGTCGTGAGTGTCCTCGAGGGAGGACTTTTATTTTTATTTATAGTTAAGGTATTAACATTGCATCGGCTACTGTGGGTCTTCTATGACCTTTGATAAGGTTTAGATAAGCGATTACGTTGTATAATTGTATTACGTCATTATTTGTATACTATAATAGCTGTAGTATGTTTTTACGTAGAAAAATCCATTGTTTGCACGGAACGAGTGCGGCGTACTTAGCGAGAGCAAATGTTTGCTAGATACATTAATCTTTTGTTTGATAGTGACGTTGCAAAGAAAACTTTACTCTTTTTCGTACAATGTTTCTTGTATTTTAGAGGTCATGCCTCAGCACGTTTACGGTAGTTTCTACGTATTTTTGCTTATAAGAATACATAATGTTTCTGGTATTAAGTGCACTTTAGTGAAAGTAATATTTGTTTATTATTATTTAGCACATTAAAATAATATTCAACAAAGTAATTGGATTTGTTTATATAATGTGGTTATATTTAGGCTTGTTAACATTCATAATTGGAGGCAATTTAATTGAAATGGATCAGATAATAGACCTAATCTGCAAAAAAAAACTTATAAATTAAAAATAAAACCAATGTTAACCAATTGAATGAATGTACCTGGAATTTATTTCTCCAATACCATTTATTCTCAACAAAAGCGCGATGAAAAACCACCCAGTAAATAAAATGATATTCAGTTTCGATTTTAATTTCCATCCGCCGACGCCGCATAAAGACGTCAAAAAATTAGTCCATTATAAAGGATAATGTGCACTATTCAAAAAGATGCGTTCCGTTTCATTGTAGGGCTGCGCGCATCAAAGGCACAGTCATACTGCCTAATGACTGTCCTTTATTCACGGTCTATTCCCTTTCATTGAAGCACGTCGTATTGCGTTACATGATGGTAAATCTCTATAAAGGTAATTTATGCGTCGAATTAAACTTTACGAGCCACTCTGTCTACGATCGGAGAGTTGTCACATATCAAATTCATATGGGAAACCAGTTCTTGACGCTGCACCTGTCAGATTAATTCTGGATACGTGTTTGTGCCCCGGCGAACGTAAACATTTTTATTTTTATTGTGCCCAAATGAAATATTGATCTTTTTATATTGGAAACTATTTTACACGTCGTTTGTCGGTGTCCGGTGAGAATGTCGCGCGTGATTTTAAGTGGCATATGGTAGGTAACATTAGTGTCTGATAATGAGGTTATATTTTATGCGGGTTGTTGGAAATTAAATCAAACAATTTGTTTAACTCTCCACTGCGCTAGCGTAAAAAACTGAATATAGCTGTATTTGCATACACAAATGAGTGCGCTGCGTGCGTGCTTTTAATTGCTGACTGTTGGTTTTTTTTCGTGTTTCTATATGCTGAGATGGGTGCGCTAGTGTGCATTTAGTGGAGAAATTTTTGATAACTTCCGCTGTGAATGTGATGTGGCATGATTTCTATTGCGATTGTAGTTCAAATAAGGGCTTTTGAAGAGACTACAGTACATCAATGGAGATTGTTCATTGTGAGGTTAATGTGATGCTGTGATCCATGCTGTGCCTTACTAACTAGTATGTTTTTCAGACTTATTAAAGGTTTGTAATGACTACTAAAGTATTGGATGACCTAATTACACACTGAAGAACTCAAGATAGATTGATAGACGTAACATAGGGTATCCTACAAAATTTAAGCGATCTGCTGGAAGATGCCTGCCTGTATTGACTTCCTTATTCCTTATCACGACGTATGTAGACCTTGAGAGAGCACATCCAACGCTGCACTTCCCGGTTCTTAGTCTCTTGAGAACTATTTTACTCAGAATATTAATGTACGCCTACTTCTGTATACGATGTAAAGATACACATTCAAATGAGCGGGTAAAATGCGTCCGAAACGAGTCTACGAGATATTAATGATGCTTCGTAAAGAAATGACGGCCGGGCAATAAAATCACCCGGCGACTACAAGTGATTTTGGTTTTATGGACCGCCGTGATTGGCGTGTAATGACCAGGCGCACTGAGAGTAGTAGGGGCTAATTTCTTCATAGTTTTGATAATTGAGAGACACAGCAGGGGAGTTATGTGTCTTTAAATTTAATATTGTATTCAGTAGCAAATGATTATATGGTATGTATGTGGCTTCCAGTATATGCTAAAGCGATTGGTCCAGGACTTGTCATTAGCTAAAACTTCATTTGTAGCTGCCTTTAAAAATCTGATACTAGATTGCCCATTAGTAAGACATTCTAAATTAAATCCAGACGCAGTTATTTTCTATAAAATTTAGACATTAATGGTATGATTTACCCGGGAATGTTTTCGCTTTAAAACCAGTTGATCCTGCGATACCTATAATGAATAGTCTCGGATCACTGACCCCATGTAGACGTGGATTAATCATTATGAAAAGACTAGCGCCTAGTCCATTAAACCTCAACATGAGTGACATTTCAGCGCACACAAACGACAGGAGCTATTTGCCCTGAAATCCATGCAGGCAAAGTCCATTCAAAACGATATATCTCACACATCAATCAAAGTAAGAAAAAACAGTATCTTTATCATGTCGCCTCTCATCTCACCCGGTCCGGTTCAGAAACAAATGCGTACCGTTAAACATACGCCCGAAATACGAGTACTAACACCAGAGAATGTGTGAGCGTGTTGGATTGTTTTATAAACTGACAGTGTGGAATAATTTTTACACTATAGAGCTAACTGTGGAGCTAACATTATAATTTAGAATGTCCTGTGAACGATAAAATAAAAGATATTTCCTTTTAAGTTCCCGTATGCCTTTTTTTTTGAGGGCGGAGTTCCATAATTTTGATGTATGTCGTAGATTGTTTTCACTTTTTAATTTTTACCATGCTGGTCGGTAGTCTGATTTCATTTTAAGGCATTTTAATAAATAAACCATTTCCAAGTATAAGGTTAGAGAATGAGTATATGATATGATTTCAACCCAATAACTCCGTTCCACAGAACGACCTATAGACCAATGACACGAACAAAACACGATTACAAAAAAACCGGGCGACGTAACACAGTTACCTTAGCCAATTGCGTGTCCCCTGTACACATAAAATTTACTTTAAAATGATTACCGACTGGACACACATCAATCATAGAGGCCAAGATTACACGAGTACGCACCGCCCGAAGCCACGGCGGGAGATTAACAGCATCCAACAGTGCCAGTCGTGTTGTAAATTACATTTTAATTAAACTGTACTACGTACTAAGTGGCCCATTTGGCGCCGTCCTGACGCTCCTCTATCGAGTGCGTATGTTAATTGTGCTTTTCATGTATTTTACTGGGTATGCACTGTTGGACTGCGAAATATCTTTTTGTCTTTAAAGTTGATTGTTTAAGTAATTTTAACTTTGTTACAAATCCTGCCATCATTTATCAAAAGCATGCTAATCAGGTTTGAAAGGCTAATTCCGCGGAATAAGACTCTAAAGAAGCATGTGGGAATATGCCACAGTCTTAGTAAAAAACGTTGTTCTAGTGCTTAATAAAATCGTAGAGCATTTGTTTTTTATTCTGCGTCGGCGAAGGGACTAAAATGCACCTGTTGATGAGTGCGGTTCTTCATTACATATCTCTGTATGTAAATTTAAATATCTCAATGGAGTTCGCAATTTACAATTCATTGCTAAAATGAAAGTTATAGCGACGTTTCCGTATACCAGATATTACCTAATCACCTAACTTCCATTGAAAACTGTAACTAAAGCCACATTTGAATAGATTTGTTATCAGTGTCAGAAGTTAATTAGATAGTATTAGACTTTACTGTCGACAATAAGAGGCAATTTAATTTCATTTTGCAAATTGAGTCTGGAATGATCATCATCTCGCTGTATTCCGCGTTGTGGGGTCGGTAGAATGTGTGGTAGTAAAGATGAAGTTTTACGACCGCCGCTCTACCTGACGCTCGCTCGAATAGAAGCGAACGAGCGTTTGTGATATAAAATAAACTTGATGATGTTATTATCAATATTGGGCTGGTGGGGTCGTAAACGAAACCGTAAGTTTAGATATCCAAGTCAAGTTGGGCAGGTGAGTGCAAAGTGATTTGCCTAAAATACTAATTTAGGCAGATGATACTCAGATCCAATTTATGACATAATTTTTAGATATCAAACTCGTTTTTTTTTGTATTTTGGTGACCTAGAGTATATTTACATCAAGTATTTGTATATCGCACTGGCTTTTTTAGTACTTACTAATGTTCGCAATTATTGTACCGGTAGCCAACAGGTTGAAATAAACAGAAATAAAATATTTCACGTGCAAAATCCAACATAATTTAAACGCAACTGTCGACAATAGTTTTTGGACGTGTCTCGCTTGCGAGTTGCGTAACCGTTGCTTAACATTCAATCGGACACCTTTCCCGTTTCAATGTATGTCTGTTTTCTTGCTATGCAAAGATTTTCTTAAATTAAGTTTAATAGTAGAACAGTAAAAGTGTGGAGTGTTGACTATGTGTTGTATATTGTTCCCTGGTTATATAAAAACCAATGTTAAAATAATTTGCTGGTATACAAATTTATTTTAATATTATTTTTTAATAAAAAATAATATGAAAATAAAGTTTACATCTACTTAATATTAAGTAATAAATTAAACTATTTTATTGTTAAACAAAAAATAATAATATAGCCAACCTAGAACCAAATGTGGCGATTCGCAAAAAAAACGGTACAAACCTCAATGTTTGTATCAAAACTGTGGCTGCCACATTCAAAATATACCATCAAAATTCATCTCTCGTATTGCACACTCTTATTCAGAGCTCGGAATACATCGATCGAATAAAAAACATATATTTACAACATATTTGCAATTTAAATACGAGATGATCTAACATTACTCTAGACACCAGACTACTGAGTCTAGCGTAGGTAACTTGGCTATTCTTATAAACTCCAACGGATTTTTTTATTTATTGGTCTCTCAAATGTGAGAGGCCGCATGACTAGGTGTCACCGCATTGTCTATTTCCCCGCTAAAAAGCAGTATAAACGCACTATTGTGTTCCGGTTTGAAGTAAGTTGTAGCCAGAGTAACTACTGGGCATGATGTGACTTAAAATCTTATGTCTCAGGATGGCGAGTGCAGTGGAATTCCAAACCTTGTTCTGTAATACATGGTGTTTGGTTTTACTACTGTCCATGATCTGTTGTATCGTTGTTATAAAAAACGTCTTGTTCCTTAGTATCAGTACGTGGATTTGACTACAACATGCCGAGAGCGGATTGTCAGCTGGTAATATTGAATCAACAGAAAACCGACGAGATATAACAATTTTGTCAGCTGGCTATCCATTACTCCTGGCCTCGTTTCATTACCTACATATAGGTACTTAGTTATAAAGCAAAAATAGTAACACCATAACTTTATAAAGTCGGTTATAACAAATTTCTAAGAAATTGCAGCATTCAGCATGCCGGTGCAGGACACAAACCGATTTGTAAATTTATATTAAAACCCGCCTTAAGGTCTAAAAGACAGACAAACAAATGTGTCAATATGTTTCATCCATGCAGTGTTCTCTTAACATTGTTGTACCAGTTAGCTCAGAGCATCTGCTTTCTAAGACCTTTACCATCTTAGCGTTTAATTTATGAAAAGTAACGCGACCTTATTGGTGCTCTCACGTAGTAATCGTAATTACTGTAATTAATAATGAGAAAGATAATGGCACTTTCTGAAGCCGTGGTAGCATTACCTGATTATTCCAAAAAGCTTGTACAAACCTGTTGTGGTATTCATTACTTCGCAACACTAGAACTAATCTACTAAATGTTAATATAACTAACGTCTGTGAAATTTATTTCTGTAGTATAAACGAATTGCAATAAACGATTAACTGAATTCCATGCTACTATGTGGTAATTCAGACGTACAGGGTTCAGCTGCGTCCATGCTATTTGCAAGCACTAACAGATCTGTTAGAGAAAGCCTAAAGTAAACAAAGTCAAAAGATCGCAAGGAATCATTCACAAACTCGCACGGAGCTCTGGTTGATGTTGTTGCAAAACGTGGACGAGTCTGTCGATTGTTCGCGCGGGAATTGCGCGCGGCCATTGTTCAGTTGTTCGGATGCGCCGGGATCGTATTTCGTCACATCGCTCTGTCGCCGCGGCATTGTTGCGATGTTTCCAGATGTGTCGCCGACACGTCGCCTCATTGTTGCGCATTGTTCTCGGATGCCGTGTTTTTGTTATCGTCAAATGTCCGGTGTTGATTGAGCGCGTTCGACGAATTCGTAAACAGGTTGCTTGTTATTAAACGCTCGCAATTGTTTCGCACTGGAATGGAAACAATTTTTGTTTGTTTTTTTTTTTCGGTCGGTGCAGTGGAATCATTGTAATGTTTGATACTTAATCAGACCCTGATTATGATGTTGGGTCATTGATCTACCAAACTATTGATTTGACTTGTATACTTGTTGCGAAGGCATCAATACTGCTCCGCCCATAAACCTCTCAGCCCACAATAACAATTAGTAAACAATAACGATGTTTTAGGGCACATAGTGGGTTCAAAACCAGTACGCTTGTAGGTCGTGGAGACGGCGACATCTGGCGCAACGGGGCACGCATACTCGATGGTAGCAGACAATCGAATGTACCGAGTTCTGCGTAGCGTGAGGCTGTGCTTGTACTAATGTAACCTCCGCGGAGGGGCCTGCGTGCGGACGATTTGCATACTCGCAGGACCCCATGCCCACGCGCGCCGCTGCCAATCCATCATATTATTCTGGTCCATACTATCCGCCAACGTTGGTGGTAATCCCTTCCAATGTTCCATTTAGATAGCTCCAAATAATGCATCGCTTATGTATTCTAATCTAACTGTTTGCTTTGTCTATGTTTTAGCATAGTTTATGTTGTTATTCATAATTTATTTTGGGTCTAGGTGGCGAGAGATCGAAAAGTTTTTTGTAGTTTCTGAGCCCTAAGACACAAAACTTATCTTGGTGTGAGGTTGAGACCATGTAACTATTAAGTGAATTTATTTATATATGGTCCTATATCCAACATGTCGAAAATGTATTTGACAATTTCTTGCGATTGTGACATCAAACCCATGGGAATAGTTGTTAGTGTATGCTCTCTGTGCCCGCACAGTTGACAGCCGCATTCCATCTTATAAAATACAGCCACTTCACTACTTTGTATTTAGCCTTTGTGACGGTCGTGGGAAAACATCCTACTTTTAGAGCTAGGAACACTATTAGGAAACCTAGACAATAGGTACCTAAAGTATTTTACGGTTTGGGGTCTTTTCGTAAACATCCATAAACTACCTACGGTTAATTGGTTTAGTGGTAACATATGCTATGAACTCACTTGGATTGTTTTATGTTACACAATCAACTTTATGTGAGAAATTTGAAAATTTTTTTTTTTGTTAACTGAGACTGAACTAGACAGACGACTGGTCGTTAAAGCACATGATAAGGTTGTGCCGACCTCGAATCTTACAGGATAAGCAGACCTTTCCTCATGATACACCTTACAGAGTGTAATAGACACTAAAATACCGTTGCAGACTACAGTATAAACTGGGCACTAGAAGACCACCCACCGAGAGTGCTGGTGATGTCAAATTGATTATAATCAGAATATTTTGCATATGGTTAGCCTACGGAAGATACGAGTGTGTGAATATGGGTTGATTATAATGATTTTCGATATAAACTAGTGTCAATAACTGTGTGAAAATGATATCACGTATTCTTACTCCAATCGTTAATTTGGATCAAACATTGGCTAATTCGCGTGCAGTTACAACCTGGTTCGTTTCAGTCGAACGCATTTGCACTGCTCTATATCAAGATACCGACTATGCACTTTCTCAAATCGATGTTTAGAGTTGAATATACGTGCGGCTAAATCATATTGTTGCAGTTTTAGTCTTGTTGTGTTCGCAAAAGGAAAGTTAATGATGTACGCATGTTGTCTGGCTCATGTATTTTGTAACGTTATGCCCCGTTCACATAATCGCCCAACATCGGCAACTATAGGCGATGACGGTAATGTGTACGGCTTATTGCCTTTCATTGCCGATATTCGTGTACATCAAGCAGTGTTGCTAACGAAATATTTTTCATTCCCAAATCTGGAGAATGTAGCGGTTCCGCGAAGTATAGTAAATAAAATTATGCTTATGTTAAAATAAGTAACAAATTATTTATAATGTTGACTCGTGTAGTGTTTTTTTTTGTAATGCATTTTTATTGTTAATCTTATATTATTATAATACTAAATAACTCACATTACAGTGTAATGACTCTGATAATTTAACTCGTTATCATAAAATGAACCAATTAAATTATTAAGATATACACCCACAATTTAGGGATTTGTTCCAAAACTTATAACCCTGGTAAAATTTTACAACATTCGTGTTCGGGGTTTTTCGCCAACTGTCGGTAATCAGAGTGAGAGTAAAGTGAGAATACCCATGTTTGCCTGTCATCGTCGACGATCCGCTAGTTATGGATTTCTAGCCACATGCCCCGCGGGTTTGTGACAGTGTATTGCTATAGAAATTTAATTTTTTATTAAAAAAATATCGAAATACAAGTTTCAGTAACAACAGCTAGCATTTTCCGGAGCTATCAGTTACTTCCGTATAATAATTGGTTCAGTTTGATCACAATACGAAATCTATTCAGAAATAAGTATCATAGTTTATAAGTGTTTGTACATGATTTAAACTATATATTTGAATATTATGATTTATATCTGTATGAATATCACTCCGCTTATGCCGATGACGTGCATTGCGTTTACAGAAACCCGGTCTTCTCAAAATATTTGTTCATTTATTGTTATAAGGTCCGCCTACTTCCACTTTAGCTTGCTATTGCGGGTTAATATTTCTACAATATATACTAAAAGAAAATAAATAAAATTATAGATGTACAGAAAATGTTTATTTCAAACAAGAATATACAAAAAATACTTTAAAATAAATAAGTCGAATTATAGGACAGGGCACGCGTGCGTTTCAGCTGTATCTGCACCTAGTTGCCTGCTGCAACTTCTTCGGTTTCATTTTCTTATTATAAAATTCCACACCATTGTTCAATTCTCACTACATGCAATATAGTGTACGTAAAAAGCACAATTACTAATTGAAATAATTCTAAATAAACTGTTTGTACATTATTATTTAATTACACCCCCTACTAAACAAAATAATCATAATTTTCGTATATTTTTATATTTTTGACAAAGATGACACAATTGACATCTGTGGACGTCTGTGGATATATACGACCAAAAACCTTCATCGTCCATTACCAATTCAAGTTTTTAATCCAATTAATATGTCTGTTATTAATAACTTCGTTTTTTTATGAAATTCTACTACGAGTTTTATGAGTACCTGATTTAAAAAACACTAGGCATTGCGGGCTTTGCGATTAGTTAAATGATTGACTTCCAAAATGAAAAATAAATGTCGTTGAATCATATGCCAGCCTATGTGGCGAAGTTGGTTAGACGTCGGCTGTGAACTGAGAGGTCGCGGGTTCGATCCCCGCCCCGCTAAAAATGTTTGTTCTACCCACAAATACTCCTTTCGGGTCTGGGTATTGTGAGACTGAAAAGACCCACGACACAAGACTCGATCTTAGTGTGGGGTCAGGACTATGTACGTGACTGTTGGGTGTTATTTATTATTTTCCTTATATTTATGACATCTCATCTCAAAACCAGCATTCTACCATAGCCAATTCACCCATTGATTTGAACCAGGTATTAGTGGTACTTGTTATAATTCAGAGCTATGTGATGAATAAGGGTTCATCCACCAGAGTTATTTGGTTTATAATTTTACGACCAGCCAATTCTATCAATCCAATTAATTCTATGTCTCTGCTCGTGCTGCTCTGATTCTGTTCATCTTATTATGTATACTTAATATTATAAATTCAAACGAAACTCTTTGTCTGTCGTCTGTCTGTTTTTATTAATGGAAAATGAGAAAACAAATCACCTGATGGTAAGTAATCACTACCGCCCATGAACATCCATAACGTTCGGATCAAAGATGTATTGCGTGTCCATGAAATGGCAGAGGAGTGGAAAGGAGAAAGGATGGGAAGAAGAAAGGAGCATTGGGAATCCAGCAATCTCACTTACCGAATGCAATGGAAAAGCTGTTACTTCACGTTGATCATTCATGCTGAGCAATAACTGACAACAGCGTGGCTCTAACACTTCTGTTTGTTTGAAAGTCTAGTGCCTGTTAAACTTTTACGCCTACACCACTGAACCAATTGCCTTGTGTGAGCTGTGTAAACGGGTAAAGTTACGTTATCTATTACGTTTATAAGGCAAAATTTTTAATCCTAATAAATTTCAAAAAATATATCCGTCGTAATTTATATAAGTCTATCTTCTTGTTATTCAATATAATCGTTTCAATAATTATTTAAATAATGTATTATTTTCTATTTTGTGTTTATAACCATGATATTAATCGTAATACAAATAATAAGTTACTTTAAGGGTTGTTCTGGCTATCTACGACGCTCTATTTGCATGTAAGTGGATGGTATGCTAGAAAGTATGAGGCGAATAAAATAGGACAGGATTGAGGTATGGCATCGAATGAAACTTGATAAGACGGGATGTAACGGGAAGGAATCAGAAATGTTAATGATGATTCAAAACAACAACAACTCAAGGGCGATAATAAGAACATATTGTTTTCTTATGTAGTGTAAAATATATCCCTAGAAAAAACGCTGTTTTTACGATTACAAATACCTAGTTATGTTGCGGTAAATTCTTAACATCCACCATCTTCTACTTATCTGTTTACTCGGTTTTTATATATATTCATAAAACTCGTATCTATACGCGCTTTTTAAATAAATGTCGTGGCAACTGCTAATGCATCGACGTCGATCGACGTCCATTTTTGACGACTTATCTATTGACAACTCGCTCGAATACGTGGCGAGGTGCGCAAAATTTGTGGCAATGATGCGCAAACGTGTCATCGCCTATCATCGGCGAACATCGACGATTGTGTAAACGCGCCATTAGACAAGGATGCACAGAGTATTCGAAAAAATGTTTCCGAATTGATTTACAGATTCGAGCCGTTATTGATTTTTTGTTAGTTTTCTTGTTTCCCTCAAGAGAATCAACATCGTTGTTATATGTACGAATGATCTGGAACTTAATTCTTAGTAACGATCCTTACTATGTATTACATTATTGTTGAATGTATTTATATTGTCCATCATTGTGTTTCGCTCTGTTTATTGTCCATCAACAGTTTACAAATCATCCGATTGAGATGAAACTTTGTGTACTTATCGCAATACTGTCAAGGTTTGTGGCGTAGTACCATCAATAATAAGTAGCGTAGAAATAATGAGTACGTGAAATATGTAGAAAAAATATGAATGCGGACGTTTTAAAACTGGTAGCGCAGTTGAGTCAGGAATATCTGCCCGATATGGCTCTCCCCCTATCACTTCATGGGACGAAAAAAACAAGGCTCGCTGAGGACACCAACGCCTGTAGGGACACCACGCTTTGGTTGTGCCTCTGCCTACCCCTTCTGGGAAAACCCGTGTGTTTAATAATAGGTATTTCACAACCCTAATAGCCCTGTCACAAAATCCCAAACTCAGTTTTTATGAAAGTTTACCTAAATATTATTTTTTTTTTTTTTTTATTGCACTGAATGGCGAGACGAGCAAGCCGTTCGCCTGATGGTAAGCGATACGACCGCTCATAAACAGTAGCAACATTCCACTGCGCTCGCCATCCTGAGACATAAGATGTTAAGTCTCGATATGTCCAGTAGTTGCTCTGGCTACAATGTCCTTCAATCCGAAACACAACAGTGCATTTAAGCAGTGTTGTTTCACGGGAGAAATAGACATTGCGGTGGTACCTACCCAGATGGCCTCTCACATATGAGAGACCTACCACCAGTATTTGCACCCGGATGACGATAAACCGTGCCGTTAGTTTTGATAAAATATAATATTGGTCAGACAAGATGATAGATGATAGATGTCGAATATAGCTGCCGGTTTGCTGATCGATCAGCGATTATATGTAAATGGGTTATTTCGCGTAAACTTGTTGCTTTGTGACAAATAACAGTCGCCCGGTGATTGTGACTAACATTTTGACTGAGTTTAGTGCTTGTAACCTCTGTGTAATTGTTCTCTGTTAAGTTTCGAACGCGTATTGCTTCGACACTTTCATGTTGCTTTAGATTTATATCTTTGAACTTGCCTACTCAGGATATCTAAACACATAGATATAATATGAAACAAAATGCACAAATTTTAACTACACATTTTTCCGTCCTATTTTCAATGCTGCACCGTAATGTTTTCTGTTTTAAGTAACTGTTTTGTTTTTTGTTACTGTTAAGTTAAACTGACACTTTTTTCTAAATATAAAAAGCCATTGTAAGATCAAAATTTTACTCCTACTATCTGATGAGTATTATAACTTGTTTAATCTAGGACATAAAATTTAAATCCTAAGTCACACAAGGCGAGATATTTGTGTCGTAGTAGCAAAACTGCCTACACCTTCTGGGAAAAAGGCGTGACTTTATGTATTGTATGTAATAAAGTGAAGAACCCATCAACTCTACACTTACGTAAAAACATGATATAATTAATTAAACTTTGAGTATTGAAAACTAAATGATCTTTAATCAAACAAGTATTGATTTATATATTTACATAGTTATGTAAACACTGCCATCACAGGTGCGCGATGTGTAGAGTGCGGAAGTCATTATCCGCGAGCTTTATCATTTCCGGTACAGCATGTTAATTCACGTGTTTCCTACGCAGCAATTATAACTTGTTCGCCAATTGTGTTAATAGTAATCCTTTTTAGGTCATTAAGATTTCCTGTACTTGTAACTAGTCATAGATGGGATATGTTCAAGGTTTTTCGGAAAGAAGTATAAGATACATCTAAAAATTGATGCTGACACAATAATTCTCGGTTATGAGTAAGCACTATGGTAAAATATATTTTCCAACAATCGTTACATGATTGGGTGTCTAATATACTCTTAAATGATAGAAGTTGACAACTTATTGATGGTGTAGAATGGTGAGTCGAGGAAATAAATTTCATACCGACTCTGGCGCTGTGAGCGAGAAGTTGGATATGTCGCAGCTTCAACCGTTAGATCAACACAATTTCTAGCTTAGTCCTATCAACTACCATTTGTTCCTTCATGGGTGTTGTTAGATCGAACGTTGCCTTCGTAAGGTGACAATGGTTTAAAATTTGTGATAATATATATGTGGGGAGTACGGGTGGCGATGGTATATTTTTTATTGCAATGAATTGCGAGACGAGCAGCCTGACGCCAAGCGACCACTCATGGACAGCAAAACCACACACCATTAATTACAAAGCAATGCTTGGCATTCCACTGCGCTCGGTATGAGACATGAGATGTTAAGTCTCAATTTATCTAGTAGTTACTCTGGCTGGTATTTATTGGAATTTTAAAGACGTGTCTCGACAAGATGTTGATATTGTATATTTATTTTGAAAATAGTCATAAGGATCTGGTTTTATACTTCGCTTTGCACGCAAGATGTGGGGTCAAATCGCTTATTGTTAATGTTACTAGTGCCATTAACATTTAAAGAACTATTACGGTACGCATCTTTTATAGTAAAATAGTCGGGCATCGGGGCAAAACCAGAAATTGAACATTGTCACGATTTTATCCAACGGCTGGAAATTTTGCTGCCAATAATTTTGCTGATAATTATCCATCGGAAATTTTCACATATTAAATGGTCGCATATTTTTGGCTATAATAATTGACACTAAATATGTCTGCTGTTTGATAATACTTGATACCGAAACAAAATTTTGTTTCTGATGGTACACAACGTAATGACATGCATACTCATATATGGATGGAAATATTTCTCAATCATCACCATTATGTCCAAATTGTTAGACAAATCGGACGCTCTTTGTCACTTGCCGTGTTTGTACAAAGCGGTGCGCGACCTCGCCACCTACACACTATCGCTAAACAAACGCAGACGTGCCGGAGAAATTAATTTCGGCAATTCGGTGACGAAACGTTTGAGAAACAAAAGTAAACCGCACTGTGCTCAAGGCAAGGACCTTGCCCTACTGGAGAACAAAACGATTTACTGTTTAAGGTTGAGGGTAGGTAACAAGATTAGAATTTTGTTGAAGACAAGCTGGGAGGTTTGGAGTTTATTGGTACCACTGAAATAGTGGCAACGAAATGCGATGGTGAAAAGAAGACTTCATGTGATAGATGTATGGCCCTGATGGGGAAGTCCTTTAATATGTGTAGTCACTAGTCAATAATGTTCCTGCCTCGAGTCTAGACAAAGCCTATCTGATCATGATGATCATAATGTTTTCCAGAGTAGCTCTAGCTTGGCTGCTATTTTTTAGCCAGTGGAATGATATGCCTCTTCTTATCTTTGATTCTCTCTTTCTATTATTACAGAATTGCGCTTTACATGAATTTAATGTTGTCTTGTATCAAATGTTAAATTTAAAGATTCTGATCAATTTAATAAATTAAGCATCTTTACCATTTAAATTACAAAACAAACACGCCAATCGAAGCCGACGCGCACTTTTAAATTTTACACCGTCATTGGGTTTTAGTCGCTTCCACTAATACGCTCGTGAACCGAATCCTTAGCTTTAAAATCATTAATGAAGGCGTTTTTTTGCGCAAAAACAACTTCAAAAGACTTCCAAATAAGGCTCGCGTGACCGATTGTAGCGGTTGAATAATTTGGTGGTGCGCCATTTTTTTCTGTTTCATTTTGCAAATTATAGTGCGCTGTTACTTCTACTATATGTAGCAATGTGTGTACTGTTGTATGACTGCTCGGATCTTTTTCTGCCATTTGTTAGTGTGTAGTGTTAGGTAGGGTCGTTTTTGTTTCTGTTTTTGTAAATCATTTTTTACTATTATTTATGGATTTGTTTCCGGATGATGTGGTTGTATCTGTCCATGTTTTGTCGTCTATACTTTGTTTAGACGGTATTATACAGTTAATTCTTGTGGGCTTTGTTGCAACCGAATCTAAGCAATAAAATATAATTTAATGATGCGATATTGTTTTTATTTTATGCCAAATTGATTAATGCTTAATTTTAATCTGAGGTCAATCACAAAACCAGTTTAAAACAGCATCGATTGGCTTTATTACGTATTGTGTTCCACTAACATTTCTCATAACAATTGCTGTAAACGTTTAAATATTAATACGTAATAAAAAATAATGTTTTTTCTCGAGTTTCATTTAGCCAATCATAACAACGTTTTCGCAATTATGTTTTTGATTAGTTCAATATATTTCTTTATTAAAATTTACGTGCGTCAAATAAATATTTGAAATACGGCCAGGTTTAAAGGCATCGTTAAAATACTTTTATATAACTCGGGATTTTATTTTAATGTGTACTTTTTCCTGTTTCAGGTAAGTACCAGTGGGTTGATCGCATGCAGGGACCTTTGTGGTATTTAATTCATGGTTTTATTAGAGCGGTAAGTAGGCATGAAAGTACCTTTGCTTCTGGTGTATCTAGGTTGATTTTGGTACATATTGAAATAGCATATCTAAAAGTTAGATAGACTAGAATAAAATAATTAATGAAATTTCACTTATATTTGATTTGTGTAGAAAAATATATAAGGAATATGAGCAGGTATTATATAGTGACATCTAGCCTGAGTAATTGAGACAAATGGCGAGGTATTAAACGCGTCAGTAAGACTGAGTTCACACTACAATAAAGCATCGTGTTGGCTTCGGCTATTAAGATTTTATATTTGTTGTAAATAAAAAAAATAAAAAAAAATTGCACTGCAGACTGCATACGTCGTGTAAACAGTTCTATGAACGGTATAGTATAGGCCATTATTCATTCTTTAAAACGTATACATTAAAAATCATGCAGTACAATGCTATGTGAACGCAGTGTAGTGACTTATCGTATCGCAGGTAGTTGCAAGGCCTAGACTGCATTAATTAGAGCCATTTGACATTGAGAGCTGGTAATCCGAGCGAGGGCGGGCTTATGTCATTGTTGGCTAGGATTGCCATATACAAACAACGGTTTTTGTTGATACAATTTGAAGTGGTGACTGAGTCATCATACACTAGCTAAGCAAGTATGTTAAATATCTAGTTTTTTTTCCGAGTTCGTTTATTTATGTATCAAGCACAAAATAGTAAATTATAGAAAATAAATAGTATTTCATCTAACTTCAGAAACGTTTTAAAATATACTAGAACCCAGATTAGTAAATACCTACAAGCCATAGAAATTGACAGTGCGACTTGAACCCGCAACCTTTTGCCTCCGATACTCAACTATTCAATCACCGCGTCAGTCGTCAAATCTCATTAATCATCCTCTCCTGTCAGGCTTAAACCGCGGTATTTAAGTCCCAAACTGGCAACACTGTATAACGGTGTTATGAGAGCCGTTTTCGGTTTACACTTTGTCATATTATTCATGAACTTGTCAAATTAACGGCCGCCATGGGAAACCGCCAATCGGAAAGTGGGGGAAACGCTGTTTACCGTTAGTCTGTTATCAGCTGTAAAATTTGGCGGTATGTGGAGAGATTATACGTTATAGAATATACTGAAGGCAGATACTAAAAGCCATGGCAGGGGAATTTGAAATTCTTCAAAATATTTTTAGAAAATCAATTTTAACAGTTGAATATTTTGTCATTAATTTTATGTGACGAAAACAAAGTAGGTATAATAATTATTTAAAACATATAGAAAACAGAAATACATAATCAGCTGGAGGTACTCCTTGCTGTTGAAACTTCCAAGAGCAGACTTGTACTTTCGTAATTTATATAAGCCGTCAGTTGTCTCGACAGGAAATTCGCGGCACTATATCATTCACAGTAATTTCAATTGAATGCAATTGGTTAGTAGTTATTGCATAAAATCCACTTTGCAGGCACAAGAGTCGTGTCGCAAAAAGCCATACGTCTCCGTCCCGTCATACTGCGAGCGCAAAAAGCGTGCGCGTATCCGAACGCGGGACTTCAATGGGAGCCTTTTTACACAGCTCAAATTATATCTTCCAACCTTTTATAGAAACGAGACTATTTTACTACAGCGGGTGATTATTAGATATGTAAACACCCAACACCTCCATTTATGGCTCAAACAAGCCGTAGGCAAACAATGAATCGTGGAAAAAAATATAATTTGTGTTCGTTGGTTGATGTTTAAATTTAGAAGCCAGCGTGTCAGCGAACATGCTCGCAGACGCGACCGCCTACACACGTGATTATCCTGATCGCCGGCGACTGCTTTCAGACTCAATTGAACAATTACGGTGCAATTTTGGTATTAATAACCCGATCGCAGATGACGTAATGCGAATGGAAACTGCATCCAGAAAGGAACTTGTTTGTTACAGAATGATGATTAAAACATTAAAATCTAAAATAAGACCAGAGATAAATTGAGCTGAATTTTAAATAGAATTTAAAAAGGAAATCACCGGCGTTTTCAGGTACCAAGTCATGTCATTTATAGTCTCTTACAGCCTGACATTTCCATTAATATTTTAAATCTCGCGTTTGGGAATTTCATTCTTCATAACGAGACGCGAGTTACGTTTTATTTTATTAAAACAATGCATATTTAAGATGAATTTTATTTTAATTTTATGCGAATATGTTACTAATCCGCATTTAGCGCGACTATAACAGATTATAAATGCTAAAAACGTTCCTGTCCACGCAATATTTTAACTAGCACGAATGTTAGAGAAAACAATAATTTTATAAAGTTAATGAAGACACATTAAAGGTTTGTATTTTTAAGTTCGTTGTGTTGTGGTCTCCTTGAGCAAAGAGAACGCATCTAGCCAACCATGTGGTTGAGTATAGATGGTCATTAGACACCCTGCCAGTAGGTCACTGTGCCGTGTATGGTGGTCTTGTGTAATTCTAAACTGTCCGCTGCAAACGGACAAATATGTGGGACATTCGTTTTTACTTACGTCTACTGGCATTCTCGTTTAGATAAAAATAACGAACATTGCATTCGGTTTGATTTAGATTGACAACAAAAAATGGCGGCAAAACGAACGAAAAGCTGTGTTGGTGCGTTTCCCGCCTTTATAACAATATAGATATTTATACGGCGGCGGTGGAATTTAGCACGTATTTATTAGTTTTCAATTGACATTCTGTATGATGCAATACAAGATTTATTACAAACTCCTGTTGGACGTGGCGGGATAGGGTTAGAGACGCAACATAGTTATAAACTAGGATACTAAACTAAGGAGATCAGGCCATAAAACACGATGGATACCAACCCAGAAAAAGACTGGCACTCCGTTCCCATAATTTTTCTCGGACAACTTGGACCACATAATTTTCCCGCGATATAGTCCACGGGTAGATCCGCCCGGTCCTGTTCCATCGCAAAAACACTCAATGAAAGCATATTGCAGTCATAAATCTCCCGCGGACAAACATATTATGAGCGGTCAACATAAAATACGCCTCCGAAGAACCTCGCCCATGAGTTAAGACAACCTGCAGCGAAAGGCCTAAAAAGGCCGACCAGGAAATTACCACATCGTAAATAATTCATGCATTATTACTCAATCATGGCTGCAACGGTGAACGTTTCAGTGGGACGCTTTTTTTTCGTGTCCCGTTTATACCAGAGACGTTTTTCTGCGCGCATTGTCCTGTCCGTCGCAAGGCGGGCGCTGCCTTCCTATAAAATGGGATGAGTCACGAACGCGCCCGCGCCACCGCAGCTTCCAATTCGTTCAAAAACGTTCATATTTATAAAAAGATGGGTAAGTTCCGTGCTCCAAGTTAAAAATGTTTAACGGGACTTCATGTCGTCACAGTGACCCGACGAAAATGAGCAACCGACGACCGGACACGGTTAGCGTTACAGGTGCGCCTACGTTCACTTTCGATTGAGCTACGATTTATTTTTATTATAGTTTCACTTCATTGTGATGTAGGGTAATTGAGTCAATAAGAATGGTTTCTGACATACAATGATAGTGATCACACTACAGGCATAATTGATTTATTTGAAATTGTTTTCAACTATTGTTAGTTACAAACATCATACTAAGACAGAAGATAGATTTCCAAATCGTTTTATACAGTCTCTATGTATATAACAAATAATGATGTGTTATAAAAATTGATATTTATTAGTATTGACTGATCCGAAAATATATTTTAGTTTAAAAAGCCAACTAGGGCCCTACTATATTCAACGAAACGAATCTCGAAACTTCGGATGATCAAAGTTTATATACGATACGAATGTACCTACATATACTTATGGTCGTTATTGATTTATGGTCGTAACCATAGACTTATAGTTACGGTGTACGTTATACAAATTCGAACTTTTACAGAATAGATACATTCGTATCGTATAAAAAACTTCGTTTGTCCGAAGTTTCGAACTTCGTTCGTTCGTTCGTTCGTTCGTTCGGATGAATATAGTAGGGCCCCTAGCCAGATAAAATCGCAGCTATAGCAGAATACGTCTTCGATTGGCATAGTTATCATACCGCTACAGTTTGTTTTTAATTGAAACCAAGCAATCTATTAGGATTCGTGCGAAGATACCGTAGAATGGAGGCCAGAATTTATGGGCTCAGCGAATAATATTTACATAAACGTTGTTTTTGAATAACAGCCAGCTGAATTGTGGCGGTCATTTATCATTGGTTTGCAACTGAATGTGTTTTAGTGCAAAGTTTATTAATAGACACTAAATCGTCTCAAAGGAAGACAAATGATGTCCACGCGCTATGGAGGGTGAACTCTCGTATTTAAGATTATTTTGAATTTCCCGAATCTTGAAATATAATAAATATAATAAGTATGGAATATAATTAGTAGTAAAAATATAAAGCAGCATTTGATTTGCAATACTTTGGCTGTCGTATCTAATTGATTTCTTTAATGTTTTGAAAATTAGAGCGCTGTAAGGTCTATTTTAGTAACGTACTAATTAAACAACTGAAATATCAGCTCAGCTTATATTTTATGTCAAGAAATACCCAATAAAATACGCTTTAAAACATAACCCTCGGAGATAAACATCTCTAAATTTTGTTGTCGCTAACGAGAAAATCTGATAGTTATTAACCCGACCAATTAAAAAAACTAGAATTAATTTAACGTGGGCTCTATAAAAAATAACGTGAACAGATACATATCGCGACCGGTTCCGCCGTGACTTACCATAAGAGAAGCTTCATTATTACCAACTTTATGCGTTTGACACAAACTCAGGATGCCGCGCGTCACATCTCATAACAAAATCCAGTTATAACTGTACACCAGTTCTATTTGACCCACTGTTTGGCAGATTTGTCCTGCGTGCGGAAATTGGTTCGGATACTGGGGAAAAGTGTTTTTGTAAAGGCATGGTAAATGGCAGCGTGGTGGACTATATGCCCTGACTCCTCTAAATCGTAGTCTCGATTGTAGAGGAGGTCCGCGCCCTGCAGTGGGACGTATATGGGTTGATACAAAAAGGTAATTGCTTGTTTACATGTAACACATCTGCTTTTAGTTGACTAATTAATTTCATTTTATATTTCGTTTATTTTAAAACTAAAATAAACCTATAAAGCGTCTGGTGCTGTGAATTATTGCGTTTTTTAGTAAATGTGTCCAACAAATCCTTTGACATACGAAAAATCTACAATAACTATAGCATGATAGCTCTTTATCAAAGTCATTATGAATCATAGCATCGCTGTTACAACTGAGCTTCGCTTCCACATAATCCAGTTTCACAATGTTAATAAATTGGACTGGTTATTTATTAGGCGATTGATACCGCTGCAGCGGTAAGGATTTTTATAGTTTTTTAATGTATATATAAATATATTTTTTTAATTGAGACATTCGCTCGTTAAAAATCTAAGAAACGAGGTAATAGGGTCATCGGCCCATCCGGAATCCCCGTGGTTTATGGTATTTGTTTATTAATTTGTTTATGCTCTATGGTACAACATTTAAGTGTGGAAAACTTAAAATATATTATGTCGATCATGGTACATTTTATTACTCTTTTTATATCTATGCTAAAACGCATAATTTTTGTACGAATTTGGGCAAGGTTTCTGTCTAGTTAGATTTAAAATTAAGCCTTATACGTTACGCTATTTATTATTGCCTTAAAATAAATTGGTGAACCAATGACAAACTTTTACGGTCATTCGATAATAAAACCCACTTAGTAAATGCCACGGCGATTCAGTGCCGTCCCCGATACTGAAAACATAGTTTAATCAATTGGGGTTTTATTGTAACGATCTGAACTAGATCGTTTGGTTTTAATGGTAATCGATGTTTTTTGCCAATACTGTAGACTTTCGCACGATTTTTAAAAGCGTTTTATCGGCTAACGAGCTAAGGCAAGAGAAGGTTAGTCTTTCTGGGCTGCACTTCACTTAACATGAGATTTAAATGCATTGTATTCAATATCGGACCAGTATAGAAAAACCAAAAATGCTAAATTGTATTTCAAATGCAACTTGGGGAGAGGATTCAAATGTCGATATATTTGTGTGGGTTCAAAGATATAAACTGTTAGACTATCAGCATTTTAATCGATGAACAGAATAAGTAAATAAATATACTTAATGGACAACAAACTAATACAAACTAATAACCAATCAATAATCATGAAAGCAATAACAATTAGTGAAACCCATCGTAGGCTTGAGGTATGCAGTGAAATCTCGCATGTATTAAATAGAAAGCATTTGTAATCGAACCGAAGCTGTGCAAAACAGGTCGACGCCATATTTGGGACCCTCTTTATCCTTTACCGTGCTCCCTGACTCACAGTGACATCATACTAAAATGTTTGTGTTTATGCACCTTGTTTTATGACAGTATCGGCATAGAATGCAGTGAATAGTTGTGTTTTGAGAAATGCCTTTATAATGTCTGACTTCTATATTGCACAAGGTGGAGTCCAGGAAATTATTATCTTATGCCTTTCTCCATCGAATTCCAAAAGGTTTTGATGTATCTGAATGGATGTATTGCTAGACAATCACCATGAATTATAACGGTTAAGGAAAACATGGTAAGGAATCAATCATGCATATTATTGTGAATCGGAAGAATTTCTGCGGTATGTAAAAGTTTACCAACCGACACTAGCTCAGCATGGAAGAAGGCCTAACCTTTCTCAAACGTACTCTCGATTGTTACGGAGGCCCGAGCCCGGAATATGTACTGATAACGAGACAGTAATGTTTCTATAGCACCATAGAGTGAGCTGCTTCGGCTATTCGTACTCTACATGTCAACAACAAATATTATATCAAAACGTCTGTAAATTAAAATTAAATTTTGAGACTTACAATGATTGTGACGCATTGTAAAATTTCCACTGCTGTATATTCCGCATGTGTTTAGCCTGTAGGTTTCCACCAAGAATTTTTACGTGGCCTGCTGGAATCGCCCTTCGCCTGACCTGGTAAAATTTAAAACATTTGTAAATTAACGTTTTTTATGTAAAAATGATTAGCAAGTTTTCAAAAATCTATGTTTTCACTTCCCAAATTAGAAAGTAGTCGTGTGCAATGAGCTTTAGTTACGAATCCGTGGTTTTGTGATACATGTAAACAAAACCATGCGTAAACCAAGAAGCATATCGTATGTCTTTATTGTTTAAGCAAATGTGAAAACTATGAGTAATTATTTACGTTTCATGTTTATGTAGAATGTGTTTGATGTAATGTTTTTTGAACTATGGACTATGATTGATTATTTTGACGACGTATAAGAAACGGCATAGGATTAATAACATAATATTAACGACGATATTACTTTTAAAAAATTATATATTTTGCGTATATTGATAAGTACCTATATCTTAGGAAATGTTCAAAAGCACCGCTTCACTTACCGGTTAGTGTCTGTTTTTCCAAATGAATATTCATCGAACCACAGCCCGCATTGTAATCGATTATCGATATAAAGGAGTAAAAATAGCCACATTTGCACTCGATAATTGACAAAACTATTTCCATTTACACAATTAATCGCAACCACTACATAATGTAATTAAGAGATGGCCGGACATACGCCATTAGTGCGCGTCTGTCTATTAACATACTTATTAAGGCCTGACTCAATTATGACTATAGATGTCGCCACTGGGCAACATGGCTGTTTTCATATTTTTTTATCACCCTACCAGTTTAAACAGTAGGTACGATGCAGATTAACAAACAGTAATGTGGTGTAGTTTGGTTTAATTATCCGGTTTATAGAGGTATTTTTAAGCAGTGTGAGAGCAAGAGTATATGGCTTAGTAAGGCATAAAGAGTGCCTTTTTGCAGTTAAGAAAGGGCATCGGTATCGGTAGGAAGATAAAGAATAGATAAATGTATAGGTAATACAATGGAAAAACCTCGAGAAAAAATAATATATTAAAATCCTTAAATATGTCGACGTCTAACAGATTTTAGCATTGTTTTATGATTAAATATAATACACAATAAATATTGTGAGGTTGCATCGAACCGTTTTACACAAGTTTTGCATTGAAGACTGAAAATTATTTCAGAATAAGCGACTTTTTGGGTTCTGTCTCGACTTCTTGATATAACCAAAAGTAAGCAAATTAGGTATATTAAAATAGAATATTTACATAGTGAAGCTACCGTTCAAGTTATTTTTAACACAGCTACAGTTGCAGGCTAGTCTTTAACACAAACATGCCACATTTAAGTAAACATTACAGTGTCAGTTAAGTTCCATGATTCCAGTAAGCACAGTTTAAGTTAACATTATGTTCTTGTATAATAATAGTTAAATTTTACCGTCTCATAAGGTTCACTAATGATGGCTCTATCTTGCCGTACTATCTAGAAGTACATGGAATCAAACCCCTTCCTTCAGGATGAATTTTATATCGGCTTGGTTAAATTATTGTTTTTTCTTATTTATGTGTACTTTTAAATATTTTACATAGTAAAAAATATATTACTCAGTGTTGGCACAAACCTATTTAAATTATGTGGGAATACATTGATCGAGCCATATTCCTGGGATAAGGCGATATATTCTCATGAGTTTAATAACATACATTGATGACCGTGAGATCCTGAGTTTGAAGCCTGTGTCGGTTAATTAACTTATTTGCATTTCAATTTGAAACATATTGCTTAACAGTATATCACATTCTCCATAATACGAGTTCTGAGTATAGACGCGGCTAGTTGTAAACAAGAGAAGATCTAACATCTTGTCTGCATCATGCAGTAACAAAGTTTTATCGCCGGCTAGGATGAGAAAAGAGAGTTATAAGGCGTTTGTGTGTATTATATTTGATGCTGACATTACTCTAATCTCTAATAAGGTTTGATACCGGAAATAAACCAATCAAAACTCAAATATAATCTTATCAATAGAACTTTAACCTTTTTTAACCCATTGGTCTATTTCGATGATCTTTATATATCAATCAGCAGTTTATGAAACATCATCAGTCATCCCATACATCCCCGCTCTGCGCTGCACCTGCGCCGTATTATTAGACGTCGCGACGCGCCGGCCGTCGACCCCGCCGACCCGCTTACCGAAATACGACGCGGACACGTGCCAGCTCTCGTGCCTGCTTCGTGATTAATGCTTGAGGAGACTGGGGATTTGGAAACACAGGAGAAATTTTATGCTAATGTTTAGGTTGATCGAAAGCCTTGAAACCGAGAATCAAGATTTTTTACAAAACTCAGGCAGTTTTGGCCAAACTTGGTATAATATTACCCATTCATTCATATGTTAATATCACCCTGTATAGAGAATAAGTGACTTGTCATAGGGCCAAATACTGGAAAGCCAATTAACTTTTAATTCCGATTAACTAGCTCTAATGACCTGTTAAATTGATTCCAGTTAAATATAACTTCGATTAAACCACTTAAGAATTAAATATTTAATGGGGCATTATTCATCCGATTCGTATTCTCGAAAGCAACTTAAGAGTTTGACAGCTGTCAAACAGTAAAATTTTTAAGAATTTCTAGTTTTAAGCAGCCGTCGTCTTAAGGCCGCCTGCGACCACTCTTAAATTTTTAAATTCTATATAAAATTTACTAAAATGACTCTCGCTTCGGTTTCATCGCTGTCTGATGACGATATAGCTTCATCAAGGCGAGTCAATCAAGAAAAAAATCAATGCTTTTGACAAATACAAAGAAGAAAACATTCAAACAAAGTGAGGTTCCGCCTGAAGAAAGAAACTGTTCTGCATCTGTGTTCCTTGCTGGAGACAAAATAGAACCCACTACAAATAGAAGTCGATTGATAAAAACTTGCGACCAACTGTTACTTGCTTTATGATATTCTACGACAGGCAGTTACCAGAAGATTATTGGAGATGTATTTCATGTGGAACAGCCGACTGTACAACACAAAGTTGCAGCAGAGTTAGTTAAACTCTTTGGTTAAACTACAAAATCGTGGCATGGAAATTCCCAACTAACAACAACAATGCCATATTGCGAATGATGTCTATGCGATCGCAGGAGTGATTGAAGTTATAAATTTCATACATATAAGGATCAAATCTCCAGGTAATTTCTACTTATAATAATGTATACATAACTATTAAGCTTTTACATGTACACAAATATATGTTTTCTTATCCTATTTTAACTAAATGTGCTTCTAAATGCCTAGCGTATTTTATATTGTGTAGTAATCATTTAGAGTATCCCTTTTTACTGTACATAATATTATATTATTAATCATAGAATAGAATAATATATTATGCACAGTATAAAGGCACACTCTAAATGATTTCTACACAATAATTTATATATATATGCTTGTTGGAATCAAAACATTTAGCAGGTAATTGGCTCTTCCCCAGCCCACTGTACCCCATATAACCAAGCTCTCTAAATAGTTGTAGGGCTAAATATATAATATAATATAATTAATCATACAATGATTTGTACTGATTGTAGCTATTCAGTATATACTGGAACAATGTTCAACTACAATAGTAGTTTCCTATAAAGAATTCAATTTTATGAATATATTTTTTCAATTTACATAAAATTATTTGTAGTTTGAAATAAGAATATTTGCTAGAGCTCTAATTTTTATTATCTTGTTTTTAGGAGGACCACAAGCAGAAACATTTAGAAACAGAAAAGGCCATTTTTCTATAAATGTGCAAGCAGTCTGCGACCCTAACTTGAGGATAAGAAACATTATAGGCCGATGGCCAGGCTCGGTGCATGATAGTAAAAATTTCAATGATTCTCCTTTATGTGCATTTCTGGAAAGGGGAGACTGAAAAAGCTTACAATCAAGACCATACTAAAACAAGAAACCCAGTGGAGAGGGTCTTTGGTTTTACAACAAAGATCTTCTTGTCTGCAAGTTGGGCTATAAGTTTTTGAAAATTAGCTTACTATTATAGAGGCATGTGCTGTGTTACATAATATAGCATGTTCCCAGAATGATCATATATTGGAGATTGATCTTTCTGAATCATTTCCACCAGCTCCACATAGTATAACCAATGAAAATGTTGCAACAAGGAATAATATAATAAAATACATATTTTAAACCGTACAGTGCATTTTATTGAATTACCATGGAATGAATACAAATAAAAATGAGTTATGTTTTATTGTAGTATATTTATTTTAATAACAGCATTAGTACATATTATATTTTTTTAATTTTCTACATTTCTTTAGATCTGTCTTATATATATATCTATATTCCTTTATAAACACAAAATAATAACAATTATTCTAACATTAATTTAAAACTAAATTAATAAATGTACTGTTAAAAATGTACAATAGAAATATAATATGACATTTTTTAACAATGAAAATAGGTGAAATAAACAATTTATTTTATGTATTACATATTAATTAAAATTCACAACATTCTTCAACTTTGATTTAAAACACTGTTTTCTGATGCAAATATTTCTTCCTTCACACAATTTGTCTCATTCTTTTTTGTATATTTTTATATTACATACTCATTTCAAAAGGGTGTGTATTGTCCAAATGATTTGTTGTATGCATGATTTCTATAGCGTTACCTGCAAAAGTGTTTATGTTAAAGTATGTCATAATTTTATATATCTCTTTTTATTTTTTATATATATTTGTTGAGCTTACTTATTTAGTCTATAGCTGATATACATGGCACTATATATATGAGCCATATTTCTTGGACGGTCTTATTATATAGGTACACATTGAATATTTATGTACTCCACTCCAGCTCCTGAAACAAAGGATTATTTATAGTTATACACATTGTACCATACTTTATTTTCCATATTTATTACATAATACTACTATATGAGGAGGAGATAATATATAGGAGGCATAATATGAGAGAAGCCTATAGGTACCCAGCAGTGGGATCCTACAGGCTGTAGATGATGATGATGATTTAAAATGTGTGAATAATCGATTCATATTATATATTAAATAGTTAATTATCATATAAATTCGTTAAAACTTAGAGGAATACGTGTATACTTACCTGTTTATAATATCCAGCACAGCTTCTTTCTCATATCGTATTTATTTACATAGTCTTCTCCATTTGGTACTTAGGTGGTTCTGCAGCCGTTGTTTGGTATTTTATATACCTATTTATTGAAAAGATATTCCAAAAACTAACTTTAAAACCGAGTGCAATTGTAAACAATAAATAAAATAAACAAACATCATAATATTTTTAATAAACTCGCTACGGATATAGGGACATAAGTCTTTTCACCCACATGATTTTATTAACAGATTTTTAAAATAATAACATGGCAATATATAATATAGCTTTAAACATAATCGTAACAAAAGTAAAAACGTTACAATGATTCCTCATATTAAATATAAAGGGTCAAATTTCCAATTTAGGGAAATCATGTATGAAGAATATTGCGTCAAATGGAACGTTTATATTTATACAATAAAAATTGTAACTGAAAACAAACTTTTCGTTAATCTGTGGAAATTTAGCTGGATGTTTGCTGAGTAGACCGATTTATGAGCTAAATGGCTATCCAGTATTTCATTTCGAAATTTAACAGAACCTCAAAATAACGTCATATCAAATGAGTCCGGTGGCTGAGTAGCAATCCAGTATTTGGGGGATAAGCGCTCTTTCATTGCCTACATGACCATTAAATACATTTCATTTCATAGACGAGCGTAATTTTGTTTCAAGATTTTCAGTTCACAAAGTTACAAAGTTTTATGTCTAGAGGAAATTCGCCAGAAGTTTCACGTGATCCATTACAGGATTAGTGTCGTTTTTTAATTCGTTATATTAAGCGAATGTTTTGATAAAATATAACTCGGACACATGACTGATCTCGTGCCTGCGTCTCGGAGATTAATGCTTGAGGAGACAGGGGAGAGAGTGGACCAATGTTTTGGATGTTTTGAGAATTAAGGAGAATGTGGTGTTCATGAAGGATATTTGATAGTGTTAGGTATTTAGGTAATGTAGAGCAATGCATATGGGATTGTTCTATATATGATGATGTTTTCAAAAATATTCACTTATAGCCGCTGCCAATAAACAATCCCAATCCAAAATTTGCCGTTTGAGATTGACAGCTCAATCTTTTTTCTGATACTATATTGCCAATAATCAATCTCAGTAGTGAAAAAACTATGGCAACATGGTAAATGACAAATCGAAAGTAGAAAACAATCCAGATTGACTTCAATCTAATTTTTTCGATTGATTATTGGCATCGGCCGTAAGTTACTTTCAAGAATTTATATCTCATGGATTATATATCATGGATGGAGAGCTTTGTTTGTTGATGAGATATTTTGATCGGAGCCCAATAATTAATATGTTAAATAAGGATTTCTGTTACTGGCTATAATATTGCCCCATTTTTTTCTAGTTGCTCAATTATCTAAATTATCCCATTACGTTATGAAGAGATGAAAGGGAATAGAATAAGGATATTTCAAGACCACCCACAAAGAATTTAGAATTTAACACTCCACATATTAACGAGTATGAGGAACCGAGATGGGACAGCGCATGAATCCGCAAATAAATTCGATTACATTGTTAACCTTTGATTTTATATCACGCATCGTGTTTATTTCCATCGTAAACGGAACATCGGATCGTCTCTGTTTTACGATGCTGGTTTTATAGACTGGCCAGTTCGTGCTCGACCGTCCTGGGGAGATCGGAGAGGAAAGGACATAATACTGTATTAGTAACATAGTAATAAGGTTGGGAAGGGAAACTTTGGTCCCTTTGACGTGATAAAATGACGTATTGCTAATACTTCCCCGGGTCTATTTTTACGAAGGAGGGTCGTGCACGAAGTTGTGAGTTTATGGTTGTTCGTATGTCATTTTACGGCCATAGGTTTGTGAACTCGACGATGTTCTGCTGAAAAGCGATTTGTGTTAAAATTGTGGTTTTATTACGTTTTAAACGTTATCATGTCGTGAAGTTTAGACTTTATTGTTTTTAGGTTTTGACGGGTATAATTATTTTTAGCCTTTCTCGGTTTGTTGTCGTTATGTGGAAATATAAGATGAAAATGAATAAAATAGATCTCCAAAGATATCCTCTTGGTAAGAAATTTGTTGTCTCGCTGCTGCTTGTGCCATGTGGTCGGCTTGTGGCATACCTTATTTACCGTCCACATATTTATGTGTGCGTTCGTTTGTATAATACAATTAAAACTCGTCCTAATTCCTGCTGCGACCGTTTACAATGTAACTCTCGACGAGATCCCGCTGCGGTTGACGCACCGACGCGTCTCACATTTTCCACGTAAACGACGTCCGTGAATCACTTTGTTGTACACGTGTTTTAATTACATGATATGGGAGTATTTTAATATAAAGGTTAATGAAGGTTGCTGGAACTAGCTAGTCGCAGGCCGCTTCAAAGAAGGGCTATCTCTATACTGGCTATGGACTTCCAAGAACTCTATGCCGAGCAATATATTAACATACACATGTATGTTTAAATAAATGTTTATGTAAACATCGCGCTTTTTTCCTGGATGGGGTGGGCAGAGGGGCTAATAGGAGGCATTTGAAGAGTAGATTTGTTAGTGTCTATGACATAATTTTTAAAGTAGATTAAGGCACACAATGACATCATCATCCACAACCACTGGAAGTTCATTGGTTAACATAAGCTGCATAGGTTTCTAGTTTTGTTAAAATTACCATACTGAGGTAATTCATATTAGGCCGAGTATTTTTTCGCTCCTATGCATGGGTTCATCTTAATTTTTTGTCTATTTAATATTCTGAATTAAATATAATAATATTAATTAATTAAATAAGAAATTTAAAACACTAAGTAATGGTTGGAGATTTATATTAAGTTGGGCATTGAAACTGTAGTATACAGTGGAATTATAATATAAAAAAATATAACAATATTGTATGTATAGGTACATGTATACTCCTTATTGTCGACCGCGTTACGTGTAGTCTGATCTCATATTACGCGGTTTTGTATATCGCGGTTTTTCATAATGCGTCCCGTTCTGCGCATCTCATCTCCGTATTCTATACTACATTGCATTATAGAGATTTGCAATGAAAAATCATAGTATGTAGAAGTCTACGAAAGTCTTGAGCACTGTACAATGTTTTTTCTGGCAATTGAATACACAGCAAGCAGCTAGATTTATTTTCTTTCGGTCTAGATCTAGACTTGATTTATTGCTACTGGTTTATTTAACTATAAATTCAGTGTATATTTTACCTTAGTGAATTTATTTATTTTTGCGGGTTTTTTAAATTTAACTGTGTTTAGGTGGAACCAAATAAAAAAAAAATCGGAAACATGTAAACAATTAATGTAACAGTGCCAACCTCATGGAGCTGTATAAAACACCAGTAATTTCAGTTTTGAACTGACTTGCGCCGAAGAAACAATAATAATAATAAATGTTTCTAGCTATAAAATACACATAAATCAGTATCACAGTTAGAGAATCTTATCGGCGCAACAGAAATCTGTACATCAGAACGTTTAACCATAATTCTTAAACCACTCAAGCCTGTTTGTTAAAAAACAGTAAATTGAGTTTTCCTTCGACAAAGTTTCAGACTATTTTCTTCTACGCGACTCACAGCGCGGTTTTTCAGTCTCCAATAACGAAGTTCGTTCCGCCCAACAGAAGTTTAGCTGTAAATAGATTTGTAAGGGAATGCGCAGTATTCCGTCTATACGTCTGGGTGCATTATGCAGTGCTAGCTAGCGTGATGGATCGATACGTGCCGCTTATAGTTTTGTTGTTCTTCTATGTCTGGATTTCAGCCTATTTTAGGGCTTTAATGCAGATAGAGTTTTTGATGTGTTAGACTAGAAGTCATTCAAACTGTATGTTGAAGTTTGGTCTTGGAATTCTGTGGTCAGTAAAATCTTTTTTGCCTTTGATTTTTTATAGGACTAAAAATCCCCATATTTGCTGGTTTTTGAAGAGTGTTGGGAAACAAGTATTATGAATTTATCCGCACTTATGAAACTGATTTTATCACATCTACAAAACTTAGATTTAATGTTCAGATCTTTTAACAAGCGTCTTAAAGGAGGTTATAGTATTCTACATCTACAATAGTTTTAAATATCTTTTCATGCAACACCTATGTGCTGAAAGCGTATGCAAATAGAATTCCCAGTATTGAGTGGTTGTGCGCGCTATGCGCCGGGTGAAGTCGGGATCGATATAGCCGCGCGTTTTGTTTTACTTCTACGTCTGCACCCGAACTGCGTTTATTGACGTGCGCGGATTTAGACGCGTTGGACTATGGCAACTGGATTTGGTTTATTTGTTGTTTAACATGTTTTGTTGGCGTGATAAATGAGAAATGTTGTAGGAGATGTTGCATTCTAGGAATTAAATAGGTTCTGAAATTTAGGCAGCGGTTAAAACTTGCATTGCGTTAGTAAAGTTTTAATGATCATGTTATATAGTGATGTAGTCGTTTAGTTGAGATTATGTAATCTTTTGTTTATGAATAACTAGTTTATGAAATATTTTAATAAAAATATTATAGATAACAGTACTTTAAATCAATTTAAAGATATCCTACAGCGGTGTCACATCAGGCACAAATTGAACAAATAAAAAAGCCCAGTTACCAAACTAAAGCTTCCGCTATACCTATATTTACGTCGACAGATTACTACCAATTCTAAAATACCTCGTATCCCATGTTGACTTGACATGTATAAGTATAAAAACCGAAATGGTTCAATCGCCATGTTTTTCTATAGTTCCCGGTAATGTACGGGACTCGTTCGCGGAACCGTTTCTTTCTACGGATGGTACGGTCAGATGGTACATCAAACAAATTGGGTTATGGGACATTTGGTTTCTGTTTGGTGGATAAATACGTATGGATATAAATATACGAAGTGTCGGTAGAAGCTCGATTCCTTTCGTTTTGTCGCTGTTTAATCGTATGCTGGTATTATTATATAAATATATTCTTCCAATGTGAAACAATGTTGATTTAATTTGAAAATTTAGAAAACCGGAATAGTGTTGTATGGAGAAAAATCTAATATCAGTGGCACTACACATCAAAAATAGTTTTTTTCTAGCTTGCGCAAAAAATATCAAAGACCACAAATTCAATAATTTCTCATCAACATTGCCACCGAATGCCTTAATCAGCCCTCATTCCATTTACGTGCAAGTGTTAATTACACCAATATGAAACTAAACCGCAATCGCATTAGTGCATCGTACAATTTGTACTAATTGTCCGTTTACAGTAAGTGGTGGCGGTTCGGTTCCGGCGCGGGCCGGGCGTCTAATTGGCCGCCATTGTTTCAGCGACAGCCGCGCTCGCCTCCGCCGCCGGAATGTTAGTTGCCCTCGTTCAGACTTACAAACTATCTTTAAGTACGTTCGGGGAGTTTTAGTAGAGGTACTATTTTGGAATTGGTGTGATTTAGAACGCGGTACTGTAGGATTATATAGCGGTAGTGTGGACTATATGGCCTAACCACTCTCAATCGTACTCTCGATTGTAGAGTAGGCCCGTGCCCTGCAGTGGGACGTATATGGGCTGATCCAGATCCAGATCCAGTGTAGGATTAGGGTATTTCGATGGTGATGACGGTTGAATAAACAACTTCAGAAACATGGGCGATGCCGGTCTTTCACGGATTTTCTAAATTTTGAACTTTTTCACGGTACCTTTATTTCCAGATCAATAGGGATTAGGATAAAAAAGATTCTTCTATATTCTTACTGTCTTATTGATATAAAGTAGTTCGAAAAGGACAAAATATCTATAAATAATATTGTAAGATTCAATGACTCGTAACACAAAATCTTGTTTTTGTTTATCAGGTCTTCTGGTCCCACTAAAATTTGTATACGACCCAAATGTAAACTACAATTCCACACACCATCACTGCGATACATATTTCTCATAACAAATCATCCAATAACAGCAATCAATCCAGCCTAATAGTATTGTAACGGCATAATAGAGCAATCGAACATGTCCATACACGGTTCATGTGCGTTACGGTGCGCGGTATCGCTCCACGCGCGCGATTTATATCATGTAGTTACTAGTTACAGAGTTATACTTATTAATAGTGGCGCCTATCGCTGTAGAGTTCAGCGATAACTACACGTGTTATTTATGTGACCTTTTTAATTAGGTGTCAAATGAAGTGTGGAATAAGCGATTAGTACCTAATCCAGATATCAAAACATCTTTGAGGGTTAAAGTTGTTTCATTTTCCGATTATTTTGAAGAATTAATGAGATAAACAATAAAATGTATTTTGATTGATAAGGTAAATAAAATGATTTCCAACATTTAGATCGTACAGTGTTACCTAGAAACACCAAGAATAAAATTATTCCAGCCGTCCGACCGGTACATCTTCACTTACCAAAACTAAACGTCTAGGAAGCGTCTCCAACGGGCCCAGGAAGAAATTCCATGACCAGATAGAGGAGTGAACGGTAATTAATAGAAGGTCAGGCAGGGCCGTTAGACGCATCACCAGCCTCCCCGCATATAGCAAATGCTCTTTTTAACCGCCCCGCCATATATGCGTGCGTCTGCGCCGATCGCAGTTTTATTGCTTCTAGTTTTTACGCCCGCGATGGTCCTTGGTGTTTTGATTTGATTTTCTATAGTGCAGTATTTTAAAATGATTGCCTTTGTGTTGTATGTTGAAACGAAATAGTAGATGAAACTCATCTTAATCGCTTATAAACATTTATTATTGGAAATAACTAACATTTGTATCATAAATCCTTGACTATAATTCCATAATACTTAATGTCCCCTTAAAAGTGTTACTTTCCCATATCACATGTCTACATTCTTCCTTAGATAACATATCACCACCTATTCATAAAAAGCTTCACCAAACAACATTCAAAAACCATTAATTACAATCTAAACGCACTAAACAAAAGTACAGAGCATAGTTCAACCCTAATAAATCAGGATAGCAACAGTAGTTCCCAGGTGCGTAATATGAAATTTATCGACATAATATCGAGGTCGACGGCGGGGTTGCGATGGGCGCGCGGATATCGAGTCTAACAGGATAGCCGCCTGTTGTGCTGACCGCTAATTAGTGACGTTACGTGTGCCCACCGGTGACCAATTGCTATGGGGAAAGTTTATAAATAATCGATTGTTTGAAAGCGCGTCTGGGGACTGTAGGTTTCAATTGTTGGTATTGGTTTGAGACCTTTCTATTACCTTTGTCCCATAGTGCAGATGGAGTTGGAGGATTTTTCGGGTTTAAAAATGATTTGGTTTGTAATTTGAGGATTAGCCTTTTGCTTAATACCCATATTTAATCTGTAATAAAATATTCGGTTACTGTGTATTTGTTGCATCGCAGTTTTTATAAAACCGCAAGATTCATTTTCGAATAAATTGCATCCTTTAAAAATATCGAATTTCATCGATATGGGCAATGACCAACGAAACCCTTAACGATACCATTTGGAGATAAATTAACTTAATCAACTTACGATTCGGCGGCTATGAAACCATAGAGCGAACTAATTCCGTATTCTCTGTCAATGAGTGTGTAAACTTTTCGGTAACATGGTGTGTAATAAATTTACCTTAAGTTCGCACAATTATTCAGCAATTTAAATATTTAAAAACAAAAATATTCCATACAGTACAGCCAGGTCAGCTATGACTCAAATTGATTATTCAATTAAACCGCGCAAAGGTATCCAATAATAAAAGCCGCATTGATTTATACGATACAAAACACATTGCTATTAGACATAGGATAAAGCAATTAGCCTCGCGATCGCCATGGGCGCACGTAATGCGGCCCATCGGATCCGCGCGACGGGTGACAAGTGTGATAGCGGGTACCGGTAGTTGGAATTTTAACTAGTTGTTTGTTAGAACACTGTTAGGGTTAGTACAGGGGTTCCCTAACTGTTGACCTGGGTCTGACTGTTTGGTCATATGTGTAGGCGTGCTTGACTGAAAGGCAAATGACAACAGCATTTTTCTTTAAAATTGTACCGGCTTTCGTCTGGATGAAAAATGAATAAAATTTTGCCTTATTACGTGTCATAGATCATAATGTCATACTAGAACTAGAACGAGGTTAAGGATATTGCACGCGACATGACTACCTAGTAATTGTATGCGAAGTTTTTTTTAAATTGAAGTGATAATGAATTGATAATTAAATTGAGAATTGATTCGAGGTCATGTACTGCCAAGCGCAGTGTCGGACGTCCACCCACAATGTGATATACGATCTAGTGAAGCTTGCAGGAAGGTACTGCATGCCAGCTTCTTACATTGACACTTCAGCTGTGGGTTTCCTATGACCGTATATTATGACGAGTAATTTTTTATATGTTATAAATATCTAGACTATAATTAGAGCTTGAAATAATGTGTGCCTGAAACCCAACATTCCCGGACGTCGATCGGTAGACCAAAGAAGCGCTGGCTAGATTTCAAGGAAGATATGAGGGTCAATGGCCTTACTATTAAACATGCTGAAGATAACGCTAGATAGAAGATTAGGAGGGCTTAAAACAATATCCCAGTAAAGATTGAGCACCAATGGTGTGGTGCATGACCCAGCGGCTAAATATTGTATGGTAACTGTTGGTTAGGGCCTGTCTCATTGATTCTATTTGTGGTACTAATGCAGGCGGGTTTTATCGAGGTCATTCGATAAGTAATAGACGTACGCGCGCCCTCACCGTGTCCTAACTGTGAACGTCTCGAAATGTTTAATGTTTTTGTTTTATCGCCTTGTTTATAGATTGTATTGCTGTTGTTTGCGTTTTATTGATTGTTTTTTTTGTTACTATGTGCTTGTGTTTGTATTGTTGTATATGATGGTTGAAAGGCGGTAATCATTTACGGGCTTATTCATAGATAGTTATAAAATCATTTTTTTTGCTATCGAATGTTTTTTGTCATCTTCGCTTAAACAGAATCCAAAAGAGACAAAATATTCTATGTAAAAATATTTAATTAATTTATTTATTTAAAACTTTATTGTACACCCAAAACTAACAATATAGAAAAATACAATAAAAAAAAAACAAAAATGTACAAAAGGCGGTCTTATCGCTCGAGGCGATCTCTTACAGACAACCAACCATTGGATGGATAAGATGGAACAACAGTTTTGGGGTACCATGTAAAATACTGTTTTGAAAAATATCTGTGAATAAGGGCGCTAAACTGTATTGTATCATTGATCCATCAGACTATTTTGTTCGATGGAGAACATAGTATTTTTCAAGATATGTGTATATGTGCGTATGTTTGGACATTCTACCTTTTTTATCCAGCTGCTACGTACTGTGCTTACACAACGTATGTACGCTTGAAAATTAAAAAATCCCAACTCGGCGAGTTATAAAATAAAATTTTATTGCAAAAGCACAAGTTCAAGTGTAATTCCAAAAGCAAGGCAAGTCAGGTGTATGATATTATTGCATTAATGAAGAACTAACTCTAATACAGGTATCGTGGAATGCAGTTTTGCTGTAAATGTTGCTCTTAATATCCGATCCAACATTAACAATGATTTTAATTCATTCAATTACCCAACACAAGCAAGTACAGAATGTATCCCGCTTTGTAATTTAAAAGCCAGTGTATAGCTAAACTCCAATGCGTAAAGTGCGCATGCGCATCAGGTGAAATGCGCTTTCCACGCATGCACTTTGACACGTAGCACTGGCGGGGAAACGCGCTGTGTCGGCCTGTGCCGGCCTCAACGCGTCCTCTGACCCGCGCTACAGGTTTATCATACCGTGATACACGCGCCATGGATTGGAGGATTTGTTGCTGATTGTGGACGTCAAGAGAACTTTTGATTAAGGATTTGGATGTTGTGATAGATCAGTCATATTTTACTATAAACTTTATTGACGGGAACATTGCTCTTTCAAAATGTCAGTGCATCAATGATGCTTATTAAAATCTATGAGATAACATTCAAATATTATCACATATAACAATAGACACAGATCACACACAGCGAAAGAGTTGAAAAGAACAAACACAAAAATATGTCACCACACACAGAGCAAACACATAGATAAGAACTCTGGACCCCGAGGTGTGGCCACTTCACGACCGCTTGATAAGGTGCGTGCGAAATATATGCTGAGTCAACATTATACTCGGGATGAGTGCTTGCACACACACTCCAGTCACACATTGGGAGGTGCTTTTGGAGTATAGACTTGTCTGTCTTCACTGTATTTTTCTGGAAATTCAGAGTCAGTTTTTAAGATGAATTCTTGATGGCTCTGAAAGTGTCATGTTACCTATAAGGATTTTTGTAATCAGAATAGATTTAGGACATTTTTTATATTATATGAAGTTAATAATTTGTAATTTTATCATGTAATTTGAAAGCATATCGGTATTTTTTTTCCCACCGTTAAATTTCCAAGTTTAACATATCTTATCACACACAAATCTAATCTTTTTATACATTGTATCTAGTTAAAAGTGCGTACGTAAACAAATAAATTTTCAGTAATGCGTCATCAAGGATGTGACTAAAACCATACAAATTATGAAAACTTGCGCAATATTTGCAAACACCAAGATGAACAGGAAAGATGAGTCATAAGCACAGATCACTTCCAATAGATACCCCATTACGATAGTTTTGTTTTGAACCGAAAACGCCAACGAAGGGAACTGCGCGGGGGGTGGGCGGATTGCAGCGCGGTCACGTAGACATCACTGGAGAGATGAGGCACGGGTCGATAAATAAAAAAAATTATCGATAGTTCGATTTGCCAGTAAAATCATGTGTTATGATCGCTTCTATAACTTGATTACCAACTTGTTAAATACATACATACATACATAAACTCACGCCTTGTTCCCAGAAGGGGTAGGCAGAGGTGCCAGGGCACCCACATTTCGCCTTGTATGTTCCGTCCCACAATGTGATAGGTGGCGAGCCTATCGCCATATCGGGCACAAATTCCTGACTCTGGGCTGATACTGAATAGAAAAATCCAATATCACTTTGCCCAACCCGGGATTCGAACCCGAGACCTCAGCTTTGTAACCGTACCGTAGTACAACTACGCCACCGAGGCAGTCAACTTGTTAAATGTTTGATATTATTTTTTCACCGGCCTGATCTGATAAATTATACCAACCGGCAACAGCTAACTACGAATAAAATAGGATTAAGATTTATACTTTAGTATGTAACGGTTTTATTTCTATTATTCACCGTATATTTTTGTATACCATAATGGCGAAATACCCAAATTAAGTGTTAATATAAAAGATCAGATCAAAATATGAAATAGTAAATAACTAAACCTCATACCCTATAACTTATTCCGTTTCTTGAATTCTGACGGCGGCTGTATTAAATGTAATATCGACAAGTGACGATGAAACTCACTTGACGAACTATGAATGTTTTTGAGACGATATAATATACAACGTATGTTAAAATTAGTGCAATAGCTTGTGCTACTAATTTTCAATAAACTTAGTATACTAAAACTTGTGATAAATACCACCTTATGATAATAACCTCCCATTATATTTGAAAACGTATACAACTAGAGGAAAAAAAAGGAAATTTAATTACGCCAAAGATAAAAATAAATAAAATATATTGTAAAATTACCTAGTTAACAAATTTAACTATTTCATATTACATAAAATAACGTAATTATGGTAAATTGCGTTTATTTAAATCAATATATATTTTGTGACATTGTCATTTAATAAAATTAATTTACATTATTGTTTTACAATATCGATATTTCTGGAAATTATATTATAAACATGCGTCAAACACTAGAAGAACGCGTGATTTCGCCAAAAAAAGATGGCTTATTACGGTTATTGCTATGCGAAAAAGAGACGGCTGATTCTCCATCCGAACTCGATTGTTTGACATTGATACTTTAACCAGTATAAATTGAGCTCGCTCGGGACCAAATTAATTTAAAGAATATTAGTTATCGATGAAAACTTATTGCGTTTTTTTAGATACTTTATTTTTTTGAGGTTTTGCACACCATTTTATTGAACAAATCATTTTTAACTGTAATATTATGTTCCCAAAATGTAATTTTCGCCAACCTGCGACGACATGTGCGGGTCCACTACTTGGACGACACTGATGACGCGACATTTGGCATCGGTTTATATATTTCTGATACCTTATATGTGTGGCGCGCAACCGCTGCCTTGCATTAGGTATCTATTGGGAGTGATCTGTGGTCATAAGGGTCGACCAGTCAGTCCATCCTACCGTCAATCCCTTTAAGAAATAGTTATGAATTAGAAAGCAAATACTGTCCCTATTGCTTTTGTATTTCCTTTGAAAACTTATAAGGAGTCAGTGCTTCTAAAGCGGGTAAACTCAGGCATAATGCAGGCAGCGTATTTTCCTCTATTATTTAGGTTCATATACAAACATATTGGTAAAACAAGGCATCTGCGTGCGCTCGACAAACTGTGAGCTTTTTGTTCCACAATTTACTTTGGCACTTGCGCTTCTGCGTGTTTGCTCGCGTGTTTGTTTGTCTTGTCCGTGTAAGCTGAGGCTTAAGTTATAGATGGAAGCTGTTATCGGTTTACATTTTTGGATACACTTATAAAGCCTTAAAATATGACCCATATTTAGTTATTACCCTTATTATTCGGATAGAATTAAATAAAGTTTACGAAACAAACAACTGTCCTTTTATAAAACTTGTAACGCATTACGAAGCATAACACCTTGTAATAAATATTTACAATAATATATGGATATTATTGCGTTTGTATTTTAAGATTAGTAATAACGGATATCGCCTAAAATGAACTTCGGTTTCCTGTTGTATTAATGACTTGTTTTGTCGATATCAGTTCTGACAACTCTGTTTTCAGAGAAACATAATGAAGTAAAATCATATTATTATTTTTTATTCTTAAACAATATCAGCCATTCAAAATGGTATTTTGGTGTGACAACAAATCAATCAACTCATTCATGTGTGTCCTTAATGATCGTAAAGTACCTTTGTGTCATTGAGTAAGTGGTTGTTAATCTGTTTTTCCTTCCTTAACATTTTGTGTTTATAAAGCAACAATGAATACACTGGTGTTTGGCTGGTGCCGTTTTTTACGAGGAAAAATGACAAAATGTTGATGAATGGAAAACTGGAACTGGTCTGTAGGTTAATATTTACCGTGTAAGCACTAAGCACCGTCGCTTGAAAAGACTCGTAAACACGTCGCGTTCTTTTGAGGTAAGATGATAAAATGGATAAAAAAGGGATTGCAGGCTGTTTTGCAGTCTTTTTTTGAAACAAACATCAAAAACATTACTTTCTGACACTTTTCTGCAACACACTAGTATCTATTTAGTCTAATCGGCACATTTTCCATAGATCCACCACTTATAAATATATTTTTGTAGTTTTACTGCGCACAAAAAGAACAAAAATCATAAGAGTATTACAAATTAAAGAGAGTACAGATGGCGGTCCTATCGCTCTATTCGATTTCTTACCTTTGGAGTTGAAAAGGAAAATACGAGTTGGCAGTCTAGAACATAAAGGAAACAAGCTCCAATTAATAAGAGATTAATTATTTCTATATTTTATATTCCTTTGGGATACCGCACAAGTCTTTACCTTACACCACCACCATCGTTTGCAGTCTTTACATCGCCGTATGACTATATCTGTCCATGAATACGTTCTGTTTGTGCATACCGATCCGGTCTTCAGGTATTGTGAAGTGCTAGGTTTGTTTAGAAATTCACTAAGGCTAGTATTTTGTTTTGCGCCGCGTAGAGTCTTATGTGCGATTTGTTTTGCCAATGGAGCCTTTAGTTGGTGCCGACGGGAGGTTCTAGAGGATGGTAAAAGGTTTTTTAATTAAATGCTAAGGTACTTTCAAGAGACTGAGTAATCCTCGCTTCGCCTTTTCTAATGCATTTACAAAATCAAACGCATAATTTATGATAGTCCCGGCATTGAGCATGTTCATGAGCTTAAGTAAATGAGAATGAGTCAATGAGGCGCTAGAATATTTATTGTACGTTCTTTGCTTTTGCGAATGCAATGGCTAAGGAAATTAATATCAATTAGACGTATATGGCCTAACCACTCTCAATCGTACTCTTGATTGCAGAGGTGGTCGTTCCCTGGTGTGGGAAGTTTGTATGGGCTGATACAGATAGGCGTTTTTCGATTGTTGTTTTTACAAAATTACTGTGATATTGTACGTTTTTCTTTCTTTCAAAATATGTAAAACACATCCAGAATAGGAACAATAGGCAGGGGTATATAAATAAAATCCTGTTATCATAATTATCAAAGCACGTCCGGTAAAATTTTCGCCGCTTATTACCACTCAAGTAGAGTAGGCCCGTGCCCTGCAGTGGGACGTATATGGGCTGATACAGATTACCACTCAAGTGCTGTGCAAAAAACAACATGACTCACATACAGTCACACTAAACAGTTTGATGAGTAAATCCAATAATTATCTGTGAATACGGGACGCCATATTAGTCCCCACCATCTTGGGCGGCGATGGCGCGCTATTGAAACTGTCTTACAAATTGTTATTTGAACCCCTTATATGGCATTTAGCTGATCCCGGGGAGATTTCTACCGTGTTTATAGCCGATCTTTATTATTTTTCACTTTAAATAGCTTAATAATGTTATCGGCTGACTTTTCAATTGTTTGTGACATTAATAGTGTTTTAAGCTTTAACGTAATTGAGGATCACATTGATTGCGGACATGTCTGGTTTCATAGAACCTCTGAATATTTGACGTGGTTTATGGAAATTTGCCTGATTATCTAAATAATTTTGAAGGTGCGATGTCTCGCACCTTCTAGGCCAGCGTGATAAATTGAGGTATTGTATGTCTTAACAGTACAAAAACCCAGGGGGGTTGCTCTATGATCCAAGACGAAATTCGAATATTCGAATTTTCAACGTCCGAAGTAAGATATAAGTTTTCCACTTCTAAAAATCAATACTATTCTCATGTTAATTATAATTTTCTCAAAACATAGTCTATAATAATGACGTACGATACAAGATTCGAACATTTTGTGGAGTATCTAGGCACATTCGTACATTATTACGTCCGAACATTCGAAATTCGTTTCGGAATATACAGTAACCCTCCAGTGTTGATTAACGACAACATTACAAAGCTGTTATTAAAATATAAATCAACTCGTAAATTTAAATCAAAGCTTTTCCTTTCCGTAAAGATGATAATAATGAGTAACAAACAGACGCGTGCTTGTTGCGAGTATAATTTACGATAGACCATAGACGCTGTGCATTAACGTCGTACATTATGACTTGCTATAGACAATTATTGTCATTAAGATTTCCTCCGTGAGTCAGTCGGTTGATGTCTATAGGTACTTGGCGGAATATTCCGATCTATATTTCCTCTCTGCTGACTGTTTGTTATATTGTTTATTATAGTTGGTTATGATTTGCACTGTTTTTACTGTTTAGCTAAATTGACACTTTAACTGATGGTAACTATTACGCGACAAATTATTGTGGAAGACAGCATGTCGACACAATTATGCTTGCCTCCTCGATACCATAAATATAGTAACTGATCTCGTAGTATTAGATATTTTTGTGGACTATTACAAGTCATATTCGTACCAAACCGAAGGAGTTCGGTGAGTGAGATTGCCGGATACCTCCTCTTTCTTCTACCCATTCTTTTCCTTCCCGCCCCCCTACCGATTTGATGGACTGACAACACACAGAAATCCAATCGTTGTGGATGATCCTGGGAGGCAGGTATCACTTACCATCAGGTTATCTGCTTGCTGGATAATAAAAAACAAGGATTAAAAATACAAATCACTACCTCAAGCTTACATTCATTAAGTGCTCTTCTACTCCGATTGAATCAATATAGTAGTCTCTTGCAACATTACAAATCAACAATCACCCATTCCAAAAACCGCATGAGAGTGCACATGTCCGCGATGTGTATCAGTATGTCGAAATATTTGTAAAAGATACCGATGGTGCAGATAATCCGCGCCGTGCCGTGAAAGCACTTAACTGGGCCGTGATCAGAACTGTATCTATATGAATTGGACAGATGCTCTCCTCTGGCTATGTCTATGCGACTTGTTGGTAAGTTGAAATATACGAGGTAGCGGATTCAGAATCAATGGGCTTTATGATTTTGGAAAATGATGGAGGTTTTAGAAAATTGAAGACAGGAATTCAAAAAAGGTTAAATATATCTTTTTATATGTAGCGATGTTATACCTAATTTATTATGTCATGCATGCACAAGTGTAACCTGTGGTGTACGTGGTTTAACACACGTAAACTTATCATAGTTTTCCGCGGTTAATACAAAACGAATAAAAAATACTGCATGTATATATTTTTCAAATAACAAAAGTGCCAGGATGCGAAATTTAAAGAGTTGCAGAAACTAACGAGGCATCTGTAATGAGATCAGTTTATGACCAATGGGCACATTATAAAATTTGCATACAATTTAAATTCACGTACGTAAAATGGAGGTCACTGGCGAACGGATGTGCCTATTCGAAAAGAGTTGTAGCCCGGGGCGCGGAACCTAAAATTGCACCAATTAACAAATCGACCGGCCAATAAACAAAAACGTTTACACGTCGAATCATTCAGAACAACGTATAAATATTCATAATACAACACAACGGCATAGTCTATTAAAAACCGAAATGAATGCGATATGATCTCCGAGAGAGCCTGTTTGTGCCGAAAATAAACTTGAAAAAAGTAAAAATTCTTCGTACAAGCTCCACTACATGTGGAGTTAATGTAATTGTCGTTAACCGCGATATAGTGGCGATTTACATTAAGCGTAGTGTATTTATTGGCTTATAAGGATTGAGGCTTGTAAAAATACTGGGTTATGAGCTGCCGAATGCCTTAGAGTTCTTGCTTCCTCTCATCACTTTTTCATTTTCAAACGGCTACAAATAACCAGGTGTCTTGTGTTTTTGGGCAATGATAATCTTGAATGTATTGCTTGCTTGTTTACTATTTCTGCACATATAAAACAAAATATGTATTGTTCAAAGGTTGTTGCTTATCATCACAATAATCATCATCATCATCTACCCTTCCGCGTCCACTGCTGGAAACAGGAGTGGACCTTATATTAAATTATATCAAGTTCCTTATATTCCAGATGTATCCAGTATAATATAGTTTATTTTCAAATGTTATTTTTATTTTGTCTCTCTACATGTTGATGTGTGCTATTTGTACCAGCAATAAATAAATCTTTCTTTCTTTCTTCTTCTTCATATCCATCGTTCTAGTTGCCGACATTACTTTCCAATTCTACATTGTCATAGCGTAAGCGCAATTCATAGAAGATACGTGACTTGTATATTATATTCCATGTATGAAACAAACGGGCTACTGCATTCCACTGCTGGGCATGCTTCTATTTGGTTGAAAGAGGAACGGTGTTAGTCATCCACGTTGGATGAGTGCAAATTGGTGGACTTTATACACCCAACTCCTGTGTGCATTTTACAGTAAAAGTAAGGGTTATTTTATTAGTAATACATATTTTTATAGGGCTGTTAATAAAGAACCAGATGCGACTGCCAACGTGTTTACGGTGGTTGCGGGTTCAAATCCCAGGGCACACCGTTGACTCTTCGGAATTATATGTATGTGAACTGATGGTTAATCACCACGCACTTTAACGGCGATGGAAATATCGTAAATAAATCGGCATACCATTGCGATTTATAAGAATTTCTATAGTATGTAAAGTCCGAAAACCCGCACTAGGCCAGCGTGGTGGACTATATAGTCCAGGTAGTATGGATAAACCGTTCTCAATCGTACTCTGAATTGTATAAGAGGCATGTGCCTTGCTGTGGGACTTATATAAGCTGATACTGATAGGTTCTTACCTGCGATCCATGCTTCTAGTTTCCCATTCCCTGGTATCGCATTATCGATATTCTGTAAACGTCACACTGCATGTGAATTTTCTTAGAAATTACACCTAGCATGAAAGGCGGAATTTTTTACACGCTTTATATTAGCTTCACTTGTATGTTTGTATGTTTGTATGTTTGTATGTTTGTATGTTTATATGTTTGTATGTTTGTATGTTTGTTTGTAACCGACTTCTTTGGGCGCGATTTTGACCCACTTTAAACGGCCAGATTTCGTTCAAATTTTGCACACCTGTCAAAGACCGATGACAATACAATAATTCGATTAAAATATATAATTATCCTGATTAGATTCGCCAGGATTAATTATTCTTATAATTGATGACCATTGCTACATTCATCGCTAGATGGCGTTAACATTGTATTCTTCCAAGAAGCTTATACCCAAATGGAGATTGCATTCCGTATAAAACACTGAAGCACAAAAATTTGACCTTGAATGCAATCGCTGTTACCTGCTATCCTTTTCTTTAGAGTGACAATGAATGAAGTTCACGTGAAGTTCATTCATTGTTACGCTAAAGAAAAGGATAGCCGGCATCAGCGACGTCATTCAAGGTAAAAATTTTGTGCTTCACTTTTATATACGGAATGCAATCTCCATTTGGGTATAAGCTTCTTGTATTCTTCAAGTGTCAAATGTTACTACTGACCAACAGATGGCGTTATTGATTGGAAATACAGCCGTAGATGGATGTTTTTAGTCAAAACAATTATATAATAGTTAAAAAAAACTAAAATACACGCTTTAATAAGATATACAACTAAAAAAGTAAAAATAATTGATACTGAATTTAAGATAAGTAAATGGAGTAAAATACATATATTTTATTGTTACAAAGCGTGGGGTGTTTACAACAATTACTTATCATCCTGCACCCCACGCTTTGTAACAATAAAATATATGTATTTTACTCCATTTACTTATCTTAAATTCAGTATCAATTATTTTTACTTTTTTAGTTGTATATCTTATTAAAGCGTGTATTTTAGTTTTTTTTAATTTATAATCCGACTTGTTCTATCAGTTTTTAATACATGTATTGTTGTTTGAGGAAACATGCCTATTGGATATGCATTGTGCATATGCAGGTGTTTAATGTATTCCGAGGAACTATGCATGCAAATGGAATAACGTTCACATAGAAGGTTTCCTAGTATTTGTTATGGGAATGAAAGTTGGACGTTGGTATTATGTACTTACTGTGTAGTGTAATCTGAAAGTACTAGAAAATGTAATCCCATTGAAAATATTCGTAAATTTTATAAAATATATTATTAAGTCAACAGGGTTGCCACGGTGACGAGGCAAGGCCAAAAAATAGATAGCTTTACCGACGCCTGACGATGGTTGGCTGAGGAGGCGTATTGATCATGATGATTATGGTATACGTATAAATATATATTTATTATAACAACACGAACCAACTGTAAAAAATAGACAAGTATTAGAAAACCCACTTGATATTCTAAGGCTGGCATCACACATAAAGTAAATCTTAATAAAATTGCAATAAAAATGTTTATATGACAGTTCTATTTACGTTTGTGTGGAGTTAGTCAAACACGTTTAGTAAGTGCGGGTCGCGACCTCGCCAAAGTGCAGATAAAACTAAACACGAAGAGGCTCGGTGTACACAACCTGTTATTTTTACGATTACCCGCAAGTTTTATTGTTGGGATTAGTGGGCAATCAGCCCACATTCAGGCGCAGGTCAAATGTATTCGGATTTAAATTATAATCTGACTATAACTGGATTCAGTATCATCTTCGTGTTATGCAAAAATAACGACTTCTATTTATAAACAAGTGTGCAACATAGTTCCGAGGCTATATTGAGGCGTGTCGATTCCATAATTGTGGTTTTATATGAAAACTCGAGGGTTTTTCGGTCTCACAACATGAAGGAGCTAAAAATATTACACAAATAATAGTACCGGTCCTAAGATCGATTCATTGTAGTCTTGTTTCTTCATAGTTTTTGCTATAGCGCCAAGATGGCTGTAACAAATTGCGCTGTTTTTTTTAAAGCAGAAACTACTCCTGAATTTTCCATTTAAAATATTTTTTTGGACCCAAACCAACACCGCCTCAGCGGATTGATCCGTTATGAAGCACTCTCCTAACTGACCTAGGTGCTGAATTGTCGTGTAATAACATCCGCGACAAAATCTATTAAAGAAAACATTCTATTATGAAAACAACCATTTGTTCCGGCGGAGTCGATGACCGCTTTCCAAAGCATATTACAAGACGTTATTAGGTATAATGTTATACAATTATATACGAGATATTCGTTCGTTATTAACGCAGCTTCGTTAACGGTCTATCAAAATTGGATGAAATAAAAAATAGTGGAAAGAACTATACGGTCGGTGCAATACGTCCATAAACGAAAACAGATGCGCGTGACAGATTTATAAGATACACGGCCCGGTACAGTTTCTAATCAGAATTCATAATTAAATACGCTCAATTTATTGGTGCATTATTAACACGGCATAAACACGTGGTGTAAATGAGAAAAAGTAAAAAAAAAAACACGTAAAAACTCAAGCGATCCGTCCGCGATTCCCGCACACAATAGCGTTTAACGGTGTTTACCAGTTCTATGGCGGAGTTTGTAAAAATTCCTCTTATTTTTCGATAGATATGTAGGCCAATCGGTTTTTGCCTGCGACAGGTTTTTGATAGGATGATTAATAAAAAAAGGCACGGCGCCGTCAACACCGTTGTGTTAATCTTCAGACACGTTATTTCGCAATATTTAGCACCCAGTCCAACAATCACAATGCGTCCTCCCATTCGGAACGCTAAATGTGTTTCTGATTTTTATTGGAAATACAGAATTCAATTTTGTTGTATCGCTTTTATTGCTTTAGATTCATGGCGATAAGTTTTTATAGCACCAGAAGCGATTCATTTAATTAAAAGGACAGTAAAAAGTTAACATTATTCAACATACCGGCTGGCGAGTGGCGACTGGTTACAGATGGACATGCAGCCAATATGTCTATGGATAATATTAAAGAGAATATTAAATTAGTTCTTTCTCGGATCTGTCTCATAGCTTGATAATAAAAGCAGTAGTAAGTGTTTATTTTGAATCAATTATGATCTAGGAATAAAATCACAACTTAAGAGCCGAGTAAAAAAGATATAAAATTATAGGGACGGAAAAGGCAACTAGAGGCATTCTTTTGAATGAAACGTATCCGATAAATGAAAAAAATCGAAATTATTGTTGAATAATCTTACATTTACTTCATAAATAAGTCATTTAGGCAACGAAGTATATTAAATAAGAACACAATTATCTCTGCACCAACCCATTACCTCTCACGACAAAGATTAAAAACACCATTCAGGAAATGTTCAATCACAATCAATCACTATTGAACTAAAGGCATCAATTTTTCAGCGGTGTTTAAAAATGATTAAATGACTCAGTGTCCTCGACAAAAAAGCAATTTCCGCGCCTCGATATCGACACCATATCGAGATCGGGTTACCCTTGTTACCCTTGTGTTGGGACATGTATCCCGCTCGCCTCGGTCGCAAAAAATTCAATGCACGTAAATGGATTGGTTGAATAATGATTTTAAGATTTACTCATCGTTGTTACTTAAGATTCTTTGGAGATGGATAAATTGTGTCATGGTGGTTTAGTTGCTTTTATGGTTGGGTTATAAATGTGTTTTATATTATTGCGACTTTATACTGTAGAACTAGTAATAATATTAACAGTACATGAGTACACATCGTTCCGATTTCAAAGATACATTGTTTTATGGATATCAGAAATTAGGAGTTTGGTTTATGTTTTATATCCAGTTACTCTGGCTACAATGTCCTTCAATCTAAAACACAACAGTGCATTTACACTAGTGTTTGGCGAGAGAAACTCTCACATATGAGAGACCTACCACCGGAATAAATATAGCTTTTAGCATTAATTTGCCATGTAAAAAACAATCCCGAGTTAGTAAGGCGTGCGCTATGCATGTCGGAAGTGTATGTGCGCATCGGACGAGGTGGGCATCTGTCGCGCCGCGTCATGTCAGCTGAGGTGTTGTGTTGCAGACAAGTATCCACTAATATTAGCAAATAGTTTTGCACGATGAATTTAGTTAATGTGCGTGGAAAGCTCACGTAGGAATTTCTGGGGGTTGTTATGTTTTCTTTTGATTTTTCAAACCAGTATAGGGTATTTTGTTGTTAGACAATTACTTATGTTATGTTTGTATTTATGTTTCTATGAGTTTCCAACTATAATTACGCCAGTGTCTAACTGATTCTTTATTAGTTGATCTCATAAAATCAGGGAGTTTTGTACCCACAAAACTCATAGTAGGGAGGTTGTATCGGTAAGGTTACGAATCTTTTTCCACCATTAAAGGAATGCACAATTTTCTCAAATGTGACGGACGTTATGACGTGTACAATCAGTGGCATTACACTGAGAAATCAATAAAAAATACGGTGAAATTAAGAGTTGTATTACTGCAATAGCTTACACTACAGATCCTCATCGCTTGACAGTGCAGAAACAAGTTGACACGTCGCATAATTACCATTGATGTTAATAAACGTCGACTTTTATGCGCATTTGTTTAATTAAGTGGATAATACAAAGGAAATAGGTGACAACGTGTCGGAGTATGAATATTTCATGCGAGACATCCTCTGAGACAAGGCTGGGGCCAGTCCGAGGCCGCTTTGATCGATGGTGGGCTCTTAGTTTATTTATTTACGGTGGTATATTTGTAGAGTTGTATTATTGAGTTAATTTCAAGGAGGATCTAAATATGGAAGGTTTATTTCGGACATGAGAAATTTTTTACACTAAAGTGAATAATATATTTGTAATTAAGCCCAGAAATCTGGAGCTCCGCAAATGTACTACTGCTAAGTAAGAGGGATATTTAGCTCCTAAATTAGGTGCTTAGACTAGCCAAACTCTACCTTATTTGGGTAATTGGAGCAAACAGCTAAGTGCCTAAGGCTTAGTACATAAAGGTTACGACAAAACCCGTTCATCTTCATGAATTTAAATCAATTTACAACTTGAAGCTCAGATCTAAACAAAGAACTTAAATGATATCAAATCTAATATGTCAATGATTTGTAACCACTTGTGATCATAATAACACTTGTGTGGTTTTCACCGTAAAGAAATGTCAAAAAACCTTTTCTATCGTCTACGTGACCAATCGGATCAAAACAGTGTAGCATCAAAAAACGCGTGCATAATTCCGGCCAAATTATAATATCACTTTTAGATGTTAAAAAGTATCTGGCGTACTGATTGAGTTTCAACTAAAACTTGATTGGATGGCCTCAAACGCGGGGAAATAGGGCAGTGGGTGTTTCGTCGTCGCTTTCGATGTTTGATGTTTCATAAACAAGTTTTTTTTTTCTTTAGTATTCGTACTGTTGATTTATAATAGTAAATTGCCGGTTCGTGGCGTAAATATGGAGTTTTTGATATGATGAAATGTACGATTTATGTCTGCGTTGCCAATGCTATGGTCAATTAAATAGTCTTGTTTTCTAAGCACGTGATGTGGTAATTGGTTGAATAGGCTCTAATTAATACCTGTTTTATAAATTTTATATGTATTTTTTGCCGTCATTTACGGGTAATTCTTGTCAATTTTTTGTCAAATAATTAAATACTTTATTAATTGCCTTTGAATTGATTCTGGATTAAACCGAATATTTTAATGCTGAAATAGGCAAAGGAACTGTTTTCGATATTAAATGGGTCTGGTAATGTCAAAACGGCAAGATGATATTGTTTTATTCTGAAAATAATAGTTTTATTTCAATGATCCTGTATTGCTTTTCTGATAATTTCTTAAAAAAATCTTCTATAACAAATTGAGACAAAAAAAGTATTTTTTCAATTTTGATAGTGTTTATTGCGCAGATGCATCAAAACCACTCTTTTATAGACCAACAATACAAGTAGAGTACTTTTAAATGACGTTCGTTGTGTTCCTAAGTCGACAATTTTATTCAGAAATAGCTTCAATTGGAAGCTAACACTACAAAAGTTTTATTCGTCTCAATTGTAATGCTCGGTTAAGGCCACAAAAAATTGACACCAAATAAAAGCCGTTATTTTGTTTGTTCAAAATAATCGGAAATTGAACTTTATACGTTTCGCAAGTCGGCCAGCTAACCACAGCGCCGTCGCGGCGGGATTGTAGAATACCGAGAACCGTTGGACCAAAATACTGTGGTTTCAATACAATTTTAGTATATTACTAAGAATTATTAATTGGGATATCATTGTTTGTTGTAGTTATTATTTTTAGACTATGACTACTGTCTTTCAAGGAAAATGTGGAAGACATATGGTGTAGCGATAATAAAAATAAAATTTATTTTTCTTTTCATGTATTGGTAATACGTTGAAGTAAGTAAAATGTAGGTAAATATAGTATATTTAATAGAATGCTAACACACAGGAGCCACCAAGTCTGATTCTAAAATGTATTGTAGAAACATGTCGGAATAACTAGGTACGCAAGAAACGTCAAGTTTATCGCATCTAGGTTTTAATTTATAATCTGCAATTATAAGTATAAATATTAAATCGTAATGGAATATCGATATCGCAGTCTAAGAAATCTGTTTGGATATAAATATAGTTTAACACTACGTTTAGCACTCGGAAAACTAAACGAATGTTTACTATCTAAGCAAGTAAAATGTACTCGTGTTTATAAAACCATGTGTTTATTAAAACGAGTCTAATTTGCCTCTTTGTTAATTAAAACCCGATGATAAGCTATCATCAGTTCCCCGGTGTCATTGAGAGAGCGGAAGACAAGTCAATGTCGCTCGAACAATTTGCGGTATTTTTTGTACAATAAGTGACTTAAACACAGGCTGTCGGAGGAGAAATGAATTAAGTTAAACAGCGAGAAGTATATTACCAAATATGGTGTACGCGGAACCGACGAGCGTGGTTGGATGTAGGGGCACCGCGATTTAGAGTTTCTAGGGAATTTTGCAGCTATAATCCAGAACGGCATGAATGGAAAGTTAATACGAACTTTTTCATATTTACATTCGTTTTTATTATTGCTCCGGATAAATTAAAATATTACGTTTTTCTTACTGCATTAGTCATAAAACTATTTTAACTATAGAATGTTTTGTATTCATCGCTCAAATTGAATTCTGAAGTCAGAAAGGGACAAAACATTCGATAATTAAAATAGGTTTATAAATTGTCTACGAATAAGGCCGTATAACTATTGTAAGAATATCAAGGACTATCATATGCTTAAGTTAGCAAACTGTATTTATTATTGACTCATTGATTTGTCTGCCAGTCGCTGAAACAGTTTATTAGGTGAATAGAACATAAATCGAAGAAATCACAAAGATATCCAGACCATTAAAGATGTCTACAAAAAGCATGTTTTGTATTTCAATAGAAACTTGTTTGACGAGATTAAATTTCTTAATGTAATTACGTTTGATGTCAAATTTGATGGACGTCCGAGTCCCAAAACCGCGCTACCTGTTTATTACGAATCATAACGGAGTTGCACTAAATGGACCTGAGTCACACGCTCGAATTACACGCGATAGTTTTTTTTTATATATACAAGTCTAATGTGCCAGGTCGAGTAATTTAAATCTTGTGAGATTTAGGGTTTGGAAAAAACTATATTTATTGGTATTAGAATTTTGGACCGTAGTGGTAAAATCTTCGGATAAAAATAGTTCGGATGAATAAAGGGTAGGAGTAGTTACGCCTCCTTTTTCTTAAACTCGACACTAAATCTAGTTTACCTCCTGTATATCACGAGGGAGTTATCACGAAGAATGTCAGACGGCATTACTGACTGGTGTCACCACTGCCTACCCCATTATACAGATCTTATCGATTCTAATATAGTATGTATGTATTCATGTCATGTCTAATGGCGACATTTTATCGCCTAAACGTACGCTTGTAAATGTAAGTAGCAATTATGTATATCGGTAACTGGTACGGGGCAGCTACTTAGCAATAAATGTATTTTTTGCCGTTTTTATGTTCTCGGTCCGATAGGTCGATATCTTGACTGTCATGTCTCTGGTTGAGTTAACGTTTTTGCAGTAGGTTTAGAAATGTGGTCTTAGATTGTTACGAATGGAATTAATAAATTGCTTTTAGCTATTCTATCGAACAAAAACAACACACTTTGCTTAAAAGCTGCCTAACCGCCAATATTTTTTAGGTGTTTAAATTTTTAGACAGTCCATCTGGCCTTCTTTGCATCCAGTTACCTAAAAATTGTAACAGTTTTTATATTTACCCTGGTATATAAATAGCATAATATTACCAGAGTTTCTGATTTGCAATTATCTTTTCTAAAAGCCCATATTTTAATTGCCTACCATCAGCAGAACCTAAATTCCAATGCTAATTGAAAATAAAAACAACAATATAAAAAAGTAATTATTAAAATACGTGACGATATCATGGTCACAATACGCGAGTTGGCGCGCGCCGAAATTTAGCCGCGGCTTTTTCTCAATGGGCCAAAGCGAACAGGTTCGGTTAGAGTAAATTTAACGGGACATCGCTCTTTAGTTTTTTTTATCAATCTGTGGTACAAGCCACGAGATGTCCGGATAGTTCTAGTTTCGTCATCTGATAACACTTTGAATAGCCGCAGTAGTGTCTCGAATTTGTCATAGCTTAATGTATGCTAATGCTGTGTTTATCGAACAGTATAGATACTATATCAATTATCGAACAATATGTGTGCGATTTGTTAAATTTAATATTGGATAAATGATAATGGTGGTTGTTAAGTCGTCAGATAATTTGAATGAATTGGAAATTATGTACAAGACCGGCTTTGCTTTGATCAAATCGATTCTTCTACCAACCCATATTAGTGTTGAACTGTTTGATTTTGTTTACTATTATACTGGTTGGTTCTATGGATTTTAAACCAACAGGTCCACCGCAAAGCATCGGTCAGATATTGACTAATTTTATTACAAACTCTTCAGTCTAAAAGTGACGGACAAATTGTTTATTACCACAAAACACAAACAAATAGTCATACTATTAACAAATAAATTTAACATGTTTTTGTTACTGTTGGCGTAATACCTTACGTTTTGTGGTCAAACCTACTAAATATCAAACGCCAATGTTTTAACTAAATTACTGTATGGAAAAGTCAGAGGTGTGCCCTGGGATTCGAATTGATTGGGATTGGGATGTGTGTATTGATAGTCAATCACCACGCACTAAAACGGTGAAGGAAATCATCGTGAGGAAACCTGCATACCATAGCGATTTATAAGAATTTCTATGGTATGTAAGTCCGCCAACCCGCACTAGGCCAGCGTGGTGGACTATATGGCCTAACCACTCTCAATCGTACTCTCGATTGTAGAGTAGGCCCGTGCCCTGCAGTGGGACGTATATGGGCTGATACAGATACTGTATGGAAACACAGAAAATCCCAAAATAGGTACTATTGGGTAGAATTTTAACAAGTAGTATCTAAGTTCAATTGTTTTGTCTCTCTTAATGCTTATGGACTTAATAATAAATGTTTTTTTTTTTTTTTTTCAGGTACGTACTTGATGCAATTAATTTGGCGTTATCGTGAAAACACCTTGGCTGGTAAGACTGACTCATTTTTTTTAATTCAAAAGTGACTGTTTATGAAATAATTGTTATTTCGAAGAATTTGTAGTGTTCATGTATCAATTAAACAATCTAAATAGGTGGATTTACTGGGTACTGATGTTTATTGACTAATATGAAAAAAAAATTACGTGCTTGTTTACCTATAAAACAATACACTAGAATTACTTACAATACCTCGGTTAGAAAATATACATGTATGCTGCTTAACAGAAACCATTCTCACTTAACTCTAAAGTTTAATTGAAATACATATGTCTATTCCTATATGAAATGCAAAAATTTACGAAATAGTTACAGCTATAAAAATGTTTTTAAAAAAGCACCAATTTTCCCGCTACCCAAAAATAAATGCACAGATGTTTTGGCAAAGACAATGCACCCGTGGCGATATAAAGGCGCGGGTACACCGTTGCGGATACCGCTAGCATTTCAGCCACTAAACGCGGATGAACGGGGGAATGTTGCGGTGGGCGCGTCCTATTGTTCTGCCGGCGATGTAAAATCACTGGAAATGACATGGTCAGTTTTAGTAAGATGAGTTATGAGTGTGTTGGATTCTTCGGTTGGGAATATCTGTGCGGTTATGTATTTCTATAAAGCTAGAATTGGAGTTTTGTTTTTGAAGTTAGATGTGCTTGGGATCGGTTATTCTTGATGAAAATGCAAAGTATATGAGTATTTTTTTTCTATTAGTGCGATATAACGTCATGAACAGTAATGAAGTCCATGATCAGCATAATATCAACTAAACAATGAAAACAGAATTCGACTATTCAGGAGTTTGTATTTACTGCCTAATTGTACAATTTATACTTCTGAAATTTGATGATTTTGTTAAATATCGGTTATACCTAGCAACATAATACATAATTACTTTACATACAACAGTACGTAGGCTGTCTCATGACCCAAATATCCGCTTTATTTAAGTATATCTTTGCTGATAATAATATCTCCATAATGTCGCTAAATCGATCTCTATTTACGGACAGTATCGTTGATCGTTTGACGGTAATAAATTTGACGACGGAGCATTTACCGGCATCCATCCGATAGTGTGCCCGCAGCCCTACACCAACCATAGACTAGAATTACATTTTTGAAATTACAATTTTTTTAGTCTGCGACATTGTCGTTGTTCTTATTTTGAAAATTTGCATTGTGTTGCCCGATTTTTATGTTATGATATAACTGAGGTTTTTTAATATTATAATGGTAAATGTAACAGCTCATACTTGTATGTGCAATTCACGCAACATTTCTTTTTAAGCTTATATTGGGGTCATCAAAATTTTCTTGAAACGTTTGTAATATACTTAGTTTATTCAGATTAAGTTCAATAATAGGAGACTGGCGTATAAGTAGACACAGACATATATGCTTCCCTGACACTCATCTTTCAGGTTAAATTCATTTGGTTTAACCTCATTAGTGATCAAATATGCGGTTTAAGTTCAAACTTTGTGTGGTCTTTTCATGTCGTAAATAAGGTTTAAAGTAAACATCGTTATTTGCAGTCATTATTGAGATATTATCTTTTGATAGCGTGGTTAGACTCGTAATAAGACAACCTTATCCTTTGCCAACTAAATTAAATCAACAAATGTTACGGGAACGATATATTTTCTACTACACCAACGCTTCATGTTATATGGATGTTTGAAAAACTGAACTGGTATAATCCTTTGTATTATAATGCATTTTTAAATAACGCAATGTATGTTGCGGGTGTTTTTTTTATTCCTTGAGATAGTATGCTTTACATTGCGGGCTTACAAATAAAACAATGCAAGTACATAATTAACATTATTTTCTATTCACTTTAAAAATAACTATATTGATAAAACATACAGCAATATAAATATCGTCAATCAAGTAAACACCACTCTACATTAACCCACATCTGAACTGTTCCAATTCAATCAATGTACATATTTTGATATCAATATCACAAAGAGCGGATTGAAAGCCTTCCTCAACATGAGGCGTAATCATTTAGCTGATAGGTATAGAATTAATCATTCGCACCCGCTGAATAGGTAACCGATTATGCTTGTGTGCATTCTGTGTGTGTGTATGTGTGTGTGTGTGTCAATCTGGAGTTGGTAGAAAAATAATTTATTTATATTATTCTTGTTATAATATAAACATATTCTCAATAAAATAAATAAACCCCCCATAACCACCCTTATCTGAACTGTTCCTCAATCAATAAACATTACACATATTTAGATATCAGTATTAATATCACAAAGAGCGGGATGAAAGCCTTCCTCAACATGGCTCGTAATCATTTAGCTGAACCGCAGCCCGTGTCACACGTACGGAATAAATCATTCTTGCTCGCTGAATAGGCAACCGATTATACTTGAGCGCAGTGTCGGCCGCCTTGGTGTTGCTAGAATTGAAAAAAATAAAAAATAAATACACCCAACAGTCACATAGTCCTGGAAGGCTACTCTATAAAACGATACGAACTTCCAATGGTCTGATGTTCGACGTTCGAAGTAATATATAAGTTTTCCACTTCTAAAAATCTACATTACTTATTATTTTCTCCGAACTTAGTCTATGGTTGCGGCGTACGATGGAGTATTCCAACATTTTGTAAAGTATCTAGGTAAGGTACATTAGTGGAGTTTTACGTACGGCGTCCGAACATTCGAAGTTCTTATCGTTTCATAGAGTACCCCCCTGATCCCACACAAAGATCGAGTCTTGTGTCGTGGGTATTAGGAACTACGGGAGACTTTTCGGTCTCACAAACACCCAGACCTGAAACAAATACCTGTGGATCACATAAATATTTGTCTCGGAGTGATCGAACCTGTGGTCTCACGTTTCACTACCGTCGTCTAACCAACTGCGCTACGGGGCTGGGACTGCTGACTGTTGGGTGTATTAATTTTATACTAGCGGCCCGGCCCAGCTTCATCCGGGTGCATATAGATTTCTCTACAATAATATGCATGTATTATACACATAAACCTTCCTCTTGAATCACTCTATCTATTAGAAAAAAACCGCATCAAAATCCGTTGCGTAGTTTTAAAGATTTAAACATACAAAGGGACATAGGGACAGAGAAAGCGACTTTGTTTAATACTATGTAGTGATGTTAACTTTAATCTCACTTGGCCTGCGTAAATAAAGGATTTAATAAAATTCCTGAACTATCCTCGGGCACTGTCCTCCTGGATAGCTTTGCGGTCGCGCGTATTTTTATTATCGTCTTTTGTTTGGTTGTTTAGTATTCCACTGGTGCGGTGTAAGCGGAAATATTCATATGTAATAATAACACCTTTACAAGCATTGTTCGAATGCCTGCGACAATGGCGACGGTGCTTAAAAATATCGTCACGTGGGTTGTAGGATCAGTGAATAGGATCGTAGGGATGTGTATATCATTTTATTCGTTTATTTTGCAAGTGGTTGAGTTAAACTTTTTCTTTGGCTAGCGGCATAAGCAAACAAGTCATCGAAACATTTTCTTCGCTAATTCGTCTAGTCCTAACTGTCTTTGTCTCTTAGACCATGTGTCCTCCTATCTTTTTGACATCAAGTTTTACTTTTTTAGCCCAAAAATAAGTCTGTTTAACAAATATGATACATTTGTGGGTGAACGAAAATTATCTTCTAGAATCTAGACAGTTTATTCAAATCCATGATACAAGACGCATAAATTAATATAAAGCCGGGTATACGTTTGTAACATTTTCTTTATTTACTTATGTTCTCTGTATTGTCTAAGCCGAGGTCAGGATGTATCTTGTGAGGACCTACAACCAATTTACGCCTGAAATTTAGTGTCTCAAATTATACAATTACAATTTCCAAAGAATTAAATAAAGCAATTAGCCAATTCTTTTAAATGTTTAATTTTGTGCAAAGCATTTAAAGATTATTTCTATTCATAAACTAAATTGGCCATATAAGAACAGTTTTGCCTAGACATTTCCCATAGTATTTCCCCGTCGCGAAATACCGCGTCTCGTTTCCAAGAACAAGCAGTCAGGTGTCGAAAGGTCCGGAAACAGTGATTTGCGGCCGGTCGCGCGTCTGACAAGTCGCGCGGGTTTAGGCCAAACGTGGGCGGACGCCGTACTACCAACATTTTAACATTTATAAGTATTTAATTCACGTGGGATTTAATTGGCAAACTTTATTGACTGAATTTATTGATTCTCGAAAGTTTGTTTGTCCCAAATTGTTTGTAGAATTTGTCGCTGTCCCGTTCGACGGAATTATGTTTTGCACCAAAACGTTGACGCTATTTTTTAATTTCGTAGAATTCTACGGAATTTTATACACATTGTTGGCGGTCGCTGGCCTCGATCGTTTAATAACTATAATAAAAATCATTAATGGAACACAAAATCAATTTTAGTTTTACATCTGTATTTTCCTTATACTACTCACTAATGCGATGCTTTCATGCTCTTTCTTACGAGTTATGCAATCACAAATCGTAAAGGCACGCACGCACACACGACAAACATATATTTAAGGATCCAATTAGACCCTACATGCTGTGTATAAAGTTCTTACAAAGTAAATCCAATACCTGTCATTACAAAATAGATCATTGATAAAAAAACAGGTCGCTGATTGGCCGGTATCGTTCTCGCTTAATTGTATAATGCGCCTGCGCACTGCGCTATCTAATGCCGATACGATTGATAAAGGCTTATGAAATAATACGGTGTTGCAAGCCGCAGGGCACTGGCGCCTCCCGCTTCGACATATCTCTATAGAATTTCATTTATGAACGCACCTTTTTAATTGGAGTCATTTATTTTTTGGACTTCTACTTAGATAGGGGATAGGTCTGATAAAAGTTGTAGGAAGTCATTGGATGTCATTCGGTTCTATATGTAACTATGGGCATCTTTTATGGTGGCTTTAGCCAATTGAAACTTTTCAGACACACGATGATGATGGCTATTCAAACGATTTCAATACTTTCCTGGATTGTTTTGGTGGTTAGTCTTATATATAAATCGTTTTTAGAACAGAACCTGTAAAGGAATATATGTTGCATGATGAGAGATTCAACTCTTAAGTCTTGGGAATTCAGATCAATTCCTTTTGCATAGATCGTGAATGTCAATTTGTATTGAAAAATTGATGTGGAATTAGTGTCATCTTCAATTCGAATAGATTAATAGTCGGGGTCGATGACATGTGGCTAGTTTGAACTTATTTTATTTATTCGTTGTACGAGTCTTTTGTTTAAAATTAATCAATTATTCATAATTCTTGGCAATTTTATGAAATTGCCATCAAGGCAATTTACAAAATTACCTGTCATTTTGTGGTATTTCTGTTCGATAGTCGTAATTATATTTGTTCATTGACAAAATATGCCATATAATAATTATTTAAGTTGCAAAAAAGTTAAGATGATGCAAAGTTCTCGTAACGTATGGTCTGAAGAGAACAAAAAGTCTAGTCTTATGTTGTGTGCAGACAATTATTAAATATCCGTCCCGACTACCTAGAATAACCGCAGAATATGGTCATCATTGAAAGGTCCTTGAGACAGCCTTTATAAAATAGGCATCAATAAAATAAGTAATGGAACTTGAAAATAATTTACCCATTCAGCGACAACACATCTCTTTTTTATGTGAGTCAATTATCACGCAGTTTATACTTTTCAAAGGTATGTGAAGCCTGCCAGCCTGCACTAAGCCTGCATCGTGGATTATGGCCTAACTTCTTGCAATCGAGAGGTGTAAGCCTCTTTGTCAATCCTATATTCAGGAGTCGGTGATTTTGAACTGACAAAATACTAGAAAAAAAGTTTTTTTTTATACCTTTGCCCAACTTCTAAAGTTGCGAAATATTTTGAGTAGGTACTATCATTTTCCAATAAGTTGTGTTGATGTAATATTTTTCTAAATCCTTTTCATTAGAATTTATTATTGAAATCGTGCGTGCGCACTGCGCACGCATAATCTAGTATCGTGTGAAATAAAATTTGCTTGCGTAATATAATTTTGAATTAATTTCCTATGTTTTATACTGTTCTTTACTGTGTTATTGGTTTTAGACATTTATAAATTTATGGATATTCTAGATATACATGCAAAGTTAAAGGGCATTCTATTTCATGATCGAGGCATCAGCAAGGGAAAGATTTTGCTACGATACATATTTTTCCAGCGAAAACTAGCTCATCTGATGATACGTTTCTTTTGCCAATGAATATCTAGTAAATATCTATCAAAGGGCCTCTCAAAATTGGAGGAGATAGTAAACAAAGAAGGGACAAGAAGTGGTAAAGGGTAATAAGCTTTCGTAAATCTCAATGAACGAGCATGTTATCGACTAGAAACCGCGGCTTGGCAAACGTCGTGTATAACGCCCTCCAGCTAGGTGGAGTGACGATTTGCGAAAGGTTGCTGGCAGATGCTGGATGCGACAAGCTGAAGACAGGTTGAATTGGTGGAATTTGGAAAAGGCCTATATCCAGCAGTGGACAACGATCGATTTACGTCGGATGTCGTTTATTTTAGTAGAAAATATAAAGACATGCATCTCGTAAACTGAACTACAAAACACCAAGTAAAAACAATGTATGCGCTATACATGTGCACAAGAGGTTTTATATCATAACAACTATCTAGTTATAATAACAGTAATTACTAGTTACAATATTAAATTCCGCCGTGTATCGCGTGTGTTGCAACTTCCTCGTGCGCTGGTGAAAGACCATTATCAGTTTTTGTGCAGTTAATCTATATTACTTGCTGTACGTGTTTATTTTTATACATTTTCGCTTTATGTTGCACTTTTTTGTGTATGTAATTGAGTTCTGGATATTTCATGTTTTGATTGTTAATGTCATGTTTTGTTGTGGTTTCAACTCTTCGTATTTTGTCGTTTAAATAGAATTTCGTTTGTCCTGTGGTAATATGAATGTATTACGATTTATCTATACTTAATCGAGCGTTATGTCAGACAAGTGCTGAAAATAGCGTAACAGACTTTTAAAAACTTGATAAGTGTGAAATATGTCGTACATTAATCACTACATTTTCTAAACGACACGGTCAGTATACATCACGCGGAAGCATCCAAATGACGTCATAAATATAAATCATACTTGTATACCGTCGACTCCCGGCAATTAAGCGGGAGTGCGCAGTGAGGTGAGCGCGCATCTCCGCACAAATCATAATCAGCGCCATCTGTCGGCCGCGCGCTCAGATACATAAACTAGACCCTCAACTGTACGCCGTCGCCACGGAGAAAATCATCGGTTGCTGTTTCACTGATATCGATCTAGCATTTCATTTTAATTGAATAGTGCTGTGTTAGCCTCTTGTTGGTTTTATTCTTGAAGTTTTCTATGCATTTAAAACAGGTGCGTGCATGTCTATGATGCAAATATGGACCACGTGTAGATCATCGTTCTTCTTTTGATTAAAAAATCTTTATTATAAAGTGCGATACGTTCTAGTTTTGTATAAATGCATGCAATATGACTGCCTCAATTTGTCAAGAAACATTTGAACATTCAATCCTATTGACCATTTAGTCCCTTTTTATTTAAAGGAAAACCTTTGAATATGTAAGTCTTAAACATTTGAATAGTTTCAGCAATGTATCTTTACAGTTTACCGCTTATTGGTAACGGATTGTAACAGCGGATTAAAGCAGTATTTAATCGCATGTAACAATGCAACTTTACATATTTTAGAACATACAGCATTCCGAAATCACTGCACGGTCCACACCCAAGTAAATAGTGCGATAATTTTTTTCTACCCACTTTAATAGTCAATAAATATGTATGCGGACGTGGTTTGTATCGGTTGTTAGTTGCAATTGATGGCATCGGTCGCACTCACTGAAAACAAGGTATGTGCATAATATATGAGCTATTTGAACAGAAAGTAGCTCGCGTGCGGCACGAAAGTGGGCTGAAACTATCAGACCGTGCCTTTTGAGGGTTACGCTTGGCTTGCACTGCGATGCTACAGCTATCGTTTCGTATCGTGTGACGGTGTGAATGGCGGCCTGTTTTGTGCCTGTGAAATTCTGTCATTTCGTATCTGTACGCCTGAAGAGTTTTTGTGAACACGTTTGTGTCAATATTTTGGAGGGTTTAATATACGCGATGCTTACAAGCACGATCTAAATTACCTGCACTTATTACCTAGCCCTTATAAATGGGTCACATAAGTGTATCCAAAAAGAGAGGAGACTGCGGTTCGATAAATGTAGAACAACAATGAGCTGTAAGTCTTTGTGGAACGATGATCTTCGCAGACTAATAAGGCATGGGTTGTATAATATGAAAAAATATTTATGTAGTTACATTACATTTTCTATAAGGGTCGTGTCCTATCAAACTGATATATGAACGATAGTTATTTATTCTCAAGATTGATAGCATTTGCAGTACACAACAAGCATTAAATCAAAATCATTCAGAGTGTGAAACTACGTGTGGCGCTGAAAAAAATGACTTATAGCGCCCGCTATTATTTATTCAACACGATTCACGCGATTCTACGCCTAAATCCATTTATTATAAAGATAATAATGCCATCGCACCCTCGTTCCCTTGCTAGGCGATTAACCAGTTGATTTAGATGCTATCAGTGCAATTAATTTGTTTATTTTCCAGAAACTGGACGCGTTGACGTAACCGCCGCATGATTTGTGATAATTTCCATTTGTTTTATCTGATTAGCCGTGTGAGGTTTGCTATCAGATTGTACTTCTTTGTGATTATTTTTAATTTATAGTATAATTCATACCACAGCTGCTTGTTGGTCTTTAATTGTGATTTTCTTGTAACTAGATGTATTCTTCATGCTAGTTATCATTTTTGTCTTTTCTGGTATTCAATATATTCTTTGTGAGGTTAAACTACTATGAAATTCTAATTCGCTGTACATTTTAGAGTCTAAACTTTTAGTCAAATAATATAATGCAACGTGTTATTTAATCGTTTATGATTTATTGGGCGTGTTAATTTGATTAGTAAAGTGTCTCGTTATATAACGAAAACGTTCTAATTTATTTATTTAAGAAGAAAATTGACTTTTTCAAAATGAAGTTGGGTGCTGTAAAAAATATTAAATAAAAAATTTTAACAATTGTCAGCAAATTGTACGTAGTCATAAATAATAAATATTGCAAAGTAATATTATTACCTATAATAACGTTTTCACGTTTTTCCGTTACTTATAGTTACTTACAACACTTATAACGTGGATTTAGCGTCATGTTTAATCTTAATAAATTACTATTTATGCGGCAAGGATATCAATGCTATCATTAAATTTATTATTTATAGACAATAATTACACAGTTATCGACGTATAATTAATAATGCTTAAAATATTAAAATGACAAACAGTATCGACATTGGATAGTGAAGTGAGCGGGAAAATCGCTTCTATTTTTGTACTCTGTTTTTGTGAAAGTGATTTATCCGTATTTGAAGCGTGTCATTTGTTGTCCTAAAGACTTTGATGGCAATTAGGTATTAGAAGGCAAAATGGATGCAATTATAAATAAAAAATATATCACCGGAAATTCTTCGAGAATGCCTATTCAATAATAGACTTCGTGTGTCTGAAAATGATAAGGAATTAAAATAGTCAATGACAGTTTTTAAATTCTAGAAATTTTTTGATTAAATCTTGTGTTAGTAGTAGTATTTTTTAGTGCTTAGGTCCGTCAAACAAGCAAACAGGTTACCTGTCGGTTAGTGATCACTGCCGCCCTTGAACATCGACAACGTTTGGATCATGGATGTGTTGCCGGCCTATTAAATCGGGAGAAGAACACGAAGAAAAAAAATGGGAAGAGGAAAGAAAGAAAGAAAGAAAGAAAACTCATTTATTAGTCACAATAAGATGACGCACACACTCGTTTAACATAAATTAATATATCTAACATACAACAAGAAAAAAAAAGGAGGTTTGTACGTCACATAAATGTGACACGTAGGTGACCACTCAGCTTATTGTTGCACTGCGACGCGAGCCACAGCGCAACGCTGGTTTACGCTGGTTTGGTGGGTGGAAAGAAGTATTGATCATCCGGCAATCTCAATGACCTTAGGAAACGCGACAACAAAGCTGTCACAGCGTCACATCATTACAGTTTTATCAATATTTTTTTCGAGGCATGCGGACACAATTTTCAAGCTGAATTGTTGAAGTTTCTTCAAGACTGTCTATTACATTGTTAGTATCTTCTAGTCCTCACCAAATGCTACATAAAACACAATGCAGTGCAGATGCACTAGATGCGGTAGGACGGACGGCAGCGGCCCGCGGGCGTCATTATCGCGCATCCATCTCTGTCGCGCACATAATTACCGCGCGCACGCATAGACAAATCGGAACGACGCGCGGCCCAATGCAGGAGATTCACGCTTCTTCATAAATATAATTTTATTCATTTTACATCCTAATTGTACATGGTATGGCCGTATGGGCCATGTTATATTGTATTACAGATGAACATTTCTTCTTTTATAAATAAAATTGTTTATAGGAGATTGTTCGAATGAAAATCAGCAGAAATCTGTTACTTAATGTTCTGTGAAATATTGGGTACTTTAAGATCAAGATAACACGTTTCTGGATATTTTTTTAAAGTACAATCTCCCTCTGTTCCTTTGAAGGACGTTATACATACTTATCTGACTAGAATTACTATCAGAAACGATAAGAGAGTTTTCGAATCCATTTTACCCATATCAAAACCACAGACTGAGGTGACTTAGTACTAGTTCACAATAAATTCACAAGCTTACGCCTTACACGCGACGTAACGTCAGTTTTTTGTTTTTAACCGGGAATTCCGGTGCTGCAGCAGTCTTTCCTACGTTGCATGATCACATGATGCAATACTCGGGGATAACATCTTTTTGCCGCGACTGCTTTTAATAGCATTACGTGATGTTGCCGGGATGCTGATAGCTATGTGAGTTGCTTCGGGCCCTCTTCCTGTGTATCTCCTTACTGTTGAGCTTACTTATCTCGAGTTATTCATTTGAACGCTATGACGTTGTACTGTATCCAACTTATGAACATTTACAAAGGCGGTGTATATATGTAGAAGCTTAAAATAATTTTAGTAAGTATGTTGATAGTCTTTTTTTATTGTGTGCTAGGGGGTTACTCTTTACTCCGAGGCGACAACGAATGTTCGATCATCGTACATAACTATGATTATGCATAATTACTTTACAAAATGTTCAAATCCTCTATAGTACGTCGTATTATTTCGTGGAATATAGTTGTGGAGTAGTTGAAGAGTTGAGTATAAGTAGATAGTGCGACATAAAGTCCGACAATGCCTGTTCGTTATTTGTTTATCATTGCCGGGACACATGCTACCGTTATTTTGAGCTAGGGTTGCCGAAAATAGTTAACTGGTTTTATGGTTTGGTATGATTTTTCTGCAACGTTTTTTTAAGGTTTGTCGTTAATAACTCGCAACTATTATATTATATTATACATATATTTAAGCGTTATGGGTGTTCATGGACGGCAGAGATCACGCACCATCAGGTGACCTGTTTACTTGTTTGCAGCAACGGCGCAATAAAAAAATGTATTTTTTCCGTGTTATTTTAATATGGTCCACATTTAGATAATTCCACTTCTAGACCAAGTTGTGATAAATTAAACAACATTCTACTATATGACAGTTTTTGAAAAGCATAACATTTCATTTTATTTCTAAAATAGTGGGTAGGTTAGACCTACCCAAAATGAAATAAAATGATTAATAATTTCTAACCAACACCGTTTAAAAATCGTCCAGCTCAAAAATATCGTCTCGCCAACCCTAATACAGAGTGATAAAATGTACGTGACAGGTGATATTAACAGGTCATACGTGTATGGCGGAATGGCGACCTGTTACCGGCTGTTTTACGACTTACGACCCCAGAAATAACAGCTTTGTCATCTCTTCCATGATCTCATAGTGAACATATATGATTTCTCTAGGTTTTACATATTTAATTCATGCTTCGATGCAGTTAAGGGACGACAAGTAACCATGTCTAGTTATGGTCCATTGGGAATCGCTTATTACCTACCATGGTTATGCTGAAAAAGAGTTTTTTTACCACCATTGACCATCGTCCGCCTAATGTAAAGCGATAGTGCAGTCCAAGATGGGGTACGAAGAGCCAACCAGTTCAAAAGTCCTGTGCAAAATATACTCTTTATCGATCTCCTCAGCCTAATACATTTATTTGTGCTGAACATTGAAAATATATTCAGTTTAATGAAACAAAGCAGTGCCGCCGCAGCCCTACGCCCGAAGCCTTAATCTCGCGAATTTCAAGCGGATTGACGTCATTTTACAGTACATTTAGCGGGCACCGCCCACTCGAGGTGGCAATATCCGATTCATAAAACATGAATGAATCAGGGAAAGTAGCTGTATTGTTATTGAATAAATATGTAAAGGTACTACTGATATTTTGTTTGTTTTTCAGTCGGTTCACCTATTGCACCTAACATCACCTAATATAGTATTATGACTGTAAGATATTTTGGAAAAGAGATAAAAGTTTTTCTCGTTGCCCTCTCCAATGTGGGTTTTACTTCACATATCTTCTTAAGCCTTCATGTAGGAAAGCTTCCTCATTTTTTTTTAATGATTAATGGGAAGGGAATTAACTCAAAAATCACTCATTATATAAAGTTAATGATGTCTGTGCTCTGAGCAGATTCACAATTTCAGCCTCGGCAATTCTTTCAACTCCCAGTTAGTTTATCGCGCTCCTCTCTGCATTAAGTTTAGTTAATAATTTTTCAGAACTAATTTATGATGTCGTTTAAGATAAATCGTGTTTTATTCACCACAAAAAACAGAAGACGTTTTCTTAACATTATCTTAATGTGAAAGGAGTTTAAAATTTTACAGTCTGCGACGGTGAAAGCGCACTTCATATAACGCAAATATGACCATAAACAAAATGACATATCATAGACAAATAGCTCAGATAGTGGACACTAGCAAAAACCGCGTACATTTCGGCTCATTAGCTTTTATTTTTTGCAACAGTGCGGCACACGCGGATAATTGGAATATGTGGTCGGACGTGAGTGCATAGTAATATGGTTTTTATTGCAATTTGTTAAGTGCAAGATTTACATAAGATTAGAAGGTGCATCTCGTTTGAAGATAAAACTTAAAAGAACCTCTGTCGGAGGACAATGATATTTAGCAACCAAGCTGGTTTTAACAACTTCAATCAGAGCTAAGCTTTAATTTACTAGATAAAGAAGAAGCAAATAAAAACTAAGTGTGCAAAAGCGCAATAATTTTATCATCTTACAGATGCTGCCTCCGCTATCAAGAAACCGGCATTAGATCATGCATGGCTATTAATATGCCCCGCGATCACATTTTTAGAAACTCAATTAGTATTCAGACGTTGCTATGCATCTAAGATTGAGGTATTCATCAAACTACTGTATAACTTAATGGCCCTTCGACACGAGAAAGGCGTTTCAGAATTGATTTAGGTAACGCTATAAAAAAAAATCTCCCACAGCGAGCTCGGGTTAAATTGAGCCGTGTTTGGAAATGTCAGATGCTTGCAACACTGAAATTATTCGCACTTGCGGTTGTCACTTAGGCAATGCAGAATTTACGACAGTTAGTCAGCTAGGGCCCGAGTTACACGCCGGCTGAGCCGTAGGGCAATTATCGGGGCTTTGCTAAATGTCGTATGGGACTCTAGGGTATTGCCAAACACATGGATAAATGACTGTATTGTATTAAAGTTTAGGTCAACAGAAGCTTTGTTGTCGGAATGATATATCAAAATAAATTTGTGTATATGTGTCTATATTTTTTATTTATAATTATATTTTAAGTATTGCTGCGATTCTTCCCCTTGCCACAGAAACCTTGCAGTTTCATAGTGCGGTTTGCTATGATCATTTATATATTATAATTTCACCTAGTCGTCTTTAGCTGTGATAAAATGTATTGTATAATTGATAATCTAAAGTAGCCAAACACACGAAACGAAAGCAAATGTATGTCGTAGGTTTATGCAAATGTTTTTTTACTTTGCTTAAACAACTCAGTCACGCGCTGTTACGACAGCGTTCCAAAGCAATGGTTATTTTCTACAATGATGAAATTCTAACGCCTTCATGCCATATTCACTTCATAATAATTTTGGATGACAATTTTAATTTCACGTTTATAATTTTGAAAATAAGCAGGAAAAACGTCTACTACTCTATTAGTAGTCAGCGTGGTGGACTATATAGGCCATATGGCCTATCCACTCTCAATCGTATTCTCGATTCTAGAGTAGGCCCGTGCACTGCAGTGGGACGTATATGGGCTGATACAGATACTCTATTAACCTATTTTTTTAGCTTTGCTGTTTTGTCCCTGTTGTATCCCTTTCGAACGACTCATGAATTCAGTTTGAGCGAAGAAGACAAAACATTCGAAAATGAAAAATCTTTATTTAAAATATCAATTTTACATATGACGAATATTGCAGGTGTTCTCAAATTAGGCGTTGCCTGTGTCTTAACAAATAATTTAAAATATAATTTTATTAAAATAATTGTGTGTGGGAATGTAAGAAAGTGTTAAGTGTCAATTAGTTTTAAAATTGTCCATTACTAAGGCCGCTAGAATGCAATTATGTCTTGTGTCTCTTCATTGTGGTCACTGGAGTTTGACACTGGCTGTTATGAGGTTAAGAATAATGTGCTCGGAAGGTATGAATCTCACTGAATCTATGCCAGTCAAATTCGTAGCAAACAAGAATTAGGTAGGTCCGAAATACTCTAAAGCGGAGTAAGAAGCTTAAGAGATTGATGAAAGTAGATGAAACGAGAATTTAATCACGACCGACGTCCAGATTCATGGTAAGCCTACTCCTATAGGACAAAGGCATAGGTACATATTATGTGTGTACTGTAATTCTTCACCTGCCGGCAACTTCTTGGACATGAGGAAGCGAGTGTCGGTGCATAAACGCAATTCCGCACTGGCCGTTGTATCTATTGTCGATAATTTCTAGTGCAGTTATCTGTCGCTGATGGTTTCCTGTTTTACTATTGCTACATTAAATGATTTACACAGGTGTGCATAATTACAGATCGTACTTGCTAATATAGGTTAATGGAGAACGGTTGGCGGAAAACATTTTCCTGGTCGTCGAGTGAAGTGGTTGCAACGGGATGGGGGTTGTCTTCAACTATTATGAGGATTTCAAATCTAATGTATGATATTGTCTAGTCTTAGCAATAGAAATTGCAATTAATATTTTGATAGAAGCTGAAATAATGTAATAATTTGAATTTTTTGAATAATTTACGCAACTGCGTAAATTATTCCGTTTGGGTGCGAAGAGATTACTAACTTTTTCTAGAAAATTCTTCTGGTCGGAAAATTCCTTGCTGGCACAATTCTTAATCAAAATTACATCAAAAGTAAATGACCCATGTTTCGTTTGAAGTACTATGAATGATTTTATACAATAAAACATCGTATAATATATTTCCTATGGGTTATCAAATACCTTCTAATACCTAATTACAGAGAGAATATTAATCGGCATTAATGGGTTCTTAAATTTCACTAAACGGATAACGTACTTAAGATTCCTTACTTAATTGTAAGCCGTATTAAGGCACTGAGATCCTCTATAAGTAGCCTGCTATTAAGGTTGCTTTGAAAATATCCTTTGTTTTTCTGGCATCACAAAGTGATTGAAGCCTTTAATGGTGTCCAATATCAACTGGCGAAAATTGATTCTCGCTGATTAATACAATTACTTCGACCTACTTGCAGACTTTCTGATAACTAAAAAGTCACTTTAAAGCTGATAAATCGATTGGTTTTTGCCGTAGTTTCTGTATTAAGAGGAAATATTGCTTTTTAATCTTAAAAAGTGTCTCTCCAGGTTTGCTAAATTTCTTAACATTATTAGGCATTTTAAAGTCCGAAGAACTAATCCATTATTTATGCTACAAATGTAACACACACTGTTTATCTCGAGAATAAAATGATACACGGCGTAAACGGGTATTAATAGCTCAACGCCAAACAGATTTCCGATAAACAGTTGTAGATTCAAGTGGAGATAGCGGCCGTGTCCACAGGGAAGTGTGTGTCGAGATCGCTCGTTCGTACCTGACAACCTTATCTCCTGTACACAATTGACACATCGTGTCGAACACAGTTTACGAGTGCTGCCCAGTGTCGTGTGTCGCGTGTCCCAGTGTCGGACACTGCGAGTCGGTGTCAGCGACTGTCTCCACGGCGGGCGCACGCGCACATCTTTATGATTTTCGCGCGTCCATATTTCGTGCGCGTGGCCGGGCTAACGGTCCGACGGGGTTGCCACGCCATTGCACTCCGATTTATGCGACAGATTAATTTACTCACCCATTGCGGGAGTGTACGTTTTAGGAAGTTATTAAATTCTATTGCGATGCGTTGAATTGTTCAATTAATTTATGTACACATTGTTGGTGAATGTTTATTTATTGCACTGTCCCTGGTTATTTGCAAGATAAGCGCTGTGTGGGACCTTACGGCTCTTGAATTGCGTTCTTGGTTTTGTATTTTTGGTTTATTGTACAGTTGAATACACAATGACTGCTGTAAAGTTTTGAGGTTAAAGATTTTAGTTCTATATATTATATAGTATGTATATATTTTTTATATTCAAAGTTGTCATCGGTCTTAACTAGACTGCTGCTGGATACAGACTCTTTCAAATAGCCACAATTGAGCATCTTTCATTGGTTCCTCTGTTGAATCCAGCCAGTTACTTCCTTAAGATTGTCGTTCCACCTAAAGTAAGGATGGCCATCTTATGAAGATAGAACTTCATAAATCTTAGAATCGTACCTAAATATACACCCAAGGTATCCAATAGCCTTTGCATTACTCAGTTCGTGATATATCTTCAACCAATCACATAATAAGCAAGCTTTGTGTATTCCCAATTGAGTAACACTAATTTATATTCCCATAGCACAATCACTGACACCGCTTCAATTAGCTGATAAATCCCGGCCGGGCGTCAGCGTCGTGATCCGTGTAATTACATGTAATTGCGATTTATTACATCCGCTAAGTAACTTGATAATTATTTAACATTTCATTGCCATTCTGTATTGCACGGGACGTTTAGCACACCATCAAATTCAATTTAGTATCGTTGATGGTGAATTTCGCAGGCTTACGTGGGAGTACGCTTTGCTTTGTATGTCATGTGTATGTAATGGTGTAACTTTTTCACGATTTAATGGATTGGGCTGATACTTCTACAATATATTTGTAAAGTTGAGACAATGATTCATAACCATCTTTCAATCTGAGAAGCAAAACAATAATAAAGTTACGCATTTTTAAATTGTCAGACGTATATTGGTAGTATTTTCTCATTAATTGAATTTTAATTCCTGTAATATTGCCGAAAATAGCCGTACGTCGTCTGTCGGGATATCTAGATAAATATATTCATTCATTTTGTACAACATTATAGTCCATCGATTATTTTCTCAACAATTTGAGCTCGCTACAGTCAATCATAGCTAAAGGCAACCTGCACTTAGGGAACTAGATCAACTTTAATGAGAAACTATACCACATATCGTCAGTTCATCACGTACTGCACTGATTGTGTGTTAACGACTGCCTTCCGTTTATTGCCGGCAAATAAAAAAGCCACCATAAAAATCCACGAGGTGGTTAATTTTCGCAAGTCGGTAAATGTGGCGGCGCCTGGCGATCGTTTACACTGAATTAAAACGAGTTTGACGGTGTTTTTGCGTATTTCAATTTTATTTACTCTCGCGTCGTCGGTTTGTATCCGGAGTTTTTAATGTGCTGCTGATTGTGCTTTATGCAGTGTGGACGCGACTTTTTCGAGAATTTTACCTGTTGAATTGAGCATTGCATTCAGCAGGGATATCGGGGTCCGGTGTAATACTTATAAGTTAAAGTACTTCAAATTATACTGACTTAAAAGGAGGAGGTTCTAATATATTAAAAAGCTTATTTAAAAAATGCCACTTTATTAAGCAGAGGTATTAAATCTCTTCGTACAGCATCACTCATAACTACATCAGGAAACAGAATTTCATCCATGCAGTCGTAAAGACATAAAGTTATTTTAATTACATAGATTCTTTTACAAGAATACGGATAAAAGAATAATCTATTTCCGCAACTGGTAAACACAGGGTTTCTATATCAGTATTTTTTTCAACCCAACCACAAGATTGCAAACCGAGTTACTTCTACAACCGCATTACGTGTGCAAACACAACAAACAATAAAACAATACTATATATTTATATCATCCCATTATAAGACTGAGGATTCATTGCTCACCTCCATGGCTTAGTTGATTAGATACCGGTTGTAAAATGTTAGGCCGCGGGTTCGATCCCCACACCCAAAAAAGTGAGCCACAGGTATTTGTTTCGGGTCTGAGTGTTTGTGAGACCGAAAAGTCTCTCCTAATTTCAGATATCCATAACAGAAGACTAAATTTTAGTGCGAGGTCAGGAATATGTATGTAGCTGTTGGGTGTAATTATATATTGATATTGCTGGGCACAGGCTATCTTTAAAATTGAGAGAGTTTTAGGTATAAGATCACGACGATTAGTGCCGTAAGTAACTTACTCTTACTCATTGAATATCTTTGGAAAACTCAGGTATATTAGGTTTTCACACTATATCCTTTTGACTGTAAAATTAACGAACATAAGCACACTCACTAAAGACGTCAAATTTGTATATGCTAGAATCGAAGATGCAAACTTAACTGTCGCATTCAAAGCAAATAACTTCTTCACCTAATATACAAAACATAACGGTGTCCGACACAGTTTTAAAAATGCGAATAAATTTAAAAGCCGGCGATCTGATTACACCGAAGACCAAGTTTGTAATGTCGGGTCAAGAAACAGGTCCCGATGACATTTAGCACGGTTGGAATCATAAGTCGCGCGGAGACACGTGAAATTTTTGTTATTGATGACTCTTGATTTCCATCGATACACGTGTCATTTCATTTAACAAGATGCATTTGCCACCGTGAAGGTTTGGCGGTAATTGCGATACTTGCAAGTTGATTGCGATTTAAATTCGAGGATTATAGTTAGTCTTGTGAATTCCAATAAATTATCTTGATTTGCGAGTGTTTAAGAATTTGTTCATTAGTTAGGTTGACAAGTGTAGAGTATAACATTTTGGGCGAAATGAAAACCTGGAACTGGTTTTGTCGATGACAATAAGACACTTCACGCGGCCTCTTCTAAACTGGATAAAGTGATACTTTAATAAAAGCTTAGACCTTATTAGAGGCTAATACCATAACTTGACAAAGATATATCGCAATTCTACCATTAGATATTACTCTGAAGCAATCATCAAGAATATTGCGACAATATTCAGCAAGATCCACTTCAACAACCGCCCAAAACATTGAAGCAACAAATTAGCATAAAGATTAGCATCCAAGCCACCTGGTATCAATTACTTAATGCCTATTGTCTTAGTCAGGTGGTCAGATTAATCTGACGTCAGTGGATCCAGGTCAGCTGGTCAGCTGTCAGGATTACTGACGTGAGGAACTGACGCTGGCCGTACCAGCGCGACCGGTCAGGTGGATTATTAATGTACTTGTTTCTCACTGATGCAATGCTGATGTAGGTGAAATTAAATTTATGAGTTGAAGTGACGTTGCACCAGATTTGGGTTGAGGGTTTGGTATATGAATGGTTTTTGTCACCATTAAATGTGGAATTGAAAACCTGAAACAATTTGAATACTGTTGTTTGGTTTAAGTAAGGAGAGAAAAAATCTTCAAGTGATTAGTTAATAGGTAAAAATTAAAGAGAATAAAGCGTACAGTCATTTTCATAGTACACGTTTGTTGTCGGTTCTGAACATTTGTGGACTAAAATAGCTTTCGAGAAAAGCGCGATATTTAAATTAATGTGATTACGCTGTTATGTTGCATTTTACAAGCTTGTCTATTAAAAAAATAGTGTATAGAAATATTGAATGAAATTCATTGTTTCAATGCATCCACTATCCAAGTACAATTAATTACAAACGCAAGGGTATTCCGGCGCACTTGGGCGTTGCGCAAACAGTTCCGTCGACAAACGCTCGGCGCGTATCCGATTACGTTCGTGATATGCTAATGTGATGTCGACTCTTCGATTACGTTAATTCTCCTTATTGAATGTCGTTTTGGACAATGATTAGTTATTGTTTTTGTTTATCGCGAGGTACTGCGTTTTGTTGGCCGTTTTGTACCTTGAAATGTTTAATGCTTTGGTTGTTTTGTGGTGGGTGATTTATGTTCTATAAAAAGTAAAGTTAGCGGATTCAAACTTAGAAGTTATTTAGGTGTATAATATTCACTTGAAGTATAATACTTCCGTTTTTAAGGAAATTTAAATCTAACTGTACATGTCTAAATTCTCTAATAAAACATGTTGATTAAACTAGCATTTGTATAGAGCGCCATACGGCAAAATTGTATGGTTGCATTAGTTAAGGATTCCTACAGGTTCTTTGGAGAGGCATATGTTTCACATAACCGTAGATGATAGGAAAGTCCAGTGATATCAAGACGTAAAGAATGTTTTTGCGTCTGTTTAATTTTCAATATAACCTGTACTGCAAAAGCACTTGTATTTGTAATAAGTTATATTCCTTCAAAATAAGAAGTATGTGTTCCCAAAACCCAAAAAGCTAAGAGACGTTTGTCGAAATATGGCCGTGGCAAGGTTGTGTAATTTCACGTCCTATACCTTATCGATTTTATGAATTTTATTTTTGTGTCGACGTTTGGAATTCATTTGTGTTTTGGATGCTGTTTTAAGTCGAGTGGTGGAATCTTGAGGTCACCAGCCACGGTAATAAATTGCGGGATCTGTTGTGATGTTCGTTAGTGATTATTCTTTATTTTTAGCTTGTGTTATTTGTATTGTCTTTATTTATATTTTAGGATAAATGCCTGATTAATAAAAAAATTAAGAAGTCTTAGAAAATAACTCGTAAAATTATCTTTTTAAATTACCTAATGATTCCATTTTATGGAGGTTCGACGTCCTTCTGTCCCATGTCTCATTTATCAACAATTTTATATTAATCAACTTCCAAAAATCTTTAACTTACCTTTACCGTAACTGACTTAAATTCAAGACTTCGCTCCCACTAATCCCGTCCCAAAACTCCTGTATTGCCCATCTTAAAAAGGCTATCAAAATTTAAAATATTTTCCTTATTGTTACAGGTAAGAACGGGTCGCTCGGCAGATACTCCGGGACCAATCGGCGTGCCCATCTCCAGATATTTGATAATTTTAAATTTGCCACAGCCCACACGGCCTCCACTCGCCGCCATATTGGTCCCTATGGGTCGTAAATTTCGTGAATCGTGTGAAATTCTGTGGCCGCAGGGTAAATTTGCTTCGCATTACATGTTCGGATAAGTTATGGATTAAACATGTTGGATTGTTGGTAATTTTACAAATTTTTGTGTGAGGTGATGAAGGAAAAATATTTGGGTATATTTTTGTTTTTTTTTGGTGGTGAAGTGATTGTAGAGATTGGTCTCATTTTACTAAGACTTTTTTTGTCTTCGTACATCTCAGTGCAAAGCACCGGTACAGTGCAGCATAGGTTTAGCTTAGATACGTTTTTCCACATATTTTATCTTAAAATGTAGTCTCAAAAATTAACTATGATAATTCAGCGACAAAGTAAAATATTGGCAAAAAGTTTTCTATCTAAATTAATTCATGGGTGCTTTGATAAAATCACCGTATTTATTTTGCTAATAACTTGTTTATTCAACACTTAATAAATCTTTAATATTATCTCGACATGTGTGAACTGTTGATGTCGTTCACTTTCTTTAAATTTTATGTAATCGTTTAAAGAGTTACGCCATAATATAAATATTTTTGAACGTGAAATGAAAAAAAAATTGGGGACGTAATGTCAGCTACGCAACACTAACTTATAGGACACTCCGTAAACACACCTTGATATGCTGTAATCAATTTAAAGGCACGAATTCTTTTAAATTGCATGACGTTTACGAAGCCAGTTTTCTCTACATCATAATATGGGCCCAGTTAATTATTTTGCTTTTTTTTGTTTGTTCTTTATGTAATGAATTGAGGTGTATTTCGCGTACCGTTTAATGAAGCATGACATTGCATGTTTGTATTTTTTAGCCACGATGTTTTACTCCACACAAACGAAGTCATACATGAAAATATTACTCATTTTTGGCTCGCAACATGTTGCAAAATAATAAAAGCTTTACGATACATTTTCCTTGAAGTATTTCTAGTAAAATTATTTCATCGATGAGGTAGCCACGAGGGTTAATCTTCATTCCGAGAAACCCACAGGCGCCATCCGTGATAGCGACATTGAATGTTATTTGAATACAAATTACTGCTTTTGACTCACTGAATTCCAATATGCTTAAAAATATTATTCAGTTTGACTAATAGTCAGCGGCATGTCACAACATACATGTGTAACAGTTATAAAAAGTTGTTTTGAATGGGAAACATGGCGCCGATATCGATGTGGCCGCACAGTAGGCCATGAATTCTTAAATGACTTCATTCGTTGAACATTCGATAGCGAAAATCGGTGAAGCGTGCCTTTTGCCTATCCTCTAGCTCTCAATATTCATAACGGGCTCGCCATTGTTTCCCGCCTTTAGAAACGTCACGTCTGCGGCGCCATCTTGAAAGGGACGTGCTTCAACGCATCCAAAATTCATAGAACCCTTTGCGATTGTCGCATTAGTAACTTCGTTTGCGACGCGTAACTATGAGAGGTCCAGTTATGTTGGCGGTTTTCATGACCCAAAGAAAATTATGAATGTACAGCACAGCATTGAAATCGGTGGCTACCCGTGTGGCAGCCGCGTCGCCGTACATTCAAATGATATTTTTTAAAGCGTGACTTATTTAGGACAAACGTATGCGTTTAGGAATGTGTTATGTGACTAATGTGATTACATCGGTCCCGAAAGGAAACTCGGCGATAAATAATAACACTGAGAATTAAAAGATTTAAAACTCACTCCACTTATTATGATTTACGATTTGTCCGAGTGTTTTTACTGGTCACCATAAATAACGTTCAACAATGATGAACAGCTAAGATAAGTACATAAAAACTGTGACCTCGAACAAAAACTCGTTCGACAGCGTGAGTGTATGTTTTTTTAATTATTTTACGAGCGCATTTTGCCGGTTAATATGGTTACCCCATTGTGTGGCGCGACCAATTTGCGATGGCTATTGGGTGTATAATTGAGTCGCGTTCGCGGGATAATTCTCCGGCGGTCGGTTTGCCGGCGCCTGCGCATAAAAACGTTGTAAATATAAATTGTAATGCGGGTAGCAATTTATCGTTGGCTCATATGACACAAATCCAATTTGGTGATAATGCGAATATATTTTTAGTGGATAACGATGCGTTTCATACGCCCCCGTATAAAGCGCGGCGATTATTTTATAATCATAAATCATGAACACGCGGTAACGAGGTTTCGGTTTTGAAAGTAAAGCAGCCGTGTCTATTTATCATACGCGGTTTATTTTTTCTTATGCGCAAAATGTGGTAGAGTTTATTTAATGTAGACGCACTACTCACTAGACACTTAATTTAAAAGAATATCTGTTTCCAAAGTGTATTTATTGATTCTTAATATTTTGTTGTTACTGAGTAGGATACTACATTGTTTTTATTAAAAATAAGGTAAATATAGAAAACAATATTAATATTTTTTGCTTTTCAAAAGATCTTGTTTTATTCCTCTTTTGTTTTATTGGAAAATATCCAAGCAAAATCCATGACCAAAACAACTGATCCTAATACAACTCCTTGCACTTATTTGCAAGTGGTTGTTAGCAACGGTTGCTAGTTGTAATTGTAGTGTAGCACCCGAACGACGTGGTATACGCCCGAGGCGCGGCCGTAGAAAGCGTTATAAAACTGCGCTTACGCAACATGTCTGTCAGGGCTGCCAGACATTGATACTAGTATTTTTTATACGTAAGATACATTCATCAATCAAAATCTCATGACTAGATCGTGATCATGGCTAGTAGCTTTCAGATATAGTGTTCTCAAACACTCCATAATACACGCCTTAAAATAAATAAATACAACCAACAGTCACATACCTAGTCCTGAACCCACATTAAGATCGAGTCTTGTGGTGTGGGTATCGGGAACTACGAGAGCCTTTTTGGTCTCACAAACACCCAAACTCGAAACAAATATCTGTGGTTCATACAAAAATTTGTTTCGGTGCGGGGTCGAACCCGTGGCCTCACGTTTCACAGTCGGCGTCTAACCAACTGCGCCACGGAGGCTGTCAAAATAAACTACAGTTTGTGAGAATCATGCTATATGATGTTGAAGTTATGAATTACAACTTTTTTGGTATAGAAGGCAAATGAGTAGCTGAATGGACCTGATGGTTAGTGGTCACCGTCGCACATGAATACTCTTTAGCAGTAACGGAAAATATTCTATGAATGTGGAATTATATATGTTTATTGTTTAGGTTATTTAAATGTCGTTCCATTTGATCGCAGTGTAATGAACTCAAGTGGATGTATATATTTTAATCTGTTATTAAAAAATATTGATACTAAAGTTTTGGCGAAGTTGACAGCCCTGTAAAAATGTTAAATTCTTGCTAACTTGTTACATAAAATAGCCAGTGTGTCATTATATATACCTGTGAATTTGGCACGTCGAATGATTTGTCGGCTTTAAAGCGGATTATTGGGTACATTGTGTTGCTGTGAATATACTCCAGTAGTAATTGGTATCATCAACCAAAATAAGTACGTAATTATGATCCAATCACTATTTCTCAGTCACCGTGGCGCAGTAGGTTAAATCATTGATGTGTGATCCCCTTTTTCCAATTCTAAAAATCAATTCAATGACACTCGTCATTTACTTCGAACTAAGCCTATGACGCACGATAGAGGATTCAAACATTTTGTGGAGGAGCTAGACACATTCGTACAGTCTACGTAAGAAGTCCGAACATTCGAACTTCGTTTCGCATCGTAGATTAATCCTAATGGCTGCAACGTGCCTTGAGCACGTTTCGCACAACTCGTTTGCCAGTTTTTTATTAAGTCGCATTATTACGCAACACCACCTAAGACCAGGACAACAAAAGGTATTTATTTAAATGTCTGAAATGCAGAGGTGCAGCGTTCGTACCGAGGGGTGCAGAAAAACCAGCGCGTGCGCATTGCGGCCGACTGCACCGCGTTCGCCATTAACATTCCCGCCCGCGCACCGCTGTCTATTTAGAGCTATAATAGACCTCATAACGAACCTCTTTTTGCCCACAATGCACATAAAATGCACTCCACGCGGGGATATTGCTATTTACCTTGATAAGGGAAACCGTAATGTTACATAATCTGGGAAATTCACTTTTCTTTGTCGTATTCCTGAGCAACGAGTTGGCATCAGGAGATTATAATCAATGTTTGGTCTATGAAGTGAAAAATGCCTTTTTTTGACTCTATTCTTTTGCCTACCCTCAATTTAAATGAGATTACAAGTAACATAGAAGACAGCTATTTCTAAGCTTCCCAAAGACAATTCATCATCATTGGTGATGTTATAAAACCAAGCTATATTCCGTCAACACATCAAACAAGTCCTAAATATTTCTACCTCAACACTCCCACAAATGATCTTCTTTCATTTGGTGAGAGTAACGTGTCATTACAACACAATCAGTGCACCTCCGAATGGCCCCTAATGAAAGGGATGGTCGGATACCACCCACTAAAATGTATCCCACGAGTATTATCCCAGGTAACGTGAGACTTTTTAATGTGTTTTTTTTTTAAATTGATGGCGGTATCACGCGTTGAAATGTGAGAGAAATAAAGAATTAAAATGGGATTGACTAAGGTCGAGTACCTAGACATTAACAGAAGCTTCTGTTTTATAATGTATATTCATGTAATCTCGTGAAAACAGCGATTATTGTAAGAGTCCTTTTAAGAAAACTGAACATTTTGTAAATCAACAAAATCAAGCAGAGATCATAAAATATTCAAAGAGATTGTAAAGGATACTTTTCTTTTATAATTTATTGATAACTTAGTCAATTTATCTAATTATAATTTCAAATGGCCACGCGAAACGACCCAATGTAAATGTAAAATTCTATCATTTAAATCATAACGAGCCCATTAAAAAATATCTCATGATAAAAAACAAACAAAATGCAAATGTAACTAATTAGCACTAAAAATATCTTCCGAGATGCGGACAAAAATCGTAAATCTTCACGATAGGACAAAAGATATTACGAAAATGACAGTAATAGGAATTTTGAAAAAAAAAAAAAAGGATTCAAATATTAAATTAAGTAGTCGGTGAGAAACACTTTATAAATATATCGATTTTTTCTCGTGCAAGTTTCTCTCTGCAGAATTTTATAATCCGAGAAGCAAAATAGGAGGGAAAACATACGCATCAAATTATAGAAATGGCACATGTGACAAAAAATATCATTCGCAGAGAAAGATATAGCAGAACGGCTGGCCGAGAATAAAACTGCTCGAATAGATTGCGAGAAACATGAATACCGTGTTCACATGCATCGCTCGTACCTTCAAAATAATGTTTTGAACGACAATGGACGTTGCAATTACTTAATTTGTTCTCGTTGTTCCAATAAGCGTTTCATGTGCGTCATTTTTTGCGCACAGGAATCTTTCGGGCGAATAAACTCGAACAAAGCGTATCTCGATTGTTTTGCTCAATGTATGTGCATTTTTTATTGTGTTATTGTGATGGTCCTGTTTTTGACGTGATTTGGATGCTTATCAGTGTCGGTAAAATTGATGTATTTAAAGGCTGGTTCTCGGTACAAATTTTAATGTGGTTTAATTTTAATTTGGCGCAGCGAGAGACTGGTTGTTAATGTCATAAAATTAAACAGTTCAAGAGTCTGAGTTTGAACAGCTTACAAGTCATGTTACATAATATGGAATGATATATATTCAGCTAAGGGAAGTAGATGGACAAATATTAACGGAGAGATGACGATGAAACTCTCGTATTTAACATATTCTATTTTAATGATAACTTTTTTTTTATTAAAATAAATCATTGGTTGCAGTAGCAAGAAATCGGAAATCGTTAAAATCTTTATATTAATTGCAACTTAACAGCTAACATAAATAATTGCATCAATTTCTTATTAGTTTCCTTCACAAAACATTTTATTTTTCTCAATGGACGAACCACGTTTTTAGTGTTCATAAATCTAATAAGTTTCATTATGAAAGTATCTAAAACGTATCGTAAAGTTACGAAATGAATGGAAACAAGTTTTGTAGAAAATTAATTGTTCGATTGATGAATTGTAGACATAAAGAAAGTTTGACATTGGAACGTGATAATGAATTCGATGTCGTTTGACATTGATATGAGGAGAAATTGTTATTTTTTTAAAATAGTTTTAGCTGTTTTGGAAAACTTCTAACTCGCGAAGTTTGAAATTTTTATTTTTTGTGTCAACTCAAACCGTTTGTTTTGTAGAGAAAGAAGAAACTTTACTACTATGTTTGCAGTTTTTTTGAAAAGGAACGTTTACATTAACAGTATTCTGCTTGCTTGGCATGTATTTGAAAGCAATTTTAGTCCCTAGTAAAACATGTTTTATGAAATTAATAACGTAGACACGCAAATTGAATTAATTTATAATTATTAAATTACAATCATCAACCCACGTGCGCTTCCGCTGAGACCATTAACGCAATATTTCAATGGTAGCTAATACTTATAAATTGGGACTAATACTAACCCTCATTCAACAAATTACAGCAATTTGACAACATTAATATACAATGACAGTTATTTTTCTGACAATGTTCAGTTCCCACTCAATTTTGTACACATCGTGGTCACTGTATACAAGTCGAACAATAGACGATAACACACCACTCTCAACAAACGTTGGCGACTTAAGAAATCTGTCAATACAATGTTACATCCAATTACCATAGACCCCTCGTTTAATACCAAACGTATACGCGAAGAGATCGTGACAAACCGGCGTGAAGTCGATAATTTTCTAAAGCCATAGAAAGTGATATTCCCAACGATTGTGTGTGGAAAGCGAATTGCTTTAATGTCGGGAAAATATTAGTGAAAACTCGCGGTGAACCGGTGATTGTTCGCGTGTATTCTTTTCATGTCACACTGTAAGGTGACACTTGCTTTTTGCCATCATTTATTGTTTGTTTTTTCTCTTGTCATTAACCGACTTCAAAAAAAAGGAGGAGGTTCTCAATTCGACTGTATGTTGCTTTTTTTTTTTTTTTTTTTTTTTTATGTTTGTTACCTCGTTTCTCTGTACTGTGTGAACCGATTTCGATCATTCTTTCTTTGATTGAAAGCTGGTGCTTGTCGTTTGGTCCCATTAAAATTTAGTGAAGATCTGATGAATATCTTCGGACCTGGAGAGGGGAACTCCTTAAAATTAAGGAGAATTGCAATGGTTCTTTTTGCATTACGTTCATTAGAATAGTTAAGTTACAGTGAGAGAGGGAAAAAGGGGTGGGGGTGAAGGGGGGTGCGGTGATAAAATTAAAATACACGTAAATTCTAATATCTTCGGCAGCTTTTAACCGATTTTAGTGTTTTCTTTTTCATTGGAAAAAACGTATTGATAGGTTGATCCCAGGAATACAACATGAAGATCTGATGATTATGTTCGGACCTGGAGAGGAGAACTCCTCAAAATTTAATAGGATTTCAACGGTTCTTTTTGTATTGGGTTCAGTATAAACGCTAAGCTACAGTGGTTGAGGGAAAAAGGGGTAGGGGCGAAGGGAGGGGGGGGGGGAGAAAAATAATAAACATGTGAATACTCCCAATATCTTTGGCAGCTTTTAGCCAATTTTAGCGATTTCATTGTCATCGGAAAGAACATATTCCTTGTGGGGACCAGATCTTCTTCATTTAAATGCCTATCAACACTAAAATGATTAAAAATAACTAAAATTTTTAATAAAAAAAATAAAAACCGACTTCAAAACAAAAATCCACTAAAAACCAAAAAATAATAACTAACCACTGCAAAGCAAAAAAAATTATATTTATTTCATGGAACTCGTGCATGTTAATTAATTTGCTTAATTACTTGACGGGCCAACAAATCAAAATATATGCGTAACATATTGAAGGCGGGTCGCCCAGTACCAAACATATAGATATTTAAATTAATATAAGGCATAGATCCTACATGTTTGGTACTTGGCGGCCCGCCTTCAATATGTTACGCATATATTTTGATTTGTTGGCCCGATTTTTGTTTTGAAGTCGGTTTTTATTTTTTTTATTAAGCTTTTCAACTCGAAGGCAATCTTGGCATGTAGTTAGATAGGATTGTAATCGAAGAATTTTAAGGATGTGCATATGTAATCTTATAGGAGAAACATAGAGTATTTTACCCTCTAAAAGATTTATGAAAGCCGTAGCCGTTGCCAAAATAAAAGACATTTCCAAATTGCGTAAGAATTCACATTGATTTAAATTAGCAACCTATTTAGTCATTTTATAGTACCGGGTATATCAAGACTGCTACCGAAAACGAAGCCGGGTGGTAGTTTAAGCGACTTCAGACACAATGCAACAGAAAAAGTTGCAAAAAAAGCGACAATTTTTTTTTTGTTATTTTTTTCCTATGGCCATATTTGGGTGGTAAATACATTTTTTCCTAAAATAATAGTGTATATCCTTTTATTTATAAATACTCTAAGGTATAAAAGAGTTTGAATTATTATTTTAGCAAAAACTATGGATTTACCACCCAAAATTGACGATATTTAAAAAATCATAAAAAAAATTGTCGCGTTTCTATGCGAAATTTTTAATTGCATTGTGTTTGTAGCCACTAAAACTACCACCCGGCTTCGTTTTCGGTAGCAGTCTTGAGATACCCTGTATATTATATTGTAAGCCAAAACTAAATTAAAGAAGAAAAATCTAATAGAAATTGAGCACAGTACATGAGTACGAGCATTAGCTGAGAAATTAAAGTTGCAATTCAGGTCATTTAGGAAGAATAGACCCAGCGCTAATTTCACTAACCTAACGCAAAACAACAGTTAACCTATGCCTTCACCCAGATTTATACAATAACAATATGAATGAAGTAATTTACCAGCCTAAAAATAGCTGCGTAATTTAGTCCAATAGACCACGCTCTGGTAAATTCAATAAAGAACATTGAAGTCAATCAGAGGGACCCTCGCGTGCGCTCTATAAATAGATTTGACGACAGTAAAGTGCCGGCGTGCCTAATTAGATGATGGGCAGGACACGCCCGTCCGGCAATGCTGGAGGTCGAAGCTATTATCTCGCTGATAGATGAGTACTTACACCAGAATGTGCTCTCAGGGTTTTAAGTTTTATTACGTGACTTGGAATCGGCTCAACAGTACAGGTAATAAAATTGGTGGTTGATTTGATAGCATTGAAATCGAAGTTTCGAGAATAGCGTCTGATGAATTGCGCTTTGAGTTTAAAATTCGAATGAATATTTGTCTTCGTCCATAAGGTGGAACATAAAATAGTACTATTTTTCTACGATATTCTTTGACGATGGAATTCGTTTTTCTTTGCGGTATTACTTAATATGAATTTATAAAATACTAAGTAGTTGATAATAATTAACTTAATGCACTGACATTCTTAAATGCCACGAACTTATACCATAATTCCTATCAAATACGTAATTTATATAACGATGCCACGAATTGCGAAAAGGTCCTTAACTGAATGTTTTTGCTACATTATTCCTAAAATATATGCCATTTTCATTATAAATCCATCTAATATTGTCGAGCGTGCCGAATAGCTCACAGAATCGTCTATTTATGGCCATGGGTTTGGCAGTAATTGGATGAGACCAGTCGAACTCCGCTGTCCTTGATAGTAAATGTTTATGATGGATTGGATGATGATGAGACATTTTATTAGCAATCATGAATAGGTCAACCATGAAGAACGTATGGCATGCGTGTTAATTGCCACTAATAAAATGATTAGATTAGAGAGATTTCAAATCTAACAAAATGTATTCATGCTGAAGTCTCCGAGAACATGAATAAATGTGTGATGACAATACAAAAGTTTGTGTCATCGTATTCACAATCTATAGGCGAAGTTAATCAAATGCATTACCACGACAACCGTAGTTCTTGCCAGTATTTCTGAGTTGTCGATGAGATGAAAAATGTTACGACATTTTATACTGTATGCTGCGGACTTGATTTATTTGCAAATGTTTGAATGCATTGTATCCATATTTTGTGCATCAAATGCATGTTCAAATGCTGCATGTAACTCAATTTAAAGTTTACAAAAATTTAAAGAGTCCAATATATCACAAATATTGACTTAGAAATTAAATGGAATTATGCAACTGGATTTAAATTTCTCTACATATAAACTAATACATTTGCCATAACATTAACAAAAGCCAAAGCAATCCTTCATACAGCATTCTTTTCGCAATAAAATACAAAAATCCATTTTTACTTTCATTCGTAAATCATTGGAATTCTTTACAGGAGATTGCACATTGTCCTAACGATGCGTCGCCGTCAGAGCTTTAATTCTATTTCGGTTGACAATGGCGGTGCGTCCATTAAAACCGCCCCTTCGCCCCTTTGGCCCCCTTCGCAATCCGCCACCTTCGCCCCTTCGCAACCGCCACCTCCCAGCGGGTGTAGCAATTTATAGTTGTTAACGGCGAAAGTGTCTCACCGCGGCGCCTTTGATCCAGGCGGCTTAATGCTGATTAATTAACAACATGCGCTTTAGAGAAATTGTATTTTATCTGGTACAAGGGCTTATTGCGCCGCTGCCCGCTTGTTTTTACCCACTAATTGAATACGGCCCGGTGGTCTTAGTAAATATGCCACGAGCTGAGATTTTTCTTGTTTGAGTTTGTGACCTACGACATGGATGGATGGAAAGTAGAGAGAGATCCTTAATGTATGTTGCACGCATATTTTTGTATTTGGTTATTTGGATGTTATGGCTTCATAGGTCTAACATTATTTCTCACAAAATTTGACCAATCACTAACTTGTACTGTTCTACCTTGTTGAAATAAAAGCACAATCAAATCACTGCAGCTTCTTAGGACAACCTAAACAAATGATTAAACTCGAACTTCGACTCAAGAATTCTCTTTGTAAATCCCAGCCTTAGTGTCTTTGCGTTCATTACCAGTTTAGTTTTTGCTAAAACGTGTTCGCATACAGGGATTTAAGACAGGTTTTGCCTTATTCAAATCGTTTTAATGTACCGTATTGAGTTCGAGTTATTTATAAACGATACACCGTTAATTAATTCAATCACTCATTGTGTATACAAATTCTTCTAAGTTTTCCTGTTTGAACGTTTAATAAGCACGAAGTATTAATACTGTGGTTACAGTACGGTTATCGAATTGCGTTACACTTGATCTTATCTGCGCAGTTGTGCACGAAAATTGACAAGTTAATTATGGTGTTGCCAGGTGATTGTGTAACTCCTCCAAAATTGGTAAATAAAGTTAATTAATGGCATTTTTTGTGGCTGAATGAATTTGCGTAACTGGGTAATCAACAGTGTAAGTAACCATTGGATGTCCAAAATATAATTTGCTAGGCTTATTTCACCTAAAGCTGTTGTATCTGTATCAGCCCATATACGTCCCACTGCAAGGCACGGGCCTACTCTACAATCGACAGTACGATTGAGAGTGGTTAGGCCATATATTCCACCACGCTGGCCTAGTGCGGGTGGGCGGACTTACATACCATACATTTTTTTTATAAATCGCTATGGTATGCAGGTTTCCTCACGATGTTTTCCTTCGCTGTTTTAGTGCGTGGTGATTGACTATCAATACACACATGACTGCGAAAAGTCAGAGGTGTCCCTGGGATTCGATCCCGCGACCACCGTGAACATATTGGCAGTCGCGTCTAGTCCGTTTACCAACAGGCCACCACGTGCTTGGTCACTCTAAAGCTGTTAATCATTGGATTTCCACAATACAGTTTCGTAGGATTCTTTCACTTAAAACTACCGGAATTGCTTTCACTGTCTAAATCTTTTCGGAAAAATGCAAATTATTTATTGAAAAAATGGCATGTCACGCCTATCCAGTATAGATGTGTGATAAAAGCAAACAGAAAGCAGGATGCATTTTTTATTTGTTAACTATAATTGACTGACATTCTCTTGTGTCTGCGAATTTGAGGGAAACAGTGAGTGACGGTTCCTAGAAATATTTAATAATAAGTCAATGCTAACGAGAATTATTACCAGCACCAATGAGTCACAAGTAAAAGTTTATTTTTATACTGGTGCAATAGCCAAGACTGTAAGTTGATCGAAAGTGTCGACCACCGTATATGAACCTGGCGTCAATACTCGATGAGTTGTGGGTGGCTGTTTTGGCCTCGGATGATGGTGGAAGGGGATTTTCACTGACCTACCTGTGTACTGACGAAAAATGATGCAGTTGTATTCAACGACAGTTTGTGTATATAATAGAAATACAAAATAACGGCAATGTACCTGAAGTTGAGAGCATTGCAGTCCCAAAAAAGTAGATTACCATAATTTTACGGACTGTTCGAAACTGGATTTACACAAGTTGAACCCGAATGGCGGCACGATTGCGTGGGTCATTCTTGCGGGTTTTCACTATCGCGAAAAATTTTCGCTATTCCCGTAGATATTACTCTCCTATCACCAAAAAATAAGACAGTGGCACCCCTACTATTTCCATTTTTGCGTACTCTCAAACTCCACTAACAACAAAAGTTTTATCAAACCTGGCAACCCCAACAAGCGGTGTCAAGGCAACGCGTCCACCTAAACAATCAAGTCGATAGGCCGAACGAAACAAATTAAGACACCATTACAGATAACTGATTGAAATGTGTTTTTGTTCGCGCGGCCAATTCCGTCGTGTTGTGACACGGGCCTTGGATGCGAAACGTACAGGCATGCAATGAAAATTGATGTTTGCACTTGCGAAACTGTTGTCAGCACGCATAGGTATAAATAAACAGTTGCTAGATCCAAGATTTTTCGAGAAAGGTCTGGTAAATGAGCAGACAGATCACTTGTAGATAAGTTATAACCATCACCCATGCTAATCGTAGCGTTTCCTGTCTAGATGATCCGTACTTCAGTAAAGGTCAGCTTGTATTGCAGCACATAGTTCAACAGGGGTCTTTATTCTTTCTCTTCAGCCACCTGAAGAACATTGCTGAAATCAGCCTCCTCCAAAGATCTCCACATCGACCTGTTGAAGCCTACATCCAGCAACTTTAACCAGGTCGTCCGTTCACCTTGTAGGCGGGCGTCTTACATATTGGGTCTTCTGATAATAATCTATCTATTATTCCTAAGATTATTTATATTAATACCCTACTTTACAATACCAAGCAGACTATTCACACCGCATGCAAGTCAATATTTCTTTCATTCAAGCTTTATTCTTTAAATCGATTCGCAGTCGTCACAACAGTTAAGACGGCAGTCGAAACATTAACGAGTAAAAAACCATATCTGGTTCGCGAGGCCGACAAGACAAGTCAATTGCAGCGCGTTATCTGAGCTAAATGCCGTGTCATTAAAAGAGCTTCGACAACGGCCATACAAAACATTTGTATGGGTTTAATTACACCCATCTATACAGGTGTAAATGGCGTACAGTGAGGGTTGAATGATAGTCGGGTGTTCGTATTCGGATCGAAATTTTAAGATATGCTGAAGAACACTTCGTAGTGACTCCCGCACATTTTAGTGTTTCAATTTGTTTGATCATAAATATATCTGATTTCGATCAGACTGATTTCATTGTGTTGATTACAAATAACCATTATTGAGATAGACAATTTCGATTGCACCACATTAGTCGTCTCATACAGTACATTCTCTCCTATTATGAAAAACCTTATAATTTGGTAGAAAGCTTATTATGAGTCATGTGTACTAAAATATATAAGTAAACAGACCCACTACGTGTAACTTTCTTCCTCCATCGAGAATGTCTGTCGAGATTTACCATTAAAGATACAACAATGTTAAATATGCTAATATATTAATTCCTAACCTCGCAGCATTTGCACGGATAGTTAGAAAGCAAAATGAACATTCACAATTAACTGCATTTAAAGGGTTTCCTCGTAAATCTTCGTAATGAAATGGTCATTGAGTCACCGAACATCCTTGACATTTGAATACTAACCTTAATTTTTGTCAAGTAAGGTGTATTTTCGTGTGCGTTTTTAAAAACAGATAAGTCATTGGAAAGTGAAATGAGGGCGCACCTGACATGGCTTTCGTTACATCTGGCCGTACTTTTTGCCTCAGTGAGAGTGGTCTAGATTCGATAATTGTGACGGTGGCGATTCCGTGACGAGACGGGGTCCCGCCGTTTCGGCTACCAATTCGGCTGGTGTATTTTTTTTGGTTTGTTCTTTTTTACATATTTTTGAGTGAAATATTGATGGTGATGATTTGTACGGCAGGACTTATGTCGTCATGATAATTAAGCTCCAAACGTTATGTGATAAGCGGTGTGTGTTAAAAAAAATAAGTTCTGATATATCCATAACTTTTAAGATAAAGTAAAAACATTTCATGTAATTATGTTTTTGTTAAATATTACTTAGGAATCGGAACTACCTAAAAATATGAATACCTAATTCCAAATATAAATTATTTACCAAGAATACGTGAGATACGTCGAATGTACTTAAATAACATGATACTGTAATATAATAAATTAATACATTATGCCGAATGTCATGAATACGTCTTTGAATCAAAATATACATTTAAATACGAGATTTATTCACACGACAAGGATGTATACTCTGAGTATAATAACTATTATAACAATTAATTGATTATTTACGGACAATAATTACACCGTTATTGACATATAAATATCAATTCAGCATAAATTGTTATTTCCGCCAATTGCTCAGTTATTTCTTGTAATATGCATTAACAAAGTGTTGTTTCAAACTCGAGGAAATGATGACTTATTATAAAGCATCATAATATGCTTTAAACTTTTTCATTGTGAATTATTTTCGGTCTTTTGTATTTTTTTTTTGTTTAGATTTGATTAAAATCTGCTATATGCAAAACCTTTACGTACATACGTAAACGTTTAAAATAGTTTTGGAAACAATTAAGATGCATGCAACATACCTACGTAATAGTGGTAGATAGGTCTCTCATATGTGAGAGGCAGCCTTTGTAGGTAACATCGCAATGTCTAGTCCCGCCAAACAATAGTGTAAATACACTGTTGTGGCCCGGTTTCAAGGGTATTGCATAGCATGTTATGTCTCGGGAGAGCGAGCACATTGAAACGCCAAGCATTGCTTTGTAATTCATGGTGTTATTTGGTTTTGCTTCTGTTCATGAGCGGCCGTATCGCTTACCATACGAACGTCAAGCTCGTCCCGCCATTCATTGCAATAAAAAGAAACTAAGTTTACTTGAAGGCCCTTGTGCAATCGTTTAGTGGATCTCTGGAATGGATACAAATCCAGGGTTTAGCCCAAAAATACATTTATGTGACTAACAAATATATTAGCGGAGTCTGTTAAACGGAAAAGTGCATTGTAATTTCCGATATTTGCAACACAAGACACGAATCCTACTGTGGGGTCGCGCCTACGTGTGTTGAGCGCATTATTATTTATGGCAGATTTATCTTGTTTTATATCTAATATTGCTTCCTACAATTTATTCTAGTACATACATATTCTCAGCATGCACATAGTGTATGTAAATAAAACAATTTGTATTCATTTATTATTGTAAATCAGAACTGTGCGAGAGTATTGCGCTATGCAAATTAATGGGTTATTAAGAGACGTTGGTATGATAATGTTGGCGAGATAAACCGCTCGCTGCGTGCTCGGAATGTGTATGGGTGATGATTGATCCTCGAGAAAAGTGGGAAAAATAGGCCTATATTAATGCCTATATTATAAGTATGTTAGTACATACATACATAAACTCACGTCTTTTTTCCCAGTAGAGTTAGCAGAGGTGCTGCTACCAGGACAGCTACGTTTTGCATTGTGTTTCGTCCCACAATGTCATAAGAAGCGAGCTTATCGCCACGTCGGGCTATCAATATGACTTTGCCCGACCCGGGATTCGAACCAGAGACCTCAACGTTGTAATCATACTGCAGTACAACGACGCCAACGCTGCGGGAATGTTAGTTGGTATATAAAGACCGATGCAATTGGTTAAACAATCGTACTAGTTCATATAACTAACACATTTAAGCTAATCTCATTTTAAAGGAGAATTATAAAAATCTTTGTTAGCTTGTTCTGTTGTTCATTATCATTATTATCAGCTACAGAATCAGCTGACAGGTTCTCAGTATTTCCAGAGCGGTGTTAAAGTGCCTAAAACATCGTTTCATCATATTGACAATAAATAATAATAATAATAAATAACACCCAACAGTCACATACATAGTCCTGACCCCACACTAAGATCGAGTCTTGTGTCGTGGGTATCAGGAACTACGAGAGACTTTTCGGTCTCACAAACACCCAGACCCGGAAGAAATATTTGTGGGCCGCACAAACATTTCTCTCGGTGCGGGGATCGAACCCGCGGCCTCTCGTTTCACAGGCAGCGTCTAACCAACTGCGCCACGGAGGCTGTCAATAGCATGATCATTGGAGATAGCTTGCTGTAAATTCAATCCGGACACAAAGTGGATGTGCAAATATGTTCTCTAATTTGTTGATCTTTCTAAGTGAAGCTGTCTTGCAGTGGTAATGACGTCATATCGCCTCTATCCAAATCAAGTGAAACCGAGGCAGGCGCCGCGTCGGAGTCATAGCTTTGTTTGTCTTTTATAAGTGCGTGTTTGTCGAAAGTCGTGATTCTATCAATATTTTGGTCTCATTGTCGCCGCCTTTTTTATCTCCAATCGCTCTCAGTTTAACGTCACTTTTGCCCAACTAGAAAGTGATGCCTTTTTTGTTATCTCTCCATTATCGTTTTTGTCCTTTATGTTTTAGATTTTTGGCTTTCTTTCATTGTTTTCTTTGCCGTCGCTCTCGTCTGCTTTTAAGTGATTTCGAATTGTTTTTGAATCTCGAACGTTTATTTTTAAGTGCCGCTTTCGTTGATAATTAATTTTAAATCTGATATTTCAGGCTTTGTTCTTTCTCGGTGATTTTAGCTTTTGTTTAATTTGATGAGATATTTCATTGTTAAAATTATTCATTCTGCTATCGTAATACTGATCTATTGTTTGAATATTATTCTTTTACCTTATAATCTCTATTAAAATGAATTCTTCATTGATATGCATTAGTCACGTACATCGTTTGCAATTAAGTGGTATAATAGAAATAGGTATGATGCAGATTTATCAATAAACGAATATCAATTTGTTACATTCTAACTTGTAAGTATGGAAACAAGAACCTAGCGTCAGCAAAAACTCCTTTTTTTGTTACACAATCTACAAATGTTTATACGATTGACAAATATTTTTAAAAATCACTTATGAATTTCTTTTAATTTCAAACACCCGCTACGAAACACACGCACCTACCTACAATCATATTAAGTCGATCAGAACGACTTACACGATAAATACTAAACCATAATTAACCGTCAATGCTCTCACACACCGCACTTAAAAATTCTCCCTCATAGCAAAAACACGACAATGTTCGCAGGACTTTCACCGTGTATTTACCGTTTACGAATGATTAATCTGAGCCCGACTCGTGCAGACTCGCTGGCGCCGGCAGCTCGCGACGAAAGTGCAAGTCTAGTGTTCTCACGACCCCCGGCTCCCCGCGCAGGGTTGCTGGGTTATTGGGACTATTTGTACCATCCCGATCTGATAGTACGTGGCATTAACGGGTTAATGTTTATAAAGATGTTACGGGTAGGGGTGTGTGGCTGATGTTATGGTTTTAGTTCAGGATTGTTTGGATTAGTGCATGACTGTTTTTCAAATGTGGAGTAGCATTGTTGAGGTTTTTATCAATTAATTATTATTATTGATGAGTGTTATGGCTAGTTTGCATAAGGGTTTGCAATATGATAAGTGGTTTCTTTTAGTTTCTGAAGCGTAATGATATTTGCATAAGTACGTATTAACATTTTAATCTTTGTGCATATTATGACTGTATCATAAGTCTCAATGCAGGCACGGGCCTCGTCTACGATCGTGAGTACGATTGAGAGGTGTCAGGCCATATAATTCATTTCATCATCATCATCATCATATCAGCCACAGTAAGTCCACTGCTGAACATAGGCCTCCCCCATAATAATTAATTTACACATATGAAATTATTTTTAAAAATAAATTACTTCAGAGTCTATAATCCCTGAAAAACTGACATAACTACCAACCCTGTTCGCCCATCTTTCAGCCTTCGCTACAAACAGCCCGCTATAGTAATTCGAATTATTTACACTTTCCGAAAGTAATCGTGCGCCCGCGATTGTTCACTGATAATGAATGCCATATTTGGACGGATCTACGATTTCACGGGACGATTGCCCTGTCCGTGATCACTTTGATTTGTTAACGTTCCGTAGTATAAATAATAACGAACGTGACCGAGAGAGCGTCGATTGTTTGATTACGAAGCTCGTGGGGCTTTAGAAATTTGCTTTACGGCCTTTCGTGGCAACCCTGATGGCGATTTTTATTGCACAGTCTTTGGAGGGTTTAGTTATGGCAATTGATCAAGGTGACCCATAACCCTTTGGGAATTTGGTGCGTAGAATATTTATATTTTAAGTTGTACGAGGAGATGTTGACATGCTTGTGTCTTTATTTATTGGCAATTGATCGATGCGGCCCATATCGTATTATCTAAAGAATTAGCGCGTTGTAATTTTTTAAAATACTGGTGATTGGGGTTTTCTGGCACATTTGAGTTTCGAATTTTGACTAATAACAATACCTAACGGTCAAATGCTTCCCTCGAAATAGCAATTGTATTGAAGCGTCATATTCTTGGACAGACGTAACTGTCCATAATATGCGGCATATAATTAGAGCTGATTAGTAAATGAGCAGCCAGTTGGCTTTGACCTGGCTAATGAGTAGCCATGCGTGCAGATACAGTTGGACTCCAAGGGAGCGTCGTGGCAATCAAATGACACACATTACGTACATGCTTAATACATGCATAATGCTACATAAATCATGCTTCAAAGAACATACTGAACTAGGTGCATCGGTAGTTGATAGAAAATAATTGTTGGAAAAGTTGGTTACTTAAGAAAATGATCATGGTGTTTGAACACTACATTCATTGAAAACAAAACTCTTGTTTTATTTTATAGGCGTAGCAAACGTCATAACGGTGGTTCGAGATTTTTTTATGTTTTGATATGGCAGAGACAGACGATTTTTCGAAGTCCTCAACGTGGTCGGACGACCTGGTTAAGATCGCTGGAAGTCGCTGAATGTAGGCCGCATCCAACAGGTCTGTGTCGATCTATGAGGTACGCTTGTGTTCAGCAGTGGACTTCATATAGCTGAAGAGACAGTGACTGCTCTCACACCTGGTGACCACGTCTACGAAAATTGCAGTCCATGTAGAGTGGTAATTGATTATATTGGAATAACGAATATATTCCCTGGAACATATCTAATGCACTACTAATATATACCACTGTTATGTTTTTTAAATCTAATTACGCGTTACAAAATATGAACAATGCGCTCCATAAGGTAAACATTGCGAGGAAAATTGCGAACAATTAACATGTAATTCTCAAGTAATGATTGACTATTAATAACTCACCAGATTCCCTTGACCCCTCAATGGCGATACAACCAATCTTAATGGATATTTTTGTAATAATAATTTTTACTTACATACTCAGAGCTGAAGCTTTAAGACTAGAAGTATGAAGCGTATCCCTAAGTATGGTATAGTTTTCTGCGACCTGACATATAGTTCGGATAAGAAATAAATAAATAATATATTTTACAACCCTTATTGTAAAATAGGATTCTTAAAAATCTGAGATTGGGGTAGTAAACAGCGAAAAAAGTGTGAAATTACCATTGGGCTGGTCCGCATAACTATTTTGACTGTTTAAATATTATACATAGGCTGTATTCTAACTATAATCAGGCGTAGATCTTAAAAATAAAACAATAATACACCTCACAAATTATTTGACCGCACGTATGATGAAATAACCAAAAGAAATATGCATTCCATTTGTCAGTAACGAAATTAATACTAAATTAATGTAGTATTATAATTATACCCATGTAAGCTTCGCTAATTAAGATGGTCGTAAATACCATAATCGTGGATTGATGGAGTGATCTGTCATTGTAATGCCGGCTAATGCTCAAGTTACTTGGACACGTAAATTATATTGCATTTGGTAAGTATTGCTTGATTTGGAGTAAGAAGTAAGCGTTAGCGGGTGATAAATATCGCTTTCGGTTGTGAAATGGAAGTTTTACTGCAATAGCTGTACAACAGAAACAGTAAACTTTTTGAATAAAAATTGTGTATTTGAAATTTAGATATTTGTCATTTTTACTTCTATCTGAAAGTTTACATAATTATGGTCATTTTATACCTTATCTGCTTGCTAAGTGTGTGTCGTGATGAATTTTACACTAATATCAGGACCTGTATCGAACGAATACCTGTCAAGCAAATTTTTATGGGATATCATCTTCAGCCCCAGGAAGTTTACCCTAAATCCTTGACAAAGACCTTTCAAAAGTTACAGGTTGCGCAAGGATATGCCTGAGCTAACCCTATTTTATATACACTCCTAATTTTAATATAAGACCGCTTGAAACTCTTAACTTAAAACCATAACGGATAATCGTAAATTACACCGCAGTGATTCCATAGTCCGGTGGTTTTACGGCTGTCATAGTACGAATTTATGGTTGCATGGTTGCCTGGTCGCCTGGTCGCGTGGTCGCGTGGTTGTCTGGTCGTTCTGGTGGACTTACTGTCGGCGGACAGTAGCCGTCGGTTCAATAAACGTATCGCCGCGTGACCAAGTGTGTCGAAGTACGGGATTAGCGTGAATGGGGAAGTGATGGGATGGTGGATTTAGAATGGTATAAGTAGGGAAGAATTGTGGATAGCATTGTCGTTTATTGATTGATTTGTTTATTTGTGCTGTTTTATAAGTCTTATTTCAGTAGTACATTATTTTTTCAATAACTTTCAAATGTTCTTTCTACATATTAACTTTTATATTGCTTGTTTAGTTAATGTGTTACAAAAATATGGTTGCGTTTTTTGGGATGAACTAAACTCATACGCAACTATAGATAGATTTCATGTTAGGAAAAAATAATATCACTTTGTCAAAATCTAAAAAAAATATGGAATTTCAGAATAAAGTAATAATCCTAAGTTCTCAACTCAACAATTTCTAAAATATTTTTACCCATTTTTTACCCAACACAACCCTAACCGAAATCTCATAAAAACAGTATTATCCCTCAGTAGGCTTCTGAGCTTCCAATAATTTATCTGCCCTACGCCGGTAGATTCGACGCGGTTATAAGCCCGGGATTAGAAACCAAATCCCCCACGACTAATGACCGTCGAATATTTGGGCTCTTGGCTCCTCCAGCCCGAATATTTAAACCCATAAATCGGCTTCGTTGATCTTTTTTACTTCACACAAGTCTGTTTTTATTGTGTCATCGGATTTTTTAGTTGAGGCAGTAAGAATAAAAATAATCTATTATATGAACGCAGTAGTCAAAAATAAAATACTAATGTATATAAACACAGAAGGCCGAAGTTCCATGAAGAAGTCATGGGAAGTTTAGACTGTGCTGATGTATAAAACTATATCGAATTAACTGCATCTGAAGGTAGAACAGTCTAGAATCTAGATAAAGTTCACGTTACACAAATAGAGATTAGGTATGTGTATAAGACTTTAAATAATAAGGTTTATAGACATCCTTATAAAAGTGACAGGAGATCATTAGATAGTGTTCGCTTCCAGTATGTCCCTTTGGAAATCTTCAAGAAAGCTATGGCTACTGAAGACAACGATTTTGACAATCAAGGGTTCTACTTCCAAGATCTTGAGTTTATTTGTACATATTTTGGTAAATTATCAATACAAAGTCCACGTACCTAAAATATAAATAAATTAACACAGAACTTTTTCGCCAGTCGCAGCTTAGCAAAAATACGGTTTTAAATACAATGTAAATTATTCTATTTAGAATCCTATGAATTTCAACTATTCGAGTCGTTTGTTTTCTTTCATTGTAGTTGATAATAGGATGATATTCCTTTCCCGCCGTTGATGTGTAATTGCGGAATACTTGACTGTATGACTGGTGGCCTCAATAGTTTGGTATAGTGGACTGTGAACCATGTGGTATAAAGTTCTATTCGTCTGTTGTGAATGTTTAGGGCAATGATGACCACTTACCATTATTAGGTGGCCCGCCCGGTACTTAGGCTTTATGATAGAACATGTTTATTTTTTTCAATTAGTAAAGTCAGATTTAAACAGAGGTTGATAAGTTTTTATTCTCGCCAGTCAACGCGTAAACAGTAATTCGCAGAACTATCGGTCATGATGCTGCAGTGCTACTACGAAATAAGCTATTTTCGGAAATATACGTGTGTGGAAAAAAAAACATGATATTTCACAATGTCCCCACGTTAATATAGAACTATTTCAAACGCTTTTATATTGATAATTTACCAGGTCACGCGCAGTTATATGGTGATAAAGCAGGGTTATCATAACCTAAGAAATATAGGTATGCTGGTATAGTAGATTATTACATTTGGGTCTCAATAAAAAGGTTAACAACCAATAGCTGTCGAACTGTGTCAGCCCAGTTACCGTGAAGTAACTACACTACAGTCGGCGCTATTGCAAAACACGTTACCCACCAAGCGATCTGTCACATCTATCTAACGGGCCGAGGCGACGCACGCGCAGCTGAAATTCGCCACGCACAGACCATTGTCGCCTTAATGTCGTGTAACGGTGACGCGACCACCGACCAACCCGACTGGCACACATAAAGTACCACTACACACTTTGAACCGATTCGGGCGATATAATATTTATAAGGATGTTTATAATTAGGAAAGTAAGAGAGATTGCTTATAATAGATTGATAAAATTTTCATGAATAAATTAATACACCCAAAAGTCACATAATATGTACATAGTAAAATAATAAAAAAAAAGTCCTATCCCACTCTAAGATCGAGTCTTGTGTAGTGGATATCAGAAACTATAAGAATAATTACAATCTTATGCACCTATATAAGAATGATTAAGAAAGCATCAAGAGGACATAAAAGGTTTTTGTAAAAAGAGAGGTATAGGTGTTAAAAAAATGTGTTGGGTGGTGACAAAAGTTTTCCAAATTGAACTATTGATTGCAGAGGAACCCTGTGACTAACAATGGGCGTACATATCATCACTACATAGTATAAAACAGAGTCGTTTTCTCTGTCCCTATGTCCCTTTGTATGCTTAAATCTTTAAAACTACGCAACTGATTTTGATGCGGTTTTTTTACTAGATAGAGTGATTCGAGAGGAAGGTTTATATGTATAATACATACATATTATTGTACAGAAATCTATTTGTACCCGGGCGAAGCTGGGCCGGGCCGCTAGTTTTTTTATATAACAGGATGCGGGCGGGATATCTGGTTGATATGGAGATACATGGAGAAGGTTTACGTTCAGCAGTGGATTTCTGGGACTGAACAGAGAGGGAGACAGAGAGAGAATGAGTATCCATTATTAAGGACTTAAAAAAATAATAAAAGCATAAATACACAGTACTTACAGATAGTCAATGTAGAAATAAAAAATAAGGGGAGAAATAACAAGGATCAATCAGTGAGAAGTTCGTCTGTTGGGAATACCAAAGACGAGCAGCGCACAAAGAAACATTAACATATTATATTAACAAATTTTAGTCGCAAAAACTAATTACAGTCTGTACTCCGAGCATTAAACTCGCATTCATAAAAACAAATCGTTAATGTACTTAGTGTGCTTTGTTATTCTTTTTGTACACGGACTAAGGAATTATATTTGGGGGCCTAATAAATGTTGTTAAAAATCTTACTTTGCAAGGGATTTTGAATATTATCAAACATTTCCTAATTTAATGGTTAAAAGGGGATTTTTTCCGCTAGAGAAGTCCCATATTTATAGAATATACTATTAACATATTATTACATTTCTACATGTAGCGTAGTTCAAAAGGCTATTTTATATAGACCTACAAGCTATTAGCGTCAGAATGAAGTTCCTTAGTTCAATAGTGCAAGTAGTGTATGTCATGATTTATTGCCAGTAGTCAGATAACAACGAGTTAACTACTTGTAAATAACTTATCTAGGATAAGTATACGTGACCATACGCAAAATAAACTACGTAAAATGATTTAGTTTATGTTTAAAATTACAATATAGTTTAAGCGATAACTTTATCGCTTACAGTAACAAGGTGTCTTTCAAAATCCTTACTCATCAGTACTGCAAAAATTATATTTTAAAATTACCTAGTCTATGCGAAGGAATATAAAAATAAATCAACTATACACCACTACGATTTAACATTACATAATTCTCAGCCATTTGGGGGGTCAAATCCCCCACAGAGGCTGACTCTACTGACTCCGCCAATATTACCAGTCATCAAAAATCATTTTATTGTTTATGTGGCGGACGGTGTCACAGAGGGTCATCGACTCCGTGACGTCACCGTTGAGGTACTGTTACCTTACGTGACAGTTTGCGTAGAACAAGTACAATTTACAACCTTTTTTAACTATTGGTCACGTAGATGAATTAGCTCCGTACGACGGTGAACGTAATAAACTATCACGGTTTCTTTTTTGGCAAGGAAAATTCTGTTTAGAATTGGGTAAGTTGTGGTGGTTTTTTTATACTTAAGAAAGAACGTTAAAAAATTGATGCGTTATTTAGTTATTGAATTGGCTGTTTTGGAAGGCAAAATCTTGGCTAAGACTATGTAATTTTTATATTTATGTTAATCCATAATAACACAAGATGTGAACGCTATGTTATGTGACGGGATAGAATAGGACGGTGTGGGAAATTTATATAAAGAATAATTAATAATTTTGCGTATTAATTTTTAAATATCTTGAATTCAATATCACTTCTATGAATTTTCCATGGGAAATTAACGAACTGGAACGGGACAGTCAGTTAGCAATACTATATAACCATAATTACACCCCTGATATAAAATTAAGACATCCCGAAGACTAATAAATTAATAATTTAATGCAAGTCTTGGAAGCTTACGAACGGTATAAACATCGTTGATGCATCAATTAGTAACATTGTAAAACTAAGTGTAATCTTAACTTCTATCTAGGTTTATTAATTTAACTCTGCAATAAAATTATTCAAGTTTATGAAAGAGCCGGGGTGTCGTTGCGAATTTAGTACGGTGATGGCTGTAATGTTTTGAACTAAAGGTGGTTTACGTTTGAACTATTATTTGGAAGAAGTCATATTGTTAGAAATTCGGGATCGAAAACAGGATCAGGATCAGCAATTTTGATTTATAAGTTGTTAATGTTAGCTTTCTTAGAGACAAATTAAAAAAAATATTGTTTATCTCTGTAGTAACAACATATTTTTATACAAGCATATCCTATTAGTTACTGCACGAGACAATTCCAGATAAGGAAAATGTTTGACTCGTTTCAAAATGTGAAAATTCAATTTCAACCAAGCCCTCCCATTTAGCAGCGTATATTACTGAGATTATAGGTGTCTCGAACAGTTTTTCTTCTTTTTGTTACCATTTAAAGTATCCGGTGCAGTGTAAAGACCACACAAAAAACTCAAGAACCAAACGCAGGCGTGAAAATGTAGACCGTCTTTGTAATTACGCCGACGTGTTACATATTTTAAACGTACCAAAAATTACTTAACTATTTAAAGCGATCATCAAAGCGGCGTTAACGCCACGCGGCGGCTCTGTCCGAGCTCGTTTATTAACCCTGCCTGTCCCTCGAGGCGTTGGCGTAATGAACGCTCTAGGGTTGCTCGGAGCTTGGAAACAGACGCTAGACGAAAGTCGGCAGCTAACGTCATTTTGGAATGACGCACGGGAAAGATATCTTTGCGCATGAATGTTGTTTTTAGTGATCAAAGCGTCTGGTTTAAGGTTTTTTGTCAAGATCAAAAGTAGTTCTAAAGAATGTTCTTCTAATTGTGTTCATATACGTTGTATTCGCTTCTGAGAGAAAATTATATCATTCAACGTCATGTTGCCAACCTGCTTGATACCGAATGTGCATGATACGGTGGCTTGCAAGGATCATGAACGTGATTTTTGCTGAATATATAGTGGCGCATTTCAACAACTTACACGAATATCTTTCATACCGAGATTCTCTCACTCTCCAGGCACAGAGACTACTCTGTTGAACAAATTCTCGCCAAGGATTTCCATAGAGACCTTTAGAATCGTCAAATTATTGTCTGACCATTTATGCTCAATAATCTTGTAGTTGAGGCTTTCTAAAATAATGTAGTGAAGAAAAATCAGGTTAGTTAACCTTCTTACAAGTCTCGATTAACACTGCCAGTGTGTGAAATTAAATAGACTCAAGTTTATACAAATAGCAGTTTTTCGAGTTTACTTCACAACCCTACCACTGATCCGTCCGCTGCAACTTTGTAAAATAATAAATGGTTGATTTAAACACCGCCATTAAACGGTCGGGTTATTTCGTTAGCCGCCCCGCATCTGTGTTACTCCACACACGCTATAAAACAGTTTAAAACATACAATGTTTTCAATTAATGGTTAAAGCAGAAATCACCGGTGACTACGATTTGACCATGTAATTTGGCGGGTATTTTTGAAATTGCCACCGTTTTGATGTGGGATATTAAGGTAATTTCTTCTTTATGTCCTTATCTTCTTTCTGAACGTTTATCTCACGAGTTGATGCATGATGTATAGTAGTTTTGCTACAATTTTTCAACGGATAAATTGCTGGGTTTTGAAAGGTTGGAGTGTCTGTGTTTACGATATTTCCATAATGTATTAAGTGTTGCTATAACTTTACAGTCGAATTAAATTGTTAAGTATAGGTTTTAGTAAGGTAAATATTCTGAAGAAATGAACAACGGTACTGCCAGTTTGGAACGCGACTACAAAGCAGTATATATAGTTTGATGCAGAATCAACCCTGTTATACTTATTTTATTTTTAGTTAATCGTTGACTGCGATATTCCTAAATTGACACGACATACGGGTTTTAAAGTACGGCATCGTATCTACAATTTCCTTTACCATATACGAGTTAGCAACAACAATCAGTTACCACCAAGTTAGTCGAATGCTTTGCCACAAAAAAAGGAGTATAGATTTATACGAAGGATCAAGAGATCCTGATCCAAGAGTTGTTCAAAAATGCCTTTTTAGCTTTATTGCCATGTTTCGTGGTGTTTTTATTAATAGCTTTTATTAAATCCAACACGGTTTGCGTGCTCCGTCGTACGTTTTCACGCTAAAACTTTTACATCGTTTCTCACTTAGAATCCCCGAATTTATTAAATGACAATAAATTCGAGTTTTGTGCCGGCTTTGTGTTTTGTTTATTTGCAATTTTTGAGTAAGAATTAGTTGAAGGTTTTGATTCCAATGAACAGGGTTGAAGAATGCAATTTAATTTAATATTAGTTCCTTCAAATGTCAGTAAAGTTGACTTTTAGATAGTACTTTTGAAAAAAATATTGACATACTCTGTATTAGAATAAATTAGATATCAGACTAAAATTAATTCGTAATATTTTTCATTTCAATCTTTTTTACTATAATCTGGAGACATAAGATTCTATGGAAGCTTCACTAATAAATAGCAAGTGGCAAATAGTAAAGTTTAATCCAAACAAATAAAGAAACTTTCGCGTTTACTAAACGGAGTTTTCCCTTTACGGAAAGTCCGTTTAAAAGTCCTCAATATATTGTAAAAAACATTGAACGAGTCATGTGGTTTATTCTGCCCATTACATTTACAATGGTCATGAAGTAAATGAATAGATTTATAAAATAGCTATTGTGTTCAATTACTGTGGAATTGTGTATAACGCAATTTCTCTAGCGAAACACGTGTATCTCAATGAATGGAATATTCTTTGACATATATTTAATTGATTCGCAAGAGGTTTATACAAAAAAACCTTAATGAGTTTATGATTCCATTATTTAATGTAATAAGCTGTTTATGTTTTTAACAAATATGGAAATAAAAAATACTTAAATATTGTGGATAGGTTCTATTATCACCACGATGGATCCTCGTATATTGATGTTACGCAATCTTAGTCCTAAGCAAAGGTCGTTCCAAAAATAATCTTTTGTTTTAGGAATTTCGGCTATTTAAATAAAACTATTTTTACGAGTCAAAGGTTCTATTGTGACTTGTGAATAAAGGTACTACGTAGATGTATTTTTGATTAAACTTTGATAGATTGTTTGGTAGCATGTTATGGTTCTAATTAAAATGTTTTTTGTTACAGGCGAGCAGAAAAATATCGAAATGTGGATATCTGTTCGTGGCGCCGGGATGGGACTTCTCCAATCCGCTATACAGAACAAAGGTAAGTCAAACTGAATTTTTAATACAAGCGTACTATTTGACTACTGCTTAGTTTTGCTAAGAATTCTTCAGTTTCACAACTTTAGAAGAGTCTTATATCCTGTGTCTTGTATCCTGGAATCTATACTGTGTATTTTCTAGTTCAGTTGAATGAAGAATGTTAAGAGAATGTTAAAAAGTGTTACGAAATTCTACCATTTTTATCAAGGCAAACTTTGAGTACCAACTCCACCAATTACACCTTGTGTATAGACACATACATAATACATACATAGCATATGTCTATACATAACAACTGTGGGATTATGTATGGTAATAATAGCCGCGACTGTAAGGGCACGATTGTTCCCGAGTGGATCGCGCCTTGTAATTCGTGTGATTGTTTCACTGTTATGACAGATGGAAATGGGTGTTTAATTATTGTGTACGGTATTTACTTATATAAGAGGGTTTTTATAAAGTAGGAAGTAAAATGTATGCATCATGGTTCAGAATGTATCTTGATGACAGTTTTCATAAAATATTCCTGACTTTAGTTTTAGAACGTAATGATTAGGTAATTCTATATGTTCCTAACACCATAAGATAAATTAAAGAGATATTTTTACATTGTCCGTAAGCCTTACAGATAACCGTCTCCGGTTATATCTTGTTAAATCTTCTCACAAAACATTATTATACAATGCGTAGTATAAATTACACACGCAAACGCTTTCGCCTGTACAATGGATATTTATAAACATCAATTATTAAAAATAATTGTCCAATTATACATCCAAAAGCCGGCGGATAACCGATAGCGACTGCGAAACTCCATACTTAATAATTAAGTTCATATTTTGCCAAAAGACTCGCGCCGTAAGCCGCGCGCGCGTCTTTTTTGACATTTTTTGGCGCCGGCGCGAAATCCCCCGTCGAGAATTTTATCGCTATCTGCCAGATTCACGTTTCGGATTGGATGTGTAGTTTTTTTTCTCACGTTTTCATAATAATATTTCTCGGCGTCGCGTCTCTGCGCTGGCTTATCGCGCGCCGGTGTGACGACACCCGAAATTCGACAATGGGAGTCCATGTGCTGTTATTTTTATTGCCTTACAAATATAGTTTCTCTCGATGTCTCATGGCGTTTTATTTGCCAATTGTTGTAAGTTATTTTGAAGGATGTTGTTTAAAGAAGAAAATACAGCAAGGTTTTTTTTTTACTTGTCCTTTCTATATCTTTATGTGTCCACATTTTAGTTGGTTGAAATAGGCTTCTTGTTTAATAAATTACTGGTGAGCGAAACATCCCATGTTGGCTAAATGATGATGAAGTTTTATTGGAAATTAAGTTTTAATCATCTTTGGATCAACATAAATCTCGGAGGCCCAATTAGACCCAACTACGCCCTAACTTTCGCAATCCATCTTCCATCGTCCGTCACCTAATTTCAATATCGTAACTATAACATTCTGGTATAGTAGGTGTTTCTGGGGATATACTCAAATTCCTTTAAAAAATCCTTGTGCTAAAATATTACCTATTATTTCATACTACATCGATAGAATTCTACTATGGCGAATTCTACACTCCCTTAACTCTATATCAGAAACATCATCATTAAATTGACATTTAATTAACCTCCAATAGCTAATGAATGGATTACAAACCGATTCCTGTTTACTATGTATCATGCACTGACCCAAACAACCTTCTGTGGACGCGAACGCAATCTAACCATTATATCTGAAATACAGTGTTCGCGGATCTAGATATCCCAGCTGATCTGAATGTTAATGGTTATTTCATTCATAACATTGATCACATTTGTAGGCTGTTTTCTAATGAGATTGTGTTGGGATTTATTATCAGCACTGGTGATGTGTGTCATGTCATCGTTATCATCTTTAATTATGGGGAGTTCACTGCTGGTCGACCGAAATAATGATTTAACAACGAGCTTTTATAAAGGCCTGTATCCAAGAAATCCCCAAGAACTTTATTTTATCAAATAGGTCCGGCAAACGAGCTAAAAGTTCATCTGATGGTAAGTGATCACTGCCGCCCATGAACAGCTTTAACGCTTTGCTCATAGATGTGTTGCAGACCCATCAAATTGGGAGAGAAATGGAACGGATAAATGATGGAAAGAGGAAACTGGTAGCTATATTAGTAAACTACTCTTACTAGCTAACATGTTTCTATAGCAATATCTTGATCTGTAATAATAAGATATTTCCGAAACATTCGAAGATTGATTTATTATTTACGAATTACTGACACACATGTTGGTTTATTCAAAGAAAATATTATTAATCAATCAATTATAATTGCATGAATAATGAATATTCAATATTTGGACAGAAAATCACGATAACCTTACTGAGAATAAAAGATAGCCTGATTACTTCGTACACAATTTCAGTAATGTCTTGTCGTTGATTAATATTTTTTTTGTGACCGACAGGTTGAAGCAGTATTTCTCGTATATTTTCAACCTTATACCCTTGTAGTAAGGGATACTACTTTAGTATCTTGGAATAAAATTGGCATTACTGAGATCCGGCGATAAATGAAACGATCCTTTATTGATAGCTTCGGTTTAGTATCGAAATACGCGTGACTGCTGTCAGGTGGGCAACAGCACGCTGCCTGCTTTATCTCAGTATTTTTCCGTGAACAGGAATAACATATATCTACATATAATATTTTTACTTTACAGTATTAATTATTTCAGTGAAGATCGTTGTCCTTTATTATATTTTATTTACATACATGAGATAGACGAATAACTTGGTAGATCTCGCACGAATTTTCGGGATGTATCATACATGTCGCTTCTAACAAATCGGTCTAGAAATATTTATACTCTAAATATTATTAATATTCTTCTCCAATACCCATTCCCTTTTCCTGTACTGATCGGTTACCATCAGCTGAACTGTTTGATCGTATGCCGGATCTATTTAATAGAGAGAGAGAGAGAGAGAGAGAGAGAGAGAGAGAGAGAGAGAGAGAGAGAGAGAGAGAGAGAGAGAAGAGAAATATTGAAGATGTATGTCCAGGATATTCCATCTAACCAGTCAGAAACCCTGCGAAGACCATTATACCAGCTTCCTTACAATGTTTGACAAACATTTCAAAAACATTTACGAAATACATTCCTGCTGCAACGCCAGATTGTTTTGTTTAAATATTTTTGATTGATGCTTGCTCCTCTTTTCTGTTCGGGATCTGGGTGAATGGGATGTATAATGTTTGGTCGTTGCGTAATGAGGTTAGCCGTTAAATTAGATTATGTAAATGTTTGTGAAATGCGTGCTTGGGGTATTGTTATCATGGTAAGAATGGTGTGTTGTGATATGTTGTAATTGCAGTGCTAGGTTGTAATGTAGATTATAGTAACCTTTATCGTATATCCCACCGTTGGGCCTTCACTATGATCGAGAGGGCTCAGGCGTAGTTTTCAATATTGGCTCATTGTGGGTTGGTAGACATCATAGACCTGCAAAGCTCTTGGGGAGCGACTTCTGGTACACCATTATTATAGCAGTGTCTTTTTTTACGGTCTAGTTACAAATAAATTTTTTTCCCACGTGGGTAGTTGTGAAGGCCAGTGAAAGAAAATTGTGCTCTGCAATTATTTTAATTTTAAAATACATTTAATCAATTATTATCTATTTCTTATGATCTATATCATCTGCTAACCTGTGTACCTGCCGGTTTTAGTTTGCTATCTCCTTCTCTTTTTCCTGTAACTGTCCACATCACTTCACTTATCTTCACTACAACTTTTCATCACTACTTACTACGCTACATCATGGAGTCAGTCTTGAAAGCATCCATTGAAGAACTGAAGACAGAATTCCACCAAAGGATGGCAGCCTTCGAATCTGACCTCAATAAAACATCGGGTAGTGCGACTCCAACTGGCTCTACTGATCTGGCCATAGAGTTTTCCACCTTCAGGGCCTTCATCACTCAGGCACTCGGACTGCTACAACAGCAGATTGAAACTTTGACGCACACGGTTGACAGTATTGAGATGCAGAGGCGACGTAAAATCCTTCTATTTCATGGGGTTGCTGAAGTTGCTGAAGAAAATTCTTCTCAGTTAATAGTAGATGTTGTGAAGCAACGCTTGGGAATAGCAGACTTTTCTATTGGAGAAATACAGCGCAGTCATAGGATGGGCCGACCTTCTTCCTCAAAAAAGCCTCGACCAATGCTTGTCAAACTGCAGGATACGGCAACGCGAGACAAGCTGTGGTTCAGCAAAACTAAGTTGAAAGGGTCTGGCATCACTCTCTCCGAATTTCTCACAAAGTCGAGACACGACATATTTATGGCTGCACGAGAAAAGTTTGGCGTGGCCAATTCTTGGACCCGGGATGGGAATATTTATGTTATTAGCTCGGGCATTCGGCATCGCGTGGCGTCGCTCACTCTGCTCGCTCAGATTGCTGTGGACGCCCCTGCAAAGCCGAGTCCTGCCAGGAAAGTCATAGCCGCGCCCAAGACACGACGAGCTGCGACTTCTAAAAAGTGATGTGTGTGTGTACTGTGTGTTTTTATATATATATTTATTTTTCTTGTCCTATGCAACTAGTCCAGGTAAATCACTCGCGTTAGGAGTTAGCTTTTAATTCTCTTATATGGTCTTTGTATAGTTTACTTTCACTTTTATGATCGTACTTTTAGTTTAGTTTATTTCTAACTGTTGCTTCTTTCAATTGATCTTTATAAACAATAATAATTAGATTCACCCTCAATTATTATTAATACTGTGTAAATTAGTGTAATTAATTATAACCTCAAATCTCAATTGACAGATGTCACTTGTTGGCAGCGTTTTGTTACTCCTCGCGAATTGTGATACATCTTTGTAGATTTAATAATAATGATTAAGCTCAATTAATTTAATAAGTGACTGGAATCTAGTTTATATTTTTTCAAACTAACACAATAGGTTTTTTCATATTTTTTTTTTTTTTTTTCTGTATCTTGTCCTTATTTTTGCTGTTATCTTTACTTTCAATTTAATGTCTTTATTTATACTATGACAGTGTTTTGTTAGCACAACCGGCAGATGGATGATTGTAACTTTTATTTTTGTTTTAATAGTTTTATATTATATATTTATTATTAATTTATTTTTAGTTTAGGTTCTTAATTTTTACTTTTTCGTTTTATTCTTCGTATTACTTTTTATTATTATTGGTATTGTTTCTCTTTTAATTGCCTTTATTTATGTCTGTGAATTATGATAGTAGTGACAGTGAGTTCCTCTCTGCATGCAGTGATGATAGTTTCGTTAGTGTTCCATCACTTGCAGATAACCTCGCATCTCAGTTCTCCGATGTCCCAAGGAATTTTAATGTTGTCCATATCAATGCCCAGAGTATTCCGGCCCATTTCCCAGATATGCTGGCTAGTTTTGACTGTACTCATATACATGCTATCCTTGTTTCTGAATCTTGGTTAAAACCATGTCTTTCCTCTTCCACTTATTCACTCCCGGGGTTCCACCTTATCAGGAATGATCGCACGGCACGCGGTGGAGGCGGGGTTGCTATATATCTCCGTAGTCAATTCCGATATACTATAGTTAGTGTATCTCCACAGCCCCCGCCATCTGACGCTGGTGAGCATCTTTTCTTAGAGGTGGAATTCTCGCTAAAAAAAGTCCTACTCGGTGTTTATTATTGTCCCTCGCTCCATATTGACTTCTTTTCTTCTCTAGAAATTATCCTTGAAAATCTTGTTCCTATGTACAGTCAAACCATAATCATGGGTGATTTCAATACCTGTCTCCTTAAGAACGACCGTCGTTCAACTTCCCTTATAAATACTGTTAAATCCTGTAACCTTTCCGTTCTTCCACTCTCGGCGTCCCATCACCCTCCCAACTGTTCACCTTCCCTCTTAGATCTTATTTTTGTTTCCTCCTTAAATCATGTGGCTAAACATGGACAATGTCCCGCCGACGCCTTTTCTGCCCATGATTTACTATTCCTTTCTTTTCGTCTCCGTCCCCCTAAAGTCCTACCCAAAATCCTCCTGCAACGAAATTTTCGGGGGATGAATCTTGATGATCTTCGCATGGATGCCGACAATATTGACTGGAGTTCGCTGCTACTTGCTAGTTCTATCGATGATAAAGTTAATATTTTTACCAGTAAAGTGATCGATCTTTTCGATAAACATGCTCCTGTCCGGCCTGTAAAATTAAAACATCTACCATCTCCTTGGCTTACAACCGAGATAAAAGAACTGATCTCTAAAAAAGCGTCGGCCAAGTCCAGGTACAATCGTAGACCCAACGAGTTAAATTGGCAGAAGTATGTCTCAATCCGCAATCATTGCAGTAAGGTGTGTAGGAGTGCTCAACGCCGATATATCCATAACTCTGTCGAAAACGGAGACCCTGCTAAAGTTTGGAAATTTCTCAAAACAATGGGAGTGGGTAAGTCTAAACAAGACTCCTTTTGTAAGTCCATTGATTTAAATTCCTTAAATAATCATTTTTCTTCATCGTCTTTTCTTGATAAGGCGATGAAAGATAACACTATTAAGTTCCTTTCGACCCTCAAGACTCCCGATTGTTCTCCTTTCGTCATTAAACAACTTGCTGCTTGTGATGTTAGAAAGACCATTGCGCTCATTTCGTCTAATGCGACGGGAAACGACTGTGTCAGCCGTAATATGATTCTCCCTATCGTAGACGAAATCCTTCCTATCATCTCCCATATCCTCAATTATTCTATTTCCTCTGGTGTCTTTCCTGCTGCTTGGAAACAAGCACATATCATTCCAATCCCTAAAAAATCCAATGCAACCAACCTTACAGATTTCCGTCCCATCTCCATTCTTCCTTTCCTCTCCAAAGTCCTTGAACGTCTAATCCATACCCAGCTGAATGATTTTCTTTCCAAAAACAATCTCCTAAATCCTTTACAATCAGGATTTCGTCCTGGACATAGCACGACGACCACACTGACTCATATTACGGATGGCATCAGGTCGGGCATGGAGGAGGGCAAGCTGACTGTCTTAGCATTGCTGGACTTCAGCAATGCCTTCAACACCGTCGATTACGATTTATTACTTGGCGTAATGGGTTCTCTCAACATATCTCCAACGGCAGTTGATTGGTTTCGTAGTTACCTGTATGGTCGCCAGCAACGCATCACTTTTGAGGAAAGCTTTTCTTCTTGGTGCTCTGTTTCTGCTGGCGTACCTCAGGGCGGCGTACTATCTCCTTTACTTTTCGCTGTCTTTATTAATTCCATTACTATTAATCTTCGCTCATCCTACCACCTTTATGCCGACGATCTGCAAATTTATACTCGGGCACCCTTGGACAAGATGGTCGACGCAATAAGATCAATCAACAACGACATCCAACATATTTGTCGCTGGAGTAATGCCTATGGATTGAAAGTAAATCCTTCCAAAACCCAAGTCATTGTTGTCGGCAGCCCCAGGATGGTATCAAAACTTGCTTGGGACAAGTTACCGTCTGTTTACTGTGATGGTATCATTGTACCATACAGTGACACGGTTAAGAACCTTGGCCTTTATATGGACAAGTGTTTCACCTGGGGTCCACAACTTCGGGAACTTAGCCGTAAGATTTTTGCCTCCGCTGGGTCTTTGCGAAGGTTACACAATTTTCTTCCCACTACAACGAAGATTTCGCTTGCACAAACTCTCCTACTCCCCATCCTTGATTATGCCGATGTCAGCTATCTTGATCTCACCGAGGACCAACTTAATAAACTTGAGCGTCTTCAAAATTTCTGTATTAGATTTATATTTGGTCTACGCAAATATGATCATGTTTCCGAGTTTCGTGTTAAGCTCAAGTGGTTACCCATACGACTTCGTCGGAATGCTCATATTCTTCATTTTCTTTACAATATCTTGTTTAATCCCCTCACTCCTACATATCTTAAAGAACGTTTTCTATTTCTCCATGAGACACATTCGAAGTCCTTGAGGTCGTCGGAGAACCTGAAGTTGAGAATGCCAGTGCATACCACGAAGTTCATGGATCAGTCGTTTACAGTCCAAGCTGTTCGACTGTGGAATGCACTACCAGTTAAAGTGAGACAGGCTCAAACACTAACTGCATTCAAAAAAATGGTCAAAGATCACTACCTTTCTCTCTGAACAGCCAAAATGAAAAGTATAATTCCTTGCATTTGAACCTAAAAGTAATTTATAGTATATGTATATTTATCTATGTATGTATATACACAGTCAGGTCATAAGTATTGTCACACAGTAAAAACTTTTCTTTTAGAATGCTGGCCACAAAAAAGTTTATTGAATTCGAATTTCGAATTGTTCATGAAAATAAAAATGTATACTTTTTAGAATTTTACTCATTTTTAAATATGGAGTGGACGCTTAAAGAAGACCGTGTTGCAGTTATTGCGTTGCATCGTTGCGGTTACGCGACAATTCAAATTTTTGACATACTGAAAAATTTGAATATAACCAACAGATTCGTTTATCGTACCATCAAACGATACAATGAAGACTCTAGTGTAGATGACAGGTCAAGAAGTGGTCGCCCTTGGTCTGTTAGGACTCCAGCAGTGATAAAAGCTGTGAAGGCGCGAATTCAAAGAAATCCCAAACGTAAGCAGAAACTGTTGGCCCTTCAGATGGGGTTAAGCAGAACCACGGGGAAAAGGGTGTTAAATGAAGACTTAGGGCTTCGGGCATATCGAAGAAAAACAGGACATCGTTTGAATGCTCGACTAATGGACCTGAGACTGAAGAGATGGCGCGCTTTGTTGAAGCGGTACGCGGGAAAAAAATATCGGGAAATTCTTTTTTCAGATGAAAAAATTTTTACCGTAGAAGAGAGCTACAACAAACAAAATGATAAGGTGTACGCACACAGTAGTGAAGAAGCGAGCAACCATATTCCGCGTGTCCAACGAGGTCATTTTCCATCCTCGCTCATGGTATGGTTGGGAGTTTCTTATTGGGGCTTAACAGAGGTACATTTTTGTGAGAAAGGTGTAAAAACGAATGCAGTTGTGTATCAAAATACAGTCCTGACGAACATTGTGGAACCTGTTTCTCATACCATGTTCAATAACAGGCACTGGGTATTCCAACAAGATTCGGCGCCAGCTCATAGAGCGAAGAGCACACAAGACTGGCTGGCGGCGCGTGAAATCGACTTCATCCGGCACGAAGACTGGCCCTCCTCCAGTCCAGATTTGAATCTGTTAGATTACAAGATATGGCAACACTTGTAGGAAAAGGCGTGCTCAAAGCCTCATCCCAATTTGGAGTCACTTCAGACATCCTTGATTAAGGCAGCCGCCGATATTGACATGGACCTCGTTCGTGCTGCGATAGACAACTGGCCGCGCAGATTGAAGGCCTGTATTCAAAATCACGGAGGTCATTTTGAATAAACTTTAGTGTCATAAGAATCTATGTTTTGTTAAGTTCATTTTGGTATATAAATGGTTACATAATGAATAAACTTGTTTCAATTATTTTATATTAAACATGTGACAGAATTTATGACCTGACTAGGTATATCTGTAGAAATATATATATAATTATAATGTATGTAATGTATGTATGTATATAATTATGTATCATATATTTTGTAAATCCCAATTATAAATAATTCGTCTATTATTATTTTATTGGAGCTTGTATCCTTTTTTTCTAGACTGCCCTCTCATCTTTTCCTTTTTCTTACTATCCATCCAAAGGTTGTCTGTAAGAAATCGCCTAGAGCGATAAGACCGCCATCTGTACTTTTTTTTTCTTTTGTAATATATTTAAGTGTTTATCCTTTTTTGTGCAGTTAAGAATAAATAAATAAATAAATAAATAAATAAATATGCAAGTATCTTTGAAAAAACTAGAATGGTGTTACTATAGATTGAACCTCAAATACACGATAGTTAGTACCGCCCAACCAGGCTTCAACTTACTTATTATAATTATGATATACGCATTAAATACAACTGAACGTTTTAACATATTAAAAATTAAAATGTCAACCACTTTAATCAAATATTATTTCAAACGGCTTTATAAATAACAAACCAATTTTAATTGAGCCGAGTTGTTTCGCTTTTTCGATCAAGTAGGTAAAACTTTTTAAATTCAATTCACTTTCTTTCTAAATTGAATTTTACTTTCGTTTCCTCTGCGCCGCAGTCTGGTTTATAAAAAATGAAGAAACTATATTTTATGTTCGTGATGTTTAGAATTTCTGAACGATCTTAAATCTAGGTTAACTTAATTTCGTGGATAAATATGTATCATTTAAAATATTATGTAAATTGTATGTGCGAATCGATATAATGTTGCTAATGAAAGGTTTAAAAATAATGGGTATATTTTCCAAAGGTCAATTAAATTAGCAGTTAACTGTAATAAATCATACATTGGTTACGTTTTAATATGTAATAAGGATACAAATTTCTGGGATTGTAATTTCCATATAAAAATAAATTATCTTACACAATATTTTGACTATATTCATTTTTATAAATCACAAGATTGTTATAAAATCATTTATAATTATGTAAAAATGTTACACTCACTGGCATAGAGATTGTAAAAAAATAAATTCACAGCTCTCTTTTACATAAAACTGTCATCACACATTATTTATAATTTTATTCAAATGCAAATTAACTTACTATAATATAAATGCCGGAGTGCAAAGTTTTGCGTTACAACACTGCGAACAAGTTCGGGGTAAGGTGTTTAAGAAGGTAATAAATATAAGGTTCTTCGAAACTCGATTAGGCTCTAATGTGCGCGGTTTTTTTGTATAAAGCCCAGGGTCGCAGGCCCAGAATCATTGTAACACGCAGGCGACATGTAAACCTTGATTGTACGAAATTCTATTATCCCTTTCCTTTTTTGATAAAGCAGGTTTTTGAATGCTGGTCGAGCCTTAGTTGAGTTTTTGTTGTTTATATTAAATGTTGATTTAGAGGAATAAGTTGGAGATTGAGATCGAATTGATAAAAATCATAGTATTTTTTTTTCTTTAATCGACTTTAGCATTATATTAATTCTTACACCGTCAATCTGATTACAATGTTTTTATTTGTTCTTGCCATATGTGAAGTTTACTTCTATATTAAATGAATAGAGGCGTGGTAATACATAACCAAAAAATTTGATGCGCAGTATATTAAAATCACCACTAGCAAAATTTTTAGTCTGATTGAGCCACAATTTATAAAGAAAATTTTTAGCTTAGATGATACATCTACTATATGACTAACAGGGCACATCTCGCCTAAGAACAAACAATAAAAATATTGCATATATTATCATTGAATACCAGGATCTTGTAAAAAAGATCCAGGCTGACAAAGCGGGGTTTTCCTGTAACCAAGCATAAAATCATCAGGAAACTAAATTCTTGGTAAAATATGACATTAAAACCAAGGGGTAGATGCCCCCATAAGCGCTTAATCATTGGATTAATACGCAAGAAGGAAAGAATATATCTAGACACGTAAAAGAACAAACTAAGGAATACTGGAAGGCGTTGTATTCTGGGTTTTTTTATAAGGTTTATTGGACTTGGTATTTTGCCTACATAAACTTATGATTTGTCTACTAAATGTGTCCATAATTGTGAATTCCAAGTAGGGCTATCCATTTTGTACTTTTTTGATGTAAGCAATCCGGTTTTTCTGAAATGGTTAACCTCAAACTCAGAAGAGGTTCTGTTAAACAATCAGAAGTACGTGTAAAGACATGTATATTTAAAAAAGGCAGAAAAAAAAATGTTACTAATGAACAAAGTGTAGAAAGCAAATCGGAAAGATGCAGAGCGGCTAACGACACTTACCATCAAACAGTTTAATCTGATCTCGATATAAAAATTAGAAAATCGTCGTTTTCATAGCGTTTAAGACAATGGTACAGATGTTGGTTCTGATGTAGTAAATGCGGATATTAGCCGACTTTCTAGTAGCGAAGACTGCGGAGTATACGCACGAGTGACCGTAGAAAGGCTCTTTTTGCATGCCCGGCGCGAACTACGGAATTGTCATTACATTGTGATTGCCTTTTTAGATTTACTGATTTTGTAATGTACGAGTACTAGTTCAAAAATAAACCTATACAACGGGTTAGATTAACTCGTAATTGACACGGAAATTATTACTTGGAGTCATCACTTGCGTCATAAATGATATAGGTAGTTAGATAAATGATTTACTTATTTTTTGTCGTATTGAGGAAAGGTAAAGAAAAGGGTTCATAATAATATTTTGCTACTATGTTATTAGATAATTCAAATATAACTAGTAATCATATTTGTGGTCAAACTCTTGAAGGTCACTAACAAAACCTACCTATGACATATGTATCTTTTAAAAGATCCAACCGCAACTCTCAAACTAATTCGAAGGTTGTCTATCCCATGCCGCCCGGCACACAGTGTTAGATCCGTGTAAGTACATTTTTTATGTTTTTCGTATCAAGATTAGATCATACGATTTTTTTTCAATTAACAAACATCTGCTCTGCGACTGCTAAGTGATATTTAATAGCCACTTCCCGTGTATAATTTGCCTCTTTTGTAATAACCTTAACTACCACCGTAGGGTTTGATTGATGATGCTTTTGTTTCGCGTTGAGATTTAAATGACATTTGATTTGATGTATGTAGTTGCGTAATCTGTTTTTTTATTGGCATGGTAAATCGCATTGCTCCGGATTGTAAATGTTATGCTGTTTAAAAATTAAAGTATCCCCAGAAGACGTTAAATACATTCAAAATTGGACACTAAGTTAATTAATTTAGGCAAATTCATGGTTTTTTTTAAATAACTTAAAAACTGCAAGTGATAAGGAATTATATAAAAAAAGATGAAATCAATGTCGAGGTTGTATATTATGAGGTCAGTCACCTTAAAAATGGATAAAAAGTGTTGTACCGATCATCTACCTTAATTGTGCCGTAAAATAAGGAGAAAAAATGAGAAGAGTAATCTCATTTAAGTTAATATGAGCTGAAAGAAAAAATACATGTAATTGATTAAACAAGTAGCTTTTCGCAGAAGGACCTTTTAATCTCGTGTACGTAATTTAGAGAATTTCCGAGTTACCGATGTTTATCCCCATTTCTTGCTGTTTTTGTATTTGTTTATTTGAAACTGTAATTGGTTGATTAGAAATACCTGCCCATTATTTGTTGCCAATGACAGACTGTACAGCTGATTTCTTCATCAATACCACCTTGGCATTAATCAGAAACTCGAATGTACCATTCTTGTTTACATACATATGTTACGTACATAATACTGCAAAAATGTACCATCTCACTTGTTTTTTAATCCTAAATCTTCCTACCTTTAAAAAATTTCTAAGATTAATTTGGGAGATTATTATGAATTTTATTGTTAGTAGACTCCAACTGTCAATTTTCTGTTACTATCACTCATATGGACATAATTTTTACTGAAATAAATAAATTATTATCTGGATAGCAATACACTTATCATCAGGTGCAGTGCAGTGCCTACCATGCCGGCATAAAAACATACAGATTCTCGCAATGTGAGTCGCGCATAATTACTGTCGCCGTGTAAAGTACGCTGTTTATTGACAACGTACAGATAAGCCATCATGCCTGAGCCTATTTTATGCGACTGATTAGTATTTTTTGTACTTGTACCGATCGAGAGTGTGTGGGAAAACTGTTTAAATACTTTGTTTGTAGTACAGAAATATAAATTTAAATTTCAAATTTAAATTTATCAAACAGGAGTATACATACAAAGCATGCAAGATATAAAAATAGATCAATCATGTTTGGCCTTAATGGCGTACAAATACTCAAAAACTTAATGTCTATATACTATAGTTAATCTTAATAATCCAGTAATATGTTTTCTAGTGTTGATGCCCGGGGTTGAATGAACTCTTCGTCTTTCAGTCTCATCCTTATCCTAACTTTTGGCCTAGAAAGTTCACTTCCGAACATTCCCCAAGGACATTCCACAATGACCTAGGTTCATTGTCTTACGGTATCGAAACACTGAAATTTAACACAATTGTACTTTACTAAACATTTCGAAAGAGCCCTCTAGATTAATACTCCGCTTATAGCCACTACGCTTTGACGGCTGTTGGTTGTTTATTTTTAAATTATTGTTCTTCTATATCACAAAATGTGTATTTGTTTATATGTTAACAAATTATTATTTCAATCATAACCAACTTAATTATTTAAATTCAAATTCGTAACACTAAAGCCATGTTTGTCTCTACACATTTCGTAAACTCATCATCAAACCAAGTTTCAAGTAATTGACATTTCATATATGTTTATAATTACTGGGGTCGGGCCATATTTAGTAAACGTTAGCGGGCCAATCTAGTCGTTGCGTTTTGGCATTTTCCACTACGCAATCGAATAGCATTAGAGTGTGATGGATTTCTTGTTGATATAAATTTTCAATCAAATTTCTATTAACTAAGCTAATGGTCATCAAAAGTCATTCCATAATAGGGATGTTTGATATTGCACATTATTTAACGCTTGAAGCCAAAGATTGTTTATGAAAATAAATTGTAAATATAAAACAAAATCAATATGACATAAATTAATATTATTATTGAAAGGAAATGTGAAGTGAGGATGCTCGCTTTCTCTCCTTGTTTGGCAACACAGATAACTTACTGCTTAACCATCAATTGGTTTACCTAAATTCTACTAGAAATCTACCTTTACAACATATTGTTATAAGTCAGAAAACATAAATATGTATCTACCCAACGACATTTTATTGGAATTCGAAATAAAATTATAGTTGATTCAAGTTTTTGCCGAGAATGCCGTTACAGAAGTCCGATGAGCAATGTCTGTGATTTATCTATCTGGGTCCCTTGATGCGCTCTAACTGTACGTAAATCTCATTGAATCTATTATGAAATTATGTTTTTGTACGTGCCGTGGTATAATTCATGGAATTCATCATAGTTGACATCTTGCTGGAGGTGGAAAAAGCAGACGGGGTTGGATATTGGGAACAGAGGCGTGTCTTTGATCGAAGAAATGTGTTGTCAGACGTGGTCTAAATAAGACTAATTTGCCAGTCAATCAAATTAATGTCTTCAATGATTATAGTCCTTAACCGTATTTGGTGATAATTTTTCAATCTTTTCATGAGGAAGAATGGGATTTTTTTGCTCTCTGATGCAAGATATTAAAAATGTTACCAGCATAGTCACTTCACTTGAGAATCGAACATGTATGTAACTTATAAAAAACAGTTTCCATATTAAGCAAACAAATCTTCCAATATAATATTCCTTCGAAAAGGAACAAAAACAAGATAACACTTAGAACGAAGATCCGGACTTGGCTCGTATATTTGTGTTGAATTCTTTTTGTGAAGGACCGCTGCACTGCGTTCGCTAAGTGGCCGGCGCTGATAAAAGGTAACTTAGAAGTAGCTTTTTGACGCAACTTAATTAAAACGTCATATTTTACTTGGAATCCTTGTCAGCGAGATAAAATAATGATATGTTACGAGGGTGTTTTCATCGGTTTTGTTGGGTTTGCAATGTTCGTACGCTCTCTGATGTTATTATGTTTGTCATCTAGTTGAAGTTAATATGCTATTAATTCACAATTAATTTAAGATCACACAAGTTCTCATGCAAATTGCGCTTCTAGTTTTGTAGTAATTATGTTAATTCAGGAATAATGCTGGTCGTAAGGTATGCATTTTACACAATGCTTGAGAATTCACCTTATTATACACGCAAATTTTGTCGCGTTTGAATTCATCCTATGTAAGTATGTATATCTTATTTTGGATGACATCTTATGCTAACAATCAGCATATTATATTGTAAATAGATTGCACTGCACTTATTATAAAGTGCATTGTATCCACTTTGTTACACAAAAATAAATCAGTTTTTTAATAGCCACGCTGTCCGTCTATTGACGACTTCGATTGACAATGTTGTTTGTGAAAATATGAAATTATGGATTGCGCAATTGTTATGACACTGCAGGAAGTTGTTGCATTCACAAGTCTATTTATATTTTTAATGGCGAAGTGTTGTATTGTTAGGTTTTTACGTTTGGTTAACTCGTTTCTAAAGGAGCTTTTGTTGCATAAACAGGGAAAATGTTCACTTGAATGTATTTTCTTTTTCTAGAACCTTTTCACCGCAGTGAGATGATTCTTGTACAAATATTTTCAGCTGATACAAATTGTTGTAAATTTCCTCTGTTTTTTCTATTACATTTAATTTATTCCTGATGAAATTCCTTGAGAATACTGTATTAAAGCTTGTTCACATTTGAAAACAAGCTGCTTTGCAATCTATATCTAATTTAATTCAGTCTGGGAATTATAATTTTACTAGAAATTTTCGGTGTCTCAATCAAGTAAATTACAGATACTCGCCAGTTGCTGCGTAACTATTCGTTTCGTTAACTAGAGGCACGTTAGTTTTCGCAATCATAAATTGTAATGAATTTGTTACAGACGGACAAGAAATTACTGTGATTTGTAAATACTATTGTTTACCCTTTAGCTTTATTTATTACCCATTTTGGAATCCTTACCAGTTCAGTCCATCATTTTTACTCCTACAAAAAAAAGTTTGCAGCATGGATTTAAAAATATATATGAAAGGGTTGTTGCGAAATTAATTTCATAGTAGATAATGGTAAAGCAATGTAGAAGTCCATAGTCTCTTTCCTTAAAAGCATATCTTGTCAAACACTACAAGATGTGAAACGCTTAACATTAGCTATTTATCATACATGGTTTCAAGAATCTGAAGAACTGACCTGTATCCGGCTATCTTCTGCCTAATTTATTTAACCAAACATGCGAAGAGTGAAAACTATTTCACATGTAAATGAATTTAAACAGTAAACAGTATTTCTGTTGCCAACTATCTTCAAGTGAACATATAACATTTTTTTACGACAGCAATTCGAGTTGGTATTTCTCACGAATATGGAGCTGTGGCGCGAGCGCAGTCACGATCAGCTTGTGATATTAAAATATGAGTGTTTCCGAACGTTGAGCAACCAGGGAGTGGGCCCCCAACTTGCACTGCATTGTTCTCTGCTTTACATTTAATACGTGCCTCGAATCTGTCTTTGATGTTTCAATATAGGTCACAGTTGTAAGTTGGGCTGAGTACATAACATGATTTTTTGTCGGTCTCTATTGTATTAGAATCAACTTTTAGTTTGGTTTAATGCTTAAATAGATTCTGAACGGAAATGTCCTTGGCTTTTAATGCGAAAACATCTGTTCTGTAAATATTTATCATTATGTTCACCCACCTAATTTCAAGCGAATCCAACTATCTGCCAACTAACGTGTTTCTTCATTCTATATCCTGTATCCTCTATTCGAAGTGTAAAGCACCAGAAGAATTACTTATTTTATTTCATGTCCAGTTGCGTGAAGTCAAACAGCTCCACAATATTCAATTCATTAATGATTTATTATCTTCTGGAATTCCATCAGTATTCAACCTTAATTACGATTTGTTTCATGTTTCTATTGTATTTCAATCTGCTAAAATAGTGCTGTGGTATCATCTAGTGTAAGGGACAAACTATGCAAGTGTATGACAGCGTTTGCTTGTCTGTCGAGCGCGGCGTGAAGCAACAGCGCTTGCGTAATCTTTATCGACTTGGTATTTATTAATAGGAAACCGGGCCGCGATCTGATCCTCGCTGCAGCCTAGTTTGTTAGCCCATACCGAGGGACTAAGGGAATGTTAGGTTGATAGTCTGTTGGTGAATTGATTTGCAAATTTCGACGTTCTGAGTTCATTTACCCTGTCAGATTTTCTTTTACTAAAGCATTAGACTAGGAATGACTTTATCTTTGTACTTGTAAAATATTAAAAGCAATTGTAACATTTACTTCTTGGTAGGATGGAAGCATTTTCCATAATGGACAAAATGGGCTAGCTACTAAATTTTAAGATTGTACTTGAACTCTTTGTAGAATTTATCCTGTATTGTATTTGTATTTCCACACACACGCATTACATATCTCCATCTACAAATAGTTTTTGTATAATGAGGAATGAGAAGATTTTTTAAAGCTAGCTTCTTTAAACGCTTCTCAAGTCGTTTGTCTAGGATCAGAACAGCTAGAAATTATTTCTAACATCACGATGGTAAGTTACCGTCTAGTATGTTGTGGTCAGTTCTTACCGTGCTCGGTATTTCGCGGTTTGTCCATCACAGCCCGTGACAACATTTTGACACCCATCGCTAATGTGTTGTGAGTCAGGGTGTAGTGTTGTTGGCCAACTGTTGTATAGGATAACATGCGGCTGGTATTTATTATGCATTTTGTGGATGTTTGATGCTTCTGATTTATTTGGGTTTGGACGTGTTGTGTCCTTTTTTTCAGAGTTTATCAAAGACATATTTTTGAACTGTGATTGCATGACGTGTGACTTTCCGTAATGTTTGACATCGAAGAACACACCTTGAGTCTTAAGCGCATTGCCCATCCTGGGTATCTGTCCATGGACATCACAAATCACAGTTATAACTACACCCCTAATGCAGTAAGTACCAGTAGTCCTTCTGCCTACCCGTTCGCGGATACAAGCTTGAGTTTACGTATGTACGCGCGTACTAACGCATGGTTATGTTGACCGTGTGACAAAACAAGTTTGAGATGTGTCGGTGCGCCGATGCGGCGGCGGGTCGTCGGCACACATGATGCACTTTTAATGATATCCTTTAATGCATAAATAATGTTAGAATTATGTGCCGCCCGCTGGCGTTGCGAATCCCGCGGCTCTGATGTAACACCCGCCGCGATTGTGGGACACCGTATGTGGGATCTTTAACTGGGTGCGGTATGTGTAATAGAAATTACGTGTTCTTGTGTAGTTATGTACGCGCGGGTATTGGTAAATGTTGAAGAAATACCCAACAAGCTTTAAATGTCCTTAAAAGTAACGTTATTTGTTTCAGGTGTGAAAAACTAGTAAACAGTTATTGTAATGTTAAAGTCAGTCTCTATTATATAATTTGGTGTTGATACAAACAAACTTGTCGCCTTTCGTCTCGTTTTCATGTGTGTCAGTTTCTCATCTCGTTTTAAGTTGCTATATTGTGTCAGAATGCTTTCTGTCTTACCTACTTCTTATGGTAAGTTTAAAGAAATCAAGGAAAAAATTAAACTGAGGTATTTTACTTCACTAATGAAATTTTCGAAAGCTTGTCATTTATTTTGTTAGAATGTTCGTCTTTTAGATATAATCTGATTCACAATACCTAATACCGTCTCGTAATAACTGATATTAATTTTGTATTGATGTAAGTTTGTCATCTTGAATCAGGAACTGAACTGTCGTCCCTAGGATTTCCACATTAATTGAAATCCCAGTTAGAGGATGTAAAGAAGTAATCAATCCACGTCCGTATGAAAGGCGAGGCAGGCCTCCGTCGCACCGGTCGGTTCTACCCTAGTTGCGCGTCACGCGTGGCAGACGGTGTCCAGTGTCCACACGTTTTCACAACGCGTTTATGACACCGTTTTGCTATTTTGTTTACGTAATGGGTCTGGATGTAGGGAGTATGGCCGGGGGTTTTCATTCGAGCCATAACACGAATATCGTTATGTGGATGTTTTACTGTGACCACAATGCGTTGTGAGCTATTTTTCCGCTCACTGAGCGTTTTCGATCTTAAAGCGTAACAGATATACGAGTAGAACTACTGGACATATTGAGACTTAACATTTTATGTATCAGGATAGCGAGCGCAGTGGAATGCCAAGAATTGCCTTGTAATTCAAAGTGTTGTTTGGTTTACTACTGTTCATGAGCAGTCGTATCGCTTACCATCGCGATCCACCAGGCGAACGGCACCCTAGCCTAGCTATTAATTCATCAATAAAAGAAACGCAAGAAGTCCACTAAACATAGGCAAAGTATGCCTATGTTCATTCGTCCATACTGACCGTCGAGTTTTTATAGGAACAAAGCAATATTCTGATATATGTACCAAAAATAATAATTATTTTTCCAATATTCTTGTAAATTGCATCCATAGTAGAAATATAGCCAGGAATTTTCCACAAACTGCCAAACTTCTCAAAAATAAACTGACTCACATCAAGTTGTTTTTTTTTTTTCAACTATACCTACCCATGTTCCATAAGAATGCGGAACTATATGTCCAAACATAAGTAGTAACGTATGATAATGTTGTTATTCCATAGTAAAGGAAGCTATAAAAATTGTACCCGGTAATAATAGGTGTTACACATGTGTTTGCGAAAATTGTTAAAGCGTCATTAGTGTCCACTTATATGATAAATTACTGTTACGTTTGTATGGAGGGGTAGACTGATATGTAATGAGATTCACATTCTTATCCATAATGCAGTAGGAGATAAATTGGGCATAAAATAAAAATCAAGCTACAGTCTGACATGTTGGTCAAAATATCAACATTTCAATACCATGTACACTACCACTTGTTTATAATGTACCTTTATAAGTGATTAGTTTTCATTAATATCACAAAATACGCAAAATAATAAAGTATTCTAATATGTTATTATTTTACAATGTGGCAGTATTCACTAACTTAATTGCTTTAAACTCGCTGTTACACCACCAACCGATAACCCTCAATGTTATTGATTCGTCCTGCTATCGGGGAAGTCATCTGGTGTACAAAACAAAAAGTATTGTCAGCGGTCCGGGTTCGATGCTTCGGAACCGGTTACGCGCGGCTCGTAGACTGGCCCATGTTTGGGCAGCGTGTGACGTAGCTGCCCACATGGAATGATCAGGTGGATACGACTGACAGGTTCCACGCAGGTGCAATAGCCTTAGTCTAGATGTCTAGCTTCTGCGGTATGTTGAATTTAAACTTTGTGCAGGCGCCTTTTTTGTTGGTGAGGGTAGTTTGATGAATACTCTAATTTAAAATAATGTATTAAGTGAAAAATGTATAGCCTTTATGAAATTTCAGTATTTAAAATTATGGTTCATTAAAGTTAGTGTTTTAAGTGGTCGCGGGACGTCGCTGGATGCAGACTGCCTCCAAAAGGTCACTGTGGAAAATTGAGGGAGGACTATGTATGTTCAACAATGGACTTCCTTTAGCCGATGGATTTATAAAAAAGAAACACATGTAAAACGAACAAATCAAAATAGATTTGGAATTCAAATTGCATTAGTAGATATTAAGAGTAAATCTGCTAATTCACCTACAAAATGCAACTGATAAACTAAGTAGGTACTACCTAAATCGCCTTTCTGCAAAGTTATAATACAGGAACATATACCATCTAGCTAACCCACAAATGCTCCAACCCTCAATATTATTATAATATTCCCTTCACCTTTAATATATTTAGACGTTAGCGAACTTGTAAGGATATGTCATAATGTAGGTACATTGCGTGCTGGAGAGTTGCGAGAACAATAAACATAGATGGCGTTGTGTGCGTGCGCGCAATGCGGAAGCCTCCGCCCGCAGCGCGGTGACTGACGCACGCACGCCGCCCCCGACCAAACAGGGCTTGCACTTCAAATATTACTAGTATTTTAGGATATACACGACCCTTGGCACGCATAATATACATCCCAATGGTGTAAATGGACATAATAGACTGGATACTTTACCATTGAGAAGAGTAGGGGATCTGACAGTTGCGGGTAGTTACTTCGAAATCCTATAGGTATTTTCCAAGGGATTGTCATAATATATTTTTTTGTGCCCACCCATTTTTAAGAATTGTGATTAGTTATTAAATAAGAGTTTTTGCGCATTTTTTTCTGTACCCTAAGCGTGAATCATTGACATCCGCGATAGGTCTTAGAAGTCTGGTCCACTGGCAGCTCGGAATCTTATTTCGGTATAAATATATACTTATTTGTTTGTAAGTATATATTTATTGCCAAAAATATGCTCTAATCTGATAATATAAATGAATAAATTTATTTAGCTTTTAGGATAGCTCGCAGCCCTACACCGCCCATTTCGCCGCGAACGGCACGTAAATTGATTTAAAAATAATTTAGTAACTGTACAATGCGGCTGACGTTTGGACATTTTAATTCTATGTTGGTATTACTTGCTAAACTGTAAGGCAATGTACGCGGTACTGAAATAGCTGTCGGGGCTTGGATGCTTTAATTATATAGGAAATTATTAAAATATGTGTAGATATCAAAAAGTGATAAGTCAATTTTATAAGATGATGCTTACAACCATTCTTGAGAGATTATCTACGACTGCGTATTAAGGATTTTCAAAAACAATAAGTATTTATTGATATTTCTTAATGAATTAATTTAAATCAATTACCAGAATGCAGAATATGATATGTATCTAATTAATTCTTGGTTCGATTCTCAGATAATTCAAGAACATTGTGTTAATATTTCCATTTATACAGGCATATTTTTCTCACATTCATACCAAATATGGCGTTGCGCTAGTCCCCTTCACGGAACTGCCTTTAAATTTTCCTGTCCCACATAAAAACACCAAGCACTATAGCACAAAGTTCCCAACAGTGATACAAGAAAACGGCCGAGTTGAAATTATTCCCCGCATCAAAAGTTTAATAGCACCGCGGTGCATTAATAAGTTTTTTTCTCCCACACCGGCACAATGCGGCCGGACTGGTCGCTCGGAGCGGCCCTATTATGGTAGCAACTAGGAAGTGGTAGATGCACCCTCAATTACCACCAAGAAATGGAGTAGTGGAGTTGTAAACTGTACACATTGTTCGGTTGTTCGGACAACGGTTTGTTAATATTCTTGGGATTTGTTTATAAAAGTAATGTATTTTTATCTTGTTCAAGCATAGAAGAACTGTAGGTATATCTGATATTAAAAATGTTGCCAATTCTGGTTATTTAATTTAGATTTTCAATGACGTTCGAACTTCCAAATTTTAATAAGGAAGACTATTATAGTGATACTGTATTTATTTAACAACCATGTAAGCTATTTATTTGAATTGGAATTCTGAATAGCACCTTGAATATTCATATTAAACTTATTAGTTCTATTTTGTTATGAGAATTGTCATCGTCATTATAAATTAGATGCAGCCGTTCTAAGATATAATGTCCCCAATCCTCATAATTAATTCACTCAATATTTCCAACAAATTAAATTTGACAGCTTATGAATCTTCGCTGTATAAAAAAATACAATTGCTCATTCCGTAGTATACGATGACAAGCGCGTGCGCAACACGCCCACCGTTGATTGCTGTCAGCGACAACGCGCAACGAAGCGCGGGAACGTTGCCACAACGGTTAAGCTAACCACCCACTTCGACACTTTGTGGCTTACTATAATCATTTTATTCCACTTTCAAGTGTCTAAACTGTTGCTGGCTCTTTGGGTATCTTTCGCCAGGTTCTAAAGTACTGTAGTTGATGGAACTACAAATTCAGTTGGTGACTAAATGGGTGTTTACCTTTATCGAGGTCGTGATGTCAGGAACTGTTAGTGGTCTAGACGTCAGTGATCATTTAGAAATGTTTAGGTTCGCATTCTATTAGCATTGGTTTACATTGTTGTGTGCAAATTTGTAGTTTATATGGAAATTGGGGATTTACCAGTAGTTAGTTAGCTGAAGTTAAGGAGTTGTAAATAAGTTTGCTGTCTAGTATTTATTTGAAGCGGAATTTTGACTAACTAATGCTAAATATTTGTTGGCCCTTAAGATATCTGAGTTTAATAATGTAGACCATTTTAATTTAGAAAAAGTAAAAATATATACGGTAAAAAATTCAACAGTCTCTTATAAAGACTATACAAACCCAAACTCGGCCTATTTTTTGTGTTCAATTGATGTTGCAGCTTAAGTGGCCCAGTACTATACATATAAACCAAATCTGTCTGCACTGCTCATTAAATTAATATTCCTTAGTTCCTTAGTCCAAATGGTTATAGTATCAAACCAAATAGTCAATCAATTACAATAATGCAAATATAAGACTCATATAAACGTATACATACACTTAGCTTTCCTCGCTTTTTTACTTGTTTAAAATGACGGCAAATAAGAGGTCGTCGCCCTGTCTAATTGCTTGTAATTTTGATGTCTTGCTCGAAATGCCGAGAGGTAAACGTCGGGAGATACGAGTTCACCTCTTTTGTTATACGGAGGTTTATTTTAGCTAACATTTGTAATAATATAATTCGTTAAGTAATTTAGTACAATCTAGATAAGAAGAAGTCATAGATGCAACGAAAATATAGATCTGGATGAGGTGAGAGCTTTTGGCCAAAGAAGTCATCTGTTAATTTTCAATTTATTGTAAACTAGCGGCCCCGTCCGGCTCCGCCCAGGTGTAAATACACTTTTTTGAAAATATTCCGTCGCCTACGTTCATGAAGGTTAATGTTTAATTCTAATTATGAAATAAATGTTCAAATCAGTCCTGTAGTTTCAAAACCTATTCAATGCCAATACACAATGAAGTATTTCCTTCTTATAATATTAGTTTAGAAAAACTATTAACTATTTCTTAAGATCCAGAATTTTTTTCGTACTCCAAAACAGGATAGTTTAAAGTACGATTTAGCAATTTGACTGTTAATAAAGGATGCACATAATTATAATGAATTAGATATTTTCGTCTACCAATTTCATTGACCAGAGATCAACGGTCGATGATTATATGAATGGATAACTATTAAGTGGGCAATCATGTTCATCCATAATTTAGTTATTTGTTATATAATTTGATTAGTTTACAATGTCGTTGATGTAGCTAATATCCTTAAATAGAATTAATTAACGTTTTGTAATTTAAATTTGGTTTAATAAAACTTTTAGAATATAGTTACTGAGGTGGGTAATAAATAATTCGAAATTTATTCTTTGTTGGACGTTTTAATTTTGAAATGTAGTAGTTCAGGCATCATACGAGATAAAATATTTTTTGCATGGTTGATATTATTAATTATTATAAATAGCATTAAAACTTGGTAAGCCAATATCGTCAACGCAAGGATGTACACCATTGAACTTGAACCTCCTATGAAGACCTACTATACCTGTCTTTCTCTCTCTCTTTCTTCAGCCACAGGAAGTCCACTGCTAAACATAAGCCTCCCCCAAGGATCTCCACTACGACCTATTGGAAGCGGCCAGGATCAAACAAGTTTCTGCAACCCTAACAAGGTCTTTCGTCCACCTTGTAGGCGGGCGTCCGACACTACGCTTGCCTGTCAGAAGCAAATTATCGGATACAACAATATTATATTTTAATGTTGGCCACACCGCAGAGCCGTGTGTAGCGCGATTCCGCGTTCCTACGCCGGTATCATAACCAGTTGTTAAGGCTTAATTTCTAACTGAATTCTTCATATAACTAGCTGAAAATATTTAACGAGAGAATTTGTACATTCTGCGCATGAGTCTAATGTATTGCTGCACAGAATTAATATTTCAATGCAATTTGTTCGTGGTGTTAGTTTGTTAATAAGGAAAGGAGGATAAATCGTCAGGTGCCAATAGTTCGAACATACGTAATATATTGTAAACGCCTTCGTAATGTTTTCGTATGATTCGCCAATTATTTGCAACACCTGTTTGTATATAAATTGGCCTTACATTGTAGCTTTATCAAAATTCATTGAATTGAAGACGCTCATTGTGAATTTATGAGTATTGCGGTCTATTTCAATACCGTTCAACAAGTATCAAATAGATGATCTATGTCAAATGAATTAAATGAAAAAATATACATATATGTATTCTAGCAACACTCACTACAATTCTATTTAACAAGTACCGTGTCAAAAAACGGACCTACATTCCGCAAACATAACTCATAAACGCATTCCAAACTAGGACGGCGCATTCGACACCCCAAATACCCACAGTTGATACGTTAACAGTTACACAACGAAACAGCCCGCTAAGTGGTCACTAATTAGGTGCCACTCCACAGTTCACATATTATTGAGCCGTCACACGTGCAGCCGGCCGCGAGTACCGTTCCCGTGTTTACTTGTTAACACACTGTACACACAGCTTCCAATTTATTCCGTGTTGATGCGTTAGTGATAAACACTGTGGTTTTTGAACTTGATCCTTTTTTAGCTTGTTTAAATTGTAAGGATTGTTTGTGTGGATATTTAGATGCTGGCACTAACTGCCAGGTTATAACGCTGAAGGTTTGATTCTCGGAGCATTGGGTTTTTTTAAATGAGAAGAAACAATTAGGCTACTGATGTCATTCTGCTGTTCCTGATTAGATTATCATGATTTACAAGTAGATACTTTATCTAGACAGCACTTCACTTAGCAATTTACTGCTTTTTAATTATTTTACCTATCGTGGCAACATATTTTTTTATCAAAACTTTACAAATGCATATTACTTATTTAACTTGCATGACATCACATCTTCAAGCAACCCAAGACAATATTTATTTAAACCTTATACCGTTCTTAAGGTAACGTTCTCAATTATGATTTATTTTTGCAATTACCTCGTGTGATGCAATGGCCCATATAGCGAGCATCTAACGCGGCGTCGTCAGCGCTAGTATGCGCCGGGAATAGGCGCGACATTTGCACCGGCCTCGCTCCGGCCTACATAACCAACTCTTCATCATCTTTATAACGAGACGGCATGGCATGCAGGTGCACTATTGTTGGGGATAAAGTCATGTCTATTTTAAACTGAGTGGTAGAGATTTGTCGCTGTATTTTTAGAGTTTTCTGACTTCACTGAGGTTTGATGCGGTATTCTGGCAGCATTTCAGGGCAATGAAATCAATAGGTATTATAATTCATTTTGTTTGGAATGGTATCGATTTCGCTGCAGATTTATAACATTTTACACTATCTCAGAGACTTGCACAGCTTTAGTGTTCTGTTCGACTACAATGCGTGCTTACTATCATTGCCAAACATTGTTGGAGTGGTTGGTTTCAGGATAGATAGGAGTCATAAGCAATGGTCATAAGGTCATGGGTTTGATCCTGTATTTGTGAAAATTAATAAACGAACAAATATTTCTTTGTTTCCATTTTCATCGTAATATATGACTAGTAATTTCAGTATCTATTTTGTATATACTATTAGAAACGCATGCAAACACGAGTCAAAGGGTTATGACGTGTAACAGTATAATTGGCAAACAGTTGCACCTTACCAAACGACAATTCACAACAGCAACATCTTTCCCGCCATCTACCGTTGCAGCATGTGGGTCGCAACTGACTGGTATTAATCAAACATTTAATCGCATCCTCCGATCAGAGAAATACACTTTCCCCCCATACAAGTTGCAAAGGAAACTAATCAATGGCGGAAAAATTGCAAAGCGTCGCGTTTTCACAGGAAATTGGCCGCCGTCAGTTTTAATTATCTGCTGATGATCTGTTATTGCGAGTATGGACATGATCTGGCTGCGTATGGAGTGTTTGATACTCGTGTGCCTGTGAAAGTTATTGATAATTACGGCTTTGGTTGGTGAGGATGTTGAACTAACTATAAGGGATGTTTAAGAGAGGAAATCGGTGTTAATAGCTCTGTGTTTTCCTCTTCTGTCGTACATCCAGGAACCTTTAAATTGGCCATAGCTGTTAACAACGAATAGAAAAATTCCTTACCTGAGACCTTAGCTTTGCAATTATACCGTAATAAAACGACGCCACCGAGACAGGCAGGCCGGCATAAAAAAATAAATACATAAATATTTTAATGGATTTTAAATTAATTACACATTAAACACTCGATTAATTTAATTTAATCTCAACGCTCGAAACGATAACGAATATCTTCCAAAATAAACGTACAAAGCCGAACCAATGTGACCGAATTAAAAAATTAATTGATAGAAATTTTTCAACGGCCCGCTAATTATATTGTGGTCGACAGAGGATTTCTCTATTAATACCTGTCCGGTGACTTTCGACGTATTGCGCAATGGCGTGTGTACGACCGCGAATGCCGACAATGACGAACGGTGTTGCGGTACGGTGTAGTTTTGATACGTTTTCGGTATCGAGTATTTAGCTGTTGGATATTCGGGTACGGTTCGTAGGTACTGTTTTTTCCCGTAGGTTATTGATTGAAATAAAAATAGTATTTATGAAATAAAATGTTAATATTACATTCATCGTCATCATCAGCCCGTTGTAGTCCACTGCTGGACAGAGGCCACTCCCAAGGTACGCCACGTAGCCCGGTTTGCTGCTCTATGCAACCAGTCGCTGCCGGCCCTCTTGTGCAAGTCGGCCCACCATCTGACCAGAGGACATCTCACACTACATTTGCCAATTTGTATTTTTAACTTCATTATTTTTATTTATATGTTATACCGAGTGTGATTCTGGTTCCATAAAGTGGGTGTAGTCGATTTCCGCATAGATAAGGTGCGAGTTTTTTTTTAATTTGAATTACTGTTATTTATTCCAGTTCTGGAATGTATAATTTATGTTTGTAAACACGCTCCAAAACAGTTGTAGAAATGGCAATACATAAAAATTATTTTCTGTAGAATTTACATACAAAATATTTCGTAATATGAATATTTCCAAACGTCTCAAAGTTATAGTGTGTTTAATAACGACATCAATATAACACGCTATTGCGGAGTTTGCCAATGTTTCCCATTGTTCAGTATAAAAATATCTTTTCATGACTGTGTGTACTCGTATTATAAGATTGTGAGCGTATCGGGGCCAATCATTGAATTTTAAAACGCAAATCATAAACAATATTGAGTTTTACAATCACAAATTACAACTGTGTATTGATCAAACTGATAATATATGAGAAATAGTGAGCGAAAAACTGTATAAAAAGTCGCAGTTTGAAAATCCGTATTCGACTAGATATTTGTGTGATAAAGCAATATTTATGCATTAAATAAATATTTAGATATTCCGAATTGCTAATAAGAAGAGCACAATTCAGTTACGACATTAGCGATATAAAACATAAATTAACAACTACAAAAAATGCATAAATAATTTTACATGCTTTTATTGTGGTTTGATATGCTAATTATTTATCCTTTTTTCATCTGATACTCCTACAATCGACACATTTATGTTAGCCGATACAAGTGTTAATTCAAGCCCTACTGACAGGACCCATCGTCATGCAATCTAATAAGTGATAACGTCATGATATGTATATTATCACCGTAATTTTATCCTTTGTCGAGCCTGTAAGCCGACTAAATCTGGATATTAACCTTAGAAGCTACTTTACAACATAATATGGTCATTCGTTATTTATTTACCATTTTTTGCACCATACATAGAACCAGTTACATTTAAAGCACAAAAAGCGGCTTTATCATAATGTGCAATGTCTTTCAGGTAACCTTGGGATGGATATACTAAATAGGAGAATGAGAGGAAAGTCTAAGAAGTAAATAATTAGTAAGGCACATGCCGAAATGTGATGTATGTTACACCGCGCGGTGAGTCGGTGCGACCGACGCGGCGCGGCGTCCAGCGCAGTGAAAGTGAAAGTGGCGATACATCACGAACGTGATGGATGTTATCGGCGGACCGCGCTGGACGCGTGCCACCCTGGCTGCTGGACAACCTGTACACTATACTATATCAGCTCAATAGTCCATAAGTTCAGCCTCCGATCGTAGTCATACGCCGGCTGAGAAATGAGGAACAGCGGGTTCAAACTGTTGTTGCGAGGAACAAAATGTTTGTGTGATCCAAAGGCATTTGTTTCGGGTCGGTGATTGAGAGATCGAAAAGTTTCTTGTGTTTTCTGATAACCACAACACTAAAACACGATGTTGTGGGGTCAGTAGATGAAGTCGGATCTCAAATTTAAATACCACTTAACAATTCATACTAAACTTATCAGCAAAAACTGACAAATACGATAAAAATCGTACATAACGAGATCTCCATGTGAAAACCTAACAAGCCTATATTTACATATTCAGTGTCATTTTTTTACATACTACTTAAAGTGCACTTGTTTCAAAATAGTACAAGACTTAAATACAGCGGTGTATAGGGTAAACTGTACTATGATTGGCTGTTGACCTTGGCCATCGGTGTAGACATTTTTTAAGTTGTTCACCTATATTAAATTCCTGTTTGTTGAGTATGTGTGATAATATTCTGAATGTGCCACATATTTTTTGCAGCCTCTGTGGCTTAGTTGTTACGCCGACTTTGAAACGAGCAGCCGCGGGTTCAATCTCTGCACCGAGACAAATGTTTGAGGCTCACAAGTATTTGTCTCGGGTCTAATTGTTTATGAGACCGAAAAGTCTCGAAGTTTCTGATAACTTCAATACTTAATTGATCTTAATATGAGGTTAGGACTATGTATGTGACTGTACTGTATTTATTTGTTATTTGCACTAGTGGTAATCTCCGTTGCCTCTGGTGCAAACATCCAACATTATCATCAGAGCCAATCTATACTCTTTATACCAGAAAACCCAAGTTATAATAAAGAGCATAATAAATATAATGAATGCATTGCCTCTAGAAATAAATAAAGCCGCTGTTCTGAATGTTAATATCAGTATTACTCATTGAAGGGGCGCCAACAATATTGCCGTTTACCCTATATGCATAATTTGTTGTTGATAAAACGATATTCTTAAACGATTCAGATGGGAGTGTGGATAAGCCTTGTTTGTAAAGTTGTACGTGTATTAACTTGGACTTGGACTTTTACTATTGCTCGGGTTTTCCTATTTACTTAAATTAAGTACATATAAATTCACGTTTTTTTCCCAGAAGGGTTAAGCAGAGGTGCCAGGATACCCACATTTTGCCTTGTGTTTCGTTCCACGATGTGATTGGGGGCGAACCTATTGCAATATCGGGCAGTGATTCCTGACTCCAAGTTGATAACGCAAAGAAAAATCCAATATCGACTTGAATTAACTTTACGTGAATTCAAAATATTATTCCCAACAATGCAACCTTAATAGCTTTTATAGTTTTTTCGGTACTTGTGATTCTCTGTCGGTAATGCCGAGAAATCTCTTACAGTTTCTGACACCCATTACAAAATAATTATTAGCCTTTAACCTACTTAAGGTTAATCATACTCAGTATATTATATTTTTATATTTTAACTATCGAATTTTGTGTCTTCGCTCAAACTATATTCAAAGGTCGTTGGAAAGGGACTAAATATTCTATAACTAAAATAGGATTTAAAAGTGTATGAATATGGCTGATAATATTTAGCAAAGTGACTGTTTATATGATAGATAAGTCATTGACCTCTAGATTCGCACCGAGGCTTAATGAGCTTTTTCATATCAGAATAATACTGTAAACCCTGGTTAACATGATTTTATTAGGGTGCGGTAGGTCAGTCTGGAATCCGTCAGAAAATCCTTCAACGTTGCGCATATATTTTTTTTAGAATTGTGAAATAAAATGGTTCCAAAAAACATGAAATCCATTTCAAAACGTCACCATTCCCAGGCCGTATTATCCCAGATTTGAGAGCTTGTGTGTTAAATTACCAAATGCAATAAAAAAAAGAAAACAGCAAAAAGAAATGTCGTAATTGCTGTCACAAGATTGCAAACAATTTGCGACGAACAATGGCGATGTCCAACATTTTAATAATGGCGCAATCTAAACAAGCCATCGGCATGAAATTATTTTGTTTTCACACATTATAATTGCGCGGAATGATGGTTGAGACACGCCTCCACTGCTACAGATATTCGATGCGTGCGATAGTGATGCTATGCTATCATAGCTTTTTTAATTATTTAACATTTGTTGAAATTGTAGCCAGAGTGACTACTAAACATATTGAGATTTAAGACTTTATGTCTCAGGATGGAGAGCCCAATGGAATGCCAAGCATTTGGTTTTGCTACAGTCCATGAGCAGTTGTATCACTTAACATCAGACGGATGCCAGGCTCGTCTCGCCATTCACAGCAATATAAAAAAATCGCAATAATATCAGTGTAACATACGCCTAAAATAAATTTACATTGACATAATTTGCAGGGCCGCGGGCGATGATTATCGCTTCCGCCGGGCCACCTGCGCCACGCGACGCGGCGAAAGTTGCACATTTGTCAACACGACGCTTTACTGCCGCCGACTTGCGGTTTCTTAGTTTCACTGCTTTTATGAGTTAATGATGCGAGATTTGTGTTTGTTTACTTGGTTTACAAATCTTTGATCGGTTCAAGTTTTGTTTCGTTTTGTGGTATAACAAAGTCACTACTGGCTTTAGGGTATCGCAAAATTTTAGTCTTCGAATGAAATGCGACAGTAAATTGACAGGTTCATGTCAGTTACCTATGGAAAACTTATAGTTTATTTTGTATGGGTTTAATGAACTAGAGTAGTTAGAGTAGGCTCTTCCACTTGTGTATGAATCGAAACACAGCCATGCCGGCATTATCCCTAGTACAACCACCAATTTCTGCTAACAATAGTTGGGTACGGTGTTACAAAACTTAAATCATCATCATCATCATCATATCAGCCACAGGAAGTCCACTGCTGAACATAGGCCTCCCCCAAGGATCTCCACAATGACCTGTTGGAAGCGGCCTGCATCCAGCGACTTCCTGCGACCTTAGTCAGATCGTCCGTCCACAGTCAGTCAGTCAGGTGGACGGACGATCTGACTACAAAACTTAAATATTTCCTAGATATCTAAAAAAATATCTATAAGAATTTCCGCGATATAAAATTATCATTACTCGGTCGATTAAAGCAGCAAATATTATTTCTACACTTTCGCAATCTGTACACACATTAAAAGTCTAGTAAATGTTTCTTGTGTAATGTCGAGGAAATATTAGGTCCGCTTGCGTACAGCGGAATAAATTCGCGGTATGTGGTATTTGCGCTGCTGAAACTTGGTTTCTTAAAATTCATTTCGTAAGACATAATTGATTTATTTTTGTTCCAGGTAAATATGAAGGCGGCTTGGGTTACCCAATGGGTGTCAGGTAAAACTATTTATGCGGAATATGCAGTATTTTGTAAGTAGTTGTATTTCCTATGTGATATATTTTCGCCTTATGGAAATCAATATTATTTTTACATACATAAAGTGACTTACCCAGTCATCCAGTTATTTAAATTGCTTTCTGCCTACACTAAATAATATAAGCACATACATAACTTACTGCAGGGCACGGATATACACTTGCCCAGGTTTGAGTCAAGTCCGTATCATTCAACAAATACACAAACAGGAAACAGCCAATTCGTATCAAAGATATCCATACATCACATGCGGATGCAGTATCAGTCAAACCTGTCAGTCATCCGTCACATACGCGACATGCCTTATGAAAAGTGAAACTTGCATGACGCCGTCACCGTCACTTCTACACAAGGAAGCACTAAACGAGAAAATCGACTCCACTACATAAACGCGCCATATTTTTCCCTCGGCACAAGCCATGAATTATACACGGGCTACGCGGTGCACGACACTCCTGTGGAAAGGGGAAGTGGAGGACTTAGGCACAATAACAATAAATAAGTTGCAATTAATAGCAGATCTCTTCCACATTATATTATCATTCATGTCTGAATCATCAATTTCTGTCAATCTAAATGACAATATTTAATATATAAAACTTATGCTATGATCTAAGATGGTAGAAGTAGAGATGTACTTACTATTGTGGACGTCATGGTTTCCACTTACATATTACTCATATTATTAAGAAACTATTGAGACTATTAATTCCTAAATATTTATTAATTGATCTAAATATAGTTAAAAAGATGTTTAATACTATGAACTAATTCTACGAACACTGCTTCGAAACGTGTGAAAAAGCAACTCTAATATATTCTTCAAAATATCCCGCGCTTCCCCTGACAATCGGGCGTTAACTTGCCATACTATAAACGTGCACATTAGTTTCTCCCCATTCGCGCTTTCAAACGGGAAAATCTAATTTTCACCGCATTTAAAACGGTCCGATCGGGTATGGCGGACGTCATTTTACCGTAAACGCGTTGTTTGCGTTTTTACGCCGCGTTTTATTATAGCACTAGATCTTGAGCTCCCGCCCGGTGTCCGTTTGATGTGAGGAAAGCTGATTGTTTGCTTAACTTATTGCCTATCAAGTTTTACTGCGCAGGGAAATGTGTCCGCTTCCCCTAGGTTTCTAATTGATTTATTTTTATTGCTACTTTTAATGTTTAGAGTTTTTCACGAGGAATATTTATTATTGCTATTGTCATAGGGTTTAATATTTGAAAGTTATAAGTTATTAGTAATAAATATTTCAATAAATAACTAGTCTGGCTCTACTCCTACTCTATTTTATAAGTAAAAAATCATTTTGGTGAGTATAGTTAGCTCATAGAAAATAATCCTCAACAGGCATTCGTGCTGCCGATGGTGGTCGTTTCCATTGCTGGATTCTAAAATCTTCATAGTCCTGATTTACTGCGTGTTGCTCGTTTTTAGTACCGTTTTACCGCGATAGTAATTTATCAATAAGTTATCAGATTTTTGTACATTGCATCAAAGTGGCTAAAATGCACCGGATGGCTAATGCAGTCGAGTCTAAGTATCCAACACCAAGAGATAACCATCAGATCGCTGGAAACCGCTATAATACAAAAAATCTCACCCGTAACATGATAATATGTAAAAAAGTCGGATATATAAATATTGTTTCCTTGATTATTACACAACATCCACTGATTATGGAATTAACTGGAATATCTCACCGGACGCACGTAATATCCGCTGTTTAACTTGTTTATTGAATTACCAAATCCTGCCGGTCAACCACCCGCTTTCATAAACAACTTTTAGGAAAGTTAGACGCGGTTACACTTGTACAGTAATGTCCTCCGAAAAGAAGACAAATTGTATCATTCAGTTCCGATACCGCTATCAAATATTTAATTTTGCGTATAAAGTACCAGAGAATTTTTGGACACTAATTATCTAATCCAAACGTGGATTATTCGGAGACCAAGCTAAAACCCCAGGATCATTTTTATTCCAATTTTAGAGAAATAGCGGACCGGCCGGTCTCCGCCTGGGATTGGATGCATTTTTTAAAATATTCCATATCCTATCAGGGAAAATGTAGGATTCTAAAGGCGTAAGAATTTTTCAAATTGGTCCAGTAGTTTCAAAGCATATACAATGCAAACAATAAAAAAAACCCTTATAATATCAGTATAGATAGACAGGTTAAGGTATCTATGCTAATGTGACAGCTAAATGAATCCTAAATGCTAATGAAAGAAAACATATACATAAGGCCAATGTTTTCGACTTCGTATAAACTGTATTACATGAATATGGACTTAAATACTTAATCAAATTGGTAACAAAATAGAAAGGATTACTCGAGCTCAGGAATGCAACCCCGGATTACACGGTAATAATTAAATAACTCTTACTATTTCTAAAATGTGTTATGGTGTGAAATAAAGCTTAGTCACGCGGTTCCCACCGTGTTGTGTAATTAGTTTAAATGGTGAGAATGGAACCATCAAGCCATTTGAAAATTATTGATAATGCAGTGGCGCGGTTATTGTAGTTTTATAATTTATGTGTAAAGTGGAACGGAAGTTGTTAAGTGTCGGCTTTTAAATGTAGTATCGTTTAGAATTACTTTGTTTCTTTTGCATATCACGCCTGTCTTAGGTAAAGGTTCAACAGCCAGTAGTGCTTCATACAGAATGCTGTATTTATTCCCGTTTCTGGTTGTAGTAAGGACACCGTATGGGATTTTATGATACTTCATTTGTAACGAAAATCTTGAATAAACGAGATTATCTCACTATAGGATCGAATATCCACGGTTCACAATGCATAAACGTTGAATTTGGCTCATAGTTAGGCTGAAAATATATAAACTTTTGTAAACGATCCTTTTATCAGACATAATCGGCCTCGCGTAGATATTTATTAATACTCTTTAAAACCCCTTATTACCTTCACTAAATTAATTACTAGACCTGTTCACTGTATTCAGCAATCTATCCCCGAGTTAACGCATTCAGGTAATTTAACTTACGCACAACTTTCTAAATAATACCTTTTTTGTTTCTAAGAAATGCGCAGACAATGTGTAATCTCCACTTGCTTTTTTTGCCAAATCATTGTTTTAAGTAACATTAAAAAGTAAAAGTTGCCAATTCGTCTCGCACGAGTCGATGGGTAAAAGTTACAACGTCGTCTGTGATTTAATATTCTGTCACTAGTGGGAATACGTATGGATGTAAATCGTGAGGTATTCGTTTCGATTCCCGCGCTGGATATGTTTGATTTTTGGTTCGACAACTATACGCTTTCACGGTGTAATTTATAGTCAGCAATATGATACAGACTTGGCTCCTTGGAAGAGATATATGTCCAGCGGTGGACTGCAACGGGTTGATGATGTTTATGAATCATAATGCCCCTTTTTTATTTGTTGGCTCGGGGAAACCGGGATACCGCTAACGCCCCACCTCGGGGGAAAGTGGAGAGATTATGTTGGGTTCACCGATAGGCATACCAACCAAAACCCCGCGTTGCCCTCGTTGGCGCAATCGGAACGGCCCCGGGAACTCGAGGCAAGAGCGCTCCAGCTTCTACCGGGGTCATGAACCATCATGCCTGAACGGAAATAAGTTCTTTAAAATGTATGTGGCAATAATACTCTGAATAACTCTTCAAGGATTAATGCGTAGGCTTATGTGTGTCAGCAGTTTAATATCCCATGGATGAGAAAATGTTTTGCTACCGTGAAAGGCTATTGATTGATACCTATTGATGTTAGTGTTTACGTAAGCCCTGCGTGTCTAGACTTCAAGGACTCGAACTCACTTGGAAATACTATTTGTTACAATGGTTTCACGGCTCTTGGCTTAGTTCTGTCCGTTTTCTAACTTTCAAGTGTTTTTGATTTTGAAGTGTTTGTTAAACGTACCTATTGGTAGCATAGTTATAAACCGTACACTAACAAATAGGACGTATTGACAAAACGGAATCGTATGAACTATTATGCTACAAATTACAATACGCGTAGTACGAACGTGCGCATACGAACTGGTAAAGGTTGCAGGACGTCGCTGAATGCAGGCTGCCTCGATCAGGTCACTGTGGAAATCATTGGGCTATGTTTAGCAGTGGACTTCCTTTGGCTGATGGATGGAAATTTCGGTAGTCGTTTCTGGACTCGAGAATGACAAATCATACTCACAAATAATTAAAAGATATTCGTAACATAATCTCAGTCTCTTTTATTAAAAAATATTCAACAGAGTAATAATTATCATCCCAAGAAATTTTAAATGAACTCTCACTAGTTCTTAATCAAACATTTCCAAGTCATTTCTCGGCATCTAAACTTATATATAAACTCCGGCATGCAAGTAGCAAACTGTATCAGGAGCACCGATAAGCAATGACGATCGATCATAGACAACTGGAAGATCGTAGCGAGCTAATTAGTGTACCGACTCGTTGTCCATCGTGTTCCTTGTCGATAGTATCTAGTTATTAATTACAATTTCACTTGGCGGCGGCAAGGTTACGCCGCTTGCATTCCTAATGCTTTCACAGGAGTTTGAGATTTCTGCTAGAACAGGTGGTTATAGTGATAAGTGAAATGTTATGTATCAATTGGTGAATTTAAGACGAAAAAAACTTGAGGTTTGAATAGACCTTTAATTCTGTTGCATATTTATGCATTTCTGTTGAGTGAATTTGCATGTATGAATGCGAATTGAAAACAAAAGTATTGGAAGGTATTTTTTCTTATTCCTCGCACACATTTTATTCAAAAAAATAAGTACGCTGTGTAGTTATATATTAGACGAAAAAGATTAAATGACCCGCATTAGTTTCTAAGTCTGCCACTGACTCATTTTCTGTCAGTTTTTGTGACTAAAATATATACGGGCCTGTAAATTCAACGCTATCTCCACAAACTTGCTCAAGCGCGGTTTCTCAACCGACACAGAAAGTAAATATGTTAATAGTCAAAATTAAACACAATATAGATAGTTTAATTGCGACTAGACACGAGTGTTTTGGAACAAGTCGGGCGTGGAGCGACGACCTACATAAAACTCAACCATCCTTGTTAACTTCCCGTAGCGAAATTATAATTTGTTTAATTATGAACATTAACCTTAATTTATAATTATTTCCTTCGCTCACATTCGGCCTTACGTCTTTGAATGACTTTCCTTTTCAAACGCCGCTGTATCAAACATTAATTAAATATTATACCAGTTTTTTTTATCAATTTATTTCCAATGGCAATGTTCTATATACATATTAAGATGTGTCCTTGGTGGTGCAATGGTATAATTTATTAGACCTGCTATTATTTCGTGTGTAATTTGTATGTGGTTTTGAATGTAATTACTAATTAGATTTGTTATTTTGTCCCATTGATACAAGTCGCAGTAAATTAAATAGTAGACCCAGATTAGTATGGGCACTAGATGATTTCTACTATATACAATTCTATAGAACTTATTATTTTCTCAGTTAGTTTGTATGAAAAGATTATTTGTGTAGTCTTGTTAAGATATTTAATTATTTTTAGTTATTTATTTACTCATTCAACATGCATGCAACATCATTTGTAGGTTACACCCAATACAGAAGAGTAGGACGTAATATTATTATTTTAGAGAGCTTTGTTTGACTCTGATTGTATAGTTTAATAACCCCATTTCAACTCCTCAAATATATATATAATAATTTCGCAATCTCATACAAACTGACCTTCCAGATTATTTGGATGAGTCCTCACTCCAGTTCCAAGTATATACCGCGAGTTCGAATGTCGGCCACTTCTCAGATCGTTATCGCTCCTGAATTACGATACTTAGCGTTATCGCTCAACGTTTCGAAACGATACAGTCGATCGTATCGCTGATGTATCGGCTGATAGATAAGTGTTGTCGAAAGTCTATTAGAAAATAAAAGTGCACTTTGATGTGTGCGGTCGTGATTGAGATGGAAAGTATCTGTTATGATGTGACATGGTTAGTGTTTTTGATTAATAAACTGCCTCGGTGGCGTAGTTGTACGGTTATAAGGCTGAGGTTTCGGGTTCGAATCCCGGGTTGGCCAAAGTGATATTGGATATTTTAATCATTATCAGCTCAGAGACAGGAATTTGTGGCCGATCTGACGAGAGGCTCTCCACCTATCACATCGTGAGACGGAAAATACAAGGCGAAATGTGGGTGTCCTGGCACCTCTGCCTACCCTTTCTGAAAAAAAACGGCGTGAGTTTTTGTATGTACATATGTATGTAATAAAATGGTAGGGGTTCATTTCGTGTATGGAGGAGAGTTGCAACTAACATTTTCTGCAATTGTAGAATCTGTTACACAATTATGGAATTACAATCGCCTCGACTAAGTAGTTGCATTTAGCACTTATAGTTGCATTCTCGATGCACTTATAGATAAATACTTATTGACATTTGTTCCTAATATAGGTTTGGGTATTTGTGCAAGATAATCTTAGTCTAGACCACTTAAAAACCATACATACTATTAGATGAATGAGTTTTTCATGGTACTCTGAAAAGGTATATTGCGACACACAATTCCCTAAATTAATATTTTTGGTTTTCTATGTCATGTGAGACGAGTTTCACCAAGCTAGACTGAAATCCCAATTTGATTTTTCAAAACAACATTCCCACACAAATTACATGTTGACCTGAGATTAGACTTCAGCGCTTCACGATTAGTGCTTACACTGTGAAGAGGCCAATGAGGCAATACAAGATGTTTGCAGCAACATAGTTGAAGATGTGCACATTGCATAACAGCATCGCGTTACAGGTGGTTACGTGTGGCGACGCCCGGAACTCTGAACTAGTCGTAAATCAACTGCCTGTCTCTAGATATTTAGCACTTAGAATTTAGAATATTGCGTGTGCTTCTTAAGGATTGATATATTATTATTTGGGTTTTTCTTTTCTTTTGTATACACTGCTCTTTCTTTCTCCTTCTAGTAAATATATCCAAAGGTTGGCCAATGGTTGTAGAGATTGCCCTTATGCGATACGGCCATGTATACTTTGTTGTCTTATTAGTTAAAAATAAATAATAAATACACCCAACAGTCATCATTTTATACTGTCATGGTTATTGTACAACTAAAAATAAAAAATAATAAAAGAATAAGAAAAGATATGGTGATTAGGGTGAATTCTTAATATGTGATATTGATATCCATCATGGAATATTATATTATTTTGTTTATTTTAGCCTCAGTGAAACAATGTCGTCGAGGTGTGTGATCAACTATTATTTCTTCAAAAATGTTCAGTCTTATGTAATTTTAGTAACCAACAAAACATAATCCATATCTAAATGCGACGCCAGAACTATGTAAGCCTGTTCAGTACATTCATTTTCAATTTTAATACCACAATTTTCACACGCTCACGAGTATACAGAAGTACATGCATGAATCAATCTACAAATCCTTGCAAGTTAGCAAACTTTTTGCATCATTACGTGTATAGAAAATAATTATGCTATTTCGAGTATTAGGAAATAAGTGTACGCGAGCGAACGGCGGTAATTTTAGGAAATTACGAACGCTCCGAGAGGGCTCTCCGGCAGCCGCTGTTGAGTCACTTGCGATTCGAAGGGCCTGCGCAAGGTTCTAGCCGCAGGCAATGCTGGGATACCGGTGCTATTACTTAAGGAGGTTTTAAAATAAGGCTCTTTGTTAGGAGATACACAGAACAAAGTGTTGGGAGTCAAAATTGATCTAATAAGTACAGATCTTACAATGTTAGGGCTCGTCAAAGCAAACTCACAGATTAGAAAATCATCAGCTTTTATCAAATTACAAACTGGAAATTGATCCAGCGATGACCTTATAAATGTTGCTGGAAGTTGATGGATGCCAGCTGCTACCAAGCCGCTCTGGAATTCTTGTTTGTAATGGCCTTTCTGCAGTTGAAGATTATGTTGATGAATACTCTACAACCGTTATAAATAAAATGTGTAGCTCGTATAAAATATACAACTAGATCCAGGAAATATATGAGCAATTTACACACGCCATGTATAGCAATGAAGTATTCTTCAAACCAGCAACACTGTTAGATTCTACGATGTTTTTATTAACATAATATTGCTTATATTAAGTATTATTTGCCAAGATATTCGTGGAAGCGGAATTATCTACACGCAGACCGACAGACCAATTGGTTTAATCATACATAACAGTAACAACTGCGGTGGAGCAGTGTTGCCATTAAATTTGTCGTTTAAAATATTTTACAGCTGGCAACACTTGCCGCTTGTTAGGAACGGTTCCTCGAAATACATCCGTACTTTGCTTAATAATTACAAAAAGTAAATTATTATTGAATTCCCCAAACCTAACACAGCAAACTTTTATATGACGCCCGAATCCACACGAAGTTTAATCAGCTCGAAACACAGCGCAACTCGTTCGTGTCCAGTTATGGACATTTAGCATCCATCGTAATGACGGCCCGATGCGACTGTTGAACCTGCGTCGCACGCGCGCCGCATGGCAATGCAACACGGTGGCTTTACCATTCGCTACTTATTGCTGGGAACTTGTGAACGGACTAAAGATTGCTTTGTTGTTGTTTTGAAACTGCGCAGTAACATGGTAGAGATTTTCAATTTCGGCAAATACATTGTACACGAAAATAAGACATAATATACAAAAATAACAAATTAAAAAAGTACAAATTGCGGTCTTATCACTCTAGGTAATAACTTTACTAACAACCATGGAATGGATTTAGAGTTATGTGAAAGAAAAAAATGCAGCTTTACGAGATACAATTTTCTCGGACAAAAGATGTTTGATCAATAGACAATATACCAACTGTATTGAAACAAAACTATTATGAGAATCGTGTTTTCGGAACTTTAAGACCTGCTAGTCTACTCTTGAAATTAATATCAATATCAATCCAAGGCAATATCAGACCAATTCCGGAACCGATTTGTACAACATCGCTACTCTGGAAACACAAATCCTAATGCTTGCATTGACATTGTTATTGTCTCACGATCGGAATGTGATAAGGGCGTTACACGTGAAGTTGGCCGCGCTAGGCTTATAATAGTGATGTCTGTCAGAGATAAAAAATCGGTAAAATGTTCATAATCATTATTATTTGCTTTAAAATGTAACAATTAAACATTGAATTAAATATTAAATAGATCGTTTATACTCCAAAAGATTAAAAATAAATATTTGTGTAATCTAATACGCATATATTATAAAATCTTCATAACGCTTGGATCAAAAAGCTTTGTTTCCAGCCGAATAAAACAAACTACGACTGCTTTGAAGTTCGAGAGTCACACTTGTTTATACAATTCATGTCAAATTAAATAAACAATTCAGTCATCGCGTACAGTGGTACGGTGGAGTCTGCGCATGTTCATAATATGATAAAGTATGCTTTAATATGTTTTAAGCACGTTTGTTGATTTGGAAGACGAAGATCTATATTACAATTATTGATTAAGTGTGTAATTAAATAATATTTTGAAGGTACACCTACATAGTATTAAAACAATACGTACATTACATTACATTAGTGAAACGAGTGTCTTAGGTCCGTAGTATAAAATAATTTAGTTTTAAAATCACCACACATTATGATTCTATAAGGTCAATTCGATCAATAATTCTTTCAATACATGATAATGTCCGAATGAATCTGTAATTATTGAATGCACAAAATGTAAGTACAATCATAATTCATAAGGTTAAACAAAGTTCCTGTGTGTTTTGCCGTGTATCGTGCAATGGTATTAATTTCGTATGCTTAAAAAAATAAACGTCGTCTTTCAGTACTAATAATAAGTCGTTCATTTTGCCAATCTCTTGGTTTTACGTCTTAAATTGATACAATCATACTTATGCAATCACAAATAGACCATTTCATACATTTCTAACAAATTTAGAACATGATACAACTTAAAAAATTCAAACTCAATACCAAATAAGTTAACTTTTATCTATTGGAAATTATTAGATGAGAACACAATATGAAATACAATTTGAGCTGTCAAAATGGTTTCAAGAGTAGCGTTTGTATGCGAAACCGATTCCAAGAACGAATAATTAGTAACTTTTAATACCGCTAGCGACGCACGGTGGGCTGAAAATCGCGTTTCATAGACATTCAAATTTTTTTTCGAATTTGACGGGTTTTTTAATTGGAATCTATTAAAACATGCTTGTTCATGATACCTTTTAAGTATGAAGATATAAATCACAGGAAAAGGTACACTTTCGATTTTTTTTCAAAAATGTTGTATGGAGAAAACCATAAAATAAGCTATATCTCGGCTGGCACAGGAATGGCCGTTATTTCCTCTCGCATGAATTTTGCTCTATTTTTTTGCAATTTTTTGATGTATCACACCACAGGGGGCAAAGCGCGGCTTTTGAGAAAAAAAATCATATAAAAAAAATATATATTATTTCCGTTGACTTCAATCTTGGTTGGCAAATTTGAACCACATGTCTCTAAAAATAATAAATAGCGGTCACAAAACAACTTTATTGCTGGTTAACCCTCCCAATTTCACAATAATAAATAATACACGGCTTATATCAAAGAAATATTTTTTTACCTTACTTGTTTATGACACACAAATCGGTCTTGGATACTCGAACTTTTCCAAACAAGGGATAAATTTTCACCTGCACGTACTTACTACTTACTATTGTTTTGTTCCTAATTCACTTATTTAAGACCCAATAAACAAAAAAAGGCAGCTGCGTAATTATGATGGGTCATTATAATGACACAGGTGCATAATGATTTTGTTATTTATTTAAGAAGTATAAATAGACATTTGTTTGCTGTAATTTTTCAGTTTACCTCGATTTGTGCTTGTGTAAACATCGATTATAAACACGGAAATGGAAAGTTTAGCAAATTACTTAGACTTGTTTATGATTTTGAAAAACACGGGTAAGTACAGTGACTTCCTTTCGTTACATAACAATGTCGGTTCATGTTTGAATTTAAACCTTTCAGATGAAGACAGTCTTACGTTGAAATTATACTGTAGAAGATTTACTCATACCCTTGTGAAAAATTGGAAGCGATCTCATCGAAAATTAGAAGATTTTTTGAAAGATTATGAGGACTGGCTTCAGTGTGATATCGATTGGCCAAGTTGCATTGCAGAACCGAAGGCATCAGATGTTGGGGCATCCGAATCTCATATCACCCTCGAAAGTCCAGTCCTTTCCACATCTTCGTCCGGTGCACCATACACAAGTAAGAAGCGTTTGCCACGAAAACCATTTCAAGATTTAGCAATGAAGCAAAAGAAGAGAAGGACTGAAAGTCAAATAGAATTGTTAGCAACTTGATCTGGTCTTCAATTTCCTTCAAATGTTCAGTAACCACAAGTTTATTTTCTTTAACAAAACTAAACTGCACTGGACGACAAAAATGTGCTGAACAGGGCTTTGGATTTTGCCATACGACTTCGTTACCATCGGTCAGCTTTAACGGAACTAACGAGGTCATGAAACACTGGAATCATTATATTCGTCTTCTATTTTCTGTTTATACCTGCTCTGGTTCGATGCACCATCAAAACCCCACTTAAATAAGTTCTTTTCTATCGCCACATACAGGTACACTTTTCAAAATCCTTTTAACTGTTAAATCTAGAAGAGCCTGAAGGGACATTTTGGCTGTTGTATCTGTAACTGTAATTGTCTCCTTGTCAGGATAACACTGAGATTTAGCTTGCTGAATCTTATAGTATGATGGGTACAATTCCATCGCACCTTCCCGAATTGCTGTTTCCCTTAATGTTATATATTGCCACTTAGACAACTTTAATGATAAACATAGACCAAGTGCTTTCTCCGGTGTAAAAACAGGCTTGGGGCATGATTTTTTGGTAATTGCGTTAAACTTATCAGCAGCTTCTGAATGTTTTATCATATACTCAATAGCAGCAGCTATACTGTCCAAACCTTCTTGTCTCATTTTGCGCACAGTAGCGTATGCAAGTTCACTGGACTCACATTCTATTTGACTTTCAGTCCTTCTCTTCTTTTGCTTCATTGCTAAATCTTGAAATGGTTTTCGTGGCAAACGCTTCTTACTTGTGTATGGTGCACCGGACGAAGATGTGGAAAGGACTGGACTTTCGAGGGTGATATGAGATTCGGATGCCCCAACATCTGATGCCTTCGGTTCTGCAATGCAACTTGGCCAATCGATATCACACTGAAGCCAGTCCTCATAATCTTTCAAAAAATCTTCTAATTTTCGATGAGATCGTTCCAATTCTTCACAAGGGTATGAGTAAATCTTCTACAGTATAATTTCAACGTAACACTGTCTTCATCTGAAAGGTTTAAATTCAAACATGAACCGACATTGTTATGTAACGAAAGGAAGTCACTGTACTTACCCGTGTTTTTCAAAATCATAAACAAGTCTAAGTAATTTGCTAAACTTTCCATTTCCGTGTTTATAATCGATGTTTACACAAGCACAAATCGAGGTAAACTGAAAAATTACAGCAAACAAATGTCTATTTATACTTCTTAAATAAATAACAAAATCATTATGCACCTGTGTCATTATAATGACCCATCATAATTACGCAGCTGCCTTTTTTTGTTTATTGGGTCTTAAATAAGTGAATTAGGAACAAAACAATAGTAAGTAGTAAGTACTTGCAGGTGAAAATTTATCCATTGTTTGGAAAAGTTCGAGTATCCAAGACCGATTTGTGTGTCATAAACAAGTAAGGTAAAAAAATATTTCTTTGATATAAGCCGTGTATTATTTATTATTGTGAAATTGGGAGGGTTAACCAGCAATAAAGTTGTTTTGTGACCGCTATTTATTATTTTTAGAGACATGTGGTTCAAATTTGCCAACCAAGATTGAAGTCAACGGAAATAATATATATTTTTTTTATATGATTTTTTTTCTCAAAAGCCGCGCTTTGCCCCCTGTGGTGTGATACATCAAAAAATTGCAAAAAAATAGAGCAAAATTCATGCGAGAGGAAATAACGGCCATTCCTGTGCCAGCCGAGATATAGCTTATTTTATGGTTTTCTCCATACAACATTTTCGAAAAAAAATCGAAAGTGTACCTTTTCCTGTGATTTATGTCTTCATACTTAAAAGGTATCATGAACAAGCATGTTTTAATAGATTCCAATTAAAAAACCCGTCAAATTCGAAAAAAAATTTGAATGTCCATGAAACGCGATTTTCAGCCCACCGTGCGACGTGGCGCCACCGTCGCATTACAAGAGCACTCGGGAGTACGAAAACGAACAAAATTGTTGTAAAATTGGTTCTACATCGGACTTGTATTTCAAGAGTAGACCCACTGTTCAATACTTCCAATAGAAGAAACACACTGTTAAATATTTACATATAAGTACACTCAAATATTTTTAGAACACGTCCATTATCAATAAACACAACATTTTAGTACAGTTCTCAATAATCATTTATACAAATTAGTTCTCAGAATAAAGCTACTGGAATTTTAAGTAATCCAACATGAGTTTCTCACGCGTTACCATAAGCGCTCACGTATGATTGAAGGCAAGGTCTCGCTACAAGTCGCCGTGACCCCTGGTTAATGCCGCGCTAAATATTGTGTTTAGTTGACAGGTTTCCGTGTTAATACTCGTATCCCGGCTTAGCTTCGAATGTGTTGATAGGTACGGACGGCGTGCACGGTCGGTGTTTCGGTTGTGGAATATTTGGTGTGAATTCTCGATTATACGTCTATACATCTATCTATAATAAGATAATCAGCATTGCCTTGACCATCTATCGACATGGAAACTCTGCATATTTAAGGATTCCCTCTTTCTTTCTCTGTCTGTACAACTACAGAAAGTCCACGGCAGAACATAGGCTTTTCCCAAGGATCTCCAGATCAACCTGTTGGAAGCAGGTTGTATTTAGCGACTTCGAAGAAGAAGCGAAGATAATCTAAAAAATTGTTAGTAGTTTTATCGAGCGGTTAATTACAAAGAATGAATTTAAGGATACTTCTAGCTACATTTATCCCACTCTTGGCTGACATCCATGCATTTAAAAAAATGCTTCTGCCTATACAGTCACACCCCGTTGCTTAATGCTTACTGGCGTTAACCTTTCCGAGACTTTTTCTTTGCCTACTCTATTATAAAAAATAAACTGACAATGATTGCATTTTCAGTGCTGACAATTAGGCAATAAGCCCATAACTTTACAAATACTGACTATACTGCCTGTCTAAAAGTATTTTGGAAAATTTCGTTCAACAAAAAAAACTAAAGAAACACCAAGCTCAGTTTTTTAATTTAATATTAAAACCCGGCGTACCTGTTTGACCCGGCGGCAGGTCGCGCGGATTTGAACCAAGGTCGCCGGCGCAGCGGTGTCAACGGCGCGGATAAATTCCATTCATACGGTGCGTCATCCTCTGTTTTAGTGAGAATCCGCTTTGGAATAGGCTTTTTAGGCTATATAGTTTATTTAGGAGGGTTATTGATCCTTAAGGGTATGTACAAACAATAATAGTAAACAGTCTGATACTGTTCTGTGAAAAATCTAATCATATTTTCAATAATCAAAAGGTCGAAACTGGATTTCTTGTACTTAATTAGCTATATAATTTATATAACCCGCAAAATAAATATTAATCATACCTTGTTCAATGCCCTCAGCGGGTCCGATTGACCTAGTAACATAATGATGCACTCGTTTATACATTTTGTACCCTACGGGACAAAAAACAGCAAATGGTTCGCTTGATTGAAAGTAACTGAACATGCATAATGTGGAAATAAAATGGTTGAAGATTTCAGCGTCACCGACAATTTCACGCTAAACGCTACGGCGAAGTAATTTCGCGTCGGTATTCTCTCACTGATGTCGCCCCAGTTGCTGAAGTCTGTAGCTGTAATCAATGTATCAATGTCGGATATACTCGTCGTATACTTAAAATATGCTATGCTATTCAATTTCTATCCGATGGCCAATATAATACAGAGGGGCCGGAATATATGCATTTGTACATGCAATAGTTTTTTTTTATTGCGATAATATTATTTATGATATTTGCCCCGTTTTCATGCACATTTTCGCTATTTTTAGTATATTTTTCACCCTCTTGATAAGTGTTAAATTACCTGTGTATTTCCGCAAACTGACACAAAAAAAAACATTCGGTTATTAGCGGTCAATCTTTACTTACCTAAACCGCACGTTATGTATAGTGCACTCACCGCTCATCATTATAGACTATAAATAGTCTAAAAAGTTGTTACATTTAGAATGAATACGTAATTTCTGATTATGCTGATTTAGATTTTTTTTTAAATATATACCGTTCATTTTCTCTTTTACTTTCCTAAAATCTTAAAATTTATCTTGTATAATATATTATTAGTTTTATATGCACATTTGCATGCATATTTCGAACTTTTTAGCTTGCATATAATCTGACCTATAGTAATAAGTATCAAAACCACTAAGTCATTATCCGGTCTCACATAAGGTCATAGGTACATAGGAGGCGTGTTAAATATTCAAAAATGTTTGAATAGGCGCGATGCGTCGGTGAAAGTAGGTTTGACGTGAAAATCCTTTGTTATGTAACTCGGGTTACATGGCATTCCTTGTTTTCTTTTTACTTATGCTAATCGTTTGATGTATAATGAATTGTAAAGTAATGTTTGTAATATAAAATATATTGTCTGTCATCATCTGTTACAAAATTTGATGTTTATATGACGCCTAAGTGTAAAGAATTCAAGAGCAACCTTACATCTTGTCTGTACACTGTGATTTCCCGCCAAATCGTTTTATTGATTTTGTATCACCGTGTATTGGGTATAAACAAAGATCCTTAGTTTGGTTCTAAGGTTGGACAAAATATTTTGTTTTAAACTTTTAGAATCGGGAGAAAATGCCCGGGATTGCATCATTTTAAGTATTGTTATATTTCACATCATATTCTGTATCTGTATCAGCCCATATACGTCCCACTGCAGGGCACGGGCCTACTCTACAATCGAGAATACGATTGAGAGTGATTAGGCCATATAGTCCACCACGCTGGCCTAGTGCGGGTTGGCGGACTTACATACCATAGAAATTCTTGTGAATCGCTATGGTATGCAGGTTTCCTCACGATGTTTTCCTTCACCGTTTTAGTGCGTGGTGATTGACTATCAATACACACATGACTCCGAAAAGTCACATCATATTACTCTTGTTTTAACACTAAAATGTTCTGCAAGTTAATACGAAGCTTAAGAAAGGAAATTGCGGTATTAAATATCAATTTCACGGACCTATATTGATTGAAGTGTAATGACTGTCTTACATCACATTTTTACACGCTACATTTAAATGACCACTAATGCAATATGTAAACGCTGTTAATTCTACGGCAATTATAATAAACAAGGAAAATATTTTTTTATGGAATCCAAAAGTAATTTTTCACACAGCTAAAGTAATTTCTGAACTGTCACACGGTGTCCCGCCAATTTGTAACGTCATTACCAGCATGACAAAATCAATCAGGCGGTAAAAGTACACCGTACTGCCAACATTGTAAAGTCACATTTCCTCTGTGGCTATTCGAAAAAGTATTTTATATCGTGATTGAAAAACATACTCACTTTTATTTCATTTTGTTAATAATTTTTATTTCATTCCTAAATAAACAAAGGTCATCAGAGGAATTATAGCGGAATGTCTTACATTGAAAATTAGCCCTTTTTTCGGTTGTAATTGGTTAAAAATTGCCATAATTATTAACGTTTTTTCGCGAGTACATCAGAGGATAATTTCTTAATGACATACGAGTGTGCCTGGTTACGCCGATGTGTGTTTAAAGAAATAAGTCTTTCGATTGGGACTTGTTAAATTCCTCGCTTCTTATTTGCTTTAATCGAAATTACCACGGTTTTACGTTTTTGTGGAAATAATTAAGATTCTTAAAATTAATGGCCTGGGGGAGTTAAAACCGTATGTCAGCTACTTATAAAGAAGGTAAATTTATGATTCACAACAAAGCCGTTAATAAATCATAACTTAAATAAAACCAATATTTGCATAGTCTTCTCATAAAACCCGCCAGTAAAGGTCAGATTAGCCAGTTTACGACTGTAGCACAAATCCACCTTTTAGCCCCTGTTTCTTAATTCTTCGAATAATTATGATACGTAACTGCGAATTCCCAATGTTTCAAATATTTATGGGGGGCGTTGAACAATTTCTAGCAATACAGTTTTCTAATCTAATCGCACTCATCAAAAGAAGAAATGGCAGTATTTACATCAGTATCATTATAAATTTATTGCACCGAAAGCACCCACATTGCATCAATATGACTTTGCAAGAATGCATCACCTCCTCAGCATATTTCTGCATATGCACACATGTAAAAATGCGCAGACAATAAAGCCGTTGTCCCGATGCGGGACGCGAACCCGCGACCCGTCACGTCTGTGTGGCGCGGAGGTCGTCATTACGTGAGCTGTTATCTAATAACAAATCACACGAACAAACATACAGTGGTACAAAAACGTTCGCGCGGCCGCTCCCGCCCGCCCCGCCGTTCACGCGCATACTTTGTGCGCGACTGTAATGGCACTCACAAAAGTGGGTTTATTACTGAATTTTAATCAGATAAATAACATTTCATCTTGATAGTTTAATTCAAAAATTGTAAGTTGTGGAAATGGGCTTCTGATTGTGAGAAATACAAGACTGTAGTACTTCAAATTCGTAACGAAATAAAACTTTAGAAACTGCTCAGTGGTTCAAAAAAAATATGAAAAGACCTTACTTTTATTACTTCGGGAATCACATTGATTAATTTCTGATGAGTAACAGTAAACTGCGTTCCTGAAAGCAATCACGGAAGTTAACCAGAGGCGATATTCTTATATGTTTAGACGGATCGTATTCTCACATCTAATAAGCTCAGATCATATTCAACGATATGGAACTAAGAAAATTAAGAAATTTTAAACAGTTTATAGCACCAAGTGAATACAAAATCATAGAAAACGATTTTTATTTATTTATTTGCAAGCTTTTCGTGCAGACCTATCCAAGCACCGCGTCGCGTCGTCGCGTCCCTGACTCACATCGGCGGAGTACGATGCGCAGCGAGCCACGCACGACACACAACATATGTAGGTACAACACAACAGAACACAACACACAACACACACAACATACGACACACGACACGTCCCTGCCTCACACAAATTAACATTTAATTGCGAGGATGTACTTCGCGACCTTATTGTCGTAACCAAGTGTTTATGACCTTATTGCAACAGAAACGCTTGATAGTGTGCTGGGGAGTTTTGCTGTGTATTTTAGAGATTTTTGTAGGTCAAAAGTAAACTAATACCGGTTATGGAAAAAGTTGCAGTCTATACTTTTTTCAATTTAATTCCCAATTTCTGTGTGTAAATCTCTTTGATTCGAGCCGTGCTTATTGAACCAATCGTTACACTTAGTAACTTAGATTATTTTCTATTAATTGTTCTTATTCCATGCTTTGTTCTATGTTTTGCTAATGTTCATGAGCGGTCATATCGCTAACCATCAGCCATCGCTAACCATGGCTTGCTTGTCTCGCCATTCTATGCAATAAATATGCCGCCTAATTCTACGTCTACCGCTCTCTCTAATATAGGCTAGCAGATTTCCCATATCTTCGTCGTTTTATCAAGAACACACAACTATGATAATGGTTGTATAATTTAGTCAATTCAAATAATTCGCAAGTGTGCGCGGAATGATGCATATAACCTTGCCAGTTTGAATCAATTGTTAGGATCCCCTTATTGTACTGGTTGTGCTGACCTCATGCATTTTAGTGGCTTTTGCGGGTTCGACTAGACACTGTCCGACTCGATATGTATTATTTAATATAATGTATGTGTGTATGCATAATCAAGTGAGTTACTAATGTTTTATGTGTTTTGTGACCTTAATGTCAATTCCATGTGAAAAGTGAATTGGTTGAAATCAATTTAAAATTATCGTCATATTATTTGGTATATAGTAATGTATAATGTTGTATGATGATTGACATACTATTTCTCCAAAAAACCGTTTATATCTCAAGAGCCAGTAATGTATCTTCAATTCCTGCGCGCTTGTGAATTCCTTTCTTCGTTTATTTTTCTTTTATTTTATTAGGTCTTTTTACTAAGTCAAACGATTAGTCGTTTGTCTCTATTCCTAAGAAAAATGTATCTATCGCTCCTCGACTTAATTCCATCAGTACCTCGGCATCTGAATGAACGAGTTTATAGTAATCAATCTCCTCGCCACGTCATATTTCAATGTCAATTTACGCTTTCGATACGGCGCCAGCACGCGACACCGCACCACCACTTTCCATCGCCCCTCCCGCCATTGTCTCCTATCACTCGTTTGACTGATCACATGTCAGCAGCGGACAAATCAAGATCGATACTTTTAACACGAATCTATTCGCTGGTTCACTCACTCTCATGCATACTTGTATATTGCCATCCTTCTCCACCTTTATACGTGACGGTAAGACGTGATCCCAGTCTCCATTTGTCATGTACTTTTTTCGGGCACAGATAACAAATATAAGTTATGATTATAAATCGACCGAATTGACTGATAGGGGCGGGTTTTGGACTAGGAATCGGTATGTTTTTTTTATCGAAGTCCATAGATTTGTCGATAAAAAGCAATCGTAAATGGTCCTTTGTATATTTCTACTAAGTTGTTATTTCTAGAATCAAGTATTGTAATAGCAACGTGCCTGCCAAATCGTCTGAGTTATATTCGTCATCTATTTAAGTGACTTCCAGGAAACGTACGTTACATTTATTGCATTCAAATCAATTGATATGTTGTGTTTTATATCATCTTGTGGACCACACGCAATTTGTTTCAGATTTTTACCATAAAATTATTCGAATTTCGATTTCTTCGAATTCGATAAAAATCTATTTACAAACAATATTCTATCATGTTTTCGCGTCATAAATCTATAGTTTAAAGAATAATTATATTCCAAGAGAATCACCGAAGTAAATACGATATTACATCCAAATATTTGCCTGAACGTAGGTATTTGAAGTATATACTTTTAAAACGCAACCACGACACATAGACTATTCAACTGGCGAAAACAAAATCAGAGGAATGTAAATTTTCCCCGTGTTTCCGTCAAACCCACATTAGCAGTGAGTGCGCACCAACAAAGCGTTCTGTCGGCGAGTTCATAACTTACCGGAAACAAAGCAGTGTTGTAACAATAGCTTCCCACAGTACAACACGGCATTGCCATTGCAACACAGAAATGATACAATAACACAATGAAATGTGTTAATTTTCAAATCTTGCGTTTAATTACGCAAACCTACGAGATATTGTCTTTGTGCGTTTAAAGCGGGATGTAAACTTGGTTTTTCTATTTCATTCAGACTATTTTACTTTTCTAAATCTAGGCCTTTGAAAGGACATAAGAAAAGCTCTTTTACCGTTGTCAGAATGTCGCTGAATGCAGGCTGATTCTATGGAGTCTCTTGTATAACTTATTCAGTCTCAAAATATATATATAGCAAATATATAGCAGCAGATGTTAGAAAAGTTCAAGGTTAAAATGTAGGAATACGGAAAGTAGAAAACAAACCAATAACATTAGTTTTGGCCCCACACCAACTTAATGTACATTTATTAATGTACATGCATGAATTTTTGAAAGGCAAACGGAGATCATTCCTAAAAAAAGATATAAAAGTAGATCACGCGAATAAAATGTTACAGTAATCAAGAGTCTAAATATAATTTTATTTTGATATGTCAATATCTGGATTAAAATCATGAGTAATTGTCGTCATACTTTTAACATCTCATAAATGCCCGCGTGCAGTCGGCTGTGCTCTGAACAAAGCTTAGACTTAGGAAGAGGCTTGCATAATGTCAGTTCTTCAGTTGTGTAATATCTTATTTATATGTTCATTCACCGTGTTTATCGCCTAGGTCAGCTGGCTGATTGTGTCGAGATGTTAAGATACACTTTATTTTATAATCGTGATGTATTTCTTTTTATTGGATGCGAATGCTAGAGATGTAGGACAGATTGCTGAATTTGATGCTTCTTGGTCAGTTGATTTTATTTCTTATTTGTCATCATTTATCGACTTTGTCTCAAGTACTACCTGTCGACATCGGTCTCTTAATTAAATCGGACAATTCCATAACAATCTTCATTAAAAAAAACTTCCTACTACGCTAACTTATTAACTTGTTACGTAGCTCTAAGTTATAACAAATTGCAGCTCATTTGAGATTATAATGGTTGATTTATTACTAGTATAATTAATAACACATTGCAAGTAGCGATTTCCGTGCAAACAATTACCTCGGGCGCTTTAATTGCTTCGCGTAATTGTCGCACCCACATGTTTACACATATGCGCGGCTGGTTCTCGGAAAACAGTGAACACGATCGGGTAGGAAAACTGTCGCAGTAGAAGAATGCTAAAGAAATTCATGAGGGCGGTTATAATGGATAACATTTGAAAGATAACTTTAGAGATATGTATGTACATCATATGCATTATGTATTTATTTATATTGAAGAATGGATGATGATTATTAAGAGGCTAGCATGACATCACGATTCTATGCCGCTGATAAAGGTGGTTTTAGTATTATTCCTTTGAAGAGCAAATTTACGCACTTTGATCATTTGCTTACAGTTTACACCGTATAAACAATCAAATGAATGTAACGATCGTTTGGTCATGTAGAGAGGATGGATGAAAGGAGAAAAGCAAGCAAATTCACAAGGCGAGTGTTGATGGCAGAGTTGGTAGGTCCACTTCGCCCAACCTACACCATCCAAACGATCCAAATCGGCGATAGGGTCAGGTCAAAAGTACCCTGGACAGACGAGAATGCATGAAAGGGTTGATGAAAGTGGATGAAGCAAAAGAAATAATAATTTTTGGTGCCTCATACCCTCTATCACTATCGCCTACAGTCTATGACATTCATCATCTGTGACTTCTCCCAGTGTTTTTTTTTCTCTTGTCCATAAGTTACTAGCACATCCCTTGAATGATGGGCTACCAATCCTCTTCTGCTAAAATATATCAAAGTCCAGGTTTCCACGTTCGCCGAACGCCGAAACAATTGGAACGAGGAAGCGTCCGACGGTGTTGCGTAACCAGGAGTGGAAGGCATGAGGCGAACGAGGCGCATCTCTCAAATGTCAGGTCACGAGCTGCAGCACCGCGCTCGGCGCTCGTGTGAACGTGACATTATTTGCAGGCTCGCCCGCACAGGGGAACAGTGGGGAAATGTGAAGAAATCTCTTTGGGTGCTATCATAACTTTACACAAATAGCCCAGGTTTGACAATATTTATGTGATTATATTGTTTAATTTTTCATATCGATGTAATTGATTTATCCTGTGCAATGTGGTATATAATTGGTCAGAATTTACATAATAAATAGCTAATAGAGTTAATTAGAGTTCGAGTTGATAATAATAAATACGCCCAATAATCAAATACATAGTCCTGACCCCACACTAAGATCGAGTCTAGTGTCGCGGTTGATGAAACTACGAGGGACTTTTCGGTCTCACACACACCCAGACCCGAAACAAATACTTGTGTTTCAACTTTCACACAGTGTTTGTTTCGGTGCAGGGACCGAACCCGTGGCCTCTTGTTTCATAGCTGCGGTCTGTGCAACTGCGCCACGGAGGCTGTTTTAATAATTTAACCGTTTCTCAGTTTTAATAATTTATGAAGAATACACCACTTAATTTCTCATTCATATGTAGCATAAATACACAACTCAATCTGGGCCACTTCAACGTAATCACGTTCTAAATACTTTCTTTATCAGACGTTACCCTATTACCTAGTGCTTAATTATTGATAACGCTGATTAGGGCTGGGGTGCTAGCCGGCGTGGCGCCTCGGGCTACTTTCACTGCGGGGTCAACGGCCTCCGCTGCCAAAAATAATCGGCGCGCGTTACGTCACTACTCACGACACAGCAATGCACGAGCGACTGTTTACTTGCCGTTTTGACAGCTCCAGTAGTTCTTTATTTAGGTGTTCAGATTACGAAAGAGTATAGGTTTCAATATGTAATATGTGAAAATAAATACACCCAACAGTGACATACATGGTACTGTGGATGTGATGACAATCGATAATGAGTTGCGGATAATAATTGGGCAGCTCACATGATAACATAGGTCTTGAAGATCTAAACTTATCGAGGAAAATTGGAGCGTTGTGGACTTGACATGAATGAAGGCATAACTTAGGAAATCATTTAACTTAATACAGTTATTGAACTTATTACACAATTATTTACAACTTGTGTTTCCAAATGACCTGTTTAATTTATTTTTATAATATTTATCAAACAGCAACACTATCACTCTCATTGTTTTTTATCGCGTCCCATTTTAACACAATAAGCTTAGCGTAATTATCAAACAGAACAAAACCGCACAATAATTTAGATTATTATCTGCTTATTAGTCGAACCGATACACTTAGCATGCAGTCTGAATCGATAAGAAATAATAAATCGAACGCGGCAATAAAAAGTAAAAGTGTTTTAAAAAATGGCCGTCACATGAAATCGCGATAGACATTCAATCACCACAGATAATAGGGGACAATAGAGAGAGTTTGACGTATTTTTGATATATCAAATTTCGTGAGAAACATTCGTTAGATTCATGAAGTGATTCGTGGTCGTGTTACGTTTTGTTTGCGCGCAACGCGAATCGATTACGTTGCAAATGAAATCGAAATCGTTTTCGTATCGATTGATCGGTTTACGTCACGTCAGTCGATTGAGTGTGAGAGATTTTGTATTTGGAATGATGATCTGTTGTGATATTTTTTGTTGTATCAGCACACGAATTTTAATAATCAAATCAAATCAAATCAAAATATTCTTTATTCAAATAGTCTTTCACAAGATCTTTTGAATCGTCCTTTTCTGCTACCACCGCTTCGGAACGTGTTGTGGCTGTGAAGAAGAAGCGGCGCAAGAAACTCCCTCAGCAACACGAACTGTCTTCTTTTTTTCTTTCCTTTTCTATTTTTGTTTTTTTTTTTTTTTTTTTATATCGCCATTTACAAATAAAATGATTCATGTCACAAGTTACAATAATGTCAGTTTGATTCAAAACATGATAAATTTATTCCCAAGCAGTTTTATCTTCCACATAATCTGAAATTCTATAGTATGCCTTTTTACACAGCTTAGCTTTTATTACTTTTTTAAACTTATTAATTGGAAGTTCTCTTAAACTGTTGGGAAGCTTGTTAAAGAAGCGTACACTTTGACCCATAAAAGAATTATTTATCTTGTGGAGACGAGTAACGTGTGAGGCAAGATTATGTTTGTTCCTAGTGTTCTTACTATGCATGTCACAATTACGCTTAAATTGAGTTATATTTTTACGAACATATAATAAATTTTCATAAATATATTGAGATGCAACAGTAAGAATATCTACTTCTTTAAACTTTTCTCTCAATGAAAATCTTGGACCAAGTTGATAAATGGCCCTAACAGCTCTTTTTTGTAAAATAAAAATACTATTTATATCCGCAGCATTTCCCCAGAGAAGAATGCCATAAGACATTATACTATGAAAATAGCTGAAGTAGACAATTCTTGCCGCTGCCTCATCCGTTAAACGCCTAATGGTTTTAACTGCATATGCCGCTGAACTTAATCTACCAGATAGTTTATTGATATGCGGCCCCCACTGGAGTTTAGCGTCGACCGTAATGCCCAGAAACGTAGTAGACGCAACAGGATCCAATTCTTCACCGTTAATTTGTACAGTGGTAGATAATTGCCTAACATTGGGCAGTGTGAATTTAATACATTTAGTTTTCTTAGCATTAAGTAATAAATTATTAATATTAAACCAATGTACAACTTCACGAAGGGCACTGTTTACTTCATCAAAATCTAATTGTTGTCTTTTAATTTTAAATGTCAAAGATGTATCATCCGCAAACAACACAACTTCGTGATTATTCCCGACGTGATAGGGTAAGTCATTTATGTAGACCAGGAATAGAAAAGGTCCCAGAATTGAACCCTGCGGTACTCCCATAGTGACCGCAGATCCTCCAGAAAGTTTTCCATTAATATCAACCTTCTGTACCCTATTGCTCAAATAGGAGGACAAAAGATTGAGAGCTCGGTTCCTGATACCATAGTGGCGTAATTTCCTGACCAGAGTGTCGTGCTCTACGCAGTCAAAGGCTTTAGATAAGTCACAGAATACACCAAGTGCATCCTGCGACTCTTCCCAAGCGTCATAGATTTGTTTTAGGAGAGATACTCCCGCGTCAATTGTTGATCGACCCCTCGTAAATCCGAACTGTTTCTGGTGTAGCAAGTTATTGGTGTTGAAATGTGTTAATAATTGAGTAAGAATTATTTTCTCAAATAACTTGCTAAGCGTTGGTAAAATTGAAACAGATCGGAAATTGGTCGGATCCGAGCTGTCACCGGACTTAAAAAGAGGCACCACCTTGCTTTGTTTCATCAGGTCAGGAAAAACACCAGATACCACACAGCGGTTGAATATCTCTGCTAAGTGGGGTGCTATATGCTCAATGATTAAAGATATATTAATTACAGAAATTCCCCACAAGTCTGCGGTCTTTTTTAAACTAATTTCTTTAAATGATTTTAATATATGCTGCGGCCCAATTTGCGAGAACTCAAACGCCACGTTACATTTAGGTACAAGTTTTTCAAGTATAGATAAAGCAGACCTCGAAGATGACTGAAGATGTTGGGTGGTATTTTTGGGAATATCAGTAAAAAATCTTTCAAATTCAGTTGCTACTTCCAGATCTGCTGTACAACTCCTATTATTTATTTTAAGATTAAAGTTATTTTCACGTACCGAGTTTTTACCAGATTCAGAATTAATAATATTCCAAGTAGTTTTGATTTTATTGTTAGACATTTTGATTTTATTTCTTAAATACAACGATTTAGCTGTGGAACAAGCTCGTTTGAAAATTCTGGAGTAATGTTTTACATATTCCTTAAAAGTCGGATTTTGGTTAAACATTCTTTCATTGTACAGATTATATAGTTTATTCCGACTTTTAAATAAACCAGTGGTTGCCCACTCACTAAATGTCATTCGCTGATTTACCATAATAGTTTTAGATTTATATACTTTTCTAAATTCACATTTAATAATTTCAAAAAATGAACTGTACAGTTTGTCTGGGTCTTGGTGAGGGGACAGCGCTGGCAGATTGTTTTTGATATTTAGTCTAAATTTTTCCATGCGATATATATTGTTAGGAACAAACTTAATACTTTTCCTTAGAACTTTACTTTTAATGCTAGGTAATGAAACATACTGACCACAATGATCAGAATCTAAAACATTAATTACTGACTTTTCACAAATTGAGAAATTAGTAAAAATATTATCAATACATGTAGCACTTGAGGCAGTTATTCTTGTTGGTTCAAAAAATAAATGATGCAGGTTGTATGATTTAAAAAGATTAATGAAGCTGCAAGCTATAGAAGATTCTTCTAAAATGTTAATATTAAAGTCTCCACAGACAACAATTCTTTTTGGTGAAACACATACCTTGTGCAATGCATCTTCCATAATTTCCAAAAAGGTATTATGTGGTGCACAAGGGGGTCTGTATACACTTAATACAATATACTTTTCAATCTCTATACAAGCTACTTCCATAACTCGTTCAACAGACAGGCGCACAATATCAAGTCTTTCCTTATATTTAATAAGATTATTTATGATTATTAACGAGCCTCCATGTAAAATATTTTCTCTGTTGAACGAGCTTGCAACTTGGTGATTATTGAAATTGAACATGAACTGGTAGCTTTTAAGCCAATGTTCAGTAATACATAAAATGTCAATTTTATTACAGCTCATGAACAACTCAATTTCTAAATTTTTATTTCTCATACCTTGTATATTTTGATGTACCAAGTTGAAAGCATGTTTATTATTAAAATTACATTCAATATAATATTTATTTTCAGTTGGAGAGCTAGAGTTTATCTCTATTGTCCTTAAATCTAATTTAAATAATTATTAAATGTCAATTGTTTCAGATTGCTATAATCTGAGTCAACATTTATTTGCTCAATAGAGCTTTGTCGGTTAGCCAAGTTCTTGGCTGTAATACATAAATAATATGATAGCGCATCAGCTACCTGTCTCTTAATAAAAAGAGGAAGATAAACTTTATCTCTTGTCTTGTTAAATATCTTATTATTATAATAATTATTAATGTCAATTAAATGTAAATTATTATTGATTGACAAGGTGTGCATTGTCAAATTCAAACTATATCTAATATTATTTTCTTCCGCTGGCAAGTTGTTACTGTAGGGTAATGTAAACATAATAATTTCGTTTAAGTTAAGTTTTTTCAAACTGTCATAATATTCCAATAATTCTTTTTTGTTTAAATTACCCCTATTTCCAATAAATATAATTAATTTTTTATCTGCAGATAAATTACTGCCCAAAATGCTCTTCATAATGTCAGAATAGGAAGCACTAGGCATACAGTAATTGAGAAGTTGTCCCTTTTCCAGACCTACTAACCTTCCCATGTCCCTTCCTATGTCGTCACTGTACATAATTACATTGTCATACTTATTATTTTTATTACATTTTACATGTGTGAGAGGATGGGAATTATTAATAATGTTAATATTATGTTCTAAGCTGTCACACAAAGTTGGACACACTTTAGAAGATGATGTTATGGGTGCACACATTGGCTGTGAGACAGTGAGCGACCTATCTGTAAAATTACACATATTGTTCTGTAAAGACTCAAAGCGCTCAGTGTTGTACTTACATAACTCAATAAGGTCTGTCATAGCCGATGAGTGTTCCTCTATCTCCTTCTGAGCATTGTCATATTTTGTTGTCATTAGCTGCAAAGAAGTATGTAATTTATTAATATCTGCGTTTAAGATTTGTGTGTCAGCTTCATGCTTAAGCCTATTCTGTTCTAATTGATAGGCATATAAATCCACTGTATTTTTTAATACTACTTTGTCTCTAACAATATTTAAAGATTTCTTATTTAACTTATTTTTAAATAGTAATCTCTGAGTTTTCTTTATATACCTATTTACATTTATGTACCGTTTAAGTTTATTTTTGCTACACCCAGCCATTGACACTTAAGAGGTACTTTGAAAGGTATCATCACCTGTGAGATCTATAGTATTGGTGATGACATTGCTGGATGCAGCTGAAGCAATGATGGGATCAGTTTTTATTAACTCATTGAATAGGGACTGAGTTTTTTGTTCTTTTGCAGTGAGGTTGGCCAATTCCAGCTGAGAGATAAGATCTTGAGCCTCGCAGAGTTCTTGTTGCAGCGTCGTGATTTTGTGAAGCGCCACCTCATATTCTTGAGAACAAAGTTCGAACCCATCCACTATTGATTTAAACTGATCCCGCTCTTCACTAACTAATTCTAACTGGCAATGAACGCTTGATAAATCCCTACGTAATTGAGAATTCTTATCTAATAATTGCATCAATTCTTTTTCGTTGTCATCCCTCTCACGATCAAGTTGATCACACCGTTCCCTTGCAATCTTTAGTTCTTGCAGCGCCAGTTGGAGTTTGGACTCCTCCTGACGCGACAAAGCTCTGCGAGTCATCATGATGGAATTTGTATCTAGTGTCTCAGTTTCAAATAATAAAACTAAGCCTAGAAATAGTGCAAATTAAATGATTGGCAAGGAAAAGGTTAACAATTTTAATAAAAGGGTAATTGTACAGTTCACAAAGTACTACTTACCACAGTTAACACTAAGAAAACTGGAATAATACTATATGTAAACCGACACTCACCCAATTTGGTACAAAATATATTAATTTTAAGCTAAAACTGGCGATATTATTCAAAAACTTTACCAACTGTCAGTTTAAGTTTGTATCATATACCATTCACGGCACTAGCGACGACACTTGGAATGACACTATGTTTCTATACATATATTTAATGGTTTTAATTATAATTATGACGAAAATACATTGAATAACTTATTTAATAAATTAATTTAAAATAAAGATCGGGAAAGGTCAGTAACCTGTACCAATGTTGCCAGCGAAAAAAATAATAATAGCTTGCAGTTTGTTACCTTTTTGGGCCTATTGTATTTTGTTTCATTTGATATTATCCACGTTTTAAAAATATACGCTGCTTAAAGATAGATGAAATTAATTCAGAACATAAAAATAATAATAAAGATAGTTATAACTTTAGTCGAAGCTTTTACTCGCCTTTATACGATGAGAATACTATGAAAATATATTCAAGTGTAGGGGATGTACGAGTATCTTAACGCACCGAACCACATGTTGCGTGCAAACAAATTTCACTCCTCAGCGGTTTACTAAACATACCGTATCGTTATCAAAATAGTCAACAGTCTCTGCAAATACGCACAGATGTTGCGTCTCACTACTTGCTTATTCAACGCGAGTACTACCGACTAATCTAACCATTTCATATTTGATAAGCGAATGCATTCATATTTGAACAATTGGACAGTACAGTCGCGTGCACTCCGTAAGGACACTTTCTCTACATTTCACCGTCCCTAACTCGGAGAATGCGCCATTTCTCCTACTCATTAACGATAGTTTGTCTCGCTCTGGCGGATACTTTCACTAGACGTGCGAAAGGGACGGCGTTAGCTCTGTCAGCTGTTATCATAGATCGGTATTCGGCAAGCGTGAAGTTACGTGTTAGGTAGGGCTCGTGACAGTCGTTAGGTGGTGAATGGAATTAATTTGTCAGTCAACTGTACGCGACTGTACCATTCATACGACGTACGCGATGTTGAAATGTGGTTTTTGTATCGGATGTACTTTTGCTTCCATGTTTGATCCAACCGTTTGTGGATTGGACTTGGTGCCAATTCAGGTTTTCTACGAGATACAGTTTTCTATGAAGCTATAAGTAAACCTGACTAGTATAGCTCTATTATTATAATAAATATTGAATACCTCTTTATATCGATCCATATTATTATGGCCGAGTGGACTGTGCCCTAAAGCGAATTGCTACTGTCAGTTGTTAAGATAATTAATTAGCCATTGTTCCAATACTTGTGCAATAACAGGTACATTGGTATAATAAAATTATTTCATAGGCTTTGCATAATTTAGATCTGGAATGCGATTGAGGTCATTAGGCATGGTCAGTGGGACCGGTGACTGATTTTGATAGCTCTTGGTGATAATGTATTGTGTTAAGGAAAGGTTTAAATGACATGATATGTTATGTATTTCCATTTGGAAAATTGAAGTGCGCCCAAATTTTACCTAAATAAAGATTTTCAGAGGTGTATCAAACTTTAAAGAGATGGTTTGATGAAGGACTTACGAAGAACTCGAATGCAGGCTCGAATGTCCGTGTATGTGCTATTAGTTATAGTGCGTAGTGTTTGACTATCAATACAACAATAGCTGGGAAAAGTAGAGCTCTTTTTAGAGAACATGGTGGCAGCTGCGTCTGATGTACATTACCAATCGCAATATTAATAATATTTTTGTTTATTTTCAGGTAATAACGAGGCGGTCAGTAAGTCATTGCATACATTGAGTGTATGAAGCCGGTTATCTTCACAAACACGACCAGTACCCGTTTTAGGACACGAAAGTTGCGTTAACAGCATCACGAGATGAACAGAAAGACAGACAACATGTATATGTGTCAATAAATAAAACAAAACACACACAACCACGCATTTTTCATTAAGTATAGTGTAGATAATCACTGGTAGGAACCCAGACTACATTATGATTCCAAACTGAGGTCTCAGGTTCGAATCCCGGGAAGAAGTGATATTGGATTGTTGTAATAATTATCAGCCCAGTGTGAGTTTGTGCCCGTTATGGCGATAGGTTCGCCCCTGTCACATCGTGGTAAGGGACATATAATGCGAAACTTGGGTGTCTTGGTTGCACCTCTGCCTACCCCTTACCGTAGGTTTTTATATGGAATCAGCCTTTCGATTGGGATCATTGAGCTTTGATTGACCACGCTGGCCTAGTTCAGTTTGATGGACTCACATACTTTTGAAATTGTAGATTATTTTCATGTATGAAGGTTTTCTAAAAAATAAATATTTTCCATAACTTTGCAATATATAACAGCTTTGATTGACCACCCTGGCCTAGTCTAGTTTGATGGACTTATATAGTTTTGAAATTAGTAAATTATTTACATGTATGGAGGTTTTCTCACAATTTATTCTTTACCGTAACTTTGCAATATAAAACATCATGTAAGGTCACGTCACTCCAAAGGATTGGTACAACAAAACTGCATTGAAGGAGTACAACTACCAACCAAAATATACCCTCGAGCAATAATTATTTTTTTAATTACACCCAATTACGTTTGGTTTCGGTTAAATTGCAATGGACGAGGAAAATTACAGGCCGTGACGTGTCAGTGCTGGTACTCCCACACCCTCGGCGTGTCAGGGTCGCGATGTGCTGATGCCTCTCGATGTAGGACCAAAGTGATGCATGCTAGGGTTGCCTGTACAAGTATATTACAGTGGTGATGGCTGATGACACTCGTTACAGCAACAAAGTGATGCATGCTAGGATTGCTAGTACAAGTATATTATAGCTGGTGACATGGCAGTGCTCGATGTCACTCGATACAAATCCAACATGATGTATGCTAGGGTTGTAATTGTAAGTGAGAGTATATCACAGCTGCGATATATCAGTGCTGGTAGACCCACACCCTCCCCGTGTCAGGGTCGCAATGTGCTGATGCCACTCGGTATACCACCAACGTGATGATTGCTAGGGCTGCCAGTGAGAGTATATCATAGCTGCAATATGACAGTGCTGTTAGATCCACACCCTCGGCGTATCAGGGTCATGTTGTGCTGATGCCATTCGATACAGCGTCAAAGTGATGCATGCTAGGACTGTCAGAGAGAGTATATAACAGCTGCGATATGATAGGGCTGGTACTCTCACACCCTCGCCGTGTCAGGGTCGTGATGTGCTGATGCCATTCGACGCAGCATCAAAGTGATGCATGCTAGGGTTGTCAGTGCGAGTATCACAGCTGCGATATGACAGTGCTGGTTGAGCCACACCCTCGCTCGATGCCACTCGATACAGAACCAACATGATGCATGTTAGGGTTGGCAGTGAGAGTATATCACAGCTGCGAAATGACAGTACTGGTAGACCCACACCCTCGCCGTGTCAGGGTCGTGATGTACTGATGCTACTTGAGGCAGGCGCGAGGTCAACATGGTCGTGCATGGTAGGGTTGACAAGTTGTATGTGAGTTTGTTGATGTGCCCGACATAGCCAATCCGCCTCCAATTTCCAGATGTGTTCGTGATCTTCAGAGCCAAGAGGAATGATAGGTCCCCATGTATATGACTTTTGGGTGTATTTATTTTTTTGTACGCGATTAGAAAATGAATTCCCACCCATTTGAATATTACCCCAATAGTTTGAATTTGAAAGATTTTATACCATTGTGTTACAGAAGTTAGTATGAAATGTTATTGAAAATGGTTTAGGTCATCGATCAGTTGGATTAGCATATGACAGGATATCAAAGGATATATATTTAAGAACAACTGAGCGGCAACCATCACAGTCGTCCGCGACCGACTCAGTCATGCCAATTACGCTAATAGTACATCATAATTAATTATTTGCACAATCCATAGTAATTATTGTTTGTGCGATGCGCGTCGTGTTGCGAAACTTTATCGATTACGTGATTGATTGACAATATCTTGTTTTATTGTGTTAACATGCCGTTTTAAAGGTTATTTCAATAATTATTTTTCGTATTCATCTTTAACATTATTGTATTATGACTAGAGAAAATAATTTATATTTCATAAACGACCTATATTGTGACACTTATCCTATACTCTTGAATTAACAATACTGCACCGGTGAAATTTTACCAAGAAGATTATTTCATTTTGCAATCGAAGAAAGACTGGCGAAATATTTCAAAGATTTAAAAATCCTCGACTAAAACGAATGCTGTAAAGGAAAATTCCTCCATCGCAATACATCGGAGCAAATGCCCTCATTCATCGACAGCCCTTCAAAACACCAAAGGGGGCTATTATTAAAGCACAAAAAGCATTCGATAAAAGGCGCACGAGAAGCCGCAGCTGCGTATATAAACAGCGCCGTATCGGAGCAAAAATCGCTAATAACACACCGCGCCCAAATAAATTTCGCCGATTGAAAAGAGTTGAAAAATGTCGACAGCCCGCGAGTGTGCTATTACGGATTTAATACGCGAGCGGTTATTGATGTAAGACTCGTATCAATGGCTATTGAATGCGATTGCTTGTTTATTCAAATCGTTTGCTAGCATGTGGGTAATTTGACGAATGAGGGTGTGGGAATTTAAGGTTTCGATAATTTGTTTGTAAAGGAATTTGTTTGGAATATTATTGTGGTCGGAATAAAAATATATTACGAAAAGATACGTAAGATGTACACCTTAATTTTCCTATATAAAAAATCTAGCTAGGTTTTAATAAAAAAATGTTTTATTCCGTGTCATGTGTTATAGATAATAAAAAATAAATCATCGATCATTTTGCGACTCGCTCAAATGATCCTTCTAGGAATAATGTTAGCAAAATGTCATTCAGTAAATCATAATAACTTTCGATTTATTCATGTTTCCTAAGCAATTAAACTTGAAATATTACGTCCGAAACGCGTGGAACAAAATATTTTTTATTTAACATCATAAACATATCATTGTAAATGATTTCTCACGTTCGCTGCAAGTGAAAGTAACTTTATAAATACAAGCCGAGGTATTTATAACGAATTCCTTTCATTCAAATATTTTTTATCCGATACACTCGACATGAGCATTAGAATTAATCGACAATTAATTCGCGGGAACTTGATTGTAACCTCAAAATAGTGTCCCACGCCGCGTCGCCATCTTGCATTGCTGCTGTTAAAGACAATTTAGACTTTATTCAGTTGTAACAAGGGTGTGTGCCATGTAATGATATTAGTGATTAAGAAATCAATACGTCTATGTAATTACATTTTTCACCTTGCTCCAAATAGCAAGTGTTGTGTGTTTGCGTCGCATGGGGGACTTATGACCGTTTTTTACTCTTATTTTCCTGATTGTTTAGCAACAATAGGTATAATTATCTACCTTTACATGCATTATTTAACTTGTATACTTGGACTTCTGTTTCTATGTTCATGTAACTTCAACATATCATATTGGTTTATTTCACATTTTAAAAATGCGTAGGATTATTCCAATACGCTATCTTAAGGATAATCAATGAACACACACACTGATTTGATTTGATTTGATTAATATTTGAATTAAAAAACATTCAAATATAACGTCCTATTTCACCACAGATTATCATTAAGTTTATTAAACAAAGTCTCTTAAAAATGCCTGCGTATTACGACGCATTTTGTTTCAAACCCCTCAAAATGTCCACGTGCAAACCTCATTGCCGATGGGCGGTGCCGGCCCGGGTAAGAACCTTTGCGAATTAGGAGCCGAGCTCAAACAAAGCCCAAGGCCGGCAAACAAAGCGATCTAATCCGCTCAATCGCTCATATTGTGACGGACAACGCAGGTGTTGTCGGCCCGTGTGAACACTATTCGTTTGTTTTGTACACACGCACTGATCAGTAGTGATGGAAAGAGCACGAATAATTTTAACCCGAATTTTTGCGAATATTCGCATATTCGCGATTATCTTATGGTATAGAAATATTTCTAAGTCTGACATCTCTCATGAGCTATCACAGAAATTTCATGCAACATTTATTAGATCATCCGTTCACCTTGTATATAGATATGCCCAAATCGGCTCGTACCGACATATTGCCTGTCGCCTGAAATCCAATCTCCATCGTCACCGGCTTTTGACCTGTTTGTTTCCTCAAATAAAATTACACCTTTAGTTGATTTTGGTGATTTCATAACCCATTTTTCCACAGATTCATAACTTTTATACAGTGCAACAATAGCAAATCAGCTCCGTTTTTAAATCAATATTCGCATGGTTTCTTAGATCTACGCGACTGTTAGACATTGAAATAAAAGTAGTATTTACGGACATATCGCGGATATGGTTTTTAATTACCAGTTTCGATTACTTTTTTAGTGGTCCACCCCATGGCCTTTGAATGAGTTTTATTTCAACCAATATTAGCATTCGATGTAATTAACATGTGGTACATCACTATGCACGGTCACGGCCCGTTTTTGTACCACTGTGCAATTTAGATCTGTTAATTATTTGACATGCACGATTGTGATGCTAATGTGCGGTTTGTTTTGACTAATTATTGGGTTTTATCGGACTAGATTGGTGCTATATGTATATTTTTTCAATACATTGTCGAATTACGCATGCTCAATCAAATATATGATGTAAGACGTGGGAAATATTGCTAAGTATCCCCTTGATATTAAAGTATTATTGGAGGCTTAATATATAAAAAAACTTTAGAAGTTTTGAATACTGACTAATAAAGTCATTATTCTAAGCCTTATTAGGACACTTTCGGTGTTTCGGAAACTGTCAGGTAGTTTTTTATATTTAAAAATTCAACCAGATTTTTTATTTTTGATTTAACATGTCCGTTATTTTTATCATTGATCTGAATAGAAATAACACACTTTTCTTTTAACGTACATCTATATCACAACAAATTGAAACCGCGCGATAAAATTGCCGATGACACGGCCGACGCTACCGCGACAATCATCGTGCATGTACAGTCAGCAACATAAGTCGCTGAACACTTCACATTTTTTGATAACCTTTTTATGAATTAAAATTTGTACGTACTACTCTGTAGTCGTAAAATATAACAAAATAAAGTCATCTATGCCGAGAAGTGCCATACGATATTGAAAATAATTATTATTTTGGATAATAAGACAATTCCAAATCTCGTGACTATACATTCATGACTTATGTTGCTGACTGTACATACTATGTACCTACTGGCAGCGATTTGCCGGTCTCTGGCGGAATGTGCCAGCCGCATCCAACTCACTCTGGCAGTGTGGTTAATTCCGAAGAAGCAGTGGTGGATAATAAAGGCTGTACAATAACGACATGACTGCACGCGACGCTGTTTCAGCGGGTACTGTATATTTATATGTCGCCGGTACTTGGACCTCACGCGCCGCCGCTTTCAGACCTGAACAAAGTGAAAAATGAAAGAAATAGGGAATTTTGGAACGAAATTCTTACATCAAAATAGTCATTGACCATATGGTCTTGCCCTTCAATCTTACGCTCGACTTTTAAGGAGGCCGTACACTGGATCGTATATGAGTTGATACATATAGAAACCAAGTCCGTTTCCGAGTTTTAGTCGCGGAAAATATCGAATGCAATAAAGCCATACTCTTATAGTGACATTAGAGATAATTGCGCGGATGTTACCGCCGGTGGATTATGCCTGTTACGCCGCCACTTATGAAACATCGCACGGAGACTTTCATCGATCAACGAGAAAATCAATTTCCTCCCGCAAATCGCACGCAGAATCACTTTCTAAGCTGTTGCCGCGATGACGGTAACTACAGCCGGGTTCGCTGTTTAGCTGTTTGATGGTAACGAGACGTGATTCTATGCTGAGTTATTGTGGCAGAACAAAATGGGACATCTAAATATTTTATGTTACACATTCATTTAGGTAATTCATTATCTTTACATGGGAGTAAGAAGTAAAGAAATTTCTTTTCTCCGTAAAATAATGAATAATAAAGATTGATCTCCTTTGGATAGCAACAGAACCTAACGGTTACAGTCCTACACACGGCCACTAGATCAGTGAAGCGACTCATGAATCCAATGTTTAAACACAAGTTGGAAGAGATACAAGAATCGAACCAAAACATCCCCGACACCAACACAGTTCCACCAAGTTCCACTTCCTTCATTCCCTAGGCGCGAAGCTCGACTTAACCCTCAACTATCTTATCTCAATAATATTAACCTTGGATAATTAGCTACAAATATTTTAAACGCTCATTCAGTTACACAAGCACAACAATGGCCGCTCGATGTGCCCGCCCATTACAGATAACAGATTAGTGCATTATAATTGATAGCGGGTGGGTGCGCACGGTTAATTGGTCAAAACGACCTTATTGTTTGTAATTTGATCGGCATTCAACCGGTTGGGATGGGGTACTTTAGGCCCGCATTTGATTGCCCTTGACCGGCGACATTATGAGAATGAACTCGTGTTAATAAATGTTAGAATGCAAGTAGGGTTAAGATTGCAGTGTTATTTGGATAATTTCCAGCTGTTTTATGACGTGAACTTTTAATTGCATCAAATACTAAATTATACGAATAAAAAGATACCTTTCAACTGATTTATTTTCTGAGATACCTAACTTTGTTGCCTCGTACATTTTGTCGACAAATTCTACTAGTTGACCGACTTCAAAAGAGGAGGTAATCAATTCGACTGAATTTTTTTTTTGTATGTTTGTTACGCGATTACGCCGGCAATTGTGAACCGATTTTGAAAATTTCTTTTTTGTCGGAAAGCATTATATACAGGGTTGGTCCCATATAAAATTGGTGAAGACCTGATGAATATCTTAGGATCTGCTGACCAGAACTCCTCAAAATTAAACGATCCAGCATTAATTCTTTTTGCGTAAGATTAAGTATAAGTATATTATTACAAAGGCTGGGTGAAAATTGGTAAAGGGTGGGGGTGGGGGGTGAGGGGGTAGAAAATAGGTAAAATTGTTAATACTCAATATCTCCGGCAGTTCTTAACCGACTTAAAAATAACTTTTTTGCCAAAGAGTATTATATGATAAGTTAGACCAAAAAAAGTATTGTGAAGACCTGATGAATATCTTTGGACCTGAAGGGCAGAACTCCTCAAAATTGAAAAGTACAGAAATAATTCTTTTTACATTAGGTTCAGTATAAGTTTATTACTATAAGGAGGGGGATGGAAAGCGGAAAGTAGAAAGGGGCGTGGAAAAGGGGGGGGGATATATACCAATATAAATACTAAATATCTGCGACAATAAAAAATGATTTTAAATAACTTTTCTTCGGCACGAATTATACATAATGTTGGTCACATAAAATATGGTAAAAATCTGATGAATAGGTACATATATGGAGAGCAGACCTCCACAAAACTTTGCAGAAACGCAATGATTTTTTGTCCATTAGGTTAAGTATATATGTTTTATTAAAAAAAGGAAGTGAAGAAGGAGTAGAGGTGAGAGGGTAACGAATGATTACCACGCATAAGTGTACTCAATATCTCCAGCAAGTTGAACCGATTTTAGTATTTTCTTTATCATAAAAACGAAATAAAAACGAACAGTGTAAATCATAAAATATTAATTTTCGTTTTTGAAATTATAAAGGATCACAGTGGTTCATTTCTTTTTATACATTGATTCTAGTTTTCATTATATGATTACCTTTGGCATCATTACAATGCTTATGAAAACTAAAAAGTAATAAATAAAATAATTTAATTAAAAATTAAAAGACCGACTTCAATGTGCACTACAAAGTAATAAATAATATATATTTCATTGTGCTAGTACACATTGATTAATTTTCTTATTGACTAGACTAGCCAACAAATCTTAAATACGTAATATTTTGAAGGCGGGTCGCCAAGTAACGAACACGACGACCTACATTAAATTTAATTTGTGTAAAACATCCTAGCGAAAAACACGCAATTTTACACGCAATATTAATTTGTCTTAATCTATATAAACTCACGCCATTTTTCCAAAAGGGGTATGCAGAGATTCTCCTAGTATCAACCAGGACACCCACGTTACGCCTTGCGTGTTTTGTCCCTCGGTGTGATTGGGGGCGAGAGTCTATAGTCATATCGGGTGCAAATTCCAGTACCTGTCCTGATAATCAGCTCTTAATCAACATTGTTGAGCATCGGACTTATCTACAATCGAGGGAATCATACAAACTTAACAAGCCTTCCCTTTCTTATACTTTCCTCACTATGATTCCTATCACTGTTAAAGTAATTGTGTATAAATATGCAAGTGACTCCAATAAGTCAATGGTGTACCCTGGAGTTGAAACCCTTGACCACTGTATCTTTGATCATATGCAATACATTAAAATTAGATCACAAATATTAATTCTATTAAAATTTCAACAAATGTACACGTAGAATCAATATGTTAAATTAATTTGTTTCTAGTTTACATATGGACCTAACTGAGCGCTAACGATACATCTACAAGTAGGTAATATTCAACTGTATTACATTACTTAAATTTGTTCTCGTTTGGCACTTGGCGACCCGCCTTCAAAATATTACGTATTTAAGATTTGTTGGCTAGTCTAGTCAATAAGAAAATTAATCAATGTGTACTAGCACAATGAAATATATATTATTTATTACTTTGTAGTGCACATTGAAGTCGGTCTTTTAATTTTTAATTAAATTATTTTATTTTGTTTCCATATTTAAAAAAAAATACCTTTAACTGTAAGAAAGCAAATTCTATGTAGTAAACAATTAATTTGCTGTAAACCTACTAAGTACACGCAGCCGCTGCAGCGCTTCATTCTAATAGCAATAAATCGCTGGAGCGCGGCGCATGACCATAATTCAGCGGCGCGCCTGATCGCTGACACCACCGCTCATAACTGAGCCCTGTTTTACGGTCGTGGATGGCCCCGGTAAGACGAATGTCGAAGTAGCGAAGTACGGATGTAGTGAATAACGGAATACACGAATACTTGACTATTGATAGTTGTATAGGATAGCACGACGTTTGATGGTAAGCGATACGACCGCTCATGGGCAGTAGCAAAACCAAGCACCATGAATTACTAAGTTATGCTTGGTATATCACTGCGTTCGCAATCGTAAGACATAATACATATTTTATGTCTCATTATGATTAGTTACTCTGAGTACAATGTTCTTCAAACCGGAACACAACAGTGAATTTACACTGCTGTTTGGCGGGAGAAATAGACAATTTGGTGTTATCTACCCAGGCGTCCGCTTCCAAAAAGCCTATAAAATGGAATGTTTTTGGTACATTTTCGACAGTAGTTGTATTTCGGTACATATTATCAATCCATATCCACAAGTTAATTTCTGTGAAAATAATTATGTATTACCGAGATTATCGAGTTAAAGAGTCTCGCGGCGACCTCGCACTCTTGTATTTGATTTAGAGAAATGGAAAGGCGTTGGCCATTGTTTTCTCTTGAAAATTTACAGAGCCCAGATAAACTGTATTTGGTTTTGTAATGAAAGCTGATCTTTGAAGAAAGCGCGCGGTGATTTATTGAGTTTATTTGTGGGAACGCATGAGGTGTGTACACTTATAAAATGGCTTTGAAGGTCAGAATTGGTTAAACCTTAGTGTTAAGTAGGTGTAAGAAATAATACCAGTGGATATCCAGTAGGTCCATTTATCGAATATCATTGTGAAATTAGACAGTACGTCTCAGATATAATAATTATATGGGAATCAATAAAAAAATGATGAGATCAATGTGTACAATGGCAGGAATAAACACGGACGTGCTTCGGCCTAATATGACAATCCTATCATGGTAACCCACAGATTTTAAAAGCAAATAGAATGAACAAAATAATAGAATCAATTTTTAAGCCTTGGCCCTTGGGCTAAATGTAATCCGTGCTCATCCAAGTTTTTTAACAAGGGTGTAATGCATCTCGTTCTTCTGGCCTGCTTATTCTTTCACCAAGTCAAGCATTTCACAAAATCAATGTCATTTTACAAAATCTGTTCCTTAAACATTTCGCGCAAGAAACGCGCGCACGATATTCCCAATACTTCGTGCTTGTGGTAAGGGATAATTCATTCCAATATGATGCGCATAAGAAATGTGTAGCAAGACCACTGACCAACAAAACGTACTTCCATAAAAGTCGCGAACATTCGATTGTCAAAGCAACAACGAAATGCACGTACGGAGGAAAAAAATGCAAAGTGTAAGTCGTACGGAACTGCTGAATTTATTTTGGGAGGAATAGGGAATTTTCGCCAATGGCTTAATGTAAAAATTTAAAATAGTCGAACTTTAAAATATCAAAAGAAGACGAATCTGTTGTCAATAAATAATAATAATAAATACACCCAAGTGTCATACATAGTCACAGCACAGTCACATACACTACTGATCCCATACAAAGTTCGAGCCTTGTGTCGTGGGTATCAGGAACTACAAGAGACTTTTCGATCTCACAAACACTCATACCCGAAACAAATTCCTGCTTCAGAGCCAGCGTCTAACCAACTGCACCAAGGAGGCTGTCAAATCTTCGTAGTATCTCTTAATGAGATCATAAATAGTATTGTGACGTAACACGGAATAAAGTGAGTTAATTATTAAGTCTGGTGTTATTTAAATCGTAAATGTCTTGAAGCTACAGTAACAAAAGAGTCATGTATCGTATTTACTACAAACTATGATAGAGTCATGTAAAATACGTTGATCGTATAAAATTCTATGCGAATTTAACCACAGGTTCTCGTTCCACCCCTGTTTTATCCTTCTTTTAGACGGTAGCCAGAACTTTTATTTTTTGATTTCATTTCAGTGACTCCTTCAGAACCCTAAATATCATGAGGACGCGTACACATCGACATGTGACTCGCCCGCTCCCTGACAATATATGTTCCCGAATAATGGTCGAAAAAGTCAACGTTAATTGCTCACTCGTCAAGAGCGGGGCGGCGCGTGCGCACGTTCGGCACATGTAGGGAGCCTTTATAAAGAATAAGAGCCCTTTTACACTGGTTGATGAATCGCTTATTAAAAACTACTGAGTAAAGTTGGTTAGGAATAATATAGATAAGGGTAGTAAAGTATTGTATAGTTAAAAGTATTTCAAATACTTAATTTAAAATATTGTTGTTATACCTATGTATAAACACCCCGGTCCGAAAAGTTTACTATAAATAATGAGCCACGGTTTCAATAGACGCAATGAGCCAAATATTTGGATCATAAACTAATATCTTTTACCTAATTTTAATTGTCTATTAAATACAATCTATACTAATCTTCTTTATACCGTATTCACCAAGCAGTACATCATTAAAGAGACCAGTGGGTCGCGCGTTAGAGCTGGGATTCAAGCGATTACCATTAATATCGCGTGTCAATGCACAAAAATAAACTTAATTGTGAACAAAACGGTGAGAATGGAAAGGGTTCTTTGATTTATACAAAACGGCGGGTAATCGCGTGACCGGCCGCGCCGCGCGGCTAAATCGCTAATGTGAAAGGTGCCTAACGCGGCAAAGGGGCCCGCAAGTATTCATGAATAAAAATTCCGTACCAAAAACGAATTGGCGCCAATTAAGGCGCGTTTGGGAATCTCTAAACTTTAAGTTCGACGGCCTGGGCGCGCGCGGCTATGTTGTACGTCGTGTTGCAACGTAATTGAAGGGTATTAGACTTTTAAAAGAAGTCCAAGAAAATATTGTATCCATTAAAAATAAACGTATTGAGTCTTATGGTATTTGGGAGTTTAATAATGTATCCAATCTTATGTCTATATATGGTAAAGTTAATTCTTATATGTTCCTGATTGTGTAGAAAATATACTTTATTTTCTAATTTAGAAATTAAATAGAGACCTTCACGATTCATAGTGAATGCTCTTCAACGTCCAATGAATGAGGACTACTTATTCTTTAAAATTCTTCAACTTAAAAAAATAGGGAACTTCGTTCCAAAAACAACGGTCACGACCTGCAAGCCCTTAAAATCTTCAACATCAAAGCCATCATAACGATTACGATCAAGTGAAAATGCTGAAACCCAGTTAACATTGTTTCTCCTTGCGTATCAGATGAAAAGGCAACTTTACCTTCTAAACGAACACAAGCAGTAAATAATAGTAGGTTCATGTAAATGTGCTTTATCCCGGTATCTGGCATATTGGCCTTGGCCTCCGTCTTGCCCCGGGAGGACTTTCACTTGGCCCTCTACGGCATGCGGGACCGAACTCTCAGTCACTTGTTGTCTACACCTCTTTGTTGCAACTTGATTTGTGTGTATTCTGATTGTTGTGTAGAAGAGGTTAGCGAATATTGACGTTGGCGAATATTGTTTTATCATACAATTAGAGAAATGTTAAATGCGTAGTTCCAATTACTATTATTTTGTTAATTTATTTACGTACTTTTTGTTCACCACAGTAAATGAAAGAAAATTATTAACAGATAAATCAATTAATACTAAAAGCGTGGGTACTGTATCAGCCCATATACGTCCCACTGCAGGGCACGGGCCCACTCTACAATCGAGAATACGATTGAGAGTGGTTAGGCCATATAGTCCACCACGCTGGCCTAGTGCGGGTTGGCGGACTTACATACCATAGAAATTCTTATAAATCGCTATGGTATGCAGGTTTCCTCACGATGTTTTCCTTCACCGTTTTAGTGCGTGGTGATTGATTATCAATACACACATGACTCCGAAAAGTCAGAGGTGTGCCCTGGGATTCGAACCCGCGATCACCGTGAACATGTGGGCAGCCGCGTCTAGTCCGTTTACCAACAGGCCACCACGCACTTTGAAAAAGTTACTATGTACAATTTAAATAAATCGATACTAAAATCTAGAAGTTTTTTAATGCAGTTATAATGGGGATCTGAAACGACGTCGTATTTTATTCATGATTATTTTTTATATCAAACTATTTCTTCTACATCCACTCTGCTATGAACGTTAATTGAAATAATAACATCAGTTCTCAATTTTAAATCCCAACTGTTAATGTCTGTTGATGCAAAATTATATCTCAATCAACTGGACCTATTTTATACATCTATTGTGCGGAGTTAATCAACACCGAACATGTTCAATCCGATGCTTCGGGCTACTAATATACAAACCGCAATTTCATTAAAGTATAAAAAACTAAACACATATAAAGTCAATTACTCGTATGTTTAATTTTCCATAACACAAGTAGCGCAGTAATTAAGGTATCGTAAAATCGTCGTGCGTCCAGCGACCGCGTTAGCAATTTCAATTATTAAACCACAAGCCTTTGAAATTTAAATAGTCAGCGCCGAACGAGAACTATGTTTTTATTTAGTTAGCAAAACGACGTCGATGCCCATACACGACCGTAAAATCTTGTCTGCGCCGAACACTTTCGATTAAACGATGCGTTTTTATGAACGAATAAAACCTATTTTTATAAAGTCTACATGTACTGCGGTCGTTTAGAGTCGTTTGATTGCAATTTGACATGTCACTGACAAAGTCAATGAAATTCGTTTTCTATAAAGAGATATTTTTTTAGAATTAATTTTACTATATCAGGCATGTCTTTAGAATCTTATGTAGCAGATGAAGAACCAACAGTGGAAACTCTTTTTGTGGCCGAAGATGACGAGAGCTCGGAGGAGCCGCCGATGGAGGAGTGGTCCTCCCTTATCCTTGCACAACCGGCGGTCAAGGAGAAAGTGCTATTGTACGAGCAGGGCCTATACCACCCGGGCAGCGGTAATGTCTGCGCGAAATACATCCCAATGTCTTTCAGCGGAATAGCAACGCATCCATACTTCAACTACCCGTCTGTAAAAGACCCTGGCATACTTGCCGCCTTATTACAACCCGAGCTGCCTAAGATATATACTGACGACGGGCAGGATTTATACATGGCCTTGTGCGAGGAAATGAACCAATGCCCAGTCAGAATATTTCACAGAGGCTTGGTAGAAAATAAAATTGATTTAAGATATTATTTAGTTAACCCCAATGGAGTACGCTTCATGGCCATGGCATTACGTTTCAACACAATTGTTAAGATCTTAAATCTATCAGATAGCTTCTTATCCGAAGACGCGTGCTATCACTTAGGAGAGATGCTCGTCACTAATACAACGTTACAAGAGCTGAATTTATCTGGCTGTCGCATAGGACCCGCTGGAGCAAAGAGGATCTTCTTCTTTCTACCATCAAACAGAGGATTGAAGGAATTGAATTTAAATAAGAACCAATTAGGAGACGCGGGAATGGTTTTTTTAAGCAAAGCTATATTTCAAGGAATCGACATACAGAAACTTCATCTAAGTTATAACAACATAGGACAAAAGGGCGCGGCTATGTTAGCAGAGGCTTTACAGACCCATAATAAATTTGTGTTCCTTGATCTCTCCTGGAACAGCCTCATTTCGGGGATCGGTACTTTTGACTTTTTGTCTAACCTGGGGGATAATAAAGTTCTTCAGCATTTGAACTTAGCTTGGAACGGTCTGTCCGGATCTAGAACTGGTATGGCTATTGCAAGAACCATGAAAGCTTCAAATCTTCGGTATTTAGATCTCAGCTACAACCGGCTCAATGGTGAAGCTATCGAAAATATTGCCGCAAATCTAATGAAACCTAAGAAGCTAGTAACTTTAGACTTGTCCTACAATCCGATGACACCCGAGGATGCCTTGAAAATTCTAACGAAATTTACATCGCCAGCGGTGAAAGTTCAAAAACTCTTGATGGAAAACGTTTTCGTTGATTCAAAATTCTTGGCCCTCTTGAAAGTCGTGAAAGCGATGAAGATTCGAAAGAAATTTGAAACTACTTATGGAGGCCTCATTGGTTGTTATAAGCCTATTGGCCCCAATATGAAGGACCTTCTCCTACGCAGAGCAGACTTCCTTTGCCAGAAACAAAAAAGAAATAAGATTGATCTCGCGCTGTTGATTCTTCAACTAGCTGAACAGCAAAGTATAATGCCAGTTAAAGATTTTATGACCGTAGTCAAAGATTCCGGAGCTCCATTAGACGACGATCTTTTAAATGAATTGGCTAATGTGTTTTCTGGACCATCTACTAAGATAAAAACGGTCAATATAAGCTTACTAGCTGATTTCGTTAAGAGGAAATGGCCTGAAAAAAAGCTAAAGAATAGACCAGCTCCATTAGAATGAGACATAATTTGTGAAGCATTTTATCTTTGAGGAATAATTTATTTCGTACGCTATACTATTTATTTTTTAATTATTTTAAGTTTTCTATAATTTTTAGTGTAATTGAGATAGTGTTTTTGTTTTTAAGAAATTGTTTAGTTACTTTTAATAAAGATATTTTATTGGTGTATGTTTAAGTTGTTTATACAGATTAATATGCGTGGATGAGGAAAGCTTGACTTCTAACTCAGAATCATACAAGCAATGGATACATATGTTTAAGAGCGTATACACCTTGCGCGCAAAGTCAACTATAGGTATTTCTTCGTTAATTTCACGCACACATAAGCGACCAAATCTGTGTGCGTAGAGCTGCCGCGTCGGCTCGCTATACAATCGGCTCAAACAACTTTGATCCGTGCGCTTCAAATATTCAATTGAAATGTAACTGTAATATAATATCATAAAAATATTTTATTTGAATTATAAGTACACAAATATTACTGTGCAAGCAAAGAATAATACAAATTTTGGATACTAATCATATTTTCGTTATTATTACATTGTTAAGTTCCATTCAAATCAGTGTTCAATCAGTAGACACTACGGACGTTTTATTAACCATTTCGTGTTCGAACACATAAATAGTGTTAGGGGCCTTACAACCCCTTACAATTACGAAATATATTTAATTTTATATTACAATACATAACATAATTTAGCCTCGGAATTACATCCCATTATATTACCTGAAACATAATTTATACTCACTACAAAATCATTGTAGGTAATAAAAATAATTAAATATTTTACTACCAAAGTACTAAGATGTGGTAATCGCATTCCACGCTATTTTTACTACGCGCGGCATAATCGACTGCAGCCAGGCCGGAGCGACGAGCGATACGTCCTCCCTCTAGAAGGCCTTGCGGCGGTCTGATTTGATCCACGTCGGACAGCGTGTTTTATAGTGGTTTTTAAAATATTTGTAGGAAACATGAAAACTAATTTTGTTGAAATATAAAAATGATAATTTATAGATAAGATGTTCTTCTATTGTAATATGCAATTGCTATAAAAAATTATGTACGATAAGTTGGTGAAAAAAAATATGTTCTTGACGAGAGTTTCTGAATAATTTCGCATTGTTTAAATTTTTATTTTTCAGGAACTAAACACAAAAAGATTATTTTTCTCAGCAAAATCCCTCCATAAGGGTCTTATTAGTCTGATAATATTTTTATTTTCATCTTATATTTAGTGGTTTCGGATATCTTAAGCTTCTAAATTGCCATTTAAAGCCTAAATAACGAAACTTGTGTTCAGTAATCCGTATAGTACTCACAAATTATCCATCAATCTATAATGTTTTCCACCAAAATCCCTAGATGACAACCTTTTCTAAAATTAGTAATAATTATTTTTCCTTTAAATTGTTTATTGGTAGCTATTAACTCATTTGAAAAGTCCTGTTTTTACGCCAAAAAGCGCGTGCAGGGTATAAACGCTCTTAAGCTGCAATGATGATCATACTAAGAAAACCTGCCGATAAAGCCTATTAAAGTTGAAAATGTACCTCAACCAGAAAATACAGTGGCACAGTTTTGTACCCTTCCTGTGCTGAGAGATTCTCAGCACAATACTTTCAAAGAGCGATTTGCATCAGAGAGGGCGCGTGATACATGCCCATTGTCCTACGTCATAAGTCGTGCATCTGTAGTAATCCGCAGAACCGTTTTACTCAAACCTAAAGCATAGATTAGCATCGTAATGGACGGCCTTGTCTGTGTCCATTGTTGTAAAGATAACGTCATTTGGACGCACGACAGGTATTCTCGTGCTCATGACGGTTTAATTGAGGGCGTTTGTCGTTCTGTGACGTCATCAGTGGACTAGATATTGCAATGTCATGGCGTCGAATTGCATAAATTATCTGCTAGTGCAATCGAGATTCTTCAAGTGCAGAATGACAAAATTTATGTATCATAATGTACTATATAATATATATTATATACGTAAAATACTTTTTGCTATAGAAAGAGAATAAAAACTTAGAGAGCATGCAGATTTAGCATGACGAAATAGTTGTGTAAAAATAAAACATGTTTTGGTTCATGTGAAGCGAGATCGAAATACTTTTTAAAAGCTTTTTAATTTTGATAACACCAAACAGTTGTAATGAGGTCGGGAATACGAATGCACATTTGGGTGTATTTATTTAGCATTCGAACAAAATGCGTAATTACTTCCAATGAATGGCAATTTAATCGTCACCTTGGTTAAATACCTTATATGAAAATTCAATGGAAATCATTATCCGTTAATGGTGAATTGCATATTTGGTAGTATCATCAAGCGACACAGCAATATTTTTAAAGACTATATATAAAAGTCCTTAGCCAATACCACAATGAACCAGTAGTACATATAGACTGATCTTTTTTACTGCCGTGACCAAGTGACTAATGTGATGGTAGGGGTGTGTAGTCCAAATACACAATCCACTGGCGGAACTATTCTGGTAATCTATGAACAAAACTTTCCAAGCTGACAACACGTTATCCTGTTCTCAAAAGCACATTATTGCGCAATATTTTACATAGCATATACATGGTATGATACCTTTGGCAGGGTCTTTAAGTGTACAACCAAACGCCAGCGTGACTTTTAACCCTTCTGTATTATTATTTCGCTGAGCAATCTCATGTCGACTGTCGTGGTACAATGGAGCCGCGTCTCAACCCGAACCCGCGTGGCCAGCGCACGGTAGCGTGCCTCACGCAACCATATCTCATACGTTTTATTATTATTTATTACTTTAATATAAACCAATAGATAATATGTTTCATAATGTCGTCCAACTACATTCTTGTTACGATTCCGAATGAGATGTTACCGTGACTGCGGCTTGTGTTGAGTTTATCTGTATTAGTATCGTGTCATGGGGTGTTGGTATCGTTAAGTGTACTTTTGTCCTCCCTGAATTCCTGAAAGGAGTATATCAGCTCTCTTCTTGCAAAAAGTATTATATTGGAGTCTACGAAATTTGTAAAATTATTTAATGGCAGGCGTGTCCTGTTACTACAACAGGAAACTTATTTAAAATTGATACATTTAAAGTATAGTATTGATGTCTAGAACCTAGGTAATTTTTAAAATTATTCAGTTGTAGGCGTGTCCTGTTGCTACAAAGGGAAATTAATTTAAAATTGGTACATTTGTAGATACGCCCAAAATCGGATATTTTATAAAAGACTGTCGTACTGGTTAATCCTGACATAAATCTAGAACATGCATTAAAATAGAGCATAAATATTGGAAATGCTGAATTCGTGTTGTCTTGCCGATAAATAGATATTACAAATATTTGTAATGTATAAAAGTCACTTAAATAATAATGAATAAAATATAAATATAAATAATATATTTGTAATGTTTCGTATACAAATTAAAATGAAGAAATCTTTTGTTTCAGGTAATTAACTCGATGCATTTGGTGAAGGAAGGTGACTGACTCATAACACGGGTACGAAATGCAAGGTTTACAATATGATGCTTTAAAAATGCGTTTATATTTTGAAAATCATTTGAATGTGATTTACGATCTAATTTTTTTAACGCAAGGCTATTTTATTTCATCTTCTACAAATATTTAAATATGGAAGAATTAACATAAATAAACCTTAGAAAATTTAATTGAAAAAAATACAAAATCATTAATTAAAAATTGAGACAGTAAATTAAGAAATCACAAAGTAAACGAGATTAAACGAATGATTGCTCAACAACAATTTCGTTAATCGTGGCGATATTTTAATTTATATCGATGAATATTTATTGCTTTCAAGATAATAATCTATTTACTTTCAATTTTAATTGCTTTAATGATTTACGCCGATCGTGGCTTCCGTCTTGGTACGTTCGAAATTTAATTTAAAAAATGTTAATCGATGTTGAGATGTTTAATTATTATCGAGATTACTCTCGATAAAGTTTTTGTAGATGGTTTTAACTAGATCTATCGCATTTGTTATTTCATATAGGGGTCATTGAGCTTTCCAGGTGATATTGTGGTTTAAGTATTTTTAAATTAATTTTGAAAAGTAAGTCAATTTTTAATGCCAATACGGTGAAGCTCTTAAGTTAGTTTTATAGCTTACAGTGGAGTTTTTTTATACTCTCTGTAATAGTTATCGCAAAATTCTTCAGTTCCGACTTCAGCTAGAATTTCTGGATTTGAGCAGCTTAGCGTAATTATGTCGACCGATGTGCCACGACATGATATGGGGCGAATCTATCAGGTACAAATTCCTGACTCCGGGCTGATTATGAATAGAAAAATACAATATCGCTTTGCCCGACCCGGGTTTCGACCCATAGACTTCAGCTATGTCTTATGTGCCGTAGTAAAACTGCTCCACCGAGGCAGCAAGCACATTCTAGCATCAAACAATACTCTTAAGTTTTTTTCGCATACCGCAGCATCCATTAGAAAGTTATTATCGTACATACGATTGGTAAGTGTATCAAAGCGGATAATAACGTGGAAAGTAAAAGTGCTGTGCGTGAAAAGCCGCGGGCCGTGTGTGGGACGTGCAAGGCGTGAGTGGGGGTCACCGCCCACGGTGTCGTTGTTTAAGGATCCTTGAGTGTCAAAGGTCCGGGGAATATTACTCGTAAAAAATACTGAGCTGAGTTCATTGAAGCTTTGCAGGGTTGTATGTTTTATCAAGAGAATTTTGAGTGTTGTAATAAGTGAAAAAATTAGGTTCATTGAAAAATCGTGGAAAATCTTACAGATTCGTGTCACAGTTATGCGACTTGCTAATATGTGATGCGTTTTTTTTTTGTTTAGTTTATGGGGACATGTTACTAATGCGTCCCTCGAACTAAATGGATTTTTTTTAAACCCACTTTACCAAATACGCCGCTTATTCTCATGATAAGTCACATAAAATAAATGTTTCCTACGTAACTCTGGAGTGTAGCGCCGCCACTACGATACGTGGGGCCAAGCGCCCACGCCAACACTTTCTACTCGAAATAACACGTTGTCGCGATCTGTGACGGATAGCACGCGAGGGTCAATGTTGCGCGTGTCACAACGACTGCTATATGCTAAATACGATGCTAAGTTAGCACAACCGCCTGGAGAACACGACACAGATTGGTTAACATTACATTGATAGATTACAGTCACAACATAGGCAGTGTAGATTCTCGGTTGTTATATGATAGAGTAAAACTAAGAGAGTGGAAAACTACTAAGCTTCCAAATATCCAAATTACTATCGGTCTGGTACTAAGCAAAGGTCAGAAATGTCAACGACAGCCTCCGTAGCGCATTTGGTTAGATGGCGGCTGTGAAATGAGAGGCCGCGGGTTCAATCCCCAAAGCATATATTTGTGTGATACCCAGATTTTTCCTTCGGATGTGATTGTTTGTGAGAGCGAAAAAGACTATCTTAGTATCTAATTACCACGACGCAAGACTTCTTCTTAGTGTAGAGTCAGGACTATACATGTGACTGTTGATTGGATTCATATTTATTTTATTTATAAATGTAATTCATAATTTCCAACTAGCCACTTCCATGGTCAGGAGTTATATATTATATATATTAATTTACCTAGTCTGTTTACCGGTGTTTACTTGTCCTCAAAAGTTTTATCAAGTACTCTCACACACACAATTCGCATCATTAAGATTCCATTCGCGCATCTATTCGCTGATTTAGATAGATCGATATTTGAAGCAAAATCCTCAAGTCTTGGTACATACCAACTGAAAGTGAGTGATTTAGTACATGAAAACGAAAGCATATCGCAAACGATAGGTACATACGTAGCTTTGAATTATGCAAATTACAATTCGGCTATGCGATGCTTTTGGTCAGGCGCCTACGCTCCGTGAATTCATAAAGTAGGCTCGGTTGTATGTTAGCGCCACTGTGGGAAATACTATCAGTATAGTTCCCGTATCGAAATAGTATCTCCATAATCATATTTCATTATTCAGGTACTGATTGTATTATTTCCAACTCGTATTATTTACTTTATGATTAATTCCATTGCGGGTTTAAGACAAGCTAGACATTGCCGGAGATTCACCGAGCTTCAATGCTCGATGTCATTAAAATGCATACCACTGTTGATCCTGGCTTACAGGAATTGCAGTGGCGGGTGTTAGGGAGGGGCAGTCTCACAATTACAGATTGTAGGTCTCTCCTAATATGTGAGAGGCCGACTGGTTAGGTATCACCACAATGCCGATTTCTCCTGCCACATACCAGTGTAAATGCATTTTTATTACGTTCCAGTTTTAAGGAAACTGTAGCCAGACTAACTACTGGACATATCGAGACTTAATATCTTACGTCCAAGGATGGCGAGTGGAATGCCAAGTATGGCTTCGTAACTCATGGTATTGTTTTGCTACTGTCTACTACTACGTCTGCTACTGGTCTTATCGCTTACCATCACGCGAATGGCATGCTCGTCTCCTCACTTCTAGTAATGATTAAAAGGTCACGAGTACTACTTAAAACTGCTCTAAGACTTAAGACTGCCTCGGTGGCTTTGTGGTTACAAAGCTGAGGTCTCGGGTTCGAATCCCGTGTTGGGCAAAGTGATTTTGGATTTTTCTATTCATTATCAGCCCAGAGTCAGGAATTTGTGCCCGATATGGCGATAGGCTCGCCACCTATCACATCGTGGGACGAAACATACAAGGCGAAATGTGGGTGCCTTGGCACCTCTGCCTACCCCTTTTGGGAAAAAGGCGTGAGTTTATGTATGTATGTATGAGTACTACTTATTTAGCTCTTGTTCCAAATGTTCCTAATTCACTGTTAACAGGTACATCAAAGTTATTCTCCGCCAACATTGCCACTCACTTTCGCGCCATAAATTTATCTTTCGTCAATCGCCAATAAATCAATGTTAGGTTAGCTAGCCACCATAAAAAGCTAATATGGAGTTTGGGTTAGAAATCAATTTGCCTACGCTTTCTTTGTAAGAGAAAGGTAGGTTTGTTTTCCTTATGCCTTCAAAAATTATGTTGGTCGTTAATCAAAATCTTGTTAAGCTGGTTTAAGTAAGAAGTATGGTTTACTTTTTTTTGTGGATTATTTTTACAATTTATATGAAATTGCTCTTGTATAACCGGTTTTTTTTTGTAAAATTACACCCAACAGGCGCATACATAGTCCTGACCCCACACTAAGATCGAGTCTTATGTCGCGGATATCAGGAACTACGAGAGACTTTTCGGACACCCAAACACCCAGACCCGAAAGAAATATTTGTGGACCGCATAAATATTTCTGTCGGTGCGAGGAGCGAATCCGCAGCCCTTCGTATCGCAGGCGGCGTTTAACCGACTGCGCCACGGGGCCGTCGAAATGATCTTAAAGTCATGCTGAACGAGCATGTCACAAAAGCTATTTAATTGCCTACATGATCAATAAACCAATTTCATTTCATTTCAAGAAGATGAATGGGTAGTAGTAGGTCGATTTATTCTGCATACCTTTAAATATTAATTGTGTAGAAAAATATAATATTTCTTTGTCTTTTTTCCGTCACATTCGGAGTTTCAGCACAAGTTGTTGATGATTAACGTAGCATTTTACGAACAACCGCTTTCCCAGACTTCAATCTTCTCTGAAAAATGTAAAAACTTCAATAAACAATGTACGTACAATTGTATACACCTATCATAACATAAATATGATCAAATCAGCCGACCTTAATCTTTAAATCCACAAAAACTGGAATCTCAAAAATACGAAAGCCACACAAGTTAAACGAATGTAATATACATGGTGCGTGGCTCGTAAAACAATTTTATCGATAATATCTCCAATACAATATCATTACGCCGGGCCGAAATGTGGTCGGCAGGGAATGAATTATTCATCGGAGCGACGCTGGCAGCTATTTCGTGAATTTCTCGTGCTCCTTATTCGGCGTGTCGGACCACGCCGGTGGAAATTGAATTAACTGGAGTGCGTCGTAAAATAATATTGCCTTTTTGAGTTGATTTATTAGTATGAAAATCGTGATGGGAGACTTTCCGTTTCGATGTTTACGACTGATGTGTTTTTGTATGATTTAACTGTATGTGGGCATCACTTTTGAGTAGTTCTTTTGTTAATTTGGTGTTTTCAGTTCACGCGTACCTCAATGTTTCTTAGCCTTAACTTTTTTAATTTCGACTTAAGAGACTGTTTTATGATGGCTTGGATAGCATAGCGATTTTCGTAAGTAATGGCAGTAGATTATAGCTGGGAGTTCAATTCCGGCATCGAAAAATAGGGCATTTAATGCAGTTCTGGCTGTTGTGGAAAAATAATCTACTTTCTGCTACTCATGGCATGAAATGTTTTACGATAGAGTTGAAACTATTCGCAACTAACATAAAACGAATTTAAAACTTTAAATAAGCAAAATTATATGTTACTGACAGGTATCGTATCTTTTAATTCCACCAAGTCATCACAATTGTATCGATTTCCCTGAGCCGGTGACCTGCTGTTGACCGCTCGCGATCAACTGCTCATCCAATTTGTAATGATTGACTACGCCGATCTGCTTGACGACACAATACGGGTGGTTATTGCGCGCGGAGACGCTGCGTTTTTTAAAACTTTGTAGATGTGTATGAAAGTGAATACTACTGACGGTAGTGGTGGCGGTCTTTAATGTGAAGTGGAGAAGTCAGTTTTGAAATAAGATAACTGATCATAATTATAATTGACTCTTTCGTGCATGTATATTTTTACCAGTGCAGTGGCTTAGATGTTGATGTCATTACAAGAGTACAAGAGACTGTTGTACACTCAAATGTTTCTATGACATCTGAAGGATGTCGATCCTACTCAATTGCTTAATAAGAGCCCTAACAAAAGAAACCATAACAACTAATGTCAGAATTTAATATTTACATACTTTAGCGCGCCGTTTTCAAACGCAATATCCTCCAGTACACACCCGCAGTATGTAGGACATTTGCCAAGCGTTTGACGAGAACACGCGCTAACTATAGCCTACAAGTGCAACACTAGGCGAATTGCTTGCCACGATCATACATTATCGGGAATTAATTACTGCTCGTTATTAATTAATGCCTTCATAGCAATTCTATGTGTGTATTAAATTGAATTTGATATTGGGTAGTCATTAGTGTTTAAATATTACCATCATCAATCTCAACTTGGTTACTGCTGAACTGGTTTACGTAAAGACATATAACTAACTATTGTAGTGATAGAAAACAGGGTACAGAGAAATTTGAGACGAATAAAATATACATAGATAAAATTACTTTCCTTCTATTTCCATTCAAGCATAATTAGAGCCTCAACAAATATACTATGTCTTCTAGGAATCAAATCTAAGAACTTAAATGTCTTCGTTCAATCACTCGATCAATTAAGCCATTGTACAACACTTTATTGTGCGAATGCCGAACCTCATTATGCGTCTTCTACTCATATTAAACAAAAGATCAGTTGAATACATCTTAAGCATTGACCTGAGTCAATAGTGAATAATTAATTGAGTTATTTTTCCACGGCCGTCATCCATCACGAGGCCAATTTGCCATACGCTCAGAGGCCGCCGTTAGTGCCCCCATACACACGCCTACGTTTACTTTCTAATTCCGAATTTACATAGATTAACTTGTGGCGGATAGTTCAGGAATGTAGCTTAGCTTAACTATATGGTTGGGTGTCACGAACACCATATGATTACGTTGGCAAATTACGCTTGGACCATAATGTAGAGTTCAAGGATTCTGAACAAAGAAGCACTTAATTATTATTTTTCTTATTTTATTTGAACATTATACATGATTACCAATGGATTACACAATATGTCATTCAAGCAATTTTCTTATTTTTATTGGTCTGGATGGCGAGACAAGCATGCCGTTCGCCTGATGGTAAGCGATACGACCGATCATGAACAGTAGTAAAACCAAGAAACGCCTTGAATTACAAAGCAATGCTTGGGATTCCACTGCGCTCGCCATCTTGAGGCATAAGATGTTAAGTCTTAATACGTCCAGCAGTATACAAAGAATTACAGATCAACTGATATTGTTCTCTGGGTAATCTGCGGAAGGGATGGGGTTGGCAAACTATGAATCATACCTTTCGAGATGCAAAAAGATATTGGCGCTGAACGCACTTTAATATTAAATAAAAGGAAGATATTTTACAAGAAAGATATATCAATGGTTTTATAATTGAAGATGCCAAAAACCACGTGAAATAGAAAAGAAATGAATAAAAAAGTACATACATATCTTAATTTGTAATTAAACTTTCTGTGTCAAGAAGTGAAACGTATATGAGCTGCTACCATTATAGAAATTGATTTAATAGTTCACGCGTCCACTCATAAAACGTAATGAGATTGTTTTCACCTAATTCCTAATTTTCACACCGTTACAGATTACTGCTTTCACTAATGCGGGCTTTTACGGGTAATTTATGGCGTTTGTGGTCATTACACATGTGCGACTATCAGGTGGCATCATTTTGTATTCACACTTTTTACTTTGTTGCTATGTGTGAAGTAATTTGGTCTGTTTTTATTTTTCAATAAGTTTAAGATTTACTGAGGTTACATGATACTGTCCCAGCTGTTTCTTTGATCTATAAATAAAGTCAAGAAAGCTATTTTGTCAAACCAGTTTTTGAAGCAATATGTGCTCGATTTAAGCTATACATACCGTAGCTAAGTTATAGTGCTTTTCAGTATGAGCCCCAAAATAATTACTTTATTCCCATTATCTATGGCATCTATCTCCTTTGAAGGTTCATTTGACCAATTTCTTACTTGAGTTGATCATCAAAATCCCACATCGCAGACAGTTTAAAATCAGTTTCGTGCAATGCATCACTAAAAGCCACAAGCCGGCCCTCGCCACACGCGAATACATTACTCGCGGCATGATTAGTGCATTGTTGGCAAGGTTTATTTATTTACAATGCAAAAACCCCTAACGAGATGAAGGATTGAGTTCAGCGCGCGGATCTCTCGCCTCCGACGCTTTTTTATTAGAAAAAGTCTTTCATTAGTTATGAAAATACGACGTCGGTCGGCTCGAAATCTATCTCATTGTAAATTGACTGTTGTGTATTGAGTAGTATTGCCTTCTATTTTGTTCGAGTGCTTTTGGCCTGTTGATGTGCGAAGTGCGTGAATGGGAATGTGAAATTGTAGCGAGTATTGACGTTTGTTAGATATACTATTTGTGGTTTTGAAATGTTGATTTCTAAGTTAGCTTATTAGATTTTTGTATTGGCTTTAATTACGTTGGCAACGGTTCCGCTCTCACACCTACCACTGTAACTCCTGTGAGCTAGGATCAACAGTGGCACGCAAAGTAATGACACCGAGCATTGAAGATCGGCGAGACTCCGAGAATATCTAACTTGTCATTAAAACATATTCCAAAGCTTTTATGAATGTTTAAAATGTACTTGATAACTTTTGTAAAGGAATGTGCGAGAAAGCGACGGTGAAATGCCACCGAAAAGCCCTTCGTAGTTTCTAACACTTTAGTTACAAGACACGTACCTGAGGTTTGGACTATGAATATAAGTTTTGGAAGTACCCGCATGTTTATTAAACAAACCGAATATATTAATGAAATGCATAAACCTATAGTTTGTCTTATAAACGAGAAATCGACGAGATATATGCCTACGTAAATAGTGTTTAATTGTACATGATTTTCTTTGTTTCCTTTTTAATGACTCTTCTATTTTCCTTCTCTATTCATTCCAATCCAAAGATTGGCCGAAAGAGATAAGGTCGCCGTTTATATATTTAGCTATAACTCCCGAATACTGGAACGCAACTTAAAAATAAGTTGCGCTTAACGACGTTAATCCCGATTAAATGTACTGGCTAAGTGGGCCGTGCACTGTTAGGAGCAACTTATAATTTGAATGGCGTTCCAGTATTCGGGCGTAAGTCCCTTAAATTAAAATTATTTAATGATGTTTTATACAATAAAGAATTACAAATAAATGAAAAAATATCTATCAAAACTGTTCTACCACTAACTCCAAACAAGAAAATAACTCATTACTGGTTCCCACATTTCCAATACCGAATAATGTGATAGCCACAGGGCCGGCGCGGGCGCGGCGGTGCCTAGTTCGCGTGCGCGTGTAACCTGGTGCTTCAACAGTTGTGCGGCCATTACGTGGAACTCTGATTGCGTATCGCGTCTATTAGGGCCGACTACACGGCCACAAAAGCCGCCGACGCGGAAGATAATCCCGGGGAATTAGACGCGGCGTCTCGGTCCCGGGATTGCGATGCCCTCCCACGGGACCCGTAATCTTTGAATATGAGGAAGGGAATCCTATTTTATGGGATAACGGGATGTTATGATGCCCTTTTTAAAGTTTGATTCTTCTTCTTTTTGTTCAGTTTTTTGTTTAGTGTTATGGTTTTATGATTTGTTATGGTAGCGCGGTTGGGTTTATATGGTCGTTATTTAGAAGTTGTTGTATTGAAATTTTGAAATTGATAGCGTTAAAAATATCAGGGGTAAGAAACTTCGAAGGATTGATCGATCAAATATAGCATTCGTTTAGTTAAAAAAAAATTGTCAAATAGGGGCAATAAACGAGCACTCGGTCATTATTCACTGACCGTGGTCAACTACCGAGAGATTGTAGGCTCGTTGGCGACTATAAACATCACGTAAAAGACAGGATTATTGGCACTCATCTAACCTCATAGCCAATGGCATCCCATGCAGTTGTTCACATCATTTATGTACCTATGACTGTGGTTTTTATTGAACAAATCTATACATGAAGTTTATAAATATGTTTGTGAGTGAATAAAAATAGATACTTTTTTTATTTAACACATCCAAAATTTTTCGACCTCCGATTTTCACTCGACCTCCGCGAATCGGCCTTACTGTAAATAATTACAGTGAGCATTACTGATCCGTCGCGGGCGAGTACAACGCTCGTGGTTACACAAACAATGCACGCGCCACTCTGCGCTGCTTAAATTAATTACAACCTATTAGACTATCTATATGGGTAGTGAGTGTGCAGTACGGAAAGTAGTCTGGCAAGAGTCAGTTTACCAAAATATTTGTTTGGTGCTGTTAAATTATGCTCTATTGTTTAAAACTCTACGTTTATACTCGTGTGTTCTTTTTGGTTTATTTTACATACTGAACCTTGTGTCTTTATCTTCAATTTGTCGACTCTATTTTATATTACCAACGTGTAACGTGATGAATTGGAACATACTGAGCATAAATACTAGTCTTGGGCAAATTGTGATTTTATAAAACGAACAACTCACACAAAATGGATTTCTGTAAATATGTGTGAATATTACAATCAAAGAACATAATATTTTATATCCACTTTAATAATCACATTACACCCGGGTACTGAATTTTCACAAAAGATACCTTATAAACTCACCGTACTGTACACTCACTTATCTGCGCCACAAGTTTTGAGATGCACGGCAGGTTGCGCAAGCGCAGGTGTGCGGTCATCAGGTGCCTGGCAACTTGCCTCAGTAACTATATTCTGATATTGGGGGTAGTGGGCCCCGTCACCGTGGTGCAGTGCGCCCCCTGCACTCGTCAATTAATCGGCCAGTGAGAACCGGGACCTTTTGCTGTGTCGCTTAGGGGTTGCTGTGATCTTTGATGGAGAAATTGCATACTTAAAAGTATAGAATTATTAATGGTTGTATGAGATGTAAAACTATGTAGATGCGGTGGCAATAATTGAATCAATAGTGATAAATTTGGGTCGTGTAATTTGTACTTGTGAATTGTAAGTAATATTTTTCTTTGTTGTTGTTTTGAATTCTAATTAAACTTTTTACTAAAGATCATGTTTAATTTAAATAGCTTGATATGCCGTCGATGATATTTAGATGTATATTTTGTGTCAATACATGTCATTCGCGGTGGCAATTCCTACCTGTATAGCTAGAATGTGACTGCTACGAAAGGCCTCAGGTTCGATTCCCTCCAATTTCTATCCACGATACAAATCTACCTACAGCAGGACTATAATTATTCTATTCCTACAATATCCCCATACAAATTACGAGCCATTAGTCCAACACCTGATTTGCATCGCGTTGTCTAAGCGTTAAATCCGCTGGTTGGAACCCCTTAATCATCTTCTAGGTAGCACGCTAGTTAGCTACCGCGGCCTGCAATCACGGCTCAACAGCTCGGGGTCATCGACCTCCCCCTCCCCTTCCCCAACACTCCCCAAGGTGCTTCGTCCGTGTTGTGATTAGATATTCCATTGATGGGCGGTGTTGTCGAGATTGGAAGTCGGTTTTGTTTCACGTAGAATTGAGTTAGTGTGATTGTGGGGGATTGAAGTGTGTATGATGGATTGAATTTGTTTTGAAGATTAATATATTACGTTATAATTATTCATTGAAGTCTAGTATACGCCATAGTTTACATAGTGACATTAAGCTTGCGCAAAATAAGAAAAAAATATAAATTGCGACAAAATATGCTTCAAAATCTTACTCGAAATGGAAACTGTTAATGGTAGCAAGCGTATTTTAAAATTTGTTTTTACTTAAAATTCCGTAGCAAAATTTACAAATCTTTATTGTAACAAAGACATTATATTAGAAGCAATGTTAGCCACACCAATTACACACACTAGCATACTCCAGTCCTCCAATAAGTTCAACATATAATTAAACCGATATTATCCAGTAATTTCCGAAGCGGTGACAAAAATGTGTGATCACGTGGAATCCAATCAAAGAGCGTGTAATCGCAGACGCGCCACGTAATGAATGCCTAACCACATTCCCAAGTTAATTGCGGGCTCAGTTCTGTAGAAGCATCCATGATCCAAGCTTATACGCGACATTGTAACGTAATAAAAACGTAAAGAAAGGAAAAATTGAAGGAAAATTATTCAGATGAGGATTTTTTTTAAATTTGAATTTCTAGAAATATTGCACATAGAATTTTTACACAACACGATTAGGCATGAAGAAGGTTATTTCGAAAAACCCCAAAAGCACTTTAATAGGGAATGGTATAATTAGGAAAAAAGATTGTCGTTAAATATCTAGTTAAGCATTATGCTAGATATGTATGTATAAAATTTTGTACAGTCTTTGGAGCCAAGCATTTGTTAACTAACTTAACACTAAAATATTGTATTATATACATACATTAATCTTGTAAATTAAACATAAGATTCCTATAAAATCCTAGTCGATTTGTCTTAAAGGATTCAGTTATTCCTACGATGGTCTTCCGTGTTATAATCATATTCAATTAATTGGAATTATTATGAGCAGTAACAGTATACAGGGTATATCAAGACTGCTACCGAAAACGAAGCCGGGTGGTAGTTTTAGCGACTTCAGACACAATGCAACAGAAAAAGTTGCAAAAAAAGCGACAATTTTTTTTTGTTATTTTTTTCCTATGGCCATATTTGGGTGGTAAATACATTTTTTTCCCAGAGTAATAGTGTATACCCTTTTATTTATAAATACTCTAAGGTATAAAAGAGTTTAAATTATTATTTTAGCAAAATCTATGGATTTACCACTCAAAAATGACGATATTTAAAAAATCATAAAAAATAATTGTCGCGTTTCTTTGCGAAATTTTTAATTGCATTGTGTTTGTAGTCACTAAAACTACCACCCGGCTTCGTTTTCGGTAGCAGTCTTGAGATACCCAGTATAACTAGATGCTCGTTGGCCCATCTTTAGACTTGTTTCAGCGGATGTTATGAACAGTAATGTCATGGTTTTGGTTCTTAACTTGTACAATATTTGTTGTATGTATTTCATAATTATAAACGCATATTAAAATAATGTTTTTTTTGTAGTACTATTTACTATTTTCTGTAATTCTATGCCAATGGATATAATCTATCGCAGCAATTGAAATATTAGGTGCATCAATGCTTGCCTCGGTGGCGTAGTAGGGTAGTAGTAGGTAGGCGATAGACTCGGCCCTACCACATCGTGGGAAGGAACATTTAAAGCGACTGTGGGTGTCCTGGCACCTCTGCTCACCCCTTCTGGGAAAAACGCGTGATATGAGTTTACATATGTAATATTTGCTCTACATATTTATTTTCGCAAATATTAGTAAAAGTTGTTTATTTTAAAGTGCTTTTTATGTACAATTAAAGTGTATTTACTGTACCTGCCGGTGACTGTTTTTCACGTGTGAAATAATACACATTATCACTTATATCACACTTTTTAATTTTTGGCTCTACACAATTGACAAAATGGAGTCCATTAAAGAGTCAATCACACAACTCAGTCAGATCTTCAATGAAAGATTTGCTGAATTTGAAGAGAGGCAGCAGAAATTATCTTCCCCAGCAGCAAGCACCGCGGCAACATTAGAGGTTGAATTTTCCTCATTCAAAACATTCACCTTGAATGCTCTCCGCACACTTCAAGCACAGCTGGAGCTGATTTCTTCCGACAATGATCGGCTGGAGATGCATACTCGTCGAAAAATGTTATTGCTGCATGGCGTGCCAGAAGATCAGAAAGAGGATGCCTCAGCAGTTGTGATTGATGTACTGGTGCAGAAACATAAACTGGCCAACATTGATGTTCCTGATATCGCTCGCTGTCACAGAATGGGCAAACCTCATGGTGACCGACCCAGGCCGATTTTGATAAAATTGTGTGACCTACGCCTTCGTAACACGATTTGGGGTGCTAAGAGCAAACTTAAGGGTTCTGGCATAACTTTGTCAGAATTCTTAACCAAGAGACGACATGACGTTTTTATGGCCGCACGCGAGCGCTTTGGAGTTACAAAGTGTTGGACTCGCGACGGCTGCATCTTTGTCTTGGGCGGCGATGGTACGCGACATCGTGTTTCATCCGTTGCTGAGCTGGATGGTCTCATCCCGAAGACTGCGCGTGCTGCTTCTACCCACAGGAAAGCTGAAGTTACTCCCAAAAATCCTACAGTAGCAAGTAGGACAAGGCGAGCTGCAGTTACCAAGAAATAGTCTTACTTATGTTTTATTTTTTGCACTCTTATATGTTAGTCACATTAATTCTACTACCTCTTTAATGCTATTATCATTCTTGTAATCAAAGCTTCTATACCAGAACTACCCCTTTATTTAAAATCTTAAACACAAACTTATTTACACAAATGTGAGTACCAACTTGTTTGTAATTTAATATGTCAATTCACAATAATTGTCAAACGTTTGACATTTGTCATGCGATTGCGTTTCGTTTATGCTAACATTATTCTGTTTTATCACTAATTTTTAATTATAATTTTTTTCTCTTAATTACTTTATAATATGTTAAATTAATTTGCGTATTATTATATTTCCTATTTCATATAGTCTTTGATAATGTAGTTTGTAATGTTATTTTTTGTTAATATTTTTTTTTTTTGTTCTTCCTTTTTTGTATTAATTAGTTACAAGTAAGATACAAGGGGTTTTGTGATATCTTCGTTAGTTAGTAGTCTTAGTCTAAGTGTGTTGTATTCTAATATTATAGTTATACTGTTTTTTTTTTTTTTTTTAACAGTAACCGGCAGGTGGAGACATCCTATACTATATTTTTGGTTAATTTATTAATTAATTATTTTATATTTTATTTATTAGTAAACATAAATTATATTTTGTTTTTAGTATAATATTAATGGATAATATTTTTAATTGCAGTGATAGCAGCAACTTTTTATCAATTTCTGATTGTAGTTTGAGTGAGGATAGTTTTGAGAGTATACCCTCGCTCTCTGAATCATTGGATTCCCATTTCTCTGACGTTCCGAAGAATTTGAATGTAGTTCACATAAATGCGCAGAGCATTCCGGCTCATTTCTCCGACATGCTGGTGTCGTTTGACATAAAAAATATTCATGCCATTTTAGTCTCTGAGTCATGGCTTAAGCCCTCACTTCCATCCATTTCATACACATTACCCGGCTTCAATCTTATTCGCAACGACAGGATCGGTTGTGGCGGTGGTGGAGTGGCTATTTATCTACGAAATCATATTCCCTTCTCCGTAATTAGTACCTCCACCCAACCGCCTCAGTCCGATGCTGGCGAACATTTATTTATTGAAGTCGTTCTAGCCCATACTAAATTACTCCTCGGAGTATATTACAGTCCCTCTTTACGGATCAATTACTTTTCCTCCTTTGAAAAGATTTTAGAAGACCTTATGCCTGCCTATGATCATACCATAATTATGGGTGATTTTAACACATGCCTTCTTAAACGTGATCATCGGTCCTCTTCTCTAGAAAGCATTGTGAAGTCGAGCAACATGCACATTCTTTCCCTTAGTGCCACCCACAATTTTCCAAATTCCACTCCATCCCTACTTGATCTTATTATTGTTTCATCACTAGAGCATGTCGCCAAGCATGGCCAATGCCTAGCTGATTGCTTTTCCTACCATAATTTAATCTTTCTTTCGTATAAACTTCGGCCTCCAAAATCTAAACCTACAATTCTTCTGCGACGCAATTTTGGTGGTATGAATAAAGAGGCTTTTTTGCAGGATGCCAAATCTCTGGATTGGAGCCCTGTGTTCAAAGCTGATACTATCGACGCACAAGTTGCAATTTTTAACACAGCGATCATAAAGTTATATGACACCCATGCACCTTTGAGAGCGGTTAAAATCAAGCATCTTCCTGCTCCGTGGATCACGAACGAAATTAAGGAGCTCCAAAGAAAAAAGTCAACAGCTAAATCTAAATATAAAATGCAACCTACAGAGGCGAATAAAATGCGCTATGTAAAGGCCAGAAATCGCTGCAATATGGTGTGTAGGGACGCTCAACGACGCTATATTCATGATTCAGTCCAAGTCGAGGATCCCGCTAAGGTGTGGAAGTTCCTCAGGTCATTGGGAGTTGGAAAATCTCGTCAAGAGACAATTTCGAACAATGTAAACATTAACTTATTAAACCAACATTTTACTTCAACGTCCTTTATTGATGACGTAGCTAAAGCGCACACTATTAATCATCTCTCAAACATTTCTGCTCCTGACCATTCTTCATTTGTCTTCCGTCCTTTCACTGCTAGTGATGTTCGAAGGAGCTTACTCTCTATAACATCTAATGCAGTTGGGATGGATAGTATCAGCCGTAACATGCTCGTTCCTATCCTTGATCTCATTCTTCCGGTCCTCTGCCATATTTTAAATTTCTCCATTTCCAATGCTGTGTTTCCTTGCTCATGGAAGGAGGCACAGATTATCCCTCTACCCAAGAAACCTTCTCCTAAATCTTTCTCTGATTACCGTCCTATATCCATTCTCCCCTTCCTTTCAAAGCTCCTTGAGCGCCTGGTTTATAATCAGATGAGCTCCTTCCTTACCAGAAACGACCTACTTAATCCTTTTCAATCTGGCTTTCGTCCTGGACACAGCACAGTTACTGCGCTCGTTAAAATCACCGATGACATTCGTCTAGGGATGGAGAACGGTCAGCTAACTGTGTTGACGCTTCTTGACTTTAGCAACGCCTTTAACACGGTTGATTTTGATATCCTCCTAGCTATACTGCGCTCCTTCAACATATCTCCAAGCGTGATTGACTGGTTTCAAAGTTACCTGTACGGTCGCCGTCAGTGCGTGCGGCTAGGGGAAATGATTTCCTCATGGCGTACTACATCTGCCGGCGTACCACAGGGTGGCGTCCTATCTCCTCTTCTTTTCTCCGTTTTCATTAACTCCATATCTCGTAATCTCTCTTCCTCCTACCACCTATATGCAGACGATTTACAACTGTATTGCCAGTTTCCGCTCAGTCAGCTTAATCACGCTGTTCATGCTATGAACAGTGACCTTCACAAAATATCAGAGTGGACTAAGTCATACGGTCTCAAACTTAACCCTCTAAAAACACAGGCCATTGTTTTGGGAAGCCAGAGAACTCTCTGCAAAGTCGATTGGACACTTCTGCCAGACGTGATGCTGGACGGGGTTGTTATTCCGCTCAGTGATCATGTCAAAAACCTGGGCGTAATAATCGACCGCAGTTTGTCTTGGGGACCTCAAATAACGGCTATGAGTCGCAAAATATTTGCCTCTGCAGGGTGTTTACGTAGGTTGCGTAATTTTCTTCCCACTACCACTAAGATTGCGCTTGCACAGTCTCTCTTGCTCCCTATTCTCGATTATGCCGACGCCAGCTATCTTGATCTTACCGAGGCCCAGCTAAATAAGCTTGAGCGTCTTCAAAATTTCTGTATCAGGTTTATATTTGGACTGCGCAAATATGACCATATTTCTGAATATCGTATTAAGCTCAAGTGGCTTCCTATACGCCGCCGCCGGGATGTTCATATCCTATCTCTTCTCTACAGTATTCTGTTTAATCCCTCGTCTCCGCGCTATCTTCAGGAACGCTTTAGTTTCTTACATACTGCTAATTCTCATTCTCTTAGGTCGTCAGAGAATCTTATATTAAAGTTTCCAGCACATAGGACGTCGTTTTATGATCGGTCTTTTACGGTAGAAGCAGTACGGTTGTGGAACGCACTGCCTCTCTCTATTAAACGTTCGTCCTCACTGGAAACCTTCAAACTCCAGTTAAAGGGTTACTATCTCTCGCAATAGTATAATGTCCATACCCTATTAAGTATATGTATGTATTTGTTATGTATTTTATGTAAGTTTATTGTTTCATGTTTGCTTAATATATATAAATCTAGGAATATCTATTATATATGTAGGTATTGTTTATGTTAGTTTATGCATTTATTTTTGAACATAAAGCACCGCCAATGTCTCCTGGTATTTTTACCTGCTTGAATGGTTGCCTGGAAGAGATCGCTTTTAGCGATAAGGCCGCCAATTGTTCCACCTAATATACAGTTGCTTCATATTTTTATTTTTTTTTGTTTTGTGGTGTAATAATAAAGAGTTTTATTATTTATTATTATTTATTTATTTGCCATGTCGAAAAATATACCGGTCCATTTGAATGGCGGTCAACGAATTCACTATCATTTGATCTGTACTCTACTTAGGCACTTACCATCAGATGCACTACATGATTTGTTTTAAAAACCAGACCAAAAAAGCTTTGCGCACCCCACCCGTTCATTACTGAATTTGCATACACACTTTACGACCCCGCGCTGAAACGAAAACGCGTCGCTTCTGATTACTACGTCATAAATCACTTTCGATCGGTCGCGTGATCGAAGTTTTTTTACTGTTTTTGTCTTTCATTTTCTTGGAGATTTTGGACAAATTTCTGGAATTCTTTCTTTGGTATTGAAGGTCTGATTGAGTTTGTAACCGGAATATGTTATATATAATTGATGTTGACGGGTACTGCGTTTTATAGTCTTTGTTGTCAACATTTCTAAAGACATATTTACTGGTGACAGGTAAATAATGAGGGAGGCCACTTGGTTGGGTACCATCGCAATGTCTATTTGTTCAATATGTTGTTTGGTTTTGCTACTGTTCATGAACGGTCGTATCGCTTACCATCAGGCAAATGACCTGCTAGTATCGCCATACATTGCAAAAAAAAATATTTTTGTATTCATATGCTACTCACAGTGCAGCAACCATAAATCAACGAATAAATCTTATCGTTTGGTTACAAAAGCTTCATATTCAATATTTTTGTTTAAGTATCTTTATCAACTTCATCCGAAGGTATTATAATCAAAATAACATATTATGATCTTTACCTGCGTCAACAAAAAAAAAACAGTTTTGATCTCTTCTTTGTCATTTGTCTCGTCTTCATTCATCAACAAATTGGACAACCAACAGGGCATTGGTCAATCAAGTCCCCAGTATCCTTCCATCACCTATTTTCGATCAAACATATCTCAATCCGTAAGCTTAGATGAAATCCGAAGGGCGTAGTGTTTTTGCGGCAGACGCGGCCCGAGTGCGTGTAATCTCGCGCTCTGCCCAGGATCGTTAAAAGGTTTTTTGCCGGCCGCGTCACGTACGGTGCGGTTGTGGCCACTAGCCCAGGATCGGGTTCCTTCAGGACTGAGTTGTTAGGGTCCCGCGGGTAGGACAAAATCCGTGGTGGGTAATGTTAGTTTTTATGGCGAAATCGGTTTGATTGTGAGTTATGATCTTTTTTGTCAATATTTGAAATAAATACGTGTTCGTGTTTCATCTGTTTATAGACATTAATAGGCATGATAACTCTTATATTCCTTCATGATTCATATTCGTAGTAAGTCTGTAATAAATCTAAAATTTCTTCAATTTTGTAGGCCTACTATAACTAGTATACCTTTAGTATCAGCCCATACACACCCCGCTGCAGGGCACGGACCTCCCCTATAATCGAGATTGAAAGGGGTTTGGCTAAATAGACCGCACCGTTCGTATACCACATAGAACATTACACATTCCTTTTTTCCATAAATTATCGGAATATAAGTATTTCTAAAATATTTTTAAGTGCACATGCGGTATTACGTGAAGACAAAAGAAGCTCGCGCTTGACGCAATTTTTTAATGACGCCCTCTTGCGGTCGCCGCAGGAAGTGTCGTATACCCTCGGATCTTCGTTTAATGCTGGCCTTGCGGTTTTTGATATGGCTTAAAGTTCTCATGTCGTTAGGGCGATTTTTTTTACCCTCACAATGCGTTCACACGGCGTTTTTTCTCGTCAGTAATTAGAGCATATTGATATATTTATAATGTCCAATACTCTTGTGGTGTGGAGGAAATTAAATATCTACGTTGTGACAAGTTTGTTTGAAGTTACATGCTATGAAACCGAGATAGCTAACCTCCAATGTTTCTTTTTGCGTTGGTTAATATTAATAAGAATGGAACATATTAGAGAGATAGTGCGGTACAATTCTGAGTAAAAATAAATGTCATAAGACCTTGAAAAGTTAATTGTAGTGATAAATTTTAAAATATTCTCCATGTGATGTTCAATGATGTGTGAAGCTTACCAGCCCTCAGTATTACAAAATAAGACTATGGCCTAAGACTCTTCATGAAATTATAATAATGTAACATGTATAAAACGTTGCCTTAATTTATTATGAGTATTGAACAATAAGTTAAACAAAAATTAAATTTAGTCAAGTTTGAGGGAACGTACTTTAAGTTTTTAAAAATTAAAATTAAAACTAAGTGAATAGGTGTGAGCAGAGTGAGATGCTCTCTTCTATTGAACTCTTATAACAAAAATACAAATCGTATCTATCCTATAATGCTTAATGCTAATGTTTTATCTAGACATAACATCCTTTCTTAAAATGCCAACGCAAGCTGTGTTGGTCGATCATGCGTTAACATTTACTATGGTAGGGGTGTGACAGGGTAACATAACTCCTCCCTCACCAAGAGCGGAATTACCTGAAGATTCTTGATTCCGGTAATTTCGCGTGAATGAACATAATCTTATTCTAGACTTATACAGAAAATAACCTAAAACACAAATTATAACTATCACGTACAGCAATAAGGATGCTAAACTCACTGAATTCACTTTTACCGAACTTTGATTTTCATCATTTTCACTAACACTATTTTGGGATTTCACTTTCAGCATGTACGCGAGATGTTTCAGGTCGTCGAAGTTGGCCTCACGCATGTCCAGTGAGACGTTTTCAGCTACAACTGGTGTCTGAAGTACAGGCAACGTAATCAGGGGTTTCAGTCGATATTGTATCTTATCGCTGTATATTCTATGATGTACAATATGAACGTCGTCCAGTGTTATTTCACAGTTTTCCTCCATTTTCAGGATGTATGAACCACGAAGCGAGGAGTGTGAGATTTCGTCACCACATTTTTCAGTTATTACTGTAGAGGTTTTCAGGTAGATGAGCCAGGTGTTGTATTTGACTCTCTGTATTTTCTTATCCTCTATGTCAACGGGGTGAACTATACAGTTGGTAAGGTTTTCGCTCATTTTCATCAACTGTTCTACACAGGTTTCTTCGGAGTAGGGGACGATGTCGTCGTCGGTGCAGAGATACTCGCCGTCGTCAATCAGCTCGCAGGAGTGCGCGGCGGATAGGTATTTTAGCCCTTTCACCAGGAGATAAGGGTATTTGGGAACAATGGCGAGTGTTTTGTTATAAGAAATATTAAAAATAGGAAAAGAATAAAGTTTAAAATAATTGTATATAACATTATCTGTGAGAGGGATATCTAAAATGAATGTTATCTGGTTTCTCTTTACATAGGCTCTTACAGTAACAGACTTTTCGATTTTAACAATATTATTGACTGTTGGTTCATACATTAAATTATCAGTGTCATTTATAGTATGTAATATTGATAAGAATTCAGTTGAATTTATAATACATTGATGGAGAACTGAGACTTTGCTTAATGCTAGAGCGGTTTCAAGTTCATTTAAGATTATATATAGAGTTCTGAAGTTATCAGTGAAAATATTAAATGTAACAAGTACGTGGATAAAGTTAACCATATTCACATCTTTTGTAACAATTTTCTTTGCTAGTTTTTCTATTTCAATTATCTTATTTTCCAAAATCTTTGTATTACTGTGTATTGTTTCAGTAGTATTAATAAAATCACTTAACATTTTTGACAAAATAGTAACCTTTTGGTTAGTTAGACTCTGATGATTATTTAATTGTGTAATTAAGGAATCGTATCTTTTTGCGTCTTCCGAATCTAAATTTCCTGTTACAAATTTAATGACAGAACCAAGAGGGTTAATTAGGCCTCTTTTAACACGTACATTAGGCATAAGTTGTTCGAATTTTTCAACAGTTTCATTACATAATTTATCAACTTGTTTTCTTAATCCAATAGAGTCGTTTGCAAAAATAGAGTTTGTATTTATAATATTAATGAATTGCTGATACTTAATTACATTATATCTCAATATTAGTTCTATCCCGCTTGTATCAATTACCTTGATAATTGTCCAACTATCCTTTCGCTTAAAAGCTTGTCCTAATTTGATAGGTAATATACCTGGGTTTCTTTCAACTTTTTCTAACTGAAGGCCCTGGTTGAGGGTTATCATCGTCGCTACTGCCAGGCAGCACCTGCGGAGGACGTTTAATATTTCTTAAAGGAACTTTAGTTTGTCTATTTCTTATCTGAACGGGTACTATGTTGCGCTCTATATCACCACTAACAACAGCTTTTCTATAGCGGGGCTTATCCTTGCTTTTCCTTGTATTAATATCTTTTGTAAAAACTACTTGTTCTGAATCTAAATCTATTTTATCTTTATCTTTACCCTTGCTAATTATCTTTTCTTTATTTTTAAGCATCTTTTCCGATATATGTTTATAGAGAAATTTAGAACGTTTTACGTGATCTTTAAGTAACTGTTGCATATAGGCTTTTTCAAAATCACCATCAAAAATTTTACTAGAGTCAGTATGACTAAACACTATTTCAAACGGAGTTAAACCTGTCGCGGAATGCATAGTATTATTATATGCCATAATACAATATGTCATAATAGAAGCGGCATCAGTACATTTTTGTTCATATTTGGCTAGCCTGTAAATTTCAATAAGTGTAGAGTGAAATCTTTCCACAATGCCAGTTGAATTTGGATTATATGTTGTACAAATATGCAACTGTATTTTATAAAGTGAAGCTAATTCACGCATTAACTCATTATTAAATTCTGTTCCAGGATCACTGCTAATTTTTTTTGGAATACCATAGAATGAAAAATATTTGATAAGGGCTCTAACAACTTCGCATGTTGACCTGTTACTTATTTCAAAAGCTTGGGCCAATTTGCTAAAAGCGTCTACAACGGTTAAGTAATGCTTGCCATCTATACTAAATATGTCTATGAAAAGTTCTTGAAAGGGGGCATCTTGTGTTTGAGTTAATTGTAGAGTGGGTTTAAGAGGGTTTCTGTCATACTTCATCCTTTTACACAATTCACAATCATTAATAACAGCTGCTACTATTTCCTGCATATTTGGCCAATAATAATTTCGTTTTATTCTTAATATCGTTTCTTTAATACCTCTGTGACATGTCTTGCCTTCGTGGTGTTTAAGTACTACTGCTTTTTGTTCTTTTTCATCTTCCACATTTATCACGCGCTCTGTACATTCATATATATCTATCATACCTTGTTTAAACAAACTAATTATAGTCCGGGAAAAATCTGATCTGTGTTGGGGATGCTCAAAATATATAAAGTATTTTATTTTAGGTTTTATGTATTCTTTTAAAAATTGTTTTATTAGTTCCAAATTATTAATCGGTATAAATACTTCTAATATTTTCTGTTTATTGTTTGAAATATCTTTAACTTGAATTTCATTTCTAAACCATTGATGAATTAAAATCTGATTGGGCTTAGTGTCTACTGCCTCGTTTAAAATAGGGATACCTTTTGATTCTAAATCTTCTGCTGAGTGAACGGTGTCGGTACTACTATTATCAGATCCTACGGGGTAGGGGTCTAAAGAGACAATTGATCTAGTAGCTGAGTCAGAAATGCTGATAGTCTTTGAACTATCTGAAATTGAAATTACATCAGTATTGTTGGGGGGTTGTTCCCTAGCTATTCTAGTAATTTGTTCAGTCAAATCGTTCAAATATGATGTTAAGTCCTTTTCTTTTTTGTCAACATTAACTGCCATAGAGTCAGTCTCGTCATCCGAATTTAATGCGTTAATTTTGATACGTGAAAGTGCGTCTGCGTTAGTATTTTGTTTTCCGTTTTTGTAAAGTATTTCAAAGTCATATTCCTGAAGTCTAAGTCGCCATCTTGTCAATTTACTATTAGGTTCCTTTAATGAGTAAAGCCAGGCAAGGGGTCTATGGTCTGTGTAAATCGTAAATCGACGTCCGTAAAGATATGGTCTGAAATGCTTTACCGCCCAGATAATAGCTAAAAGTTCACGTTCTATTGTACTATATCTACTCTCAGTTTCACTGAGCGCTCTACTAGCGTAAGCAACGGGTTTGTCATTACCAATAAGACCTTGTGATAGCACTGCTCCAAGGGCTACATTTGATGCGTCAGTTGTCAATATGAAAGGTTTGTTAAAGTCAGGATATTGCAAAAGCGGTACAGTAGTTAATAGTTCTTTACATTTTTGAAATGAGTCTATGTATTTTTGGTCAATTACTATTTTGTTACGTTTCTTTAAACAATTTGTGAGGGGTTGAGTAATTTTAGCAAAGTCCTTTATAAATCGTCTGTAATAGCCTACCAGTCCAAGAAAACTCTTAATTTCAGTAGTTGTTTTCGGCAGGGGAAAGTCAAGTACAGTTTTAATTTTATCATTGTTAGGTCGAAGTCCATCTTTTGTTATAGTATGCCCTAGGTAAAGCACCTCTTTTCTGAGAAATTCTGATTTGTCCAACTGTATTTTCAAATTTGTCTGTCTCAGTCTTTCAAATACGGCTCTTAGTTTTTGTATATGTTCATCTAAACTAGTCGAGAATATAATAATGTCATCTAGGTAAACAAGGCAATGTATACCTTGCAGTCCTCTTAAAATACTGTCCATGGCTCTTTGAAAGGTTGCCGGTGCCGTTTTAAGTCCAAACGGCATCCTGAGAAATTCAAAATGTCCGAATTGAGTACTAAAAGCGGTTTTTTGTCGGTCCTCCTCCTTGACTTCGATCTGATGATATCCTGATGCTAAGTCTAATGTGGTAAAGTATATGCTCTTTCCTAGTTTGTCAAAAAGGTCGGTAATGTTAGGTAAGGGGTACTTGTCATCAGTCGTTATTTCGTTAAGTCGTCTATAGTCAATCACCATTCGATACTTGGGCTTACCTGTAGCGTCTATTTTTTTTGGTACTAGGTGAACAGGTGCACTCCATGGTGAAAATGACTCCTGTATTACATTATTTTTCAGAAGTGAATCTACTTGAGCTTTAATTTCAGCGGCTTGAGCAGGAGGTTGCCTATATGGCTTAATATAGATGGGATCTTCGTTTTTAGTTCGAATAGAATGTTTAACCTGATTGGTAAAAGTTAGCGGAAAGTCCTCACAATAAAATATATCTTTATATTCCTTGCATAATCCATATATTTTCTTTCTTTCCTCCTCATTCATATGATCTAAACGTAATTTATTTTTTAAATTTTCCTCTAACATACTATCTATCTCTATCTTTCTTCCAACATGCATATTATTAACCTTCCATTCTGTACTACTATCAAAACTCATTACATTAAAAGGTTTATCTATTGTCAACTTCCATTCCTTATCTGAAGCATTCTGAATTATAGTGGATGCATATCCTCTTTCACACTTCACAATTGCACTTGGCATTCTTATTTCTTTACTGAACTCTTTATACTCTAAAATTCCTTCACCTGAATATAAATCTGTAGGTAATTTAAGACGATGTTCAGTACGCGGTTGTAATATAAATTCATGATTATTACGACAATGATTAACTATGGGAATAGTGGTTGAATTTGTTCTTAAAACGTTATGTTTTAGATCGATAACTGCTCCAACTTTCGTTAACAAGTCATCACCAATAACACCATCATAACGTGAATCAACATTGTATAAATAAAACTTTTGAAGAAAGTTACTATTAAATGTCGGAAATAAAGGGATCTCCACGACCTCGCCGTGAGAGCTAGATGCGTGGGTGCTAATCACCTTAAATGGTTCATTACGGATTTCACTATAAAAATATGCATACGCTTTATCTGGTTTTAAAAAAGATCTCATACTTCCGGTGTCTATCATAAATTTAGAGTCTATTTCGGGAATGTAAACATACGGCAATTTCAAATTAGGGTCACAATTAATTTCTATCACTTCTTGGTTTTTTCTAAAGGGCTTAGATGAAAATTTTCCATCTGTTCAATAGATTCAGGAATTTCAGTAATATCGGTTTCATTTACTTGGTCAGCGTTTTTAGAAAGCGGTTCAAAGTTTTCATTACCTACGTAATATTCACAACTATCTTCCACTTGGGAATTACTGTAATTATATTCATAATCTGCAGGATAATATTCACTGTAATTATTTTCGTCATTGAATTCTAATTCATTTAATTTAAAACCTTCTTTTCTATAAAGTGGAGCCGTTCTCATTGAAACATCGGTATTCTGATTGTTATTATTAAAGTTAGGTTTATATCCAAAGGGTTGTGAATTCATACCAAATTGCTGAGGTTTCATAATATTATTAGACTGATTGAAAGGGGGTCTATATCCTAACTGTGGGCGATAGCCAAATTGGGGACGATAACCAGATGGGGGACGGTAACCAAATTGAGGTCGATATCCCAGCTGTGGGGTAAAGCCAAACTGCGGGCGATAACCGATCGCCTGTTGAGCTAATGGTCTCTGTTGCAAGAAAGCTGTCGTCTTTTGTTGTGGCATACTGATATTAAATTTATTAGGGGTAAATTGGGGTTTAAAACCTAAGTTTTGTGAATTTTGAACACCAAACTTAAATTGTGTGGGGCTAGACTGCAACTGTGGTTTACAAATGTGAGAATTCTGTAATTTATTTTGAGCTGAGTACTGTTCAAAAAAGTTAACCTCTTCTATAACGATACTAAGTGCTTGTTCCAAAGTGCGTGGTTTACTTAATCTCACAACTCGTAACATATCAATCGGCAAATTGTTCAAGAAAACTTTCAGACATTTATTGTTATAAATATTAATTTTACTCGGTGTGTCTAACTGATCTGGTGATTGATTTAATTTTGAAATCAATAATGATCTAACTGACTGAATTCGGTTACAAAACTCTAAATAACTTTCATTCTGTTTTAGTTTCAAAGATTCTAATTCAATAGCGATACATTCCTCAGTCCTAGCGTCACCAAAATGTTGTACTAATAATTCCTTGAAATCAATCCACGTATTAATATCATCGCGCTCACTGATAAGGGCAGCTGCATTGTCTACCAATCGACTCGTAATGGAATGCATAACGTATATATTTTGCGCCGGACTCCCTTGGTATTTATTAATTACGTATTCACATTTACGAAGAAACAAATTTAATTGTCTTTGATCACCACCAAATAATGGGATAAGTTTTAACATTTCATTTGGAATAAGAATTATTTGTTCCACTTTTTGCGGAACTGTTTCACCTGAATTTTCCATTTTACAATTAAATACTTTATAATACTTAACACAAAACACAAATATCTAATATGAGTTCGACTAAAATTATATTATTAATTACTCACAGAAATATGCGAATTAATTATGAAATTACTTCAAAACGTTAACACTTTATTTATTTTATATATCACTTTTTATGCATTAATATTCTTTTCAACTTAAGTTACTAATTAATACTAATAGAATGGTCACACAAAGTTATATGGGAAACCAGACAACAGTTATACGAAAAATGAATATTCCGATATAACAAAACACTAAATAATAGGGTAAGGAAGGTGAAAAAGGCTTACTCACCAACCCGCCAGCGTCATCACGTTCCAGGACGATTCCTTGACGAATTTATTTGGTTCGAGGATCCGCCTCGTGCGCGCCGCGATCGCGATCGAACAGATTTTTAGGCTCGAATATATACGAAAACGGTGGCACCTTTATAAGCAGATCCTACCGGCTGCGCCAGTCAAGTTTGAGGGAACGTACTTTAAGTTTTTAAAAATTAAAATTAAAACTAAGTGAATAGGTGTGAGCAGAGTGAGATGCTCTCTTCTATTGAACTCTTATAACAAAAATACAAATCGTATCTATCCTATAATGCTTAATGCTAATGTTTTATCTAGACATAACATCCTTTCTTAAAATGCCAACGCAAGCTGTGTTGGTCGATCATGCGTTAACATTTACTATGGTAGGGGTGTGACAGGGTAACATAACTATTTACTACACAAACCATTTACGTGCAAACATTTATACGCAATAACAATAACATTTGAAAGCGAACAGTCCAAGCAATATGTATTAGAACGACGTATTTGTAAATGTCTATAAAATGTGTTCACAATTTGTATTAATATTTATTTCGAAATTTGTATTGCGGACCTTAGGTTACGCCGGGGTACCAAAATGATCAATCTTCGGGTAATGATCGATGATTATTGTATACGGGTTCATAGTTCAGACAGGGACGTATTTGGGTGGAGTTGTGGGGGTTTTTAATTCTATAGTGTATTCTGGGAAGATACAATGTCACTTGCGTGTAATCATAAAAACAATTATCATAAAGTTACTGTTATAACTATAATTTTAATTACTAAGCTTTACCTAACTTACTTTTGAACAAATCATTTTTGAAATGATGCTTTGTGTCAGTGACTGTTTAGCTAGCAGGAATCTTGCAATAGGTATTTTTGCCACGAAACAGTATAATGAAGGAGAAACTAAATCCTGTTCTCACTTAAAGATTGAGATTTAAGGACATATTATTAGCTTAAACGCGTTAGTCGTATAGTCACGTAGTTCTGAAGTGTATGTCTGATATTATTTGGTAATAATAAATCTCCGATAGTAACCTTTAGAGGCTTAAATTATTCAGTAATCTTATATCAACCATAAATACAAGAATGTAATAGACAACACAGATTTAAGTAGAATTCCATATCATTTAAGATCATCGCCATATTTATTAGACTACAAAAATATACCTTAAATTTTCAAATGATCGATTGCCGGGGCCCGCAACTCCCGTCTCGTTTCCCAAGTCTGTACAAGCAGGTAGTGCGTGTTTGGCGCGTGCGCGGCGGTCACGCATCGCTCCGTGAACTATGGTGTTTGTTTCCGTTGCACAATGTTCGGGCCGCGGCGCCAACTGCGATCTGTCTCACTTATACACACACATACGTGTATTCACTTATACATGTGTGATCGATTAGTAAAAAAAATATTTGCGAAGTAATATTCACAATCAGGCTGGTAAAATTGTGTATACTTTGTGTCAAAAGTTATAGGAGATATAAAATATTTTAATGTGTTTTTTTTATTTTAATACCCAACAGTCACGTACCTACATAATCCTGACCCCACACTAAGATCTAGTCTTGTGTCGAAGATATCATGAACTACGAGAGACTTTTCGGTCTCACAAACATCCAGATCCGAAACAAATATCTGTGGATGTCCAAGGACCTAAACAGTCCTGAACACAAGTATGTGTACTTGAGTAGGTTTCATGTGTCTATTCCATGATTAACCATAAGCGATCGCCTTGACCATAACTTCAATTTATAGTTTTATACACATAGTATACACATTTCCTTGGAGCCTAACAAAGAATTCAATATACTTAATAATTAATTTAAGTACATGGCAACTGTCAAATCAGTCGAAAATCATAACTCAATGTTTGACATGGAAGTCGTGCGTTGAAATAGGCGGACAGGAGAACTGTTCATAAAGATAGTTTAAATTAACCATTAGTGTTCAAGGTATTATTATTATTAATGAAATGATATAGTTAATGATTATTTTTATTAAGGTATTGGTCCAACCAAGAGTTAGTTAAGAAACGATTGACCGCCACTATTTTCGTAAGGTGTTATTGTAACAAACTTATGAGAGATATAAAAAAAAAACGAATCATGCCAAAAGTACAATTTGTAATTTGTGAATAAATAGTTAAGAAACGTAAAATTACACTCGAGCTCTTAACACAATGTTGATTTTTGGGCGCACCAAACGCTGGATAATTGGACTAACAATTGGATGTCCTTCCAGATTTTGTCCGCTTTACTGGCTAATAAATCTTTCTTTACTTTTCATTTTTTGCTTAGAAAGAAAGACATAGAAATCAGACATGGAAACTAAATAGTTTCCTGTGCATATACAAACTCGTGCAGGATCATGGCTAATAATAACTTCTCTCCTTACACCAGTGACTCTCAAACCTTATCCATCAATCAATCATATGCATAATCAGGAACATCTTCAACAACTCATAAACACACATGGACATTATGAAAAGTAATTCGTTTTAATAGTAAATGAGACATCTTGTAGTAACTTACATATCAAAGAAATCTTTGTAAAAATAAAAATGGTATGTTATGTCCGGCAACCCGTTACAGGCCAGCGTGACTGGTAATACCTTAAGCCGTTCAAATCTAATTTTGAATTATAGAGGTGTCTAATTATAAGGGAATTCAGTAAAAAATCTCCTACCGAAATTCCCCAGTAAATGCCAGAGCTTGGTCATTACTCCTATCTAAATATCCAGTGTCGGTCACAACAAGCGGAGCTTTGAGAACCGCTGTCCCTGTGGGTTTCTTATCCTTTTTTCGTCCGTTTCGGTGCTCACGAGCTCCCGATATGATCTAATGGACATTCCTGCGTCGCTCTGAGTGCGTATCATTTTTTATGCCAATGACAGTCACGGTAATTAAGGGCGACCGATGCCGCTGTAAAAATGCCTCGTCTAATGGATACAGCGCTGTACGATGTTTTGACTTGTGTCCTGGTATGTTTAGAGATTGTTAAATATATGATTTTTGTAGCATTGTCCCGTTTATCTGTAATTTGTACAGGCTGAATTTTTAAGCCATAGATTCGATTAAGAGGTGAGCGAAACTTAATTTTATGTAAATTGTCAACAAGAGGTCACAATGATGTATTAAAGTCGCCTATCGGAAATTTATAATAAAATGTGTTTGGCTCTAGTTTAGGATATTTCAAGTTTTTTTTTTTTAATTTCTATTGAATGTTTGTTGTCTATTTATTGTTTATGTAATATTTGGTGTTCATTGATATTTTGTTTGGTTTCAGGTAATTACTCCCATGCGGTCTGGAAATACTAAACGTATAGTATGAAAGTTAACCTGTTAGAACCTTCGTTACTTTATTTAAACTTACGATAATTTGAACCATCATAATTTCCATGGCTTAAAATAGACTGCCCATCATATAAGGTACAGAATTTGGGCCCGTTATCATGGAAAGGTTTTATTAAATAATTTCTCAATTTCAAAGCAATTTACGAAATAAAAATAATACATAAAAGTAAAAATATGATCCTTTACGCATTTACCATTACAGTGAAATCCATTTAGACAATTGTATGACCGTAAATAATTTCCAAAAATTCCTACACATTCTACCGCGGTGGTGCATTTTTTGTCTTGTTTTGTCCGTAATGACCGGCCAGATAATCGACCCTCTGGATAATAGGTTTTGGACATACGTGCCCAAAGAGCCGATTGTGTGGTGGCCCTTTAGATCCTTTAGAATATGGGGCAGGATTCTCACTCATTCTTACAGTGTCACCGCAGTAAGGACCTGATAATTTGTTTAGGGCTAGCTTGGTATAATATGACAGGCCATGTGTAAATGAGAAATAAATCCAAACAATCCCTAAGGCCACATTAAGATTTCTTGTGATTTGAGTATCAGAAACTACGAGAGATTTCGTTCTTCCAAACCAGAAATAAATATTAGTGCATCCCGCATCATTTTTCTTATAGAATCGAATCCGCGGTTTCCCCTTTCAAATCCGGCTTAATACACTGCCCTATGCGGTCAGTTAGATATGGAAGCTAGTTCTATAACTTTACTTTTTTCTATAAGCTTTAAAATGTTATCATTTTAACTATTGTTTGTGACTGCCTCGGATATCAGCCCTGAGTTAGAAATTTGCATCTTTGCCTACCCCTTCTGGGTAACAGGCGTCAGTTAATGTATGTATATAAGTATGAAACTATTGTTTAATTATGTCTTACACACCTCAAATTTCTGACCTTATAACCAAGCGCTCATGTAATCAAAGCCTGTTATTTTGATAAAATCCGTCAGTTTAATGGAAGTTCGCGTATTCCATATTCAATGCTCAATAATTACAATAATAATACATTTGAACAAACTGTGAGCTTAAATACCCGTTTGCAATGCCAAAATACCTCAGCATTTGAACGCGTTTGTGTCTTAATGCACTCAATTTATCAACCCTTTGAGCACAATGCGGCCAACCTTCGCAGAAAAACATTAAGACACAACAGAATATAATGAAGATATCTTTCCGAGTATTGAATTATTTATCATTACAGTGCAAAGATAATGTACAAAATTGATTTGTTGCCTTAAGATCGCAAATAAAACGAGAACGCGGCGTAACTTAGGTTGCGGTTATTGATGGATGCTGCGCGGGGATGCCGAGATGCATCTCGTGTGAGGTATGTGTGCTCATGGTGGGTCTAATCACGTGCAATGGTAAACATACCGCGTAATTGTACTAAATGAGGCTAATTTTCGTAATTTCTTCTTTTTCTGGAAATATGAATTACAGCGACATCTCGTGCAATAGATTGTAACTACTACTTAGTGGCTACTGCGTCGCGTTCGGAGTAAAATCACAAATGTAATGAGTAACAATGATTATGGTAACCAAGAATTAGCAGTTTCAAAGTAAATATTAGTTGTTGTCTGTAACTTCGCTTGCATTATCAGCTTTGTTCGTTATTCTGAATTATAAAACAAACGAATGTAATGCTTCACCATAATTTGTTCAGTATTTTTTGAATGAAAATGTTGAATTCACTTTTCTGATATTAAAAATCAAATAACCTGATTAGGTTATTTGATTTTTAATATCAGTCTAACTAAAATCGATTGATTTTAGTTCAAGATTATGCGAGTATGAATCAATTTCAAACGCAAAAAACTCAGTTTCTAACAAAGTAAACATAACACATTAATCAGTAAAATAATAAATGATATCCACAGACAAGCAGATGCGACAGAATTAATGTTACGTCGATATGGACCTCCGTGATTAAAAACACTAACACTTGGCAAACACCAAAATACATTGAAAGCCCACCTAATATATTTTTCACGAGCAGCAAAACAAACTTGTCTAACTTTAAACCATTCAAATTAAGCACCAAAAAGTCAACAGCCAGTTGCTCGTTCGTTTTTACATCGTATCGGTATCTTCCTGTGATTGATGGCCTTCTTTTGTCCAGGGGCAACCTTTAATGGAGTTCTGACGTTGATTTAATAAAAACCCTTCATTACGGCATCAAAAGCGGCCGGGGTCATGAGCACGCCGCAAACTATTTGCTACAGAAGGGTTAGAAAGTATTGGTAGTTAATGGACGCTTGTGCTTGGCTTGGTGATCAGTCAATGGTCTGTTAATCCTTTTGGAGACTTTATGTTGGGACAAAATTGGGCTGGGCTTTAGAATCGCATCAAAGAGTAATGCATAGTTATCGAGAAATTATTAAAAATAATTTCTGAAATCAAATTACATATTAGCTAAAAAGTTATTATGGGCGATTAAGAAACATATCGTTATTAATATTATGTCAAATATTTTTAGTCTATGGTGTAAAATGTCGTGTTAAATCGGTGAAACGACGAAAATACGATTGAGAGTGGTTAGGCCATATAGTCCAACACGCTGGTCTAGTTCGTGTTGGCGAACATTACATACCATAGAAATTCTAACAAATCCCTATGGCATGGAGGTTTTCTCACGATGGTTTCCTTCATCGTTACAATGCGTGGTGATTGACTATCAATACATGCATGACTCCGAAAAGATATTCGAACCTGCGACTACCGTGAATAATTGGCAGCAGCGTCTGGTCCGTTTACCAAAAGACCGCTCATTTTCAAACCTAATCAATGAATAATTAGATATTGACGAAATAAATCTCGTTGCGTCATCTGTACACATGATATTGTGCGTGAACGGTTCGGAACGAGACACGCGATGCACGTAATTACAGAGTCGGGATCACGTTTGAACTGCTCAATTAATGGGGTTATGTTCAGTTAAAAATTACCTTTCTCCGTCCACGGTCATGGTTAATCATTTATGATAAGCTTAGGGGTTAAATCAGTTCAAAATAATTGTCGGGGATGTAAATTCTAGCTTGTGGAAAGAGCATAAGTTAAGATGTTGAATGACAGATTAAAGGTTTTGATAGAAATTTGTGACACATTTTGTATGAACCATAGAACAAAACATGTCTTTCTAAAAATGTATCTTAACAAAATCTTAAAAGTACAGTCGCAATCACAAGTCTACATGCTACTCCTACATACGTAACATAACAACCAAATAGAGTCTTTAAGAGCGCGACATCGGAACATGCCGCGGTTTCGTCTCACAACAAAAACACGATTGTTCGAATTCCGTCCATTTATCAGGACCACCTTGGCTGCACAACAAAAAGCCTTCGCCTTTAGGTCAACGGACAATTAGATGAGAATTTTACTTGGGCGATCGCTCACCGCGCGACGTATGGTGCGCGGGGCCGCGTTTGACAGGTCACTGATAAAAAATTAATATGTTCTCGAGTGTACATCGTTTGTATGGAATATAGATTGGCTACTTGTCTGTGCTTTAATATTTGGCTGAAGTGCTTTTGTACACTATTGTACCCCGCAATATTGATCGTCTGTTGTAGAAAAATGTGTCACTAAATCGATCTTTTAAATGGATGCATAAAATAATATTTTATTATTGATAAACTTTTTATGTTGTAGTGGTTTTAACAATAGGTATGAATAGGTTGTACCAGCCAGATTGTGTAGGCCGGAGTTGTACCAGCTAATCATTTAAATCAACATGAAGTAGCAAAATTGCAGCTATTCGAGACTACGTTTCGTCCACTAAATGGATAGCCAAATTATATTCCCTCTTTCCTGTTGTCCCACTACCTTTTTTATGAAGCTATCGAAGTGCTAAGTGTTATAGTAAAGCATTGCCAGCAGGAATCACCAATTAGATGTTTATCCGTGCCTCACATGCGCCATAAAAATACACAAATTTATCCGAAATGGCCAAGCAATAAACAGCTAAAATTTTATGCGTACAACTTCACCACATTTTGCACCTGCACTCGCAATTTCGGCAATTAAAACTAATCCCCGAGCGAAAAGTTAACTGCGCGCGTGCGTACGCGATCATAAAACCGTTTTTTTAAACCCTCCTTTGATGGGTAAAAATTCGCCCGGGCCCTTAATAGCGTTTTTGTTTTGCTCGTTTTCGGCTACCGAAATGATGGGTCCCTTAACACTTCGCTCCATCATGCTGAAGGCCAATTTGGGTATTTTCGGGCCATACCTTCGCTTCACGCCTCTCGTGCGGTTCTCGGAACTTGGGGTTATCAAACTCAACTGCTATGCCAATATTTGGCGGCAAATGTTTGTGTGTTTGAACAAATATGCGAACGTTTGGTGTTATATATTATGATGTGCGTTTGCTAAGCTAATTAGATTTCTCACATGTTTTGCGCGTGTTTGCTATGGCGCTCCTAGTCTTTGGTAACGTAGAATTTGCCACACCTAAAATAAAATTCAAAATGCATGTTCTATTTAAAACTAAAAAGATAGTTTTAGTTTTGAAAATAACAAAGATATATTTCAATACAATCCTTATCAGTGCCTAGTTAATGTATTTCAGGTCTTTTAAAAACCAACCAACTCATTGTTATTAACGACACCCGGGGGAGCCGGGCCGTGCCGCTGAATACCTCTTAATATTATGGAACTAAAATTTCTTATTTAAACGATTCATTATCAAGAAACCGGACTGGTAGGACAAATAGTTCCTCAGTTAATAAATGAAGGAATGCTGTTGTATTAGAACATTGCTGCTTACCTACAAACATTGAGATTACGATAATGCAATAATAGTGCGAGACTGACCACTCTCCTTAAGCTAGGCAGCGACTTTGTTGTGCTGGTCCCTGGGACTGTAAAAGTCAATGAGCAGCGGTAGTCGCTTACCATCAGGCGGGCCGCTTGCTCGTTTGCCATAAAGGCAAAAAAACTTACTGAGAATTAAATAATAACTACAAAATAATAATACTAATATCAAATACACCCGTCACTCAACAGTCACATACATAGTCCTGACCCACACTAAGATCCAGTCTTGCGTCATGGGTATTACTAACTACGAGATACTTATCGGTCTCACAAACACCCAGACACGAAAAAAGCACCTGTGAATTCCACAAATATTTGTCTTGATGCGGGAAACGAATCCGCGGCTCACATTTCACAGCTAACGCGTAACCAAATGTATTATGGAGGTTGTCGAGGATAATATATATTTATTTAGCTTTGTACGTAAACAATTCTGACAATAGGGTGCTACCCATACGTTATCTTAATTCTTCGCTAAAACTGAATTTCAAAGTCTTTCTAATGGGGCAAAACATTCGATCACTAAAACAGGTTTTTAAGTCTATGAATAAAGCCGTATGTATCGGAAACGTGTTGTTATCCTAATTCGACATAGTTGTAATATTTAACCGCAGATATCCGATGTTTATCTGTATGCCGAAGGAGAGTCGGGTACACACGGTACACGTTTTCGTCACTGCACGTCGTGAACTTGCGCAGTCGCTAGCATTACCATGATTTTTTTAGCGCTACCAGGATAGTAAATTATTTTTATGCATAGATAATTGCACTTTTTGAATCTATTAATAGTAATGGGCGGGAATAACAGCTACTTAGATAGATAATAAAAGCAATGAGTTATGTATTGATAATCGCAATAATTCAAATTAAGAGCTTGGATTTCTTGATTATTTCCTAATATTTTTATCTAAATCAACACTAATCAAAATCAAATACATCATTCTTTTGGGCAGGTATATTCCACCATGTGATCAGGCTATACAACCTAATCTCTGTTACAAGTCTTGCATAATCTATAATATGTTGGTGTAAAACTTGAGAATATACAAGTTTCTTCAGAATATCTTCCTACATTATCCATTTATTTTTACTTTATCCTAGACCTACTTCGTCAAACCAAGCCATAGCTTTATAACATCATTTTCTCAATATTATCTCTAACAAACCTAAAGCCTGGCCACCAAACCAGTGACGCAACACAACGCGCAAATGTCAAAACTTGCTGTGCCGTTGTGCGCTATGATTGATTGCGGGTCTCTGCGGCGCACTGTCACGAGACGTGACGACTGACGGCCGACGCGGACCTCGTGGCTTGTGACCTCATCTGGTGAGGCAGGGTTAAAAATTGTACTTATTGTTTTAACTACAGAAAGGTTATTGGTGGGCATAGGCCACCGCGTAAGATTATGTGATATATTGAAAGCATCTTGTATTCAGCGACTAAGCAAAGTATTAAGTATCATAGATCACAAGAGCTGACCATGATGACATGCACATTATGGCTTATAAATTGCTAATTATGGTATCATATCCAGCGAGAGTAACCACGGAAATGCGTGAAATACATTCGACAATAAATAAATAAAAAGAAAATTAAAACTTGACACGTAATAAATCAAAATCCGAAACGAACATAATCGGCCTGAAACTGTATGACTGTGTGTATGAGTGACTTTCTCGCACAAATGTATGTGTCAAAATGACTGCAAAGATAAATCATTGATTACATGCGAATTGTCAGATGAACAAAATAATATCTGATATTTTGTAACATGTGTCAATCAGTTGTTGCGTAAAACAATTGGGTTGAGCTTCGGGTTTGAGCTTTTTTGTTCTCTGTTTTTATAGTGAATTCACGAAGAGGTAGGTAGAGGTCATACCAGGACAGCCACCCTTGGCCTTGTATATTCCGTCCCTGATGTGATAGAAGTCGAGGCTATCGTCCTATCGGGCACAAAATCCAGACTCCGGGCTGATAGTGAACAGAAAAACCCTTATCACTTTGCCTGACCTGGGATTCGATCCCGAGACTTCTGACTGCAATCATACCGTAGTACAAGTGCGCCACCTTGGTGGATATGGATACTATAAATAAAAATATATTCCCAACCAAACGTCACCGGCATTGCTTTAATATCGAATGAAATAATTATGTTTTGACAGCATGTTTGTGCCCAGCAAGCTTCACAAACTAATTAACTCTGTCTCACGATTCGACGATTATTTTTGACAGCCTCTGTGGCGCAGCGGCCGAGAACCCGGCTGTGAGACGAAAGGTTGCGCATTCGATCCTTGCACCGAGACAAATGTTTGTTTACCAAATATTTGTTTTGTGGCTTGATGCTTTGGAACCGAAGTTAATTATAGTTTTGATAACAACTTCATAAGAAAAGTGACTTGGTATTAGGCGGGGTCTATGTTTATATCTGATTAGTTTATTCCATAATTTATGAATTTAGATTACAGTGGATTTCAAATACTTCAATATTGTTTTTTGAAGTGAAAACTTCTTTAGCGGCGTTGAGCACTTTTCTGTAATGGGTATAAAATCTTAAACTCGCGTCAGGACACGTGACCTGATCGAAAAAGCGTAGGACGGCAATGACGTCATCTTAGTAGGACGGATGGAGAGTAGACAGCTATCCCCTCTCTACAGCGCGGCGAAAATGTATGCCTGGGCCTACTGTTTCGTTTTTTTTTCAGTTTCACCCACTTTTTCCAAAATTGTCCCATAGCCCCCCCCCCCCCTGCCTTCCCCCACCCTTATTCCGAAATAGTGCCTATTAGCCTCCCCACGAAACCTACCCCCCCCCCCTCCCCTACCCCCACCCCGAAAATTTACCTCACCCCCCCAATCCTATCTCGGCCAACATAGGTCGTAGACCCACCGAGTTTTTTATTTTTTAAACTTCATACGCACAATTAATAGAGAATTATAATTGACATTTTAAATAAAATAAAAAAATAACTTTAAACTATAATTAGTACATACATGCATAAACACACAGAGAAAGCGGAATATATAAAATAAAAACCATTTGAAAATAAACATATAGCATTATTATTTATGTCCCATTGTATGTGTAATAATAACAATGCATGGCACGGACCAAAAATGAAACACCACGACATACATATATGCTAAAAAAACTTCATTTATGCCAGCTGCGCACACGCAAAACTAAACAACGTGAACTATTACGCAACAAAATTAGGGTTGTCAACGTAGTTTTTTTTTTTGCAATTTTGAAATAAGTCTATGTCCAGCAGACATCCTCTAACTGAAAAAGAGAGAGAAACAGATGAAGAGAGGAGTATTTAACGCATTTTTATGAGGAGGCGAACTGGATAATTGTTCAGCTTTATTCTGACACAGCGAAGGAACAATATGCATCTACTGTATAGTGCTTAGTGGCTACAGTACGATTTAGATGGGGCATGAAATTATCAATAATCTTAAACCTGAAGGCAAAGGATTACAACTGCCTATGACCATATGCAGAGGTAGGTGAACCATCAATGCACAAAAATAAAAAAAAAACGCCATGTCACAATTGGCAACCCTGTCAATAACCAACAGACGCGTCGCGTCGGCGCGCCCGGCGACCGCCCGTTCCTTGCGTCACGTTGATTGATTAAAAACCTCACCCCATTGTCTATGGCACAGCCTGTGATTATGGGAAATACGTTGCGGGTCTAATGAGAAATGTCAGCGGCGAGGTCGTACCATGCGTGGGCGAGGCAATTCTTACGGTTGTGTCACAATGCGAAGATTTTTTATGGTATCATCTGTTTGAGAATTTTTTTTTTTATGAATTGTGGTTTTTTTTTTGTATTAGCCGGGTAGTCGATGGGAATCCCCATTGGTATAATCCCAAACATCGAGAAAAAAATGCATGTTTTTAATTAAAAGAAAAGAAATTCTCCACTTACTCTTTGGTTATTTATACAAATTGTGCGATGTCTCTCAATCAGATGTAAATTTTCAAAGGTTGCTTGCTGCCTTCGTATTGTTTTTTTTTAATTACAATATCTACCAATGACCGCCAAACCAATGTTTACCAAGTAAAACTGACGATATTGTACAACTGTCGAAACCACAATAAGAATTACCCGTAACGAATTGTTTGTTTGAGTAAATAAAAGATTTTATTATGCTCGGGTGGAGACGGGTGGAGGTCAATCGGATGTTTAATTGTACCGACTACATGAACCTTGCGCTTTAATTTGCAAATATAAAAAATAATGAATAAATAATAAATAACACCCAACAGTCACATACATTGAGTCCTTAGTCGATCCTGTATAAACGGTATCAACAAATGATGAAGCGGTTTACCTAATGACACATAAAAGACGAGACAAATGATCCTTGGCTATACTATTATTAAAACAAGAAAAATACTATCTTTTTACCACATCAAAATGTATACAAAACTGTTGATAGTCCGTTTAAATTGGCCGCTTACATCGCAAAACCCTCTGTATTACATTAAGACGCGTCAAATGGTTTCTGGAAACTTCGGTAATTGTATGTTTCGATGGTTAACCACTAATACATAACACAAGCTAATTCAAACTTTATAACACAAAGCATAGGGTTGGGTTTTGCATCGACAGCTTCTTGATAAGGTGTCCGCAGGAATATGCAATTTTTGGTCGTTAATTAGGACACCATGTATTATGGATTTCATAAAACAACAGGACTATCGGAAGAACAGGTATTCGTGTGTGGCATACAGCTGTGTGGCAGCTACACAAACTAAAGATGGATATATTGGAGTTCAAAATCACTCTATTTTGATGAATGTAAGCAAACTGCCAGTTTAAAAATAATACAAACAAAGTCAAATTTAAATAATAATTTAATAATTGTAAACAAACGCATATTATAGCGTGTATTTCGATTTAACAATTTGCAAATGATTATATTCAATGGTTTTCTAAATTCAAAATTCAGATTAAAATGATTATAAGAATCACGTGAATTTTTATTCCACTTGTCTATAATATTTGTCGTCATCGAGTTGATTTTTAAAAAACGGAATGCCAACGCCCTCTGTAGGCGTTCGACAGAATCTACGCTAGATATTGACTGAAGATGTCAGGGACTTCATTAAGAAAAGTCAGGGACATCTCAACGGTCTGCGAGCAAGCAGTACGGTTTGTTGCGATCAAGAGAGTAAATATTATCATCGGATAATAGTGCTGTAAGACCGTGGAGACTGTCTCGGGTTCCGTGAGTAAGATTATAATTTCCTACCATTTGATCTGACACATCCCCACATACGCCCACAATACTAAGCTATATCTAGCTGTGAAGCATCATGACGAGCATACACCTAGCATGATAACGAACTTACATTGTAGTAATTCGTTATATTAATTAAAATAAATCCCCAATTTACAATTCACTAAATAATAGAAAAAAACCGGACCATTTATTATTTTTGATACGTGCTCGGATACAATGATATATCAGTGACGTGAACAGTTGTTTTTTTGTTTATTGCACTGTCAGTTATACGAATCTTCGCAACCATCCCACCTCTCTGCACCTAATTAATCATACGTGATGGACGCTGGTCGTCGACCTCAATATTTGGACCTCGTATGTGGAATAGTTTTACATGTTCGTTTGTGGGCAAATATTTGTTGTAAGACAACATAACTTATTTGGAGTGTCGTTGTTTGAAAACAAAATTCTAGAACATGTTAAAAATATTGCGTATTGAATCAATGCTGAATTTTATAAGCGGAGCGCAAACATACAAAAATGTTGGCCGACTTAAAAAACGGTTGATATTACATATCCTTGTATGACATAGTTTTGATGGGTAATAACCGAAATATCAAACCATTAATTTCCGAGTTCTGTACTGTAAAAATACAAATAAAATAATAAATTCAAGAATTTATTCATTTCTAATATTATTATCTGTACATATTAAAAAGCTCGCATGACCCGCACAGTTGAAAAGGTAGCCATATGTATTACAAAACGGCATATCACGTGTTTTCGAAAGGTTTCGGCTCCCAGACGTCTCGGGCCATAGGCCATAGACGGACCGTCGGCCAAGCCAGTTCGGGCCATAATTACACACCACCATATTTTTAATTACGAAACTTTGTAAATACACCTGCTGACTGAAATTCAATTTTGTGTATATAACATAGAGTTCAAAATTAAATAATGCATGATTGGAACTTTTTTTTCGCAAGATGTTATCTCAATTTTAGTTTTATCGGCATGCGTATTGCGCCTATCTGCCCGTACATCAGAACAAGTTATTAGAATAAAGTTGTCACGAGGAGAAATGCGCGGTGGCCCAGTTGTCGAAGATCTCTTAACTGCGCGCGAAATTGTAGCAAATTGTCATAATGTAGTGTTTGTAACAGTTTTTTATTTGTTTTAATATTTTGGGACTGCGGATTGTACTTAATTGTGTTAAAAAATATATTTAGTATTTTTTTGTTCTGTTATTGCAGTTGACCGCATAGTGGTTTTAATTTAAACTGCGGAATTTGGGTTATGGTTTCACGACAATACCTGTGTGTGTTTGAATAATTGTTTCATTTTTATGTTGTGCAAAATACATTGTTAAATTTGTGTCAAAGTATCCGAGACTTGTGCCTAAATATTGTAAGCTTCTTTTAGAGCAATGATAAAACTAACTTGTATTCTGAAGATACGTAAAGTGGAACAATTTTATTTATTCATTTTATAGCAAAAAATATATAAATAGGTTGTAAATCTATCAAAATATAATGCTATTTTTTTTATTCGCCTTCACAATTTGAAGGAGTTTAAGAAGCACCATCACTCGGTTATAATCTGCTTCAGCAATTTCCTTTCATCACTAAAAAAAATGACTTCCGCTCAAACCACACCAAGCCAATAAAAGTTTCATTACAAATTCCCATTAACCGATTACGCACGAGATTATAATCTTGTTAACGCTTGTTTATTTACTTTTCTATCACGACACGCCGCCGTGAGACGGCAAAAAATCGATTAAAATAATGATCGATGCTTACAATCGAGTAGAATTCGTTACTGAGCTTACAACACTCGTATCTCTGTACCGATAAGCTTAACAATCGGTACACTAATTATTTGTGATCGATGCGGTGTTGTGAAGACTTGTTGAAGGGGGAGGGTTAGAGTGCTGAAGAATGGAGGAGGGGTTAAATCCTATTAAGATTAAGTAGTTAAACCTAGTGCACATACAAATTTTTCGAAGTTACCAGTATTGTGGAAGGAAAATATCCTGATTCCTGAAGTAGTAAAGCTTAGATTTTTAGATAAAATATATAGATATAATAGATGCTCAACAAACTCGACCGCCTTTTAAATAACTGCATTCGATTCATCTTTAATCTCCGTAAGTACGACCACATATCATCTTACCGCTCTGAACTAAAGTGGCTACCTATTCGTCAGCGACGTACATTGCGTGCTCTTACAACACTCTTTTCTCTACTCATTTCCCCCTCTCCACCTACTTACTTAATATCCCACTTCCGTTTTCTCTGCACCAACCATGATAGGAATCTTCGTTCTTCTACTAATCTTTTGCTTTCATGTCCCTCTCACAGTTCTGATTTTCTCCATTCTTCATTTCACATTCAAGCTATACTTCTATGGAATGCTCTCCCCCTTGAAATCAGGACGTCAACTACCCGTCTCAAATTTAAAATGAAGGTCCGTGAAATGCTGCTCAAAGAAGTTGCAGAATCCTCTCTATAGTCTCTTGTATATATATATATATATATATATATATATAATATTTATTTTATATAGTGTATATGTGTATGTGTATATTTATGTATATATATTTGTAAATCGAATAATAATATATGTAATATAATTTTTAATTACTTGTATTTTTTCTCTTTATCTTTTAATTAAGTATTCGTACACCTACTACAGCTCATCTCTGCATCACCTAAAGGTCGACTGGGAGAAAATGCCACAGGCATTAAGTCCGCCTTGTATACATTTGTATATGAAGCTTAATAAATAAATAAATAAATAAAATAATCAGATATTATGTTTAGTTTACGAGCTGCATTAGACCAGCTTCACCAAACATTACGTCTCTTTTACTTCAGACTGTAATAATGAGAATAGTGACTCTCAATTATCCAAATATTACCTAAGTCCTTTCAATTGAACTCTTATGAATATGAACTGGTATACTTTTTAAAATAACTTTATTCACGAAACAGGTCTAATATACCCATTAGCCGCAACACGTAATGCGTATTGCGTACATTGACAAATCGCGCGACCGGGCCACATTGATCCATCGGCGCGCGTGGCTCGGTCGCACCGATCCATATCCACTAATAGTTACAGGCACGCAACCAGTTTCATATACGAGGGTTATCTATACCAATCTGATTAAATAAAATAGATTAATCTTTACATTCATAGACGTAAGGTCTTTACCAGTCGTTTCATTTTCAGGGATAATTAAAATAAATTAAGATGCGCTGGGTATGGTAAGCTTGCAAGCACATGCAAGTTCTGGAATGAACTCCCTGCTTCAGTGTTTCCTAAGCGCTATTACCTTTATTCTTCAAAGGAGGCTCAAGAGAGTGCAGCGGTCTATTGGTAAACTCCAACCCACACTAGGCCAGCGTGGTGGACTATATGGCCTAACCACTCTCAATCGTACTCTCGATTGTAGAGTAGGCCCGTGCCCTACAGTGGGACGTAAATGGGTTGTGGAGACAGCGACTTGGCCGTGCTAGATTCTTTGCATTGCGAAGTTTATGAGCGGTAGTGACCGCGTAAAGAAAGGCAGGCCGCATGTTTAAAATAATATAAAAAAATAAATTTAATAAGAAATGTTTAGGTTAGGAAGTCAATAACACTTTTATGCGATTCAATAAATGCCAAAACTCGCACTATCTGGTTGGATCCCCCAAACCATTGTCTAATTACACTTCCCATAAGTTACGTAACAGAGAACGTACATGTATTTCACCGAGCCCGCGACGCCCCGCTGTTCCCGGGCTCGGCCGACATCGGCCGGCATTCGGAGAACAATCGTTTAAAATCGCTAATAGAATGCGATGTTCGGCGCGGGTTTTGTGAGGTCACAGGTCGCTGTCAGCTGTCAGTCGGTGTGTATTGCGTTGCTAGGCGTGGCTTCAGAGAACCTATGGTTTAGTATTTTGGGTGATATTGTAGGGGATTTTAAGGTGTTTAAACACAAAATTCATTCAAAATGTAGTCGTTAGAATTTAAGAAGTATTGAGGTTGAAATATTGGGATCGAGGTCGACGTAAAAAATTTATCCGTTATTTGGTTTTTAGAAATACTATTTCTTTTAAAATATTCAAGGCAATAAACTTTAGACGGATGACGTAGCTTTAGTATCATTTTGTGCAGCATGAATTCAGATCGTGTTGCCCTCAGTGTTGCCTAATATGTACTATGCACTCAATTTAGGTGTCACTAAGATGAACAAGAAATCATTAGCTATCAATTTTTGTACGTATCTTATCGACTCGCATAAAGTCCGCAATATTGTACTAAAAGTCATCTAAATAACCAGCTATAAGACCCTTATGACACATACAAGGACGAATATTGCTTCTAAAATTTAGCCTGCCTTACCAACAAAAAGAAATCACAATGAAATTACCCTCTGACCCGCTCGTTTTATATCGATGCCATCTGTTGCGCAACACTTGTCGCATTGTTCGATTACTCTGCTATTGGTTTGGCGAGTGATGGACGCCCCGCGAAGTATGGATAGCAGATAAATTGCTGAAAATTCGAACGGGTAAGGATGAAATAATTTTGAGGAGCGGTAAGAACTGAGAGGTGGTTGCCTAGCGACAGTTTATACTCTTACCAAAATTGTGTCGTTCTAACTTCTATGTGGTGGCTTGTAGTGTTTAAAGATTTTAATTTTTTATGAGCAAAGTTGAGATTGTGAAATTCTCCTGGGCGTACGGGCGAGCTAAAAAGCTGCGGACTATGTTCTTCCGCCCAACATTGCCTATACATGCATAATAGAATGGCAAACTACATTGTACATGTGTTAATCGACATTGATCACTTTCCATCGCAAGTCCCCATAAGAAAAACTTTCACTCCATCCAAACCGGCAATTACACCGCAAAAAACAATCGATTTATTAAGCCTGTGTGAAATTCCCACAATGCATTAGACAGGCTTTTTTCCTGTCTCTCCCACAGCGTTGGTTTGCCGATAATTATTTTAATGCGTCCTCGATCATAACAGGAACACTTTCACTGGCAATTTGCATTTCCACCACGTTGCAGCCGTCCATTGTTTTAGTGCGAATGGTAATGAGACAGCTCTATGTATGATTGTGTATGAGTTTCCTAGCGAACAGGGCTTTTGAGGTTTTAAGGGCGACGTTATCGGGACATTTTTGATGTTAGAACGGTGCTTATTTGCATTTGATGTTGGAGTTGTGAACGTAAAATATCGCGTTGTGATATTGAATAAGGTTACATTAAATGTTGTAAGTAAATCAGTAGAGATACCGGCTGGATATTGGCTGCAGAGCGATGAGACTATTTATACTTTTTTATGTGATTGTTTCAGTATAATGGATTAGTTTAAGTTTTTGTATATTAAATTAATAAATCGGATCGTTATAAAACAATGCTTAGAGCTAATCTTTGGATCATAAAGCATGAAGTCGACTAATATTTCTTTTGTAAAGTAATGGGCACTAGGAAAGATAATTGAAAAGTGGTTGAATTGGTGAAATATGGGGTGAATGTTAGTACCATTTTGAAGTTACACATGGGAATTTCTTCTATCCTTTTCAGTTGGTGCTGGTGGAATGTTCCATGGCACACAAGGCTAGTTTGAAATGTATGTTATTATTTAATAGCATCATTACATAATCCAAATGTGTAGTGAAATAAAAATAACAAAAACACCTAATCATTTACTGATCATCCTTTTATACGAACCTGTAAGATTAAAGACGCTCGAACAAATCTACCAAATCATTGTTGCTAATTGGTCGGTGTTGCCATATAAAAGAATTCAAAAAGCTACCGACGGAAATGGCATGTCCATTCAGCCACGAATGCGTTATTAGAAGAATTTGATCGCGCAATCATATACTCCGATCGTACTTTGCGCCGGCGCGAAACGCGATCCGATTGGCTGATAACACGCAGCACGCCTCGCGATAGGACGATACCGAGCACGTGCGTTCGAATGCGCGATTGAAACGTCGCATTACTTTATGTGTTTTATTTATTAAAAAAACAATGATGACGGCCACTGATCCTCTAGTTATTCCATAATTTACAGCTCGACTTTAATCGCGATTGTAAATTTTTTACCCACTTTTTTGTATATACATATATCGTTTTCAACGTCTATTAATTTAATTTTACTACGGAAGGAGTGAGACGTTAATGTCTGCAAGCGCCTAATTACGCTATTAATTTAAATTAAGAATAGAGGAAGTGTTACAAAACTTGTCAATTAACATGTAATTTGCATGTACATTATTTAGCGGTTTGTTGGGTGCCAATAAATCCTTCAGTAGGGTGTCGGTGCTAGTTGTCGGCCGGCGCACGCGAGTTTACACCTCTAGTGTTTATACGCTTGCAGCCACCGGCTATCCGGCTATCCGGCAGATAATGGCAATCTTATCTGGCGTTGTATCGGTGCCCGGCCGGCGTCCCATTAGTTGCCGACCGACTTTCCCCGTAGGGTAACAGCGATTGTTGACGATGGTCCTCTGCGTTGTGTGCCGCCAGGAATGAGGTGTGACCGCATAATGTTCCGGAACCGTTATTGGGAAAACTGTCCGTTTTAATTATCCGTGATTTTTGAAAGCGGCTTTCGTTCTGTGTTTACTTTGTTTCAATGGATTTTTATTTAAGATAATGATTTTGGTACATATGTTTAAAGTGGTCGAAAGTAATTTATGTGACGTTTTATCTGACATGTTGCAGCTCCACATATTTCCTGTTTGTTATTATTGATTTTTGCCGCGATTCAAAGGTAATATGATACGTCCTTTCATTATTCTCCGAATATGATTTGCTGGCAATAAAGTAAAAAACGAAAATATTCATCCTTTCTTTTATAAATACCTCAGTTCTTTTTTTTTAACCCGGTCGCATTTTTAAAAGTATGTTATGTCTCAAAATGATGAACAATTATTTAAAATCGAAAGTTCATCAGTAAATTAATCCTTTTCCAAAGCATACTATTAAGATCAACCTAGCTGATATTATTTATCTATCATACAACTATTTCTGCGACCCGAACCCGCGTCCCCCATCACATGGCGTCGCAAGCCCTGCGCATTACTATTTACCATGAGCGATCATTATTATGATTGTGCTATGCGCCGTGGTCGTTACGCTACTTTCCAGTGACACTCGCGCATGTTTATGAATTGCATATAATAAGCCCGCCCGATTCATGAGGTACGTTATAATTTCGGGGTCAATTTTGCCCGCCATTTATGGAGGCATTGTTACAGTTCGATGTATCAAGTATTGGTGTCGCCACCCTATTTTTGTGTTGCTATACGTGACTGTAATGCGGGTTTTTTAAATGTTAAGTAGGTGTTATATTCATGCAGCCTTATTCATAGACGGTTTTAAACCTATTTTAATGTTTAGTCTCTAACGAATTTTGAATTCAGTTTAGAGGCCTATTAATAAAGTAACATCGTATTGTTAGAAAATTGGAAGAATTTGTATGATTTAAAAACGGTTACGGATAGGGGATCGAAATATGACTAATATTACTGAGCCGATCAGTATCTACAATTCTAATCAACGATTAATCGATGAAACGGTTTAAATATTACTCGACTTAAGAATAGAACAAGCTCACCTCATCACAAGTAAATATCACCGCCTATGAACATGTAACACATATTGTACTACTCTTGGATCGTATGTACTCTCCCTTACTTTCAAGATGGGGGGGCAAAGGAATGAAAAGGTACTACTGAATGTAAAGATATTGAATCAGGAATATCACTGACCGAACTAAACTGGAAAATAAAGTCATCGCTTCACGATATATTTTGTGAGATTTGGTCTAATAACTACATGAATGACCTATGACGTAACATTTTTTAAATGCTAAATTATATGTCAATTATTGCCTTAGTGGCGTAGTTTTACTAAAGCTGAGGTCTCGAATCTCGAGTTGGGCAAAGTGATATTGGATTTTTCTATTCATTATCAGCCCAGAGTCAGGAATTTGTGCCCGATATGGCGATAGGCTCGCCCCCTATCACATCGTGGGACGGAACATAGGAGGCGTATTGTGGGTGCCCTGGCACCTCTGCCTACCCCTTCTGGGAAAAAGGCGTGAGTTTATGCATGTATGTATATTTCAATTAATATTCTTGTAGGTTTTGCAATTCATTAATCGTACCGATATTACTAACTGGTCATATGAAACATCCGTTTCATATGACCAGTTACCCGAGGCTACCAACTAAGCTGTTTCACACGGGGTCAGGGGCCCTACTATATAAATCCGAAACGAAGTTCGAATCTTGGGACGATCGAAGTTTATATACGATACGAATGTATCTACTTTGTAAAAGTTCGAATTTGTATAACGTACAACGTAACCATAAGTTTATGGTTACGACCATAAGTAAATAACGACCATAAGTATATGTAGGTGCATTCGTATCGTATATAAACTTCGATCATCCGAAGTTTCGAACTTCGTTTCGTTGAATATAGTAGGGCCCCAGGTCGGCGGTCGGAGGCGACTCGGTATGCCGGCCGACGCGACGGTGTTGCAAAATATGACATTTGCGTGATGAACACGTAGATTTTTCTCAAGCTGTTGAGTTATTGCTATTGAAATGTTTTGATTGTATGTAATAATTGGTTTGATGTCTTCATCGTTTAGTAGTTTTCATGAGAATTTTATTTACTATGTTTTTTTTACCAGATTTTTAGTATAGCAAAACCTCACTTTTATTAATAATTTATATATTATTTGTTACATTGATGATATTTAACTTTATTTACTAAAGTATGTTTATGGTATCAAGTATACCATTCGCTTAATGGTAAGCGATACGAATTATGAACAGAAGCAAAACCAAACACCATTAATTACAAAGCAATGCTTAGCATTTCATTGCGCGTGTCTTCTTGATACGTAAAGTGTTACGTCTCAATATGCCCAGTAGTTACTCTAGCTACAACGTCATTTAAATTGGAGCACAAAAGTGAACACTGCTGTTTGGCGGAAGAAATAGACATGGGTGATGGTTGTCTGAGAGGTACCTACCCAGGCGGACTCTCAGAGACCCATCACAAGTTTTGAAAAATCTAAAGTTTTATTCAATTTACCTCATATCAATATCTGTTCTATTTAGTAGAGACAGACCTTACAATTTCCAAAAAAAAAATTGTGTGTTCGACCCGTTGTTATGACTGCGAAAAAAGCACACAATAACCTATTTGTTGTTTCTCTGTACAGTGCAAAAAAGAATTAAATAAATAAATAACCTAACACAATTCACTAACATTGGAAAACATGAAGAAATCGTCATCCGATATTTCTCATTCATTAAACATTTCATTCAGCGCTTGCTGGATAGTGGATATCAGCATGTTAAGGCGCGGCTACACGGGCCTAATTACCGCCGATGCTGAGATACCGCGTGACATTTGAAAAACAACCCGATGGTCAGCTAAATCATTGTTCATTTGCTCTGGATTTTGTTGATTATTCTTGGTGTATAAGGTAAAAATACTTGATGTTCATTTGAAGCTGAATGAAGATGTTTAACTACATATATGTAAATTATAATTATAATCTTCATCTAGAAGAAAACTCTTAAAAATTGTCCTCCCGAACATCTAATGACTTTTGTCCAGCGACCTCTGGGATTCCACCTATGCACCATAATATATGATAAGTGATTTAAAATAAATAATTAGTCTTTCTCTTTGCATTTTTTGTTAGCCCTAGCCCAACGGTCAGGATAATGGATTATTGCAAGTTCATACATTTTCTAAATGGAGGGAAAACATTCTTAAAAATGTCCAAAACAAAAGGTTTAAAAGTTAATTTGAAAACGTAGCTCTGTCTGAGGTTTCTGTTGAATATTTCCTTTCGGTGTTAAAGTGACAGCCGTCTGAGCTATCGAGTCTGCTTCTATCAACTCAATGACAGATTTATGTGCTTACGATTTACACTCACCCATCACGCCTTTTCCCCAGAAACGGTAGGCAGAGGTGGAACCAGCACATTCATGTTTCGAATTGTTTGTTCCCTGCCACGATGTGAGAGAGATTCCGGGCTAATAATGAATAGAACAATCCAATATCAATGCCCGACCCGGGATTCGAACCTGAGACTCAACGTTGTAACCATACTACAGGCGTAGTACAACTGCGCCACCACAGATCAGTTTTATAATATTTGTTTACCATTCAGTAAAGTAATAACTATGTGTTTGTTCCAGAGATGGCAGCGGAGGTGGTTCGTCCTGTACGACGACGGCGAGTTGACATATTCCCTGGATGAGCACGTGAGTACATAATTACGAATATATTCAATAAATAAATACACCCATCAGCCACCTACATAGTCCTGACTTCGCATGAAGTTCGACCACGATGCGACACAAGACACTGCGTTGTAGGTATCGGGAATTAAGAAAGACTTCGGTCTCACAAAAACCCACACCCGGAATAATATTTGTGGGGCGCAAACATTTATCTAGGTGTGGGGATCGAACCCGCAGCTTCACGTTTCACAGGCGGCGTCTAACCGACTGCGCTACGAAGGCTGGTATGGTTATAGCCAATACATAACAATATAACGATTGCTTAGCTTAGACTGCTCCTGGTTCTAGATTAGAGACGTGATAATTATAATAAACGCAATTGCATATATTTTATTAAGAGTTATTACTATGTAATCATAATTACGCGTTTCGTCACTATTAAATGTTATTCGAGTCGAGCAATCATTTAAAATGATATTTCACACCTATAATTGCTCCCTGTCAAAGAAATATTACCTAACCCAAAGCATTGCATACGTTTACTAAAATTTTCAAGGTACTATTAATTGCCTTAATAAATTAGTAAACTACCTACAAAAAACATAAGACGGCACTTCGTATGTGACAAGATTTTTAAAGTCATATTTTTCACACATGAAGCAAAAGGTTCGTTTTTACGTCATATCCTTAATCATAACCAATAGATTTATTGCATTTCATTATCATACATAAAATTTCTCCATTAGGAAAGTTCATTAATTCGATATAATGTTAATTCTAAACGATTACCGAGCCGGGCAAGTGTGCTATTTAACCGACGGCAAAACAGCATTCAGCAACTTAAACGCTAATTAATTATACAAATAACGCGACTTTTTGCTAAATATTCATAAATTATCACATTTCATTGCGCGCGATAAAAACCAACCGCCATGTTGGCGTGTCGACGCGACCCGAATGTTGACGAATGTTTACGATCTCGATAGCCGATTCAGCCCGATTCCATCGCCATTATCAGTAACAAATCTCTCATCTTTTTCACCGACATTCATAAATATTCATAATAATTGACGTCGCAATTTAAAACGCGTACGTATGAATTTTAATACGCCGCCATATTTAGGCGGGTGCGAGTGGGACGGCAATATTATGCAGTTGATACCTGAAACAATGAAGGTGGGAGCTAGGATGGCTTTCTCTGAGTCCAGGCATGCCATACGGGATGTCTGAGGACGATTCAACGGAACATCCAGTCTAATACGTGAGGGGTTTTTGCTGTAAATAAGTGGTAGTCGGAATTTCTTAGCGATCGGTGACTTTTCTTCCTGGGTAAAGGAATCTGGCTTTTTGCCTTATTCTCATATCCAAGATATTATAGATGAACTTTACTTTATGTAGTTTTTAATTGCCATTATTCGTTTAGGGTTTTGAACCTGTGACTGCCTAGCTTAAATTTTATGTTGGTAAACTACTAGTAAAATAATAATTCGCTTCCCAAGAGTTTTTAGAGCAGGCGTTGTATGTATAGTGAATATTATTTCGGAACCTCTAACATTTCCATGTAAGTTGTAACAACTGTACACTAACATACGTCATATATTCCTGACCTACCATCATATCAATACAATATCCAATTAACAAACCCGTCTTAATGACCCCGCACAAAAGTCCCAAGGAGGTCGAGTTTCGAACCGGGACTCGCATACCGCGAACCCGCGACCAAACCCTTCGCACCTCGTTACAACTCCGAGATTTGCAAGTCTAGTCTTAATTTAAAACACTGGACGGCTCGTAAACGTCTTTTTGAAGGGAAAGTCTTAAAATTAATGGACACGCAATGTTTATTGCCGTTTTATGTGTTTTCTATTGCTTTAACTGTTACCGGCACCGTTAGTGGGCTATTTTTCACCGAGATATTTCTACGAACAAGTAATTTACACGAGTTTTATTCGATGAAAACTGTTCATTAGTGTATTAATACACATTAAACTTGTTTAGTTTTTCGTTTATGCGTTTTCATTAAGTTTTATTGAGATAATCGTCTGATGTTTCGTATCAACATAATTTTACGCAAGCTTAATGTTACAAGATTTGAGTAATTTTATAGATAGTTGTACTTTTGAATTCCGTCATAATATTTTAATATTATTTATGGTTGTCGTTAAGAGATTTTAGCGATATAACCGCCAATTTGTTACATCCTAGTTTGGTTTGTTTTTGCCTAATATTATTGCTGTGATGTTGACAAATGTTGTTATATATTGACCAATTATGTAAATATTTAATTTGTTAAAATTGCATTTGTCGCTAGTGTGTAAAATTTGAATAACAGACACAGAAGATAGACAGAAATGAATAAGTTATAAAATCCAGATTAAAACACTACACGTTCGATATAAAACTTCCTGGAAATAAAGATACATATTAAAAATCTCGTCGAACTAACAGTAAAGTTAATGTTCAGTAATTAAGAGCTTATTGCAGTTAGATTTGAGTTATGAATCTGTGTTATCTGAATATCGGCGGCACCTGCGGCGACTGCCGGCCGCATGCGATATCAATACAAATTATAATGGTCGGCGGTGGTTCGCAAAGATTTTCATGTGGTTACTGTAATAGTCACTTTTGGAGATCAATATGTGAATGTTTAAGTGAAATACAATTATTTATATTATCGGCTCCTTTTATCTAGACAACGTCTTCACACCGTTCCCGCCACATTGGCATCCTCCTCTATTCTCTCTCACTTTTACGTTATCTATAGTTCGAGACGACAGGGCCTTACCTAGGTACCAAATGTTTTGTATTTTCTGCTCAAACTGAGTTCAAAAGGCGTTCGAAAGGGACAGAACATACGATTATTAAAATAGGTTTGGCCGCTGGCTGCCTAGCCTTCGTCTCCGGGACGAAGCTCCTACTCCCAGCACCGCGTGCAATACTAGTGTAGTAGGACGCGTCTCTTAGACACTTGTATAATTGGAAAATAGAACCTACCTTTTAAACATATTATTATTAGATCAGCAGTTAATGTGAAGGGTACAGAGAACAAAGTTTGACAAGCTCTCGTTCGAGGTGTCGCCGAGAGCTCAGTCTGTCGCGTGTTTCCGGGACGGGGCTACTACACGCAGCGCCGCGTGCAACACTAGTGTAGTAAAACGCGCCTCTTACTTGTTAAACTAGAATATAGTAGCTGCCGTTGTAACACCTGTTTGGTGTATGACAAACGACGTATTAAAGACAGGGTAAAATGACAGGTATTCGAGGCCATGTCCAGAAGTAAATTGTATATGGATGATAATGATGATTTGGGGTGACCGTATAGATATTCTCAGCAACCTGTCTGACTGCCTCAGTGGCGCAGTTGTACTACAGTATGATTGCAAAGCTGAGGTCTCGGGTTCGAATCCCGAGTCGGGCTAAAAGATATTTAACTTTTCTGTTCATTATTATTACGGCATCTAAAATTTGTGCCCGGTATGGTGATCAGCTCGCCCTTTCTCACATCCTGGGATGAAAGACACCAAGCGAAACATGGGTACCCTGGTTGCTACCACGAAAACCTCTGCCTACCCCTTCTGGGAAAAAGGCGTGAGTTTATGTATGTACGTGTATGTACCTGTGATGCTAAAACGAGTATATTCAAGAAAAATACACACAAATATTTACACGATACTTTGCTTCACCGTAAGTGTAAAATAATATCAATAATAAATACATGAAACCGTTTCATGTTAGCGTAGTTACCATATAATAATTAATCCGAAGCGAACAGCAGTAAAGCCTCGTGTACACTGTACATCGGTCACCTCACTTGTAGCTAAGGCGGGTTTCACACTGGCGTCGGACACGATTGTTAGCTTTTATAATTATTTATATTTATTTTGTCCTAGTTTTAGTCATATAAGAAAATGTATCTAGAATATCCTTTTATATCATAATGTGCGTGTTCGCATATCAGATGTGGTATTGATCAATCTGTCATTCACTCGAGTGGATTAATCATACTCGCTCTTCACTCTGACATTCAGTCGTTCGTTCGTGCCCGCCAGGTTTTTTGCGCTCTCCTGGGGATGCGAACACGCACCTTGGTGATGGAAGTGTGTTTTAATAAACAACTAATTACTTAATACAGATATTGAAATGCAGATATTGTAATTAATAAAAGTCTGACGAAACCAAGTGAACTATTATTTACCAGAAGAGTTATTAGTTCAGAAGCGGGATAAAACCAGAACACTGCTTCTGGTGAACCGCTCGACGCCCCATTATTAAAGGTAATTGTAACTACTATTTTATATTGCAACGAAAATATTGGTAATCTTGTTATAAAGGGTTAAACATTGAGACTTCAGTCCATGACGTTAAATGTGAAATTTTTGTTATGCAATTTGCGTTTTGATATGTTGACATACTTTATTATATACATTTTTTTTGTGTTTATGTATTGTTAGAGATGACAATATTGTATTTGTCGTATTCATTTCTAAATTCCAAATACAATACAAATCAATAAGTGCATTTTATCATAAACTAAGTATGGCGCGAAGCGAGTGATTTTTCTTTTCTTTCGATAATCGAGTTTTAAATATTGAGGCTCTATGCAAAGGTGTTCCGGTCTTACGGCCTTATGTTAATATGATTATGACACACAATACAGTTTATATATATATATAATTACTTAAACTATATTAACTGCTGTTAATTTTTAGACAAAATATACTTGTTCAAAAATTTTTCCAGCAACAAACAAAAAAAAAAAAAAAATGCCGAGTTCCCGATCACATAAACGAGCGAGGAACTTCAGGGGATCCGGTGATGATTCCGATTCCGAGACACCAACAGAGACGCGCCGCAGCCGTAAGTCACGACATAAAAGTTCACGGGACAACAAACGATCGAGGCGCTTAAATTCTCCGGCTTCAGAAACACGACGCGAGGCTACTGGATCCAAGACCAAACCCAGGGACCTTCCAAGAGAGCGGTACTGCGAAAAGGAATCTAGTCGATCAGAAATCCCTGGTCATGACCTGCCGCCAGTACGTGCAGGTACTCAAAGTGCTGTTTTAGACAATAACAGTTTAGTTAACATATTTCAAGAGATTGTTAAATCTATTCGCACCGATGGTAATTCGGAACGTTACCCAACCCTAAACATTGTGCCGGAATTTGATCCGTCTAGGAGAGACCAAACTATCGATGTCTGGCTCAGCAAAGTTAATGAATGTGCAAAAATGTATAATTGGACAGAACGACAAGTAATTCATTATGCTTTGCCTAAGTTAACCGGATTTGCGCAAAAATGGTATCAAGGGTTACCTAGTTTGTTATTTTCTTGGACCGAGTGGCAACAAAAACTTAAGTTAGCGTTCCCTAGTGAAGATAATTATGGTCGGTTACTGACCGAGATGCTCGCTTGTAAAGCACGTTTTGGAGATAACTTAGAGGAATATTATTATGAAAAGATGGTTTTGTTAAATAAATGTAATATATCGGGTAAGAATGCTACAGACTGTATATTATTTGGAATTGAGGACAGATCAGTTCAAATTAGTGCCGAAGCTGTTCAATTTAGCGAACCTGATAAGTTGTTAGTTTATCTGAGAAATGTAAAAGTAATTAAACGCAACGAAAAACCAAACATGCAGGCGGGGCATATCTCGGAAAGTAAACGATCAAAGGGCAACGTACCCTCTTTATCCAAAGTGCCAAAATGTTATAATTGTGGTACAGAAGGGCACCCCTATTTCAAGTGTAAACACCCAATTAAAAGATGCAATCAATGTCATAAAGTAGGTCATTTAATAACGGATTGTCCTAATAAGCCAGGATCCGATAACGGTAAAACTGTAATGAATATTTTGAAAGAACCAAATATTGATACAAAATATTTTAAAACAGCTATTATTGATGGACTAAGTATTAATTGTTTTATTGATTTTGGCAGCCAAATTACTATGCTCCGTGAAACCGAATCAAAATTAATTAACTTACATTTATCTTCTCTTGACTTACCTATTTTAAGAGGGTTTGGTAATTCTGTAGTTAGCTGCATAGGGAAATGTGAGGTCGAAATCGAGATAGACTTAGTAAAAGCACGCGTAGAAGTCCTGATAGTTCCAGACCACTATTTGAAAGTGCCACTCCTTGTAGGACAGACGTATACCGAACAAAATCATATAGTCGTGTACAAAACTAACGACCAATTATTAATTGGTAACAAAAAAACTGACAATATGAAAGATATTAAGCTTTTTGCTAATGAGAGTGTTACTATAGTAGGGATCTCTGAAATACCTGTATATTCAATACCACCATATAATGGGGAAATTCTGGTAGAACCTGGGTTTTGTAGTCAGCCCCAGAAGTCATACATATTAATTTCCGGTATTATAGAATTAGTTGATGGAAAATCAACCATCCAATTAAATGGTCTAGTAAATACTGGGTTTAAGCTAAATAAAGACACCCTTTTAACTCGAGCTCTTCCTTTAGTGCAAATTAAATGTTCTATCGTAAATAAAATCGAACAAAGTCCGGATATTTGTAATAGGACCATAGATACTAATATGATATCAGTAAGCGACAATATTAGTCAAACCAATCTTTTAGAGCTAACCCGCTTGTTAAATACATACAGAGATTGTTTCGCTTTTTCAATTAAAGAACTAGGTTGTATTAATCACACTGAAATGGATATTAAATTATCTGATACTACACCAGTTGTTTATCGACCATATCGAATGCCATACGTTGAACGTCAAATAGTGCGAGATATAGTACAAGAACTAGAAGATTCTAACATAGTCAGACCGTCATCTTCTAGTTACGCTTCTCCCATACTCCTTGTGAAGAAGAAGTCCGGGGAGTATAGGTTGTGCATAGACTATAGAGCTCTCAATAAGAAAACGGTAAAAGAACATTATCCACTCCCCAGAATTGATGACCAACTTGATAATTTATCCGGATTTAAATACTATACGTCTCTAGACCTTATGTCGGGCTATTACCAATTGTGCATGTCGGAAACTGCAAAACACTTGACAGCGTTCGTAACACCTGATGGGCATTACGAATTTAATAGAATGCCCTTCGGACTTGTCAATGCACCATCAAATTTTCAAAGGGCAATAAATAACATATTAGGTAATGCAAGGTTCAAAGAAGCTTTTGCATATATGGACGATATTATAATACCCTCTAAAACCATAGAAGAAGGGTTTCATAAACTAAAATCTACCCTAGATTTATTTCGTACTGCTGGCTTAACACTTAAATTATCCAAATGTCATTTCTTAAGGGAGTCGATCGAGTATCTTGGGTTTGAAGTGTGCGCCGAAGGTTTAAGACCTGGTAAAAATAAAACAAATGCTGTTGAAGTATTTCCACAACCAACAGACCAACATAAGGTCAGACAATTTCTAGGGCTCTGTAGTTTTTTCGTCGTTTCATAAGAAATTTTTCCGTGATAGCCCGCCCGCTAACTCTGCTCCTAAGAAAGGACGCAAAGTGGCAGTGGCTTGACACTGAGGATAAAGCATTTGCAACCTTAAAGAATGAATTGACGAAACGACCAATTCTAGCGTTTTTTAATCACACGTTTGAAACGCAACTCCATACAGACGCGTCGAAGATAGGCATAGCTGGCATTCTTTTACAAAGGGCTAGTAAAGACGCCCCATTGAATGCAGTAGCATATTATAGTAGGCAAACCTCACCAGAAGAATCACGCTTTACGTCTTATGATTTAGAAACTTTAGCCGTCGCCAGTTCACTACAGAGATTTAGGACTTATTTACTAGGCATCACATTTACAATAGTAACTGATTGTAACTCACTAAGGGCAACATTTGAAAAAAGGGATGTTTTACCCAGAGTGGCAAGATGGTGGAATATCATGCAGGAGTATGATTTTAAAATAATTTACAAACCAGGTTCCGCTATGTCCCACGTAGACGCACTTAGTCGAAACCCTGTTGAATCTGATACTAAACTTGTTGAAATAAGATGTGTCGAAAGTACAAATTGGATCGCGACGGTACAGCAAAGCGATTCCGAGCTTCAGCGTATAATTACTATTTTAAAAGACGAGGATACAAATAATATAGTGGAAATTAAAAATAACTTTGTAATTAAAAGAGGACTGTTGTATAGGAAGACTGATGCTGGAAATCGCTGGGTTGTACCAAAAGGGGTGCGGTGGCAAATTCTTAAGGCAAACCACGATGATATAGGTCACTATGGATTCGACAAAACATTAGACAAGGTTAAAAGTAATTTTTGGTTTCCCAAAATGAGGCGGTTCATAAAGAAGTATGTTGATTCCTGTTTGGAATGTGCTCACACAAAGATTCCAGCTGGTAAAAGAGCTGGTAATTTACACCCAGTACCGAAAGTTGATCGCCCCTTTCATACCTTGCACATAGACCATCTAGGACCCTTTGTGCGAAGCAAAAAGAGAAACTCGTATTTGCTTTTGATCATAGATGCATTCACCAAATACTTAATACTAGTACCTGTTAAAAATACGAAGTCAGTAAGTTCCGTACGTGCTTTAAAAACATATTTCCATACTTTTGGCGTACCGACGCGAATCATTTCTGACAGAGGCACTTCATTCACATCTAAACATTTTCAACAATATTTAAATTCTTTAGGTGTCAAGCATGTTTTGAATGCTATAGCGACTCCACGGGCCAATGGGCAAGTGGAGCGCTATAACCGCACTGTTTTAGCTGCCCTATCTGCAACTAATTACAATAAACCGGAAGAATTATGGGACGAAAATGTGTCAGAAATTCAGTGGGGCTTAAATAACACTTTTAATAAAGGAATCGGGAAAACCCCAGCTCAAGCACTGTTCGGTATAGACTTAGTCGGCACTCACAATTCTTCGCTAAATTTAAATATTATAGATGATATTGAGAAGGTCGATAAAAACGTAAAAGACATTAGACAGGAGATTTCCCGATATATCGAAAATAATCAGTTAGAACAAAAAAAACGTTTTGATAAAAACAGAAAGAAAGCTAGTTTTAAAATAGGTGACCTAGTACGTGTAGAGAGAGAAATCCCGTCTTCTGGGAAGAGTAGGAAATTAGTTCCTAAGCTTCGAGGCCCTTATCGCGTTGTAGAAGTATTTGACAATGACAGATATAAAATAGAGGATACCCCATTGTCCCGCAAGGGCAATAGAAAATTTACGGGCATATTTTCGGTTGACAAAATCCATCCCTGGTTAGTTTATAACAAAAACAATGACAGTGATACACAATCTGAAAGTGATGTGGAAAATTGATTTGCAAATTTAATTGGGTGGTAAAAAAAAAAAAAAAAAAAAAAAAAATATTCCAGTAAAAATGTTTATAATACAATATATATAAGTATATTTAAATTCAATGTACACACTAATGTGTAAATCTTTGTACATATTATGAATTAATTTAGGACAAACTATAGACATGCAGGGGCTATAGTCTGTTAGTAAGTAGTTCTTGTGGATATAAAATAAGCAGAAGCAAAAATCCATGACTATGCATTAACTATTATTATTGTGCTGGGACATGAAGGGGCCACAGCATATTATATGCCTATATTAGAATGGCAAGAGTTAGTTTTGATATTGTTGTCGGTATCGTGGACATGCAGGGGCCATCGTATACCTGAATTGCTGTAGACATGAAGGGGCTGCAGTAATTCCCTCAATATCATTATAAGTGTTAATAGTCTTGTCAGTACCGTGTTGTAGACATGAAGGGGCTACAGCATGTTTGAGTTATTATGGATATGTAGAGGCCATCGTAACTCCCACAAAGCTATTAACATGAAAATAATATCTGAAAATACTTATTTAATATTGATATTTATGTATACCTATAATTAATTATAATATTATGTGCCTATATTAATATGGTAAAAGTTAGTTTATGATATTGTTGTCGGTATCGTGGACATGTAGGGGCCATTAGTATACCTGAATTGCTGTAGACATGAAGGGGCTGCAGTAATTCCCTCAATATCATTATAAGTGTTAATAGTCTTGTCAGTACCGTGTTGTAGACATGAAGGGGCTACAGCATGTTTGAGTTATTATGGATATGTAGAGGCCATCGTAACTCCTACAAAGCTATTAACATGAAGATAATATCTGAAAATATTTGTTTAACATTTATATTTATGTATATCCATAATTAATTATAATTACTCAAAGGTTAATATAATTTCTACGGATGCATAAATGTTAAATGTACTACTAAAGTGTATTAATTAATAGATTATTGTACTATGTTACAGCTATAAGCACCTTTGATGGCAATTTTTGTTTGATATATATATATATATATATATATATATATATATATATATATATATATATTTTTTAATTTTTTCCTTTTTATTCAATTTTTAATCTTTTAATTATTATTTTTTTTTCTAATTTCACGAGACGTGAAATTGTCAGGAATGGCCGATTGTTAGCTTTTATAATTATTTATATTTATTTTGTCCTAGTTTTAGTCATATAAGAAAATGTATCTAGAATATCCTTTTATATCATAATGTGCGTGTTCGCATATCAGATGTGGTATTGATCAATCTGTCATTCACTCGAGTGGATTAATCATACTCGCTCTTCACTCTGACATTCAGTCGTTCGTTCGTGCCCGCCAGGTTTTTTGCGCTCTCCTGGGGATGCGAACACGCACCTTGGTGATGGAAGTGTGTTTTAATAAACAACTAATTACTTAATACAGATATTGAAATGCAGATATTGTAATTAATAAAAGTCTGACGAAACCAAGTGAACTATTATTTACCAGAAGAGTTATTACGATTATACCGGACGGTGTACAGCGCTCTTGCTGTCATATCCGACCACTGTTCATGTTTAGAGATTAAACTTGTAGGTTGATGATGTTCAATTTGTGTATTATAGAAGAGTTTCTTTAATGCATTCGAAGTAATATTGTGTCTTAGTAAGGGTTAATAAAAAAAATATTTTTGTACTAAATAGGACATAATTCTTCTGAATTTTAGAGAATCTCCATATCATGTATAAAAAAATATTTTGATTAGAAGTTGAACTAAATGTGAATAAAGATCCAATGAAATCATAACATTGTGCCGTCATTTCGCTACCACGTTGGGCGCCATAAACGTCATTCTCACTTATAACTTTATTCGAGCCCTTGGTTAGAAGTTTAGCACGTTACATTGGAATGTCATTTAATGTATTTTTACATATTAACATAACGCTAATGAAATGTTTTGGAGAAACAAACTTATTAACGTGAATCTAAAACACACGTTTACGATTTCGTAATTGTACGTACAAATGTTAGAAATTGTATTTCTGCGAAAAATATTACGTCATGCCCAGGCACACTCGAGAAAGTCCATCACTTTTATCACCGACCGCGTCAGTTGTAACTCCTAATAAAATCCATTTGCCCGTGAAACATAACTCCGCGGCTTTTACGGCGGCGTTAAGCTAAGAATTACTTAGCAATAACTTTAAAACACGCAAACTTACAATTTTACGCTCGGATAATAAACTTACCGTGAACATGAAAAATTATGTTGCAGTCAGCGTGCATTTCCCGCCGTTTCACGCTATGTCTGTATTTCACCCGGCCACATTACATCCCCGTATCTCGCGCGGGACAGTTTATTTCCTCACAATTCTGTCGCGAGTCAATAAATACTGGCCACAAAGTGCTTTTATGGAGGAAATAATAAAACTGTCTACGCGTCGATTTTAAATTTCCCACGCTTTGGCCCGGGGCGGTTTTGTCCAGCTGTTTAGCAATATGGCCGATTGTGACTTACATACGTTTTGTCCCGGGGTGTATGAATACAAGTTAATTCCACACTTATCTCTTTCTTAAACCCTTTGATTTGATTTACAGGATAGAAAACAACTCATTTATTACTTTACATAACATATTACGGCTTGTGCGTTTTTCAGTTAATTATACGGATTTAATAATGTGCTAAAATCCCATCGGATTAGATTATCACATAGTTCTGTCTCAATTATTACATCTAACCTGAGTGAAATACGAACAAATTCTCTATTTTAATACTTCTTAGTTTAGTTTTTCGCTAACAAACAGCCACACTGACCTACATTCAAATTTTAAATATTTGATACATACCATAAAGTATGTTTAATAATAATTCCAAAATACGCTTAATAATTCTGTTATTTACTGCCCATACTGTCTCACAGCGGACATAAATGAAGAAGTTAAACTGCCGACCGTTACATATTTCCAATTTAAATAATTGATGAATAATAAATTGGTGTTATGTAAACATTTGAATAGCCAGTTGTGCCACATTTCGACACCCACGGGGTAGACAAATTGTTCTTTTATCGATCTTTATAGGTTTTTATCGATAGCAATCGTCGGCTATTGAAGGCAATTTGTCGCGAGTTGGATAACTTGTGATGGATATCGTAATGATCTAATTAGGGAAGTGTGTTACGTAAATTTGTAATACAGTAGTGTAATGATTTTCTAATATGTAATAGGGTCTAATTAGATTTCGTAAGTGCAGGGGTGTCGAACAATTTTATCTAATAGGTAGATTTGTTGTAGATCCATTTTCGGGATAATAGTATTTTCTTGCTTATAATTTTAAAGAATATCTACTATCTGGAAAGGAGAAACACTAAAGGATTTAGATAATTCAAGTTTTAATTTAAATCGATGGAAAAGGGGAGGGCAAAATAAAAGAAAAAATTGTATAAAGTTTCAAATACATAATTTCATTAATGTTGTGGATGTAAAGCAGATAACAAAATAATTTATTAAGATTCCACCCTGTAACCACGAACGCTGTACAGTATATGAAGCGTCGCGTCGCGTCGGGAAGTTAAAAAATGAAACAATGAAACCAAATACACCATGATTATCGTAAAAAAATCATTCATTACAATAAATCAATTAATATTAATCAAGCCAATATTTTTCTATAAATACCAATACCGAACTATACCAACAAATCAAGAATAATAAAATCGAATATATAACTAACGCGTATTATAATTTAAAGTCGGTGACTGTTGCTCAACGGCGGAAGATGTGGGCGCCCGCGGCGGGCGGCCCGCCCCGGGCTCCACAATGGACGTTCAGGAAGTGCTGCTAATTCAGGTCAATGCTGAACAGTATCTCTAATTTATTCTCTCAATTAACTTTTCAATCTAACTTGAGTTAGTTCGAATTAGATTTGATCCAAAAAGGGCCGCTAAGCAAGCTGTTATGGAATCAGGAGTCAGACAAATGCTGGTTGAATTAAAACACAATTTTCATTGTTTTATGTTATTGATTTACAGCATTGTTGTTGAACCTTGAAGTCACCACATTTTAGGATGGATTTAAACTAGACAAATGCAGTTGTGTTCTGTGACACCTCCTACTAAGGAATTACCTTATGTATTTAATAATAAATACGGGCATAAAATAAAACTGCCTTGGTGGCACAGTTGTACTAAAGTACGAGTATGGCTGCAAAGCCGAGGTTTCCGGTTCGATATCCCAGGTCGGGAAAAGTGTTATTGGATTTTCCTATCCACTATCAGCTCGGAATTACGAATTTATACCCAATATGGCGATAAACTTGCCACGTATCACATCGTGTGACGGAAAATACAAGTCGAAACGTGGGTGTCCTTATTATACCTCTGCCTACCCCTTCTGGGAAAAACGCGCGAGTTTATGCATGTATGTGTGTAATAAATACGGAAAGAAATCTAACATCAGGAAGGCATTCAGTCTAGCGCCATATAACACGTTCACGTCACGAAGCCCCTTCCATTATTGGATTACGGGACACCCCACAAGTGGACGGATGAGACAAGCTATAGTATCGCGATATTGCGAAACGACACTCGTCATGCGATAAATTACATTATGGTAATTGCTTATTTCATTATTAGCTTAGTGTAATTTGTTTCAAGTGTAGGAAGAGACGTAAAAAACTATTGTGAAAAACCCTTGGAAATTTATAGGTCCATTTAAAGCATTTGATGCCTAAAATTGTCATAGATAGCTTAGTCAAAATTTCTTTGATTTTTTTAAAGTTATGTATTCAAATTCGATTACCGCATGCTTCAAAACCCAAAAATATCAAGAAGAATACCCATTTGGGTGTAAAGCTTACTCCATAATAGTTAGATGTTCCAAATCCGAAATTTCGAAGGTATATGAAGCCTTATCGATGTGTATTAGGCCAGTGTGATGGATTAAGGCTAAACCCCTCTTAATCCTAAAGGAAGACCAGAATTAAAACAATACAATGGATATATATTTTTCAAATCTAACCCACAAAAGTTACAAATAAATAGCGCATATTAATCAACAAGTGGCACTATTGAGCCGTTAACCGTAGCAATGCGCCCGGGGGTAAATCATACCGGTAATGTCCGGTGAATTACTACCGCTAATTATCGCTCCGGTTTATAAGGTGCACGCCCTTTGTGTGGCCAGCTGCGGGGATAATATCTCGCTTACAAATCATTTACGTAATTGTTAAGCAATTAATGTATAATACTTACATTGTTATCTTTAATTATACAATCGGCTGATACGATCTGTTATTCGGTCGAGCACCAAATACAGGGGTCTTAAGGACCGCCGCTCGCAGTGTAGGGTTTGGCTTGACAGATTTGGTTGTGACTGATTGTATTGCTTTAATATGATGTTGATAATTTGAATAATGATAACCACACCTTAGCAATATTACAAAATTGTATGCAATTGTAGAGAGATACCCTAACCCTACTCTGCGTCTTCACTCACCCTTTTCATTGTCAAAGACTAGGTCCACGATCTACAAGAGGAGGTTTTCGAACAAAATATCGATTTTATTTGGTTTTATTTTTTTAAACACTCAATCGATTGCATCAAAATACACTTTATGCCTCTAAATTCCTTTATTCATAAAATATTCGCAACACACCTACTCATTCCACAGGTGTTGTGAATGTATTATGGTTATTCATGGGTGCCATGGTACATTTAAATCAGGTAGCCCGCCGTATACAATAAAAAGGTTTATCCTTAAGATATGACCCCGGACAAATGAACCGCCAAATAACAGGTGGTATATTCTTTTTGTGTTCTTACATATTCTTCTAAATTCAATCAATACATATTTTTTAACTAAAATATTTATACAAGCGTCCACACATATTGCAGTGAAACCAGCTTAAATAGAATAATGTGTCGCGCACCGGTACCGCGCAAACAGCTAATTAATGTTTGGCCGCAAAAATCAACACCTATCGTGTTTATTGTGTTTGTATAATTGACGAGAAATGTGCATTAGCGTGGGCGCGCACGTGCGTCGCGTCCCGCGGCTGATGGCGGAATGCGGGCGACCCGCCCACAAATACACGATTTTAGGGCCTTCATACTTACATGTTATCGATATGTCCGCTACCATCGATTTGGGTATCAGTAAAAGCCTTTGTATCAGCTGTACCAATACAATAGTACCACAATAATATGCAACAGTAGGTGAACGTGTCGCCGACATTTTTGCCAGTCGTCGTCCGTCGACGTAATCTGCGGAATGATATAATCGTAACTTTTTCATGTTTTTGAAATTTGAAAGGAAAGAAACATTACTATCATGTGGAAATAGGGAATAATATTTACATCCGAATCTTAGTTGTATAATTTCTTTATTTTGGTACGAGTAACTCACGTCCCCGATTGCGTGTCATGTGCACGAAGAACGACGACGATACGACGCGACTCTCAAAAGTTCGCGACATTAGTAAAGAACACTAGTATCAAAAACTTGTATTTTTAGTGTGCAAGGGGTCTTAAATTCACTTGCTCTTCCGTCTCCACCTTGCCTAATATAAGGCGTTGTTTACACGACACTTTTTAGGGTTTTTAAGTTGTAGGAGTGTGTCCAAATAAAGACCTTTGCATAATCGTCGTTTTAAAATTTAAACTAATATTTACTCGGTTATATTGCTACGAAATTGTGTTTGGTTTGAGTAGAAAATATAATCGTACCTTGGTACTTAGTCGTTACTTAATATATTAGTTGCGAAGCTTTATTGTAGACCTGCCACGTTTTTCTTCTCGTAAAACATTTTTCTAGCTTATTTCTGGACCAAAATTTCTGTCACCGACACTTCACAACAATGTAAACAATACAGCATTACATAACAATTGCGACGCATCCTACTTACCACGTGTTTATTTATATTGTGATGTAATATTATGTGGCACACAAATATCTGTCAATTCTCACACGAAACTGCCGACCTGCTTTTAACAATGGCTTGTGGCAAATGTGCAAGAAAATTTTATGACATTCTCATAATCTTTATGTACGAGAAATATTTTAATAACTTAATAGATTCTGCTGGGGATAAAATATTCGTAATCGTTGATTGAGTTAACCGGTGAGTGGTGACATTGTTACCTCATGAAATATATTTCGCAGGTAGTTATTTGTATCAACAGGTGTATTATTTCATGACAGCCTCCATGACGCATTTTCTTAGATGCTTCGGCTATAAAATGAGAGTCAGAGGGTTCAATCTTCCTGAGAAATATTTGTGTGATCTACAAGTATTTGTTTTGAGTCTAGGTGTTTGTGTGAGCAAAAAGTCTTTCGTAGTTTTCGATAGTCACGACCCAAAACTCAATCTTAGAGTGCTGTCGGGAGAGTAAGGACTCTGTATGTCACTGTTGGGCGTATTTATTTATATTATTCAGGTCAAAAGAGAACCTTCAGATTTGTTAGAAGTGAATGTTATTTGCAATAAACCAATTTTACCAAGTTTTAGTAATAGTGTTACCAAATCATGACCGGTGCTGGAGTTCAGAACCCGACTGGGCCTAAAAACTTGCTGCAAGCGGATGCCGTGAAGTAATTAGCCTATACCCGGCACTAGGGATGTCAATTATCGAGATTACTATCCGAATTTCTAAAATACCCACTCCGGGAAGCTTTGATGTCAAATATGCAGCTTGTGGCAATCTGTTTTCAATCAGAAGCCAAATTAGACTATCTGCCAACAAATAATTTCGTCGAGGAGCCAGAGGATGGCAAAAGTCGGTTATAAAGAAATTTTAAAAACAGAGTTTTAAACCATGTGCTTAAGAGATCCTAGTCACTATCGATTCATATTGATTGGATGCAAATATCTGATTTGTACTAAGGCATACAGTGCCAATAAAGAATATCCGACTACAATAAAAATCCTATTTCTTTCTTCATCCAGTGTCTTTAGAGCAGTGGTTCTTAACCGTTGGTCCGTGGAGCCATACTGAGGCCATCCTTAGAATAATTTTATCCATGTATTATGATACGATGCCGACGGGATGGATGGAAGAATCCTTTATTAATTTAAAGGAGATGGGTCGATTTCCTAAGGAAATTGGGCCTAGTAGTGAAAACTTGACGGATACAAATGAGACCTAGAATTAAATAATAAAGATTCAATATCCTTTAAATATAATATAGTCTTTTTGAGCTACGATATGGGGTATTTAAGATATATCCTCTTAAAGTTTTACAAAAACTACCATATTCTACTATCTTCACATATATCTTATTTGGACAATATTTTATATTTTCTGTAACTATGTAAATAATATCGTTTAATAATATTGTAAAATGTTTTACATTATTATAAACACGTTAAGTACTTTTAGATATAAAGTTGATTGAGAAAACATTTCTGGGGGTAGAAATATCCGTTTCCAAAGTAGGTAGGTCATTCTAAAAAGGGAACGATGACGGTAAAAATGTTGGTATTGATAATAAGAAACACATTTTTATAATAAAAAGTTCTATTGAACTTGTTCCTAAACAATATCTCATCCATCCGCTAAGCATCCCACTGTCCTTTTGATTGCAATGCAATTACAATAATATTGCATTATTGCATTGTGGCCATTTTGAGAGTTGTCGATCTGAATATAAACAAAATAGTATAGGATCCCGCCATACATCGACCTTCACCGAGATGTTTATTTGATGAAACCTATTTTATATGCAATTTAATATGTCAATAAATATATTGTATATGGGTTGCCTTGCAAATTTCAGTCCAGAATACGATTAATTAATAATTTAAAATAAAATTTTTTTTAAACATTTCACCTGTTTGATTATTAAACAAATTCTATACCAATCGAAAGCATGAAACCCATAGAATATGCTAACGTTAGGTTGCCTAGTTTTTTCCGGTCATAACCCTCAGGTTGCCAGGTATAAACAGGTAAATCGCTAGTAGCATTTTGCACCGATCTGTTTATTGAATGGAAATTAAATGAAAATAAAGATCATTTTATTACGAACACGGTGGTATAGGGTTGCCTGCGAAAAATCAGTCCCGAATTGCGGTTGTCGAATTTAGAAAAGTGAAATATTGCTCCGAGTGACCATCCCATGCGATAGAAGAGGACACAGCATAGCAGCTGTTCGAAGTCCGCCCATTTAAAGAAAGAGGGTGCGCATGCTATTTATTGTTGAGAATGAAAAGGACAGCGATAGACTCGTATATGCTGTGCATAATTTTGGAGTAGATTGTGGTTATAGTTGCAATTGAAAAAACGTGCTACTATTTATTGTTAAAAAAATGGCGAAAAAGTGTTTTTGTGTGATTCGGATGATGATTTAATTAATTTTAATGATGACATTTTTAAAAACTGTTGGCTCTGGTGCGGTTTCTGGTTGATTATTGGGAAAACGACCATTTGGTAACAATAATCCAAAAGAAATGACTCGGAATCTGACTATTTTTTTTTTGTTTTTACAATTTTTTACAATAAACAGAAGTATTTTTTAATTGTTGTTTTTTTATTTTGTCTTCTAATAATAAAGATAAAATTTGCAAGATTAGTATTACTTATATATGTAATAATATAACCTTCTTTTTTGCTAAAAATGTATATATACTTTAGTGTCACATAAAATATATACACACATAAATAATTAATTGATTTAACAAAATTAAATAACTTTTCCTCTATTTTACTAATAAACTACTCCAAAACATAGCATATACGAGTCTATCGCTGTCCTTTTCATTCTCAAGAATAAATAGCATGCGCACCCTCTTTCTTTATGAGCGGACTTCGAACAGCTGCTATGCTGTGTCCTCTTCTATCGCATGGGATGGTCACTCGGAGCAATATTTCACTTTTCTAAATTCGACAACCGCAATTCGGGACTGATTTTTCGCAGGCAACCCTATACCACCGTGTTCGTAATAAAATGATCTTTATTTTCATTTAATTTCCATTCAATAATCAGACCGGTGCAAAATGCTACTAGCGATTTACTTGTTTATACCTGGCAACCTGAGGGTTGTGACCGGAAAAAAATAGGCAACCTAACGTTAGCATATTCTATGGGCTTCATACTTTCGATTGGTATAGAATTTGTTTAATAATCAAACAGGTGAAAAGTTTAAAAAAAAAAAATATTTTAAATTATTAATTAATCGTATTCTGGACTGAAATTTGCAAGGCAACCCATATACAATATATTTATTGACATATTAAAATGCATATAAAATAGGTTTCATCAAATAAACATCTCGGTGAAGGTCGATGTATGGCGGGATCTTAGACCAAAACATATTTTTGTTCTGTCCTAACCAATAACGCACTAAGTGGTCTGGCATACTATTTATCTCATTAAAATCGATTGATGTTTTAGAATTCTTTATAATTGTAAACATATCTTGTACATGTTAGAACTAAAATAATATAATTAATATTATAGAGCTTTTCCGTCATAAAATCCAATGAGGTATTGCGTAGATGCACTGAGCAAGCTCTGCTATTTTTGGGAATATAATAATTATAATCTTTTTTAGAGTAGCCAAGAGTTGTCGTAAATAATAAACTCAAAATAACCAACATCAAAAAAGCACATTCCTTTCGCGGCCAAGCACAAAGAATAGAATTTGACAAACACTGAATGAATTTGACAGATGTCAATTCTGATATTATTGCAAACAATGCAAAAAGTGGTAGAATATTTTATGATATCCTTTTTTTTTTACAAAATCTGATTCCCACGGTGTAGGATAAAAATAAATAGAGAAATGAATCTAAAAAAATACGCCTGATTTTTTAGTCATACTTAATTTCTTGTCCGTAGTTGGACCAAATCGACTGATCTCCTTTCTGCACTGTATTAACATACAGCCAAACCAGTAAACAAACTGAGTGATCAATGGCTAGACAGAAATGATGTCAAATGGTCCATGACTGACAAAAGACTGCTTTAGAGGGACTCAAATCAAATCATCACGACGGCATAGAAAACCATTCAGCTTTACTGACAACCCTGCCTCATAGTATGGTTGTCGCTGGTTGCGCAAAGCATCCGCCGCGCACTTGCCGTGCCTGTACAAATGTGTCAAAACGGATGCGGTTATTAGCAAACCCAAAGTACAGTCAACGAACTGCGCTAACTATTTAGTATAGTGTCAACCATCATGGAAAAAGCTTTGACGATAGAATAGACTGATGGTAAACTACAGGCGTCTTATGATTCCCATAATAGGACAATTGTTTTTTGCGAGCAATAAATTTGATTCGGGCATGGGATGGCAAAAAAATAATTTCTCATTGCCTGGAAGTCTATCATATATCAGAGTATGGCAATTGAGTGTAAATTTTTAATAATTAAATTCAGTCGAAACAAAATAGTAGGTAACAAAGTTCATTTTTCGCAGCACAACCCGTTAATCCAATTTAAAACTTACGAGTAAATGTAAAGGGCGGAATATTTAATTTGTCTCAATTTAAAATCTTTTTTTAAGGTGGTGTTTAAAACTGTAATGATATATATTGACGTATCGATCTTTAAAAAATACATTTAAAAAAAATATGGGTATTTTTGTACGGTCACGGCCGGCGGTCACCCAGTTGCAAGCGGCTACGTTAAACCCGTGCGATCGCTTTCCAATGCATGCACGCTTCAATTATTTATATTCATTTACACTTTTTAATTTTTCATACCGACAACACATATCGTGCCGGATTTTTGGGTTGGCAACGTTGATATATGAGATGAAATTTACCGGCTCCACCGAAGGATCGATGGCGGAATGATAAATGGGAGTAAATAATACAGAAAGATCACAGATAATTGCGTTTTTGACTCAAGATGCTATATTGTGTGATCGCGAAACTCTCTACTAAGCGTGATGAGTATTTGGCAAATGCAATCCATCCCTACTACCCTTCGACGTAGGTGTCCCCAATTATATGTCTTCAGTTACGATAGGCCCAAATTTAATATTGAATAGCAGCATCTATGGCAACAAAATCGTCGACGAAGTGAAAAATAAATTATTAAATTAATTTTAATTACTTAGTTCGTTGCAATTTTAATAAAATAAAAATGTCACAAAATATAGATGGCGCCTCTAAATGTAGTCAAAGATGAACGTTTATCGCCCGCATGATCCTCGTCATAAATATCTAGCAACGGGATACAACGGTTAAAAAATCATCAAACCATTTATAGAGTGAATATAATTTGTAGAGATTGCATCGCAAGTTTATTTATACCAGTTAGTGTGTTTGATTGTTATCTACTGGTTGAATAATTTCGCTGTATCGGAAGAAACAGTACGGTACAATCGTTTGTCGTTCTAGCAAGTGCGGCATCGTATGTCCACACACAAGAAGTACTACAGCTAAAGATTGCTAGAGGTCGCTGGATGCGAGCCGCGTCCAATGTGTCAGTGTGGAAATCCTTGGGGAAGGCCATGTCCATCAATAAGCTTTTTGAAGCTGAAGATGAGAGAAGCAATCTGAAACCTGTTTTAAAACAACGGTCCAGTCATAACACGCAGCGTGCCTGAAAGGTCTAGTGGACATTTATACGAAGAATATTGAATGGTTTTTAAAAGAGCCTATCAGTAACAATGAACGCGGTATTTCGCGTGTCATTGTCAGTTAGTTCATGATAATATAAAGGTTTATTATGTTTGGAAGGCGAGACGCCGCGGTTTTCATATTTTTTACGAGGTTTTGTCTTATTCATTATTAGTTAATCATAATCTCGACATTGTTGGACATTCAAGCTGCCGTGATTTTAAGCAGATAAAATAAATATTTTAATAATAGCGTTCAATTATTATTAATACGCATTTTAAGCTGTTTTTATTGTAATGTTGTTTTTACTACAATTGTCAGTCCAAAACGTATTTTCAAAACATTCCTATAGATAGAACGAGGAATTTCTCTCTCATTTTATCTTCTTAATTTTCAAGTCCCCGCAGATTCTTACAAAGACAAATCTACCATAAATAAAACCAAAATAAATAGTCGTTAATACCTTCGATTAATAATTACCGTATGGCATGACAAAGTTGCCGTACCGCTAGTTTCCTACATGACGGTGACATGAAGCCAACCTTTCCATTTGTTTATAAATCCGATGAACTTGGAAACTAGTCGAGACTATCACGGAGCGAGGTCTTAAACGGCTAACTGTTTCGCTACTAACTCGTAAGTCGTAACGTTGGGTGTGCGTAGCCCAGGTTTAACAACATTGCGATGGAGTAGGTTCGATTCCAGAATTTGGACGATAGGAAATAACCATTTGTAAAATATTCGTGTTGTCGCGTTTTGTTCTTTCAGTGAGATTGCGAGTGGCAAATCTATCCCTGTAATTTCTTAATATGGATGTTTAGCAGATGAACAAATAAACAAATCATATTTTAATGAAAAATAAAAGCTTTAGTTGGGTCCAACTTTCTCCATCCACACAACAGTTGATCCAAACAGTCCGACATTGCAATCAATGATCTGAACCTGATAAGAAACATAATAAATCAAGTGAAATAACGTACTCATCGTTCGACGTACATGTATATCACAACAAATCGAAACCGCGCGATAAAATCGCCGATGACGCGGCCGACGCTACCGCGGCATTCATCGTGCATGTACGGTGTACCTACTGGCAGCGATTTGCCAGTCACTGGCGGAATGTGCCAGCCGCATCCGACTCACTCTGGCAGTGTGTTTAGTGGCGAAATAACAGTGGTGGGTAATAAACAGTGATTTGCGACGGCGTTCGCTCTAAAACGTCGCCATGGAAACGACAAAGGCGGTCCCACCGGCCCGCACGGGCGCACCTTGCACCGCGGCTTATGTCATAGGCTACAGGAATAGTATACATTTTAATGCTAAAACTAAAAATATTTTAATTAAAAATCTAAAAATATTCGTCTAATAGTGGTCTACTAAGAAGTGCGTGGTGGCCTGTTGGTAAATGAACTAGACGCGACTGCCATCATGTTCACGGTGATCGCGGGTTCGAATCCCAGGGCACACCTCTGACTTTTCGGAGTCATGTGTGTATTGATAGTCAATCACCACGCACTAAAACGGTGAAGGAAAACATCCTGAGGAAACCTGCATGCCATAGCAATTTATAAAAAAATCTATGGTAAGTAAGTCCGCCAACCCGCACTAGGCCAGCGTCGTGGACTATATATGGCCTAACTACTCTCACTCGTGCTGTCGATTATAGAGGAGGCCCGTGCCCTGCAGTGGGGGACGTATATGGGCTGATACAGTGTCAGGCCACGTGTAGTTAACATTACTTCTATATTCATTTTCCATAACGGGCAATCCATCATATTGCGGTATTTCGGTACATCCCATTACTAAAATTTGTGCCCGACGCGGCGTGGTAATAAACCTACATATACTTTGGAATGAATAAGTTCGGCGAATTTTGACTGCATCACTAAAAACAAATTCGTCATATAATGTATCATGTAGTATCCAGATAAGTTATGGAATGACGATTCATAATTATGATGTATTGCCGTTCGCCATCAGCCTGCTATGAACCGGTTCCCTGACTGATCCCGGAACATATCTGCATGGGTCACTGTGACAGGTTTACACCTTGTTTACTGAGCTCGCTGACTGGATGTTAATACTTGTAGCGAGGTTTAGGTCTCATCGATAATGAAAACTATCAATATTCTTAGTTTTTGCGATATTACTAATAAGTGTTCTTAGCGTACTAACAAACATGAGATGAAATATATCGTTATTTTCGCATGAAAGCAATGAGAACAGAGGGAATAAATCATCAGTGCGTGGAAATCCAATGCTGGACATAGGGGGACCTTGGGGGAGGTCTAAGGTACGCCACATAGCCCAAGCTACGTTTGCTAAAAAATATTATGGGATAAAACGAAATACACTGCGAAAACGAAGACATATTGGTATTATCAATACATAAATACATGCATCAATTGCTGCCAACTAATTTGTTTTGAAGTGATGGAATCAAAATGCTTTTAAAACATTCTGAACAACATTTGTAAGTTCAACTAAATTTAGCATTATATCTGCCAAGTATTCTCTATTTCCCGCTTTCTCCCAATCCCTGTCCCACACATAAGCAGGCATTAGCATACACAGTGCGTCGCGTCACACGGGCGGGATCTGAACGCATCGGATTGATGGCCAGCGGCCACCACGCAGATAAAGGTCACCAGAGAACCCCGCTCTTGTTACAAAGTACCACTTACTTGCATGGCTTAGGAAATAATTAGCTCTTGTTAGGAGGAAAACCAAAGAGGACTGTGATTTCTGTGCACGCAATTGAACGATATTCTTTTAAAGGAATCATTTTGGTAAGTAGTGCGTGAGGGCTGGTGCAGTTAAATTATAATTTATAAACTAATTCGGGATGAATGAATGTTGTTAGTCAACCAGTCGAGACTTGGAATTCTATAAACACTAGTGAAGAATACTGTGAAGAAACTTCAAAGTTTTTAGAAACATAAATGGAATTAAAATGTAATGTTACCAATAATGAAGCAAATGCATTGTATTTTACATTTCCGTGTTAACAAACTTTTTAAACTAACCTCCTTTGCCACAGAATTCCAGACGTGATTTATGACTATGAAAAAAGTCCCTAGTGGCGCGAAAAGAATGTTTCGTAAGTGAAATGAACATGCTTTTAGGGGACCACACGCGCGCGTGATAAGCCTTATCTGCCGCATTAACAACGTATTCTGAAGATGTATGAACTCGAGGAATGTACGGAAAAATCTTAACCCACTTGGCGCGTGTCGATATAACTTTATTGATGGCTTCTGCCCGGACCGTTGTAGTGCGGTGATACGTTTGTTATTTTGGGTATTGCTATGATTAAGTTGAAATTTTATTAAAATGAAGATAGGTATATAGTTTCTCAAATAACTGGGTAGGGTTTATAAAAAGAAAATATTATTGCAGAAACGCAAAAACGTTGAATAGCGAGACGAGCATCTTTAGGGGCTGAAAATGAATTCTTATATTTTGATTTTCTCGAAGCCTAGCCCTCAAGTCTTATTTTACACATAGACGGAACGGTCCAACCTTATTATGATTCATTGGTAATTAAATTTATTTCCCGTACATCCTGAACCATGTTTAAATTAAGTATCACACATCCATCAAACAATACCAATGCTATTGTCACCGAGGGCCGCGTACACGCATCGAACCCGCTACCCGCGACGTTCCGGAAGTGTCGTCGAACAATACGCCATTGTGGGCGGGTAATTACTCGCGCCGGATGCCGCGTCATTGTTGCGTGGCCCACTTTAAATTGGCTTTTAAAGGTGGCGCCACATGCACACACATTAGGAAAATAAATTGATGATTCCACACATAGAATAAAACGTCATGACACAAATATCATGGTCGGAAATTACAAAGGAATTGTTGTACCGAAATTACTAAAATCGGGAAAAATATTTCTTACCCAAATCAATAGAGAATCAACTCATGGCCTATTGTTTTACCATCGCTCATTACGTCGAACGCTTTGAAAAGTTTGTTCGTGTCTCAAACCCTGAGCAAATCACTTAAAAAGTTGGAACTAACTCTAAAAATTCATTTCGCATTCTATACGAACATGCTCTCACAACAATGTCACCAAATACATATTATTTCACTCCCGCATATGCACCGGCCCTTACGTTACGATGGGTTGATTAGAATACAATGAGCAATCAATGTACGTATAATGCGACATTAATTGTCGGCACACTTATTAATCGACCCCTCACTTATCATCACGACGTGCCCTCAAAAGTGTGAACAAAGCGCGGGTCGACGACATATGTGACGAATACAGAATCAGACAATAGATCATAGGATAATAGGGTAGGTGTGTTCATGTTCATTTGAACGGTAGAGGTCCAACTACTGTTATCACCACATCTTTTTAGCCTCCATGTTAAACGCCATTTGAGAACCTATGACATATAGGAGACCTATGTTCAACAGTGGATGTCCTGTGGGTGCTTTCAGGCAGAGAGAGAAACTATGAGCTCTAATTATGTGGGTGACTACAGGCTAAAGTGAACAGTGCTAAAACAAACTCCGGATATGTTCAAAATTAGCCTACTGCCACAAATATGATGGTAGAAAACCCTTTACATTGACTTATGCAAGAGCATCAGGTTTTTGGGTCCAGTGATACATCAATTTAGCCTATTCCTACAATAATATGTCAACCAGGTATAGATAAACATTGTTTAAGATGCATATTATATTTCAATTTCACTGTATTTACCATTGGGCGCATAAAATTTAGTTATTTCAGTATAAAAACAAATTGGTGTTTCACCAACGCAGCACAATACATTACGGCACATTTTATAATTGAAACATTCAAGGAAATCGCTAATAAATACTGAACGTAAACTTTACCGCTACACAGTAAGAGCACAATCAAATGATAATTAAAAAACAAATAGGTTTATTTTAATTAACACTAATGCAGCTTTCTAAAGGTATAAATTGGAAATTGTAATAATTAAATTCGCTTGTGTAAAACAAGTAAAAACAAATATTAAACTATTAACTGAGTAATACAATGCACTTTCACTGCAAAGCTGAAATACTGTGAAATGTGGATCGAACGATATACTGTGTTTGTTACAAACGACGTGAAGGATAAGGATTTTTTGGAAATGTCTAGAATTAAATAGACACCTATGTTGTGTCTATTTAATTTCAATTTAAATTTCCTTTAAAATATTTTGTCATATACCGAATTATTAAATTACAAGTCGTTTAGGGGCATCATCCTGGTTTAAAGTAACCCATTATAAGCGTTGAAGTTTATTTGTGTGATTTTATGTAATTTTAACGAAAGCTTTTGGTTTTGAAAATAGTACCATATTAAAGATATTTTGGTCTGAAAAACAAATGGATCGGCTGGACTGGGATATTACAATTACCTCATAGACAAACGACGTTCAGCGATGTCTTTGCTCCTTTGTGGCGTTAGATGTGTGAGATTATCTGAAGGCTAATACACTTTTCCTCATCTTAACCTTTGCATTCTCGTATTAGGATAAATAAATTCGCCAAACATGCACATATGTCCTGACCCCACACCAAGATTACATCTTATTTATTTATTTAATTATTGTTTTTAATTTTTTATTCTTTTCTTTTTTTAAGTCTTATGTCGTAGTTATTAAAAACTACGATAGACTTTTCGGTCTCACAACCACCTGAAACAAATGCCTGTCGATCACACAAATAATTATCTCGGTGCTGGTATCGAAACACTTATCGAATCCGTGGCTTCACGTTTCATAGTCGGCATCTAACCAACTAAGGAGGCAACTAACCTGTTATTCAATATGTCAAAATCCAAAATATAAGTTGCAGAAATCAATAGCATCAGAGTAGCCGATTTTCGTGTGCCGGACCTATACAATTTAACAGGTAGTGGGCATACAAAGACGCGAACAAAAATAGCGAGCAAAATAAATCAAGTAACCGACCGCCATACCGTAATCAGAGATCGTAAACAATCGATAATGATTAAAAACATCAAAATAATTTAATCGATTACATTTCTTTCGGTAAATCGATCGCGGCGATCCCTATCTTGTAAATTGTACGAATGTATAATTTATGTGAAATTTTATCGAAATGCCGGGCACGAGTCGAAAGTTTCATTAACCTTTCGATTTTTTCCCCCGATATAATTTATCCGTCGATTTTAATAATCGATTGTTGTGTTTCAATAACGGATCGATAAATTTATTGATTTTAATTGGTGTTTTGATCTTTTGTGTTTTTTTATTGTTTGATTTGTGTTTTATGGCTTAATTATTGTGAATTGTTTTGTTTTTGCTTTAAAGTAAAGTATCGTTACAAATCAATATTGTACTAATAATGGTACATTAGTACAATATTGATTTTGATAATGTTTTAATTTAACATGCAATGCTAAGCTCCTTATAAAGTTTATTGAAACAATAGATAAATTATAATTAAGGATCAGAAACTATCAGAGGATTTAAAGTAGTATCCTACCATTCGCCAAAATTGTTGTCATTTTAACACTAAAGTATTTAATTTATTGCCTTTAATTATCGAACCGTAAACCCTTAATACTACTTTCCATAACACAAAACGACAAAGTCAAATATCCTCATATTAGTTTGAAGTATACTGTTCATTAATATTTACCCTTTACTGGCATCGCGACCGCGTGAATGTATGTTAATATCCATCGTTTAATAACCGACGTGGCACCCACAAGCGGCCAGTTTAGTCCGGTTCACCAGCCCACCCTATAATTGGGTTTGTTACCCCATTTGCGGGGTAATCCATTACGCTGGCAACACCGTGTCCGCGTTTAGATTAGCTGTTCTGTGTTAATAAGAGATTGCGGTGTCGCCCGTGTCACTTGAGCGATTTGCAAGCGAGCTCGCCGCTCAGGGTTGCTAGTTTTAAATTAACGTTTACCGTTTTTTCATGTAAAGTAGATTGTTATGAACTGTACGTACCGTTTTGTGAAATTGTTTTCGCTTTATTTATCCAAAGCTTATGTTGCTTAATTAATAAAATAAAATATTATACAAAATCACAACACGTCGTAATTTATTGTGTGGTGCATTTACATAAACGATAGCGATTCATTTACGTACGTATTTTTAGATTGGGTAATATACTACTTTAGTCCGACAAAGCCGCATAAAAGAATTTGGAAGAAACATAACCAATATTACATAATCTGTATCAGCCCATATATGTCCCACTGCAGGGCACGGGCCTCCTCTACAATCGACAGTACGATTGAGAGTGGTTAGGCCATATAGTCCACCACGCTGGCCTAGTGCGGGTTGGCGGACTTACACACCATAGAAATTTTTATAAATCGTTATGGTATGCAGGTTTCCTCACGATGTTTTCCTTCACCGTTTTAGTGCGTGGTGATTGACTATCGTCTATCAATACACACATGACTCCGAAAAGACAGAGGTGTGCCCTGGGATTCGAACCCGCGACCACCGTGAACATGTTGGCAGTCGCGTCTAGTCCGTTTACCAACAGGCCACCACACACTTACAGGCCACCACGCACTTCTTCACGCATATTACATAAGAAGTACGCCAAAATAAATATGAAGTCCCACATACCAACAATGTAAACTAAACCATCACCACGCTTCCTTTCCAAACTGTGGCTTTGTTTATTACGTGCTGTTCGGAGTACCAGTTGCTACCATGGTCGCAAATGCGGTGACCAGCGCCCGAGGCGTCTCATTCCGACTAGATCGCACTGCGGTCGCATTCACAATGATAGCCCTGGAATCTATTGTTTAGATTGCGCTCCTTATTCCTCGATATGCAATTGTTTACAGCTGTTATAGGGTTTTAGATAGGGAAATTCTTGGAGATAAATTTTCTATTGATTCCGAGTAATGTTATGCGGTAAAGGAGTGCTGTGTCTGTTGGTTGTGTTTATTATAATTTGAGCGCAATAAACACGAATAACTATGTCATTCTAGTTTCGTTCTAAAGAGATTTCAAACTTAAAATAAATAATTTACAGTCATTAACAAACAGCACATAAATCATTCGTTCTTAATTCTTATATCATGTTATTGGCATAAGACGATAAGTGTGGATTTGTTCTCGTGCTCACTGAGGGAGTTTACAGAAGCCGTTAGTGTACTTAGTAGTATTGATTAATTTATTTTAATTAATTTAACCCTAATGTACTATATTTTGGGTGGAACCTGTAAATAGTAAAGACAAAAATACAAAATCTGTATTGCTTACCAAATTTTCTTACCTTGCAGCTTATATAATATGCTCAGTTATACTTACATACATACATAAACTCACGCCTTTTTCCCAGAAGGGGTAGGCAGAGGTGCCAGGGCACCCACATTTCGCCTTGTATGTTCCGTCCCACGATGTGATAGGTGGCGAGCCTATCGCCATATCGGGCACAAATTCCTGACTCTGGGCTGATAATGAATTGAAAAATCCAATATCACTTTACCCAACCCGGGATTCGAACTAGTGTTGTAAAAATGAGCGCTGAGAGTCGAGCGTCGAGCGCTGAGTCGACGCTTTGGAGCGTTTTAGACTCGAGCGTTAAACGCTTGAGCGTTTAAGGCTTGCGAGCGTTGAGAGTTTAGACTTTCATGCTCGAGTTATGCGCTCGAGCGTTCAAGCGTTGTAGTTTTTAAATACGGATAGATGAAAAAATTGTGATTAATAAAAATGTTAGGAGTTGTGGGGGGCGGTAGGTACGGTGAGTATTACTTATCTTTTGACTTTGGTCGTATAAGCTGGCCTTATCTATACATCTATACATATAAATAAAATTGAAGTGTCTGTTTGTAAAGTGAAAATAAATAAAAATATCCAAGTACATATCGTTGTATACACGATACCTATAACGAAAATGACCTTAGATTTTTTTGTCTGTCTGTCTGTCCGTCTGTCTGTCTGTCTGTTTGTTCCGGCTAATCTCTGAAATGGCTGGGCCGATTTTGACGGGACTTTTTTTGTCAGGTAGCTGATATAATAAGGAGTAACTTAGGCTACATTTGTTGTAGAAAATTTCATTTGTTTAAAAAATAACTAAAAGACCTAATTAACTTTTTTGTTAAACTTCACGCGGACGAAGTCGCGGGCACAGCTAGTCATAACTAAAAGAAGGAACAGACTTAGTAACGAAAATATACAGGCCAGTATGTGACTTTTCTCATGGTTAAAAAAAATATAGTGTTGCAAAGGTGTGTGATGATTTTAGGTAGGTATTTAATTTAACTTAGTTGCTAAGAAAAATCAGTAGGTAGTCAGGAATTGTACAGAAACTTCAGCTATTTTTTTTTATTGCATTGAATGGCGAGACGAGCGCGCCGTTCGCCTGATGGTAAGCGATGCGACCGCTCATGAACAGTAGCAAAACCAAACAACACCTTGATTTAC